>WOXC01005511.1:0-1455000 GCA_011680675.1 Gymnobelideus leadbeateri | reverse complement strand
ATCCTTTGACTACCTAATTTTTAGGTTTATTAAGATTCTATCTTTATATCAACTCCCTATTTATCTTGGCTCTCAGACTTTTGTCAGTGATATTTGATCCAAAGATTTTTTTTCTTTTAAATGAATCAGCAGTTTCTTTTCTTATTCTATCTGCTTTGATTTTGTTTGTGTAAACCATTTTAGTTTTATGAAATTGGAACTGTCAGTTTTATCTTTTATTATCACTTCTATCCTTTGATTGGTTGGTTAAGAATTCTTCCTCAGCCAAACTCTGAAAGATAACCTCCTTTCATTCTCTTCTAGGCCTTTTATAATGTAACTCTAAAATCATGTATTCCTTCGAAGTGTATTGTGGTATGTGGTTTAAAATGCCGGTCTAGATCTAATTCTTGTTCTCTGCTGGCTGATCTGATCCTGAGTCCAGGACAGAGTATAGAGATATTAATTAAGGGCAAGTTTTTATTCCTTGGGTTGGCAGAAGGTAAGAACTGGGAAAAAGAAACTCTGCCCAGATGGAGATAGAAGGAGCAGCTGATTTTTTGGCTAAATTAACCACTTCCAATACCCCGACTCCACCCTGTACGTGCTTACATGGGAAAGATTGGGAAGAATTTTGTAATATAGTGAACTTTATTAACCTATCTATAAGGAACAATGAAAAGCTACCAGTCATTGAATGTTCAGAAATATCTGACATATAGCCTGGCACATTAAAAGTACTTTTTTTTTGAGAGAGACAGTATGCCAATCTGAAGAATCATCTTGTATTGTGAATACCTGCCACACATCTCTCAGCTCATAGCAAAGGTTAATCTTGTCACCTCCAGAGAAGTTGTTCAGGTTCACCTCCTTTTGTTATTTGTTCAGTCATTTCAGTCAGGTCCAACTTTTCAAGACCCCCTCCATGAGGGTTAAGTGGTCAAACAGTGAACCACAGAATATGAGTCTTCTTGATTCCAAGCCCAGTGCTCTATCTATCTACGGGGCCACCCAGTTGCAAGATTGTCAGCAAATTAGGAGTAATGGGAGCCAGAAGAATGAGAAAACAAGTTTTTGGCATTTTTATTCTATAGTTTCTTTCTTATGTCTATAATGTTTAATAATTTCCATAGAGAAAAAGCAAATCTTGCAATTACCCTCTGCAATGAAAGGGATGAGATCTTGGCCCATGCTACTTTCGTGGACTATCCCAACTGGGGTATTGCCAAACAGGATGAATGGTTAGCAATCTTCTGTGAACTTGACAATGAACTCCAATGCACAGTAAGTAATCACAGTAATTTTTTAATGACAAAGAATTTTGTGGGGAAGGGCTACATTTTATATGATCTCTCTCTCAATTTTAAATATTGACTCTTCAGGGTACTGTTCAGGCAGCATGAAAAAGGGATTCACATTGAAAACAAAGTCACTAGGGGAAGAAAAAAGGATAAACATAAGAGTGATAGAGAGTTGAAGGGACAGGAAGAACAGGCAATAGCAAAATCAGCCTCCAGGCAGAAGGCGGCTAAAATCCCAGGAATATGCTGTGGTCATTCTGAGGGTGTTACAAACAAGGACGTAAAAGCACAAAACAAAATAGGAAACAGAATTTGGAATTTCCAAATTTCTACTAATTGTTATGATTTTTTGTTCCACTTTTATAGCTACCTTAGCCTTTCAAGTCTCTTGAAAACTTGATGGTGGGGGCATCCTCTGAGGTAGCTGTCCCAAGTACCACTCACACTGATAGGTCAGGTCCCCAGGCAAGACTACAGGCACTGGGGAGTGTCTTTTAACATCATAAAAGATATTAAAACTAAAGAACCTACACTGGTGTGCTTTCTGCCACGACTAGCTAGATTGCCAATTGGTCACTCATACTTAATTAGCATTTAGAAGGTGATATGTACTGAGGTGTCATAGTAAGAATAATTGATAAGAGATATCCACTTCCTTCCCCTCACCCCCCAAATCTGAGATTCACTCTCCTACAAGCACCTACAGAGCCCAGGGGAATATGGGCTAAAGCTTAGAGAGCACATAAAAGAAAGGGGCAACTCTTAGGTATGATGTAGTTTTCTATTATGTCCAGTCTGTCGGTGGTACCCTATAAAGACACTACTGCCCAATGTTCTAGTGATACTATTGGGATGCCAGTGGGAAGATGAAAAGTCCTCTGGATCGCCAAAGTTTTCTAGGTCTTCCTCCAGCCAAATTAGGGAAGAAGGAAGCCCAGACTGGAAACATGGTGGAGCTTTCATCACATGATTTCTTTCATCACATGATTTCTTCTCCTTTTCTGACTTTCTCCTCTTCTGGACAAGCCCCTGTTCATAGTTTTAAAAAAGATCTAGGAGTATTTATCCCAATTCTCAAACATACTGATGAGTTGAATAACCCTCTCTCCCTCTCAGAGCAAGGATAAATGTCCCCCTTAGGGTCCTAGGGGTACTTCTTAGAGAGTAGAGGAGGCTCTAGGCTCAAGCCCTGATCCTGCCCTACTGCCAAATAAATTGCCAATTACAGTTAGTATCTTTCTTATATAATCTATTATTCTCCCAAGTGGTAAGTAGTTCAGTAACATTTAACCAATTAGCATCAATTTATTTTTACAAAGGAATATTTCCTGAGAAGTTATAATGAGAACAGAAATAGAAACTATTTTCTAGAATCCAGAATCTAGGACAGTCTCCCCTGTGCTGCCTTGGAAAAGAGGCCTTAGACTTAAAGCAGTTTGTACAAAGCATTAACTCCCATATCAAAGTCATCTGCACATGCAGCATAGCCAATGGATGATGTTGCTCCAGAAGATGATTTCTAGGCCACAGGGACTGATTCAGTCAATCAGGAAACATTTATTAAGCACTTGCTGTGTGCTAGGCCCTGCACTAAGAACAGTGGGGATACACAAAGAAGCAAAAGACAGTCTCTTATCTCAAGGAACTCCCAATCTAATGCTTCACTACTATGCTGGCTCTGGCAGGTTGCTTCTCAGGGCTATGCTGATCACAAACTCTAGCATATATTCCTGTACCTAGACATTTTGAGATCTCAAAAGGCTGTAGGCCTAGTCTGCTCCATCTACCATACTAAGAATTAAAAATAAGACACCACAAGGACAGAAACAGCTGCAGGGCCATGCCATATGCTCATGGCTGAATGTCAGGCTGGGTGGGGATGGTAACCTGACTTGAGAGCCAGTGCTTAGTATATTACTCCATGCTGTCTCCTCTTCTTCCCACTTATCTAAAAGGAATGAGTTTTCTGGAGTTCATTCTTACTAAGATATAAATGTTTGATAAGATTCAACATGCTACCCCTTCCAGGGATATTTGTATTTTAATAATACACAAAACTTTAAGACAGAGGAATACACATTTGATTGTAGAATTTGGGGCAAGGTGGTGGGTTTGTCATAGTTTGACAGGTAATCTTCCTCTTCCTCCTCTTCCTCCTCCTCTTTCTCTCTCTGAAATCATATAACTGCTTTTCTGGCAGTTTTCTGGAACTTGGCTTACTCATCATCACATTGAAGTTCTGTGCCTTATCACCTAACTGCATTTGTAGTTTTTGTGAGGCTACCAGGAAATATCTAGATGTAGGATAAAGGCCATTAAATTTGGAGCCAGACTGGACTTGAATCCCAGCTCCACTACCCATTATTTGTCTGACTTTACATAAGTTACTTAATAGTTCTCAGCCTTAGTTTCCATATCTATAAACTGAGGGGGCTGGATAAGATGATCTCTAAGGTCCTGTGACTTTATGGTTTGTGTTTTTTTTTTAGTTAGCTAATAAAGTTGCATTACTGTCCTCCTTAGGGCTGTTTGTTTCTAGGGGTAAATCACATTCAGGGCTGATATATCTTTAGAGCTAATGCCTCTTCTTTTTATATTCCTATGATGATTCTGAGGTGCCTGATTCACATTTTTGTTATATATGGAGAGGCTAAGGTGCTGAAAAGTGCAATGATTTATCTAACACTAACTAATCTAAAGAAATAAAACCCCTGAAGAAATAAGAAATGTAGGCAGGTCAGGCATATATAATGTTTATACTACTACGCTGCTGCTTCATATTGTCATAGTTTACAGTATTCTGAGGTTTCACTTTATATTAGGGGCACCATGTTGTACAGGCCTGGAGAGCCCAGAAAGCCTCACAATCAAGGGGTAGATATTAGTTATTTGGGAGTATTCTTAAAAATCTTCATGGGGTCAAATAACAAGGGGTTATAAAAAACCACAGGGACAGAAATGGTTTTCTGTATAAATGTGTGTATTCTTTCTAAAAATTAACCAAGAAGTTGTAATCTTGGTTCTCGGAGTTTCTTGTACCCAAGCTTTCTGAATCCACAGAGTGTTCTTTGATTTTAACTCTAGGAATGTTAATAAAGAGAGTCCTTGAATTCATATGGGGCACCTGCCTTCATACTCCAAATTCATAAGAGAATCTTTCTATTGTGTAGCTTGAATAAAGCAGCAGCTGCTGACTTGTGGGTGAAGGGAAATAGATTATTGTCTTGCACTTGGCATAAACACCCCAGAACAAAACGTCTGAGTTAATAATCAATTTCACTCCCCTGCAGGGCTCTTCCTTATCTGATAGGCCATTCCTGAGGTCAGGAGGAAGAGCCATATGTGCCAGATATATTTGCCTCTATCTTTTCCTGATACTATTGAGGTAGAAGACTGCAAGTGACTGAATGGGGCCAAGAAATATGTCAAACATAGTCCGTAGTCACATCATTTTGGTTATGATCTTTTATGTGAATAGATCTTTGTGTGCTATTATTGCACAGACCTACTTCCTCCTGAATCTAATGTAGAGAGGATATTAATTCAGTCTTAAAGGACCAGTTGTTAGAGATTTAATTTTTATAAAAATTAATTCATCCCTGTTTTCTTTTTGTACTGTAGCCTCTGAATACATTGTTTATGCATCTTTTTGTGAGTATTGATGAATATGCCATTGGCTGTTGCAAAGAAATTATTAGGTGAGTTGACATGCCATTGCAGCTAGACAAGCTTGTTTGGTTATCAATTCACTTAAAAAAGTTAGCTACACAAATGTTAAAGTAACAAGAAAAGGGGATATATGTAATTTACACAAAGCTTATTTGAAATTCTGTTTGGTATTTTATTTACATATTTAATATATGAATACATTTAAATATTTTTATACTTAGCCAAAGTAGGATAACATTATTTCTAAAAGGAAATAATGCATTTCTTGAATGTTTTTTTCTTATAATGAAACATTATACAACATCTTTAACTGGTTATTATTTGAAGCATGCATGTCAGTAATGCAGGCATTTGGACAAATTGATTTTAGGGGGATGGGACAGGACAGGGAGAATGTGCATTAAAACGCATGACTGAACACAAAGCCTAACAAGCTGGAGATGTTTTTAAAAATCACTTTCCCCAAGGTTATTTTCTGAAACATTTATTAACACAACAGACTGCAAAGACCTACAAGTAATCCAATGTACCAGTTAGTGTGCTGCATGGAGATAGAAGTATGTTCAGTCTTAGCAGCTTGCAGAGACAGTGAATCACATTTGATGGTGGTGTCCTGAGTCTTCAAGTTACTTGTAATATCAAACCAGACCATCCAGATGCCAGGTCAAGGGTTAATATGAGCAGAAATCTGTTGTATTGTGCTAAAGGGATGTCTTTTATTCCTTTGCCTCTATGGGGTTGATAGAAAATATAGGAAACTAGAAGGTTAAGAGATTAGAAAAATCTAAGGAAGAAATAAAGTTACCTTGAAGAGTTTTATTTCCTCTTTCTGGGTAGGGAGAAGGTTATTCTGCTTGCATTTGTGAACCTTTTTTTGGGGGGGGGGAGACAATATTTATTTTATTAAGATATTTGCTTATGAAATTACTTTATCATTGTTTTTTTCTCCTTAGGACAGTGTTCAAGGCAGTGCCAGATCTTCACTTCATATTTCTTGTAGTTCCATCCTATATGAGTTTAGGTAAGAGTTCTGTAATCACACTTTAGCCACAGTGTTTTCAGTCTGATAAAATGGGAACTTGTAATGTACTCCAAATGGTGTTTCTCTAGAATTTGTCTGACATGACCTCAGACATCGAAATGCATATAATATGTGGTTGATTATGAAAAGGTCAAACATAATTCAAATTCAAAAGTGCTTGCCTTTTTTTCTTATACATTGCTATTTATGTTTTAATATTGTTTTAGCAGAAAAAGTTATAATACCCACTTTATGCCTGTGATCTAGGTTCAACTTTAGTAACTGTTTTTGAGCCTGTTGGGATAATTCCATGTTTTTCCTCTGATGAAGAATTTGCTGTGTATGTGTGTCACCGACATCACCACTGCCCTCAGCTATACATTCGCCAAGCCAGGTAATATTATAATGATCCCTTGATTTGATAGCTACCTTGATAGTCCGTCAGGCAGTCAGTAAGCATTTATTAAGTGCCTATTATATACCAGGCACTGTGCTAACCACTGGGGATGTACAAAGGGGCAACAGACAGTGCCTGACCTCAAGGAACTCATGGGGGTTGAATGGGGGAGACAACAAGCAAATAAATAAGTATAAACAAGCTATACACAGGATAAATGGGAAATAATTAACAGAAGGAAGGCACTAGAATAAAGGGGGATCAGGAAAGGCTTCCTGTAGAAGATAGGATTTTATTGGGACTTAAAGAAAGCCAGGGAAATCAGGAGGCAGAGATGAGGAGGAAGAGTCTTCCAGGCATGGGGGGCAGCCAGAGGAAATGCCTGGACCTAAGAGATGAAGTGTCTTCTTGGAACAGCCAGGAGGCCAATGTTCCTGGATTGAAGAGTACATGGTAGGGAATAAGGCATAAAAGACTGGAAAGGTGATGGTGATTGGGAGGAGAGTAGGGTAGGAAGGGCTTTGAATACCAAAGAATTTTGTATTTGATCTTGGAGGTGATAAGAAGTCATCATAGTTTAGTTTAGTAGGGAAGTGACATGGTTGGACCTATGTTTTAGGAAAATTACTTTGGTGATTGAATGGAAGATGGATTGGAATGAGGAGAGACTTTGGCAGGGAGACCCACCAGCAGACTATTGCAGTAATCCAGGTGTGAGGTGATGAGGGCCTGTACCAAGGTGGTGGCAGTGTCAAAGGAGAGAATGGGGCCTATTCAAGAGATGTTGCAAAGGTGAAATTGACAGGCCTTGGCAACAGATGGGATATGATGGGGTGATGGAGGTATGGGGAAGAGTAAGAGATATCATGGATAATATTTAGGTTACCAACTTGAGCCCCATTCATTTGAGGGGGGAATGATGGGGGTGCTTGTGCCTTGTGCTCAAGCCCCTACCCTACAATATTGTTTTGTGTGCTTATTTTATGTTATCCCTGTTACATTGTTTTAAAGTTCTGTTGACACCAGTTACCCCACCAGGTACCCTTAAACTCCCATTAACCTATGTAATGAAATATATTGTTAATGTATTTTTATTATGTAAGGGACATAAAAGTTCTTGGGGCTGAATGTAATGGCAATGGGGATTTGAAGATCTTCCCTGCCACTTAATAAGCCTAAGGAAATTTGAAGACCTTTCCTGATTTGAAGATTTTCCCTGCCCCCTAGTATGCTGAATGTAATCACATGGAGCTTGTGGTAAGAGGAGTTTGCTGAAGGGTGGAGCACACCCACAGGAAGCTGGGAGTCATAGCAGCTAAAAGGTGGGAGAGAGAGGATGTACCCAGGGAGACAGCTAGGCTTGTGAGTGTTAGTTTGTGGGAAGACTAAAGGATGGTGTGATTTCACACTATGCTATGGTATATTAACTTCTTTGCTACTATGATGGATTTGACTTTCTGGTGTTGGAATTTAGTTTTCTGGTGTTTGAATAAATGTTTTGCTTCTGTCTTATATATGGAGAGTCTGTTATGTTTTGCAATTAAGCACTATGCCAGCATATTTACAGTCACCGTCGGCACTACATGAGGCTCTTATTTTTTAGTGAGGGCAGTTTATCATAAAATCTTTACAATTTGGTAGAAATTATTAGACCTTAACTACTGGAATAGCTTTTGTGAACCCAAGGTCACCTTCACGTCTCATTGAGGCACTGGATTAGGACTGTATTCCAGGCCAATGATTATGATCTTAAATGGCTTATGTCTGCTGATGATTAAGGTCTATGTCTACATTTGTCATATCCATTTCCTTCTTTCCATTGTTTTGGCCTCTAATCTCTTTTGGGCCCTCTTCACCTTTCACCATTTATTTTGCTATAGTCTTATAGTTAGTCTCTTTGTTTCCAGCCTCTCCCCTCTTCAATCTTACTTCCACATAGGCACCAATTTGGTGTTTTAGAGCCTTTGTCTCATCAAATCACTCTCCTGCTCAAGAAACATCAGTGGCTCCCTATTATCTCTATAATAAAGATAAACTGCTCAATATAAACCCCTCTGTTTGATATTAAAAGCCCTTTACAATCTGGCACCAACTTTCTTTCCAGACTGATCTGGTATTATTTTCCCTCATGAACTCTATGTTCTAGCTACATTTCTTTCTGTTCCCTGTGCATGACATCCTATTTCTTGCCTCCCTGCCCTTGCCTGTCTCCCATGCCTGGAATGTCCTCCCTCCCCACCACAGCCTCTTGGAAACCCTAGATTCCTTCAAGGGTCAGTTTAAAGAATTTCAGGAAGCCTTTCCTGATTCATTGAGCTGTTGCTGCTCTGTACCCTCTTCCATTTATCATAACAGGATAATAAGTGTAGAGCTGGAAGGGACTTCAGAAGTAATTTAGAAGGAATATCCTAATTTTATGATTGGGAATCTGAGGCCCAAGAAGGTCAAATCAGTTGTCTTAGGTCACACAGCTAAGTTAATGTTAGAGATAAAATTTGAACCTTTTGACTCTAAGTTTAGTATTCTCTATTGTACCATATTTTGTATTGACTTAGCTGTGAACATATTATTTTTTTCTCAGTAGAATGTAAGTTCCTTGAGGGCAGGGACAGTTTTGCTTTTGTTTTTGTATCTCCAGAATCTAGCATAGTAGCTGGGACATATTGAATTGTTGAATGAATTAAATCATTAAAAAAATCAGTCCTTAGAATCATTACAATTCCAGGTTAAAATTTTCCAACTCTTGGGGGCAGCTAGGTGGCGCAGTGAGTAAGAGCGCCGGCCTCGTAGTTGGGATGACCCGGGATCAAATCCAGCCTCAGAAAATGAGCACCTACACATAAATAATGACTGGCCGTGTAACCTTGAGCAAGTTACTTAACACCAATTGCTTTAAAAAAAATTTTTTTTTCCAACTCTTCATTTTTTTTTCTTTTTGGAGGGCATTTGGGGTTAAGTGACTTGCCCAAGGTCACATGGCTAGGTTTTTTTTGTGTGTGTTAAGTGTCTGAGGCCAGATTTGAACTCAGGTCCTCCTGACTCCAGGGCCAGTGCTCTATTCATTGTGCCACCTAGCCACCCCCTCCAATTCTTCTTGATTATATAAATTGCAGGGCTTTAAGTCTAATTAATTTCCTTGCTTTTGCATAGCAAAAACATTTTTGTATTTGCTGTATTTGTGTTAGAATTGAACATAGGAGCCGCCTTGCATTTCTAATTGTATCCCCAGTTCTTATTTAGCACATAGTAAGTGCTTAATAAATACTTCATTCATTCCTTCATTAGTGGGAATATTCCCATCATGATAGAGCTTGCAACCCCTGCAACCCTTTTTATACAGGTCAACAACTGAACTATGGCTTACCTTTTGCCCAGTTTTGGGAACCAAAAACTTCATCACCTGTTATCCACCCTTCTGGTCATAAAGCCTCTTTGCCCTCAGTTGGGCTAGTCTTTGGATAAGAGACCCATGCTCCATTGCTGACTCTCAGCTTGGCCCCCTTTCAGTTTGGCAGCTTGTGCTCCTCTGACACAACCTTTGAGAACCTAGTTTCACTGTGACATTGGCACTGGAAGCAGGCTTTAGTTGAAGATACTGTGAACTAGCCATTCAAATAAAACAAACCAAGGTAACAATTTTCATTCATTTCTTCATCTATAATTTATTACATATATAAGGTGTGTAAAACACTATTCCAAGTGCTATAGGAGATACAAACATAATTGGGACATGTCCCCTGGCCAGAGAGAGATAATTTAATCATTTAACTGGGGTACAAAATACAGAAGCCATTAAAAAGATTACAGAAAGGATGTGGGTAGCTCTAGAGCAATCAGAAGGTGGCTCCCACTATACCTAGGATCAGATATAGGTTGTGAAGCTCCATACATCCCAGACACACCATCTCAGGAAAAAGTGGCTTTCAGTCTGGAGCTAAGCAGAGTTGTAAAAAGCAAAAAGATCCACTGGAGTCCCCAAGATTCCGAATTAATAGGAAATACAAGTAGTAATACAAGTGTATGGGGGTATTCTAGAGATACCCCGATCTCTGGCTACCATTTACTAAGCTGAGTGCTTAGACCCTGGTGCCTTCTGGAGGTCTCCAAGCTGAGGTCGCTTACTAATGGACATGTGCAACCAGAAGTTTCTGGTTGGTTCGCAGGGTCCTTGTCACTGGGAGATATAAACGGAAAGAGCTATCTGTTCAATAATCTTTAAAAGGAGCAGTAATTTCCCCTCTCAATTTTTATTCCTCTATTTTGAACATGAGACCCTGATAGACATCTCTTAGACTTCCATTGAAGGGAGAAGAGTGAGAAAGCAGAAGGTACCAGGATTCAGTCTTAGCATATAGGGTATTATCCCCATTACACACAATTTTTCCTCACTAATTGTTCACAAATGAGGGTTGATTTTCACCTGTCCAGAGCACCTCCTTTTCCAAAGGTATTTAAGCATTCAGGAATCTCCATGGTTTTGCTTTTGGTTACTGAGAGAGACCCCTGACCATCAATTTAGTGATTATTTGCTAGCCTAATTAGTAAATTAATTATTAATTACCCAGAAATGCTGTCTCTTGGGCTATTCATTCTTCACAGTTAGTAGTTGTGGTATTGACAGAAATAGTCAAGTGAGAAAGAACTCCTCAACTTAGTCAAAATCTTAGAAAAAAAAAGGTGCTCATATTTTGAAATTCAGGAAAGATAGATTCTGTTGACTCAGAAAGGAAGGGATTTTCCAAGTTAAAGACTTACATCAGGTCTAAAAAGTTCACCATTTGTCACAGAAGTATTGACTCTGACAATTATAATTTGTTATGATTACTGACAGCATGTTGAGGAGTTTTCCAAAAATACCCATGGACATAATGACATAAACCCTTCCAGTTTAAGGTTGTTTTTTTTTTTCTTTAGCTTAAATTGTCCTTATGGGGATAAGAGGGAGGAAGAGGATAATAGAAGGAGATTGTATTATTGTGGTAACAACTGGTAGCAGGTAATTGGGGAGCTCGGGTTTATGTTCTTAAATAAATGACCATATTATATAGTGTTACTGTGTGGTACAATGGGAAGTGTCTCAGATTTTAATTCAGAGGAACTGGAATCCAATCCAGGCTCTGCCATTTACTAATTGTGTGACCCTTGGGCAAGGGAATCTCCTTGAACTTAATATTCCTTTTCTATAAAATAAAAGCTTTGAACTATATAACTTTAAAGGTCCCTTTCATCTTTATGATAGCATGATCCTCTGTCATAGTGTTACTCCTCTATTTAGAAAGTCTTCAGGATTAGTACCTTGTACAGATTAGGCTGATAGAGCTTATTATGCAACTAATTCATTCTGGCTGTTGCAAAATGCATAATTAAATGCAACATGCATAATTGTGACAGGCTTAAAGATAACTGCCACATAAGATGTTCTTCCAGGCTATTTCTTCTAGGACTCTTGGGACAGTCTAGAACCTAGGATCAGATATAGGTTGTGAACCACAGGATGATGTGTGCATACACATTTGGAGATAATACCTGTCATAAAATCTTTCATGCCCCTGTCAGTAGCATTCCTTGTATGTGGATGTGTATTTACTAGTTTTTAAGCAGGTTGCATTTCCCCCAGTGCTGAACATATAGCTGTTGCATGTTTGTTGAGTGGATGCATGCTTACATGCCTGAATGAATGAATCTGTTCCAATTTCAAACAGAAACTGCCAAAATCATGAAACTATGCCAAAAAGAGATTTAAAAAATTGTCACCTTTATGATGATACTATTATGGCCTTATTCTTATTTCCATATCTTTTTGAAGATTTTTTAAAAGTGTCATTGTCATAATGATAATATTATGGCTTTGCTGATATTTCCCTGTCTTTTCAAACATTTTATTTACACGGAGTGAAAGGGCAAGAAAGAACACAGGGCTACTTCAAAATTCTCTTATGACTCTACAAGCATTTCTAAATAAATATAGTTTTCATAAGATGTATTGCTTGCTTTCAATATAATGTTATTTTTTATTGGATTTTAATATTTAATTTAGTGCAAAATTCACATAGAAAAATATTATTGATTTTATTTTCTATTTTCTTTACAAAATATGTATCAAATATCATGTGAATGTTCCGATACTTTTTAATTTTTAAACTCAATATTTTATTTTCTCACAATTGCATATAAAAACAACTTTTAACATTCATTTAAGAATTTTTGAGTTCCAAATTCTGTTATTTCTTTGTAGAGTAAAGCAAAGGCTTAAAGTTCTCTGAAAACTTTATAAATTATGGCTAACTATAATGGAATATAACTGTGTTGTAAGAGAAAATGAATATGATGAATGTAGAATAGCATGGAAAGACATATGAATTGATGTAATGGAAATGATGGTGACAATATACGCAATGATCACAACATGGCAGCAGAGAGAACAACAACAAACAATGCTATGAAATGATGATGACCAAGCTTGGCCCCAAAGAGGAGATATGAATGAGAAGGGACCCGTCCCCTTTGGCATAAGTGAGGCCTTTGAGAATGGAACTTCCTTATAATTTCAGACTTTTTTACAATATATTGGTTAGTTTTTATGGTTGCGGTATATTGGTTAGTTGTTTAGTTAAATTATCTTTTCCCTCTTTTTATTCTTTGTTATAAGGGATGGTGCTCCAGGAGGATGGGCGGAAGAATATTTTGAGCAGCATCGGTTATGTAAAAACAAACTTTTATTTGTAAAAAAAATTCCTTATTGGTTATCTGATTTATAAATTGAATATCTTAAAACACATTCTAAAAACATCAGGAAATTCCACTTTTTCAATATTGTAGTTCTGATTGCTGGCTCAGCATGTGACCTTATTAGCCTGCTCAACACATACCAATGAGGGAAAATGAAGAACCATGATAGAAGAACTAAGTGATTTTCTACTGATTTGTCTGAAAGTTGCTAGAGAATTTAGTATTGAATACCTTTTTTTTTGTAATTAATTCGAGAAATTTATGTTTAAAAAGATCTTAGCCAAAAAAGTAATTACTTGAAACTTTTAATACTGTGATTTTTTTTAATGAAGTAGAAAAGTTAAATGCCCCTATTCTACTTTAAACTGATGAAATTAACAGAATTGGAAAAGGCAGTGTGATGTAGGAGAAAGGTCAGTGGATGGATGTGGCTGTCAGAAGACTGGAGTTTGAATTTCAGGTAGAACAGTAATCATCTGTGTGAGTTTGGGCAAATTACTTCAGCTCCCTGGCCTTGTTTTACTCATATATAAAAAGAGAGAATTTCAATTACGTGGTCCATAAGGTACCTTTCAGCTCTACAACTATAATTCCACAAGCTTAGTATATAAATATTTAAAAAGCTAAGTAGGTAAATATTTGGGCACCTGAGCTCCAGAACCTGGAGTCAGAAAGACCTGAGTTAAAATTTGACCTCAGATATTTACTAGCAGTGTGACCCTGGACAAGTCACTTAACCCTGTTTGCCTAAGTTTCCTCATCTCTAAAGTGAGCAGGAGAAGGAAATGGCGAACCACTCCAGTATCTTGACCAAGAAAACCCCAAATGGGGTCAAAAAGAGTCAGACAACTGAAAAACAACAAAATATGTGGTTTTGGGGGGAAAGTTTTGTCCACTAGAGGTCGCAAGAGATCTTGCAAAGAAGAAACTGCTTTGTTTTATGTGAGCCACACATGTGCCCCTGGCTTTCTTGTAAATAATAGGTTGCATTAAAAAAAAAAAAGCACCGGCTCTAAAATTTGTAAAATGTTTTTCCAAAAACTACTGTCAGAATGGATATTTTAAGCTTTCCCAAAGAAAAGTGATAGGATTGGGGCAACTCCTAGCCTTTGTTGAAATGCTATTCTTGAAATTTAATATTTAACCAAGGCAGAACACGACTCTTAACACTACTCAATTTGATTCTGTAGGTATTTTTTAATGTTTTGTTTCTTCCCTTTTTTAAAATTCAAAGAGCAGCATTTCAATAAAAAAGCAGCCCTCAATGAATTCAGAGAATCAGTTATTCAAAAAAGGTACATTTAAAATGTGTGCATGTAATTATAAATCATTTCTGGAGCAGAAAAATATAATCCAGCAGATGATATTTTTGCTATGAAGGTGGAATTTGATAGGGAAGTGTCCCTTCTACTCTGGCTTTGGGCCTTTTGAGTCTTGACCTTCCCATTTGTGTAATTCGCCCCCCCTTCCCAGCCCATTTATTTGCTAAATTTGAGACTGTAAAACCTTGTAGAAATGAACTAGCTGACTTATTTGAGCAAAGTTGGAACTTTGTAAAATTTCTTTAGAATTATAGTAGTGCAATGGAAAAATAAAGCCTTGGGAATAACAAAGCAAACTGAACAGAAATATATGTATATGTTTACATATATATATATGTACACCTGCAAATGTGCGTACATGTACATATATAGTACCCAAGTGTACATATAGTGTCTTGGTAGAGGAATTCTATATTGATGTGTATGTATAATTATTGAGTTAGCTAGTGTTTCTCTAAAATTTAAAGGCTTATTAGAAATTAGTTCATTATTTTTCTTCTAATGTTTAGTAATTGTATGAAGGGCATGTGAGTGACAGATTTTTTAATTTCCTTTTTGTAAAGAAGGTAAACAGCTCCAAGACTTCTAAACAGGGTAATATTTTGAAGAAGGGGTATGTATGTGTGAGTGTGCGCATGTGTGTGTATGAGTGTGTGAAGAGAGTAAGAAAGAGAAAGGGATTCCAGATGATGCCATAAAATCTGAAGTACTGCCTTTCATACAAATTAGTATCTTTTTCTTAAGCTTAAAGGTTTGCTTTATTTTCCTCTGCCTCCTTTTCTAGCACTTCAATGAATATTAAAAAGTCCAAGTTGTCTCTAAATGATCTATAATTCGCTGTGATAAAATGAATTAAATTCAAATAGCTTACAATTGCTAAAAATGTTTAAAATTAACTAGTATATATTGAGATTCTGCAAAATCATTTCCCATTGAAATGTGTAATTAATTGTTGTTTTCCACTCAGAGAATTATGCAATTGCCATTGTATAATCATCATCATCAAAACACTAATCAAAAGCTAAATGTGTGCCTGCCTCAGTCGGGTAAGATTTCTGAGGAAGATGTGGTCTCTGCCTTAGGAATAATGAAGTACATTTTAAATGGACTAGGCAAATTATTTTTGAGAACCTGTGTGTTTTGCTTCTTTGGGGCTGGAATTTTTTTGTATGTCATTTGAGAGTATGGGAGGCTGATGTCATACATTACCATTAGCAGTTGAGGCTGATGCAACATCATAAATTATCAATTACCCAAAGGAATGCATTTCCAGGGTAAGTTCCTCTTTATCCATTTTGGGGAAGGGCCTAAGGGAAAGAGTCTTCAAAACTCATTTATTTGTATCTTTTGTTTTTTTTACCTGTCCTTAAAGACTTAGTTTAGAAATGTGATTCTGTATTACATGACCTGGCAAGTACCCATGAATATTCTTAAGCCTCTGAGGTTACACCAAATCCTTTATTCTTGATTTTTATGTTCATATATTAATATTTTCTGGGAATATCATAAAAATAAGAATTCTTAGTACATAGTTGATTTGGGGTTTCACTCTGTAATTTAAAATTGTTTAAAATAATTATGATACTGAATTAACTTTTCTTTTATTCAATTAATATTAATTATCAATGAATATTGATGTTACCCTTTATCTTTTTTTCAAAATGACTGACAATGATTTTGCTAGCCATTTTCCTTGTCACTGTACATTTTCAGTGTCATCATGGGTCCTTTACACAGCAAAAATCACCCATTTGGACAACCCTTAGATAATGTCCAAATAGAGAAGAAAAAAAAGGTTTCTTATATAGAGGTTGCAGGCTTTCTGGGTGCAATCTTATTTTATCATCATTTGGGCTCAACTGAAGGAAAGTGGGGCCAATAACTTTCTTAGTTTCTTACTGGTTATGTTGATGTATTGATCTTCACATATGAAGTATAGGGTAGTAAATTTCGGTCAAATTTTTATTCACAAATATTTGTTCAGTTCCTGTTATATTCAAATGTCTTTGCTAGGTACAATTGGAGATATATAGAAACATCTTCCTAACCTGGAGGGGCTTAAGTTTTCATTGCAGAGCCAAGATATATCGATATAAGAAGTTATCTAACAAAACAAGAAAGCACGTGGTAAGCAGTGAAGGCAGTAGGAGCTTAGAGAAGGCACCATTATAGGCTGAAGTAATCAGGAATGTAGTAGTCAAAGAATTCTTTTGGAAGAATTTGAAGGATTGCTAAGATCTGAATAGGCAGAGAGGAAGGAAATGACCAGGTGTGATTCAAAGCTTAGAGGCAGAACCTATGAGGCAACATTTTTGGTGGACTCTTTAGTTCTCCTAACCATCAACACAAGTATGCTGCAGTCATTACAGAATGTCTAAAAAGTATTGCCAACACTTGCTGACTTGAGCAATAATTATCCAATCAATCAAGCACTTATTAAACACCTACTATGTTCCAGGTATTGTGCTAAGTACTGGGGCTGCTCTCATGTACGTAGCATCCTGTTGGGGGGAGATACATGCATAGCTAGGTACAAATGACATACTTTCAGAGCAGTTGGAAGGTGGCCTTAGAGGGGAAGGCACCTGCAGCTGGGGAAAGCTTTTGCCCAAAGTGGCATTTTAGTGGACTCTTTAAGGAAAGGAAACCAGGTATTCTGAGAGGCAGAGGTGAGGAAGGAGAGCATTCCAGAAATCGGAGGACAGCCAGTGAAAAATTACAGGAATAGCAAATGGAACATGGCACATGAGGAACAGCACGTAGGCCATTATGACTGGTCCAAAAAGCATGTGAAGTGGAATAATATGTGAGGAAGCTGGAAATATTGAAAGAGGCCAGCCTGTAAAGAGGTTAAGTGCCACTGAGGTGTTTGTATTTGATCTTTGAAGTCATAGGGAGCCATTGGAGTTTATTGAGTAGTTGGGTAACCCTGTCAGAACTACACTTTGGAAAAATCTCTGATAGCTTTGTAGAGTATAGATTGTAATGGGGAGAAACTTGAGGCAGGGAGTCCTTTTAGAAAGCAATTGTCATAATCTAGGCTGCAGGTGACCTGGACCTGAATTAAGGTAGAAGTTGTGGGAATGGAGAGAAGGGGACATTATGCAAGACATATTTTGGAGAAAGAAATGACTAGATTTGGAAACTAATTGTATATAGAAGGAAGTGACAGTGGATACACGGGAAAGAGATTGATGATGATAATGAGGTGCTTAGGAGGATGATGGTGCCCTCGCCAATGACAAGGAAGTTGAGGAGTGTGTTTGGGTGGGGAAAGATAATGAACTTGATATGCACATCGGACTTTTGGTTCAGAATATCCAGTAGGCAGTTGATGATGAAGGTCTGAAGCTCAGAAGAGAGACTAGGGCTTTACTCTGCCATCTCATCTCTTAGCCTCCCTGGCATTCCTCAAGGCTCAGCTTACCATCCCACCTTCTGCAGGAGGCCTTTCCCTTATCCTGTCCCTAGCTGTTAATGCTTTCCCCTTTTATATTACCTTCAACTATTCTATATACATCTTCTATATTCTTAGATATTTACATATTTCCTCCTCCTTTAGAATGTATACTATGAGGGCAGGGACTTTTTTTCCCTTTTTCAATTCAGTAAACTTTTATTAAGCACCCACTGTATGTCAGGCACTGTGCTAAAATCTTTGGATACAAATAAGAAAAAGAAAGACAGTCCCTGCCCTCCAGGATCTTGCAGTCTAATAGGGGGAAACACAAAAGGAAGCTGAAATGGGCTAGGAAAGATATCATAGGCATCTTGTTCTATGAAGTTCTTTGTATCCATAGGGCTTAGCAAAGTGATTGGCATATAGTAAGTGCTTAATAAGTGTCTGTTGACTGACTGAATTACATACATACATACATACATATCTATATCTATAGATATAGATATGTATATATGTATGTGTAGGTAGTGAGGAGGTACAGTGGATAGAACACTGAATCCAGAGTTAGGAAGATCTCAGTTAAAATCCAGCCTTGGACATTTTATTGGCTTTGTTACTCTGTTTACCTCAGTTTTCTAGTCTGTATGTAACATGAGGATAACAATAGCACCTAAACTCCCAGGGTTGTGAAGACAAAATGAGGTAAAACTTCTAAAACACTTTGTAAACTTTGAAGCACTATTATTATTATTACCTGGAAATAATCTACATAGAGTAACTAAATCCACGGGAGCTGATGTGATCATCAAATGAGAGAGTATGTCGAGAAAAGAGAATAAAAATAATTAACGTTTTCACAGTTCTCTGAAAAAACACTTTCCTTCTGATAAGCCTGTAAAGTAGGCAGGGCAGATATTGTTATCCCTATTTACAAATGAGGAAACCAAAGTTCAGAGAAATTAAGTGACCTGTGAAAATGACATTGTTAACGAGTATCAAAGCGAGACTTAGACTTGGGTTTCCTGAACACAAGACCTATATGTTCTTTCTACTGCAACTCAGAGAATCATTGAAGAAGATAACGTATGTAAAGGACTGTGCAGACTTTAAAGAGAAATGCCATTTATCATTGCTGGTGATGAGATTAGATTGCTATAGAAATGCTAGTAGGCCTGTTTCATTTCACATCTATTGGGTTTCCTACCAGGTTCATTTATAAAATGCCCTTGGGATTATCTCTAGTTGGCTCTCAAATCATATTTTCGTACAATCTTGTTTTCCCTTCCACTGCTTTCTTCCATTCTCCTCCACTGTAATGTGCTGATAATGATTTGAATCATAAGCAGTATTGCCCTTTATGTTGGTGTACTGTATAAATAATGTCTGCTAACAAAAGAACTTTCTACATTTTCTGGCCACCTTATGATGACTGTTTCATATCAGTTAAATTTCTCTATAAAATGTTGATAATCAGAATCAATGTCTATATTTTTATCTATTTCCCATTTCCCCCGAGTTCACAGCTTATTCAAATAGATAAATTTGTAATTGCATGCCATATGTTTTCATTTTTGTCTTCTAATTTGTTGTAGAGTTTGGCTTTTACTCCAATCAGTTGATGACCTGCCTCCAGCCAAGAGATTCTATGATTCCTAGTCAGTAACTTTGAGTTTCCTGTCTATTAATGATCAATTTCATCTTTATGATATTTCTAGCCTTTGTCCAACTTCTTTTTTAATAAAAAGTTTTTATTGATGACTTTTGTTTTTATATCACCTTGATTTTCCCCTTCATTTGCTCGGCCAGCCAGTCAGCCCTTATAAACAAAGACTAACAAAAAAAAAACAGTCCAGCAAAACCAACCAACATATCAACTGTGTCTCATGTTATATGTTATATTCCATGCCTATAGTCCTCCACTTCTACAAAGAAAGGAGGAAGGGGCGGCTAGGTGGCACAGTGAATAGAGTGCACCAGTCCTAGAGTCAGGAGGACCTGAGTTCAAGTCTGGTCTCAGACACTTAACACTTCCTAGCCGTGTGACCTTGGACAAGTCACTTAACCCCAATTGTCCTGCCTTACCCTTCCAAAAAAAAAAAAAGGGGGAAGGCACATTTTAAAAATTCTTCTCTGGGATCAAGCCTTTTGTTTTAATCCTAACTAATCCTAAACTATTCCTAACTCTAACCCTAAACCCTACAGTTTTATATTGTATTTGGTTTTCCTTTTTAAACATTTCTTTTCTTTTACATTCTTATAGTCATTATGCAATATTGCTTTCTTGGTTCTTCATTTTGAATCAATTCATATAAATCTTCCCATGCTTCTCTGAATTCTTCATATTCATCATTTCTTATGATGCAGTAATATTCCATTACATTCATGTGCCAGAATTCATTTAGCTATTCCTCAGTCAATGGACATTTACTTTATTTCTAGTGTATTGCTACCACAAAAAGTTATTCCTCTCATCCTGAAGAAATTATTCATGCTGTAGAAGCAACTAGATTCAATGCTAGAACTGGAGTCATAAAGGCCCAAATTCTAGTCTTAGACACTGCTGTGTAACCTTGGGCAAGCCACTTGACTTCTGCCTCAGTTTCCTCATCTGTAAAATGAGAATAATAATAATAATGCCTATTTCCCAGGGTTGTTGGGAGGATAAAATAAAATAATATTTGTAAAGCACTTTGCAAACTATAAAGCACTATATAATTGCTAGGTATTATTATTACAATTATTAATATGAAGATTCTGAGTAACCCATAAGCCCTTCTTTTTTTTTTTTTTTTTTGCTTTTTGGAGGGCAATTGGGGTTAAGTAACTTGCCCAAGGTCACAGGGCTAGGTTTTTGTTTGTGTGGGTTAAGTGTCTGAGGCCGCATCTGAACTCAGGTCCTTCTGACTCCAGGGCCGGCACTCTACTCACTGCGCCACCTAGCCACCCCTCTTTTTTTTTTAGACAAAGAAAGATTGATTTTTATTAAAGAGACATTATTTTCTAGTCATACGACTTTAGGAAATTCATTTGACTTTTTGGCGCCCACCCAAAAAAAAAAGAAAAGGTGGAAAGAAATGATTATAATACTCCCACCTGCATATCTCATAAGATTGTTGCAAAAGTAAAATGAGATAATGCATGTGAAAGTGCCTTGCAAACTATAACATGCAATCCAAATGTAATATATTGTCATTACTAAGGCATATTGCCATTAACTTAACATGTATCCTTTAACCACTGACAGAATCCTCATTTCTGAAATGGTGGGGATGTGATTTCAAGAGAGCTGTTTGTCTTGGGAAGTGCTGTAAATCTAACTATCAATTTTCTAACTATTTCTGCTTTCTCTGGCTATGTTTTATAATGCAAACTAATGTGCAAACAATTAGGCTTACTGCTTCCTTTCTTTTTAATCCCAACTAAATTTTCCAACAAAATCATTGTTCTCCCTCATGCTCCATTTTATATTGAAGCTCTTGAGTATTAAAGCATCACATTAATTTATTTTGGAGAAAGTTGGTGCTTTATAGAATTTCTTTACTACTTCATTTTCTGCAATGGCTAGATTTCCAACTGAAGAAGAGTTTTTGAATGAGTTAGGCTCTTTTCCTGTGGCAAAGAACCTGGTACTGGTTCTTTTCCAGGTGAGATTTGCAAGGCAAAGGGTCCACTGTTCATACAAAAGCTGACTGAAATCTTCCAGGTTATATGGTAAGAAGAGGTTATCTCCCAGGAGTTCAAATAGGTTGTCTATCTGGTGTATAAAGTCCAACTGTGTCTCCTTGTCTATCATAAGCATAACAAAGTAAGATGATTGTTCCATGAAAGAATGTTCCTTGTTACCCTTTGACTGTGAAACCAACTTTTCTCTCTTCTTCATTTGTCTTTACATGGAAAACCTGTGAGACATCTTTTCTTTTAGCTGTAACATCCTCTTATTTTCTTGTTTGATTTATAATAAGAATATAGCTGAGGGTGTTTTTTAGTAGTGTATCAAATCATTGTGCAAAGATCTTGTGTATAGAGTACCAAGAATTAAAGGAGTGATTCTCAGCACCATCTACCTCCTTTTCCACTGTTCTACTCTGTTCACTGTGGAATCAGAAGGGGTCTACTTTTTCTAAGTGACTATAGTTATCTGAATCACAAAATCCCATTTTGCTTCAATATTGTGGAATGGAGGTGGTCCTGAGTTTTCAAAATTATGCTGATGGCGAATGAGCAAGCTATAGCACAATCTGCCATGTTATGGAAAGACTTTAAGTAGGGCAAACTGTATCTTACAAAGACCAGCCTTGCTCATTCTCAAGAGGCTCATGCCAGAATACTGGCCATTAGGTGATGAATTCTTTGACCACAGAAATCCATGAAACAAAGAAAAATATAAAATGACCTTAAATGAATCAATCAGTTAATCAGGAATCATTTATTAAGCACCTGCTATATTCCATGTACTGAGCTGGGTCCAAGGGATACAAAGACAAAAATGAAACAGTCCTTTCCTTCAAAGAGCTCATAGTCTATTAGGGGAAACAATGAGTATGTACATAAGCATCTATGAAATGTATGTTATGTAAGTATAAGGTAATTGGGTAAGAAGGACCCTTTGTAGTGGGCAGGCCTAGGAAAGGTTTCAGGTGGAAGTAGGTCCTTGAGCTAAGCTTTGAAGAAAAAGAGATCTCAAGAGTTGGAGGTGGGAAGGACATGTATCTCAGGTTTGGGGGCTAGCCAATACAAAGGCAGAGAGAGAGAATATTATGTGGGATTAACAGCAAGAAGGTTACTTTCACTAGACCTCAGAGTATAATAGAACTTGGAATAATGTATACCAAGGTAGGAAGGGTAGATTGGGGCCAGGTTATAAGGAGCTTTAAAGGCCAAAAGAGCCTAGATACCATTCCATCCAGAAAACTTAGAGAAATGTCATCCAGGGGCAACACTGGTTTAGACCATGGACACTGAAAACCATAATACAGAAATCATTAAGAAGTGATTTTTTTTCAGGCATTCTCTTTCTTTTCATGTATCAAAAAAGTATTCATCTAATAATAGTTGTTTCTTCTAGACATACTAAAATATCCTTGACTCTTATTTGTCTCTTTGTATATTACATTCATACATAATACATAGTATGTTAGACTGTAAGCTCCTTGAGGGAAGGGACTGTCTTTTGCTTCTCTTTGTATCCCCAGAGCTTAGCACCAGTGCCTGGTATACAGCATGTTCTTAAGAAATGTTTATTTATTGAATAAAGGTACTACACTAAAACTGCTGAATTCTTATAATAATTTTCCTTGTTTCTTCCTAAATTTTGTACAGCAAAGTGAAATACAGAGTTGAGCAAATTCTTGTGAGTTTGATTGGCATATACAGCCTTAATTTTCTTGTGTAGCTACAATTTAACTAACATAGGAATGAATCATTATTAAGGTTGCCCGATTTAAATGATTTTCTGTATTATAGGGTAGAAGACCATGATGATCTCATGCCAATTTTTATGCGTCATGACACTTCTCTGAGAGAAATCTATGGTGAATACTTCCTTGCTGAACTGATAGAGGCCCAAGATGAAGAGAATTACTCTGTTATATGTGAGGTTAGTAATTAATCTGTCTGGGGATTTATTCTGCTTCAAATGAAATACATGATTTTGCTGTTCTTTCTTATCCACTTTAGTTACCCAACCTTACCCTTTTGACTTTTCTTGACAATTGTTTTCTTTATTCTGCTTCCTTCTCTACTGCCACCTTGAAGATGCCAGTACAGTTTCTATACCCTTCATCCCCCACCCCCACCCCACACTACTTATCTTAATGGTCTTCTCTTCCATTTTCTGGGAAGCTGTTCTGGACTGGGCTTGACTCAGGACAATCCCCTGATAGTTTAGTTCACTATTGGGGGAAAAAAGGAGAAATTCATAGGTCATTAAACAGAAAAATATAGATTTACTTAGCTGTAGCAGGAGAAGTATATTCAGCAAGGATAGGCATTGAGGATACCTTAAGCTAGTTCATTTGAGTAAAGCTCCCTGAATTACCCATCATGATCCACCATCAATGTGTTCCTAGAACTCTTCATGGTAGCTTTGTACTCAGATGATGAGCAAGTAACGTTAATAATCTGAGCCTTTAAGTTTCCTGAACCAATCACATTTCAAGGAAGTTCTCAATACCTTTATAGGGAAAACTAGCCTAACTTGCAAGGGGGAAGGAGTTAGGAAAGAAACAAGCAATTATTAAATGCCTACTCTATGCCACAAATATTGTCTCATTTGACCCTCATAACTCTGGGAGGTCGAATCATTCTCATTTTACAGTTGAGAAAACTGAGGCAAACAGAGGTTAAGTGATTTGCTTAGAGTTATGTAGCTAGTTAGTGCCTGAGATAGGATTTGCACTCAAGTCTTTACAACTCCAGGTCCAGCACTGTATCCACTCTATCCATTGTGGCACATAGGTACTTCTAGAATCTTGCTTCTACCACATAAGCTAATTGAGATTCAGGGTACATAGCTTCTATGTACCCTAGCTTCTTTATTTTCTCACTTTAGGTGGAGAGAAAGAAGGTTCCAAATTATGAGAGTGGATGCTGTACAGGAAATGGGGGGAGAGGTTGTAGGTCTTTGGGATAGGGCTTCCTGATAGAGATCATAAATCCTCAGCTATGCCAGGCAAAACTCTAGTAGGTTTGGACAATATATAGGATCTCCAAAGGACACATAGCACGTTAAACAAGGTAGAATGTTTATCTTGTTCCTGAGTTTGCCTATTAAAATATCAGTAGTTATTTTCAAAATGTACTGGAAAATAGTAATTTAACAAGCTATCTCTTTCCAACCCCCTTTAAAGTTGGACATATTCACGGTCAACTATTTTTGAGTTTTGGATGAGTGGCTTGTGGCAGGGGGAAATTTTCTAAGTAACATAAACTAGTTAAAGATCTTAAAATCCTTGGGTTTCTGGTAAATTTATAGTGAGAGTTCATCTGTTGGCAAAAAAAAGTAATGGTACTATCACATAGGACTCCTGCTTTAAGAATCTTTGAGGAAAGTAAAGAAATTATTTTAAATTAATTAAACACCTCTCCTAGAAGTTTCTTATTGACTCTGCGTTGTTATGGGTGCCTATTAAAGAATATGTCTGGCAGTATCATTAATGAAAACCTTATGTTGATGGTCTCAGGGAATAAGAAAATTATTAACTAAAATTTTGCTCTTACCTTACATAATAAAGGACATGATTTTTTAAAGGCTTCCTCTCGTCTTATTCTCTTTAAAATAAGTCTAGATGGATGGTTGTTTTGACTATGAGAAATTAATATTTTGAATGACTATGGTGCTTATTCTTTGTATATTTTCACCAATAATGTTTATTAAGATCCTTTTTGCCCAGCACTACAGGACAATATTTAGTGATGATAGCTCTACTCATGCTGAGACTACCAGAAATTCTCATTTTGTTACAAACGAATCTTTGACTCTCATTTGTAAAAGAGAGAACCCATATCAGTGATCTTTACAAACATTAGAAATAGAAATCTAGCAGTTTTACTTATGGGATGTTTTATGATTCAGATTTCTTAATTTTTTTACATAATTTTGAAAGAAATAAGATCTATTTTAAACTATTTTCCTGATCTTGGAATTATAAATGTTCTCAATACTATATTTAAATACTAATTCTAAAACTAAGGTCATGTCAGTTAATTGTGGAATGGTAAAAAGAGCCATGAGCATCAGTTTCTAAATGTGAGAACTGTCTCCATACTCTGAAATACTGCATGAAAAGCTTTTTTTTCCCCCACTTATTTGTATTTTTTATGTTGAAGTAATTTTTTTATACCAAAAACTCAATGATTTTCTGCTGGTGATTCCCTTCCTATCACATTCTAATTCACCATGACTAGCTCTTTGTAGACTAATAGTAAGGAAGTGGGGGCTAGGGAGAGTTCAAGAAATGTTTAGACAGAACAGTACCCCTTGAAAATACTTTCCTAATATAAAAATGGCCAAAACATAGTTTTACACAGTGAGAAGAAAACTGATTTTAGGGAGAATAAAAGATTCCTGTTTATGCCTTTAAGGATTCTTTTGTTCAAACTATATTCAGCTGATTTAAAATCAGGCTATTCTCTTGTAGGAAGGAGATAGATTTAGCTCATTTAGTTAATTAGTGTTTGTGAAGAGAGATACAGGGACCACTCCACTCAAATTTTTAACTGTCACACCTTATATTTGATAATTTATATAGCCCGACAATTGCAGTTTTCTAAAAAGCCAAAGAAAAAGAAATCCTCCAGGTCTCTCAGTCCTTAGGCAAGAGTCTTTAAAGAGAAACTAATTAGTCCATCTTAAATTCTGTGAATCATTTAGTGTGTAGAAATGCATCACTTCTAGGGGGAAATGGGTGGTAGAAAGTACTGGGAATGCATCTGTATCCCAAATCAGGCTGGCCTTTCTGGGTCTGCAGCTCTTTTCAGGTTCAAGAGTAATACCATAACAGATGACCTGCCCATCTGTCTTTCTGAACCTTCCCCCTGATCCTAACTGCATTTCCTTAAGTTAACAGTTTTAGGTAAACACCAGATGACAATAGATGACAGAGCAAAATTGAAGCTAGCAGAGTAGACCAAGTCCCTGTCATTCAAAACCTGCCCCATGGCAGTTGGGGAACCCTGCTGTGTAAATTCCCTTTATGCCATCCTCATACCAAGGGGACATCCTTGCCCAACTTAAAGGATTCTGAATTAGTGTAGGGCTCCCCACCTGTCAATGGCTTTCTAGGACAGGTTTTGAGTGATTGGCTTGATATAATTTGCTTGACACAACTTTATTCCATCATCCATTGTCATCTGGTGTTTACCCAAAACTGTTATCTTAAGGAGGGGCAGTTAGCAGCAGAGGAAGGTTCAGAGAGACAGATGGGCAGAGCATCTGTTTTGGCATTGATTAGGGGGAGGGATTGAATGGTCAGAGGGTGCCCTACTGATCTGGGGGATAGAGAGGTCTTGCCAGATGGGGGATGCCCAATGGGTTGGAGGTTGTTCAGCTGGTCAGGAAGTGTCTGACCAGTTGGACCCAAGCTGGGTGAATAAAGGAAGGACAGATTCCCTGAAATACTGTTATCCATTTAGGTATATTGATATTAAAGTTTCCTAGGACATAATCAAAACTAATAATATATGTATGTACAAATTATGTTCTTGTGCTTTCAGTAAAAGGCCACACTCACAAATAGAAATCTTATTTTCAGAGTTCACATCATGCCTGCCAATTAGATTAATGAAGAAAAAAGTTTGGCCCTAAAATACAGTATAGGTGCAGACATTTACGCTATTTAAAAAGAACTAAAGTGGACCTTGAAAGATCAGTCTTAGACATTTTTCCTTAAATATCCCAGAATCGTAAAATCATAAACAGTATAATAACCTTCCTCAAGATGTAAGAAAATATTGGTGCTTTTGGCTATTCCTGTAAATTCACATTTGAGTATAGTGTTCAGTTCAAAACAGATGTTTAAAGGATATCCAATAGGAATAAATAGATTTTTATAAGTAATTGTAAAGCATAAAGCCAGTACCATTTTGTCATGTTATCATTATGTCCTGTTCTGATGTTATATGAAGTTATGATAGTGATATAACAGGTTGTAGAATTGAAAATGTTATATCTTTGTTCCTAATAGCAAAACATATTTTTCTCATTTTCATTAGAAAGTGAGATCCATGCCATTTGAAATCAAATTCTAAACACAATAAACCATTAGTGTAATAGCACATTCCTAACAGCGACCTTATAAATAATACATTCTTATCATACGCTTTGCAGCTCAATAGGAAGCCAGCAAAAGGTATTTCAGGCCATCGCAGTTTAGCCTCACCAGTGTTGTTGTAGATTGGAAAGACACCTCCATGTGAACCAAGATAGATGCCAATTTTCCCTGCCGAGAATGAAGCTGGCAACCTCTTTCTGCACATATGGTAGATGGATTGGTTAATCAGCCTCTGCTGAGCCTTGGGCCTAAAATTACATAGAAGCCAGACAACTGCAGCGACTCTGCTTTTGTTCATGAGCGCAAACAAGACAAACAATCACTTGTTATTTGGAAAAAAATTAAAATGTTTATTTTGGATTTTTATTAAAGTGTCGATGGCTTTATAAAACAGCTGTGTAAATCCAGCCTTTTATAGCAAGTATCATTTTGGGGGTAGAATAGTAAAGAAAGCATACATATGTAGAGAAAGAGGGATGTTTAAAAAAAACCCCAAAACTTCAGCATATTTCAGCATTAGGGCGAAACAAATGTATTCTCTACATTTGTTATATTATCAAGAAAATATTGAGGGCAACATTTTTTAATGCCTAGTGATTTATTTCTCTGTACTCTAAACATTTTTGATATTAATTCAGTGTGAGTCATTGCTTCATTAGTGTTAGACTAAGTCTTAGCATTTTCACGATAGTTCAATTGTACAAAAATGTGTTGCTTGACAGTTTGGCTTAACTCTAAAAATTATTGACTGTAATTACTGATTTTTTTTGCTCTTCCTTAATGGAATAGTATTATATGGAAATAAAACATAATCTTTTGAAGCACAAGGACCCAGAAGCATTCTATGTATTCATTTCTAATAATTTCTAATGAAGTCAATCACCCAGTTTTTGCTTAACAATTTAATAATCATAACAGTGATTTTTTTAGTTACATAGATGTCAAGCCACTTTACAATAGACCTTTATTTCTTTTATTGTTAATATATTTTATGATAATGATGTACAAAACCATTTTAATAGCTTGATAGGGATAGGGACAGCACCTGTAATTTAACTGATAAAGGCAACTTTAAGTGGGAAAATTCACTCAATGCAGGTTTGTGTCTTTTCTGTAGCTTATAGTTTTGGGGAGTTGTCTAGGGTGCTGGGAGTTTAAGTGACATGCCCAAGGTCATACAGACTTTATGTAGGAGAGGGAGGACTTCAACCTGGGTCTTCCTGGTTGCATGGCAAGTCTTTATTTACTTTGCCATAGGTAGATTAATAACAGGGAATTGCAGTCATAGCACTTTTTCAATATAGCACTATAGTTATAATTTATTATGGATTTATTCTTTTCTATTAATAATAATAGTTAAAATCCTTAAAGTGTGATTTTTTTTGCTTTTTTTTTTTTTTGGAGGGCAGTTGGGGTTAAGTAACTTGCCCAAGGTCACATGGCTAGGTTTTTGTTTTTGTGTGTGTGTGTTAAGTGTCTGAGGCCAGATCTGAACTCAGGTCCTTCTGACTCCAGGGCCAGCACTCTACTCACTGTGCCACCTAGCCGCCCCTTAAAGTGTGATATTAATAAGGTTGGGAATAGTTCTCAAAAATTTTGTGTGTTGCTAAAATTTAGTGGGATAAAACATTTTTTAAAGCCTAGTTTGAAGGCTGATTTTGCCATTTCTAGTGAAATGCCAGGACAAGTGAAATAATTTAAAAGAACATCTATAATGTTGTATTAATCATACTAATATTAATTCTCATATTTTTCTTACCACAATCCTCATTAAGGCTATTTCCCCTATATCATTTATCCAAAAGAAAAGAAAAGAAAAGAAAACTCAAATGCTTCCTATGGAATCAATCTATTATTTCTTGTGCAGATATTTTGTTTCACAAAATTAGTAAATCATCAGCTTCTCACTGAAACTCCGTATCTCACTAAGGTTATTGATGGTGGATGATGGTAGAGTGGGACAAGCATGGGATAAGATGTTAATATGAAACAGGATAACAAAAGGAACAAGGGAGAGGTGGTGGTACCAGCCTGTGCTGTCTCAACCTCATCCACTCTCTGAAAACATCTTTCAAGTATCTAGATCGTTGTTTGAGGATCATTGTACATTGTACTATATTTTAGTGCCCCATGGTTGGATGCCAAATGACCATGTGCTTTTACCACAAGCCAGTGGGATGTCCTGTGACCAAAGTGCTAAGGGAAGTAGGCACATGTTTGTTATGGGAAATTTCAAATCCACACCCTGAACTATAAGGTGTTTTGGAGAACTTCTTGAGCCACCCCAAGGATGTAAGTTTGGACTAGGATAGCTTCCGTTAAGTCCCAGCTAAAATCCCACCTTCTATAGGAAGCCCTTCCTAATCCCTCTTAATTCTAATGCCTTCCCTTTGTGGATTATTTCTTGTTTATGCTGTATGTAGCCTGTTTGAAGTTGTTTGCATATTGTCTCTCCTTAAGGCAAAAGTTTGCCTTTCTTTGTATCCCTAGGACTTAGCACAGTGCCTGGCACATAGTAGGCCCTTAAGAAATGCTTGACTTGACTAAATTACAAACCCAGAATTTCAGTTTCCCACAGCATCAGAGATATTACTTGAATTTGCAGAATGGTAGTCTAAACCCTACCTAAAAATGCATTTCCTTTCCTACTTTTTGGGACATAAATAATACTATCATGTATATTGCATATTAGAATATATTTACTGAATTGATTTGAATTTGAAAGAGATAACATTAAAACTCCAAAGGAGCCAAGCCTGCTTATTATAGAACTGCATTAAATCTCAACCTCCCAATACCTTTAGCCTCTTCTTTTAAGATCCACTTATAAAGAGGACAAATATATCTATACGTAGTCTGCAGAGGAAGGTAATCAAGCAACTCTACTTCTCCCTTTTCTGTTCACCACCACCATATTAAAGTCATAAAAGGGAAAAAGGCAGCCTGTTGTATCAAATGGTAGATTATGATTTGATTTGAATCATTAATGCATGGGATAAATAATATACCACTGAAAATTGTAGATTATTTATATTATATGTTGTATATAATATAACATACATAATATTATAGATAATTTCCCACTCTGGACCAGAACAGGCAATTCTCTACAAGTTAAAAGGATACATGGGGCATCAGCAAAAAGAAACCCTAACTATGACTCACCTAGGCACATAAAACTCAGAATTATAAAAACAAAGAAATAAACTATTTGATTTTTGAGAACATTTCCATACTTTGCTGCTGCTATTCTGCTTTTCAGACTGGACCACTGGAGAGCATGCCTGGGAGAGGCTAAGCCACTCAATTTTTAACTACCTGGAAACATACTTCTTCACCCAGGCCATTTTCTGCTGAATGAGGAGGACCACCCCCCCCATCCTTGCTGTCAACCTCTTTCTCAGAACTGTAATCAAATTAACACTACCATTGCTTCTGGAAAGGACATGTTATGTGAATATCCTTTTGTTTCTATTACCTTCCCTGTGATTTCCCAGATCAAAACACCTTTCCACGGCCAACCCTTTGCTAGGGACTGACTTGCTACTGTATTTGTATTCCCAGTACCATGCTAACATGGTGCTTGCCATAGTAAAAACTTAATAAATTAATTTTTAAAAAGAAATTCTTTTAGAAAAAATTGTAAAATTAGAGGAATTAAAATGTTAATTTAAAAATGCCTATTAGAGTAATGTCAAATTAAAAAAATAACAAAGGAAAACCATCAGAGCTTAACAAAGATATTCAAAAGTCATTAAAATAAAGAGAAAATTGGACTTCAACATCACATACTCTGGAACCACGGCCATGTTGTATGGCAAAGATAAAACAGAAATCTACAACTGCAGAGATCCCTAGAAGCATTGGCAGAGGAAGTGCAAACAATAAGTGTTGAACGATAAGTGACTAACAAAAATACTATACTTTAAACCTGTTATTACCTTTGGGTAAAAACCCTTTAATAATCCAAGGGAAAGTTAGAGAGAGAGAGAGAGAGAGAGAGAGAGAGAGAGAGAGAGAGAGAGAGAGAGAGAGAAGGAAGGGGGTAGGGGGCAGGGGAGAGAGAGAGAAATATAAAGGTAAAAGCAGAATTATAATAGTGAATAAACAATTGATTTGATAAGTAAAACCAGGACCTTTTTTCTTTTTAACTTTTGGGAAATGAGAGAGTTCCCTTTTATGACCCTCAAGATCCTTCCTGATGAAAACATCCCTCTTTTTAATGCCATTATACTACCACTGTTGGTTGTTTGCCATGGAACACCATGCTCTCCAAAGAATCAAAAATGTGTATTACTCAGAAGGCAATAATAGGGTATATCATAAGCATGAGCAGGCTACAGCACATGACAAATAGTGGACTTCAAAGAACTGGAATAAGGAATTTTATCAAAGAAATGTATGTTCAAAAAAGATGGAAATTATATTACTACTTAAATGAATATATGAGTGTTGATTGATTTGATATCATCAAAAACAAAAATCAAAGTCTAATTTCTCTAATGAATATTGATATAAAGATATTTAATGAGATATTAGCTAAAGACAGTATTGCCTTTGGAAGATTATTCATCATGACCAAATTGTGTTTATACTAGGTATATATGTATGGTTGAACACCAGAAAAACCATTAATATAATAAAACTTAAAAAATAAAAACTATAAATATATTTTAATGGATATATGAGGATTAATGGATTTATTTTATACCATTTGATCAAATTGATTTGGAGTTTAACTCCCACAGTGCAATTCACAACTCGTCCGTGCCTGACCAATAGCTAGAGACATTTTTTGCATTCTCTTGACAGTTAGAAAATATGAGTACAATGCTCATGTTGTCCACATATATTCTCTCACCCTCGCCACATGATCAACTTATCTTGTCTTCCTATCGCGTCCATTTTTATTATATTAATAGTTCTAGAAAAAAGCAGATAAAATTAAACCTGTATTCACAGTTTTTAAAAAAAAAACACTAAAAAGAATAGCTATAGAGTGATTTTTTTTCTCTGCACAATAAAAAACATCTTCAGCCAACCAAGATAATATTCAATGGAGAAACATTAGAAGCATTTCCATTAAAAACTAAGCAAGTTAAATAGCAAGGCTGCTCACTCTGCTTTTATTTGACATAGCATTATAAATCCTAGCAATTAAAATAAACCAGGCAAACTGTATTAGAAGAATTAACACTGGAAATGAAAAGATCAACTTATCATTATTTGCAGATGACATGAGAATGTATTTAGACAATCCAACTGCTCCAACCAAAAATAATTAATAGAGACGGTAAATGAAATTATCTGAATTCTTATTTATTAATAATAAAGATCAGGAAAACATAACAATAAGTAACTCCTTTTACAACAACAGAAATTACCAAATTTTTTGGAATAGTTTACCTAGGGATACAAAAGACCTATACACATATGTATATATTATATGTGTATTTAAATACATGTATATATGCATATATTATACACACATTATATATGTACCACTACGTATGTTTTATACACATATACATCCATATATTTTTATATATGTATACTATATACATGTCCAAAATGAAAGAGGCCCTAAATAACTGAAGTAACATTCAATGTTCATGGATGGATCAAATTGATATATAGTAAAAATGATAATTTTTCTCAAATGTATATGTTTCATGCAGTACCAATCTGAATTTCATGTGGATTTTTTTTTGTCAAATTAGTCAAAATAATAATAGAAAAGTAAATAGGCAAGAACATCAAAGGGTATACTGAAGAGAAAAGCTGATGAAAGTGGTCTTGTGCTTTACAGGTTTAATTATAAAGTGATTTATCAAAATTGGTACCAGCAACTCACAAGCCTGCTTTCCCTGGTACATCCAACTTGCAACCCCTGGCAGACTTTTGCTCCTGAAGGGCTATGACCAAGCTGACTGTTAAGGCCCAAATTTCTGCAGCTTGGAACTGTATTCTCTACAGCACTGGAAAGAGGGAGGGGAAAATGTAGTTCAGGTTTTGATAAGCCTTTGTTGTTGTCCTTGTCTTCTAGCGTGGCCTTGTTGCTGGTAATTTGGGAGGTAAGCAGAAGGGAGAAGGGAGCTGAGTGAGCTCAGGGTTGGTGAATGTCAATTCCTGGCTTTTTTTTTTTTAATTTAACCTTCTTTTGTATTCTGGGTAAGATTTCTACCCAGAATTTCCAGGATTTCCTAATCCATGGAAATGACTGTTATAAGCAATTTATGGCCTATAATTTCTGTTTTGGAGAGATTTGAGAGGTCATGGAGGTCAGAGAAAATATCTAGTCTATTATCTTCTTGCTCACATGACCCAGAAGTCCATTTTGTTTCAATGTGAAACATAAACTAACAGGGTGGGGGGCATCCTAAGTTGGACCCAGCCAGAACATTTGGTAATGAACTCTTCTCCCATCCATAGACCAGAAAGGCTCTTTTAATTTATGATCCAGGGGTGTGCTAGAGCCAATTCAAACTAGGTCATTAGAGCCAATTGTTAAATTTTTGGTGTAAGCTGTTACACTTCAGAAATCAGTAAATGCTACAAATCAGGACTTGATTTATTATTTTGGTGGTGGTCTAGACTTAAGAAAGTCATGGAAAAATGTTAATAATTCGAATTAAACTTGAAAGTAAGTGTACACACATTCTTCCCCCCCCCACCCCAAGTGGTCCAATTGTTAGACCTTCACCAGCATAACCCTCAGTGTTACTCTTTATTTCTAAACATAAAGTCCTTATCCAGTTTGCTGAGGACTGGGGACTTGCCACACACTATATTAATTTGTTTCCATATTTTGTATACCTAATCTGTTCTACTGATTGACCATTCTATTTTTTTTTTTTTGGAGGAGGGAAGGCAAAGCTATTGAGGTTAAATGACTTGCCCAAGATCACACAGCTAGTAATTGTGTCAGGTGTCTGAAGTTGGATTTGAACTCAGGTCCTCCTGACTCCAGGACTGGTGCTCTATCACTGTGTCACCCAGCTGCCCTGACCTCCCTATTTTTAAAACAGCACCAATTTGTTTTGATGAGTACTACATAGCTCTGTTACTGCTAACACCCTCTACTCCTTACTTTTTCCCATTACTTTCCTTAAGCTTCTTGATCCTTTGTGTCTCTACCTGAATTTCATTATTATTTTTTCTATCTCTACAAAGTAATCTTTTAGTTATTTGATTGGCACGGCATTGAATAAATTAAATTAATTTAAGTAGCATTGTTATTTTTATTATATTAACATGGCCTACCCATAAGCAATTAATATTTCTCCAATTAGATCTATATTTCTATAAAGAGTTTTTTCTTAATAGGGCTTTTTCCCCTTCCCATCAATAAATGACACAGTATGTTTCTGTTCCCTTGTTGTTTTCTCTTCCTTACCTCACCTCTGATCATAGATTTTTTTTACTCTTTCTTTACTTGTAATCTACCTATTCACACTGTCCATTAAGTTTTAGAGAAGGATGTCCTGAGAAGATTTAGCAAGAACAGTTGGTATAAAACATTACATCCCAAACTGGAAACACACTTTCCCCTTACACACACACAAACTTTCTGGAGGGGGTGGTGGTGGTGGTGGTGGTGGTGGTGGTGGTGGTGTGTGTGTGTGTGTGTGTGTGTGTGAGAGAGAGAGAGAGAGAGAGAGAGAGAGAGAGAGAGAGAGAGAGAGAGAATAGGTTCATAGTACAGTGGTTGTGAGGCTCACTTGTAGATGTGGCCAAGAGGTACCTCTTGACTCCTAGCCCTGGAAGCTCCTTTCTTGCCTCGTAGATTCCTCTTGAAGCTCCCCCCTAGGTGTTAGACTCCCAAGGTCAGTGTTTTGGGTTTTTTTTTTTTAGTCCATAGCTGGCACTTCTCTCCATCATAAGGGGTCATGATCCCTGAAGCTGCCACCATCCTTGAGTGACTGGATTTCCATATTAGTCTGCAGATACTTCTTTTGTCATCCTCCTCTACCTTTTTGCCATCCTGTTCTAATACCTCCAGTGGGTTTTGCCACTGCCTACCCATGGAACCTCTGTATCTTCTGAACCTACCATGAAATGTCTGGGTACTCCCATCTCAAAATACTTATTCCCCTAAAATCTGGAAAGAACAAGCACAAAAGAAACAGGCACACCATGACAGTTGGGTGGGTGGGGGAATGCTGCCAGCTGCCCCTCCTTCCATTCCCTAGCTCAAAGCATTTTTGTCTCACTTGACAGCAGGAAGGAAAAGAGTGAGAGATGGGTGGGTCATTGATTTTGTATGCACAATCAATTCTGACTCAGCACTTCCTGAACCATTGGTTCTTCAAGCTCTGCAACCAATTAGGATACTTTTTGTCATCACATATCACAATCCTCCAGTCACACATGGCTAGAAACAAGCTTTCATTCTACATGTTGAAATGGGGACCAAGCAGAGAATATCCACAGATGCTCTGTAAAACTCACCAAGAAGGGCATATCTGATCCTCTGATATGTACACACAATTAAAACTAGGGAAAGGATTAGTTACTTAACAAATATACTTGTGAAAATTGGTTGGCAATCTGGCAGAAAAGAAATTTAGATTCATATTTCATCATATACTACAGTGAATTCAAGTTTCATGAAAGAAATAAATGTTAACAAGTTATAAAAATATGGAAGAAAATAGAATAGAATATTTCAGTTATAGAGAGGATATTAATTTTTTAATTAAAAATAGGAGAAATTATTAGAGATAAAGAGTAGTAGATGAAATAGAAATTAGATATTAATTAAATTAGAAATTTAGAAATTAGAAATCAGATAATTTAGTAGAGATAAGTGTACTTGATACACAGAGATAAAATTTCTTACAACAAAAATAAGAAGATAATTAAAGACTCGGAAAATATTTACAAATTGGGCAGCTAAGGTGGCATAGTAGATAAAGTGCAGGGCCTGGAGTCAGGAGGACTCTCGTTCTGAATTCAGATCTGGCCTCTGACACTTTTCCTACACTGTGAGACCCTGGACAAGTCACTCATTCCTCTTTGTCTCAGTTTCCTCATCTGTAAAATGAGCTAGGGAAGGAAATGGTAGACCTCTCTAGTATCTTTGCCAAGAAGACCCCAAAAGGGGTTATGAAGAGTTGGACAAGATTAAAAACGACTATACAGTAACAATAGGACAGATAAACACTTGACATCTGAAATACATAAGGAACTATTAAAATGTCACAATGCAGAATTACAGTACAGGATGGATAATCAAGGGATAAAAAGAGATGATTTGTTTTAAGTTTTATTTTTTGTCATTCTGAGCTTGATGAATACCCAAAATCATGAATATTTCCATGTGAAAAGAGGATTGTATATGAAAGTATGAATCTTTGTTTTGTATAGACTGCAATTTCAATTAGTAATAATTATAATATCTAATATTCATATAGTGCTTTAAGGTTTGCAAGGAGATTTACACTTGTTCCCTCATTTGATCCTCAACAAGACTTTGTGTAGTAGCTGCTTTTAGAACTCCCATTTTACAGATGAGGAAACAGGTTAACGGTTTACTAGTCACACCAATAGTTGATGCCTGTGGCAGGATTCAAATTCAGGTGTTGCCAACTTCAAATCCTGTCCTTTATCCATTATGCCACCTAGCTGCCTCTATATAAGTATATACTAAATTTAACATGTTAGCTTCATAACTATCTTGTCTGTCCATGTTTTCCTCTGGACTTCCTTCTCTTTTGTGTACGTTTTAAATGTGTCAGCAACCCTTTCTCTTGGTATCAGTACCATTACCTGTTTTTTCTCTGTTTCCACTCCAGATTATAACCTGTTAAAACAACAACAACAAAAACACAAGCATAGTCAAACAAAACAGATCCACCCATTGGCTACATCTAAAAATGTATATATCATTCTAGATCTTTAGTCTCACATCTCTCTGTAAGAAGGTGGGTAGCATGTTCCATCATCGGTCCTCTTGAATTGTGGTTGGTTATTGCATTGATCAGAGATCTTAAGTCTTTCACAGTTGTTTTTCTTTACTGAGTTGCGTTATATAAATTGTTTTCCTGGTTCTGCTTACGCCACTCTGCTTCAGTTAATGCAAATCTTCCCAGGTTTCTGTGAATCCGCCCCTTTCATTATTTCTTACAGTACAACTTTCCATTACATTTTTATACCATAAAATATTTTTGTATGTATGGATCCTTTTCCTTTTTTAAAAAAATCTCTTTGGATATATATGTTTAGTAATAGTGTAACCAGGTCAAAGGGAATGCACAATTTTTTAACTTTATGTATATAATTCCAAATTGTTTTCTAAAACATCTTATTAATTTTGAACTTCATCAGCAATGTATCAGTGGTCTTGTTCTTTCACAAGACCTCCAATAGTTGTCCTTTATTTTTTTGGAGTCAAATATGACAATCTGATGAGTCTTTGATGGTTTCTCAGAGTTGCTGTATTTCATATTTATATTAGTAATTTGAGCATCTTTTTCTTGTTTGTTGATGGCTTGGATTTTTTTTTTGCTGATAGCTACCTGTTTAAATCATTTGGCCATTTATCTATCAGGGAAGTCCTCTAATTGTTAAATATTTAATCAATTCTTTATATAGCTTGGACCTTCATCAGAAAAATGGTGCAAAATTTTTTCCCAATTAATTGCTTCCATTCTGATTTTAAGTGCATTGATTTTGTTTGCACGAGTTTTTGATTCTATGTAATCAAAATTGTACAGTTTGTCTTGTTATCTTCTTTATCCTTTGTTTTATTAAGAACTCTTCCCCTATCTGTAGTTGCAAAAGGTATTTCCTTCCTTATTCGTTTAATGTATTTGTCATGTGACTTTTTATATCTAGTTCATGTTTGCATTTGGAGCTCATTTTGGTATATGGCATGTTAGCTTAAACTTGATTTCTGTCAGATTTTCCCAGCAGCTAGTTTTCCCAGCAGCTAATTTAATGCATTAATGAATGAGTTCTTACCCTGGTAGTTGAGGTTTTGATGTTGATTTACCACCATGGTACTATGTTCATTTACCTCTATGTCTCGTGTATCTAATTTATCCCACTTATCAACTTTTCTATTTTTATTTTTACTAGTAGAAAATAAAAATAGTTTTGATTTTTATTGATTAAATGGTTTGAGATATGACACTGTTAGTGCTAGATCCAGTACTATTTTACAAATTAAAAAAATTCGTATTGAGATCCTCTACCCTTTGTTTTTCAAGATGGATTTTATTTTTATTTTTCTGGAAGCAGATAGTTTTCAAAAGAGAAATTTTTTGTTCCATGTGGGTTTTTTTCCCATAGTCCCAAGGGGAAAATGCTCTGCCTCACTAATTTTTCAGAGATATACATTAAAGTAATTTTATTATATAATTTCTTGCTTGACAGATTGCCAGAAATAATTTTAAAAATTGAAACTCAGTGTTTTTGTTCATGTGAAGAAATAGGTACACCCATTTATTACTAATAAAACTGCAAGCTTATAGAATCTTTTTGAATGGCAGCTTTGTGCTGTCTAAAATAAATTATACAATGATTATACCTTTTGATCATACTCTTGGAATATGCCTGGAAAATGTTATCAAAACAAACAAACAAAAAGCACTATCTATTCAAAGGTAACATATGCAATAGCAGAAAAACTGGAAGTTACCTAAAGAAACGACAATAGGGGAATGGCTAACAATTATATATATATATATATATATATATATATATATATATATATATATATATATATATATATATATATATTATATATAAGAACCAAAAAATGGAATATATCCTGTTTCTACTCTGCCATCTTGGCTCTATCCACCCTACCCCCAAATGAAATATATCCTAACTATGATCATATAAGAGGAAAAATGAATGAGAATGAATGAACAAAGAATCTTGATGAACTCATAGAGGGGTTGAAAAAAACTGTTATGATACTTATATATTGCAAATAATTTAAATGTAAATGGCTACTAAGAAAGTTTAGCAGTTGAGTTGAATATTCAGTGTTAATTGTTTAATACTATACTCATTTATTTTAAGAAAAGATCTCAAATGAGGAGGAACTTACTACTTCCTGAAGCATTTCATTATTCTTTTAGGTTGCTTTCATTGCTAGGATTCATTATATCTAGCCTAAGTTTGCCTGTTGATGACATAAGAAAAAGAGTCTTAATTTGAGATCTAACCTGATTTCTCTGAGATCTCTCTAGATTGGAACAGATTTACCATTTTAAGACTCTTTTTCCTTCTTTTTCATGTTTATATGTGTAGCATCATGGCTTTGAGATTCAAAAAGGTAATCCTATAATTTGACTATTTCAGGATAAAGGAACTGCTGTGGGGTTCATGAGTGTGTGTTCACAAGTGAACATGGAATTACTACATCAGTGCTTTGACTTGGGACCTTTCCATGGACTTTGCAAACCACATCCTGATGATATTTTGGGACCAGAGAGGACGCCAAGTGTTCAGCAAAGTGAAAGTACAGTTGAATGTGTTGTGAATGCTTGTGTGTCTGTGTGTACCCATATGTACGTATAAGTTATATTGTGAAAGACTAATTATATTTCCCTCCATCCTATTCCACCCTCCACTTATTCTATTTTCTGCTTCTTGACCCTGTCCATTTTCAAAAGTATGTGCTTCTAACTACCCTTTCCCCCAATCTTCCCTCTCTTCTATCATCCCCCCTCTTATCCTCTTCCCCCCTACTTTCCTGTAGGGTAAGATATCCAATTGAGTGTGTATGTTATTCCCTCCTTAAGCCAAATTCAATGACAGTAAGGTTGACCCATTCCCTTTCACCTTCCTGTTCTTCCCCTCCATTGTAACAGTTTTCTCTTGCCTCTTTTTTATGAGATAATTTACCCTATTCTATCTCTCCCTTTCTCCGTCTTTCATTATATTCCTCTATCACCTCTTAATTTTATTTTTTAGATATCATCCCTTTTTATTCAACTGATCCTGTGCCCTCTGTCTATATATACATGTACACACATATATACACACTCACATATGAATTTATACACACATACACCCTCTTATACATACAAATATATGTATTGTATATGTATATATATATATACATACATATATATATACACACATATATGTTCCATTCAACTATCCTCATACTGAAAAAAAGTCTTATGAGTTATAATTATTGTTTCTCCATGTAGGAATGTAAATAATTCAACTTTAATAAGTTCCTTATGATTTCTTTTTCCTGTTTACCTTCTCATGCTTCTCTTGCTTCTCGTAGTTTTAAGTCAAATTTTCTGTTCAGCTCTTTTTTTCATCAAGAATACTTGAAAGTCCTCTATTTCATTGAATGACCATATTTTCTGCTGAAGCATTATACTTGGTTTTGCTGGGTAGGTGATTCTTGGTCTTAATCATAGCTCCTTTGACCTCTGGAATATCATATTCCAAGCCCTTTAAACCCTTAATGTAGAAGCTGCTAGATCTTGTATTATCCTGATTGTGTCTCCACAATACTCAAATCTGACAGCTTGTAATATTTTCTCCTTGACCTGGGAACTCTGGAATTTGGCTATGATATTCCTAGGGGTTTTCTTTTTGGGATCTTTTTCCAGAGGTGATCAGTGAATTCTTTCAATTTCTATTTTGCCCTCTGGTTCTAGAATATCAGGGTAATTTTCCTTGAGAATTTCTTGAAGGATGATTCCTAGGCTCTTTTGGCTTTCAGGTAGTCCAATGATTTTTTTTTTTTTTTGCATTTTGGACGGCAGTTGGGGTTAAGTAACTTGCCCAAGGTCACACGGCTAGGTTTTTGTTTGTGCGTGCATTAAGTTTCTGAGGCCGGATCCGAACTCAGGTCCTTCTGACTCCAGGGCCGACACTCTACTCACTGCGCCACCTAGCCGCCCCGAGTCCAATGATTTTTAAATTATCTCTCCTGGATCTATTTTCCAGGTCAGTGGTTTTTCCAATGAGATATTTAACATTGCTTTCTATTTTTTCATTTGTTTTGATCTGTTTTATAGTATCTTGATTTCTCATAAAGCCATTAGCTTCCATTTCCTCCAGTCTAATTTTGAAGAAATTATTCTCTTCAGTGAGTTTTTGAAATTCCTTTTCCATCAGGGCAGTTTGGCTTTTTAAGGCGTTCTCCTCATTGGCTTTTTGGGCCTCTTTTGCCATTCAAGTTAGTCTGTTTTTTCAAGGTGTTATTTCTTTGTTATTTTGGGGGACTCTTTTAGCAGGCTGTTAACTTGTTTTTCATTATTTTCTTGCATCATTCTCATTTCTCTTCCCAAATTTTCTTCCACTTCTCTTACTTGATTTCCAAAATCCTTCTTGAGCTCCTCCATGGCCTGTAACCAATTCATATTTTTCTTGGAAGGTTTTGATGCAGGAGTTTTGACTTTGTTGACTTCTTCTGGTTCCATGTTTTGATCCTTTTGTCCCCAAAAAGGATTCTATCATCTGATTGTGCTTCCTCTGCTTGCTCATCTTGGCAGCCAATTACTTGACTTTTAAGCTTTTTTGCCATGGTAGAACTCTGCTTCCCCAGTGGAGAGAGCTGTGTCCCAAATTGCTGGGGTTTTTGCAAATGTTGTCAGAGGTCTGAGGAAGGCGCCCTCTTTACACAAGCTCTGGCACACTGGTGCTTCTCACCCCAGGACCACTACCAAAGATTGCCATCCAGATCCAAGCAGATCAAAGCAAGAACAATTACCCTCTGAATGGTTGCTTGGTCCCAGTATGATCTGCAGGTCAAGAGCTCCCAGAGGCAGCCATGCAGCAGCAGCTGCAGCTGCCAAGCCTCTGCCACCTCTCACCCCTGGGGCAGGGGCTGGACCATGGTCTTCTATCACCTGGTTCCAACAGAGTTTCCTACTGACCTTTTACTTTCTTTTTTGTGTTTATGGGTTGAGAAGTCTGGAAATCACCACAGCTACTGGTGATTCACTCTCCTGAAGTCTGCTCAGCAGTGCTGGACCATGGGTCAGGGCCACCCCAGGTCTCAGACTGTGCAGCTTATGTAGGACTGTGCTGGGCAACCAGTCTGGTGAAATAGACCCTTCCTGGAGGCCTTCCAGGCTGCCTTCAGTAGGAGATTTGTTTCTCTCTGTCACTTAGTGGGTTCTGTATCTCTAAAATTTGTTTAGAGCCATATTTTACAGGTATTAGAGCCCATCCTATTTTGGATACTTAATTTTTATTTTAGCTTATAAGATGTTCTTTTTTTAAAAAAATATCCTACATTTCAGACTCTCTAAGGGAAATTAACTTTTCCTTTTTAAGCAATATTCAGTTTGTGAGTTGGCTGCATTCTTTTATAACCAGGAGGTGGTACTGGCAGCAAGGTTGGCCAAACTGTCAACCACTCCTAAGCTGGGGGTGGGGATGGGGAACCTGTGTGTGCATATCTGCTCCCCCCACACTTCAGGTGGGCAGAGTTTCCCTAGCAACTTCTTTCTCTTTGAGAATGTGACTTTCCTTTCAACCCTATGCACTCTACTTCCCATGGGAGGTGAAAAATGTCCACCTGCCTTACTGGCTTGCTTTTGGGGCTATATTGGTCTGGATATTTAGTAGGAGTATCTCTGTCTTGGATTATTTGCTAGGTATGCAAAGTCAATTGTAGGCATCCTCTTTTTGCCCTAACAGCTCAGCTCCAATTGTACTCTTGCCAGATTGTCTCCTCTCTCTGAATAGAGGATCCATCTTGCTTTCTTCATTGCTCCAAATACCGTAGTCTAGCTTAGCTTTGGAAAGGGAAATCCATTACATCTCTGTTCCTTATTTCTGCATTTGAGTAGTAATAAAACATAGCATACATCTTGTATTTGTGTTGGCCAGCATTTTATTTTATCATAAATTAAAAGTCTAGAAACAAAAGTGACCTTAAGGAAGGAGCAGGAAGTCAAAGTGGGTAAATAATTCATTAGGAACTTCAGCTTCCTCCTGGAAAGAAGGAAGGAGAGAGGAAGAATATGTCATCTCTCTTTCCTCCTGCCTTTGCTTGATCAGTAGCGCTGACAGATTTCACCCAGGCCATAGTCCATAATTAGATAGTCCACATTGCCCTTCCTCAGGACTCATTGCAGACATGTATACTTACTGGCCAGATCTTGGCTGTGTTATCTTTATGGTTCTGTGCTCATGTCTCTTACTTGCAGTGATCTGCTTTTCTTCCTTACCCTGGCTTCCTCTGATATCTTTCCCACAAGCTGCTCCTACCTCAAGGTCAGAGTCAGGGATATTGAGTATTTTGTGCCCAGGTGATGTCCAAGACCACAAGAGCCTGGAGAACGTTGGCTGATAAAAATTAAGAAAACAAGAGACAAGTCTCTGGTTCTTCCCCTGCTCTCAGTCCCCCAGAGCCAAACCAGAGCCCATAGAGATGTGGCTCTGGGAGACTGAGAGCAGGTTATGTCACACTTTCCGTAGTTAACTATTTTATTACTTGTTCATCCTTCTATAAAATATAAACTTTCTTGAATTTCTCTTTTTTCTGGTTCCAGAAGATTTTATTAGGCACATTGGATAATAAGTAGAATGGAAGATGGTTGTGAACCTTTCTATTCTTACCTATTTTGATCCCTGGAAAGAAGATGCCATTTAGCATTGCTAAAGTTCCCCAAGTCTTTGCAGGGTGATAGATCCTGCTATTGCTCTGTTTCCACTGGTGTAAACTTTAAGAATCCAGGATCACCATCATGTGATTATGAGGCATCAGAGTAGGACTTTGTGGAGAACAAAAGTATAAGTAAAGAAAATAGGAAAGTTTCTGCTCCACTGTCATGTTCTTTTTTTATTATATATGAAAACCTGTTATTCTTTTCTCCTAGAACACATAACATCAACAACAAAAATGAACCTGATGCCTTTCAGATAGTTTTCACCTTCAAGTTAGTTAATATCACGGGCTTTTTTGTGTATGTGAGCTGAGATGGGTTTAACACATAATCAACTGCCGAATTATATTAAAGAAAATAGTAATTACATTTTGCTACCTGTCTACAACAACAAAGAATGAGGAACAGAAGAGCATTCTAAATGTGCTGTGATCTCTTTCATTTTTCTGATGAAAGTCTTCATAACAGGAACAAATAATGAAAAGAAAATGTAATTTTTGTAAAATATTTACCCAAAATACCTGTTTAAAACAAACACACATCAATGTACATTAGACCTTGCACTTTGTATACTGTTTCTATTTTTCAAAGCTTTTGCACATAAAACATCTCATTTTATCCTCACAACTCCCTCATGAGGAAGGTGGGATAGGCAACGTTATCCCCATTTTGCAGATGAGCCTGATTTATAGCCAAGCAAAAAAAATTTTTTTTGGGGGGGAGAGGTCACACAGTTGGTAGCAGTGCCAAAGACTAGAATCTGGGTTTCTATCCTTCATTGTCAAAAATAAATAATACTGCCAACAGAGTTACTTTCCATATTCTTGGAGTGTGTCTACAAAGTCCAACATGAGGCTAAAATACAGTACACTTTCTACTTAATTTTAATCTGTTCCCTGGTCAGTAGTTTACCAATTGAATGGAGTGGATTGGTTTTTAAAATTTGTTTATTTTGGGTTTTTGTTTTTGCTTCCTATCTTTGTCTAGTATTCATAGCTCTATCTCTTCATGCCTATTATATTCTGTGGCTTATCAGGACATAATATATTTGCTTCAATGATTGATGTTTTTAAGTGATTCTTTGTAGTTTTTCTTTTGTCTTTCTTGCCCGTGGTCATCTTTAGCTACTATGGAGGAAATATGTTGTTATTTTACTGTCAGTCATATACATATTTCTTCAATTATATAGAAAGTTCAGTTGATTCTAAAGGGATTCATGGAAGAGTTATCTTGGAGTAGACTTGGGGATGAAAATTAGCTTCTCTAAATTTGAAAAACTATAGTATCACAAAATCTTGGAACTGGAAGGGTTATCCTTCCTAGTTATCACCTAGAGGAAAATTACCCAGAAAACTCTAGGAGGAGATCTAGGAAGCTCACATGAGAAGTAGTTGTGCAAGAAGGTATGCAGTCCTCCATCCAGGAATGTAATTTAGAACAGCTGGGGAAAAGAAATGTTTGAGGATGGCCAAAGGGGGTTTGGAGGTGCCAGGTTAAGGCACAGTATGAATTTGTTTGGTTTTCATCAGCCAAACTAGTACCCTATTTAACATCTGACCCAGGGGGATGGCTTAGAAGGCAAATGACTGGGAATCTGGGTAAGCTACGGTATCATTCACAGAACGATGAACTTATTTCACAGCATGTGGCATGTCTTTTGCCAGTTTTAGCAGAAAATGGTATTGTCATCCAAGGCTGCAAAGTCTATGTGGTGAATTACACTTCTTTGTAATAGGAGTTTAATAAGAAAAATAAAATATATTTTGTCAATCGGTTCTCAGAGGTTCTGTAATCCGGTAATATTTCATCTACTCCCATACCAGTTCCTTTCTCTTGATAAAAGGAGATGAGAAATACAGAATTAGAAGGAATCTTAGAGGTTATTTAGTCTAACCTTAACTGGAACATGAATACCCTCTATAGCATTTCCAAGTAAATGAACTTAGAGCATTTGTAGAAGACTTCCAATGTTGGAGATTTTTCCCCCCTTTTGAGGTGGTCTATTTATATTTGGACCCCCCAGTTGTTACAGATATTTTTCTTTTATTGTCTCCCTGCAGCCTCCATCCTTTGGTCCCAGTTCTTACCCCTGGGACCTAGCAAAGCCATTTTAATCTCTTTCCTATCATGAAAATCCTTCAGACATTTGAAGACTGGTAGTACACCCTTGAAATCTGCTGTTGTCCTAGATCAATATTTCCAGTTCCTTCAACTGGACGTGGTTTTGTTTGTGGTGACATGGTTTTGTTTGTCTATCACCATCTAGATATACTTCAGGTAATCAATGTCCTTTAAAAATATGACACCAGAACTAGACATAATATTCTGGATGTACTGATAAGGGAGCAGTATAGTAGGACTATCATTACCTTTGTTATGGTGCTTGTACTTCCATTAATGCAATCTATGACCACATTAAAGTTTTTGTCTTTCTTATCACATTGTTGACTCACACTGAGCCTGCATTTCATTAAAATTCCCAGGATTTCCTCATCCAAAGTATTCTCTAGTCACATCTCCCTCATCCTATAATTGTACAGTTGATTTTTTTTGCTGGATAGGATTCTGTGTGTATCACTATCAAAATGTTAGTCTCAGTCTGCAGGTTTTGTTTTTGTTTGTTTTGTTTGGGGGGGTGGGAATGGGTGGGGAGTGCAGAAAGAGGAGAATCCCTTTTCTACCATCCACAATAGTCACTATTCCTCGAACCTTTTGTGTCTACACATGTGATAAACATGCTACATATGTCTTCATTCGTGTCACTGATAGAAATGTTGAACTGAACTGGGAGTAGAGCAGAGCCCTGCAGCACTCTACTAGATTGAATGCACGAGGTTCACAAGAGTGATGAAAGCATCAGCACTTTTTAGATCTGAATGGTCACCCAGTGCTGAAGAGACCTAACTGTATTTTTATCTAGTCCACATAACTCTCTTGTCTTAAAAAATATCTTAAAAGACTTTTCCAAATCCCTTGTTAGAATCCAGTATATTCCCCTAATATACCAGTCAAAAAGGCAATGCAGTTAGTCATGACTTTCAGAATCAATCAATTAATCAACAAGTATTTATTAAGCACCTACTAGATACTAGTTATGGTTCTAGGGAAACAAGACAGAAACAGAAGTCTGCTACTAAGTAGCTTATATTTTACTGGAGTTACTCAGTTTGCTCATGAATAGGTAAATCTGGGATATATATGAAATAAATATAAAGTGATTTTGCAGGGTGGATGGGGCAGTAACAACTAAGGTACTCAAGAAAGACCTGAATAGTTCTAACCAGCAGGTTAAGGAGGAAGAGCATTCCAAGTGTGGAGATAGCCTGGGCAAAAGCACAGAGGCCAGAGATGGAATGTTGTTTATGGGGAGCAGCAACTAACCTAATTTGGTCAATCAATAGAGTGCATAAGGAGCAGTATGTAATCAGCCAGAAAGAAAAGAGCTTTATCCACATTATGAAGAGCTTTAAATGCCTAAAAGAGGAGTGTACATCTTAGAGATAGTGGGTAGCCTCTCGAACTCTTCACTTAAACAGCAGAGTAACATAGTCAGAACTGTGCTTTAGGTATTTCACATTGATAGCTATTATTTTTAGAAGGATGGATTGGAAGCAGGATAGACTGGATGCTGGAGACCAATTTCAGTAATCCAGGGGAGAGGTACTAAAGGCCAGATCTGTGGTGTTGGCTGGGGGCATAGAGAGAAGTGGACAAATTTGAGAAATGTGGCGGAGGTAAAACCAACAAGATTTGACAACTGATTGGATATATTAGGTGAATGATAGTGAGGATTCAAGAATTCAAAGCCAGGATGACTAGAATGGTGATGCTATCAGCAGAAATAGGGAAAGTGAGACTAAGTTTAGTTTTGTTTTTGACATGTTGAGTTTGAGATACCTTTGTGACATCCAGTTGGAGATGTCTAACAGGTTTCTGGAGATTCCAGATTGGCAGGCAGGAAAGATATGAAAGTTGGATATGTAAATATGAGAGTCATATGAATAGAAGTGATATGGAAGTTGATGAGAGAGAAAGCCTGGGTTATACTCATAATTTGAGGAAAGATATAGATGATGATCCTGCAAAAGAGATTAAGAAAGATGGTTACTTGGCTAGAAGGAAATCCACAACAGAATAAGATCAGGAAATCCCAGAAAGAAAAGAGATATCTAGAAGGAAAGGGTGGTCAACAGTGTCAAAGGCTGGGAGAGGTCAAGAAGGATGAGGACTAAGAAAAGGCCTTTGGATTTAGGAATGAAATGATTGTTGATGACCTTAGAAAAATACTTTTAGTCAAGTGGTGGGGATAGAAGCCATCTTGCTATGGGTTGAGAAGTCAGTAAGAAAGTATAAGCAAGAACCATAGACAATGTTTTCTAACAATTTGGCTATGGAAGTGAATGCTATAGGCTGAAGATCTTCCCTGCCTCTAGGCCCTTTGATAGGCTTAAGTGACTCTGAGAACCTTCCTTGATTTGAAAATATACTCTGCCCCCTAATAGGCTGAATGTGGTTACGGAGCTTGTGGTGGGAGGTTTGTTTTTCAGGAATACCCACACCTTGTTACTTTGTGATTGGGCAGTGGGTCAAGAGGGTTGTGACATTCTCTGAGCCATGAGAAGGCTATATATACCCTGATGTGAGGTTTTGTTTTGGGGCTTACTTTGAGAAGAGTTGTGTGATTTGACCAGATAAGACTCTGAGCAGCCATTGAGCCCTCCAGATTTGAAAACCCAGATGTTGGTGCTTCCCTCTTTGGTAACTGACTAGGTATGGATGTAATGGTCAGACAGCTGGAAGCCTGTCTGCTGATCTGTTTCTCTGTCTGCTTGTAACTTGTTTGTATTTTCTGAAGTTTGGGGTGCTGACCTTTTTCCCCCTGAACTAGGTAAATGTCATATGTTTGATTAAAACAAGATTGTTAACCCATTTTGAGTTGCTTTCCTTTAGAAAAGCAGATCTAACAACCTGTGTTGGCAGCCACCCTGGGTATGCTAGGGTGCTTGCTGCTACAGGCTGATAGCTTGATGGGATAGTATGGTCAAGTGAACTTTTTTTAGTATGGGATCTGGGCATGATTATAGGAAAAGAGCCAGTCAGTAAGGAGAGATACAGGACACTCTGTTAAACAAATTTTTAATTCCTCACTTAGGCCTTAACAAAATCTTTTTGTCAGTATTACCTCCTCCCAAACCAAGGTGGCTTCATCTGGAGGATCTTATTGCTGTAGACTAATAAGCATATCCCATTGGAATTTTAGCATTGTTTTGATCTAGCTTCAACTTGCTTGTGATGCAAATATTCCCCAAATAGGGGAACCTGCCTTGAACTATTGATGATTCCCAAATAGGGGGCTTCTCGCCATCACCAAAGGACTGACCATTCATTAGAATTATAGGATTATAGTTTTAGAGATGAAAAGGACCTTAGAGGTCATTGAGTCCAAACCCCTTCATTTTAAATATGAGGAAACTGAGGCACAGGAAATTTCAGTGACTTGCCTATAGTCACACAGCCAGTAATTGTATGAAGTAGGGTTTGAAATCCGGGTCTTCCTGACTTCATCTAAGTCCTGTACTCAGATAACTCTGTGAACGTGCATTCATAGTACCATAGTATCATAAATCTTTCTGATTCCCTATCATAAAAGCTACTTCAATTTGATTTGTTGTAGATATGTTCAGTACTTGCTCCCACTGTCCTTTTTTTTTAAAATGAAAATTGTTTTTTTTTAAGATCTTTCCTCACCCTTGCATTGAAGATATGGAGTATAAATGTGTACAGCATGTTAATCTAACTTGGAGAGTCTTATTGTATCATTTACAATAGAATTTAACATTTCCCTACCTCTTTAGCCTCAGCAACAAATGTTGGTGCTTAAGCTATAATTATTGTCATGGTAGTTGTTTTTCAAATACTTATTATTAGTTCTGTTATATGTTATGACCAAATAATGACCATGAAATAATGTTTGGGCATATGATAAAACACATTTTGCCAACTCCTTTATTTTCTTTCCCAAGAAATAGCTACGAGCCATCCTTCTATTTAACTACAATTTCTGACAACTTGTGAAACAAAGAGAAATACAAAATGGACCTCAGCCTCATACCTTTATGCTTCTTCAGTGGTGGGTGTAGAGTGATGGGAAAGTGGAAATAGGGTACTAAGAATAACACAGTTTTTAGAGCATCCATAAATATGAATTTTATTGTTTGTACTCAAATTGTGAGATACTTGATCAGTGACTGATGAATGGATGTACTTGGCTCAAGAAGGCAAGAACAAGTAATAATGGATGAAAATTACAAAGAAGAAATTTTGAGTCATATAAGGGGGAATGATGTCTTTATAAAAAAGTATTCAAAAGTCAAATGGGATTACCAGGAGACAGTGGGTTCCCCTTCACTGGATGTCTTTAAGCAAAACCCAAATGACTGCTTGTTGGGTATGTTGTAGAAAGGATTTGTGTTCAGGTACAGTAGAAGGCTTGGAGTAGAAGGCTTGTGTGATAATATCAAATTAGCCCCTTTGCTTTTTTGGATAGGGTTCCTTGATTATGTCAGGGAAATAATAACAACAAAAACAACAATAGCATTTTCCATTTGTATGGCAGGTTTTAAAATACTTAGCACATATATTTTATCTTCACAACATTTCAATAAGATCAAAAAACTAAGACTCACAAAGGATAAGTGACTGGTGCAGGGTCATACAAGTAATAAATGATAGACCTGGTACTAGAATCTAGGTCTTCTGACTCATGATCCAGTTCCTCTTCAATTGCATAATTTTAACAATAATAAGAAACTAAGGGACCTGGAAGGTATCTTAGAAGTCACATCGTATGATGAATGGTTGTTGAATGATATATTTTTTAAATTTAAACTTTGTTTTCTGAATGATATCCTTGTGGACAAGATGTAAAAATATGGCTATAGGATCCTGCAATTAGATGGGTCTATAGCTGAGCAGCCATACCCAAATGTGCTGATTGATGGATCATTGTCAATCTGGAGAGAGTTTTCTAGTAGCAGAACAGTGACTTATAAAACAATCGTGTGAAAAAATAGAAGCCATAATAGCCAAATTTTTAGATGACACAAAAGTAGCTAATTCATATGGACAGTACATTCAGGGCTCGAAAGGCTTAGATGATGAAACTAACCCAACCAGATGAAATTTAATAGGGATAAATGCACACATATAGGATGGGTAGGATTCCAGTTTGATGGATTTTAATTGACGAGAAGCTCAATGTGAACCAACCAAGTAACGAAGCTACTACAATAGATAATGAATTGTAGGCTGCAATAGAAGTAATTTAATATCTAGACCAAGAGAGATGATAAATAGTCCTACTGTCTTCTGATCTGATCGTACCCCATGGGAAATAGTATATCTACATTGGGGAGGGAGGGTGGCACGGTACTATACTTTAAGAAAGACATTGACAAACCAGAGACATTCAGAGAAGAGTACCCAGAATGGCAAGAATTTTGCAAACCATGTTATTTTTAAAATGGTTGAGGAAACTACCCATGATTATATTGGAGAAGACTTAGAAAGGATATGATAGCTAGTTTCAGAAATTTGAAAGGTTGGCAGAGTCACAGGAATTAGAGAATTGAAAAGAGACCACAGAGGTCATCTAGTGTTTCTTGTACTTAAAAATGGAACCTCTTCCTTAAGGTACCTGACAGGTAGTCACCTAGACTTTACTCAAAGAATTCAAGTGAGCAGGAACCCACTACCTTCTGAGGAAGTCATTCCACTTTAAGATAGCTCTAATTTTGGGGAAGTTTTTCCATACACCAACCCCATATCTAACTCATCATTTTCCATCTACTGATCCTACTTCTTTTTTCTGGGGCCAGGCAGAACAAATTGATTATTTCCACACGAAAGCCCTTTAAATACTTAAAGACAGCTATTATGTTTTCATAAGTCATTTCTTCTTCAGACTAAACAGCCCCAGTACCTCCGTTGATCCCTTATATGACGACGAACTTGAAGTCCTTCACTTTCCTAGTCACCCTCCTCTGGACGTTCTTTATCTTAACAACATCCTTCCTGAAAGGTCATTCCAAGAACTAAACACAATACTTGAGATGTGGTCTGACCAGGGGAGAACAGAGCAAGATGATCAGCTCCTTATTCCTGATTACTGTGCCTCTATTAATGCAGTCTAAAATCACATTAGCTTCCTTGGCTCAGAGAGTTTGCAGTATGCTAAAGAAGAATTTTATTTGTTCCAGAGAGCATAACTAGGACCCATGAATGAAAGTTACAGAAGGATAGCAGTCGGTGGAAAAGCCTTCCAAAAATTAAAGCCATCCAATAATGTAACTGGCTGCCTCAAAAGCATTAAGTTGCCCCATCAGTGCAAGTAATCAGGCAGAAATTGTATATCAAAGATATGGTATAAACAGTTCCCACATTTGAGTGTGAAATTGCAATAAAGAGCTTCTAAAGTGTCTTCTAACCCTAAGGTTCAGCAAACTTACACCCAGGGGTTTGCATGTGCCTAGCAGGGACATATATGCACTTCTTCAGTGACCTTCAAAGCAAATCAAATGATTCAAATGAATATTTTTTCCAACTGGCAGCACCCTCAGCTCTGCTTAGTGTTTGCAAATCAAGCTGTGTCTTTTGCTCGATGCATCATCACAAACAATAAAGATTTTGGAATCAGAATTTAGCTGGCAATTTTCTTGATGATGCATAAGGCAAAATAGGACACAGCTTGCATTTCCACAGCTGTATTGGCATTGTCATATGTAATAGTTAAAAAAAAAACCCAAACAAATTTTTGTTAGTTAAGTAGGTCATCATGACCTGGGAAGCATATATCTCTGTTTTAAAAGAACCTTTCCATACATCAGTTTGGCTAATTTCTGTAAAGCTGTGGTTCTCAATTCTCTAAATCCCTATAGAACTTTGTTTTCTCTTGGCAGGGAGAATATAATTTTGCTATAACAAAATCATAGAGCTGGCACAGGTAGGAAGAGAATCTCTAGTCTTCTGCATAGTCAGGGTAGATGTTGTTTAATTCTGAAAGTTCTCCAAGATGATTTTCACAAAGTCTATGGGAAAAATATTTTAGAGCCTCATAACTTTGTCTATTAGGATGCACATCTTTCTGAAAGTTTAAATTTCCTTTGATTTGATTTAAGTTTATTTTCTCTTATTCTATTCTCTGTGAAGATGGAAAACATCTGTTGCCAGTTTCCCTACATAATAACTCTCCCAAAGTGTAAAATTTGATTACTAAGTCAAGCCTTCTTTACATTAAAAAGTACACATTTCTTAAATTTTTCTTCTTAGGTCTTATTATCCATCTCAGTGCCTTTTCTTGTTTCTCTTTATTTCTCCTGCACTGTGGATTCTACACCTAAGCTGAACTATATTCCAATAGTGCGTTATTCTTGTTCTTGTGTTTATCTTTTCAGAATATTTAAAAATCACAGTCATTCATTCCACACTTGTAGTCTGTTGTGATTTCTTTCCCTTCCCTCTCCCCACTGCTTTCCTGTATTGTAAGCCATAATTCCATTAAAAATTTTTTTTTCTTTTGCTTTTTGGAAGGCAATTGGGGTTGAGTTACTTGCCCAAGGTCACACGGCTAGGTCTTTGTTTGTGTGTGCATTAAGTGTCTGAGGCCGGGTCCAAACTCAGGTCCTTCTGACTCCAGGGCTGGCACTCTACTCACTGTGCCACCTAGCTGTCCCTCATAATTCCATTTTTTATAGCCATGAGGTTTCTTTTCCTTACTCCGATTCTACTTGTATTCCTAAAACGAAGCAGTGGTCTGCACTTAGCATAGTGCCTGGCACATTGTTGTTCAGTTGTTTCAGTCATGTCTGAGTCTTTGTGACCCCATTTTCTTGGCAAAGATACTGGAGTGTTTTTGCCATTTCCTTCACCAGCTCATTTTACAGATGAGGAAACTGAGGCAAACAGGGTTAAGTGACTTGCCCAGGGTCACACAGCTAGTAAGTATCTGATGCCATATTTGAACTCATAAAGATGACTTTTCCTGATTTAAAGCCCAATGCTCTGTCTACTGTGCCACCTAGCTACCCATATGTAGTAGGTGCTTAGTAAATGCTTGTTGACATTACCTGTCACGTTGACATGTGCTTTGAGATCAATCAGCCAAAAAACAAAACAAAACCTTTTTTGAGATGTATTGATAGTTAAGCCAAAACATTCCCTTGATATTTCTGAGCAACTTTAGTTTTTTTTTATTTTACCATGCTTGTATAAACACAGCAAGGCTGTACTACTTCCTGATTTATTCCAATTAAATATGGTCATGAGTTTTATGACTATATCTCTAATTTGTCACTTTTCCCAGGGCATGCATCAGTCCTCCCAACTATGTCTTCAAAATTAATGATCATGAGCTGGAACCTATAATTTAATTCATTGACCAAAAAAAAAGAAACATAAAAATTTGTTCCCCCGGTAAATAATAAGATATTGATAGCTAAGACAGCAAGGTACCCCAAGAGAAAGACAAGAGGCAGCATTTTCTTTCCTTTATGAGATTTTGTTTTTATTTTCACATCTCTTAGAAAATCATAATGGAGGGAGTGATGATAAGAGAATTAATGTGCTCAATTTTGTTAAACATGACCTTGTGGTATTTACGGGTAGCCTTGGTTTGGTGTTATCCTGGAAGGCAGTTCTACTGTTCATAGGATGAAATATCTAGAGTTGGACATTTCCTAAGTTCAACTCCCTTATTTCAAAGATTAGGAAACTGAGGCCTAAAAGGGAGGGAGAAGGGGCCAGCAGCCTTACCACTACCCAGACCAGCTGCTGACTGAAGGACAGGAAAGCCCAAGGACCCTATGAACAATAGCAGCCCCAAGACCAATCATCCTGCTTCTCACCCAGGCCCCACAGCCATCATTTAAGGAAGCAACCTCTGTGGAGAAGGGCCCAGCCCTGCCCACCTATTGTCGATGATCATCCACCATCCACAGGCAAGCCAGCTGAAATAGCAAGGTATTCCGAGGCATAGCTAGGCAGGTCAAACTACTGCCACTACTGTGACCATCAAACACTGACCAACTGCCACCAATGGGTAGGGGCTATAGTCCCTGCTTCTCTGACAGCTATAACTTATAAAAATATAGAAGAGAAGGTTCTTGTCACCCAAGTCCTTGGTGCTGCCAAATGCTTCAACAACAGAAAGAGATGGAAATGAAATTAAAGATCTTCTTACCATCTGCTTTGTTGCTATATCCTAAGGACCCTGGGATGCCATCTAACTTGAAGCTGAAACTTCCTATGGGTGTTGGCTTCTCCATTATCATGTGAGCTTCTTGAGAACAGAAACTCTCTGCTTGTCTATTTTTTATCCTTGGTACCACTTAGTTCAGTGCTTTGCAGATTATAAGCACTTAATACTTTTCATTCATTCACTTATTCATTCAGCAACTGCATGCATGATTTTTGAATTAGCTTCATATACATCTCCCACAATATAAAGGCATACATAAATGATGTGTTAATCACATTTGCAGAGGACATGAAAAACTTGGAGAGCTAATACATTTCATGGCAGTGGGTCTCCAAAAGGATCCTGACAAACTAGAGCACTGGGCTGAATCTAGTAAGATGAAATTCAGTAGGGATAAATGTAAATACTCACATTTGGGCAAAAACCATCAATTTCATAACTCTAAAATAGGGGAGACATGGTTAGACAATAATTGTTCTAAAACATATCTGGTGGTTTTAATAGACTGCAAGCTCAATATGATTCAGTATTGTGATAGAGCAGACAGAAAGCTAACACAATTGAGCTACATTGAGCAGCATAAATCTTTAGGAATAAGGACTTGAGTCTCAGTGTGTTCTGCCTTCACCAGAGCTCATCTAGAGCATTGTTTTCAGTTATGGGCAGCTAAAAAGTATCCATGGGAGGACAGTCGTGATGATGAAAGGGCATGAGGATGATGAGGCCATAGGAGGATCAGTTAAAGAAGGTTTTAGCCTGTTCAGCCTAGAGAAGAGAAGACTGGATGGGGGGAGAAGGGGATGGACATAATAATTGCCTTCAAGTGTTTGAAGAGCTATTATGCAAAGGAGGAATTATCCCACCTAACCCTGGAGTTCATGACCAGGAATAGTGGGGGGGAAATTGCAAAGAGGCAGATTTTGGCTTAATGGCTGAAGAACTTCCCTAACAATTAGAGCTGTTGCAAAATAGAATATGCTGCCCCCATAGAGAATGGGTTCCTCCACTTTTTTGTAGAACTTCAATCAGAGGTTGGCAAATATATTATATTGGGGATTCCTTTTATTTATGGATTGGGTTTTTATGTATGGGCTGAGGTCCCTTCTAACAATTTTTTTTCATTCTATAATGAATGAAAATGACCTTTTCTGGTCGTTTAAAATAATGCTGAATTTTTATCTTAAAGACTGTAGAAATAACAATAATCACAACTGACTTTATATAGAATTTTTCAGTTTGTAAGCACTTTATATTATCTTATTTGATCTTTGCAACAACTCTGTATGTATTAGAGATATTGCTATACCTATTTTATTTTTTTAATTATACCCATTTTAAAGATGAAGAAATGAGGCTCAGACTTATCATAGCTACATGACTGCTAAGTAACAAAGACCACAGACCTTTCCAATCTCTTTTAGAAGTAAACAGTGAACTATGCCAAATGTTTAAGAATATGCTGTATTTGATCTGGGACTGGGAATCAAGATTCCTACTTCCATTTCCGCATTTAAATGATTTGTACTATCATTGTGGACAATAATATATAGAAGTCAGGATTAATTTCACAATAATAAAAGGACAGATTTATTTTGAGGTCTTTGAATAGATTTTTAAAAAATTTATATGATTACTATGTTTTTTATAATATGTTCATATACTAAGGTGCCTGATTGACAAATTTATGAATTTTGACAGAAGGCATTTTGTGACTTTCAGAAGAGGAAATATAAGTCAGATTTTCTCAGTATATTCACAAATAAATAGTCGTTTTATTGACACACTATGGTAGATTTTTCTCTTTTTATGTTAGATGAGAGGCTGTAGTTTGTTGTTGTTTTCTGTTTCCAAGTGTGCAACTGAACAATAATAATGAAAGATTATGCAAAAATCCATGTTAAAATAATGTTGATATGCCACTTGTGTTACAAGATAATTACAGTAATTTGACTATTGCTCCATATGAAGTCAGGAGCTAGTTGCTAGCAAACACTGGGAAAGGGGTGATTTAGGGGATTTTCATTAGAACTGGCTTTTGGATCCTGCTGACTTTTCTCTTGAAATGAGTTTCTCACAAAGAATCCTTCATATTTTCCTTGAATAAATTGTTAGAATGTTATAGTATTTGCATTGTGATCTCTAAAAGGTTTTTTTTATCTGAACATACTTATATCATCTTGAAAATTCTTAAAATAGTAAACTACATACCAAACCAAGCTACTGAAGGGACACGATAATATTTTAGAATTTGGTATCCCTGAGGCCAGTTAATAAGGTTGATTCTCCTTTTGGTAACTATAGGTAAAACAATACAGCTTCAAAAGTAACAAATCTTAACATCCACATAATAAAGAATCACTTGTTCAGTTGATCACACTTAATCTATAAGAGTTAATACAGTTTCTAAAAGTACAGGCTTATAGTTCTGCAAGCACTCCCTCTCCCCCCACCAAGGACTGCTCAGACAGGTCACAGATATATGCAAAAAGCAGAGGCACAAACCACAGGAAAATGTGATATATTTTAAAAAATCCACCAGGAATGCTCATCATTACTGCCCTACCCAATTCAAAAATCTCTCCAGATCATAGTTCTGTATTCTTGATAATTTTAAGCTTCCAGGGTTGCACACTTGCACTGGGTCATGTCTGCTTGGGGCCTTGGAAGTCTGGTTGCCCATCTGTATCCCCAGTAAGCGTGTGGTTCTGAGTTGCACTCACCAATAGGGCTCATAGAATTGTCAGATATCTTTAATAAGGGTCTAGACCTTGAGGCCTTGAGGCCACAGGTTCCCCACCTCTGGTCTAGGTCCTTTAGGATGCTATATTCTAAAGTCATCTGACCCGAACTTGGAGTTGTCTATACTGATACAGCTCCATCCAATTCAGTTAAAGAAGCATTTATTAAATGTCATTTATGTGCAGGCTTTGAGGATACAAAGGAAAAAACATGAAATAGTCCTTGGCTTCAGGGACCTTCTGTTTTATTGGAGAGAAACCACCTTCAAACAGCTAATATTACTTGTACACATTTATGTTGTACTTTAAAGTGTACAGAATCCTTTACATACATTGCCTCTCTTTATCCTCCCAAACCTGTAAGGTAGGTGCTATTATTATCCCCACTTGAAACATAAGAAAAGTCAGGCCCTGCAAGCTTGGAGGACTCATCCAGGGTCCCACAGCTAAGGGCAAAATAGGTACAGATAATTTCTTGGGGGTGGGGAGAGCATAGACAATGTCAGGAGGCAGAATTTGAATGGAGCCTGAAAGGGAAAGAAGTATTTCAGGTGGGGAACAGGAGGAGGGAGAGCATTCTAGACATGGTGGACAGCTTGTGCAAAGTCACAGTGGTGAGAGGCCGAATGCAGGGTACTAGGCAGTAGCAATAGTCTAACTGAACAGAAACCTAGAATGCAAGCAAGAGTGTAGCCAAGTTGTGAAGGGCTTTCCATGGTGAATGATGCTGTGGCCATTTGAAGTGTAGACCAGGGAGAAGGAGCCAATAATGGATACCTTAATTTTCTCACTAAAATGTGAGATGAGATGCTGCACAAACTTCCTGCCAGCCTCAAGTTGTTCTGCCCCAGAGAACAGGGAGGAGCTCAGAAGGTAGCACCGATGACCCCTGTGGGTACTGACCTCTGACAGAACCATGGCTTCCTGATTCTTTGATAGCTCTGAACCGAAGACTTCATGTAATTTGATACCACCCTCTCCCGGGGGCACTCACAACACAGGGGATCAAAAACTTGGATATTTAGGGAAAGCCACCAAGGTAACCAGACTCCCCAGAGTTCTGACACCATAGTCTCCCTGGCTCTCTTGCTCTTCTTTCTGTCAAAACACTCAGCTCTCTAGTCAGTTCAAGGAAACAGCTTAGGAATAGCAGCTCAGAGGCTTGGGCCTCTCCAGTTTTGATATGCTATCTACATAAAGCCTCATGTTGGGAGATGGGCTGATAACCTTGTTAGAGCTATTGGCAGCAACCATTGTCTTATTCCCATAGCTCAACTGCTCTGCTTCCCTAACTATGCTAACACTGGTCCACATGACCATTTTCATTAGCATCCTTTCATAACAACTGATCCAAAGAAATTTCACCTGACATTGAAGCGACAAACTATTGTAGAAACCCAAAATAATTATGGAGACAATATGATGCAAAAAAGTTTTTTAAAAAGCAGCTAGGGGAGATGTATTCTGAAATGCCCCCTTACTATATTTATCTTTTGTGTGTGGGTTTAAATATAGTCAATGTGGCAAGTTGTGATGAGTGCTATCATAGCAGGGGGGTGTCAGGTATATGACTTGGAGAAGGCAGAATAGATATCTCTAGCCCCCCCCCCCCCCACTTCTCTAAGGGACACTAATTCTTTCTAGGAAGCAAAACAGGAGGGAAGTAAAAAAGGGCTAAAAGTTTGTCCACACTGCTCTCCTGAGAGAGCAGAAGTCCCTACAGAGAGCAGAGTATAACAGTAGTAGTCTAGGGGATGTGATTTTTAGGTCCAGTCTATCTACTGACAGCTGTTAAAATAATGGGGGGAGCTAGCAAGACCCCAAGCTTTATATTAAAGGCTTAACTGCTTTCTCACCAAATACCAGATCCACAATGAACACATACAGGATTTATTGAAGAAACCAGTTTATCCAATTTGATGGCAAAACAGATAAGAATATATTCAGGACAATACAGAGCTCTTCCACTGGGAGCTTGGCAACTCATCTTGACCAGGAGAGAGCCTAGTTCTTCACCCAAGGGTGAGTTCTTTAGTGTAGCAAGTTGGGGCTAGGAATATGATGGAGATTGCCAGCTCCTCTCATATCAGCTTCTTCCCAGAGTTCTTTCCTTTAGTAACCTGAAGTGGAGTTGGCATCTTCCATCTTTTCTCTTGAAAAGCTGGAAGCCAGAAGCACCTAAATCGACTTCAGAGCCTGAAGCATCTTGAAGCAACTTGAAAGTTTGAAGATGACTGGATAGACCCTTGAGATCAGAGATGAGAAATTGGTTTAAAAAGTAAAGAACTCTCCTCTCTTCTGCTCTTGCCAACTGTGTTCCACCCCTCAGACATGTTGTAGAGCATTGATCTCCACCAATGAGGAGAGAGTCCCAAACCAATGGGCTTTGATACTCGGTTGCAAAGTTATATAACATAATTCTCAAGAAATAAAAAATAAAATGGTCTTTTTCTTTTCTCTTCCTGAATATTCTTTCTTTTTGAGGTACAGTTCTCTCTTCTGGTTCTTCTCCTGCCCATCTGGCCAGCCTTCCTCAATCCTCTTTTCTGGATTATTATTTGTATTCTGTTTCCTATGCATAGGCACACCCCAGGACTCTTCTCTGGACCCTTTTCTCTCTCTATATATACCCTCTTTCTGTGATCTTATCAGCTCCTATAGATTCAATTACAATTCCTATGCAGATGACTCTCAGATCTATGCATTCATCAATCTTCTCTCCTAATCTCTAGCCCTGTATCACTAACTCCCTGCTGGACCTCTCCACTTGGGTGTCACATGAACAGTTTATAGATTCTGTGGTTTAGAGAAGGGACATCAGAGGCCATCTTTCATTTACAGTGTAGGAAACTGAGGGATAGGAAAGTCACACATAGTAAATGTCAGAAGAAGGATTTGAACCCAGGCCCTCTGACTCCAGTACCACTCTTCTTTCTACTCTATCACACTACCTGAACATGGACAAAATATGGAATTCTTTATCTTTTCCATTAAACCCATCCCTATTCCTAACTTTCCTATTTTTGGTGAAGGCACCATCACCCTTCTAGTCACCCAGGTTGAACACCTTACAGTCATCTTCAACTCTTCCCTGTCTTTCACTACCTCCCTCCTGTAGCCATTCAGGTGCCTATTTTTGTTGATTCTAGCTCTGCCATGTCTTTTCTCACCCATCTCTTTCTCTTGACTCAAATGGCCTGTGTCCTAGTTCAGGCCCTTGTCCCCTTTCACCTAGACTGTTGTGATATACTCCTGTCGGGTCCCCTTTTCCCATCTTTCCTCCCTCCACTGCATCTTTCACATAGCATTTATATTTCTATTCCTAGAACACAGGTCTGATCCTGTCATCCCAAGCCTCAAGAAGTGTCAGTTTCCCTGTTGTCTCTAGGATAAAATACAAACTCCTCAGTCTGGCATTTAAAACCCTTTGTATTTTGGCAACAGTTTATCCCACACTGATTTTATACCACTCTCCTTCCTGCACTTATTCTTCCCTAGGGAACTTAACTTGCTTGAGCAAGTAGGCTTACTTGCTTGGTAACATGAGTAGTATCAAACTCAAATAGAAACAGATCTCTTCAGACCTCATATTGACTTAGAAAACCACAAGTTAACATTATCTATGCTGTATCATATTTTTATTTATTTTGTTAAGTATTTCCCAATTAAATTCTAATCTAGTCTGACATTTCTGCTGTATATGACATTCCATCTCCCTCTTCTTCTTTGTCTCCTGGATTTCCTAGCCCCTTTCAGTAACTGAGCTCTAATATCTTCTCATATATGGGCCCTTCCTGATCAACCCTTTTCCTCCCCTGTTAGCACTGTTCCCTTAGCCTCAAAATTACTTTGTATTTCCCTTCTATATATTTTGCACTGATTTATCTGTGTATATATTATTTGTCACCTCCACCCCACCACCTAATAGAATTTAAGTTCCTTGAGGGCAGGTGCTGTTTCATTTTCATCTTTATATTTACCAGTACCTATTATAACACCTTGAATATAGCAGACCTTGAACAGATGCTTGGTGAATTAAGTCAAAATATGTTTGCTAGATCACTATTGGTCACTGTACATTTTAACTTCATGACTTGCTCAGTAGTAGCTATTCATTAAATGTTTTTGACAGACTTGCCAGTTACCAAAGCTGAAGTGGGGCTAATTGAGACTTTATTATCTGCTGTGGAAACAAATGGAAACATGGAAGACCCCCAGTGACTGCCTTGTTGACAGTCACAGCACCATACTTCCTGGGGCAGTAAGCCCAGCACATTGACTTAGAACCCTGAAGCTCTTTGGCATGGAAGATTGCTGTCTCCTAAGCTGATGAGACAGAGACTCCAAATCATCAGTGTTGCACAGGCATATGGCAAGTCAGGTCTGTACCCTAGAACAGAAAGGACCTGGCATGAGAAATGAAAACCTGCTGCACTTGAGGTCCCAAGTTTCCTGTGCCTATTAAAAAGATTTATTTATTGTCTCAAGGCTTTTCAGCATAGAAGACATATGCCAAAGGGCCTTTGCTATCACAATATTCTATAGCTGTCACACACAAAGAGACTGACCTTTCTTATTTTCACACAATTAATCATTTGCTTAAATGGTACTGTATATTTTTCTTTGGTTGTTAAATGTTGTCATCACCAGCTTCCTCTTTAGAAGCTGTGAATATTTTTCAACTATAATGTTAGATGTTGGGGATATAAAGAAGCATAAAGCATAGATTCTGCCAAAAAAAGGGCTTATTGTTTACTTGGTGAATCACTTTCCTAAAAAGAAAAAACAAAAATAAAAGATAACATATTAAACACTACATAGGCAATACAATTTAGTATATAGTTCCTCCACTAGACTATCACTCCTTAAAGATAAGGACCACCTTTTGCTACATTTAATTCCCTAGTATATGTAGTTAAACACTGGGTGCAGATGTAATGTGGTCAACAATCTAGTAAGAAGCCGTTAAAGATTGTCTTTTTAAGGAGCAAAGGGGAATAATTGCCCTCCACATCCAAAGATGTTAGTAAGTTTATAAAGAGAAAATATTTGAGGTGATGGGTAAAGGTCTTTCACAAAGACCCCAGTCTGATCCTTATCTTGAGGTGAAGGAGAACCTTGGTACTTGAAGGCAATGCCATTGGAAACCAAGCTATGATAGGGTCTGTCCTGAGGGAAAGACTTCAACTAAGGTCCTAGTAGCAGATTGTGTCTTTTGTCTGATTACTAAACCAGAGAAATTACAAAAATACAGAGAAAGTCATCACCAGTAGGTGGAATAGTTGGAGACTGGCCAAAGAAAGTCCTGTTCTAATGCCTCATTATAGTGTACAGTTAACTTGTATTCTCAAAGTCTGTGCCAGGAGAAAACAAATTGACAGTTTCTATCAATATGAAATGTTACAAGTACAAGGACCCAATGACAGACTGTCCCTAGCTAAATACTAAATCTTTTATAGAGTACTAGCCACTAGATGATGAGGTTTTTCTTTTTGGAGGGATGGGGGAGTATGGAGTTGAAAATTGTGATAATAATTCAAAATGGCCCCAGGCCCAGGAGTCCCACTTCTACTTCTACAATAATGATGGCAAAATAACAGAAGTGGACTGAGGGCTGTAGAAACCATAGTTGTTAGATTTAGAAAGTGGAAGTTTTAAATGAGGAAAACTAAGGATATAGCATGATTTTCCCTCTGCCTTTTTCCTTGGTCTTATTTCTTTAAGACTCCACTCAAGTACCACCTTCTTCTTGAAGCCTTTCTTGAACCCCCAGTTGCAAGGCTTTCCTCCTCAAATTGCCTTGCATTCAATATCTGTGTACACACACTTTCAGAAGTATATATGCTGTCTTCCCATTAGAATGTAAGTTCCTCAAGAGCAGGGACTCTCTCACTTTTGGCTTTGTATCCCTGTGCTTAAGATAGCTCATGACACCTAGTAAGCACTTAAATGCTTGTTGATCTATCAATCTATGCCTTTGTTTCCTTTTAAGCAGATTTTCCTAGAGGAAAGCCATCCTATTGCAAAACAGAAATCTTTTTTAAAAAAGTTTCTCATTGTTAATATCCAACAATTCATATATACTTGTTAAAATATACAAGACAACACAGATTATACAAGCAAAACCAAAAGTAAGGAAAAAATAAAATAAAAACAAAACAAAATCCCCCAAACCATTGAATAAAGCAACAACAAAAAATGGGAATGAGTATACATACATACAATTCTGTTATTTTCTGACTGTTTAAAGAAAGGATGGTGGTCTGTTTTAACTTTAACAGAGCAGTACCACCATTAACCATCATAGTTAACCTAAGATTTGTTGCTGCTTACATTATGTTCAGTTACATAGTTGTAATTAGTATGGGTGTTCCTTTGGTTCTTTCTTCACTCTTCCACATTATGTCTTCCGATATATCTTTGTGTAGATCCCTGCCCCCCCCCCCCCCATCACCACTGCTCTGGAATAATTCTCCAACATCCCCTTATGCTGGTAGTCTGGGGCTGTAGAGTTTGACTGACTACTTTTCCCTTCAGGTGTTCTAGGAGTTAACTCTGAACAGGTGGAGTTTCTAAGATTGTTGCTTAAATGCCCGCATCTGGGGTACTTCCTATTGACTATCAACCGGATTGAGTCAGCTTCTGGAAAGGGTATTTGCAAGGCAGGTGTAGTAAGGGCAGTTGTTAGAGGAATATTCCTTCTACAGGAAGGCACACTTGCATGCATGAGGTTCCTGGAGCTCAGGCTTAGGGAGCACATTTGGACAAAAGATGAACTTACTGCTCCTTGTTACTGAAAGCTTTATTCTCTCTTTGTAGAGTCCTCATAAAGTCTCCTTTGGATTGCTCACCTGAAGCTTCCTTGGTAGGTCAAGTTTGCCCTTGGTCTCTCAGTCCCTGAGAGAGATACTTCTACCAGCTACTGCTGCTCTGGGGGCACCATTTCTAACTTTTAGAAGTTCACACGGTTGTCACCTGATCAATGGGCCAAGGAAAGAAGGTCAATCTTCCACTCACCCCCAAGAGAATTTTCTTCAACACTGGATTTGACAACCTCTGGACTGACTGATTTGCTTCTGGAATGCAAACTTTTAAACTGGCTGCTGTGTTATACATAGGCTCAGAGGAGTGTCTGAATTTTCAAACAAACATAAGACGTTTCTCGCCTGGCATCTGTCTTAATCTAATCCTCAAAGCCCTGTACTCCTTCCAAACTGATTAAACATTTGTTCATACCTAGTTTACAACTTTGATTCATTTGAGAAGTTTGGGCCTTCTGTTTCTACCTTAGAGTGGGGGTAGAAACCTTCATTTCTATTCTTCATCTTTTTCCTTTAATATGCAGTGGTATTCTAGTATGCTGATATACTAGTTTATTCATCTATTCCCCAGTTATTGGGCAGTGTTTTTGTTCTGTTTTGTTTCCTATCATAAATCATGCTGCTGAGAGGAATGTTTTTGTGTGGGTAGGTCTTTTCTTCCTACCAATAATCTATTTAGGATGTAAACCTAATAGTGCTGGGTCAAAGGGAATTAATATTTTAATAACTTTTATTGTATAATTCCATATTGTTTTCCAAAGTGGTTGGACCAGTTCAATACTTTCCCAGAAGATGATTACAATGCCTATTTTCCCATGCCAACTTCATGCCAACTTCAAATTGTTTATGATGATTCAAAAGGTTTAAGATGCTACCTTAGAACTGTGTTTCTTTCTTTGTTACTGATTTTGAATATTTTTTTCAGATGACTGTTGGTAGTTTGTGTTCCATTTTATTAAACTAGGGCATTTTTCCCCAAGATTATGCTGCCATTTTCAGCCTCTTGTAAGTAGATGCCAAGTTCTATAGGTGACATAAACAAGCAAATATCAATGAAATTTTGTGTAATCAATCATGCTAGATTTCATTTCTGTGCTGCATAGTACTACTACAGCACCTTTCATCTGAAAATCTTGGAGCACATTATGAACATTAACTAATTAAACTTCACAAAACCCCAGTGACCTTGGGAAAGGGATATAGAGGATCACTTCACCCACTTCTGAAATGCAGCCACCTCAGGGGAGGAATGTGGCAGCTGCTTAATAATGCACTGCAACACTACACAACACTTTAGTTGAGGTAATTACTAATTGTAGTTAGTAATTGCCATGAATATTAGGCTGTCAAATATTTAAATCACCTGTATCTTGAGTTCATTACAAATCCAATTTGTTTCTTTAGTATTTGGGAAGAAAAAAAGTCTTAGGTTGTATTTTTGATAACATGTTCTGGTGTTTTGTCACTTACAAACTTAAAAATGGGAAAGTGCCCTATTTGAAAAAAATCATGTAATATCTGAACTTGTAATATTACTTACGCATCTTTTTTAGTGTGTTTCTTTTCTGCTATCTTATGGAAACTAGAAAACTTATGTAGGAAATATAGAACTGTTCCACTGACTGATTCCTCCCTTGACAGTCAAATATAATTTGATTAGACAAGAGAGATTCAAATGATTGGGAGAATTTAACATTTTATTTTCCTCAAATCATTTTTCTCAAGAGATTCTATTTCTCCTTCTCTTCTTCTGTCAGAAATACTATCCTTCATTTGCTAGAAGCAGCTCTTCATTCTATCCTCAATTTAATAATTCCTTTTATCTGCTCTCCATAAATTCCCTCAGGATTTTATTTTTCTCTTATTGGTCTTGTCTTATTTCTTTGACATCTCTTTTTCAGAAATAAATGTTAAGGCAGAAATGGAGCTAGTGTCCATTAGGGGCTCAGAAACATCCAAGGGACCCATTCTAGCTAGCATTAGGCATTAATAGAAGTGGAAAAGCAGAAAGAAGAGGGAATCCAAGAGGTACTTTTGAGCCTAAAAGGTGTTCATTGCCACAGCACAAAATAAAAAGACAATACCTTCTCTCAAACTGGCAGCAGGTACTGTTGAGTCTCAGATGAACCCCCAGGATCTGTATTGCAGCTGCTACTATACTTCAAAGACGCTATAGCAGCTGGACAAAACATCCTAGGGCTGAGCTGATCTGAGCCCCAAAGGCAGGCAGCAGATGTCATGGCTCAGAAATACCAGTGGCGTGAGAAACAGGTACATAATAAAGTAGGGTGGAAAGGAAGGAGAATGAGATAGGAAGGAACAAAATTAGCCACAGTGCTGCCCTTTCTCTGATTGTTATCCCAACAATTGCTCAGACCCCAGATGCCATGAAACATTTATAGAAAAGAGAGAGGAAGAATAAGATTTCTTCATCAGAAGAAGAAATAATACTTTGTTTTAGTAAAATATATAGGATTTTTAAAAATGATTTTGATTGTAATGAACCCCCAAAACCTTGAAAGTATACCAGAAAAAGATTGTATGTAAAATCATAAAATTTACATTGACAGTTTACTTTTTACATACTTAAAAATATAATAAAATCAACATATGACTTTCAAAGCTATCCTATTTGTCTATGTTTCCTTCTGAACTTCCTTCTGTGGACTTGTAAAAGATGTATCACAAACTATCTGGGGGTTATAGCACTTATTTATACATTTTAAAAAATTAAAATAATAAGGTGTGTGAAGCCCTAATTTATAATAAACTGCACCCCTTTTGATTTCCAAACTGAAGGAAAATAATCCCCCATTTAATCCTTGACAATCAATATGTCTAACATAACTAATTATGACAATATACTCCATTCTTAAAAATATTTCAAGAACATTTTCTGAAAGGGCAATTTATAAATTCTGATTATTACAAAGTCTAAACTAAAGTAAAATTAATATTTTAACAATTATGTAGATATTGAATATATAACTTTATTTTCTATTATAATTTAGATATTTATCATTTGTATTACACATTGATTTAATGTGACTTTTCCCCCCAGCAATGGAAAATGAAAGTCTCCAGACAATCCAAAAAATAGATGAAGAGCCAGTAGAACAAGATATACATAGTATGGTAATTAAAACAATTAATTGCAATATAAAATATGAAACTTTTGTTATTTACTAGAAACTGTTTATATGTTTATAACAGACAAACTAGAGGTTTATCTATTTTATTCAAGTACTATTTCAGAAATGCAGCCATGTACTCTTCCTCCTTTTGCTTCCTTGTCCCTCTGTCTCTCTATCAGCAGTTCCTGGGGATTGTTAGTTGTTGCCTAGAGTATGTACCTTTAGTTTTAAAGCGAATAGTTCCTAACTAATGAAGAGTGATTATATATGAAAGATTATCTATAGCTGTCCTCCTGTGATTGGAACCTCCATTCCAGCTCCTATTAGATGGGAATCTACAGGTATCCAGGCTCCCCCCCCCTCACCCCCTGCCCCAGAACTTGTGGAAGCTACCACTAGTACCTCTGCTACTCTGTCCCATCCCTCTAATACTAATATTACGTGCTTGGCAGGTCTCCTACACCTGTTAACTGGCAGCTAAAATATCAGTAGATAGCAGGGAGTAGATTAAAGTTGGAATATATAGATTTGGGAATCTTCTCCATAAAGTTTACAGATAAAGCTAAGGTGATGAGATCATCGGGGGAGAGTGTAGAGGAATGAGGAATGAGGACCAAACTTTGTTGGACACTCATGATTAAAGGGCAGGTGGGAAATGATAAAATATTGGAAACTGAAGAAAGAACAGTGAGACAAGTATATAGTAAACTAGGGCATAATGGTATCATGAAAGCCATAGATCCTGGACCCACATTGTTAAATGCTACAAAGACATCAAATGTATTGAGGCCTGAAAAAAAAATAGGTCATTGGATTTGACAATTAGATCATTGGCCTCCTTGAAAAGAGCATTTTCAGTAGATAGATAGAGATGGAAGCCTGAACATTATTCTCGGAGGAGTGAAGATGGCTGTACAGTCCAGAATGACCCACTAGTCAGAATACATCTGAATCATTCTGTTTAATTCTTGATGCCGCATTTTAGGAAGGACATTGACAAAGGCATCCAGAGGTCAGTAGGGATGATGAGCCCCATCATCAGAGAGTGTGCCATGACAGGTACAATTAAAACATTTGGGGATATTTAGCTAGAAGAAGAGAAGAATTAAAGGGACATAATCAGTGTCTTCAATTATTTGAAAGTTGTCATGTTGGAAAGTTCTCATATTCGATCCCTGGCCCCCCAACAACCACAGTGGGGTGGACATTGCAACAAGGATGTGAGGAAAACTTCCAACAATTAAAGCAGCCCCAGAGGGGAAAAGGCTACCTCAGGAGACTGTGAGTTCCCCTCTTCCCTCAGGCCCCTGACTGGAGGATGATGAAAATTTGTTGGGATTATTGTAGAAAAAAAATTCATCCAGTACAGGTTGCACCAGAAGGCTTCCAAGGTCTCTTTCAACTATGGAATTCTGTTCTGAACATAACAGGAATGGGGTGAGGGCAGACTTATACCATTATATTATGGGATATATTCTGTTGATAGTACTAAAGGTTCTGCATCACTTTTCATAACCTATTTAAGCTATATCATAAGTTAAATAGACTTTTTGTGGATTGACTTTGCAATGTTGCTATTTTGATGGGAAAAATTTGTTCCAAGTTCCAGAAAAACAACTTATTAACACACTTGAAACATGACCTGCTATAAATGAGTAACTGCCTTTATATGAATGTTATTTATGTTGGATGAAGTGGAAATGTGAAATGCAATATAGAAATACTTTGTGAAAGTTTTGAGATAAGCACAAAAAAACAAAGACAAGGACAGTATTATAATTATCAACTCTTGCCATTCTCCTGTTTAGGAAGAAGATGTTAAGGAAGAAGTCCTTTTCAAATACCTGCCAGAACCTGCTTCTTTGACAGCAAGTACAAGTGAAAGCACTCATGAATCATATGTAAGGTTTGATGAAGTTATTTGAAAATGGGTTTTTAGGTCATTTGCTCATCCAAACAAACAATTGAGTAATTCCTACTTGAGTGCCTTTGTTCTTGCAATTTTCCCACCTGGAATATTCCCCACCACCAATGCAGATAGCCCCTTCTTCCCTCCTAACCTGTATCTGTTACCACTTTCAAGACCCAGCTTAAAACTCATGGCCTCTCTTATTTGTTCAACTAACATCTATTAAATACCTTCACCAAGCCTCCTCCAATTAATCTAGAGCATTGTGATCACTATGATCTTTCATAAGAACAAGAGAACCTGAATTCAAATTCTTTCTGCAACTTAGAACTTTTGTGACCTTCGGCTTAACCTCTTTGACTCTCAATTTCCTCATCTGTAAAATGAGAGGGTCAGGTGAGATGATGTCTCAAGTGTCTTCCAGCTTTAGATTTATAAACCTGTGATTCCATGATGCATATTTTGTTTCCCCAACTCAATTATTAACAATTGCTTTGAAGGAAACATGACTTGGAATGCCCTAGTAACACATACTGCCACCCCTCCCATAGCAAATGCTGAACTCTCTCCCTCTCCCTCTCTCTCTCTCTCTCTCTCTCCATATATATATATATATATATATACTGACTAGAGTTTCAAGCAAATTGTAATGATTTCTGCTTTTGTGACATTTCTGTGATGCATTTAATTATTGGATTTTAAAAAATGCTAATGGTAAAATTTTGAGTAAATAGCTATTATTAAAATGATTTTTTAAAATATGACCCCAGGGGTGGCTAGGTGGCACAGTGACTAGAGCACCGGCCTTGGAGTCAGGAGGACCTGAGTTCAAATCTGGCCTCAGACACTTAACACTTACTAGCTGTGTGACCTTGGGCAAGTCACTTAACCCCAATTACCCTGCCTTCCCCCCTCCAAAAAAGCAAAAAAGATATATATATATATATCCCCAAATCACTATCATCTTGCAATCTTTTTCCTCCCACAGGATTCCTATGGTTTATACACACACACACACACACACACACACACACACACACACACACACTTATGCATGTATGCATATGTATATGTATATATAGCTCCCAATAACATGTAAACATTTTTAATGTTCGTTTTTAGACATTTTGAATTCCAAATTCTGTCCTTCCTGCCCTTCCCCATCCCTTGAGAAAGCAAGTGATATATCAATTATACATGGAAGTCATGCAAAACATATTTCCATATTAGATATGTTATGAAAGAACCCACCCCCTCAAAAAAAAAAAAAACAAGAAAAATAAAGAAGTGAAAAAGGATGCTTCTTCAATAAGCACTCAGAGTTCATCAGCTCTCTCTCTAGAGGCAGTTACCATTTTTCACCATGGGTCCTTTAGAATTGTCTAAGATCATTGTCTTGATCACTTCTGTAGTTTTTTTTAAAGAGTATCCATGTTCCAGAGAGATTAAAAAAAAAAAAAAAAAGGAAGAAAAGTTGACTTCAGGGTCAAAGAAAGTATTTGTGGGCCCTTGACTTTTAGGTCAGGGCCATAAAAGTTACAAGTTGCAAAGACAGTATATTATTTGCTCCAAGATCCTCACTCCCATTGGATTTGGTTTTGTATGTGATGCGGATGCAATGTAAGAGATTGCAATGTAAGATTACATTGCAATGTAAGAGAGTCAACTAAAGGTCTTCTTGTACATGTTATCGTGATTAGTTCTGTTTCTTTGAGAGGACTGGTTTTTACAGTCACTGGGATAAAGGGTTCAGAGCTTTGGGGATCAAAGAGACCTTAGGGGTTATCTGATCGAATCCCTTCATTTGACAAATGAGGAAACTGAGGTTCAGAGAGTTTAAGTAGCTTGCTCTAAATCACACGTGAGTTGTAAGAGTAGTATAGGATCAGATGAGATCATGTATGTGAAGTGTTTTGTTAATTTTAAAGTACTGTGATGTCAGTTGCTTTTATTAAAATTTTTTTTTGCAGGGCAATTGGGGTTAAGTGACTTGCCCAAGGTCACATAGTTAGTTTTTTGGTGTGTGTTAAGTGTCTGAGGCTGGATCCGAACCCAGGTCCTCCTGACTCCAGGGCTGGTGCTCTATTCACTGTGCCACCTAGCCACCCCACTTTTCTTAAATTTTGACACTAGTTGTGTGAACACCAAACTTCAGTTTATTCATCATGTAAAATGGGGTTTAATAATACCTGTAATACCTCTCAACATTCTTTTGAGGTTCAAATGAGATATGTAAATATGTATGTATGTAAATATGTAACTATGTAAAGTGCTGTGCAAAATTTAAAACACTGTGCATCAGTGTGTCTGTTTTTTATAATTAAATTTAGTATTTTTACTATATTCAAGACATTGTACCTTGAACATTAGGTATGCAAATTTAATGCCTCTTCCCGTGTTATTACCCCCAATTTGAATTTATGTTCATGGGTTGGACACCCAGAAGGCAGCTGCTAATCTCTAGTTGTAGGGATATTCTGTGAGCCCACACTTTTGACACTATAGCTCACGATCTGAGCCCTACTAATAGCTAAAAATAGAATTCGCTCAAAGCAATGGCATTCACACATTTACAGTGGCACATTAAGAACAATAGCTACAGAATATCTCCCCAGTAAACGTGGGCCATACTTTTTTTTATTTGTTTGTTTATTTTTAGTTTACAAGATTCAATTCCATAGTTCCTTGAGTTTCAAATTTCCCTTCCCTCCCTCCCCGACCCCTCACGACAGCATATAATCCAGTATAGGATCTGCAAATACTTTCACATTAGACATTGGTCAAGTTACAAAGGCATATTGTACTAGATGGGATGGAAAATGGTAAAGAAGAAATAAAACCAAACAATGAAAAGAAAAAGATCAGTTTGCTTCCATCAGGATTCAAACTCAGTTCTTCCTAGTTATTTCTCTGGATGTAGGCATCTCTCTCCTTCATGAGTCTTTTGAGATTGACTTATATCACTGCATTTCTGAGAAGAGTACAGTCTGTCATAGTTGGTCATCACACATATGTTGTGTCTGTGATTGTCTACAAATTTCTCCTGGTTCTACTCTTCTCACTCAGCATTAGTTTGTATAAGCCTCTCCAGGTAAATATGAAAACCATCTCCTCCTCGTTTTTTATAGCACAATAGTATTCCATTACATGCATATACCACAACTTGTTTAGCCATTCCCCAATTGATGGGCACCCCTTTAATTTCCAGCTCTTTGCAACCACAAAAAGAGCTGCTATAAATATTTTTGTACATATGGGTCTTCCTCCCACTTCTATGATCTCTTTGGGATATAACCCTAGAAGTGGTATTGCTGGGTCAAAGGGTATGAAATTATTTATAGCCCTTTGGGCATAATTCCAGATTGCTCTCCAGAATGGTTGGATCAGTTCACAACTCCACCAGCAATGCATTAGTGTTCCAATTTGCCCACATCCTCTCCAGCATTTGTTATTTTCCTGTTTTATCATCTTAGCCAATCTGACTGGAGAGATGTGGTATCTCAGAGTTGTTTTGATTTGCATTTCTCTAATCAATAGTGATTTAGAGCATTTCTTCATATGCTTATAGATATCTTTAATTTCTTTCTCTGAAAACTGACTGTTCATATCTTTTGACCATTTATCAATTGGGGAATGATTTGTATTCTTATAGATTTGACTCAATTCTCTGTATATTTTAGAAATGATATATTTAATAATTAAATAATTTAGAAATGTCTCTTTATCAGAGACATAGGTTCTAAAAATTCTTTCCCAATTTCCCACCTCCCTCTTGATCTTGGTTATATTGGCTTTGTTTGTACAGAAGCTTTTCAATTTAATGTAATCCAAATTATCCATTTTGCATTTTATAATGCTCTCTAATTCTTGTTTGGTCCTAAAGTCTTTCCCTCTCCACAGATCTGACAGGTAAACTATTCCCTGCTTTCCCAGATTGCTTATAGTATCATCCTTTATACCTAGATCATGCACCCATTAGGCTTGATTTTGGCATATGGTGTCAGATAATGGTCTATGCCCAGTTTCTGCCATACTACATTCCAGTTTTCCTAGCAGTTTCTGTCAAATAGTGCATTCTTATCCCCAAAACTGGGGTCTTTGGGTTTATCAAACAATCGATTACTATATTCATTAACTACTGGATCTCGTACGCCCAATCTATTCCATTGATCCACTACTCTACTCCTCAGCCAGAACCAAATGGTTTTGATGACTTGCTGCTGTATAATACAGATTAAAATCTGGTATAGCTATTCCACCTTCCCTAGCATTTCTTTTCATTAATTCCCTTGATCTTCTAGACCGTTTGTTCTTCCAAATAAATTTTGTTACTATTTTGTCTAACTCTATAAAGTAGTTTTTTGGTAAATTGATTGGTATGGCACTAAATATATAATTTAATTTGGGTAAAATTGTCATTTTTATTATATTAGCTCGACCCAGCCATTGGCAATTGATATTTTTCCAATTAGTTAGATCTGACTTTATTTGTGTGAGAAGTGTTTTGTAGTTGTGATCCTGGGTTTGTTTTGGCAGGTAGATTCCCAAATTTTTTATAATGTCTACAGTGACTTTAAATGGGATTTCTCTTTCCATCTCTTGCTGTTGAATTTCATTAGAGATATATAGTAATGCCAAGGATTTATGTGGGTTTATTTTATACCCTGAAACTTTGCCAAATTTATTGTCTCAAGTAGTTTTTTACTTGATTCTCTAGGATTCTCTAAGTATATCATCATATCATCTGCAAAGAGTGATAGCTTAGTCTCTTCTTTGCCTAATTTGATTCCTTTGATTTCTTTTTCTTCTCTAATTGCTACTGCTAACATTTCTAGTACCAGATTGAATAAGAGCAGTGATAGTGGACACCCTTGTTTCACTCCTGATCTTATTGGAAAGGCTTCTAGTTTATCCCCATTGCATATAATACTTGCTGGTGGTTTAAAATAGATGTTAGCTACTATTTTAAGGAAGGCTCCATTTATTCCTATACTTTCTAGTGTTTTTAATAGGAATGGATATTGTACTTTGTCAAGAGCCTTTTCTGCATCTATTGAGGTAATCATGTGGTTTCTTCTAGTTTTATTGTTGATATGCTCAATTATACTGATGGTTTTCCTAGTGTTAAACCATCCTTGCATTCCTGGAATAAATCCTACCTGATCAAAGTGTATTATTCTTGTGATAAATTGTTGTAATCTTTTAGCTAATATTTTATTTAAAAATTTTGCATCTAAATTCATGAGGGAAATTGGTCTATAATTTTCTTTCTCTGTTTTATCTCTTCCTGATTTAGGTATCAGTACCATATTTGTGTCATAGAAAGAATTTGGTAGGACTCCTTCACTAATTTTCCCAAATAGTTTGTAGAGTATTGGAATCAATTGTTCTTTAAATGTTTGATAGAATTCACTAGTAAACCCATCTGGCTCTGGGGATTTTTTCCTAGGGAGTTCATTGATAGCTTGTTTGATTTCTTTTTCTGAGATGGGGTTATTTAGGTAATTCAATTCCTCTTCAGTTAATCTGGGCAACTTGTATTTTTGTAAATATTCATCCATTTCACTAAGATTGTCATATTTATATGCATACATTTGGGAAAAATAATTCCTAATTATTGCTTTGATTTCCTCTTCATTGGAGGTAGATTCACCCTTTTCATTTTTGATACTCATAATTTGGTTTTTCTTTCTTTTTTTTTTTTTTTTTTGCTTTTTTTTTTTGGAGGGCAATTGGGGTTAAGTAACTTTCCCAGTGTCACATGGCTAGGTTTTTGTTTGTGTGGGTTAAGTGTCTGAGGCCGGATCCGAACTCAGGTCCTTCTGACTCCAGGGCCAGCGCTCTACTCACTGTGCCACCTAGACACCCCAAAGGAGAGACCAGTTATTTTCTTTTTTTTTCTTTTTTTTTGGAGGGCAATTGGGGTTAAGTAACTTGCCCAAGGTTACACGGCTAGGTTGTTTTGTTTGTGTGTGTTAAGTGTCTGAGGCCGGATCCGAACTCAGGTCCTTCTGACTCCAGGGCCGGCACTCTACTCACTGTGCCACCTAGGTGCCCCACACCTGTGTGGTTTTAAATCAAAGTGCAAGACCTCTGTGGGCAGGAGAGTAGGGAAAAGTGGGGAAACAAGAAGGTCACCAGTGCAGATCAATATTGAGAGAACACCACAGGAATACAATTAGAAAAGAATTTGAGGACCAAAGGTAAGAATATATTTGGAGGAGGTCCTTCAGTACATCTTTACTCTCTGCCCACGGTTTCCATGTGGTCGTTTTTGCAGAGTATTCTTCACTCTTCCTACCATCTTTCTGCCCTTATCCTCCATTTAGAAGTAGTCAGAGGCAGAGTTAGTAGCCAGAGCTAATCTTTGCTTTGAAAATAAATTAAGGCAATTTCCCCTCCTGGCCTTTTTATCATTTGTCTGATAGCAATCAAACCGATTAGCAGACTTCATTGTGATGGATCAGATTAGCTTCAAACCACAAATTTCTGAAATGTACTGTGATGGTAATCACCTTATGCTACTGACAATATATTATCTAAATTTATATTCATTGGTTAGTCTTTCCAACATGTAGTTTCAGTTTTAATAATATTAATAGGAGAAATAGATGAGCTTATAAAGATTAAGCACAAGATCCTTATTTCTACCCGAAATTATCACTTTCATTTTAATTTTTGTATTGGAAAAATGTTTGTATTCAAATTCATATATCTCATGATAAATGTGGTATCTTATCCTGGAAATTCTTAGTGCACTATGAATTTTGTTATGGATATACTAGGCCAATAGTCATTATCAGGATGTAGGTTTTCTCCAGACTGTCCCTCTAAAAGGCTTCCAAAATTACTTAGGAATATGTCATTTTGCTTCCGACCATTCTGGTCATTATTGTTTGACTACTCTCTCTTTGCTATCCTGGTTCTCTTCCTAATTCTGTGATCCCTCTTCTTTCTTTTCCACTGACTTCTCTTCTTCCTCCTGCCCCCTAAATGTGGGCATTCCTAAAGGTTCTGCCTTTTCCCCTCTTCTCTGCCCAATATAATAGTCTTAACCCTACCAAAGAAGGGGTCATCATCATGGCTAGTGAGCGACTGAAAGCAGATGACTGAGTCAGCCATGAGCCTTTGAATAAAAAGTGACCATCCCTTCCCCCCAGAATGGGATGGTTTGTTTTACCTTTGTAGCAGGTATTTGCTTTACTGGAAATATTTAAATAGGAGGAAGAGGTACTGGTATAGATTTGTATAGTTTGACTGACTTTGGTGCCTTTAAACAGTTTGGATTGCCTTTGGAATAAGAGTAAAAACCAGGTGAGTTTCTGGAAAACAGAAAGGGTATAACTGCACACTGTTTCCCAAGGAGAAAATTCCCTGTGACATGGATATGTCTGTGTCTCTTTCCTTTGTGCACCTACCCAAAAAGAAGTAGCTGGAGGAGAGAGTGTGTGATCAGTGACATGGTCCTTCCCCATATGTCTTATGTCCTATGTTGGTATTTAGAGCTGTTACTGGGGGTTGGTTAATGTTAAGGTAAATGCTGAATCTGTAAAGAAACTTTCAGAGGCAGATTCCATTGCATTTCAGATTTGTTTATTACTCTGCCCCATCACCCCACCTTGATTTGAGATCCTAGATGTAACAGGTAATAGCCTATGGAAATGACACACATCTTTCAAGGCCCCATTTTAACTGCCATTTCTATGAAAATTTTCTTTATTACTGCCCCTAGAAACTGTTTCCCTTCTGAATCTCTGTGGTTTGCATTGCTATGTATTTTTTATGTAAATGTCTTATCTCTCTTACTTTAGCAAGAGTAAATTGCAACCCCCTTGAAGGCAGAGACTGTATCTTCTTTATCTTTGTATCTCATAAAGCACCTAGGAACAATATTTTCAATATATATCTTCAGTAAATATTGAATAAATTAACAATAGCAAACATTTGTATAATGCTTTAAGGTTTGCAAAGCATTTTACATATATTTCATCATTTGATCCTTACTTACAACAACCCTGTGCATTAGGTGCTATTTTTCACATGAGAAAACTCAGTTACTGAGAAATTGAAGTGACTTGCCCAAGGTCAGATAGATCAGTAAGTGTCTGAGGTAGGATCTCAAATCAAGTCTTTCTGATTTTTAAGACCAACACTCTATCCACTGTGTCACCTATCTGAATCTAAATAATGGTCAGGGCATAAATTGCGAACCTAGAAACTAGCAAAACTTCTCTAGTTTCTATCCAAAAGTTTAGCACCTGTTTTTCTTCTAGATTTGTCTCTCCAGTTAGAGTGTAAGCTCTGTGAACAGGGATCATGCCATATGTTTCTTCTGAATCTTCTTATAATTATAGGATAGTATGAGTATATAGTAGATATCCATTAACTGATTAATAAGAGTTCCAATCTGCCACCTTTCCCCCAACTTAGCCCCCGACCTTCCTTATTAGTTTCCCATTGAAGGCTATTAGAGTCTTTGTTGCCCAGTGGTACTGTACCCTCTCCAACTGTGGGGTCACTTAACTCCACTAGCAACATTTTATTAGGATTGAATCCATAATGGAAATATTGCTGGACAGTTAGGTGAACTTATTTTTATATAATACCTCAATTTTTAAAATATCCAACTGAAATTAGTTTTATGACCTTCATATGATTATTTGAATTCTTAACCTTCTAAAATTTGGGTATCTCATTAAGTATTCCTCCTTCAATTCAAGCTCTTCTCAGAATGTGCTGTGCTCCCGGGTGAAAAGTTCACACCTGTATTGTAATACAATAATGCTGGGATGATGCAAGAGCTCATTAAATTGAGGAAAAGAAATATGACTTGCATTTAGTCCCTTGCCTCTTTTTTTTTGCCCTAGGAAGAGGAAAAACCTGCTTCTGAAATGTCATATGATTTTTTGAAAACATCTAAAGTCAGCCTAACAATTGACGATGAAGACTTTCGTCCTGTATATAAAGGTGCTTCATCTGCTTTCTGTATCCAACTATTTTGTATTGATGAGAAATATGAAACAAGGCAAGTATTGTTATTTAGATTTTCTATAGAATAGATTCATATTTTATGACAATGTTGCCATGACATTCTTATTTAGGATAATTGTAGAATTTAATATTATGGTTTTGTTAAGTGAAACAAAAAATATGTGGAAAAATCACAGAATTGCAGAATTTGGAAGTGACCTCAGAGGCCATCTGATCCAACCCAGAACTGAACAAGAATCCCCTCTATAGCCATCTGCACAACAAGTGGTTATCCAGCTTTTGTCATTAGAGGTCAATCCACTACCTCCTAATGTGGTTCATTATACTTTGGATTAAATCTGTTGGTAATTAGTTTTTCTTCATTTTTCAGGATTTTTATCAGTCTCATCCTATCACAACCAATTTAACATCTGAGACAATGAACATTGTCAATGTTCTCTGAGACAATGAACTCTGAAATCCAGTCCCTATGAATGACACAGTATGATACTCCCTCTACCAACAAATAGTGTTTTGGATAAAACACAATTTCCCCTCTTTCCCACAACCAAAATCACAGAAAAGTACAACTTAGAACTAATAGAACAATTACTAAACAGATTACTATACATATCTTTCACTTTATCATATTCTTTTTCTCCACATACAAAATTTTTACTTTTATTGGTAACCCTTTGTTTTCCCTTTGCCTAACCAGTGTTGACCACTGTATATATATTTGCTTTTTTTGGAGTGGGGGAAGGTAGGGCAATTGGGGTTAAGTGACTTGCCCAAGGTCATGTGGCTAGTTTTGTGTTAAGTGTCTGAGGTCGGATTTGAACTCAGGTCCTCCTGACTCCAGGGCTGGTGCTCTATTCACTGCAGCCCCTAGCTGCCCCAATTTTTTTTTTTTTACGGCAACGGCAGGGTAAGATGTTAATTACTTTCATCATTGCCCAGGCCTGTCTCAACTTCTTTGGGGTCCCAGACATGACACAAACCTTAAATAAAATGTTTTCTGGGGACTTTGTTTCTGTTTTAACAAGTAACCATTAAAGAAAGATGCCTATCCTACCCAATAACTAACATCAAGAATGAATGAGTGAATGGATGAGTGAATGATAAAGTATTTATTAAGTGTTTACTATGTACCTTGCAAGCACAGGGATAACTTCTAGAATACAAATGAGAGGTGGTCCTACTCTCAAGGAATTTACATTCTAAGACAGGGAGACACTACACAGGGAGGATAGTAGCCAGGGAAAGTTGTGAGTATAGTAGGGCAGTCCTTTGACATAGCCTTTCTGGAGAATATGGCAGTGTTTGCTTGATTTATAATTCTTAGAGCAAGAGGAGAGTGGGGTGAGGGTGGTTCCTAGAAATTGGAGGGTAGAAAATAACTGGGGTGAAGATGAGGACATATAATCCCAGAGGTTTCAGAACAGAATAGGCATGGTCTCTTGAGATCAGATGCAGAGGTTAGAGCACTAGCAGCCGGATAGAAAATGACTGGGATAAAGGTAAGGATCTGTGGTCCCAGGGAATTCAGAGCTAAAGGGAGAGGATCATCATTTTTTCTTAACATATCCTGGTTGGGTTCATTATTTTAGGGAGGAGAATTTTCTCCTACACCCATTGTTCTATTGATTTTTCCAAATTCCCTGCTCATTTTTTGCTTTAGCTAAGGCAAGTAAAAGAATACAATTGTATAAAACATTTTTTTATCTTTTGGATTTTATTATATCTTTATAAAGCACTATATTTTTTATGATACAGAAATTGAGTAATACCCCTCCCACAGGGAGAATTTAAGATCATGCCCTCTCTGTTGTACTTTTTACAAGGTAAAATCTGGTATAAGTAGGCATCGGGGCAGCCTTAAGGAGATGTTCCAGAAAGGTGACTTGTGATCTGTAGGGTATGTTCATCTTCATCATCATCATCACTCATTTTTATATAGCTTTTTAAGATTTAGAATCTGCATGTTTATTAAATGCACATAGAATGAGAATATCAGTCAGTAAACACTATAAGTCAGCCACTATGCTCAGTGCTCAGAATATGAGATGGGAGAAGGCAAGCTTTTGCAAATGATATTTTATAGCAGACCGATTCTTCAAAGTGCTACAGTGGGCTGAAAAGTGCAAAGAATACAAGATTCCACTGTGCTTGTATCTGTTGATTAGAATAATGTTTCATTCTCTAGAGCAAAATACAACTTTGAAGGCTTTCCTTCAACAAAACATCCCCTGAACATATGTTAAGATCATAAAAAATTGATAGATGCAACAACAGAGATAACTTTGTTCAACAATCTTGTGATTATTAATATTAAGTGAAGCATAGAAGAGGAAGATAGATGGTTGCCAAATGTATTTGCCACTAGTGTGGAGAATGTTCAAGGCACAGACCAAATGGAACAGCAGTCCCTTTAGATGGTTAAGAACTCTGGAAAGGTCAAAATTGCATCATTATAACTAGATTTATCATATCTAAAATTACTGACAGATAAACCTTTGTAGGAGATGGTCATTGAAACCTTATAACCAGTCACCTACCACCAAATTCCTTATTTCCATCTCTCTTAACCTTCCCACCCTAAAGTTCTGCCACCTATCCTTTCTGCTCTACCCTCTGCAATGCCTTGTGGTGTTTAAAAAGGTCAAGAGACAAAGTTTTGAAGCAATTAATCATTTTATTAATAATGCTGGCATTTTATTAGTAAAAGAAGTCGGTGGCACTCTTGCATACCAAAGACCTTCATGGTGGGCTCACAACTTAAATGCCCTTGTAAAAATGGGTGTTCCTGAGGGTGACAGTCAACTCTGATTGGTTAACATTAATGAGAAAATGAATATTATAAGTTGTGGGCTTATTCTGATGAGGTTCTTGGGGGTATGTGACTTGGATCACCCAAGCCTTGGTCAAAGAGAGTTATCATATACATATCAAAGAGTGAATCCACTTCTATCTCAGACCTTTAAGACCAAACACAATAGACAGGAAGCCACCAATTCTCTCAGCCTGGTTGAATTCTTCCCAAGATTTCCTACAATGGTTGATTTCTGAATAAGGAAGTGGAAAACCCTTTAATCTTAATTCAAGAATTGATTATTAATATAAGAAAGAAATAATCATTTCTCTCAGCCTGTTCCATAGGCAACAAATTTCCCTTCATACTAAATCTTTTCTTCTTCCCTTCCTTCCATCTTTTAACTATTTCTGAAACTTGACTTTCCCTGATTACATACTGACTGTCACCCTGGCCACCTTTTCTGATACAGCTACACCTTCACTCATTCCCCTTGGCTTACTGGTAGGGGAGTTGGAATACTTCTTGCTGCCCTTTGTCACTTCCAGGTTCTCTTCCTATTTCTATCACTCAGTAATCTCTCCTTTGAGGTTCATGTAATTCATCTCTATCACTCAGTCAAAATCCTGATAGCTAATGTTTCCAGACCTCCAGACTTCTTCCCTTCCTCCCTCAATGAGTTTAGTATCTCACTCACATTTTTTCTCTCCTTCCCAGCTAATTCCCTTATACTTGGGGGTTGCAACATATCTGTTGACTCCCCCTTAATGATTCTAACCACTAGGTTCTTCAGCCTACTTACTTCCCATGACCTACTCCTCCACCCTACCTCAATCATATATGAAGATCATCATACCTTTGATCTTGCCACCCCCTATAAATGCTTTACCTCTATGTTCAAGAATTCTGAAATCCTCTTGTTTGACCATAATCTATTGGCTTTCCACCTCTCCCTCTGCCTTCTCTTACCAAACCTTACATTTTGTGCATATTATGAACTTCAATCCCTTGACCTTCTCTCCCAGGCAATCTCCTCTGAGCTATCTACTCTGTCCTTTTTTCCCTTTCCTTACCTCGGTGAACCAATTCAACTCTACACCATTCTCCTCTCTTGAATCACTAGCCCCTTTATAATTCATTGATTGTACTCTCCCAAGACTCAGTCTTGGATCATTCCCATCTTTTGCTTCCTTTGGTCCTACACAAGTGTTGCTGAATGAATATTCATTCTCATTATTGTTAACCAGTCAGGATTGACTGTCACCCTCAGGAACATCCACTTTTCCAAGGGCATTTAAGTTGTGAGCCCATCACCATGAGGGTCTTTGGTATGTGAGAGTGCCACTGACTTCTTTTACTAATAAAATGCTAGCATTATTAATAAAATGATTAATTGCCTAGAAACTTTGTCTCTTGACCTTTTTAGACATCACAAGGCATTTCTCAGAGGGTAGAGCAGAAAGGAGGGGTGACTCTATAAGTTTATGTTACATAACCTCACCAGGCCCTCAATTCTTTTAGGCCAGGGGTGGGGAACCTGAGGCACCAAGGTCACATGTGGCCTTCTAGGTCCTTGAGTGCAAATTTGCAGAACAAATCTTTTTATTAAGGGGATTTGTTCTGTGAAGTTTGGATTCAGTCAAAGCCTAGGAATCTAGGCAATCCTTTTATCCTTCTATAATCCTTCTACTGCCTTATCAACTCACTATTCTACTCTCCACTGTGGCTCTTCCAAATCTATTCATCCCTTCTCAGACCTCCCCCTGGCTCCTCCTCCCCCATCCTCTTAGCTGAGAACCTTGCCTCATATTTTACAGAAAAATAGTAAGGCCATTCATCATTAGTTCCCCCTTCTCTCTTCCTCATATATTACTCATGTGCTTTCTGCCTCTATGTTTTCCACCACCCCTGACTGATGAGGTGGGCTTACTCCTCATCAAGGCTATCACACCAGTGATCCCATTCCATCCCATCTACTCCAACAGGTTCCCCCTCTGCTATCCCCATCTATCACTTAATTTCAGTCTCTCTCTACTCACTTATTCCCTTCTTCCTATAAACATGCATATGTCTTCCTTATCCTGAAAGAAACCTTCATTTGATCTTTCCACCCCCCCATTTTCCTATATCACTTCTACCCTTTGTAACTATAATAGGTGCCTTCACTTTCTTCTCATTCTCTTAACTCCTTACAACCCAGCTTTTGACCTTGATCATTCCACCAAACCTTCTCTCTTCAAAGTTAACAATGATCTCTTAGTTGTCAAATCTAATAACCTTTTCTCCATCTTTGTTTTCCTTGACCTCTCTGCAGCCTTTGATGCTGTTGATCACTCTTTTCTCTTTGATACTTTCTTCTCTCCTGGTTTTCCTCCTGCATAATAAGCCACTCCTCAGTCTCCTTTGCTAGATCCTTCTCTAGATCACACCCTCTAAAATCACAGATGTCCCTCAGGGTTCTGTAGTCCTGGGCCCTTTTCTCTTCTCCCTCCATAGTTCTTCACTTGATGATCTCATCAGTTCCAGTTTAATTATAATCTCTATGTTGATAATTCCACCTATCCTGCTCCTACCTCTCTGCTCATTTCCAATCTTGCATCTCCAACTGCCTTTCTGACATCTTGGACTGAATGTCTAGTAGACATCTTAAACTCAACATGTCCAAAACAGAGCTCAATATCTTTTCCCTCTAAACTTCCACCCTTCCTACATTCACTATTACTATTAGAAGGCACCACAACCCTCCAAATTTCTCAGGCTTACAACCTAGAAGTCATCTTGCACTCATCACAATTTCTCACCCCCTATATTTGTTGTCAAGGTCTACTGATTTTGCCTTTACAACATCTCTCAAATATGCCCCCTTCTCTCCTCTAACAGTAGAACCACTCAATGCTTCACACCTGAACTATTGCAGTAGTCTGCTGATGGGTCTGCCTGTCCATTCAGTGACTAAAATGACTGTGTTGCTCTTCTGTTTACTAAACTCCAGTGTCCCCTTGTTGACTGCAGGATCAAATACAAAATACCCATTTTTGGCATTTAAAGCTCTTCATGACCTAGCCCCTTCCTATATTTCTAGTCTTCTTATATCTTACTCCTTGGCATATACTTTTTGATTCAATGACACAGGCCTCCTGATTCTTTCATCAGTGACACTTCTCAGGTCTAGGCATTTTCTCTGTCTGTCTCCCATGCTTAGAATACTCTCCCTACCAGCTTCCCTGGCTTCCTTAGTTGTTGTTGGTTAGTTGTTTCTGTCATGTCCAACTCTCAGTGACCCTATTTGGGATTTTCTTGGCAAAGATACTGGAGTCGTTTGTGTTTCCTTCTCCAGCTCATCTTACAGATGAGGAAACTGAGGCAAACAGGGATAAGTGACTTGCCCGGGGTCACTCAGCTAGTAAGTGTCAGGCTTCTTTTAAGTCCCAATCTCATCTTCTACAGGAAGCCTTTCTCAACCCTTCTTACTTCTAGTGCCTTCCTTCTGTTATTTCCTGTTTATATCCTATATATCACGTGGGTATGTATTTGTTTTCCTGTTCTTTCTCCCTTTAGATTGTGAGCTCCTTGAGGGCAAGAACTGTCTTTTGCCTCTTTGTATCTCTAGTGCTTAGCACAGTTCCTGGCACAAAGTGGGTACTTAAGAAGTGTTCCTCAATATTAAGTGAACTTTAAAACAGGAAGATGGATGCTTGCCAAAATGATTTGCCACTGTTAATGGAGAATGTCCAATGCGCAGACCAAATGCAACATGAGTCCCTTTAGATGGCAAAGAACTGTTGCTGGAAAAATAGAAATTGTATTAGTATAACTAAATTTACCCTATCTAAAATATACTTAGAGAAAAACCTTTATATTAGACAACATAAGTAAATGTCTTAATTCCTCATTAGGCAATTTTCTTGCAGAAATCTAGGAGTTACTATAGTAATAGCCCTATAAAATTATCCAAGCCTTCATTACCTACTTCTGGCTCTGTTCCTGATTTTCCAAACTTAAAAACTATGCCTTTACTGCGGTATAATGCTGTGGGCTTCTTACCCTGTGACATCAAACTCTACCTGTGGCGAGAACCCTGAAATATCCCTAGTCAAGGCCTGCCAGCTTCTCCCATTAAGAACATGAGTTCTTAATGAAGCCTCCATTTTATGAAGGGGCTAGCCAGCCTTCATCACCTTTCTGGCTCCTGACTTTCCAGACTTCAAAACTCAGTCTGTGCAGGGTGCTTTCATCTCTCACCCTCTTCTCCTTCATTTTTCAGCTCCCTTTTGTGTATTTATTTTTCATTGTATTTCTATACCCAGGATTTAGCATGTATCTGGCTCATATATATATATATATATATATATTTGCTTTTTGGAGGGGGGAAGGCTGGGCAATTGGAGTTAAGTGACTTGCCCAGGGTCTCATGGCTAGTAAGTGTTAAGTGTTTGAGGCCATATTTGAACTCAGGTTCTCCTGACTCCAGGGCCGGTGCTTTATTCATTGCACTACCCACCCCAGGCCTGGCTCATATTAAGTGCTTAATAAATGCATGTTTTTTTTTCCTTTCCTTCCATTGTCCTCCTGATAAAGTAGAGTAGAAGCAAGATAAATCATAATCATTTGTTAATATTTAATTGACAGCATTTTATCCTTTTATTTTTTCCTTTTTTGTAAATTTAATATTTTATTTTTTCTTTTTTTCTTTTTTTTTAAATTAATTTATTAGTTTAGTTTCAGTTACCAAGATTCAATTCCATAGTTCCTTGATTTTCAAATTTCCTTTACTTCCCTCCCCCCTCCCCTCATGACAGCATATAGTACAGTATAGGGTCTGTAAATGCATTCATATTAAACATTGTTCCAATTACAAAGGCATATTGTACTAGGTGGGATGAAAGATGGTAAGGAAGAAGTAAAACCAAACAATGAGAAGAACAAGATCATTTAGTTTGCTTCCATCAGGATTCAGGCTCAGTTCTTTCTAGTTATATCTCTGGATGGCACATTTCTCACCTTCTTGAGTCATTCGGGATTAACTTATATCACTGCATTGCTGAAAAGAGTCCAGTCTGTCATAGTTGGTCGTCACAGATATGGTATGTCTGTAATTGTATACAAATTTCTTCTGATTCTACTCTTCTCGCTCAGCATCAGTTTGTATAAGTCTCTCCAAGTAATTATGAAATCTGTCACCTCCTCGTTTCTTATAGCACAATAAAATTCCATTACATTCATATACCACAACTTGTTTAGCCATTCCCCAATTGATGGGCACCCCTTTAGTTTCCAATTCCTTGCAACCACAAAAAGGGCTGCTAAAAATATTTTTGTACATATGGTTCTTCCTCCCACTACTATGATCTCTTTGGGATATAACCCTAGGAGTGGTATGGCTGGGTCAAAGGGTATGAAATTATTTATAATCCTTTGGGCATAATTCCAGATTGCTCTCCAGAATGGTTGGATAAGTTCATAACTCCACCAGCAATGTATTAGCGTTCCAATTTGCCCACATCCTCTCCAGCATTTGTCACTTTCTTGTTTTGTCATCTTAGCCAATCTGACTGGAGAGATGTGGTATCTCAGAGTTGTTTTGATTTGCCTTTCTCTAATTAATAGTGATTTAGAGCATTTCTTCATATGCTTATAGATATCTTTAATTTCTTTCTCTGAAAACTTCCTATTCATATCCTTTGACCATTTCTCAATTGGGGAATGACTTGTATTCATATAGATTTGGCTCAATTCTCTATAAATTTTAGAAATGAGTCCTTTATCGGAGACACAAGTTGTAAAAATTCTTTCCCAATTTCCCACCTCCCTCTTGATCTTGATTACATTGGCTTTGTTTGTGCAGAAGCTTTTCAATTTAATGTAATCAAAATTATCCATTTTGCATTTTATAATGCTCTCTAATTCTTGTTTGGTCCTAAAATCTTCCCCTCTCCACAGATCTATCAGGTAAACTATTCCTTGCATTCCCAAATTGCTTACAATATCATCCTTTACACCTAGATCATGCACCCATTTAGACTTGATTTTGGTATATGGTGTTAGATAGTGATCTATGCCCACTTTCTGCCATACTGTATTCCAGTTTTCCCAGCAGGTTTTGTCAAATAGTGCATTCTTATCCCAAAAACTGGGGTCTTTGGGTTTATCGAACAATAGATTACTCTATTCATTAACTGCTGGGTCTCCTGCGCCTAATCTATTCCATTGATCCACTACTCTACACCTCTGCCAGTACCAAGCAGTTTTGATGACTGCTGCTGTATAATACAGATTAAGATCTGGCATAGCTAGTCCACCTTCCCTAGCGTTTCTTTTCATTAATTCCCTTGAGATTCTAGACCGTTTGTTTTTCCAAATAAATTTTGTTATTATTTTGTCTAACTCTACAAAGTAGTTTTTTTGTAAATTGATTGGAATGGCACTAAATATATAATTTAGTTTGGGTAAAATTGTCATTTTTATTATATTAGCTCGACCCAGCCATGAGCAATTGATATTTTTCCAACTATTTAGATCTGCTTTTATTTGTGTGAGAAGTGTTTTGTAATTGTGATCATATAGATTCTGGGTTTGTTTTGGCAAGTAGATTCCCAAATATTTTATAATGTCTACAGTGACTTTAAATGGGATTTCTCTTTCTATCTCTTGCTGTTAAGTTTCATTAGAGATGTACAGGAATGCTGAGGATTTATGTGGGTTTATTTTATATCCTGCAACTTTGCCAAATTTATTTATTGTCTCAAGTAATTTTTTACTTGATTCTTTAGGATTCTCTAAGTATATCATCATATCATCTGCAAAGAGTGACAGCTTGGTCACTTCTTTGCCTAATTTGATTCCTTTGATTTCTTTTTCTTCTCTAATTGCTACTGCTAACGTTTCAAGTACCAGATTGAATAAGAGCGGTGATAGTGGACACCCTTGTTTCACTCCTGATCTTATTGGAAAGGCTTCTAGTTTATCCCCATTGCATATAATACTTGCTGATGGTTTTAGATAGATGCTAGCAACTATTTTAAGGAAGGCTCCATTTATTCCTATATTTTCTAGTGTTTTTAATAGGAATGGATGTTGTACTTTGTCAAAAGCCTTTTCTGCATCTATTGAGATGATCATGTGCTTTCTGCTATTTTTGTTGTTGATATGCTCAATTATATTGATGGTTTTCCTAATATTAAACCATCCTTGCATTCCTGGAATGAATCCTACCTGATCAGGGTGTATTATTTTTGTGATAAGTTGTTGGAGTCTTTTGGCTAATATTTTATTTAGAATTTTTGCGTCTAAATTCATGAGGGAGATAGGTCTATAATTTTCTTTCTCTGTTTTATCTCTTCCTGATTTAGGAATCAGTACCATATTTGTGTCATAGAAAGAGTTTGGTAGGACTCCTTCTTCACTAATTTTCCCAAATAGTTTGTAGAGTATTGGAATCAATTGTTCTTTAAATGTTTGATAGAATTCACTAGTGAACCCATCTGGCCCTGGAGATTTTTTCCTAGGGAGTTCATTGATGGCTTGTTTGATTTCTTTTCTGAGATGGGGTTATTTAGGTAATTCACTTCCTCTTCAGTTAATCTGGGCAACTTGTGATTTTGTAAATATTCATCCATTTCACTAAGATTGTCATATTTATGTGCATACAATTGGGAAAAATAATTCCTCATTATTTTTTTGATTTCCTCTTCATTGGAGGTAGATTCACCCTTTTTATTTTTGATACTCATAATTTGGTTTTCTTCTTTCTTTTTTTTATCATATTGACTAAGGGTCTATCAATTTTGTTGATTTTTTCATAAAACCAGCTCTTAGTTTTATTTATTAATTCAATGGTTTTCTTAATTTCAATTTTATTAATCTCACCTTTGGTTTTCAATATTTCTAATTTAGTACTAAATTGGGGATTTTCAATTTGTTCTTTTTCTAGCTTTTTCAATTGCATGTCCAATTCATTGACCTCCCTTCTCTCTGCTTTAATTAAGTATGCACTCAGGGATATAAAACTTCCCCTGAGAACTGCCTTTAGTGCATCCCACAAATTTTGGTATGTTGTTTCATTATTATCATTCTCTTGAATGAAATTATTGATTGTTTCTATAATTTCTTCTTTGACCCACCAATTTTTTAGGATTAAATTGTTTAGTTTCCAATTAGTTTTTAGTCTATCTTTCCATGGCCCTTTATTGCATATAATTTTTATTGCATCATGATCTGAGAATGATGCGCTTAATATTTCTACCTTTCTACACTGGATTGTGAGGTTTTTATGCCCTGGTACATGGTCTATTTTTGAGTATGTACCATGCACTGCTGAGAAGAAAGTAAATTCTTTTTTATCCCCATTCAGTTTTCTCCAGAGATCCATCATATGTAGTCTCTCTAAGATTCTATTCACCTCCTTAACTTCTTTCTTGTTTATTTTGAGGTTAGATTTATCGAGTTCAGAGAGGGGGAGATTAAGGTCCCCCACTAGTATAGTCTTGCTATCTATTTCTTCCTCTAATTCCTTTAACTTCTCCTCTAGGAATTTGGATGCTATACCACTTGGTGCATATATATTAAGTAGTGATATTGCTTCATTCTCAGTGGTGCCTTTTAGTAGGATATAGTTTCCTTCCTTATCTCTTTTAATTAGATCTATTTTTGCTTTTGCTTTATCTGAGATAAGTATTGCTACCCCTGCTTTTTTTACTTTAGCTGAGTCATAATAAATTTTACTCCAACCTTTTACCTTTACCCTGTGGGTATCCCTTTGTTTCAAATGTGTTTCTTGAAGACAGCATATTGTAGGATTATGGTTTTTAATCCATTCTGCTATCCGCCTCTGTTTTATGGGAGAGTTCATCCCATTCACATTCACAGTAATGATGACTATCTGTCTCTTCCCTTCCATCCTATTCCCTCCCCTGTTTATGTTTTTGTTTATTCCTTCTCCCTTCCCCTCCTTGAAGTTTTCCCTTTTGACCGCCCCCTCCCTCAGTGTTCCCACCCAGTGACCCCCCTTCTTAACCTACCCTCTCCCCTTACTACTATTTCCCTCCCTTATAATCCCTCCCTTTAGTCTCCTCCTTTTCACCCCCCCTTACCCTCCCACTATCTATAGGACACAATAAATTTTTATACTTATCAGAGTAAATTACTCCCCGTTTGATTCCAAACCAATGAGAGTAAATTTCAAACAGTGCTCCTCTCCCTCCCTCCAATTCCTCTATTTAATGAATTTATGTGTCTATTCACGTTAGATTCTTAAACTTCACTGATTAATTTGATCCTTCTTTGAACCAGAACCAGTGAGAATAGTGTTTAAATGATGTTCCTCTCCCTCTTACTTTCCCTTCTTCTATAGTGTGTTTTGATGCCTCTTCAGATGGCATATTTTACCTTTTCCTAGCTCATCCTTTCCTTTTTTCCATTACAGTACTATTGATCACCTTAATAGTCTTTTTTTTTTTTTTTAGACTCCATGTTAGTGCATTCATACCCACACCCTCTAAGTACAACCCTTTTGCAGGTCATGATAATCATAGAGATTTCAAATATTGACAGTTATCAGTTCCACATATAGGGATGTGAACATTTTGCTCTTGTTGCATCCCAGGTAATGAGCTTGTGTTTGTGGGTGTGGGTGTGTGCACTTCTGCATGTGTGAGTCTATGTTACCCTTGTTTACCTTTTTATGTTCTTCTGGAGTCTTGTAATTGGAGATCAAATTTTCCATTGAGCTCTGGCTTTTTCATTAGGAAAGTCTGGAAGTCCCTTACTTCATTAAACGTCCATCTCCTTGCCTGAAAGATTATGCTCAGTTTTGCCAGGTAGTTAATCCTTGGTTGTAGTCCTAGCTCTCTTGCCCTACGAAATATCAAATTCCAGTCCCTCCGCTCTTTTAATGTAGAAGCTGCTAGGTCCTGTGTGATCCTAACTGTAGTTCCTCGATATTTGAATTGTTTCTTTTTGGCTGCTTGTAGAATTTTTTCTTTAATCTTATAATTCTGGAATTTGGCTACTATATTTCTTGGAGTTTTCAGTTTGGGATCTCTTTCAGGAGGAGTCCGGTGAATTCTATCAATAGCTATTTTATCTTCTGATTCCAGGACCTCAGGACAGTTTTCTTTGACAATCTCTTGGAGGATGTTGTCTAGACTGCTTTTCTCATCATGGCTTTCTGGTAGACCAATAATTCTTAGGTTGTCTCTCCTGGATCTGTTCTCTAGGTCAGTTATTTTTCCAGTGAGATATTTTACATTTTCTTGCAATTTTTCTATCATCTTGTTTTTTTCGATTGACTCCTGCTGCATCATAGAGTTCTGAGTTTCAGTTTGATTATATCTAATTTTTAGTGAATTATGGTCTTCAGTGAGTTTTTGAAGTTCCTTTTTTAGGGAGGTATTTTCTTTTTCCAAGTTGGTCATTGCCTCCCTGATTTGGTCTTTAAAATTTTTTCTTAAGCTCCTCCAGGAATGCTATTTGGGCTTGAGACCAGATCATGTTTCCTTCTGTGGTCTCTGGTGTGGGCAGAGAGTCTATATTGTCCTGTGTGTTTTGTTGTTCTTGCCCTGCATAGTATGCTCGAATAGACTTTCTTGCCTTCCCCTTCTCCTTTTCAGCTTCCTTCCTTCCCATTGTGACTTCCTGTTTCTTAGTGTCTCAGGCTATGAGTTTGGGGCCTGATCCTTGACTTTGAATACCTCTGGGTGGCTAGTTTATGGCTAAGTCAGGGAAGTCAGTGAGGAATGTAGATGTGTAGGTGGGGATGAGTCTGACCACTTCAGATTTCTGCCTCTATACCCCTGGGCTATAAGTAGGCTTTTGTTGGTGAGGTGAGGTGGGGCTAGTTGGGTCCCCTCCCTCTCTTCTCTTCAGATTCCTGGCTGTCTCAGTTACACCCTTTCTTGGAGATTCTCAAGCCTGAGGCTATTTCCATTAACTTGGGATTTCAGTCTGGGTGGGAGACTTATCTTTGGGTTTACTGCTTCATGAAGGAGGGATGGGAGGATAGGAGCAGCTAGAATTTACTTTGCCATTCCAGCCCCTGTATTATACAGGCAGGCAGTTTCTAAACTTCCAGGCTGGGGGCTGAATGCAGCCTGAGAAGCCACTCCACTGGGGCCCGACTCTCCTACCTGGCTCCAATGATCCGTTCCCTCTTCAAGATGACTGCGATTCGTCTTTGGTAAGTCTGCAGGCTGGGGCTTTTTCTCTCTCTGGTGTAGTCTGCTTGCCTGCTCTTAGGTCTGAGCTGTGCAGACCCCATGCGCTCTGCGCTCGACCTGTGCGGACACTCTGGGCAACCTCCTGGGCTGGATTCTGCCACACTCTGTCTTCCACTGGGCTCCGTCACTCTGGAATCCACTCAGATTTACCCTTTTGGACTTAGTGACAGAGGAGCTCAGTGACGTTACTGCTTCCTTTCCGCCATCTTGGCTCCACCCTCAGCCCTATCTTTCAATAGCTCTTATTTTTTCCAATTATATGTAAAAACAATTTTTAGCATTCATTTCTAAAAAAACTTTGAATTCCAAATTCTCTCCTCTCTCCCCTCTCACCTCTCTGTGATGGCAAGCAATATGATATAGGTCATACATGTGCAGTTATGTAAAACATATTTCTGTATTAATCATGTTAGACAGACAGACAACCTTCCCTCCTCCCCCAAACAAGCAAGAAAAATAAAGTTTTAAAAAGTGTGCTTCAATTTGCATTCAGACTCTTTGTCTGGAGATGGATAGTATTTTTCATCATAAATCCTTCGGGATTATTTTAGGTCATTGTATTGCTGAGAAGAGCTAAGTCTTTCACAGTTGATCATTGTATGATATAGCTGCTGCTGTGTTCACTGTTCTGGTTCTGCTCATTTCATTTTCATTTATGTCTTCCCAGGTTTTTATGAGAGCATTCAGCTCATCATTTCTTATAGCATAATAGTATTCCATCACAATCATATACCATAACTTATTCAGCCATTCCCCAATTGATGAGCATCCCCTTGATTACTAATTCTTTGCCACCACAAAAAGAGCTGCCTATCTCAAGAAAGAGGACTGATGAATTCTGAGTACAGATTGAGGTAGATAGCATTTTCCATAGTCCTTAGGATTATCTTGGATTATTGTATTGATCAGAGTATCCAAGTCTTTTACAAATGATCATCATTATACCATTGCTGTTACTGTATACAATATTCTCCTGACTCTGCTCACTTCACTTTATAGCACTGTGGTATTCCATCACAATAATATACTGCAATGTGTTCAGTCACTGATGAACATCCCCTCAAAGTCCAATGCTTTGCCACCTCAAAAAGAACTTCTATAAATATTTTTGTACCTATAGTTACTTTTCCCTTTCCTTTGATCTCTTTGGGATACAGACCTAATATTGATATTGCTAAGTCAAAGGGTATGCACAATTTTATAGCTTTTTGAGTGTAGTTGTTCTTCAGAATGGCTGGACCAGTTCACAACTCCACCAAGAATGCATTAGTGTACCTACTTTTCCACATTCCCTTCAGCATTTATTATTTTCCTTTTCTGTCATGTTAGCCAATCTGATAGGTATGAGGTGGTACCTCAAAGTTGTTTTAATTTGCATTTTGCTAATCAATAGTGACTTAGGGTATTTTTTTCATGCAACTATTAATAGCTTTGATTTCTTTTTTTGAAAACTGCTTGTTCATATTCTTTACCATTTCTCAAATAGAAAATAGCTCATATCTTTATAAATTTGGCTCAGTTCTCCTTACAGTTGAGAAATGAAGCCTTTATCAGAGAAACCTGCTGTAAAAATATTTTTCCTAGTTTCCTGCTTTCCTTCTAATTTTGGCTGAATTGTTTTTTTTATTTAAATGCAAAACTTCTTAAATTTTATATAATCAAAATTATCCATCTAACTTCCTGGAAAGGGAAATTCTTAAGGGTTACACAAAATGGAGAAAAAACTTCCAGGAGCTGTGAATTTACCCTTTAATCACTTATGCTCTGTAAGTTTGAGGCCATTCTCCTTGGGAGACCTTGAATACACCTTGTGTATACAAGGGAAATGCCCTGGTTTGGAGGGCATGATTTTGTAGCAACTCTTCTTGCAATATAAATTTAGTAAATACCTTTTTGTAAAAGCTAATTACTTCTGGGTGATAATCAATTAGGAGGACTTTAGTGGCCTCATGAGAGACAGTTCTTGGAACTACTGCCCCTTCAGGTTCCCCTTAGAGAACCCCAAGGAAAATTGGATTTAGGGAATCATCACAGAGAGAGTTACTCTAGTTCCTATCACTAAACCTGACTTCCAGGCAAACTGGAACTTGTGATTATAAAAATTTCAAAAACAGTTTTTATAAATTATTATAGTTCATTTTGGTTTCTTGGTTCGTTTTCATAGGTCTAGTGGATAGACTGAAATTAAATTGTGAGGATTATTGGTCAAACATGGAGTAAACTGGCTGTGAATGAGAAATATTGGACCCCCACAATGGCTCATCAGTGTTTTTGCAATCTGATTCGTCACCTTTTTCTTTTTTATTTTTCCTTGTAACTAAATGTGATTATTCTATGAGTTTTCAAACATAAATCTGATGAATCACTGTAGCTTTCTTGTGAATATACATCTGCAGCTGGGGATAAAACACTTTGCATATTAAAGAGTAAAAGGTCAGAATGGCCTATATGTCCCCTTACAAAAGGAAACGATAGATTATCTTCACTGAGCAAGCTTCTTTCTGTTGCCTATTCAAATGCCTAGAAATTATTAATTGCTGTAATATTGCTTTGGGGTCTAGAAAATACTCTAATGACAACTGATGTGAAGCTCATAATGTCTTCAATTGATTAATGCTCAGCTAGAAGCAATTTCTTATTACTAAGGATGACTAATTGCTGCCTGGAGAGACAAGGAGCCATAAATCTATGTAAATCTACAATTCATGCTAGATGTTCTTCATTCTCTTACAGTGTTTGTTCTTTTGTTTACAGGTCATTGGATTTTATGCAGTTTGTTTTCCGCCTTTTTCCTGTAAGTGAAGAATTTTTAAGAAAAATTTCATTATAGGATTTAAGTGTTTATTTGTAAACTATGCTATTAATGTTCAAAAACAAATACAGCATACATTTTTCTAGGCATGGTCAGATTTGGATACTTTGGTCTTTCAGGAATAGAGTCAGAAGTCATGTCATACACTATTAAAAATAGAATGTTATCTTATTTTGTACTAATTTCTTAGTCTTGGTTGTGCTGATGATCCCATAGGCATATGCCTTTTCTAGGTAGATTTACTAGTATTTTACTCCAGCTCTACAACTAGCAATTCTACTACTTCTATTACTAAATAATGAGATCTTATATAAAATAATGAGCTTGGTTGTCATGTGTGGCTTATGAGATCAGCTTCATTCCTTTATAGTTATACTGCATTATAGACTCTGGGCAGTTGTATGAACACTGCAGAGAAGTGTCCTAATTCAATTTAAGAAACAGTATTTAATTCATACTATGTGCAAGGAAGGCTCAATTCAACATGGAAAAGTGGTAATTCCTGGCTAATTCTCTGGTGTGCTGGTTATTTGTCTAACTGATTTGTGGGACTATTTGCTTGCCTTGCTTCCAAAAAAAAATCATGCAAACCAGATCTTATTTTTTGGTTGTAAGGCTAGACATATCCAACTCAGAATTTTCCTTTCTTCTCCATTTTGCCCTGTTAATGGGGAAAAACTGCTTATAGAGGACAAAAAATATTGGGGAGAAGTTGGATGGATCTGGGGCAATAATAAGTTTAAAAAATATTTCAGCAACTGACCTATTAGTTAAATATAATGTGAGCTAGTATAATTATTCAGTTGATTAGTCTTGGTAAAAATGTTTTTTAATGAAAATCCTTTACTATTTAATATTTTTATGCTATGGGAAATGACAATTTTAGTTAAATTATAGTTTTAAAAAGGCCTATTGTTTAAATTGACCTTTCACTTAAGGTAGTGATAACTTCAAGAGAATAACAATCTCATAAAAATAGTTTCTTTTGTAATTTTTGTTAGTACAATGAAACATAATTTCCTCATTGCCATTTCTTTTGAATGGAACATTAGATTTTATCCCTTTTCCAGACCTTCTTCAGTATTATTACATGTTTCTCTGAACATACTATTCTCAAAACTCATCACCCTAGAAAATAACTAAAGAAATTTCATTTTATTGAGTTTGATTCTTTTCTTTTCTTTTTCTTATTTTTGTGAGGCAGTTGGTGTTAAGTGACTTGCCCAGGATCACACAGCTACTAAGTGTCAAATGACTGAGGCAGATTTGACTCAGGTCTTTCTGACTCCAGTGGCCAGAGCTCTATGTAAATCTCACTCTTTAAGATTACATGCATGGGACCATATTGTCAACAATGGAAGTTCCCACTACACTGAATACCTTTTCAGCACAAAACCCCATAGTACTAACCTTATTTTTAGAGTGTAAGACAGTCACTTCATTGTATGCTTACACTCTGGTTGTCCACTTGAACACAGACCTTGTCCCCACCCAAATCCATCACTGCTTTCCAGCTGTTCTGTCAGTTGACAGCTATTTCTAGTTTTCAGCTCAGAGGCAGTTTTAACATCTTGAGTCCCCAAATTAAGACTATGTCATTCGTTAGAAATGAATAAGGTTCAGGTGAAGTGATGATTCACTCATTTGTGTTGAAAATGTCTCTAAGGGTTTGGGATTAGCAGAAGTAATACCTTTACAGGGTTCAAGAGAAGGCAAGATCCCAGGGGCACAAATTAACAGAGAGGAATAGAGCTTCACTTTCTTTTGGAGCCTGGCAGAAGAACCAGTGCACACACACACGGTACAGCACTTAGTTTGTGACTTCACCCTTAACACATGAGAATCTTGCTAGTGAGAAAAAAGCATTTGCTTATACAGAGGATAGTTTAATGTTCAAATTCATAATGATGCATGTAGCATTTTTTTAAAAAATCTATTTATATAGAAGTATAGCATTTTAAATCTTGAACAGACCTTAGAGGTAATCAATCATTACATGTCTACAAGGGACTCAGAGGCCATTCAGTCCAACCCCTCATTTTTAACAAATGAAACTGAAACCCAGAGAGGTGAAGTGGAGTGACTTAGGGTCATAAGATCAAAGATTTAGAGCCAGAAGACTGCCTTAGAGGCCAGCTAATCCACCCCCTCATTTTACAAATGAGGAAACAAGGGTCTAGTCCAGGGGTGGGAAACCTGTAGGCTCAAGGCCACACGTGGCCTTCTAGGTCCTTGGGTGTAGCTTTTTGACAGAGTCCAGATTTTACAGAATAAATCCTTTTATAAAGGGATTTTCTGTGTGAAATTTGGATTTGGTCAAAGGGTCACACTTGAGGATCTAAAGGGCAACATGTGGCCTTGAGGCCACAGGTTCCTCACCCCAATAGGTCACATAATAAGTGTCAGAAGCAGGATTTGAACCATAGTCCTTCTACTGTGGAGTCAGTCAGTGCTCATCCCCCTGCACCATGACGTCTTCCTCTTTAAACACACCAGACTCCCTCATTTTGTAGTTGAGAAAAAGGAGGTACGTAGAGGGTAAGTGAATCCAGGTGTCCTGATTTAAGCCAGTACTCTTTCCACTGGGCTACATTGTCACATTTATTGGTACTACAAATAAATAAACACAGTAAATATGGATGTAGAGATATCACTTAGCTAAAAATGTGGTTCCTTAAAATAATTATGCTAAATAATAAATATTTACAGCATGTATACATACCATTTGTTTATTCAATTTTCTATTAACCTATCAAATGCATAAAACATAAAATTATGCATCATTTTTCTATGTAATGAATTAATTAATGCTTTGCACATAGTAGTTGTTTAATAAATGTTTGTTGAATGAAATTGAATTAGTTTAAGCTGAACACTTTTTCCCCCTAATATATTCCCCCCATTCCTTCTTGCCTTATTAGTATATTTTGGGGCTTTGTTTTTAATGATAGCCTTAAAAATTAGCAAAGAGGCTGTTGGTTGTTACTCAGTTGATGTTTTTTTTTTTTTATCATTTTAGCATAAAGACTTCTGTGTTATTTCTGTTCCTCATCTCACACCTGAGTTTATTCTGATCCAGAATTTCATTAGGATTGTTCCTTTCAATACCTCCATTCTTGATAATGATCTCTATGTTTTTCATCGTGCTGGATTGCTCAAGTAAGTAATACATATTTTGTCAAATTAGAATATATGTATTTTTTAAAAATAAAGACTAGATCATTTCATTCTCTTTATTTTAAAATTCATTGCCTTTGATTTCAGTGCATATTTTAGTAGATGTAAATGTTTAATTCTAGAGGAATTAAAGTCATTTTTCTATTGTTTGGGTGCTGATTATCCCTTTTGCAATTTTATAACAATTTCTTATTTATTTTTATTCTCTTTGTCCCCTTCTGTTGTGTTTTCAAAGCACTTTATCTCATTTTTGGCTCACACAAATTTTATGAGGAAGGTGAAGTAGGTAATATACCTTGATCCAGTATTTCGAAGGAATGAATAATTCTGAAAAATGTGAAATTTCCAGTTAGCTGAACTATTAATATTTTGAATAGTGAAACTTTTTACTTGAAGAATTTTTATATGAACTTTTAAAGAAAGTATGATTCATTTTCCTGATTTGCCAAAGAAAATGTATGAAAAAAATTACCTTTCCTGGATAATGCAAGGTCAACTTTATGAATACCAATTATTGTTTTATTGATGTAGCTTATAGATGATGTGGGATGTAAAGATAAATGGCACTGACATTATAACTTTATAACTTAAAAGAAACCTAGAAAACTTCCATTGTGTAAGGTTGATTTTTGATCATTTGCATGTTTTAGGAAAAGAATGACTGGATATATGACCTCCTGTGCAGCATAACATGGTTTTCTTTCTGCAAAATTAATGTTTGAGTCAATATAGCTTTCTTGTAAGTGGCTTTTGTCCCACCAAAAAATCTTTTCCACCATTGCTATATCCTTTACCTTGTTAGCCACGTTATCTAGCACTTCTGTATCACTAACACAATGGAAATTAGACTCTTCAGACCTTTTTCGGTTATACTCACTTGATCTCTTTTACACAATATTTCTTTATAAAATATGGAGGAACTATACTATTTTAAGAATTTATTTTAGGGTCTTTTCCAGACTGATTATATTAAAACCTATGAATTCTTTTTTTATTTAGAGCAATTGGGGTTAAGTAACTTGCTCAAGGTTACACGGCTAGTCATTATTTATGTGTGGGTGCTCATTTTCTGAGGCCAGATTCAATCTCAGGTCATGCCAACTCCGAGGCTGGCGCTCTTACTCACTGTGCCACCTAGCCGCCCCCTATGAATTCTTTATCATCAGAAGTTGGCACTCCTTCAACCATCACACCAACTCACACTTTTCTTCAATTTTTCTTAATGTTTCATTTTTTAAAAAAATGAAATAAAAATCAAAGTCCTACATAGACCTGCCTGTATGATGGATAAACTTTCATATAAAGTCCCTTCGGTAATGACATTTCACACTCACATAATGACAAAAGATTGAAGAAGAAACAGTCGTTGACAAGCTATCACCCTAAGGAAATTTAGCCAAAATCAATCAGTTGCTATAGTGAGGAGGTCAGAACATCTTGACCAAAAATATTTATTGCTTTGTTTCTAATCCCAAACCATTTTAAAAATACTTCATTATAAGGATGGAAAGAAGGTTAGAGATGCATTGAAAAATGCAGGTGATATGAAAACAAAAAACATTGATGAAATTTTTAAAAAAAGACATATCTTTTGAGTAATTTTAATATCTTGTCAGTGTTTTGGATCTTGATGCAGCCAGACCAGGCGTTTGCAAATAGGAGCATATAGAGAATACCACCAACTCAAAGGAATCTTAGGACTTTGTGCTGGGGGTCTTCCATAACAGTGGCAAATATCATTTGGAAGTATACATTTCTTTTTTTTATGCCTCACATGACATTAAAAAGTCAGAGGTACACACTTAGAAATATATATGCATATATAATTGTATATAAAACATATAATTTTACATCTTTCAGAGAATCTTTTATGATTTTTTTCCCAGGAGATGCCTTGTTGGAAGAGAACCTTTAAAGTAGTGTTCTGTTTTACCAAACCAAGTGTTGTTTCTTTTGTTCTTTCTGACTTTCTTTTTTCCTTCCTTTTATTCTTTCTTCCTTTCCTTTCCTTTCCTTCCTTCTTTTCTTTCTATCAGCTAACAATTAGTGTAGAAGGATCCAACATACTCTATACCTTAATTATGTAATCATAAAGATGTATTTGGTCATAGAAGGCCATTTCTAAAAGCCTGTTTGCATCCTTCTCAGTCCTTAATCAAGAATGCCTTCAATGTGTAAACAAATTATTCTTATCAAGATTTTGTGGAGATTATATAGTAGGTAGATGGGTTGACAGTTATTTTCTTAGCGGGTTCTTCCTCCTTTTCCAATAAGAAAGTCCATGATTTTTTCCCAGTATTTCAGAATAGTTCCCTCTTTCAGATATCTTGAGAATGGATCCCTTAAATACTTTTAAAATTGTGTTGGCTCCAGTGTGGAACTCCTCTGCAGATAGTTGGTGTAATCCAACTGTTTTTTCACATTTTTTATTTTCTTTAGGGCGATTTCTGCTTTCTTGTACAACACATTGAAATTACAGTGTTGAGTTCAATTTTGGTGACTCCGTGTAATTGCTGGAGAAAACAATAGAAAACAAGTAGAAAATCTCCAGATTTTTTCATTTTTCTGCGCGCATTTGTGTGTGTGTGTGTGTGTGTATGTGTGTGTGTGTGTGTGTGTGTGTGTGTGTGTGTGTGTGTGTGTGTGTGTGTGTTGGGATGGGGAGATTGTTCTCATTTCATCTTTAAACACCTTCAGGTTGCTTTGGCTTAGTTGGGTTTCTTGACAAGCTTTCTGTAATTTTGTTTTTCCCCTCCATTGCTTGTCTCTTTTTTTGTGATGTTCTATTACTCATAATCTTCTACCACCTTCTTCAGTAAGATTTTATCCCCTAAAAGTGTACATTGTAACCTAGTATTGCCATTAACTGCTTTATCTGCTTAAGCAATGAGATAGTGTATCCTGGCTAAAGTAGTTTCTAAGCTCTTTTAGTTCTTTGTTGTAGTGATTGATTGGTTTTGGTTTGCACAGCTAGCTTTAGTCATAATCAAAATTTTACTGAAAGTGAATTTATCCTTCTCCCAAACTCTCCTCCATTAGCTAACCCATTTTCTTTCTTCCTCTCCTAGGTTCTTTTACCTTCCCTAAAATGTTATTTCTAAATCCCATCTTTTCTCTAGTCTAATTGTCAGTCAATTCTTGCTTAAGCATTAATAGAAGAACTAAGTTATAAGCCTTCTCAAGGGTATTTGTATTTTAAAAGGGGCTCTTTGATCAGGGACTATTCTTATGAAGCACTTCATATGCTGTCAGATTTGAATGATGTTTTGATTAATTTTGCTGAACTACTTTTTAATCTTGTTTTAAATCTTTGTTAAAAGAGATGGCTCTCTACCTAGGGAGAGAAAGGAAGATATTTTAGAGAATGAGGGCAATATAAAAGCAAAATATATTGATAAAATATATATATTTTAAAATGGGACTGGTTAGAGACAAAAATCTTTCAAGACACTGAGAATTAAAGCTTTAATGATGGACATAAGACCCTGGCTTAGTTCTTTACTGACTCTTTGGATCAGTTGCTTAACTATGGCTCAGTTTCCTTCTGGGACACACTTCTGTCTTGTATGTATCCCACCTTTTTAAAAACTATCTTTCAGTGTTTTGTTTTAAATTAATTTTAACTTATAAATCCAATAGCATTAGATGAAATCTGGCTTTGTTTGAATTCTGAAATCGACTTCAATTTATTGAGATTTGTTCCAAACCAAACTGTTATAAATAACCTTCAGCATACAAGAGTTGTTCTCTGCATGTGTGTTTTGCTATCCTAAGTGATTTTATTTTGCTATAGTTGCTCCCTTGTTGGTGTTTCATTCACACCTATTAAACTACACTAGAATCTCACTGTAACACGTTCTGCAGGACCATGTTATAAGTGAAAATTTTTCAGTGAAGTCCTTCTGGTGCCTCTAATGAGAAGGTTCCTTGAATAGGGTCCCTCTATGATAGACTTGTCCTGTATTGAATTCTCTTCCATATAGTGGAAAGTACAATAAGATTCTAGTATATAACTGTGCCTCCTTTAGATTGAAAACCACCAGATTGTTTCTCCCCTTCCCTTTTGTCTTTGCCATCCTATTTACTTGATCCCTTCATCCCTATTAAATTTGATAAGAAAAGTCCCTACTCAGAACTTAGCAGAGTGGCTGGCATAGTTGTTGCTGTTGTTGTTGAGTCATTTCAGTCATGTTTGACTCTTTGTGACCCCATTTGGGGTTTTCTTGGCAAAGACACTGGAGGTTTTCCATTTCTGCAGCTCATTTTATAAATGAGGAAACTGAGGCAAACAGGGTTAAGTGACTTGCCCAGAGTCACACAGATAGCTAGTAAGTGTCTGAGGTTGGATTTGAACCCTGAAAGATGAGTCTTCCCAACTCCTGGCTTGACACTCTATTTACTGTGCCACCTAGCTGCCTCCACCTGGCATGTTGAAGGGGTTTAGTAAATACTAGCTGATTGACTGACTTCTTGAAATCTTTGGCAAGGTTAAGAGGTTATTGATATTTATATAATGGAGAGAAAGAGAAAAGAGGAGAGTGACAGATAGAGACAGAGATGGAGAGAGAAAGAGAGAGAGAGAGAGAGAGAGAGAGAGAGAGAGAGAGAGAGAGAGATTTAAAAGTTATTTTTTGAGCTTCTGTTGTATACCAGGCAATGTTGCTAAGTCCAGAAGATACAAATAGAAGCCAGCAAAACAGTCTCTCTCCTCAAGGAATTTATATTCTAGTGAGGAAATGCAGCACTTAAAGGGTCCTGAAAAGGTACAGGCAAGGTAAGGAAACTACTTAGAAGTTATGTGGATGCCTGAACCCTGCAGAGAGCTCGTCTATCACCATGGGGGGATCCAACATAGGGAATCCAGGTTTCTGGTGGGAGTGGAAATAATGGAGAACAAGACCATGTTGAAGAGACAGTGAGGAAGTGATTTTTATATGCATTCATTCATTTGATTGTCACAAGCCTATGAGATTTACACTTCAAGTATCATTATACCCATCTTACAGTTGAGGAAATTGAAACAAAGATTAAGTGACTCACCAAATGGTTATACAACTGGATACAGTCAAAGATGGGATCTGAATCCACAGCCTCCTGATTCCATGAACTCCATGAAGCTGCCATGGTGCTGAGATTTTCCCCAATTACTGGAATTTACAGTTCATCAAAATCACTTAATAGCTTAGACTCAGGTTTGGGAAATCAGTAGAGTTCATATACTTTTATATTCCACTTCATTTGTAGTGCAATGAGATGCTACCAGTTTGGGTTGTCTCATTTAATTTAATCCATATACTGCTTAATGGCTATATTAAGTAGGCCGTACTTTCCACATTAAATTTCTGTCTTATTTACTCCATCTCCACATCTTTATACCTTTGATCTCTTTTCTTATCTCTGCTCACATGCCCAATACTTCAGTCTAGGCCCTCATCTTCTCATGGCTGTTGAGTCCCTCTTTTGTCATGTTAACTTCCCAGCTTGCATGAAAGAGCATTAGAAGATGTGATGCCTTTAGCATATAGTTATGTTTAAAGCAGGGCAAGAAGTTGGAGGGAAGAGGAGAAAAAGACATTTAGAATAAAGGGAGTTTGTTCACAGATCAGTTGCCACAAACCACAGCAGAAGGAAGCAAGAGATAAGGTTAGGGAGAGAACAGGAGGAATGAAGACAGTAAGACTGGCATGAAAAGAGATGAGATTTTTAAGGTGGGAATAGTATCATAAATAGGTTAAAAAAGCAGGGCTGGTTAGAAGAGGCCTGGGATGTTGAGCCAAAGCGAATAGGTAGGATTGCTTTATAAGATGAGACAGATGAATGCTGAAAGGCAAAGGGATTGACTATAAAAGTGAATGTCCTGTCCTATGTGCGCCACATATCCATGTCCCGAGGTAAGCAGCCCAGAAAAAGACTAATGGATCATTTTTCTAGCTCCAAAAGATTAAGTGATCCTTGACACAAGTGTGTAAATAATGAGGGTGAATTAAGGAACTACTTGGGACAGCTCTGTGAGTTATTACCTGAAAGCAAAAATTGGGTATAAAGAGGGAATAGGGAAATTATCATTGGGAATAAATTTTGACTAATCACCAGGTCATCTGTTTGAGCCTACCAGATTTTTTTTTTCACATGTGTAAATCTGATGAGTCTATTCTGTTTTGGAGTTGAAGTAGCTTAATTTTGATCTCTACCTCTAACTTAGTTTAGGTGCCACCTCCCCCATGAAGCCTTCTTTCACCTTCCTAACTGTTAGGGCTATCTCATTCTTCAGATTACCTTGTTTGTATGCTTATTTCTATATGTTTGGTATTCTTCTCAGAAGAATCTGAGCTCCTTGAAAACAGGGACTTCTATTTTATCTTTATATGCCCAATGCCTAACATAGTGCCCTATAAATAGTGGGTCCTTAATAAGTGTTGAGTTGTGGGGCGGCTAGGTGGCTAGGTGAGTAGAGTGTTGGCCCTGGAGTCAGAAGGACCTGAGTTCAGATCCGGCCTCAGACACTTAACGCACACACAAACAAAAACCTAGTCGTGTGACCTTGGGCAAGTTACTTAACCCCAATTGCCCTCCAAAAAGCAAAAAAAAAACAAAAAAAAGTGTTGAGTTGTGATATGAGCTCCTTTTCATTCCTCCTTAGGCCCACCATAATGCCTCCTCTGCAACCCTCTCAGCTGATGAATTTGCCTCATGTTTCATCAAAAAAAATTGAGCTCATTCTCTAAGGGTGCTTTGTTTTCATCTCACCCTCATCTTATATCACTCAGATGTCTTTCTCCACTATTTCCTTGTTCACTCCCATTTCATGTGAAGAGGTCTTCTCTTTGCCAAGGCTAACCTCTCTACTGGCACAAAAGATCCCAACCCATCCCTTCTTCCCTACCAGTTTGCACCCTTTATCATCCCCACTCTCACTAATTTTCAGTCTCTCCCTATGTAGTGGCTCTTTCCCTGTTGCTTACAAATATGTCCATCTCCACCATCTTTAAAAAAAGAACCCCCAAACCCTCACTTGATGGGCCCATCCATGCCGGTTATTTTTCTTTATCTCTTCTCACTTTCCACTTTCTCTCTCACTCTTCTCTGCTATCTGGCTTCCTACCAGATCATTCAAATAAAACTTCTCTCTCTAAAGTTACCTGTGATGTCTTAATTGCTGATTCTAATGGCCTTTTCTCAGTATTCATCATTCCTGATGTCTCTGCAGCCTTTGACATTTTTAATCATCCACTTTTCTTTGATACTCTCTTATCTCTAGGTTTTTGTGACACCATTTTCTCCTATCTGTCTGATAACTCCTTCTCAATCTCCTTTGCTGGATCTTCAGCCAGATTATTTCTGCTAACTGTGGGTGTCCCCAAGGCTCTATTCTGGACCCTTTTCTTCCCCTATACTATTTCACTTGGTGGGCTCATCAACTTGAATGAATTCTAGCTTAATTTCTATGTAGACGATTCTATGATCTATTTATCCAGCTCTAACCTCTGTCCTGATTTCCAGTCTCACATTTCCAGTGGCCTATTAGATATTTTGATTTGAATATCTCATAGACATGTCCATGTCTATGTCCATGTCCAAAGAACTCATTATTTTATTGCCCCAAACCCTCCCTTCTTCCCAACTTCCCTCTGACTTTTGGTGTTACTACTATTAAACCATTCTCTTAGTCTGTCATTCTCAACTTGCATTTATCCCACAAATCTAATCCATCGCCAAATCTTGCTGTTTCTACTTCAGCAACATCTTTCACACACATATGTATACATGTTGTCTACATACACATATGTATATAAGTAATATACACAATATTTATACATACAGACACACAGAGATGCATATAGACACACACACACACACACACACACACACACATATATATATATATATATATATATATATATATACACACTATACATTCTATATCTATCCCCTTTTCTTCTGTGACACTGCCACCTCCTTAGTGCAGGCCATCATCACCTCATGCCTGGGCTATTGCAGTAACCTTCTCCTCGGTCTCTCTGCCTTGAGTCTCTCCACATTCCAGTCCATCCTCCATTGATCTTCCTAAGCATAAATCTGACTATATTACTTCCCTTACTCAATTAACTCCAATAGGCCCCTTTAACCTCCAGCATCAAATATAAAATCCTTTATAACCTGACCCTTTCCTACCTTTTTGTCTTCTTATGCTTTATTCCTCTTTGAATACTCTGTGATCCAGTACTACTTATCCTCTTATTGTTTCTTACGTAGGATACTCCATGTCCCAACTCCAAGTTTTTCTCCATGACTGCATGTCTGGAATACTTTCCCTCCTCTCCTCTTCCTCTTGGCTCCTTTCACTTCCTTCAAGTCTCAGAGTCCTACCTTCTTTTTTCCCCACTTAATAGTATCTGATTTTTCGCTCGCTACATGTAAAGATAGTTTTCAACATTCATTTTTTAAGATTTTGGGTTCCAAATTTTTTCCTTCTCTCCTTTCCCTCCCCTTTCCCCAAAATAGCAAGCGATCTGATATAGGTTATACATGTATAATTATGTTAAACATATTTCTACATTAGTCATGCTGTGAAAGAAGAATCAAAACAAAAGGGAAAAATCATGAGAAAGAAAAAGCAAAAAACAAATAAAAAGTAAAAATGGTATGCTTTGATCTGCTTTCAGACCCCATGTTTCTCTCTTTGGATGTGGATAGCATTTTCCATCAAGAATCTTTTGGAATTGTCTTAGATCATTGTATTGCTGAGAAGAGCTAAGTCTGCCATAGTTGATCATTACACAATGTTGCTTTTACTATGTACAATGTTCTCCTGGTTCTGTTCACTTTACTCAGTATGAGTTAGTGTAAGTCTGTCCAGGTTTTTCTGAAATCTGCCTGCTCAAGAGTATTCTATTATATTCATGATACCACAACTTGTTCAGCCATTCACCCTCATCATTCACCCCATCCCCTCAATTTCCAATTCTTTGCCACCACAAAAAGAGCTACTATAAATATTTTTGTACATGTGGGTCATTTCCCTATTTTTATGATTTCTTTGGTATATAGAGTTAGTAGTGGTATTGCTGGGTCAAAGGGTACCCACAGTTTTATAGCCTTTTGGGCATAGTTCCAAATCGTTCTGCAGAATGATTGGATCAGTTCACAACTCCATGAACAATGCATTGGTGTCTCAATTTTCCCTTATCTTCTCCAAGATTTATCATTTTCCTTTTCTGTCATATTAGCCAATCTAACAGGTGTGAGATGGAACCTCAGACTTATTTTAATTTTCATTTCTCTAAATAAATAGTGATTTAGAGCATTTTAATATGACTATAGATAGCTTTAATTTCTTCATCTGAAAGCTGACTATTAATATCCATTTATCAATTGGGGAATGAGAGTCCTACCTTTGGCAAGAAGCCTTTTCCAGTTCTCATTAATTTCAGAACCTTCCCTCTGAGATTATGTATCTTGTTTATACATAGTTGTTTTCATGTTGTCTCCTGCTTTAGATAGTGAGCTCCTCAAGAAGCAAGGGGTATTTTTTTGTTTGTTTATTTTGTTTTGTTTTGCCTTTCTTTGTATCCTCAGTGCCTAATACACATACCTGGCACATAGTAGATACTTAACCAACTCTAGTTGTCCCCTCATAGGATACTGTCTTTTGACTTCATGCCTTTTCATTGGCTGTCCCTCATCCCTCCTCGACTCTTTCTCCTGCCTTCCCTGGCTTCCTTCAAACCATATCTCAAATCCTACCTTCTGCAATAAGGTTCCCTCTCTTTCCCGTTGCTAATGCTTTACCTCTGTGATTACCTCACATTCATAGCATATGTGTATATGTAGTTATTTTCATGTTGTCTTCTTTATTAGAGCATGGGCTTTTTGAGGGCAGAGACTGTGTTTTTGTTTTTCTTTGTGTCCCCAGTGTTTAGCACATTCCTACCAAATAGTAAGCACTTAATAAATGTTTATTCACCTTCTGAGCATATAAGTAGACATATCTCTTTTCAGTCTTAGATACCTACCTTTAAAGATTCCATGAAGCATTTCATAAACCCTTAATTAAAACATCTATATTTTGTAATTTTTCTGACAATATAATTAAGATTGAAATGATAGTCGCTGAAACATCAGACAATGAGCACTAACGTAGTTTTAAAAAATCAATTTCATTTTAATTAAGGATTCCAGATCTTGAGGATGAATATAATTAGTGCTTTGTTTTATAGTCATTATATTTCCCAAGAGGTTTTCTGTAGCTAAAGCATATAATAAGCTTTCTATAGTTACTAGTAACATCTCCTTATCTCCTACACCTTCTAATTCCACAGTAAATGAAGAGGGTGATTTAATGTGGTTTAGAGTTTAATTTTAAATTTTGGAAATTTCCTTGCATTGTTTTCTAGGGTAATAAACTGGTTCCTGCACTTTAAAAATTTTTTGATTTTTGTAATACTATTCAAGGGAAATTATTTAAATCAGGAATCTGTTTATCCCTTTACTTTCTAAGATAAGAGAAAGAGTGATTTTAATGTTTTAGATAATCTATACATAAAAAAATTAGAAAATCTACCTATTGACACATTTCTAGTATAGAGCTGCTTTTGGATTCACTGTCCCAATTCCCATTCATATTGGTAGGTTGGATTCCCAGAGGGTGACTGAGTACTATTATCTTCAGGGTTTTAGTAGTTATAAAACAATTCTCCACTCCCCAAATATTGGGGCACTCTCTTTCTACACTCACAAAAGTCCCAGGGGAGAGTGGTCATAAGCTGAATGGACAATAGCAGTGAGGTACATATTTTATAGAAAACATGTGACTAAGAGACACCTCCTGATTCCTGGACCCAGAAGTCTTGTTTTCTTTTTTCTTTTCTTTGCATGGAATCCTCATAAGATCCTTTTTACATGTAGTTTTTTGCTTAGCTTGGTGGAAGATTCCATAGCCAAAATTCTCTTCATCACTACGCAAGCTCTGAGTGATCAGGAGGGACCCAAAGTCCTAGACTTATTGGCTGTCCTTTCCACACTACTGAAAGAACCACTACATTTTAATTTCCTTTCCAGATAATATACTTGCACTGATTTTTTTTTTACTATTTCCTTACAGGCAGAGAGTACATACCAATTCTTTGAAACTCAAACACAGTAATTATTAAGAGTAGCATCCTCACCAAGCTGCGGTAGGGTCCCCAGGAGAAGTAATAGCCTTTGGAGTAAAATGAGTTCAACCTTGGGTCCAAGCTGAATGAAGCCTTGAATTATATTTAGGGGTAAACACTGGACAATGTAGAATACTTGTATGTATTGCAGTGTCCTTATTTATATTTGAAAATCCAGAAACAATTGAAAATACCAAAGCATTTCTAAGTGGTGATGGAAATGGCAAAGGATAGGTGAGTCCTTCATAATTTGAGGTAAACTAATTATTTCACCTAAGCCAGATAAAGTATCTATATAGTTCTGTTCAGATGCACATATCCACAGATATATGTATGTATATACTTAACTTCTATTTCTACATGAGCATTTCTACTTTTATGCATTTATGCATTTTGAAAAATTAACACAATTTTATATAGGATGTAAAACATCCACACAGTGACTAATGTTCATAGATATACTTAGTTCTTAATATTTATATGAGGATATATAATACGTATACTTAATTTATATGATTGTACATGGGCATATACTATGTATGTGGTATGTGTACTATATATGTATATATGGTTCTTGAGTTAAAAAAAATTAATATGATTTTCATATTCTATCCCAAAATATTTGTAGTATGATGTGTACAAGTATGTGAGTATGTATAAAAATACAGGCATATAAATACATGCATTTACACATGTATTTTATATGAAATGCACATTTATCATATGCATACATATACAATATCATGCACACACTTCAGACCATCCTATTATGCTATAACTCAGCCATATCCACCCTGTTTGCTGCTACTTCTGTTTGAAACCCCAGTTCTCTTCTGTCTACCTTGGGAGACACTGGCTGTTCCCCAGGCAAGAAATGCTCTCCCTCTCTACCTCTGGGAAAGCCTTAAATTCCCTTCAGGACTCAACTTCAGCACCTACTTGCGCATGAGGCCTTTCATGAGCACCTCAGATGCTAATGCCTTCCCTCCTACCCCCGAGGTGACCATGTAGCTTCTTTAATGTGGGTGGTGAGTGTATATGTGTGTGTGTATATAGTGTGCCTATTTTCACATACACACACATTTTATTTCCTCTAGTAGAATGTGAGTACCTTGAGGCCATGAATTGCTTCACTTTTGTATTTGTATGGTCTAGCACCTACCTACTTATTTGCCTGTTTGTCTATCTGAACAATAGCCACTGTACAAATACCTTATCTGACTTAGACGACATAATTAATTAATCGCAAATTATGAAAGACTTACCCACCCTTTGCCATTTCCATCACCATCTAGGAGTGTTTTTGAATTCTCAATTGCTTCTAGATTTTCAGATATAAATAAGGACACTACAATAAACAAAGACAAATAAGGTGTAATAAATTTTACACCATCCAGTGTTTACCTCTAAGTTTAATTCAAAGCTTTAGATAGCTTAGATCCATAAGTTGAACTAATATTAGACCATAGACTTCTTTCCTGGGGACACTGTGGCAAACAAGTTTGGTGAGGATGTTATTATTAATAATAATAATTATGTGTGAACTTCAGAGAATTCAAGTACAAACTTTTTGTCTGAAAAGGAAATTTATCTGTTTACTGTGGTTTGTCACAATGATGTGGCAGGTTCCTGATGGATCAGGAAGAAGGGAAAATGAGATTTCTTTCCTGAAATATGTAAATAGGAATATTTTCTAATTGCTTTTTTATGTGAAGGTTTTAATAGCTATATAGATAGATGGAGGTATACAAACATATATGTATATCTACTTATATCTATCCATTCACATATATGGATGTAGACATGTAGAAGATTGTATGGAAGTGACTGAAGTAAGTATAGATGCTATGCTGTGTGTATCTTTATTATCTATCTATATGATCATACTCCATTAAATCCTTCTTTGTTCAGTCAACTTTGCCTTTTCAGTCAACTTTGCCTTTCTTCCTCTCTCCAAAAACTCAGATTTACTGACTTAGTATTGCAGTATTTGTAGGGAAATGCTTTATCATGCTCTTCTGATATCCTTTATTTCCCTTCTTGCCTCCTTTCCCCCCTAGAACTAAGTTAGCTTCTATTTTTTTTAGCACTTTATTGGATCTCTTAGGACAAATTTCTCTGAAAACTTTGGCTCTAAACTTCTGGAATATGACTGAGTATATCTGTGAGAGATTTTTATTTTATCTTATGGTGATTTAATACCTCCAGGGAAAAGAGTAATAAAATTACAAAAATGGTATAAAAGTGGAATCACAAATACATTTTGCAGTATTTCTAGTCCATTGTTTTTGTAGAACACTTAAGAATCTGTGAAGTAGGAACAAAACTACCTGTTTGAAAGACTAAATAATAAGAAGATTATGAATCTTTGGCATTATGTCAAAAGATAAATAAAAGGAATGGATTCTTGGCACATTATGTAAAATAAACTATAAGCAGGATAATCTTTTCCCTTAAATGAGGGATATTAAGGAGCTTAAGGTTTCTTCTTATTTGGCTTTCTTTGATGGACTCTAAATAACTTGTAAATTCTATCTCTTCTCCATGAAATATCCATAGTAAATTAGAATCAGCAAACATGTTTAAGAGATGTTTCTTAGATTAGAGAAGAAATCTATATTCTCTAAGAAGGAAAATTATAAACAAGTAGATCATTTTGCAATAGCAGAATTTATTTAACTTCTTACCAACTCTTTGGTAAAATTCAAGTATTAACAAGTTTTTAGATTGGGTACAGTAGAAGATTTTATAGTGGTGCAAGGAAAGTTGTAGTGATTTAGAATTAATGACCCAGGTCATTAATTCCTTTTTGAGATCTTTTTCAGGAGGTGATTGGTAGATTCTTTCAACCTCTATTTCCCCCTCTGGGCCTAAAACATCAGGGCAATTTTCCTTGAGAATTTCTTGAAGGATGGTTTCTAGGTTCTTTCTTTGATCATGGCTTTCAGGTAGTCCAATAATTTTTAAATTATCTCTCCTGGATCTATTTTCCAGGTCAGTGGTTTTTTCCCATGAGATATTTCACATTGCCTTCTATTCTTTCATTTGTTTGGATCTGTTTAACAGCATCTTGATTTCTCATAAAGTAAATATCTTCCAGTTGCTCCAGTCTAAATCTGAAGGAATGAATCTCCTCAGTGAGCTTTTGAGATTCTTTTTCCATCTGGCAAATTCAGCTTTTTAAGGCATTCTTCTCCTCATTGCCCTTTTGAGCCTCCTTTGCCATTTGAGTTAGTCTATTTTTTAAGGTGTTATTTTCCTCAGTCAGGCTGTTGACCCTCATTTCATACTTTTCCTGCATCCTTCTCATTTCTCTTCCAATTTTTCCTCCACTTCTCTTATTTGGTTTTTAAAATCCTTCTTAAGGTCCTCTATGGCCTGTAACCCGCTCATGTTTTCTCCTGGGGCTTTTGGAGCAGGTTCTGACCTCACAGTCCTCCTCCTGTTCCATGCTTTGATCCTCTTTGCCCCCAAAATAGGAGTCTAATGTTGCATTTTTCTGTTTATTTTGTTTCCTTTGCCTAGGCATGTTGCCACTTAATTACTTGACTTTTGGGCTTGTTGCCATAGTAGGACTCTGCCACCAGACAGGGAAGCTTCCGTCCCAAATGTGGGGTCTTCACAACTTCTGGAGGTATTAGGTGGGTGGCCTCTGTGAAGCCTCCACATGCTCTGGTAAGCTGGATACCCACCCCAAGACCTCCACCCCCAGACCGCAATCTAGATCCAGGGAGGTTAAAGCAAGAGCGATTACCCTCCAAGACTGATTGATGGATCTCCCTACAGTTCGCAGACCAGGAGCTGAAGCTGCAACTGAAGCTGCAAAATGGCGTCTGTGCTGTGTCTCCTCACCTGCTTTTTGCCCCCCAGGGGAAGAAGCCGACCTATTTCCCAAATACTGGTCCCAAAGTCCATAGGGCACTAACCTCTCACTTTGTCCTAGGCATGTCTGTGTTGATAATTTTGGAATCGCCACAGCTGCTGGTGTTCTGGGGTCCCTCCAGCCGGCTGCTGGTCTGGCCACCCTGGGGCTAAAACCTCAGCTCACAGGGGCCTGGACTTGGCTCCCAGAGTGCTGCACTGGCCACACCCAGAGCGCTGTGCTGGCCACTCCCTGCAGGGCTGCTGGGCTGTCCTCAGTGGGAGGCTAGTTTCTCTGTCATTCTATAGGTGGAGCTCCAGAAGTTGTTCAGAGACCCCTTTTACCTGATTTTGAAGTGGTATGGGAGAGAGCACCTTGGAAGTGCTGTTTCTACTCCGCCATCTTGGCTCTTCCACTATGATCAAGTCACTTCCCCTCTCTGGCTCTCAGTTTCCTGATGTAGAAAAGAAAAGAATTGTCCTAAATTACTTTTCAGCTTCCTTCCAGCTTTAAATAAATATTCCCGTCTATTTCCAAATAGAATCCAATGATATCAAAACTAGTTACAGCATCCCCTTTTAGAGATGAGGGAACTGAGCCCCAGAGAGGACAAAAAATGTGCTCCAAGTTGCACAAGTTAACATGAAATTCAGAAATCAAATTTTAAGTATTTCCATCAGGTACATTGACTCTCTGTCATAACACACACACACACACACACACACACACACACACACATACACACACACACACATGCACAATACTAATGCTCCTATTCTACTGATTTGCACTCCTTTTTCAAATTGCTAAAGTTTCTAGCAGTTCTTCACTATGGAAGAATATTCACTTGGATTATTTGCTGCTTATAGCATTCATTTTAGCAGTTACTATCTTACATTTTTACTTAATTTCCCCATGCATTCATGACATTTCTCTTCAACTAGATTGTAAACTTCTCTACATCAGGGTTCATATATATCTTTTGGATCTGCTGTCATTTCAAGAATGGTGATATATTTAGGAGATACCCAGTAAATACGAGCTTAATGAATTAATAAGTGAATTTTATATTCTAAAACCTGATCTACATAGCTAAAGAAAGTAGGTCACACTGTTACTCAGTGCATTTGGACCCTATTGATAGTTGATTTGACTATATGATTAAGATGAAACCCTTAAAAATTACTTTGTATCTTCTCTATAAAAAGCAATGGTTCACGGATTTGAATATGTAAGATATGTGTATATATAAAACTGCTATGCACTAAAGAAAATATGTGATTATCAGAAGTGTCATAGTTGATTTTAAGTATGAAGTAGGGAATTAAAATAGATTTGTATTGTTGTTTAATTCGTTAAATTTGACCAAGTCTCTGAATCAAATTCAGAAGGAGCAATTATGTTTTTATCAATGTGATATGTTTATTTTGCCTATCCCCGGCCTTTTGTTGTGCAGAAAATCAGGACTAAGTTCTTAACTGTTGTTTAAAAGTTGTGGGGGGAGGGGTGCAGCTAGGTGGCACAATGAATAAAGCACTGGCCCTGGAGTCAGGAGAGCATGAGTTCAAATCTGACCTTGGACACTTAACACAAAAACTAGCTGTGTGACCTTGGGCAAGTCACTTAACCCCAATTGTCCTCCCTTCCCCCTTCTAAAAGTTGTGAGGGTGATATTGAGAGATAGTATTCTTGTCAGCCAACTATAGATAAATATATTTTCTTGAAAAAATGCATCATTATGTTTAAAATTTTGAAGCATATGATGAAACTTCTTTAAGGATTTATTATTTCATCTGGTGCTGGTGCTCCCAATGATGATTTGGATCATAGCCTCTCCAAGATTTTTTGTGGTTAACATACACACATGTGTGTGTGTGTGTGTGTGTGTGTGTGTATTGTATGGTATCTAGTCCCCCAGTGATGGATCTCTTTTTGGACTTAGGCTAGTATTTATTGTATAGAAATACGTAATGGTACATTTCTTGCTCTGTATTTACCTTTTGCAGTTTGTTAGGAGGTGCCAGATCTTATTCACCAATTAGATAATATTCATGAATCTGGGGTCACTTCTATGTCACAATGAGACATTATGGAAGATACATTCCAGTATTGAAATTCAGCATGGTTAAAGGTTGACCAGTTATAAAATTTGGCTGTTTCAATAGTATTGAGTAATGTTATCTTAGTCACAGCAGCCTGAAAAAATTAGTATGACTTCCAAGAGCTTACCTCACCATCAGGCATTAGGGGGAATTTTGTTCAGTTTATTATGTAGTGAAATAAAGTCAAGCGGAACAATTTTTTCATTCTAAAGTAAAACTTTATCTGAGATCACTATGTGTAAATATGAAAGATTAGAATTCTACTTAAAGTTTTTAGCTGTAGTCTGAGCTTCCTTATCTCACATATTGTGATTATAAATTTAAAGGCCAAAGAAAATCCTTAGGAAACACATATTTTCTTTGTTCTTTTAAAGAATGTTTTAAGCACTTTATCCTTTATATTCTTTACTAGGTCAATTAATATAAGACTAGCAACTATCAATGATGTCCCTGGTGTTGAAAATCTCATCAGAACACTTAATCTGAATCAAAGCATAATGGAGGATTTTACAAAATATAACATAGCTCGAAGAGACCCGGTAAGTACACAATTAGCAAATTGTTTTACAATATGATACCACTTTCTTTTCCTGAGTAATGTATGCTCATTAGCAAAGGAGAACACTAAATATGCTTTCCATTTTAATATTATTTGCTTAAATACAGTTCGGCTAACTTCCCACACACTAGAAATGTTAGCTGTTATATGCTGCATATTAAGATGGCCTTTTATAGTTTTATACCTGAAGTTGTCGCCTTGTTATCATTTATACAAGCACCCATGCAATAAATTCCTGCTGAAGTTTAGTTCAGCTCTGCAAATGGTTTAATATGCTTTCTATTGCTAGGAAATATAAACTATGTAATGTGGGATGTTTTTCATTTTACTGTGGATTCCAGGAAACTTAAAACCATATTGAGTGTCCAGACGTGGTGATCTCCTAGTCTCAGGTGCTTGATAGTATCTTTTTTCATCTACTTCCTTTAAATATTTTCTCCTCTTTATTCCTAATTATCTTCCTTTGCACTATGTTTTAACTAACTCAAGACCTCTTAGAAGAAAGAATGCAAGGCACATGTCTTGAAGAAAGCAGTTTGCACATAACACCACCAACCCAGTAGAAAATCTGGCTTGGGTTATTTTGCCATGTAATGGATTATATTGATTCATTCATAATCTTTTATCTGGTCCCTTTTACAGCATTTGTCAAGTAGCTGCATCTGAACTTTTTTTTTTAATGAAAATAACTGGCTTTTATTGGCATCATACTGACAGTTTGTGTCTCAGCACTAACAACCTAGTTTGTTCAATTGAATTAACTAGTATAATTTAAATTGATGTATAGAATTTTAAAAAATTCTTCCTTTTGGGGTGGCTAGGTGATGCAGTGAATAGAGCATCGGGCCTGGAGTCAGGAGGACCTGAGTTCAAATCTGGCTTCAGACACTTAACATAAAAAAATAACCATGTGACCTTGGGCAAGTCACTTAACCCCAATTGCCCTACTTCCCCCCTCCAAAAAGCCAAAAAAAAAATCTTCCTTTTAGCATAGTACTCTGTAGCACCACTCTGTGCCACATTTAGATTATAGTTTACTCAAGAATATAAAGTCAGTTTTTAGTATAGGGTGTGTGTGTGTGTGTGTGTGTGTGTGTGTGTGTGTGTGTGTGTGTATGGGGGGAGGTATTGTGCTGACTAGAATACATTCAGAAGGTTTTTAATTTGATATAGCATGAAGTATGTGGGCCAGGAGGTGGAGGGAAGGCATTTTACCTTCCTTGCTTGGCCCCTCTTCTTGCTGAGATTTCTTTGCATGGCACTGGGAGAATTTTAGGAGTGAACTGGGCTTTGTAGCCCCAGTCTCAACACAGCTTTTATGGCATCTAGGTATAATGGATAGAGTGTTAGACCTAGAGTCAGGAATATCTGAGTTCAAATCCAAGCCTCTGATAATTATTGAGTATTCCCAGGCAGATAACTTCACCTCTGTCTGCCTCCTTATATATAAAATGGGGATAATAATAGTACCTACCTTCAAGGGTTGTTATAAGAACAACATGAGATGATATTTTTATAGTGCTCTGCAACTTTAACGAAGTATATAAATACTACATGCTATTATTGTTGGGGTTTTGGGGGGACAGGTGCAGCAGGGCTCACATAATGGGGTTTTATGGACACAGGATCATGTTAAGGAGGAGTTACAAGGAATTTTATAAGCCTAGGGGAGATACTTGTTTGGAAAAAAGACTTTAAATCATCACCAGACAGAGCCAGTCAAAATAATAGTCTTACCTGGGCCACCCTAGGTTTTGTTCAGTTGTTCTTAATCTAGTTAGCTTATAGATGTGCTAAAATAACTCATCTTGTCTTAGTCAGTGAACTAACATTTACTAAGCACTTGCTATATACCACCTATTGTGGTAGGCTCTGGGGATACAAAGATAGGCAGAAAGTCCCTGTTTTCAAGGAGCACACAAATAATTATGTACAAACCATATGTTACATAAATTGGAAATAACCTATAGAATGAAGGGACTAGAATTAAGGGAGATGAGGAAAGGCTTCTTATAGAATGAGACTTTAATTAAGACTTCAAGGAAGCTGGGGTGGCTAGGTGGTGCAGTGAGTAAGAGCACCAGCCGTGGAGTCTGTAGGACCTGGGATCAGTTCTGGCCTCAGATACTTAACACCCACACAAAAAAACTGGTGTGTAACCTTGGGAAAGTTACTTAACCCCAATTGCTTTAAAAAAAAAGACTTCAAGGAAGCTTGGAGGTAGAGATGAAGAGGGAGAGAATTGCAGGCATGGTGGAAATGTGGTGAAAATATTCCCAGGATCAGGAAATATGGATTGTTTTGTGGGAGGACCAGCAAGGAGAGCAGTGTCACTAAACTGTAGAGTGTGCATGTGGGGAGGGGCAGGGATAAGGTATAAGAAGTAAGGAAAGGTAGGAAGGGCTCAGGTTGTGAAAGGCTTTAAAAGCCAGAGGGTTTTATATTTGATCCTAGAGGTAACATGGAACCATTGGAGTTTGTTGAACAGGGGTGAGGAGGGGGGTGACATGGTCAGATCTGCCCTTTGGTAAGTTCAGTTTGACAGCTAAATGGGGGATGGACTGGAATGGGAAGTGACCCAAAAAGGCATAAAGAACATCCCCAGGCTGTTGTAGTATTCCAGATATGTGATAAGGGTCTGCACCATGATTGTGGCAATGTCAGAGGAGAGAAAGAAGTGTAGATGAGAGATATTTTGACGGTAGAAATGACATGATGATAACTTTATTGCATGTGAGCGACAAGAATGACAAGTTAAGGATCGCACATAGGTTGCAAGCCTAGGTGACTGGGAGCATAGTGGGACTCTATACAGTAATAAGGAAGTTAAGAAGTGAGAATTCAGAAGATAAAAATAATGAGTTCAGTTTTTGGATGTGTTGAGTTCCAGATGTTTATACGACATCCATTTTGAATGTCCAAATCATAGCTGAAGATGTGAGGCTAGAAGTCAGGAGAGATATTAGGACTGGATAAGTAGATTTGAGAATCAAAAGTATAGAGATGAGAGTTGAATCTATGGAAATTGATGAGATCACCAAGTGAAATAATATAGAAGAAGAAGAGAAGAGGGCCCAGGATAGAGTCTTGGTGGACACCCATAGTTAATGGGTATGACCAAAAAGACTGAGGGGTTCAGACAGGTAGGAAGAGAACCAGGCAAAAGCAGTATCATGGAACCCTTATGACCAGTGTCACGAAAACATGAAGACTATGTTCCTTTGTTGTGTTTGTCTTTTGTTTTCAAAGAAGACTGTGGCATTGAATGAAGTGGGGCTGTGCAAGGTCACTTCACTTTCACTTTCTCCTCCAGAGACATCTGGGTCCAGTGACCTTATACTCCTTTGTAGAAGGGCTGAAGATGACTAAGTTGCTGTCCTCAATGCCCATATCTCCCCCTGATTTTAAGAATACAGCTGCCTAATGCAAAACCTTGTTGTCTCTTTATATTCACATTATAGTGGGTCAAACAGTGTCAGGGAATTGAATACTCTTAAAGGACTTCATAAGGTCATTTAATTCATACCTTGCCGTTATATAGAGGTAAGGCAATATCTCCATTTTATAGATGAAGCAGCTGAGATTGAGAGAAATTAAGGTCACTTAGTAATGATGTAGAGGAAGGCAGTAGAAGGGTTTAAACCTAAGTTTCTTGTCTTCTAATAAATCTTTTTTTCCAGTGCACTATGCTTTAAGCAAGTGCTTTATTTTCATAACAACAAAGGCAAGTTTATACCGGGTAAAGAAATGTAAACTTGGCTAATCTCTCTACAAAGTTTTTTCCTTTCTCTTAAAAGACTTCAGGCAGAGAACATCACATACTATAAGACACTACCCCTTTCATGAAGGTGCTTCATAAATATTCATGACATTCAATTAAAGTAAATCTTCTGGTGTTGAGGATTCCCATTCCCCTCCCCTAACTGGTTTTTAAACAAATAATTTTGGTCTAAGTTCACTGGTTGAAGCTGGGAATTAAAATAATTTATTATTAATTAATAATAAAAAATTAAAAACCTAACAATTCATCTTTCCAGGATGGGACAAAAGTACAGACATTTGTTGCTGAAGTTTCAAATCAGATAGTTGGGGTTTCGATCATCAGAAATGAAATGGTAAATATTTTTTTTAATTTTATTCATTTGCTTGATAATTTTTTTTGGGGGGGGGCTTTTTGGAGGGCAATTGGGTTTAAATGACTTGCCCAAGGTCACACGGCTAGTTTTTTTGTGTTAAGTGTCTGAGGCCGGATTTGAGCTCAGGTCCTCCTGAATCCAGAGCTGGTGCTCTATTCACTGCACCACCTACCCTCCCCTCAATTATTATTTTTAACAGGAATTAACACAGGGGTGGCTAGGTGGCACAGTGAATAGAGCACCAGCCTCGGAGTCCGGAGGACCTGAGCTCAAATTCGGCCTCAGACACTTAACACACAAAAAAACTAACCGTGCAACCTTGGGCAAGTCACTTAACCCCAATTGCCCTACCTTCCCTCCTCCAAAAAAAAGCAAACAAAACTAAACATGAATTAACACAAAGAGGTAATGAAATTCTACCTTTCCAAGTTTTGCTTTAAATTTAATGTGAATAAATTTTCATTTCTTAAGTATATAAATTATTATTTGCTTGTATTTTAATTTGTTAACAAACTGGGTATCCTTCAAATCTCCTTTTTTTAACTAAAAAATAAATTTTATTAGCTCCATTCCTATAACAAATTTCCAATAAAAAATGCTTTAAAATATACTTGGTAATTTGCAAAAAAAGGTGGGGTATGGTATTGAAGTAGACAAAAAGGTGTCCTGTTTTAACTGGATCTAGAGTGTAGCAAATTGGGCAGTGCCCTATGCCCACACAGGAAAGGGGAGACTGAGGATGCTGAAAACAGTCTCGGGAACTTTTACATTTTTGTCCAAGGTCATCCCTACTGAACACAAAGTAATTCAGTTTGCTTGCATTCTTTAACCCCCCCTGCCTTTTTAGTTATGTTTAAAAAGACTGAACTGCAGAAAATAATTCATCTTAACAGATGAATAGCCAAGTGATTAAAATGATATGTACACATTGGTATGAAGAAATACAGGTAGATTCCTTCCAATTAACATTCCATCTCACATTCCCTCACACCTTTTCTCTACATTTCGGGCATGTCTGCCACACATGCCAATGGAACAAGTCAAATAATAATGAAAGCACAGCACATTTGCCTCCTCTCTGAGTGAGTGCATTGCTGGCAAAGAAAACTGTATACGTGGTTGCTGAACCGTTACCTTGTTTTCCCTTAGCACAATTAATATAGATGAGTCCCTCATTCCCAGTAATTTCAGAAAAGGCTTGATGAAAAGACTAGATAAAAGGAGATGAAGGGTAGGGATCAGAATTAGGCCAATCAAAACAAGGTTAATTGGTTGTACATACTTCAAGAATCTGTGATTTTGTCATGTGGGTACTAGCTCCCAAAAATGCATGTTGTAACTCCTTCATTTGGGGGAGGTCCTGTGGCCCCCAAATTCACCCTTCTGTGACCAGACTTAGTAGTGAGCTTCTCTGAGGACAGCTGACATGCAGCCATCATCAGGTCCCTGCCCAAATGCTTTCTCCCTTGAGAGAACCTGCCAGAGCTTGTCTTCTCCAGGTACAGCCTTTGAGGAGCCAGGATGGCTTCCAGCCCACAATGAGATATCATAGTAGAACTTTAGGAAGTGTATTGCTGACGGACATACCAAATATTTCCTGAAAATATGTACAGACTCTGACTAGTCATAACAAATTCACATTTCACCTGAAAGTCTATAAAATACTACCAAATATTCTCAACTCATGTATAATTCAGAAAGGTAAAAAAGATTTAAGGATTAGATTATCTACATGTATGTAGATATCAGTCATGCATGTATCTATATACAAAGATCCAAAGAGGCAGAGACAGACAGGTGAGACATAGTGGAGTCATAGATACAAGGCTACCCTGGGGGTCAGAAAGACCTGGGTTCAAGTCCTGAACATAATACATACAGACTGTCCAACCCTGGTCAAGTCACTTAACCACTCATTGTCCTAGTCTTTGAGAGCAGAAGTTTCCCAGCAAGAGATGATCTTCATTGTCAGATGGAATTTCCTCACCAGGAATTCAGTAGGATAAGCACATAGTCATACCTAGGAGATATTGTGGGTTCAGTCCCAGACCGCTACAATAAAGCAAATATCACAATAAAATGAGTCACATGAATTTTTTGTTTTCCCACTGCATATAAAAGTTATGTTTACACTATACTGTAGTCTATCAAGTGTGCAATAGCATCATGTCTAAAAAAATGTACATACCTTAATTAAAATTATTTTATTGCTAAAAAAAGAATGCTGAGCCTTCAACATCATAATCTTTTAGCTGGTAGAGGATATGTCTTGATGTTGACGGGTGCTTACTGTTTAGGGTGGGGATTGCTGAAGATTGGGGTGGCTGTGGCAATTTCTTAAAATAAGACAACAATGAAATTTGCTGCATCAATTAGCTCTTCCTTTCACTGGAACACTTAGAGGCCATTGTAGGGTTATTAATTGGCCTAATTTCAATATTCTGTGTCTCAGGGAATAAGGAGACCTGAGGAGAGGGAGAGAGATGGGGAACAGCTGGTAGGTGGAACGGTCAAAACACACAACATTTATCGATCAAGTTTGCTGTCTTATATGGGTGGTTTGTGACTCCCCAAAACAATTACAGTGGCAACATCAAAGATCACTGATCACAGACTGCCATAGCAGATGAAATAATAATGAAAAAGTTTGAAATATTGAGAGATTTACCAGATTGTGACACAGATACACAATGTGAGCACATGCTGTTTGAAAAATGGTGCCAGTAGACTTGCTGACGCAGGGTTGCCACAGACCGTCAATTTGTACAAAAACCCCACAATTATCTGTGAAGTGCAATAAAGTGAAGCGAAATAAAGTGAGGTATGTGCCTGTATTTGTGTTTCCAGACCAATGATTTTAGTGGGTAAGGCAGCTCCTTATACCCATGCAGCTGCCTGTGTCAGAGGCCAGAATTGAAACCAGGCCTTATGACAACGTGGAGGCCAATTCTCTATCCATGACACCAGATTGAGTCTCCACATAGTGGCAAATACCTACAGATAATTTACACAATTTTACAGAAACTCCTGATAGAATGTTTCAGTGAAATAATGTTTAAATTGGTTTGTTTTGGTCATAACTGGGGTGACTTCCTGAATATTAGCTTTATTAGGAGCTAATCTAGACAATTTCAATGACTTCTTACTCCAATCCTTGAAGAGTGTACCTGGTCTTTGATGAAGCACATGTATATGTCTTGCCTAACTGAAATTTCATAACTGTTAATGAGCCATATTACTTCAGTGTTACTAGGTTTTTAGATTTTAAAAAATTTGTCATTTAAGGTTCAGAATACTAGTGACAAACCTCTCCCTATCTGGCTAAGAACTGAAGAATTGAGCTATTTATCTCCATGCCGTAATGAGGCATTGTTGTAATATAGTTTAGCAAATGACCAATTATTCTCAAGGGAGAATACAAATATATAAAATATGATTTCAATTTTATTTTATTACTTAAAACAAAATAAACATTGGGTCAAGAAAGAGAGAATTAGTTTTCTGACTTCAGTGATTAAGATATACCAAAGCATAGAAGCAAATTCTATGTACTCATTTGCCACAGAACCATAGTTTATAGAATTGTTTAAAAAGTTGTTTGCTTTTTCTTCTTCTGTTTTCTAGGATATAGAGTACATTCGTTCACATTATAACATTGAAGATTTTATTTACTATAGTCATCACCAACGAGAAGAACATGGCCACATGCACCATTTTGTTTTAAATCCCATATTCCAGCACTATACAAAATATTTTCTCAAGGAGATCCTTCGCTTAAGTTTTAAATCCTGCCTCTACTATCTAATTTATCCACAATCCAGGGAAGGCAAGGTAAAAGAAATCTGATGTGACTTCATTCACTTTTTGGTGGATCTTATTTCCCAACGTATTCCATGTTCTTTACTCCTGATAAACTTTCCTCTCTCCTTCTCAATTTATCTTTCTGCCCCCTGTATTTTCATGACACTATATTGATTGAAATTTAAAAGGCTACCCTTATTTTGGCACCTTTATTAGACTAAAAATAAGACTCAAGGTTTTTTTGAAATGTAAAATGACTAAGACTAAAAAATATAAAATAAGTAAAACAATCAAAACAAACAATAGGTTATATACATGGACAAAGCACAGACCAAAAATTATACGGAGATTGGTACCAGAATTTCAGATTGTTTCTCAAGGTATATTTGTGCAGCACCAAAATCACACTGGAATTTTTTTCTCACAGCATTAAGTTGATCCAAAATAGCCATTTCAATGTGTCTAATGTACTGACAAAGTTTCCTAAACTCCAACTTTTGTAACAATGTAAAAAAATCCATTGTGAATATATATACATATACATACATATATATGTATGTACATACATATATGTGTTATGTGTGTGTGTGTATAAAAACACACTCACACATACAGACTATATATATTTATATTTGCCCCTTCTTCTGAGGGTGATAGCACAGTTCTGTGGTCTTACTGTATAAGATTTTCTGTTTTGCCACATATAGCTTTTGTCTTTCCTGTAATGTAGATTCGAGTTGATAATGTGGATCAGTGAAACATCAGCCTCAGTGATGAAAGTTAGTATATTAGATTTCATTCTTGATCCAGGTATGCTAAGCCAGGTTCCAGTTGAATGAAAGTGTTGAGTATCTTCTTAAAAAACAAAGTGAGCCAACACAAATTGAAATGATATCACTTAGAGGCCTAAAATTTTGTAAAAGTGTATGAATGCATGCATATAACAATGAACTTGACAGTATTTATTACCTATTAATGGATTTATTTATTTATTTTAGGGTGATGAGATAAAGGGAATAGGGCACAACAGGAAATGATTTTTGGTGTGAGGTAGAACTGACAATTGGGTTATTTCCCATGATCATGGAAAGGAAAATCATTCTAATAATACCCAACAAATGCAGATTTTAATTTGGGTAGACTAGGAACCCTGGACCATGGAATTTTCCTTTAATTCCTTCTTTAATACTAGTTTGGTGACTTTCAGGTTGTAATAGCAAACTCTTCATTTTATTCATATTGTTGCCTGCATGTTGTGTATCCATTAGTAATAATAAGAAAAATAGTATTTTGGACACTTAGTTTAATATTTACATATACTTTAAAATATAGAATTAAGAGCCCTTTAAGACTAATCGTATATGCATGTATATAACATGGATATAGGTTTTGATATTTATTATTCACTTTGTATTCTAGTGTATACTTCCATAGATTCAAGTAAAAGTAGAGGTTGGAGACCACTAATTGTGCAATTAACTCAGATAAAAGCAACAAAAACTGCTTTGTCTAAAATATCCAACTAGTCAAAATAAGGTCATTTTGATTTATTGTACTTAGATTATATGGATGGTTTCATCTGTGTCTTATTGTACAATACATGTTTAGGTGCAATCTCTGAGAAATTTAACCAAGATTAGTAAAAAAGTAACATTTGGATTGTCCTACAGCCCAGCGTCGTGAAACTTGAAGTGCTCTACACTTTAAGAAATTCACTTAGAAAGCCTCATGATGACTACAATCTACACAATTATATTAAGCACCACTAATTTTTTTTTTTATGAGGGCAATTGGGGTTAAGTAACTTGCCCAAGGTCACACGGCTAGGTTTTTGTTTGTGTATGCATTAAGTGTCTGAGGCCGGATCTGACCCTAGGACCTTCTGACTCCAGGGCCGATGCTCTACTCACTGCGACACCTAGCTGCCCCAACACCACCAATTTTTAGCAAATTAAGTATGTGATATTTGAAATGTCATTTGTGAAATAGATGAAATTCTTATTTTCAGAGGAAAACATTTTTTATATTTTACATTTTTTACATTTTACATTTTTACATTACAAATCATTGCTTTCATTAAGCAAACACTTCATTAAGGGTTTTAGGCCTATTTATTTTGTTAACCTAAATTTTTATGGCTAAATGGTTGCAAAATTCTGGAGATCATTTCAGAGAATTCTCTGATATGGAAGAAATGTGAAAGAAAGAGAAATCGCAAGATCTAAGTTGTCAGAGACCTCAAAAGTCATCAGATCTAGCCTATATCTAAAGTAGAATTACCTAAAAATACCTAATACATTTTCTTCCAAATTTTGCTTGCAGTCTTACAGGATAGGGATCCTAGATACCTTCCTAGGATCTAATTCTTAAGAAGTTTTCCTTTCCATTACACCTAAATTTATTTCTTTGCATCCCTCACCTATTATTCCCAGTTCTTCCCCCTAGAACAAAGCAGAATAAGTTGAGTTCTTCTTTGATGTGACAAACCTTCAAATATTAGAAGATAACAATTATTTTCCCCATGAGTGTTCTCTTCTTCAGAATGAACACCCCCAGTTCTTTAAACTGATTCTGACTTGACATGACCTTGAAATCCTTCTCCATTCCTATTCCCTCTTTTCTGAACATTCCTAAGAGGTGGCATCCATAACCGTACACAATACTCCAGCCTTGGCCTGACCAGAATTGTTCCCTCCCTAGTCCTGGACAATACTTGAAGATTACTTCATCTTTCTTGGTTCTCACACTGTTTACTAATAATGAACTTGTAGTTCACATTTGACACATGCCATTCACTAAAACCCTCGGATTTTTTCCAGATGAATTACTGTTTCCCTATGAAGTTCATTTTTCAAACTCAAGTTATCAAAAACTTTTAAATTTTCCCTCTTATATTTCATCTAATCAGGTTTGGTCCAATGTCTTAACTTGTCAAGCTCTTTTTTTGTATCCTTATATTCTCTCCTCTAGCATGCCAACAGCCTTTCTTAGTTCTCTGTCATCTGCAAATTTGATAAGTATATAATCTCTGCATGTCTTCTAGCTATTATTATTACTATTATTATTATTATTAATTTTTATACCAGTGAGGTAGTTCACCTGCCTCTAGTGACAAGCATTCCAATGAGTACCCTCTTACTTAGATATCTGGCATTTGAACTTCTTAGTAGCTCATTTTGTTCTGTCTGTTCAAAGGACATTGCTCTTTTCCTATGAAATAGAGCTTAGCAGGGAAGGACACAAGCCTGTCAGCAGAGACACGTAGCCACCCAACCTGGAAACACCTCAGAAGTTAGAAGCTCACTTGAGCAGGCCCTTTTTTTGTTTTTGTTTTTGAGATAATTGGGATTACTTGCCGAGGGTCATAAGCTAGTAAGGGTCAAATGTCTGAGGACATTGAGCAGGCCTTTGATTCTATATGATGCTGGTTTTGTGCCAGGATCAGGATTATCTCCAGTGGTACCCAAGGATGGCCATAGCTTATTGTTGGGGTTAGAGATAAGTGCTATGGCCTACATGATGACATAAATCATCCTAGGCAACTATAGATGTAGCTTTTTTTCTTGGGAGGAGAGGAAGAGTGCAGATAGGACTGCTATATCTTTAGAATAAAGTAGGAGAAAGGAAAGGCAAGGCAAAACAAGCATTTATTGCTATGTGCCAGACACTATACTAAGCATTGTAGATAAAAATACAAGCAAAAAGGTAGTTCCTACCCTCAAGGAGCTTACAGTCTAAGGAAGGGAGAAGATAACACACCAAAGGGAGCTGAAAAGGGGTAGAGGATAGGAGACAAATCCTATTTCCCCAAGGTGAGGGATATAGTGTTGAAGTCTGGAGAGTCATAAACAGAAATAGGAGGGGAATAAAGGAAGGCTGGAATGGGCTTCTCTCCAAAATGGAGGCCCTGGGAAGAACTCACCAGTGGAAGAAGGGGGCTGGCATGGCAGAGGGATGTTCCTGGGTGAGAAGACCTCAAGTGCTGAGGGAGGTTACAGGGTGAGATGGCAGCTGAGGCACAGAGGTGAAATCTGGAAAGGTAGAGGCAGATCTTGGAGGGCAATAAAAATACTACCTTACCAAGGATGGCCAACTTGCCCCTCTCCCCACAATGGAAGCCCTGAGAGGAACTCACCAGTGGTTCAGGGGCTGGAAATAAAAAGAAGACAAAATGAGCTGAGAAGCTCTGCATCCTCTCCTCCATCAATTTTCATTTTCCCATTGATGGTGGTCCTATCCTACTTTGATCCTCTTCTTTCTCTCCAATTTATAGTTAAAAAAAATTAAAGAAGTTCCCCCCCTTAATTGTTCCCTCCACCCTCACTTCATTTTGAACTTGAGTGTTCTAGCAGCCACTATTCTTATAAGATTATTCCATTTTTAAATATTTCTCCTTTGATATGTTATATGTATTACTTTTTTGCAAAACTTAAAGCACTATGTAAGTGAGCACTAGTACACATGGAATAGTGGATAGAGAATCAGGAAGTCCAGGGTTCAAGTTCCTCTTCTGAACCTAAGTCTTTTAAACTCTCAGTGTTCTGTGTAGCTCTCCTGAGAGCAATTATAGATCTGCGTTGGTGGAAGGAGTTTCCTCCCTTCAAGCACCACAGGTTTTCTGTATCAGTGGTCTCAGAAATGAGAGCCACTACCTGGTCCCAAGGAGTGTGATCCCTCAAGTAGGAAGTACGGTTAAATCTTACCCTCCCCACAATAGATCAATTTGTGACTTGTCTCCAAAACTGCCATACCTGCCCTTAATCCCTCATAATCCTCTATCTGACTCCTCCCTCTCCTTTTCAAGCTCCCAACTCCCTAGGTTCTGAGCTCAGAATAGGCTTCTCTGGATAATTACAATTTAACTACCTAGACATCCACAGCAGAAGCTGAACAGGTGCCAGAAGGACTGGAAAATCCTTCTCATCTTCACGCCCCATCCCTTCATGGTGATAGCAGCTACCCTTTAATGGGAGGGCTCTGCACTCCAAGACACTTAACTGTTGTATAAGAGCTCTACATACAACCTTTTAGTTGTGGACAGGATAGACCAAGTTGTACAGGATTTTGATCTCATTACATTATCTTTTCTCACAAACTCATCCCTCTTCTAAGTTTTCCTGTTACTGTCCAGAGTCCTGTCATCCTTCCACTCACTTAGGTTTGCAACATCTTAGCTCTATACTCTCCCTCACCCCACATATTCAAAGCTGACAAACCTTGTCATTTCTGTCACTACAATATCTGTCGTCTGTCCTCTTTGCTCACACCATAGTTCAGCCTCTCATCTCTCACCTGGATAATTGTAATGGCCCCTTTATTAGTTTCCCTGCTTCAAATCTCTTTCCTTTTTAATTTATACTCCACAAAACTTGCTGAAGGGTCAACTCCAGTCCATATTGTTTCATGTTTTTCTAATCCCTTAAAATTTTGATTTTTCATGTAAATACATTTAAACATATACATATTGGGAGAATTACTCAAAATTTTTTTTTACTGATAATGTTGCATGATCAAAAAAGTTGAAAGACCATTGCCATACCCCAGTGAAATTATAGCTTTGGCTATTAGTTTTCCTTACACACATATGTATTGTCTAGATCAGAGATTCTTAACCTGGAGTCCATAAACCTTAAAAAATTGTGATAATTGTATTTCAATATAGTTTCACTTATAATCCTATGTATTTTATTTTATGCATTTTAGAAACATTATGAGTATGGGTCTCTTGACTTCACCGGACTGCCAAAAGGGTCCATGACACATCTGATCTAGATATACAGGCATGTGTATACATATACACATACATGCATATATGAGGATAGGACCACTGCTTTAGTTTGATAGCATGAAGCTAACTGGTGACAGAAGGCATATCTTTTCAATGGTTATTTTTCTTTCTCATTTTGTCTGTTTCCTCCACTTCATCCCAAAGAATCATAAGTCTCAGCTACCCCAGGAGAAGAATGGCTACATTTTATACTAGCTTTTCTGTTTGGCTACCCAGGCTGAACATGCCATGGTATAGTCCATAGCAGTTGTCTGTAATGCCAGCTCCAACCATAATGTTGGCCAACCTGGGGTAGCTCTACAGATATAGATCAGTGCTCATCCTACCACAACCTGGGAACATGCATGTGCAGACCTGCACACTTATTACATACACATATGTGTATACATGTATGCTATAGACATGCATATGCATGTGTATACACATATATGTATATGTGCATGTACAAATATATCCTCCATTACCTGCCCTTATTTCTATCATCTTTAGATGTCTTTTCATCCTATGAGAATGAATTAATAATTCCCTGTGTATTTACACTGATTTCTTTAGATAATTCCTCTTCCATTCTTCAAAATTGTTTTCCTTTTTGGCTTTAGAATTTCCTTCTTGAGAAATTAACGTCTCTTTGACCTGACTTTTGTTGAATTTCAGTCTATGAAATCCTATCTCTTTTTTTGATGAAACCTTTGAAATCTAGTCTCTAAAAATCTAGGACATATTAGACAATGCCTAATTTTCTTCTTCTTTTCTTTCAGAAATTTTAAAATAAAGTGGTTACTTTCTCCTATTCCCAGTTCTTCACCATTGATTTGTACTAATAGCTCTTAATAATAAATGCTAAATTAATATTTTAGTGTTTTCTCATCAAAGCACTATTTGTCAGAATGAATTTCATGAAGCAGTAATTCCATTTGTAATATAACATTAATGTATGTCAAATTGAGATAATGCATCCCTCTGCACACTTTGCATTTTATTGTTTAATTTCCTATAGTTTATTTCATCCAGAAAAAAATCCAGTTGAAGATATTTAGAATGACGTGCTATGCAACAGGAGAGATTTTTAGGTTCATTTTAAGTTGCTCACTTGGATGACATTTCAGGCTATGTGTTTTCTTAAAGCATCTTTTGCCAAACAAGCAAAGGTTAACAGTAAGCAGATAACACAGCTTAATGAGGTCAAATCAAGCTGATTCATGATCACTATGGAGAAGAATATCCTCCTGGGGAAAATACTTGTACTGAAAAATCCCATAAACCAAACCACTTGTTTATCTGTCATTCCCACAGAGATAGTAATGTAATTACTCTCATAATTATCTTCATTAGTGTCAGGCATTATCTGCAATTCATTCCTCTGCTCTAAGAGTATGTTTGTTTATTTGCTGATTTTTCCCTTGGATTTGGTCAACCGAGTTAAGAATTTTGTATCTGTAAGCCATATACCCGACATCTGTGATGCACTGTTCTGACATTCTCCCTGCTAAAATATAGATCGCTGTCTTTCAGTTTCAGAATCCCTGTGCCCATTCCCTGACATCTGCCCTTCATTACTTGGTTCCCGTGCGACCAAGACGACAGATTGTCTATCCTCTGGAAGAGCTTGGCATAAATGCTCCATCAAAGGAGGTCTCCAAGGATCAGGTGGGTAACAGAAGCAGCAGCAGGCAAGAGGCATAGTGCCAGCTAATGCAGGGTTTGGCAGATGGGACGACATTACTGTCTTAGTGTTGAATAGGCTGCTTCTTAATTACAGTGAACCTGGTGTTCATACCCTTACAGCCCGAGCCTTGCAAATGCACTACTGTATCCAAAATGTTCATTTCAAATTGAACAGTAAAACAGTAACCATTGCATAGTGATCACTAAAAACAAACAAACAAATAAATACAGGGAGGGAGGAATTTTTCTAACATCAACAGCATTTATAGTATACTTGCTCTCTCTCCAAGCACTTCAAATGGTATCCCTCTCTCAGCTGATTTTTGGGTTCATGGCAAGAAATGCTATGTCACTCAAGACAAAACTGACAGAAATAGTACTTGATATGTTTTAGATAGTTCTTTAGTCCTAAAGTCATGTTTATTTAATTGGCTTCTGGAGTGAAACTCTGAATACTGCTGCAGAATGTCAAGAATGATTAACAGAAACATATTAGATACCCTTGGGCTGCTAAGATATTTGACCTTAAAATGAATGCATTTGCCTAAGCGAGAGAGGCTTTTCTTGCTACAAGAATAGAAAAATATCACAAGGTAAGGGGATAAAGTAAAAATCTGACTTTTAAGGCCAAAAATTTATACAGCTATTTTCAATAACAAAAGGAGATGAAAGGAAAAATCTTGCAGAATCATCCTTCCTATAAATGTCTGTTTAGGATAAATCATTTTTCTTGTTAAAAATTAGAAAAATTACTGTAAGACAAAAACAGGATTCCCCTTGGAGAAAAATATAAAAGTGTAAGCCCTAAGATCTGAAAACAAAATTCCTCAGAGACAGATGTTTTCTCTAAGAGATGAACATTTCTACAGATGTTAGTGCCTTATGAAGCACATTGTACCAATGTCTTTTCCTCCTCTCCTTCTCCCCACCCCCATTCTGCCTTAGTTACTAGCTTGCATCCAAGTACAATTCAGGATGATGACTGCTCTATAAAAGCCCAATTTTGAGGAGGTCACACAGTTGCTTTCGAGGTTTTTTTCTCTAAATTATGAGACAATTGAGTTTTTTTCAGGACAGTTGCTATGTTCTAGATTTTTTATTTTGGAAGATCTGGATGCAAATATTCATTCTTTAATCACCATTTCAATTTTTGTTTATTTTTATTTTTACTTACAGTGGTACAAGAGAGTCTCAGTTTGAGTTTAAGGGCTTAGTAACAAAGAACTCCAACTCCCCCTCCCCTACACACATACAATTGCTATATATTACAACCACTCACTAGTTAAGTGGTCAAGTGATAATAATTTGTTTTCAACCAAATCAGATTTGCTGGGGGGTTTTAAGTTTAGATTAGCTATGGCTTATTGTACTTACTTGTAAGTAGAACTTTAAGGGTACAATTTTAAAAAATATTTTAATATTGATTGAGGTGGGAAATATTGAAGAATTGTCCTCTTATTTTTTTTTTTATTAGTTGACTAAGGCAAAATAACACAAAAGAAGATCTTGGAAAGATAGTTACATAATATTATGTCCATTGTATCTTAGGGCAATAGATTTTGTATTAGTTGAGTTAAATGACTTTATTTATCAACAGATTCTGTTTTGCTCTTTTACATTTCATCTCTCTATTTATTGCACTATTTGTGCCCCTCTCATTCCCTCACCATATTCATAAATTTATCTGATCACTTACTTTTCATAGCTTTTATTCAATTCAGTCTATCTTAATGTTGCCTTCCATTTCCTTGCTTTCACCTAGGAAGTCAATTTTCAAGGGAACAGATCAGTCCAAGCATTAGTAATGGGATAGAAAGCTTTTCAGCTCAGTAGGTTGCCAATTTGAATCTGGCACAGGTCAGCAGTGATTGGAATTTATCATTTCATGGCAGTTTGGTGACCTCTGCACAATGACTTAGTTCTTTCAGGCTAGTTTAGTTGATAAGTGTCCCTGATACAATATCTCCCCCATAGTTTCTACTAATTGACTGTCTTCCAAGTATTGTGCCATGAGAATGGGCATGGCAAATAGACTAATGAGCTTTTGCCACAAGCTGCAGAAGAAAGTCATGGAGATTAATAATATAGTCTGATAGTCAACAAGTATTAAGGGAAGAACTTTCTGACCAAGTTAATAATCAATACATAGTCTGAAGCATGAGCTAGAATAGATTTTGGAGATTACCCCTCTAGAGTTCATTGTGTAAACATTCAATTGGTAATTTTGTGTTAAATGTATTTATATGGTCCATCTACATGAAAATGCAATCAGTTATGCTACCATTTAGACAGACAAGACAGATCAAAATTAACTTAAAAATCTTTAGCTGCCACATAAGTGGATATATCTTTAGGAATTTCCCCCTCATCATTGTTAAGGTCAGGCTGATTGGTTTTTAGCAGGACAGGCTTGCCTAACCAGTAATGGAAAAGTGACTGAAGAAAAGTCAGCCACAGTGTAAATAGACACAACTCTGAGTAATTCCTCTAGAGAATGCATCTGTATCAAGGAAACATTCCTCATTTCTGACCTGGAATTCATTCTAGTATATTATAAATATATTAATAATTTTTCGATTTTATCATAATCAATTACAGATGACAAAAGCTCTTGTACTTTAATATTAAAATACATTTATTGAATAAATGCTGCTTATCAACTACTATAATCATAACCATTCTTATCTATAAAGCATATTACTATTTACCAAGTGTTTTCCTTATAACAAGCCTATGAGACAGGTAATTCACTATTCCCATTTTTTTTAACAGTTAAAGAAATTGAGTCTCATAAATGTTAAGTGACTTGGCCATGGTCACATATCTAGAAAGTGTTTTAACAAAAACAGCAGCTTGTAAGGCTTTTGACTCTTTCCCCTGCCTGGTGCTGCTTCTCTCGAATGGTAGACTCTGAAGGAGGAGCAGCTGTGGGCCCTAATTGAAGAGAACACGGAGCTGCCTAGTTCTTAACTATTGCCCAGGCTATAAGGGAGCAGTAGAAACTCCTGATGCTGGAAATCAGTGGAAGAGGATTGGCTAAGAAACTGGCCCTGGGGGAGTGGAATATTCTGCTTTCAGAAGATAAGAGGGTGATGGGAGAGTTAGTGTTGTGATTGGAGTGATTTTGTGTGTGTGTGTGTGTGTGTGTGTGTGTGTGTGTGTGTGTGTGTGTGTGTGTGTGTGTGGGAGAGAGAGAGAGAGAGAGAGAGAGAGAGAGAGAGAGAGAGAGAGAGAGAGAGAAGAAAATAATGAGTATGGAAACCTAGGGAATATGAGTCAGTGGGAATGGTTTGTGGGTGTGTCCAGGTATGGATCCCCCAAAGTTTGTGGGTGGTATTTAGTTGCAGCTGCCTGAAGAGTTGGGTTGACCCTGGGGACAAATTTTGTTTTAGGGAGGATTAACTCATTCCACAGAGGTAAGCTGTCCTAGCATGTGCAAGTAGTCCCTAAGTGTGCTGGATCTCAGTGCCTTTCATATTTAGATATTTCTGTCATTTGGAGACAATTCTAACAAATGCCATATCTGAATGGCATATATCTAAGTGCCTGGCTGTCTCTGCCTGTGACAAGAAAATATCAGGGAAAGGGAAGAAAAGCAAGTAGACCTAAAAGCAGAATGCATGTAAATGAGTCTAGAACATTCAGTTCTTAAAATATATAGTTGTTATAGCTTAGCCTAGAATTATTTTTTTAGTTCAAACCTTTTATGCTGCCATTTAATCATACTTTCAAAATGATCATTCATTTAACATTATTACACATTATCTGTGTAAGCATTTTGGGGGACACGTTTTTGGTCAGTTTATATGATTTTGACAGTGGAATGATCTATTTTTGTTTTCCTAAAGTAAATCACAATTTATTAAACATCTTCCTTCTTAAACTTAAATATATTACTATTTTCCTAGAATGTGATCTTTTGCAAAGATGTTACTTACTGGCATTAGTCACCCTTTGAATTGCTTCTTTTCATCTCTGACTGTTCTTCCCTCAGTCCAAGTATAATTACCATCTGATGGACTGTTACTGGATACAGTTTCACTTGTACATCTGCTGTCCTAGTAAATTTCATTATTCTACCCAGCACCTGCTAGATTTTCTCCTGGTTTAATTGTTTCCCACCCCCTCCTTAAACTTCTTCACTTTCATTGCCAGCCGCCTAGTTTCCATGTGGATTTCTGGAGATCGACTATTTAGCATCTTTTTGATGGAAATTTCTCAAAGTTCAATTAATGCTTCTTTCTGTACCATGTTTATAGTAAAATCATGAATATTTTCTGGCTTGTCCTGAATGTGAACCAAGACATGTTATATTGTAAGTATACCTGTAGTAGATTACCCCAGTTTGAATCTACCCTGTAATTCAAATTTACTTCTCTGCAATACTATGCAGAAATTCCCTATACATTTAAGTATGTATATAAAAGTATATTTTCCATTTATAGTCGAATTCTTTTCTGAAATTCTTGGAACTATTTTCATGAATCCTATTCATAAATATCATTTTAGACTGAAAGTTCATTGGGTTCCAAGATCTTATCTTTATGGTTCTAAATGTGAAGGCTAGCATAGCACCACATATGAGACTGGTCTATACATTCAGCTGTCAGATTCTGATTATCTTCAGAATCACAGAATTTTTTTTAGAGTAGTAAGGTACCTTAAAGCTCATCTAATTCAACTCCATTTACAAATGAGGAAACTTACCCATAGAGAGGTTAAAGGACTTGTTCAAACACATTAAGTAGACAGGGGAAGCAGGTCCTGAGTCTGTCTTCTGACTTCCAAACCACTACCCCAATTCTTTCTGCTATGTGATGCTTCTTTCATAAGTATTAATCAGTCAAGCAATAAACATTGAATTACATTCCTATTATATGTCATTGTAGTGGGCTATAACAACTATATATATATTGGGAATACAAATACAAACCCTCCCCACCCCCATATCTTTCCTCAAGGAGCTTAAAATCATAATGGGAAAGAACATATAAACATACAAATTACAAAGTAATTGGTATGTGGTGGCAGAGGGGGGAACATTAGCTGTCGGGTGTCAGGAGTCAAAAAAGGCTTTATACAGGAGGTAATATGAGCTAAGCTTTCAAGGAAAATGCAGAATGTAAGAGAAATCAGGAGAAAGTACATTTTCAGTACATGGGAGGCAGGCTGTGCAAAGGTAGGGAGGTAGGAGATGGAGCACAGCCAGTAGACCCTTCTGTGAGCAGTTTACAAACAATGCCCCTATTCTGCAGATAAAAAAATTGAGTCCTAGGGAACTTGTGTATCTGAGGTAGCTAATAGCAGAGACTTGATTTGAACTGAGGTCTCCTGACTCAGGTTATAAGTTAATAGTTCTGCTTTCAGAATGAAAAACCCAAACCATTGAAAAGTTAAGTGATGTGAAAATGATTTTTGTATCTTGTAGATCCTTGGCATTAATTACTTGAACTTTGACAAAAGAGTGACCTATTGTCAGATTCTTTCAAAAAACTAAACAAAACTGTTTAGCACTTTAGCCTAGTGAATTTACACTTGCAAACCTGACACTGAGAAATGATATTGGGAAAGGTATGGGCTAGAGAAGCCCATCTTTGTTACAATCCTGTGGTCAGAACATTGATTTTAACATCATGTTATAATTACCCTGTGAAGCCTGCCTTTTTCCTCTGGGGGCCATGCTGGAAATGCCTCCTTAACACATATAGAAACATTTATGGAAGTTTGCAGAGCAGAGGAGGAGGCCCTAATCCTGTTTGTGTGAGAAACAAAGAGTATAAGTGGGATTCATGCTTGTAGCCCTATGTGTTGATGGGTAACTATGCTCTGTGTTCACTGGTCGCTGTGTGAGGGTGAATGATTTTATGACTTAGGCTGGAAGCAGAGCTGAGCCTGAATTTCGAATAGGGCTGGGGTGGAAAAGGTAGCATTTGACTCTTGAAGCTTTATGATCACTTATGATGGGGCTTTAAAGACAAAGTTCCTCCTTAACCTTTGTCTATTCAATGCTAATCAATCATCAGCTTCTTTTTTAATCTCTAGAATAAATATTGATGAAGCATACTTTCAGATCTAATATTCTTACCAGGAGTTAAGAAGCTTTCAGTTGTTTTGGTGCTAAAAATAAGGAGAAATACTGAGCATCCTTTAATTCACAGGAATAGACCTTTCATGTAATTATGAAATTACTAGTAATAAACAGGAATTCTCTTTTAAAGAGAACCTTTGAATCTAAAACTGCACCATTTAAAAATTCCTGTTTAAAAATAGAATTAAGGTATCCTCTCTCTCCCTCCTCCCTCCCCCCCACCACAGCAACCATTAAAGCAACCAATGTGTCTTTTCAGTTTCAGGATGCCTCATTCTCCTTTGGTAGCTACTATAGTTCTGAAAAAGAGGCTTTGCCCCACCTAAAAGAGCAGATCCTGAGGCTTTCCTGTATGCTGTCTGGGCTCATGCCACAGCTCAGCAGGGAGAAAAAAATAGATTCTCTTTCCTGCAGAGCTATGGTAATGAATACCATCAAGGTTCAGGAGTGCCCCAGGATATATAATATGACTGCTGTGGTGCCTCTGGAGAGCCATGGCCCAAGTGCAGAGCATCCTCGGCTGGCTCTCAGCTCCAAGGGCACTAAGTGGCTCTCACAGCATCCTCAGAATTTGCCTTCAAGGATGAAGGAAATGACAGTTTAAAAAAAGGATGCTTCAAAACAAAAAGAAAAGAAAAACTGACCAAAAAAAAAAAACAGAACTAGGAGTGGGCAACCTTGAAAGAGAAATGATTCATCTTCTAGTGGACTTGGAGCTGAGAGAGCTTGATGTGAATGTTGCCCTGGGCACTCACTCCCTGGGCCCAAGCCAGCAGCCATTCTTTGAGCCCCAGTGAACTCATCTGCAAAATGGAGATATTACCTCTAGGACCTTTCTCCTAGTACTGTTGGGATGCTCATGAGATTTTATATATATGTGTGTGAGGATATACATATATCCTCATATGTGTGTGTATGTATATATATGTGTGTGTGTATGTATATATATGTGTGTGTATGTATATATGTGTGTGTGTATATGTATATATATGTATGTATAAGCAAAATGCTTTACAAGCCCCAGAATGCTTTAAAAATGTCAGCTATTATTATTAGTTTTGAAAATACCAGGCTTAACTTAGACCAGGGGTGGGGAACCTGTGGCCTTAAGGTCACATGGGACCTCTAGGCCCTCAATTGCAGTCCTTTGACTGAATCCGACTACAGCTGCACTTGAGGACCAAGGTTCCCTACCCATGATTTAGACAATGAAGACTTTTGATGGTTAGGTTTCAAACAACTAGCAACAGAGTTTGTTTATTGTTTCAATCAATTTCTCATCAGAATGTTACTTTTCTACTATCAAGAAATAATTTTCTCCTGTATTTTTTAAAATATGTGTACAAAATCACATAAATCATAGAAGACATCCTATGTAGTAGAAAGAACAACATATTAGGAATCCTAGAATCTGAATTATAATCTCAATTGTCCCACTAACTAGTTTTTGGTCATAGGCAAGTGATTTACCTTCATTAGGCCTTGATCCCTTTGTCTAGAAGTGTAAACACTGACCACCATGGCTCCCACAGCCTAAAGGCCAGGTATGTTACGTTTCATCCCTCTTCTGCCGTTCTCTGTCTGGTACCCTGAAGAGAGACTGAGCAGTATTTAGGCTCTCCACCACTGGCTGCTGATGGCAGTTCCTTAAATATGAATGGGGTGTCCCTGTTTAGCCACTGGTTCCATTTAGCCACTAACAGACAAACTTTTACAAATGAATATTTACTTCAAAAGGTATAATCATAATTATACAAACAGCTTAGCTTGGTTCCAATAGAGAACAGTCCCAGGGTTCAAGTCTATGGCCTGCCTTGGACTCAAGTCCCCAGAACCCTGGCTTCTCAGAGCTTCCCTGTTGGGTTGTCTGGCTCCAATGTCCTGTCTGCAGTCCTGTCTCTAAGGTCACCATGGCTTGAACTCTTGGGTGCAGTGAGGATCCATCACCAGTCCCTGAAACAGAAGAACAAATGAAACAGAATAGAAACAAACACCATAGGCCCATTTCTCAGAACCAGAGTAAAATGGAGGAGAAGGTATCCTCAGTACACATTCAGTTCATAGCAACCATGCTGTGGGTGAACTGTGATCTTCACCCTCTGGATAGGAATGAACACACAGGAAAGAAAGCGACAGTTTCAGTCTGGCCAATTGAAAGACGCAGCTTCTTCTGGATATGCAGCCAAATCAAAGGAAGCTACTCCCAGCCCTGTGGTAGGGGAACTCAGGGAAGCAGGCTGCCTCCATGTCTGGCAATCTGGGCATGCATAGGTCAAGCCCTCTTGCATAAACAATGCCAACTCCTGTCCAACTGACACTAAGAGGCAGGGAATGTAGCCTGTATGAAAAAGCAAGACACCCTAAGGGAAAAGAAACAGGAGATGGTAAAACAGTTTTTTTTTGCCTTGATCATCACCTCCCCTCATATCCTGGTGGAGGCACCCTAGAACCCTATACCTTAGAACCCCAGGAATATTAGTGCCCTTTAGAAACCCCAAGAATAAGAAATGCTCTTGCCACCAAACACTGCCAAATGATTCAGTTTTAGAAAAAGATAGTTTTATTTCTAGAAATGGCACTAAAGAAGATGCATTACCATCTGCCTTGCAGCTAAACCATCAAATCTTTCCATCTGCCCTAAAGCTGAACTCATTTATATTGGTTGTTTCCCTGTATTAGAAAGGGAGCCCCTTGAAAAAAGGGACTAGCATGTTTTTTACATATTTCCCAAGCACTTAGTAACATGCTTGGCACATAGGTGTTTAATAAATGCTTTTTCACTATTCATTCCTTTTTGTCTTTCCCTTGAGGAGGTTGGTCAGATCCAGGGGTGGGGAAGCTGTGGCCTTGAAGCCACGTGTGCCCTCTAGGTCCTCAAAGGCAGCCCTCTGACAGAATCTGGATCCTGCCAGAGGACTACTCCTGAGGACCTAGAGGGTCAAATGTAGCCTTCAGGCCACAAGTTCTCCACCCCTGCATTAGGCAGTCTCTAAGCTCCCTTTAAGCTCCAGAATAATATGATTCTATATTCTCTAAATCAGAATATCACACATAGAGCCTGCAAACTGAATTTGGTTTGTGGAACAGTTTAAAAGCAATGTTACCATTCATTAGAAAGCTCTTTGAGTGGATATGTCTTATGAACCATTATTAATCTAGCCTGTTAGGATTTGCGTAAGAAATTTTTTACTTTTAATTAAAATGATACCTCTGTGCTATGTTGTAGTATCCATTAGGTAAAGTGCTTTGAGGCAGGATTGGCTAGATCAAGAAATGGTCTGCAGGATAGAGAGATAAACTTCATATTCATACCAATCACTTGAATTGAGCCTGGGTAGGCTAACGTTTTCTATTATTTGGCAACTTTCAGAATGTAACATGAGCTTAGTAGCTGTTCCAGGTCTAACCAGATGAGTGTCTATCTCATAAAACCAGTATGAGAACTGTCATTCATATTCAGAAAAGAGGGAGCTGATTGAAATTGAATGAGGCTCAGAGACTGAAGTACTTTCTCATCCCCAGAAGTGGCCCCTTTAGGTCAGGGTTTGAACCACAATGGCGTGACAGAATGGGAAAGGTTTTTCTGTTCCTCCTTTTGTAGTACCTGTTGCATGAATAACTACAACTTAAAAAATGCAGATCAGAGATTTTAAATAAGTAATTTAGAAAAAACATCCCTTATTCTGAATGTGTGGATATCACTAAGTTATATCCAGATCAATGATATAATTTTCTCCATAGTAACAAGCTTATTATGGAAGGGAAAACAAAAAGGTACCTTTAAAAATGGAAACAAAACAAATGGAATAAATAAGATGCAGAAGAGTGTGGGAGCCATAAAAAATTTTATTGCCACTTGTTTGAGAAATCAAATATGACTCATATGGCAATAGCAGGCATGAGTACTTCAATCATATGAAACCTGTAGTAATAAAAACTTTATAACTCATTAGACCATTTCTTGCTACTTCTTCCTCCTTTTCTATGCAATCAAATGTAATTTTTCATTCCTCAGTGCATATATTGAAGGGTCATAGTGGTAGTCACTTGTAGTAGAGTTTTTTTTTTTTAAGTTTTTGAATTTAAATTGAAAGTTTGCTCCTTGCTATCTGCCTAGGAGAACCATCTTTCATGGTGAATTTTGATTAGAGGACTTTGGACTCAATTAGTAAGGAAAGCTTCCCTTCTCTGGGAGTTTTGTAATACTTACTATGGAATTTTGACATTACTAGAGCTAAAAATGAAAAAAAAAGCATTGCATAAGGGTATCATCAGTTACTTAGATTGTAGTTTTTGTAAAGTCTTGTGATAACATCATTATTTTTCATCATTATGTTATATCCCTCTACTTGTCTTTAATGTTCTCAGCTAAGTTTTCTGCCATTCTGGCTTCTTACCATTTTGAATCATTCTCAAGCTCTGTAGTTTCTTTTTTTTTTGCTACCACTCCTGATATTCTGCCTGGATGGGGATTGAGGGGTGGGATGGGGACAGGAAAAACACTGAAGAAAGGAACAGTATGCAGGAAAGCTAAATTTATAGGGTTAGGGTTATGGAGTCGGGAGGCATTTAGGGTTAGGATAGCTATGCCCATCTGATAGATAGATAGATAGATAGATAGATAGATAGATAGATAGATAAATACATAGATACATAGATACATAGATAGATACATAGATAGATAAATTTCCTCCTCTCAATCATTTTACAAATGAGGAAACTGGGGCAAATAGGGTTAAGTGACTTGCTCAGGGTCACACAGCTAGTAAGTATCAGAGGCCAGATTTGAACTCACAGAAATAAGTCTTCCTGATTTCAGGTCTGACATTCTATCCACTGTGCCACCCAACTGCTATACAAAAACATACAGGTTGTTTCAGGAAGTATTTGAGTTTCTCTTCTGGAGGTCTTCACAGAAAGATTGGATGACCATTTGTCATGCATGAGTGTGTTGGATTAAATGACCATTGAGGTTCCTTCCATTTCTAAAATTTTACAATTTTCTGAATTGTAGAATCCAAAGAATCCTCCAAAAATCTTTTTTTTTTCAGATGAATTGTTCTCCATCTATGCCTCCCTCATTTTGTACTTATGATGTTAATTTTCCAAGACAGATTTGATCTCTGTAGCATTCCAGTGGGGATGGCCTTTCAAGATGAGATAAAATTATTGACTATGATTTGGGTTTGACCATTCATTCAAGAATAACATGAGAAGCTTTATGAAATACCTTGGTAAATTTTAGGAAAGTACAACTTGAAATTTTTCAGGAAAAGTAAATAAGCTGTTCATACTCTTTGACCCAGAGATTCCATGCCAGGGAAAATGCACCAAGGAAGTGAAAGAGAAAATAAAGTCTCATATATACCAAAATATTCATAGCATCATATTTTTGTGGTAGCAATAAACTGAAAACAAATGTGTGTCCATCGACTAGAGACAGACTGACCAAATTATGACAGATAATGAAATATTATTGGCACTATAAGAAAAGACATGTGGAATTTAGAGAAGCAGGAAGGTTTTGTGAACTGATGCAGAATGAATTAAATAGAACCAGGGAAACAATATACATAGGGACTATAATAATGTAAACAAAAAGAGTAATAAAACAAAGCCAAGTGCTGTGCAATTCTGTGTAATTACTAAGACTGGTCCTGGAGAAGAGATGAGGAAATGCACCTCTTTCTTTTATTGGAAAGATAAGGGAGTACAATTCTGGAATGTTGCATTCATTATCAGATGCAGTCACAGTGTTGGTTTGTTTTCTTAACTTTTTTGTTGTTATAAAGGAAGGTTCACAGTGGTAAAATGGAGAAAGTAGTGAAAGAAATATAAAGAAATGGCTTAGGTATAAAAACAGAAGGCATCAATTTAAATCAAAATAAAATTCAAATAAATTATATGTTATATTCCATATGAGCTTCCTCCCCCTTCCCAACTTGCATTTGCAAGTTGTTGTTTTTTTCTTTTTTTCTGCAGAGAAGGACCCAAAATATCCCAGGTTTGTTGTGCTCTGTGAGTCACTATTCTTAAAACTATTAACTCATGAGCCTCAGCCAACATATTCACTTTTTTTTAAGCAATTGGGATTAAGTGACTTGCTCAAGGTTACACGTCTAGTCATTATTTATGTGTGGGTGCTCATTTTCTGAGGCCGGTTTCGATCCTGGGTCATCCAAACTCCGAGGCCGGCGTTCTTACTCACTGCGCCACCTAGCGGCCCCCAACATATTCACTTTTATTAGTCAGTCAAGTGATATAGTTAAAGCAAGAGTATGCACTGAAATGACAAACCATGAACAATAGTAACAAAACATCCCCACCCTACCCCCAAACCTAGGGCAATATCTTCCAGAATATTCAGTTTCAGTAGGAAGAGTGGACACACATATGGATTTCAAAGACAAAATGTCATGCAGGAGGCAGCACAGGTAACCAAGCCAATTTACATCTATGATCCTGTAAGGTGGGCATTGATATCTTTCTCTTTTCCTGGAATCTTAATGCTGCTCCCTCTGGGTGCAGTACTCTGCTGTGTATATCATTCAGCCAGGGTCCCTTGACTTGTTTTTCTCCACAGCTCAACTCTCCTCCACTCTGTGCCTTCTAACTATTGAATATGTTCTTCTACTAGGTGAATTGCTCTGATACAACCTGCTGATAAGGGAAAGAGAGGGAAAACTTTCCTCCCTACTTCCCACCTTGAACTCTAGAGGAATTGTAAGAGAAAAATAAAAAACTAATTTATTCTTTTATATTTTTTATTTTATTTTATTTTGCTTTTTGAAAGGGGGAAGGCAGGGCAATTGAGGTTAAGTGACTTGCCCAAGGTCACACATCTAGTAAGTGTTAAGTATCCAAGGTCGGATTTGAACTCAGGTCCTCCTGATTCCAGGGCTGGTGCTCTATTCACTGTGCCACCTAGCTGCCCCAGCATTAATATTTTTCATTACCTTTTTTTTTTTTTTTGGCTTTTTGGAGGGCAATTGGGGTTGAGTAACTTGCACAAGGTCACATGGCTAGTTTTTGTGTTAAGTGTCTGAGGCAGGATTTGATCTCAGGTCCTCCTGACTCCAGGGCTGGTGCTCTATTCACTGTGCCACCTAGCTGCCCCCAAGTAATTTATTCTTAAGAACTGGGTTCTTTTGTAGTTGACTCTCCTCTCTTCACCTCCCCCCACCATCATGCAATATACTTCCAAGGCCTAACAATTCTACCTTCATGCCGTCTCTTGCATGGCTTCTCTCTTCTGACACTGTCACCACTCTTATCTATTCCTGTCTGTACTTTTGCAATAACCTGCTGGTAGGTCTCCCAGGCTGTCCTCCATGCAGCTGTCAAAGTGATCTTTCTGAAGTTCATTTCTTCTCTTTTTTCTAAAGTGCATTTCTGACCATGTTCTGCCTTCCTGACCCAACTCAATATACTCCATAGCTCCCTATCATCTAGGATCAAATATAAAACACACTGGTATTCAAAGCTCTTCATAATTTAATTCTCTCCTACTTCTCCAGTCTTCTTACTCCCTAACATGTACCCCATGATCCTGGGACACTAGCCTCCTGGCTGTTTGTTCCTCAAACAAGGCACTCCATCTCCTGACTCTGGGCATTTTCATTGGCTGTCCCCCATGCCTGGAATGCTCTCCTCATCTTCACTTTCTGGCTTCCCTGGCTTCCTTCCTAGTTAAAATCCCAACTCCTACAGGAAGCCTTTCCTGATCCCTCTTGAATTTCTAGTGCCTACCTTCTGTTGATTTTTTGTATATAACTTATTTGTAAATGGTTGTTTGCCTGTTGTCTCCCCCACTAGACTGTGAACTCCTTGAGAGCAGGGACTGTCTTTCACCTTTCTTTGTACCCCCAGTGCTTAGCACAGTGCCTGGCAAATAGGAGGTGCTTGTTGTTGTTGTTCAGTTGTTTTTCAGTCATGTCTGACTCTTCATGACCCCAGTTGGAGTTTTCTTGGTAAAGATGTCGGAGGTTTTGACCATTTCTTTCTCCAGCTCATTTTACAGGTGAAGAAACTGAAGCAAACAGGGTTAAGTGGCTTGACCGGGGTCACACAGCTAATAAATGTCTAACACCAGATTTGAACTTGGGCCTCCTGACTACATACAGACCTGGGACTCTATCCATTCTGTTGCAGTTGGTGCTTAACAAATGTTTATTGACTGACTGACATTCAGGGATGATTTTCTTTTTATAACACGGTTTGCCTCTTAGGGTCACCAAGAGGCATGACTGACCCTTTAGCCAGCCAAGGACTAACCACCCTATAATTCCATTAAGCTGATTGAAAAACTTCTGTAAACTTCCTAAAAAAAGTAAAGAAGCATAGCCTCTGAATGTGGTGAACCTTTAAAAGGTGTGAATGGAGCACTCTAACTTTCACACCATTTATATTCTGTGAATAGGTCACTCGAGCTGTGAGACACTCAAGATTTCATGACTTCTACAAGCTGTGAATGAAACCACTCAGGGTCTTTAAGGAGGAAAACCTTAATATCCTGTTGACTTACTTATCTGTTGCTTATATCTTATAATTTTGAGTAGATTGTGGACCCAGTTGACCAGGAGTCCCCAAATCAACTCTCCCACCTTGACACATATATGCTTTAATAGCATTTTCCTGATCTACTACTTTAGTCCCCAAGTTAAAAAGGAAATTGGGTTAGGTTGCTGTTGTTTTTCTTGATATCATTCATTTAGAGTCGCAGACCTGGATTCAAATTGTACTGGATTTGGGCAAATGAGTAAACTTTTGTGCACTTCATTTTCCTCAACTGGAAGATGAGTGGATTGGATTATATCGTTTGTGATGTCTTTTCCTGTCCTGGATCCTATGTGATATTGCTAAAATATAATTGATGGTCTTGGCAAATGATTGGATATAGGAGCAGCTAAAAGCATAGTAGTACCATCTACAAAAATAGACATTGGGTAGATTGGAGAGAATTGTGTGAATCAAGGTACAAACATGGAAACCCATGAGCAGTATTCCAGAAAAGGCAAATAATACTGATAGTGGAAAATTGTGTCAGGTACTATGTTATAGGTGCTAGGGATGCAGAGACTAGAATGAAATAGTCTTTTCCTTGAAGAAGCTTACAATTTGTCCAGAGAGATTAGATAGATAGATAGATAGATAGATAGATAGATAGATAGATATAGATGTAGATATAGATATAGATTATATTTATATCTGTATACACATATATAGATTACATTTATATCTATATGCACATATATTCATATATGCAAAATATATGGAAAGTAAATAAAAGGCAACACAGTATCAATTTTCATATTGTGTTACTTAAAGTGAATAAAATCTTTTTGTATCCCATTCTCATGCAGTTTATATTTGTACAGTTAAAAAAAATTCTCTTCCTCTTTGCTTTCCATTTAATACTTTCTTAAAAGTCCTAATAAAATGTTTTGTGTTGGAAATGTTTTTGACAATATAGTTGCCGTAGCTAAACATTACAGAAAAACTCAAAAAATTGTCATTTTAGCAGAAGTCATAGTTGGAAAAGGGTAAATACTTTCCTTATAGTTTCAGCTGGCTGTCCAAGTCTTCCACTTCAAGAAATGTGAAAGTACAGGTTAAAGCAGGGTAATAAAGTTTCTACTCTGTACACATATTTAAGTACAGTATATGTTTAACAGATGTTCAGAGTATAGAAATCTATATATTATTAAATAATTCTTTATAATATCTTCAAAAATAAGCAATTTATAAACCTGTTTACTTTCTTACCATCTGGGAGCATTCTGTCATCCATCTGCTTCATGTAATTATGTAATTATCAATATACAGAAAGAATAGGTGACATAATTAACAAGAAAAACTGATCCACATTGAAGAATAAAAATGACATACATCTGTTGAATTGCTTTTTGTTTCTCTCCTTTCATTGTTATCTATCTTTCTCCCCCCATTCACAGTTGCATTCAAGCTGTTGGGTTTTATTGTGCATTTCAGGATAGTTGTTTCTGCTATAGTTCACAAAAAAAGAGGCAGAGAAATTATTTAGGTATTGTGGGAGCCCACACAGCTTTAGGTGAATTGATGGAGCCTTCTTTGTATCATTTCAGTTGATTCTGTACCTCCTCCTATTCCTGATCATGTAACATTACAGACAAAGTGATTGGGAAATATTTAAATTAATAAGTGCCAGATGGAAGGGGCATGGCAAATGTGTGGTTTTTTTTTTTTTAACAAAATTATTGGATTCAGGAACTACTTTTAAAAATTCCTCTACTTGTTTCTTTTGTTCCCATCTAACTGCCCATACAGTTATTTCAGAATGCTAAAACAATACTATGATCAAATTAACTACTAAATTATCCCATCTTATTTACTGGATTTTTTTTCTTTTATATAATAGCAGTCTAGACAAATGAAGTGATTGGGGGGGGTGGCAGAAAATGGAAAAGAATATTCTTTTAAATCTGAATTTGAGGGCAAAATTAAGGGATTAGTCTTAGTAACTCTGGGTCTATATAATAAAATGATCTAAAAGTTTGGGCTTTATCCTGTATATTCTCTGGATTGAGAGGTGGAGGTATAGAGAAAACATTTCAGGCATAGGGGACAATCTATGTAAAGGCACCACATTAGGATATGGAATGTTGAGTTGAAGGGAATAGAAAGTTGGCCAAGTTGTCTGGAATGTATCATGTGTAAGAGTGAGTAAGGCAGTATAATGTAACTTGTAGGCCACAGTCTCTTCATGGCTCTGGATTTGCACAGAAATTGAACCAAGAAGATCAGTCAGTGAGCATTTATGAAGGACTTAGGTGCCAGGAACTGTTCTAGGAACTGGAGAGAGAAAGAAAGGCAACAATAATTCATGCCTTCAAGGGGTACTTGTTATAATGGGAAAGACAATACATAAAAAACCATGTACATATAAAATATACACAAAATAATCAGAATAAATCAAATAATAATACACAAAATAATTCAGAGGGAAGGCACCAGCATTAAGGGGTATCAGGAAAACTTGTAGAAGATAGGATTTTAGGATTTGGAGAAAGACAAGGAAGACAAGAGGCAGAGATGAGGAGGGAGAGCATGGGGAATAGCCAATGAAAACACATGGGAGTCCAGAGATGTGAGGAACACCAAGGTGGCCAGTGTCAGTGAATCATGGACTACTTGGGAGTAAAGTGTAAGAAAACTGGAAAGGTAGGAAGAGGTCACATCATGAGGGCCTTTAAAAGCCAAACAGCTATCTTTGAAGTAATAGGGAGTCACTGGAGTTTATTGAGTAGAGAGGTTACATGGTCATCCCTATGCTTTTAGATCATTTCGGTGACTGGGTGGAGAATGAACTAGAGTGGGGAGAGGCTTGAATCAGGAAGGCTGTTGCAATGATTCAGGCATAAGTGATCAAGGTTTATATCAAGGTAATGGCAGTGTCAGAGGGGAGAATTGGTCTCATAGGAAAGTTGCTGCAAAGGTAGCATTTAACAAGATGGGTGGGAGCTGTGAGAGAGAATGAGTCAAATATGATTCCTAGGTTGAGAGCCTGGATAACTGTGATGATGGTTGTGACCTGAACACTGCTAGGGAAGTTAAGAAGAGAGAATTTGAAAGGAAAGATAGTGAGTTCAGTTTTGGATATGTTGAATTTAAGATGTCCAGTAAGTACTTAAGAGATTTGATATTGGGTCCTTCTCTTTGTCTTGTTACCTCTACCTAGAATTATTACAGGAAAATCTTAAATACAATTTATGTTTGGCTCATGATTATGCTTCTCCAAATGTGGGTAAGAGCTTGCTAGATCAAGCTATATCAAAGTATATGCTCAGGATAGTCTTTATTTCACCCCACCAAAACCAAAAATGATATAAAGACCTCACAAGAGTTCATAAACAAATATAAAAACATGCGAAGCACTCAAATGTCCTATCAGGATCTCCAGAAAAGGATGGAGCATAGGGTTGTCAATAGGACAACTCTTAGAAGTTTCTGTGAGTCCCTCTCCCCCACAATGTTGACACAGTGTGTGAAACTCAAATAGAAATGACTCCATCTGGGCTGCATATTGATTCAGAACAACAACAAATTCACATTAGTTATGTTTTATTTTATATTTATCAAACATTTCCCAATTACTTTTTAATCTGGTTTAGGGTAGCACTAGGGAGTTTTATAGTCTCCGAATTTATAGTCTCTCTTCTACAGAGTTCTTTACACTTCCCTCCACCAAAAATCATAGTAATAGGGTGATTTCCCATACCTCTCCTTAAAGGCAAACATACTTTGGGGCTGCTGCACAAGCAATCCTTTTCCCAATAGAACTAAACTATCTGAATAGCTTATGGTAATGGCAGAAGCTGGGGTGTATATGGTGGCAAGTTCCAGCTCTTTAGCACCCTCCTCCATCCCCATGTGGGTAGAATTCCACCTTAGGTCAAGTGCCCATCAGGTGTCTGTTTCTGCCCTGTGATTCTGTAGGCAATCTCAGTGCCTAGCTGCTGCCATCTCTTAGGCTAGGGAAGTCTGCTCTCCGGATCTCCTCTCTTTAGTCTTCAGGGAGCACTGCAACTTCATGTGCCTTGGCCCCAAGGCAGTCCTTTCTAGTTTCGGGGGAGGGGGGATGATTATCCAGGGACACAGGCTTCCCTTCCTCCAGACTAGATCTGCTCTGTTGTCCACCAACCTGTCTTCTGAACAAGGGGAAAAGAAAAGAAAGATCCAAGAGAGTCAGCTAGTTTCTATTTTGTGTATTATAAAGAAAGGGAGGTTCCTCTGATTGCAGTCTGTCCACAGTCACAGTCAGTGAATTATCCAGAATTCCTTGGGTCCTCTAGCAAGGAACCAGTGGGCATATGAACACTTAATGGAGAACTGCCTCTCAGATGCCTTCAAAATAAAAACCCATGCCCTATAATCTCATCCTATTAAAAGAGTGATGAACAAGTTGATCAAACCCTCTTTCTTTTCTTTTTGTAGATGCTTTTCCTTTACTTTATTAATAATCTTGTGGGGTATTGCTTTCGTAGTAGACTATACATGTAGAATAGTAATTCTTTTAGCAAAATTGAGATGTAAATGGGGAATACATTTTATTTTAAAAATAACTCATCATTTAATTTTAAATAGCAACAAAATAAATTAAATATACACAGAAAACTATTTACACTTAAAAGTGAATTTCTAGGAATATATACATAAGAACTTATTAGTCACTCCCACCATTCCCCTCTTCACCTTTTTGGTTTGTCTAGTCATCTTTATATTGGAATATGGATTTGTCTTATGTTGGAATATGCATTTATTCAATTCAATAAGAATTTATTAAATACCTATTATATTCCAGGTACTGTGCTAGGTATAGAGGTATGATCCAGAGACAAAAATTAACCAGTCCTTGCCATCAAGGAGATGATAGCTTATTTTTGTGTCGTCATAATGTGTATCCAGTCTTTTACAATGACAAATAATGTCTTGTACATATAGAGATTTCCCTTCATTATGATAGTCAATCAACTGACTCAAAGGCAGTGTTGCATAGTGGCTAGAAAGTCAGTCTTGGAGTCAGGAAGACCTGTGTTTCCCTTTGCAAGTCAGTTAAGCACTCAGTACTCCCAGGCAACTATTTTAAAATTATTTTAAAAATAAAATGTATTACCCAGTAACAATTCAATTTTGCTAAAAAGAATTACTATTCTATGTTTATAGTCTACTATTAAAGCAATACCCCATAAAATTCTAAATGAAATAAAACTGTTTTCAAAAAGAAAAGTAAGAAGGGATGATCTGTTTGTTCAGATCTCTTTCAATATGGATAGCAATAAGACTATCAATTATAGTTTCTGATCTGCTTTAATGGAGAGTTTACTCAGCAGTGAAATCATGAGTTCAGAAAATAAATTGCTACCCTAGACCCTATGCTAGGTTTTGGGCATAAAAAGAAAAATGCAAAACAGTCCCTGACCTCAAGGAAACTTATATTCTATAAGGGGATACAACAGGTACACTTAAAAGCCAATAAATATATGTACAAAGTAAGTACGAAGTAATTGGGAGGAGGCACTAATAGCTAATGAGTTCAGAAAAGGTCTCTCATGTAGATGGTGCTTGAGCATTGAAGGAAGCTAAAGATAATGTTCTTAAATGTATTCTCAATAATGAGATTATTTTTTCTAAACCCTAATTATTTTCTAAAGAAAACTCTGTTTCCAAGCAACTATTTAGAGTTGTTTCATGTAAGATACTATTTAAATAATCTAGGTATTTTGTATTCTACACTGAAACCATGTCTAAATCATAAAGACTTGTACTGAATGGTTTTCATTTAACTTCCAAACGGAGGCATTAATTTTTAAAGTAGTAACTGTTGCTTAAGATGCTATTGTGTGTGAGTAATAAATGTTTAATGATTTGGTAGTACATGCAGGGATTAAAATCTATTATTTATTGCACCTTCACTGGCCTAGTAAAGGTGATGATTTTATAGCACCAGCAGTCATGCAAACACATTCATTCTGAACTGATGGCTGATAATAAATTTCCTTACTGTAAATGTCAGTGGGTTTCATGTGTTGCTGCCATTACATCTTGTTTGGAAGGCTGAATATTACACAATTATAGGAAGCACCAGATGGTATCATTAACAAGAATGCTCTGAATGTTTACCACTTATGTGCATGTGTGAAATTAAAAGTAAGGTGACCTATCTTTACTTTGAAAGCATGATGTCAGTAGTATACAGGTGTTAATGACATTTTTAGTATATGGGGATTTTCATTATACCCTACTAAATGAGATCTTTGGGAACTTCTTGGAAATAGTTGTATTTGAAAATAAAAATTATGAGAATAGTGAATAAAATAGGACACTTGATTTTCCAAGGATTCTTTCTTGATATCACATTTGGGGTGAAAAATATCTTGAAAGAAACAGCTGCTCTCAATTTATTAAAAAAAAATCTTCCTTTCAATCCTTTGATTAGTGTTATCAGTCTTTTTGTACTAATTGATTATATCAGAATACTTGATGTGATTACCCTTTTTTTTGCATTAGATCTTTAAAACTTTTACTAATTGAGAATATAGATTTAGTGTTTCTTCAGGTTGCCTGTGGAACTTATTAGAAATTGATCCATGAATCATGAAAAATGGAAACAGACCAAGTTTTCTGGGATCATCTCAGTAAGGCACTTGAATCTGCTTCTGAGACTCCTTAGTAGATCATCATTTACAAATTTTATTTTTACTGAAATTAGCCTCTTATTTGATTAAAAGTAAAACCTTAATTCTTAAACAATAGCCACACCCATTTATTTCAGTTTCCTTCCCATTGAAATTCCTTCATGACTTTTAAGCAAGCCCTTTGTCCCTAGATCATGAAAGAGACAGGATTAGACTTGTTCCTGCCTTTCGGTCCTGTGCTTCCTTCATGACGCAGGGCTGATTATTCTTGCTGAATTCCTTTGAACTCCATTTTAGCCTTAGAAAATTCCATCAGATTTTTAAAAAAGCTCATTCTTTGTAAAATCATTGTAAATTGCCTTTAAAGGGTGGGTTGAACCTTTTGATGTCCAGCATTTTAAAATCATGAAATAGAAAGTGAACCACTATTTGGATTAAGATAAAAGGGAGATTATACATAGTTTCTTCAATCCAAGATAGAGATACAATTGAATGTCAACAGAAATAATGAATCACATCAAGACAATATAAGTGTGCACAAAAAGCACATGTTACAACTTTCAGAAATAAAATAGCATGTGTATTCTTTTGTTAGCTACCTTTAAAACAAAGATCCAAGTGCATTGTTGAAAAATGTTTAGTAGAGAAGAAACAAATGGAAAGGTGACAGAAGAAAGGAACTATATCATTAGAAGAGCATTAATTAGGCAAAAATCTCATGTAAATAGGTTCTCTTCAGAAATTTCTGTCATTTTCTCACCTCTGGTTGTTTGTGTGCAAATAGTTATGCAAATAGCCACTTGCTGAGTATGTCATAATTTGTACCAGGTGAGTGAGTGAGAAATAGCACTAACAAATTATTCATTGAATATTTACTATTTTCCCAGGACAGGGTTAATCCAGCTATAGGAAAAATTATGAAGTAGAAAAAGTGTGACATTGGAATCCCCAGCCTCTCCTTTCTTTATGTTTTGGGAGTGGGCTATGTGTTTTCAAATTCTCTAAATACAGGAGACAGATAAACATATTTGCTCCATCCTGTGAATATTGGTATGAACCATTGGAGGGCACCAGTATGTGAATGAACTGCAGATGGGCATGGGCACCTGCTTACCACCTGTCCTGTCCTTATGTTTTCAAGGGGGAGACAGGAGGCAGCTAAAGTACAGAGACAATAAAACAGGCAGTGGTCAAACCAGGTGGCCAGTTTGCACATTTTGATAAAAAAAAATCTGCCAGGGCAAGTTACTTTTTCTAGTTAAAAAAAAAAGAAAAGAAAAACAATCTGAGATAAAGATATCTTCATTTAAAAACCTCAAAAGATTTTGTTTGTCATTTGTAAGTTATGATTTCATCCCTTTTAGTTCCCTTTTCCTTAATTGCATATTTTTAGGGCATATTTTTGCTATATTTTATCTACTTTGCAATTATGCAAAAATTTGACTATTAAGTGTCTGTGTAAATTCTCCATCATAGTCAGAAGGAATTATTTCCTACATGTCTACAGAATTTTACTCACTATTTCTAAAAGTTTTGAATTTGTGAAAATGCCAGACATCTGAAGTTGCCCCATATTTTCTCTAACCTTAAGTTTCCCAATGATTTTCCATAGGGGTGCCAGTGCTAAGAAGTAAGTAGGCTGCTGGAATTTTAAGACTTTTTTTCTAAGTATTCAGATAAATCAGGTATATCAGAAATAGAGTAGTAATTTGTACTTTTAGAACATTGAATGTCAGATAAGTAATTTTATAAGCTATTTTTCTGACTATAATGCAGCTACTAGCTAGATATACTACATATACTTATTTGTAAATTCAGCAAAAAGAAACATCTTCCAATTTGTGGGTGATACTATATTTGCGTTTTTCAACTAATATGAGAACCTAAAATGCATCAAACATATAAGATTAAAATACTAAGTTGCAGAGATTTGAAAAAAATTTTAAGATGAAGCTGGTTGGTTATTTTATTTTATTTTTTTGCCTTTCTTTTTGGAGGGGGGAAGGCAGGGCAATCGGGATTAAGTGATTTGCCCAAAGTCACGTGGCTAGTAAGTGTTAAGTGTCTGAGGCTGGATTTTAACTCAGGTCCTCCTGACTCTAGGGCCAGTGCTCTATTCACTGCACCACCTTAGCTGACCCCTGAAATTTTTTTTAAAGGACTTGAGATTGATTTACAAAAAGTCAAGTCAAGAATATTGGGACTATCAGTACCAGATCTAAAAAACTATACTACAAAGTTATAATTATCAAAACAAGTTGGTATTAGGTAAGAAATAGAGAGGCTGATCAGTGGAACAGATTAGGTAACAATATGCTGTTGAGTGTTTCAGTCGTGTCTGACTCTGTGACTCCATTTGGGATTTTCTTAGCAAAGATACTGAAATGGTTTGCCATTTCCTTCTTCAGTTCATTTTACAGATGAGGAAACTAAAGCAAATGGGGTTAAGTGATTTGCCCATGGTCACACAGCTAGTTAGCATCAGAGGTCAGATTTGAACCCAGCAATATGAGTCTTCCTGACTGCATGCTTGGCGCTCTGTCAAAAAGGTGTAGGAGTTCTAGAGGCATGAAGCTTCTGGATTGATAATTATAAACAATAAATATTTATTTTCTGATTGATTATTGAGTACTTCCTATGTTCAAGGTATTACACTAGGTATTATAGGAGATATGAAGATATACATAGGAGTAATTCCTCCTCCAAGAGGGCCAGGTAGTTCACATTCCTAATAAAATACATTTAAAGAACAATCTAATCTCCTTGGAGGTTTCTTATGTACTAGGAGAAAAATAATTTAAATTTTATGACATTTTCATATAAACTACATTTTCTATCATTGATCAAACCTCTAATTGATTTTAGTGATTATTTTAAAATGTCTGTTTATATTATATGCAAAATAATAATACTTTTCCCCAGAAGACTTAAGATGTTAACTTTGAAAAAAAAATAATGATCTTTGTTATGCTAACAACCTATCAGGGGGTGTAAAGACTGAATAAGGATGAGAGGAAGGGAAGAGAAGAAAATAAAGAATGGAAGACAGGAAGGGAAGGGAGAATTTCAAAAAGGAAAAAATAAGTAAGGGAAAAGTGTTAGAAAAAAATGACATAAAAAGCAAAAGTAGGCTTATTCAATATTTTGTTCATAATGATTTTTATTCCCTACATCTCTAGTTCCTTTGCATGGACAGAGCTCCCTTTGAAGTCTCTGGGAACTCTAAGCAGAGGATAGCACATATGGGCACGGAGATTAAAATTGAGCTCATTGTTTTACTCTCTTTTTAAAAAGCTTTTCAAAAATTTGCCTTTCAAATTGCAGATGTGAAGAGAGAACTCACATATTACTATATATTTTTTACTCTGTCCTAATGATTGTTTCATCTTGTATGACCTTTATGTCTGAAGAGCCCAAAGTGCTCATAGACTTTTTTTCTAATGAATCTACTTATCAACCCAGTGAGGTAGGCAGAACATTTGTATTATTTACCCTTGTTTTACATCTCAAGAAGCTGATGTATATATTTTTTTTAATTTTTAAATTTTTTTTTTTTTTTTGCTTTTTGGAGGGGGGAGGGCAGGACAATTGGGATCAAGTGACTTGCCCAAGGTCATACGGCTAGTAAGTGTTAAGTGTCTGTAAAACCATGCACAAGCAGCTTTCCAGAGGACTGCTGCTGTGACTAGCTTTCAAGGTTCTGATTACATAGTATAGTGAACATTCTATTCAATAACAAATCAGCAAAACACTCACAAAAAATCAAGGTACAGCATTCACAATGTTACAACTTATCACAGAAAATAAGGTAGAGAATTCACCATGTCACAACTCAACAACTTATCATTAAAATGGCCACATAGTTTTCACCAAAGTGGTCACATAGTTTTAAACAAGGTACATTCATTTAGTCAACCAATCACTTAGTAACTCAATCATTCAATCATAAAGTACAAAAATCAAAGTTCTCCACTCCTAGGTCACAGTAAATCATAATCTTCTCAGTCAGTACACAGTATCCAAGAAGTCTTTCAGCTTGACTTGAGGCTAGCTCTCAGCTTCCATGGTTCCTCTTCCATGGTCCCAGCTCCAACTGTCACCTGGGTTCAAAGGCAGGCAGCTCCCAAGTCCTTGTCCAGCTCTTTGTCCAGTTCTTTGTCCTATTGCCATTCCATATTGAGGCTTACAGTGTCCAATCCACCTAAAGTCCTTCAAAGTTCCTGTTTCTGGGAAGACAAAGCTTAACAGAGCCACAATAATATTTATACACATTGCCAGCACCATCATCAATTCACTATCTGCCTGTGAAAACACTCAGACCCACCAATTCAACACAAATCATCAACATAGAAATCAACACAGACACACAAACAATGTCCAAGAGGTCAGTACAAATCATCAGTAAAGTCCCAGGACCTCCAAGACCCTTCTCTAGGACTTCTATAATCATACAACCAGAAAATCCTCTTTCAGGGCTTCCAGGAAGGTCCCAGGGCTTCTGTACAAAGTATCACAAACAAACATCAACACAGATAGAGCAGACAGAGTGCCAGGCTACTACAAGTTTTCTCCTTCTTGACTCTGCCACCACAAAAGTCCTCTTCTCAGTTCTGCTGTCTCTAGCCTGGAAATTCTCCTTATATATGGTCATTAGATCCTCGCCTTCCTGTTGCAGAAATTCACGAGTTCTAGGGTTCACAAGTTGTAGACTTCATGCGTTCTTTCTGTTTCTTAACAGACTTGATACAAGGCTCAAGAGAAACTTGAACTGAAACAAGGTGTTAATTCAATAGCTGAAACAAGGTGTGACTTACTTCTGTGCTTGCTGTTACAGTGTCTGAGGTCACATTTGAACTCAGGTCCTCCTGACTTCACAGCTAGTGCTTTATTCACTGCACCACCTAGCCGCCCCAAGAAGCTGATGTATAAAGAAAAGAGGCACAGACTTATGGTCAATAACAGAATGAAAAACAGCCCAAATCTTATTCTGTTCAGTCTAGTGATCATTCTAAGTGAAATTATTATTATTATTATTCCAGATTATTTACATATATATGTATGCTGAATACAAATATACTTTATATAATAATTCTTTTCTCTGATGCCTCACTATGTTATGGATGTAACCCAGGGTCCAAGAAAACTATGATAGCAGAGCACAAAAATTTGGCAGGCCTTAAGCAAATAAGAAGGAAAGGTGTTAAGTATGGAAATGAACTGTATGCATGTCTTGTGAGAACTAGCCTTGCTGTGTTTGTAGAGGCTCATTTTCACTTGGTTAGCCTTGACAAGAAGGTGGATTTTTCAACATAGTCACTCTTAAAGATCATAACCTAGGGTGTAGAGGGTTTGGGATCTGTGTTGGAGGAGCAAGTAAAATTACACATCTTTGAAGGACTAAAGTTCATTCTTTATGTTCACATTTTTCATTTCTTCACTTTTTCCTAGGTTGTTTCATGACTGGCACTTAACTGCCTTCTTCATTTAGATTTCTTTTTGAAATTGTCCCTAAGTAATGCATTTAGAATTCTTCTGACTCACACCAAGAGAAACATTTTAAAGGAGGGAAAGAAATACTCATTAAAATGCCCTCAAAGTGTGAAAAAGATACTTTGGTACTTTGATGGACCTGTGATCTCATTAATATAAGTATTAACTCACATACTGCTGATCAAAATCTATCCATGGTTTCTCATTCTCTTTTTTTAAATTAAATTTTATGTTCATTTTTAGTTTACATCGTTCATTTCCACAAGATTTTGAGTTAGAAATTTTCTCCCCATCTTTCCCCTACCCACCACCCCAAAACAGTGATCCCACTGTATACTCATTCCCCCAGTCTGCTCTCTCCTGTATCCTCCCTATCTCCCCTCTCACTTTCTGGTATAGCAAGATAGGTCTCCATACCCCAGTGCCTGTATATCTTATTTCTCAGTTGCATGTAAAAATAATAATAATAGTAAAAATGATAACTTTTTTAAACATTTGATTTTAAAACTTTGAATTCCAGATTCTTTCCCTTCCTCCCTAGGCACCCATCCTTACTGGGAAGATAAACAATTCAATATAGGCTGTGTATGTATAGTTACACAAAACATTTCCATAGTGGATATATTGTGAAAGGCTGACTATATTTCCTCCCATCCTATCCCCCACCCACTTGTTCTATTCTCTACTTTGATCCTGTCCCTTTTCAAAAGTGTGTACTTCTAACTACCCTCCCCCGCTCCAACCTGCCCTCTCCTCCATCATTTCCTCTCTCATCCCCTTCCCCCCTACTTTCCTGTAGGGCAAGATACCTAGTTTTGTGTGTATGTCATTCCCTCCCTAAGCCAAATTCAATGAGAGTAAGGTTGACCCATTCCCTTTTGCCTTCCTGTTCTTCCCCTCCATTGTGACAGTTATCCCTTGCCTCTTCTATATTAGATAATTTACCACATTCTGTTTCTCCCCATCTCCTCTCATTATGTTCCTCTCTCACCTCTGAATTTTACCTTTTAAATATCATCCCTTCCTATTCAGTTGCTCCTATGCCCTCTATGTATCTGTACATACACACACACACACATATACTTACATATGTATTCATATGCACATTTACCCTCCTATGTAGACATATATATGTATATATATACATATACATATATATACATACATATATACATACATATACACACACACACACATTTATATTCCCTTCAACTATCTTCATACTCAGAAAAGTTTCATAAGTTACAATTATCGTTTTTCCATGTAGGCATGTAAATAGTTCAACTTTGATAAGTTCCTTATGATTTCTTTTCCCTGTTTACTTTCTTATGCTTCTCTTGCTTCTTGTATCTGAATGTCAGATTTTCTATTCAACTCTGGTTTTTTCATCAAGATTGCTTGAAGGTCCTCCACTTCATTGAATGACCATATTTTCCCCTAAAATATTATACTCAGTTTTGCTGGGTAGGTGATTCTTGGTTTTAATCCTAGCTCCTTTGGTCTCTGGAATATCATATTCCAAACCTTTCGATCTCTTAATGTAAAAGCTGCTAGGTCCTGTGTTATCCTGATTGTGTTTCCACAATGTTTGAATTATTTCTTCTTGGCTGCTTGTAATATTTTCTCCTTGATCTGGGAACTCCAGAAACTGGCTATAATATTCTTAGGGGTTTTCTTTTGGGGATCTTTTTCAAGAGGTGACTGGTGAATTCTTTCAATTTCTATTTTGCCCTCTGATTCTAAAATATCTGGGCAATTTTTCTTGAGAATTTCTTGAAGGGTGATTTCTAGGTTCTTTTTTTGATCATGGCTTTCAGGTAGTCCAATAATTTTTTAATTATCTCTCCTAGATCTATTTTCCAGGTCAGTGGTTTTTTCCAGTGAGAAATTATTTCACATTGCCTTCTATTTTTTCATTTGTTTGAATCTGTTTAATAGTATCTTGATTTCTCATAAAGTCACTAGCTTCCATTTGCTCCAATCTAATTCTGAAGGAACTATTCTCTTCAGTGAGCTTTTGAAATTCTTTCTCCATCTGGGCAATTTGGCTTTTTAAGGCATTCTTCTCCTCATTGGCTTTTTGGACTTCTTTTGCCATTTGAGTTAATTTATTTTTAAAGTGTTATTTTTTTCAGTCAAGTTGTTGACTCTCTTTTCATCATTTTCTTGTATCATTCTCATTTCTCTTCCCAATTTTTCCCCCACTTCTCTTATTTGATTTTCAAAATCTTTCTTTAGGTCCTCCATGGCCTGTAACTAGTTAATATTTTTCTTGGAAACTTTTGGTGCAGAAGTTCTGACTTTGATGTCTTCCTCTAGCTCCATGCCTTGATCCTTTTTGTCCCCAAAAAAGGATTCTGTAGTCTGTTTGCATTTCCATTGCTTTTGGCAGCCAATTACTTGACTTTTGAGCTCTTTTCCATGATAGAACTCTGATTCCAGAGGGGAGAGCTTTGTCGCACGTCACTGGGGTTTTCTCAGTTGCCAGAGCTATTAGGAGGATACTGTCTCTATAGCCCCCACAAGCTGACTCACTGGTCACATACCTCAGGACCACCACCCAAGACGGTGATCCAGATCCAGGCAGGTTAAATCAAGAGCGATTACCCTCTGAATGTTTGGTTGGCCCCCCTAAGATCTGCAGGCCAGGAGCTCTGAAGCAGCCATGTGGAGGCGGCTGCACAGCTGCCACACTTCAGCTGCTTCTCACTCTGGGGGGCAGGGGCCAGACTGCACTCCTAGTCTCTCCCCTTAGTGGCAAGTCCCCAACATCCCCAGGGTGGCTGCCAACTCGGGTTCTTAGATCTGCTTTTCTAAAGGAAAACAACTCAAAATGGGTTAACAAGCTTACTTTAATCAATCAAACATATCATTTACCTAGTTCAGGGGAAAAAGGTCATCACCCTGAACTTCAAAGTATACAGACAGAACTTACAAAACAGTGAAACAAACAGATCAAGCAGACAGGCTTCCAAACTGCCCAACCATTACATCAATACCAAATCACAGTTACCAGAGAGGGAAGCATCAAATTCTGTGTTTTCAAAGCCGGAGGGCTCTCAATGGCTGCCCAGAGTCTCATCTGGTCAAATCACACAACACTTCTCAAAGTGAGCCCCAAAGCAAAGCCTCACATCAGGGATTATATAACCTTCTCCTGGATCAGAGAACGTAACCTCCCTCTTGACCCACTGCCCAATCACACAGCATTAAGGTGTGGGCATTCCTGAAAACCAAGCCTACTGCCACAGGCTCCATGTGACCACATTCAGCCTATTAGGGGGCAGAGTATATTTTCAAATCAAGGAAGGTTCTCAGAGTCTCTTAAGCCCATCAAAGGGCCTAGGGGCAGGGAAGATCTTTAAATTTACATTTCCATTACACCTCCCCAGTTCCAACAGAGTTCTACACTGACCTTTTACTTTATCTTTGGCATTTATGGGTTGATATTTCTGGAAACCACCACAGCTACTGGTGATCTACTCTCCCAAGGTCTGCTTCTCAGGACTGCCCTGGGGCTAAAACCATGGGCTCAGGTAGGGCTGGGCTCTGCTCCCAGCATGCTGCGATGAACCCTTCCTGTCTGCCTGTTGGGCTGTCTTCAGCAGGAGATTTATTTCTCTCTGTCACTGGGTTTTGCAGCTCTAAAATTTGTTTAGAGTCATATTTTATAGGTATTTGAGGTGGTTATGTGGGGAGGTCATGAGTTTCCTGCTTCTATATTGCCATCTTGGCTCCACCCGTCATTCTCTTGATGGACTCTTGTCCTATGCCATCCTGTAAATTCTTCATAGGGCACTCACCTAACAGGCTTAAGGCTTTTTCTTCTCTTAGATATATGTGGACCAAATAGTGATTTAGTGGAAAACATTCTCCATTTGGACCTAGGGAAGCTGAGTTCATATCCCAACTTTAACACTTACTGCATGACCTTGGGTAATCATTGTTGTTGAGTCCTTTTAGTCGTATGCAACTCCTTATGACTTCATTTGATATTTTCTTGTCAAATATACTGGAGTGGTTTGCTGTTTGCTTCTGCAGTTCATTTTACAGAGAAGGAGGCAACAGGGCTCGGGGACTTAGGTGGCATAGTGGGTAGAATACCATGAGCATCAGGAAGACTCCTCCTCCTGAGTTCAAATCTGGCCTCAGACTCTTACTAGCTGGATCACCTTGGGCAAGTCACTTAATCCTATTCGTTTTAGTTTTCCTCATATAAAATAAGTTGGAAAAGGAAATGACAAATCATTCCAGTATTTCTGCCAAAAAAACTCCAAATGGGGCCATGAAGAGTTGGACACAACTGAAATAGCAATCTCTGTCCCTACATCCTTGCACAGGCCATGCACCATGCTCAGGAGTTGTCCCTTCTCAATTCTGCATCACAGAATCCCTATTTTTTCTCAAAGCTCAGCTCAAGTCACTACTTATAAGAAACCTTTCCAGATTCCAGCAGTTGCTAATTATCTCTTCCCAACCCCATCTTAGGTAAGTGACTTAACCATTAATGGCTTCCATTTCCTCATTGAAATGAAGGGGTTGGACTAAGAGGACTTTAAGACCCTTTCTAGCTCTCTATGAACATGATTGGCTCAGCACCTTTTCTGGTCACATATCTCTGATAACATTTTTTGTGCTACTTTTCCTGTTCAGTTCTTTGCTGGTTATATGTTGTGGCCTGTTCATGCCTACCATGTATATCTCTATTTCTTTTTCTTTTCTTTTTTGCTTTTTGGAGGGGGGAAGGCTGGGTAGTTGGGGTTAAGTGACTTGCCCAAGGTCACACGACTAGCAAGTGTTGAGTATTTGAGGCCAGATTTGAACTCAGGTCCTCCTGACTCTAGGACTGGTGCTCTATTCACTGTGCCACCTAGCAGCCTGACCTCTCCATTTCTTCTGAGTCAACTGCACTTTCAGTTTTTCAGACTGTCAGATTCCATATTATATGGATTCACTAGAAGAATTGTGTTGTTGTTAAACACAATGGGCCTCTACTTCAGAAAGAAACTTGAAGTCACACATATTTTTCTAAAGATTGGCTTGCTTTTCTCCTATTAATTTCTCTGCCCATTCAGTTGTCAGTCCGCATCACCTCATCAATACACATGTTCTGATGGATCAGCTGGTGCATCCATTGACATAGCATAGTCTGAACAACAGGCATTCTACAACCACTTGGTTCTTTCTAGTGTGGGTGGTCAGGCTAAACACTTTTGAATGATTATGAATCTCTTTTAAGTTCTGCAGCGTTCTGAGGTTTGATGCAGTGTCACCCACAAATAGGAAGATCTGGAGTCCCTCACCATCCAGAGAAAATCCCTCACGCATTTTGGCTCTGTGTTAGCCATCTTTTATTATGATGACAAGCATACATTTCCTTACTTTTGCCTCAAACTGATCTTCATAATCAAAGAGGCATTCAACAAAGTTATCACTGTTGTTAAAGTTTCAAGAAATCTTTGTATGCTTTTTGAGATAGGTATGGGAGACATTAGACTGTTGATTAGATTAGTTTATCAAATCACATTTTTTATGATATATAAACAAAATTTTTTCATATCAGATAATTACACTTCAGTAACTTATTTGTGCTAACAGATGTTATTGCTTACCTTCAAGACTCAGCTCAAAGACTACTTTCTACATGCCTGAGTATCACAAGTGTTAGCCCCATCTCTCTCTAAACTACCTTGTATTCATTCTGTTCCTATGTAAAGGTACTGGCCATAGCTACATACTTATATATGTACATGTTATTTCCACCAAGAGTATAGAGGCTCTTTGAGGGCAGAATATTTCATTTTTTATATCCCTAGTACCTAGGATAATGCCTGATGTGGTAGGGCCCAATAAGTACTTGTTGACTGATTTATTCATTGACATTCATTTAGCTTCCATCTATATGTTTAGGTTTCCTTTGATGAAACATGTACTTATCTCATGGCATAAAATCAACCAAGCTTGGAAATCTATATCCATTTTTTTCTACTAAACATAGACAATTCAATTTAACTATATTTAAGACACTGGGCTAGATGCTGAAGACATTTAAAAAAATAATATAGTTCCTACCATCAAGAAAGTTAGAGTATAATAAATGGGATATGATATATTCACAGGTAGATCAATTTAAAATTCAATATGTACGTGGGAGACAGAGAGACATGAGAGATTCAGGGAGGAAGGGATTACTTATAATTGAAAGGATCAGAGAAAGCTTCATGGAGGAGGTGGCTCTTGAGTTTGAGATTGGAAGGATGAGAAATATTTCAGCAGTCAGAGACATGGAAGGAATCTGTTCCAGAAATAGAAGGACTGTGTATAATTTCATAGAAGTGGGATACAAGTGAAACAAGCTAATAATGGCTCATCTAGTCTTAGGACACATAATATGTGCAGAGGGATAGCATGAAATAAAAATGAAAAGGAATGTTAGTGCCAGATTATTGAGAGTTTAGGATGCCACACTTAGGGAGGTTGAATTTTGTTCTATAAACATTAGGGAACAGAGGGGGAAAAGATAAGATCTCTGCATCAGAAAAAATGCTTTGGCCAAGGTATGAATTAGAGGATCATAGATTATAGGGATCATAGATTTGGACATAAAAGAAACCCTAGAGTTTAGATACCAGACTCCAATCCCTTCCTTTTATAGATGAGAAAACTATGGTTCAGAGAGATTGATCACTTATCCAGATTCATAAAGCCAGGTTTTACTGACACCAAGTACATCACTCTACCCACTGCAGTATACTACCTTGTTTAATGTGGGAAAATCACTTAGGAGACTGGTCCTAAACTAGGATGGTGGTAGTATGGGTTAAAAGGAGGATAAGTTAAGTTGAGATAAAAAATAATTGGTGACCTTGGATATAACAGTTTCAACAGAGTAGTAAAAATGGATGCTAGATTGCAAGGAATTGAGAAGTAAATATGAGAAAGTAGAGGCAATATGTTATACTTTCCCCCCAGATCTTTGCCAATGAAAAGGAGAAGAGGTATAGTCTGATAACTTGTGGAAGTAGGAGAAGCAAGAAAGGCCTTGTTTTTGTTTGTTCAAAATATAGAAGAGACCTAAACATGATTGCAGACAGAGAATAGAAGCCAGGAAGAAGGGGGAGATCAAAATTGAAAAAGAGAGTAAGAATGATCAGTGGAGAATGTAGCTGGGATACAAGAAGGAAGAGTTAAGCCTGGGCCTTCCTGGCCACCTCATTCTTTGAGACAGAAAGAAAGGAGGAAAATGTTTTGGGTGTGAAGGAGAGAAAATAAGGGAATTCATTTTAATAGCTTTAGTCTTCTCAGTTAAAGAAGCTAGCTACTTAGGGGGTGGGAGTGGAGTCAGAAGCTTGAAGAAAGAGAAGAATGTTTGGAATAGCCATTATGAAAAGTGGTAGTAGGTCAATCAAAAGTTATCTATTTCTCACTGTTGTTCATCAAAGGCAAGGGATTCAGAAGAGAAATTTTGATTTGGTAAAGAAGATGATGTTTGAGAATGGGGTTAGATTTCTGTGTTGGGGGTAGCATTTTATATATTACACACACACATATTTATGAGAAAATCCAGGATACATGACAGGATACCCAACTGAAGGAAAAGGAGACAAGTGATTTTGTCATTAGAGTACACTATATATTAATTGGATAAAAGGAAGAAATAGAACTAGATCACAAGGCTGGCATAGAGACATGATAGAGTTTTGATTGTGAATTTGAGTTATCTAGACATCTACTAGAGTGCTCTTTCTGTCAAAAGCAAAACAGCTAACTTCTTGTTTTGTTTTGTTTTGTTTTGTTTGTTTATTTTTAGTTTACAAGATTCAATTCCATAGTTCCTTCAGTTTCAAATTTCCTTTCCCTCCCTCCCCCCACCCCCCACGATGGCATATAGTCCAATATAGGATCTGCAAATACTTTCATATTAGACATTAGTCAAGTTACAAAGGCGTATTGTACTAGGTGGGATGAAAAATGGTAAAGAAGAAATAAAACCGAACAATGAAAAGAAAAAGATCAATTAGTTTGCTTCCATCAGGATTCAAACTCAGTTCTTTCTAGTTTTTTCTCTGGATGTTGCATCTCTTTCCTTCATCAGTCTTTTGAGATTGACTTATATTACTGCATTGCTGAGAAGAGTCCAGTCTGTCATAGTTGGTCATCACACATATGTGTCTGTGATTGTCTACAAATTTCTCCTGGTTCTACTCTTCTCTCCGCATCAGTTTGTATAAGCCTTTCCAGGTAAATATGAAAACCGTCTCCTCCTCATTTCTTATAGCATAATAGTATTCCATTACATGCATATACCATAACTTGTTTAGCCATTCCCCAATGGATGGGCACCCCTTTAATTTCCAATTCTTTGCAACCACAAAAAGAGCTGCTATAAATATTTTTGTACATATGGGCCTTCCTTCCTCTTCTATGATCTCTTTGGGTTATAACCCTAGAAGTGGTATTGCTGGGTCAAAGGGTATGAAATTATTTATAGCCCTTTGGGCATAATTCCAGATTGCTCTCCAGAATGGTTGGATAAGATCACAACTCCACCAGCAATGCATTAATCCACATTCTCTCCAGCATTTGTCATTTTCCTGTTTTATCATCTTAGCCAATCTGACTGGAGAGATGTGGTACCTCAGAAAACAGCTAACTTCTTGACTTGTGTAAGGGTAAGTCAAGTGAATAAATCAATCAAATTATCCCATCCCACTTAAAGTAAGTGACAAAATGCTATACACATCTCAATTGAATCAAATCAGTCAAAGGCATTTTAAAGATGAGAAAGAGAGAGAGAGAGAGAGAAAGAGAGAGAGAGAGAGAGAGAGAGAGAGAGAGAGAGAGAGAGAGAGAAACACCAGACAGAAAGAGCCCACTTGGTGTTAATACTTAGTAGAGGTAAAATGCAAATTAGCTAAGTAGTAGTCCTTTCAAGGGAATAGTGAATGCTTCAATAAAACTTAAATATTATCCTCTCAACTGATTATACTCATTCTATAATTCTTGATTGCTTAGTATTTCCTTTTGTGTGTGGAAATAAAACTGTCTGTGCTATAACTGATTCATGTTTGTACTGGGTACCTTTTAAATCTCTTCTTCCCTCCCAAGGGAAGATCCCTTTTACTATAGCCAAAAATAGAATGGTTCTTCAAGAATCTGAACTGAAGGTGGATTTGAAGACCTAGGAATACTTTTTATACTATTGATGAGATAGGAAACCCCAGCCATAAAGGCAAATAAAGGACAGGGATTGATGAAGCTTTTTAATTTCTGTGGTCTCAGTTGAACAGTTCATGACTGGCCACTTTAATGGGAAGAGACTGATGTCAAACATAGAGAAAGAGAAGCAGTTATTAGGAGGCAACTTGAGGGAGTAGTTGTTATATAACTGAACTTGGAACCAGGAAGACCTGACTTAAAATCCTGTCTCAAGCATTAACTAGCTGTGTGAACCTCAGCAAGTCACTTAACCTCTCTATGCTTCATATGTGTCTTGGAGTTTGTATCCTTGGTTATTTTTCTGGAAGCAATATATGAATTCTTTCTATTGGTATTTAGTTTTCTTTGTTCAGAAGTTCTGGACAGTTTTCTTGTATTATTTCTTGCATTATTGTATTCAAGTTTTTTGACTTGTCACGTTCATCTGGGAGATCCATGATCCTTGGGTTGTCTCTACGTATGTTGTCCTTGTGATCAATAGGTTTTGCTTGAATAGAGAGTTGGTTAATTTGGTTAATGTTGGCTTTTATTTCTTTTCCTCTAGATTGTCCTTCACTTCTATGTATTTGCATTCCCAATCACTTATTTGTTCTTTCTTTTATTTCCTTGGTTAGACTTACTACTGCAGATCCAAATTTTTCTATTCTGCCAATTATTTTTGCTGTGCAAACCACAAATTCTGATCTCATAATCTTCACTTCTCTTTTAAACCACTCAAGAATAGCATGTTGAGGTCCCATGTTTTCCTTAAATTCCACGGGGTCCTCTATCTCATCAAATGCTGGATCTTTTCCCTTTGTTTTGCAATATTTATTCATAGATGCCTGAATGCCATTACTAGACCCAGAGCCCACATTTCCTTTTGCTTTTAATGTTTTCCCAGTTGATTTATCTTCTTATATTCAAGGTCTTTGAATTGTCTTCCTGAGATCTTTGCTAATTTCAATCTTTTATTTTTCCTCCCTTATTTTCCTCTCTGACTTTCTCCCCTGATGATTTCTTTGGGTGCTGGATCTTTTTTTTTTTTGGAGGGCAATTGGGGTTAAGTAACTTGCCCAAGGTCACACGGCTAGGTTTTTTTGTTTGTGTGTGTGTTGTGTCTGAGGCCGGATCCGAACTCAGGTCCTTCTGACTCCAGGGCCGACACTCTACTCACTGCGCCACCTAGCCGCCCCTGGGTGCTGGATCTTAAAGGATCTCAGCCTCCTCCCATGCTGGACAATTTTGTGTCTCCATTCCTAGTTACTTTTAGGTGGATAGAACTGGCCCCAACTAAATGCCCACTTCTTTCAGGCTTTGCAGAGTTCCATCCTCTCCCCTTCCCCCAACCCAGTCCCCCTGTGCAACCATTCAGAGCATCGCTGTATAGACAGGTATAAATGAAGCCAGAGGTGATTTCTGTCATTTGGAATTTTTCTCTCTGAGGTTCTGGGAGGAGGGGAGATCAGGATGTGGAGTTGAAATGTCCCACTCCTGCCTCTCTATTCCTCAGTTCTGCACAGTGCTGGCTGTAATGGCCCCAGCAAACTTCTGCAGCCTCTATCTCAGATCTCCATGGCCCTAGAGGGAAGAAGGAACTGAGATGTGTGGTTGGGTTTTGTTGTAAGTTCATGGATCCAAGTCCTAGTGTAGCCTCTCTGCTGGTAGTTGGGGAAAAGGAAGGGGAGAGCATTCTGCATGAGTTAGGAGTAGGTATCAGTTTATAGGTTTTTTAAATTTTCTTTTGGGTTTTGGATATCCTAGAGCATGGAGACAGCAGAAATTTCTTTCTCTTTGGCACTTAATTTAGGTTTTGGAAAGGTATGAGAAGCCATGGGAATGAGAGATAATGTAGTCCTCCACCCTACTGGGCAAATGACCTGGAGGTCAGATTCTTCATCTGTGAAATGGGGATAATAATAGCACCTACTTAACAGGGGTGTTGTCAAATGAATTAATATTTGTGATCAAATGAATTAACATGCATGTAAGTCACTTTGCAAACCTTAGACTGCTCTATAAATGCCATCATTATTATTGTTATTATTATAGCAAGTCCAGGGTGAGGTGGGGGGATTCTTCAACAAGAACCAGGCATGCCAGAGTAATTTCATTTCCTTTTTGGATAGGATTACTGAACTAGCAGATGAGATGAGGAAAACGCCAGAAATCCATTTTGCCTAGATTTTAGCTAAGCTTTTGATAAAGTATCTCATGTTAATATTATGAAGAAGATGTGGAGAGGTATGCATCAGAGAGTAATACAATCCAAAGGATTCAGAACTGGTTTGCTGTCAGGACCCACTCCATGGTTTTTAGTGGTTCAGTGTCTATGTGGCAAAAGGTTTCCAATGCAGTAGCCCAGAAATCTGTGTTTGATCCCATGTTGCTTAACATTTTTTGTCAATGCCTTAGATAAAGGCATAGATGATATGCATATCAAATTTGCAGCTGGCACAAAGGTAAGAGGGAGTAGAGTTAGGGTCTGAAAGCATCTTGGCAAGCTAGGCTTGGGCTGAATCTAATCAAATGAAATTGAATAGTGATAAATGCAGCTTCTTGCACTTCATTACAAATAATCAGTTTCTCAAATGTAAGTTGGGGGTGTCATAGATAGAAAATGGTTCTGTAAAAGATTTGGAAGCTTGGTGGAATGCAAGCTCAATGTGAATCAACAGGGTGATACAGCACCGCCCACCAATACCTAATGTGATTTGGGGCTATCTTTATAGAGGTATCGTTTGCAGGAACAGAGAGCTGATAGGCTCATTGTATTCTGCCTTCCTCAGACCTCATCTGGAGTAGTGGATTCATTTCTGGGAGCCGTGGTGTAAGAAACACACTGATAAGATGTTCATTTTGTAGAGAAGGGCAACCAGGATGGTGAAAGGCCTTGTATCTGTGACATATGAAGATCAATTGAAAGAACTAGGCACATTTATCCTGAAGAAGAAAAGACTAAGGTGGAGAAGGGGGGTGCTGAGGGGAAGAAGAGAAGGGGAGAAGGAGGAGGAGGATATGATAATTTTTCAAGTATCTGAAGGGCCGTCATATGGAGAAGGGATTAGACTTGTTCTAAAGGTAGAACCAGAAACAGTGGATTCTGGAAGTTGTAAGTCAGCAAATTTGGATTTGATGTCAGGAAAAACTTTCCAATGAATATAGCTGCCCTCCATAGGAAGGAACATAGCACAGTGGAAAGCACATTGGATGTGGATTAAGAGAACCTGAACTCCAATCCCAGTTCAGCTACTTACAACCTCTGTACAAGGCACTTCACTTTTGTAGGCCTCATTTTCCTTATCTGAAAAATAAGAAGGTATCATTGGACTACATGACCTGAAAGGTCCCCTCATACTCTTATTCAGTGAAAGTGGAATTGGCTCCCTCAAGAGGTCATGGATTCCCCCTTCCTGGAGGCATTTAAGCAGAGGCCAAGTATGTTGACAAGTATGTTACAGTGAAAATTATTCTTCATGTATAAGGTGAACAATATAGCCATTGAAGTCCCTTCCAACTCGCAGATTCTATGAGTAAAAGAATTGCCCTGTAGTCATGAGGGATCTGATGTGACTATATAGTATGGATTTATTGTCTATCCCAGGAGTGGGGAACTTGCAGCCTCGAGGCCACATGTGGCTCTCTAGGTCCTCAAGTGAGGCTCTTTGACTGAATCCAAACTTCATAGAACAAATTGCCTTAATAAAAGGATTTGTTGTGTAAAACTTGGACTCAGTCAAAAGGCCGTACCCAAGGACCCAAGGCTAAACTCTATCCTTTCTTCCATAAAGGCCCTTATTTTTCCAACTTAACTACATTTTTCACTCATCTTTTTTGACCCTCCACATAAAAATGTAAGATATGTGTTTTTAACCAGTCTTAAGGCATATATATTTAAAACTTAAAAGGTCAAACTACACACCATACTCCAGGCCTTTTTGTGAGTATATATTGTTGAGTTCTACTTTTAAAAGCTTTCTCTTACTCAAAATATTGCTGTGGTTTTATTAGAAGGAAAGAATCAGAAATCCTTCTCTTTGCTTCATTTATTCTGTCCACATGACATTTCTTTTGAAGGTATAGCAGATGAGAACCTGATTTTCTAAGCCCTCATTATCAGTACTAGCGCTTGATTTATTAACTTACAAAATATCGTGTCACTGATAATATTTCATGCTTGTTTCCATTCATTCCAATCATTTCATGATTGTTTCCATTAGTGAAATAACAATCGTCAACATTAGACATTCATAAGTCTTTCTTTGGTGTTAAGCAAAATCTACTAAAAATGAGATCTTCCAAGATTCATGTTTACTAAAAATGAGATCTCCAGTCTATGAATCTTTTTACTATGGACGCAAACAGAGCAATGGAGCAAAGTTATTTTCTACTAACTTAATCCTGTACAGCCTGGGTGTTGAGGGCACACTAGAGAGAAGATGGGGTATTCTGTCTTCTTTCATATTAGATAGAACAAACTTTCCATGTGCAAAATAAGGCCAGTACTCTCTGGCAAAGGAGACACTTTGATTAGCATTACCACTGACACATCTGTCTGCCATATATATATGGGGGGAAATAGTAACGTGACAAGAAGTAGAAGCTTTCAAAATGGTAAATTTTGAAACATTTAAAATAAATCTAGAGTAAGAAAATAAAATTTAGAATTTTAAGAACTAGATTGTCATTAGACACTTCATCATCCTTGGTAGCAAATATTCTTTTAATTAAAAATGGGGTACAGAATTAAGTTTATTGCAAATCATTATGATGTTAGATTACTCCTCCAGGAAACATATAGTCATTTGTCCTGACATTTTGTTAAAATATAGTAGTATTATGGGACCAATCTACCTAATTCTTAACTCCCGGCGGATAGTTAGTGTACTTAGCTGTTAGAAAGGTGATTTCTGAAGCATGACAGCTGTTGGTGCTGAAGCTATTGTGCGAAGAACAAAAAACTTATGCTCTACTCATATGCTGCCTTTGTATCATTGATACAAGAGCTGTTTCATAAATGAGATATAATTCTTAACCAATGAATTACATTACTGATCTATTTGTTATTGTTGGTGTGCACTTTGGGAAAACAGTGCAGCAGAAGGAAATAGATTAAGGCGTCCCTTTCTTTAAGGAGCATTGGATTCTGACCCCCAACCCCATTTAGTTGTTTACATTTTAGCCATTTTAATTAACTTGGACGAGATGCCTTTGAAGAAACTGTTCATACCCACATACGTGTTTTTCAGCCTCCCTTATTCTAAGCAGCCAAAACACAAGGCTGGACTGGGTGTATTGGTTGTTATCTGCTAAAGGACTATACTCCTTGGAAACTAACCAGGATTACACACAATGTCAGTCACATGCTGATTAGAAATAGTGATGTATAAACATAAAATACCTTTCCTTAAGTATTTCTTGACTTATTCTAGGAAGTTTTCAATGAGTAGAAGAGCTTTTGTGATTATTTGATGAAACTGTTTTTACTGCATCATTAAAAATATTGGTAATTATTCAGTGAAATTAAAATGTAGCAGGCATTCTTTTCATGTTTGAATTTACTTTCTAGACGTTTTGCATTTGTTTTGTGTATTCTTTAATACATATTTACAGATATCAGACGTTTTCTAACAATGCTGTGTTGTTTGATCCAATTTATGGGCATTCAGTTTTCTCATTTGTAAGACGAAGGGGCCACATTAGATAGTTTTGAGACTAAGGGATCATAAGAGGTAGAAATTTGTGGTAAAGTGAAGGCAGGGAACTTTGGAGTTCTGGGTGGGGATGCAGAAGACTTCCAGAGTGGGAACTGTTTACACACGAATGGCACTGCCATCCCAGATTAACTACTGAATCAACTATAATCATTAACATTTGTAACCTTTCCTGGCTAGATGATCTGTGGAAGGACTGATCTGCTGGGACAAAACTTGCTCTTGTCCTGAATGTGTCATGGGGCATGGTTGGGAACTAGTGAATTTATCCATTCTTAATCTCTTCTCTCCCAGTCTTCCCTTAATTGCTTCCTGGTGACCTGATATTTGCCTTTTGGGGTTTCATGCTCCTAAAACTTTGTTTATCTGATGCTTTTACCTTTATAATGGGTAAGGTCTCCAGAAGAGGAGTGTGTAAGAAGGATAACTGATGGAGATTTTTTCAATGTATTATAGAGCAGAGGTCAGTCTTTGCTCAGTGGCCATGGAAGAGAAAAGATTCTTTGTTAATATGCAGTCCTCTGATCTTACTGAATTCCATGAATATCCAGCACAAATAGCTCCTATAGTTAAAAGAAGAAAAATGAACCTCTGAGACCAAGAAAAAACATGAACCTACATTAAGCTCTCTGGCAACACAAACCAGAGTTTTATTGATATTATTGTCAATCCACTATTCTTTTGCAGGAACTTTTTAAAACCACTTATCCATTTTGTTAGGGTCAGTTTGGTTAAGACTTAATAAAAATAGTCTGTAAGTTCCCTTAAACAAGCACATATAAACTGTGATGTCACAATATGCTAAGATTGAATGAAAAATCAAAAGTTTTTAACACTTTCATATTGTAGAGCACATACTCTTCCCTTAGAATACCTCTTATGCTGTATATGAAATATGTCCACCTGACATCTGGACAGTGTCAAGCTATATATAAATATCATTAAGGTTTAACTTATTTCTCTTGTTAGGTAAAAATAAATAGAAACAGAAGTTGCATTTCTTTAATTGACTTATTTGGTAATAGAGTATATTGTGTATTTGTCCCATTCTTCTAATAGAAAAATCACTCCATAAAGTCAAGGACCTTGTTTCATTTCAACTTTGTATCTTCCTCTGTCCATTTGTTGTTGTTGAACTGAGAAATTATTGGATTAATTTTAGCCAATTTAAAAGATAAAATGATAGTGTTTTGGGGGTGCAAATCAAGTCACCTTTCCCCTTCAGTTATTATTTTTCCATGTCTGCTTTTCTTCTAGCCACCTTATGCCCTGTATCACACAAATAGAAAGCTAATGCTGGAGCCCAAAGTGACTATCAATGCCAGAATTGTGGTTGTCGGAGCATCTAATGTTGGAATTTCTTTCTTAGAAACATTGATTTTTTGGTAAGTATAACAATAATGGTAATAATAATTGCTAAAGCCTCTCACACTCAAACATGAAACTTTTTCCCTGGCCAAAATAATTTGCTTGCTAAGAACTACAGGCAGCTGGGATATAGTGGAAAGAACCTTGAATTTGGCATCAGAAGTCCTGGGTTCCAGTTCATTTAGTCAATCAGTCAATAAACATTTATTAGGTGCCTACTGGGTGCCAGGCACTGTGCTAAAAGCTGGGGATAGAGATAAAAAGAGACAGCCCCTGCTCTCAAGAAGCTTACCATCTAATGGAGGAAGCTTAAAAACAGGGGAGGGGAAAGATACCCAGCAGCAAGGTTATAATGTTCAGCACAGTGCCTAGCACATAGTAGGTGCTTAATAAATGATTATGGAATTGAATTGAAATCATAGAGAAGTCAAAGGAGTCCCAGAGTAGTGTAGCTGGTGGGAAATGGGGAGGTTTGGGAGTTTATATAGCTCTGCCAATCAGAGTGGCAGAATATGCTAATGAGATATTAGTACTAATGCTGATTTGATCTTGTAGAATGACAGTTCCCAGTGATTAGTTTCCCTGGGCTTGAAGGCATGATGGAGAAGTCCTAAGACTTCTAAAATCAATGAATGAGGTTTATTCCTCTCCATTATACAATTATTGATCCCATGAGGACACTTTGAAAATATGCATTTATCACGTGTGAAGGGAGGAAAATGCCTAGATTTTCTAGCCTTCTGTATTGAATATATTAGGTAGTCAAATTATCTAATTATCCTCTTGAAAGATATATAGAGAAAACCCTAATGAAGTGAGATATAGAGCAAATGTTTCTACTAAGAAGGAAGAGTGGGAAAAATCAGAAACATTCCATGCCAGGCTCTGGGCAATTAGGGATCAGGCAGCATGGGGTGCTCCTTAAGGAATGATCCCATCCTTCTCCCTTACTTATTCCTCTTCCTCATCTTCTCTGTCTCTCTCACACACAGAAGCCCACAACATTTTTCCAACATGTTAGAAAATAAGATATTTAATACCAATGAATTTTCTAGATAATTTAAACTTACCCCTTGAAGCACCTTGGTGAAATGACCCTACTCAGTTATTGAGAAAAGGAAATATATTGGCATTGTTCAAACCCAACTCATACTCAAACATTTTTATTTGCATAGTAATGGTGGTAAGACAAATAAACAAAAGACCTGTAGTCTTTGGAATATGGGAAAAGGTGAATCCTGTAGATCAGAAAGTAGTGGCAAGAGCAGAAACTGAAAGGCAAGTCAGGGAACTGATTCTTAGTTTAAGATATTAAAGAAGAAACCAAAGCCCGGGATAGTGTCTCTTTGGATTAGGTGCAAAGAATGACCCCCATTCCCAGGAAAATCATGGATATCACAAGCATCCTGGCTGTTCTTGTAAGTGCTGAAACTTTTTTCATTTTTATCAACTTTTGTTGTAAACTTTTCTAAAATGTATTTTTAGAAGTAGTTAACTTACACAGTTTGTATTGCAAAATTTTATAAGACAATGAGAATTCAGATTGACTCCCCTTAAAGCAATGTGGTAAGTGGCTCTCAGGTAATCTACAATAACCTATTTAACAATATTACTCATATATTAAAATGGATCTCTGATTTCATTGATGTAGGTCTTTCCTCCCTCAATGCACACTGAATCTATTCTGTCTACCTTGTCCCTATGACTCTTGTCCATGTCCTCCCATAAGTTAACCACAAGGGGGTCAGCCAGTGTGCTAGACTGTGAGCCCCTTGAGAACAGGGACTTTTTGCCTTTCTTTTTCAGTGTTTAGCACAGTGCCTGCCACATAGCAAGTGCTTAATAAATGTTTAATGACTGACTGACTAGGAGTTTACCTTATTTTCTCTTGACATTGTGAGGATACTAATGAAGCACATGGGGTCATCTACCTGTTTTCCTCCTGCTTCTTTATTTCTTAGGTCTTGCAGCTGGCTCACACTCACTTTGCATTTCTCCATTGTCCAAGTTATATTCAATTGTTGTTCTTTGGAGATTGTAGTGTTATATGACTAAAAATTATTTGACAACATTGGTAAACCATTGATTTAAAAAAAATAGAACTTCATCTCTAGGCCATTTGCAGTTTACCAGTGTCTTTCTAAATTGTGGTGTAAGAACTGAACACAATTGCCAAAGAACTGGAAACTGAGGGGATGCCCATCAACTGGGGAATGGCTGAACAAGTTATGGTATATGAATGTAATGGAATGCCATGATACTATAAGAAATGGTGGAGGGGATGGTTTCAGAAAAACCAGGGAAGATTTGCATGTACTGACGTAAAGCAAATAGCCATCTCCCAAGAGGATAACATATATTAACAATTCTACAATTCCAAAGGACTCATGAGAAAACATTCTGTCCACCACAAGATAGAGTAAAAATTGAAGCCTATTTTCTTCATTTTGTTTCCTTTCTTTTTATCTTTGTTGGGATATGGCTAATATTGGAATTTATTTTGCATAACCATACATATTAGGAATGGGTTATGTTTTTCTTGCCTTTTCAATGAATGGTGGAGGGGATGATAGGATGTAGAGAATTCAGAACCAAAAAAAAAAACCCCAAACTGGACACAATATTCCAGATATAGCCTGACGAGGGCAGAGTACAGTGGAATGATCACTTCCTTATTTCTAAGCCTCTCTTAAAAGAAGAATTCCTCTCTTCAAACAACCCAAGATCACATTAGGTTTTTTGGTTTCCATATGACACTGTTGGCACATATAAGCTTGCAGTCCTTTAAAATCTTCAGGTCTTTTTTTTCATTTTTTTATACAAACTGCTTTCCTTTTTTCTTAAAAATATCCATTTTATTTTATTTTCATTTCTGAACTTTCTCCCTTTTACTTTCTCCTTCCTTACTCATTAAGAAGGCAAGGACAGAAGGGGTAGAGCCAAGATGGCAGAATGAAAGCAGTAACTTTTCTAAGCTTCTCCGTGAATCCCATCACTAAACTTTAAAAAGTGAATCTGAATGGATTTTGGAGTGACAGAATCCACTGGGAGACAGAGCGTGGCAGAATCCAGCCCAGGAAAGTGCCCACAGTCCGGATAGGGGGAGCATGGAGCACATGGGGGCTGCAGCAGCTCGGACTAGAAGGTAGACTACAGCAGAGAGAGAAGGAGCCCCAACTGGCAGACTCACCCATCCCAAGGGCAATTCACAGCCATCTCACCGGCATCTCACCACAGGAGGGGAGAAATCACTGGAGCCGGGTAAGAGAGGGCTCGGGGGCCCCTAGCAGAGACAGCAGCTTCTCCTGGGGCTATCAGCACCCAGCCTGGAAATTTAGAAATCTCCTGCCTGTCTGTCCAGGGCCCAGGATGACAAAGTAAACTCTGGCTGCTCAGATTCCTTCTCCCTGACCTAGAAAACCCAAAGTGTCCCACCCAGAGTGAAATTCTGAGGTAGTGGAAATAACCTTGGGCTTGAGAGTCATTGAGAAGGGGTGTAATTGACACAGCAAGGAATCTAAAGAGAAGAGGGGGAGGGGTCCCAACAAACCCCACCTCACCTGACCAGCAAAAGCCTGCCTGAGCAGTCGCCTAGGGGCATAGAGGCAGAAATCTGAAGTGGCCAGACTACCCCTCCTCCACAGATTACTCTGTGCCTCTCAGCATACCTCAGGGGAAACACTGAGACTCCTGGCTTGGCTTCAAACTAGACACCCAGAGGCCACATCATTCAAAGTCAACAACCAGGCCCTTAGCTCCCAGCCTGAGAAATTAGGTAATAGGAAATTACAATGGGAAGGAAGGAAGCTGAGAAGGAGAAGGGGAAGGCAAGAAAATCGATCAGATCTTATTATGTAAATCAAGAACAACCCAATACAGAGGACAACTTGTACTCTATACTCATACCTGAGACCACAGAAGGAAATATGAACTGGTCTCAAATCCAAAAAGCATTCTTGGAGGAGCTTAAGAAAGCTTAAGAAAGATTTTGAAAGCTTAAGAAAGCTTAAGAAAGATTTTGAAGACCAAATTAGGGAGGCAGCAGACAAATTTAAATCTACAGTGACCAAATTGGAAAAATGTTTCACTGAAGAAAACAAATCCTTAAAAAGTAGAATGAGTGAAGTAATTGGAGAAAATACCTCCCTAAAAAGGACCTTCAAACCGAAGGCTATAATTTGCTAAAAATTAGAATCAGTCAAATTGAAACTCAGAACTCTATGATACACCAAGAGTCAATCAAACAAAACATGAAGATTTAAAAATTGGAAAAAAGTGTAAAATATCTCACTGGAAAAACAACTGACCTAGAGAACAGATCCAGGAGAGTAAACTGAAGAATTATTGGTCTACCGGAAATCCATGATGAAAAAAGCAGCCTGGACAGCATCCTCCAAGGGATTGTCAAAGAAAACTGTCCTGAAGTCCTGGAATCAGAAGATAAAATAGTTATCAAAAGAATTCACCAGACTCCTCCTGAAAGAGATCCCAAACTGAAAACTCCCAAGAAATATAGTAGCTAAATTCCAGAATTACAAGATTAAGGAAAAAATCCAGCAAGTAGCCCAAAAGAAACAATTCAAATATCATGGAACTACAGTCAGGATCACACAGGACCTAGCAGCTTCTACATTAAAAGATAGGAGGGATTGGAATTTGATATTTCATAGGCCAAAAGAGCTAGGACTGCAGCCAAAGATTAACTACCCGCAAAACTGAGCATAATATTTCAGGCAAGAAAATGGTCATTTAATGAAATAAGGGACTTCCAGACTTTCCAGATGAAAAAGCCAGAGCTCAATGGAAAATCTGATCTCCAATTACAAGACCCAAGAAAGACATAAAAAGGTAAACAAGGAAAATACAAACTCACACATACATACATGTACACATGCACACTCATGCACACATGCACATAACTTGGTATGCAAAAAGAGCAAAATGTTCACATCCTTATATGAGGTGCTGATAACTGTCAATATTGAAATTTTTATGATTATCATGACCTTTGAAAGTGTTATACATATATAGAGGGTGTAGGTATGAATGAACTAACCTGAAGATAAAAAAAATCTTATTAAGGGGATCAAAAGGGACTATAATGAGATAAAAGGAAAGGATGAGACAGATAAATTATGCCATTCAAAGAGGCATAAAACACATACTATAGTAGAGGGGAAGGAAAGAGAGAGAGGAACATCATTTGAACATTATTCTCACTGGTTCTGGTTCAAAGAGGGATCAACATAATCATTTAAGTTTAAGATTCTAATGTGAAAAGATATGAAAATTCATTAAATAGAGGAAAAGAAGGGAGGAAGAGGAGCACTGTATGAAATTTACTCTCATTGGTTTGGATTCAAAGGGGGAATAACATACTCTGATAAGTATAAAAATCTATTGTGTCCTATAGGCAGTAGGAGGGTAAGGGGGGGACAAATAGGATGGAATTAGAGGGGAGGGAAATAGTAGTAAGGGGAGAGGGTAGGTAAAGAAGGGGGGGGTCACTGGGTGGGAACACTGAGGGAGGTGGTGCTCAAAAGGGAAAGCCTTAAGGAGGGGAAGGGAGAAGGAAGAAACAAAAACATAAGCGGGGTGGGGGGGAATAGGGTGGAGGGGAAGAGACAGTCATCATTACTGTGAATGTGAATGGGATGAACTCTCCCATAAAACAGAGGTAGATAGCAGAATGGATTCAAAAGCATAATCCTACAATATGCTGTCTACAAGAAACACATTTGAAACAAAGGGATACCCACAGGGTAAAGGTAAAAGGCTGGAGTAGAATATATTATGCCTCAGCTAAAGTAAATAGACCATATACTAGGGCATAAAAACCTCACAATTCAGTGCAGAAAGGCAGAAATATTAAATGTATCCTTCTCAGATCATGATACAATAAAAATTATATGCAATAAAGGGCCATGGAAAGATAGACTAAAAACTAATTGGAAATTAAACAATTTAATCCTAGAGAATGAGTGGGTCAAACAAGAAATTATAGAAACAATCAGTAATTTCATTCAAGGGAATGATAATAATGAGACAACATACCAAAATTTGTGGGATGCATTAAAGGCAGGTCTTCGGGGAAGTTTTATATCCCTGAGTACATACATGAATAAATTAGAGAAAAGGGAGGTCAATGAATTGGGCATGCAATTGAAAAAACTAGAAAAAGAACAAATTGAAAATCCCTAATTAAATACTAAATTAGAAATATTGAAAACCAAGGGAGAGATTAATAAAATTGAAATTAAGAAAACTATTGAATTAATAAATAAAACTAAGAGCTGGTTTTATGAAAAAACCAATAAAATTGACAGACCCTTATTCAATATGACAAAAAAAGAAAGAAAACCAAATTATGAGTATCAAAAATGAAAAGGGTGAATCCACCTCCAATGAAGAGGAAATCAAAACAACAATTAGGAATTATTTTTCCCAATGCACATAAATTCGACAATCTTAGTGAAATGGGGGAATATTTACAAAAATACAAGTTGCCCAGATTAACTTAATGGGAAGTAAATTACTTAACCATGTTTCAGTAAAAGAAATCAAATAAGCCATCAGTGAACTCCCTAAGGAAAAATCTCCAGGGCCAGATGGATTTACTAGTGAATTCTATCAAACATTTAAAGAACAATTGATTCCAATACTCTACAAACTATTTGGGAAAATTAGTGAAGGAGTCCTACCAAATTCTTTCTATGACACAAATATGGTACTGATACCTAAATCAGGAAGAGATAAAACAGAGAAAGAAAATTACAGACCAATTTCCCTCATGAATATAGATGCAAAATTTTTAAATAAAATATTAGCTAAAAGACTACAGCAACTTATCATAAGAATAATACACTTTGATCAGGTAGGATTTATTCCAGGAATGCAAGGATGGTTTAATATTAGGAAAATCATCAGTATAATTGATCATATCAACATTAAAACTAGCAGAAACCACATGATTATCTCAGTAGATGCAGAAAAGGCTTTTGACAAAATACAACATCTATTCCTATTAAAAACACTAGAAAGTATAGGAATAAATGGAGCCTTCCTTAAAATAATAGGTGGCATCTATTTAAAACCATCAGCAAGTATTATATGCAATGGGGATAAGCTAGAAGCATTTCCAATAAGATCAGGAGTGAAACAAGGGTCACCACTGTCACCCCTCTTATTCAATCTGGTACTAGAAATGTTAGCAGTAGTAATTAGAGAAGAAAAAGAAATCAAAGGAATCAAATTAGACAAAGAAGAGACCAAGCTATCACTCTTTGCAGATGATATGATGATATACTTAGAGAATCCTAGAGAATCGAATAAAATACTACTTGAGACAATAAATAAATTTGGCAAAGTTGCAGGATATAAAATAAACCCACATAAATCCTTGGCATTCCTGTATATCTCTAATGAAATTCAACATCAAGAGATAGGAAGAGAAATCCCATCTAAAGTTACTGTAGACATTATAAAATATTTGGGAATCTGCCTGCCAAAACAAACCCAGGATCCCAACTACAAAACACTTCTCACACAAATAAAGTCAAATCTAACTAATTGGAAAAATATCAATTGCTCATGGCTGGTTCAAGCTAATATAATAAAAATGACAATTTTACCCAAACTAAATTATATATTTAGTGCCATACTAATCAATTTACCAAAAAACTACTTTATAGAGCTAGAAAAAATAGTAACAAAATTTATTTGGAAGAATAAATGGTCCAGAATATCAAGGGAATTAATGAAAAGAAATGGGATGGTGGACTAGCTATACCAGATTTTAATCTGTATTATACAGCAGCAAGTCATCAAAACTACTTGGTACTGGCTGAGGAATAGAGTAGTGGATCAATGGAATAGATTGGGCGCACGAGATTCAGCAATCAATGAGTATAGTAATCTATTGTTTGATAAAGCCAAAGACCCCAGTTTTTAGGATAAGACCACAGTATTTGACAAAAACTGCTGGGAAAACTGGAATATCTATGGCAAAAACTGGGCATAGACCATTATCTAACACCATATACCAAAATCAAGTCTAAATGGGTACATGATCTAGGCATAAAGGATGATGTTGTAAGCAATCTGGGAAAGCAAGGAATAGTTTACCTGTCAGATTTGTGGAGAGGGATAGACTTTATGACCAAACAAGAATTAGAGAACATTATAAAATGCAAAATGGATAATTTTGATTACATTAAATTGAAAAGCTTCTGTACTTGGGGGGTGGCTAGGTAGTGCAGTGAGTAGAGCATCAGTCCTGGAGTCAGAAGGACCTGAATTCAGATCTGGCTTCAGACACTTAACGCACACACAGACAAAAACCTAGCCATGTGACCTTGGGCAAGTTACTTAACCCCAATTGCCCTCCAAAAAGAAGAAAAAAAAAGCTTCTGTACAAACAAAGCCAATGTAACCAAGATTAAGAGGGAGGTGGGAAATTGGGAAAGAATTTTTATAACCTATGTCTCTGATAAAGGACTCATTTCTAAAATATACAGAGAATTGAGTCAAATCTATAAGAATACAGGTCGTTCCCCAATTGATAAATGGTCAAAGGATATGAACACGAAATTTTCAGTGAAAGAAATTAAAGATATCTATAAGCATATGAAGAAATGCTCTAAATCACTATTAATTAGAGAAATGCAAATCAAAACAACTCTGAGGTACCACATCTTACCAGTCAGATTGGCTAAGATGACAAAACAAGAAAATGACAAATGCTGGAGAGGATGTGGGCAAATTGGAACACTAATGCATTGCTGGTGGAGTTGTGAACTTATCCAACCATTCTGGAGAGCAATCTGGAATTATGCCCAAAGGACTATAAATAATTTCATACCCTTTGACCCAGTAATACCACTTCTAGGGTCATATCCCAAAGAGGTCATAGAAGTGGAAGGAAGACCCATATGTACAAAAATATTTATAGCAGCTCTTTTTGTGGTTGCAAAGAATTGGAAATTAAAGGGGTACGCATCAATTGGAGAATGGCTAAACAAGTTGTGGCATATGCATATAATTGAATACTATTGTGCTATAAGAAACGAGGAAGAGATGGACTTCATATTTACCTGGAGAGGTTTATACGAACTGATGCTGAGAGAAGAGTAGAACCAGGAGAAATTTGTATACAATCACAGATACAACATATGTGTGATGACCAACCATGATAGACTGGACTCTTCTCAGCAATGCAGTGATATAAGTCAATCCCAAAAGATTCATGATGGAGAGAGAGATCTACATATAGAGAAAAAAACTAGAAAGAACTGAGTTTGAATCCTGATTGAAGGAAACTACTTGATCTTTTTCTTTTTATTGTTTGGTTTTATTTCCTCTTTACTGTTTTTCATTCTATCTAGTACAATCTGCCTTTGTAACCTGAAAAAAAAAGGAGGCGAGGACACCAAAACCTATTAGAAATATTCATAGTCATGCAAAACAAATTACTGCATTAGCCATGTTTTTAAAAAAATAAGAAACTTATGGACATATTCTTGATTTCTAGTTCTTTGCCACCATAAAAAATACTATTTTGTTGTGAATATAAATATATATGTATATATGTATATATACATATAGATATATGTTCTTTCTGTTTTGCTTTTCAAAGGGGGGCAGGCAGGGAAATTGGGGTTAAGTTACTTCTAAAAGGTCACACAGCTAGTAAGTGTTAAGTGTCTGAGGCTGGATTTGAACTCGTGTCCTCCTGACTCCAGGGCAGGTGCTGTATTCACTGTGCCACCTAGATACCCCTGTTCTTCTTCTGTTAATCTTTTTGGGGTATAGACCTGGTATTGGTATCACTGGGTAAAAGGATATGAAGGTTTCAATACCTTTTTCAGAAAAGTTCCAAATTTATTTCCAGAATTATTGGACTAATTCCACTAACAGTGTATAGATATAGCTGTTTCCCATAGTCCTTCTAGTATATATGTAGGCCATTTTTCTTTTCTATCATCTTAGTCAATCTGATATGTATGAGGTGGTACTTCAGAGTTGTTTTAATTTGTATTTCTATGATTATTAGTGATTTAGAGCATTTTATATGACTATTGATAACTTGGATTTCTTCTTTTGAAAACTGATATAGGAACTTAAAAGGATATATTCATATCCTTTGATGATTTATTAATTGGGGAATGGATCTTATTTTTGCTACTTGGTTCCCTATATATCTTAGAAATGAGACCTTTATCAGACAAACTTACTATAAAGACTTTCCCCCCCAGTTTTGTTTATGCAAAAAGCTTTTTAATTTTATGTAATAAAAGTTATCGATTCTATGTCTTGTGAACATCTCTAGCTCTTGTTAAGTTGTGCATATTTTTGCCTATCCATAGATCCATAATTTCTTCCATGTTACACTAATTTGCTTATGATTTCATCCTTTATGTATAAATCATAAATCCATTTTAAGCTTTTCTTGGTAGATGGTGTTTGGTGTTGGTCTGTATTTGGTTTTTGCCAGACTACATTCTAGTTTTCCTAACAGTTTTTGTCAAACAGTTAGTTCTTACCCCAGTAGTTGGGATCTTTGGGTTTATCAGACCCTAGGATATTGTGCTTATTTGCTTCTGCGTATTATGTGCCTAATCTGTTCCACTGACTAACCTCTCTATTTCTTACCATTGATGATGGCAGTTTTGTAGCATTATTTGAGATCTGATACTGAGCTCCCTTCTTCCTCTTTTTTTTCCATTGATTCCCTTGATAGTCTTGGCCTTTTGTTCTTCTAGTGAATTTTGTTGTGATTTTTTTTTTGGATCAATAAATTCTTTAGTAGTCGAATTGATATTGTACTGAATAAATTAATTTAGGCAGTATCATTTTTATTATATTATCTGGCCTACCCCTGAGCAATTAAAATTTCTCCAATTATTTAGATTTGTCTTTATTTATATGAATATTTGGTAATTGTGTTCATTAGTTCCTATGTTTGTTTTGGTAGGTGTAGACCCACAGAAATTTTATACTCTTTTTAGTTTCTTTCTGGATACTTGCAGTGTTTTTTCCTTAACCTGGGAGCTCTGTATTTAGGCTACAATATTCCTAGTAGTTTTCATTTTGGGATTTCTTTCAGGATATGACTGATGGATTTTCTCAATTTCTACTTTGCCCTCTGGCTCTAAGATACCTAGGTAGTTAATTTTTATGACTCTTGAAATATGATATCTGGTCTTATCATCATACTTAGCATTTCTTGTATAAATCTGAACAGTATTTGTAATAATGGACATGCTTGTTTCAGCCCTTATTTTATTGGAAAGCTTCTAGTTTATTCCCACTTTAGATAATGCTTTCTTTTAGTTTTTGATAGATACTATCTATCATTTTTTTAAAAATTCTATTTATTCCTATGTTTTATTTTGTTTTTAAATGGAATGGGTACTGTGTTATGCTTTTGAATTCATCCTGTTTCCTGTCCTTGCTTCTATCTTCTGAACTTATTATATACTCTGTTATTATATTGTGTGTATAATAAATGCAACAAGATATGCACATATGTTCTATTATTATATTTGTATATATATATAACAAGTAAATCTAAGTCTATATACATATACATCTATACATACATGTATGTATATACATATGTATGTGTATATATGTATATATATGTGTGTGTATATACACACATATATCTTTCTTCCTTAATAGATCATAAATTCTTTTAGGTCAGGGACTCTTTCTTTTTATACTGTACACTGTGTTATGCATAAAAGACACTCTAAGCGAATGTTGGCTGAAAGAATGAATGAATGTATTGCAAGGAGGAAAGTCCAGGGAATTTTCCTTTTACCTCTGCTCCCAATGGAGTTTTAGATCTTTGTACATGACAAAAGCAGTATAGGAATTCATTCACTCTCTACCCCAAATAAGATATTGCCTTAGAAAAATGAATGGGTTCTACCTCCTCACCAAAGAATGCCCAGAAGGCCAACACTCAGTAATCTGACTTAAAAAATCAATCATGCCTCTGATTTGGATAATCATTATAATCTGGCAGGGTGATAAAGAAAGAGAGGTCAGACTACTATTTTTTGAATCCATCATATGTAAATTAATGAATCAATAGGACATTATGGAGCTTAGCCCTATGAATAGGCCTCTAGCAGCTGCAGCCCATCCTTCCCCTCCACCCCTCTTGTCCTTTCCAAGGGAACAGGAGGGCTGTCTAGTGGGAAAGAAACTGAGGACTGTCCTTTCTGATACCCCAGTCACCCTAAGGGAACTAGATTGATTTTATCTTCAAAAACAGATTATTGCATAGCATGATTTCATGTACCTTCTCTCCCCAAATACAACTTCACTCCATGGCCTTTTACTGTTCAGATTCCTATGAAAGTGAACAAAATCCCTCATTCTTCAAATAGAGAATAAAAAGCTTAGAATATAAATGCCTGGCTGAAGTATAGAGTTTAATCAAGCAGTTTACATATAAGAATATTTCAGTTTGCCCAGTAAGTCCTGAAAATAAAAAATTATGTCTGCATCAAATATTTATTATTGTAATTGTATTTTAAACACAGTTGGAGAGCTTATTATTTAAAAGACCCTGTGGTAAATCCTTTTGTAATATGAATAATCACTCCTTAATCTCTCCATCTTATTTGATTTTTTTTTGTTTTTAATAGATTTTATTGATATTTTGTTTTTAAATCACCTAGATTTTTTTTCCTGTATCCTGCTCCCTCCCCAGAAAGCCATCTTTTATGATGAAGAATCTTTTTTTAAAATTAAAAAAAATGAAGTAGAGTTAAGATGGCAAACCACCAGGAAGCAGTCTAGCAGAGCTCCTTCCTATCAAAACTCTCCCAAACAGATTTAGAAGACACACTAGACTAAATCCCAAAGATAAAAATCTAAGAAAAAAATTAGAGTGAGTTGCTTTTCCAGCCCAGGTCAGTATTGGGAGACAGAGAGGTCTGTGGATACTGGGGACTGGGTTTGGCAATGAGCATATATGGCTGAGAGCACTCTAGCACAGGGAGAGTCTGTGTATCAAGATAAGAGGAGACCCCAAACCCATACCAGGGCACTGGAAGTATGATAAGGGGTGCCATTTGATGTCTTTCTTGCCCACTATCCAATTCTGGTTTACAGATCCAGGGCAGACTAAGAAGATGATCTACAGTGAGAGGTGGAGTTCTGAGTAGAAAGCAGTTGAAGGCCCTGGGCCATGTATCAGGAAAAAAGCAAATTTATAAGCAGATAGCAGGGCTCTGGCACAGACCCCAGGAGCAGAGCAGGGTCCAGGTTCCAGGTACCCCAGTGTGAAACCTGCAGGAGGATAACCAGGGCAGGACCCCCAGACCAAAGGGGAGCCTACTCTGAACCATCAGGGCTTCCCAGCTGGCTGATGAGAGCTAAGTCCAATAGCATTTTATTTTTGCTCAGACCAAAACCCTATCAAGAACTTGCAGAACTCAGACAAGAGTGTCAGCAATCAGATTTTGTCCTGAATCAGACCACTTGGGAGCACTGAAAGATTGCAGGACTCCAGCCTGTCCCTTAGATTCTAGAATATTCAATACCACTCCCACCCCCACCCCACCCCCAAGAAAGCAACTGCAGGACTAGCCCAGACCTTCCTTCCAGAAGTGTGTAGAGCTAGCCTTAAAATCAAATCTAAAGTGAAGAAGAATGAGCAAACAATTCCACCACAAAGAGCTTTGCTACAACAAAAAGTAAATACTGTAAATACTTTGGTGTATATAGAGCCTTTCTTTTGTCAGTTTCCTCTTTAGGGTATATGCCTAGCATTGGAATCTCTGGGTCAAAATGCATGGATCTTATTTGATTTTTGTATAATGTTTTCCCTTGAACTTGGTATGTGTGTACCTATACATATTAAACATGTCAGAAAAGCTCTCCTCTTAATGAACATAATAGGGATATTATCTTTTGCTTTTCTAGTCTCAACATATCTACTTTTCTCCCCAAATTAATATTCTCTGAAATTATCTTTGACAAACATTGCTAATATCATATTGTGTTTGCACACTATTCATCTACTTCTTGCTATTTATCCTGCAATTCTTCTTAGAAATGTTATAATTAAAATTCAGGGTTTTTAAAAATCTGAAACATGATTTGTTCAGGTTAGGAAATGCTACTCTATATATCACCTGATATGAATAAATTTTTTCTATTCTAGTATAAATGTGGGCTTTTTAAAATGTGATTTAATCCTTATTGTTGTGTAGATATAAGGAAATAGAATTCTATAAAGTCATGTGTCAGTATCTTAATCTTTAAATCCCAGCTTTAGTTATAAACAAGTAGAATCGGGTATTATTAGTATTATCCTCAGATGAAATTGCTTATAGTCTGCAAATAAAATCACATTTGCTACACTTTGCTAAAACTAACAGTTTAGCTTTGGGGGAGACCACAGAAATGTTAGGACTGTGCATATTAAACTAGACAGGTGATCATTAAATTCTTCAGATTTACCAACTATTGTCTATAAACCCTCAGTAGATTATGGTCTGATTTGGCCTATGTAGACCATTCTTTAAAAAAAAAAAATAAACCACTAATAGCAAGAACAACAAAAAAGACCTCATGTTTCTCATTCAAAAGAAATTTCCTTATAAATTGAATTCAACTCTTTTTAGTTCAGTTCAGCAAACATGTATTAAGTAAATGCTTCCTCTGTGCAAGGCCCTATGCTAAGCCCTAGGGACATGAAGGTAAAACACAGCACTGTATCAGCTCTTAAAGAGAACTGTAAGATGATGAGAGAGCACACCTAGGTACTTATATTCTGTAGTCCTTCAAAAGATCTTTGATGTGCATATTCCCTGCCCCACCCCAGAGCACAACTATTTGGCTTGGTTCTGCTCACTGTACTTTGCATCAGTTCACATAAATCTTCTTGCATTTTTCTGAAACCATCCTACTCTTCATTTCTTATAGCACAATAGTATTCCATCACAATCATATACCACAAGCCTCTCAGGCCCCAGGTTGTGAGCTGAAGAACAGTTGTTGACCTGCATTGGTAGAGAGAATTACGTTACCACAAGTGCCCTATGCTAATGAAATCATATATCCCCAATTGATGCGCATCCTCTCAATTTCCAATTTTCTGCCTATTCTCTATCTACTATACCATGCAAACCTAACCTCTGCACTAACCTCAGCAGAGTGGAATTGAGACTGAAAATGATGTGGGGATCAAAGGAGATGCTATAGGGCCAGAGGAACAAATATAGGAAAGTTAACCACAGAGAGGAGAACAATGATGAAAAAGGTCTATGTTGTCCACAAGTCTAGGTGGGGAACTGCAGAGGCTTCCGCATGAAGCACAAGGAAGGGAAGATTGTTTCAAAGATGGATAGATGAGATTTTTTACAAAGACTGTAGCTTCACATGGTTTTCTAAGATATGAATAATTCTTCCATTCTTCTTATGTACCCCCTTTTTTCTCTCTTACAGTCTTCCATGCCTAAGGCCCCTGACATGTTAGTCAGTAGCAAAATGGAAAGTGTACTGGAGTGAATTATAAGAGATTTATACAACTCTCTCAGCTTCTAGCCCAGTTCTCCTTCCAACAAGCTTTGTGAACTAGAAGGGAAGTCACATAACATCCCTAAATGTCATTGAGACTCATTAAATGAAGGAATGGGGAAAAGTTCTGTTCAACTTTATTTTTGTGATTCTAGTCCACTTTCTGATTGGGTCAGGCTGATCATGAGAAAATATAGATATATACATATACATATACATATACATATACATATACATATACATATACATATACATATACATATACATATACATATGTAGCAGCAAGCACCCCAGCATACCCAGGGTGGCTGCCAACACAGGTTCTTAGATTTGCTTTTCTAAAGGAAAGCAACTCAGAATGGGTTAATAATCTTACTTTAATCAATCAAACATATATCATTCAGGGGGAAAGTCAGCATCCTGAACTTCAGAGAATACAAACAGGTTACAAGCGGAAGTTACAAGCAGACAGAGAAACAGATCAGCAGACAGGTTTCCAGCTGTCTGACCATTACATCCATACCTAGTCACAGTTACCAGAGAAGGAAGCACCAACATCTAGAGGGTTTTCAAAGCTGGGGGGCTCAATGGCTATCCAGAGTCTCATTTGGTTAAAACACACAATTCTTCTCAAAGTGAGCCCCAAAGCAAAACCTCACATCAGGGTATATATAGCCTTCTCCTGACTGAGAATGTCACAACCCTTTTGACCCACTGCCCAATCACAAAGTAACAAGGTGTGGGCATTCCTGAAAAACAAGCCCCCTGCCACAGGCTCCATGTGACCACATTCAGCCTATTAGGGGGCAGAGTATATTTTCAAATCAAGGAAGGTTCTCAGAGTCTCTTAAGCCTATCAGAGGGTCTAGGGGGCAGGGAAGATCTTCAGATTCCCATTCCCATAACAACATAATAGCCATATTGCAGATTGAACATAGGCTTGTGATTTTTCTTTTTAGTATTAGAATCATAGAACTTAAGACCTAGAAGACACCAATGCTCATGATTAGATTGAGACATCTAGGTATCATACTGGATGGAGTGCTAGTCTTTGGGGTCAAGAGGATCTGAGTTCAAATCCTGTCTTACACTTACTAGATGGTTATGCAGCCCTGCTTAAGTCATTTAACTACTTTCTGCCTTAATTCCCTCATCTTTAAAATGGAGACAATAATAGTACCTATTTTATAGGGTTGCCATGAGTATCAAATGAGATAATATTTGCAAACCTTAAAGCGCTTTACAAATATTAACTATTATTATTATTATAGTATCCATACTTCTAATTTTACAGATGAAATTTGGGTTAATTGGAAAAACAACTTCTATTGCAAGCTATGGCATTCAGTTAAGTACTTTGGAATAGAATGGAAACTAATTTAAAAATCATTTAAAATTTTCCACCTTCAGGATGATTTTCCAGATTGAGTTTGGCCAAGATGTTTTTCAAAGTGGAAAATTGATGGAATCAATTTACTGAGAGATTTGTAGCCAATGTGGTTTGCAGAAGCTAGGGACTGGACAAATGTAGTAGGTTCTTATATACTTGGAATTAATTCTAAATGTGAAATGAGACATAGAATGTGGCATAAAAACTAGATTCTTTAAAGACTGGTGTGAGCAGGTGCTAGGTGGTGCTGTGGATAGATCACTAGTCCTAGAGTCAGGAAGACCTGAATTCAATTGTGCCAGCAGACACTTACTAGTTGGGTGACCTTGGGCAAGTCACTTAACTCTGTTTGCCTCAGTTTCCTCATCTGTAAAATGAGCTGGAGAACGAAATGGCAAACCACCCTAGTATCTTTGCCAAGAAGACTCCAAGTGGGGTCATGAAGAGTCAGACATGACTGAAAACAACTGAACAACAATGTTAGCAGGTAAATGATATATATGTTTCTATATGTATATATCTATATCTGTATCTATATGTACACTTACTAAAATATATCTGTTCTCCTATCTATCTCCTAAAAGTTTTATGGATACTTTTTGTTTCTACATCACAATATTTTCTTTTTTCTTTTTCTTTTTTGCTTTTTGGAGCCGGGGGAATGCAGAGCAATTGGGGTTAAGTGACTTGCCCAAGGTCGCATGGCTAGTAAGTGTTAAGTGTCTGAGACCAGATTTGAATTCAGATCCTCCTGACTCCAGGGCTGGTTCTCTATTCACTGTGCCACCTAGCCTCCCCCATCACAATACTTTCTGAATATACATGTTCCCCCTTCTCTACCCAGTAAATCTATCCCCTGTGACAAAGGGGAAAAAAAGGTTTAGTAGACACATTAATTGACCCTGACCACATAGGCAGCATTCCTCATGTTCCCCTACGTCATCAGTGAAAAGATTCCAAAGGGGGAAACAACATACAACTACCTTGGTGAATGTAAGTTATATATCGGGTATATGAAATTAATATGAAAAGGAAGGCATCAACAGTTGAAGGGACCAGGAAGGGCCTCCTACAGACAGTGGGATTTGAACTTAATCTTAAAAGAAGCCAGGAAAGCTGAGAGGCAGAGGCGAGAGGTGAGAGCATCACAGTCATAGGGAATAACAAGGGCAAAGCCATAGAGTTGGGAAATGGAGTGTTGTAGTGTAAGATGACCTGCAAATAGGCCAAAGGAGTGAAGTGAAAGCCCAGTGTTGGTTTAATCTTTTTTTATTAGGAACCATGAGTAATCTTTATATGGTTGTCAGTAGTTTGGAACTCCTTTGAGAATATTCGTTCATATGCTTTGATCAGTCTTCTACTGGGGAGTAGTCTGAAATATGTGTTCCGTTTAGATTTAGATTGAATGCCCATCCTTTCCCCCATTTCCATTTTTTCCCTCTTTTAGGCTCTATCACATTCCTACCAAACATTCTCTGCTCTCTTCCTTTATCTTATTGATTCACCTTTTTCTTTTCCTTCTGCCATCTTCTCCTTCCATCTCCTCCTTCCATCAACCACCACATTTATTATCAAATGCTTGACTCCTTAATCATCTCGATTCTCTTAGTGATACCTGTGTTTTATTCTGCAAAAGGACATTGATTCTCCTGAGTTTTTATTTTATATCACCTAGCATTGAGCAAAGTTTCCCAAATTGAGACCAGACTGATTATTTGGCATTATGCAAGCAAACAACAACAAAGTAAATTAACTTAGTCTCAATTTCTCACAATTGTGCTGGTTCCTTGAGATTGGAAGTAGCAGAATATATAATATGTTTAAAAATAGCTGCAGTCACATTACAACAATATTTCATTATAGCAGCAGAATATTACTTTTTGTCGGGGGAGGCAGTTGAGGTTAAGTGACTTTAACAGGGTCAAACAGTTAGTATATGTCTTGAAGTCAGATTTGAGCTCGGGTCCTGCTGTATTTATTGTGCTACCTAGTTGTCCCAAAATATAACCATAAATGCATTCTTTTTTGCACACTTCTTCAGTTTTTTTGAAAGGAGGAGTATCTAATAGGTCAATTCATACTGAAGAGCACAGGGATGATAGCATGCTGACACTGGAAGGACCAATAGAGATTATTTTGTTCTGCCCCTCCCTTTTATAAACAAGGGAACTGAATAATTTCCCCAAGGTCATAACTAGTTAGTGGCAGAATTAGGACCAGGTCTGAGTCTCTGGGTTTTAAGCCCCATGTTCTTTTCCATTATACTCAATCACTACATCAGCTAAAGCTACTCAAAAATAGCTTTTAAGCAACCGCTTTCTAAATATGAATTCTCCTAGCAGAGAATTTATATTGCATATATATGTTATAGTCAATATGTCTTCAATTCTATTTTAATCAATCAATAAACATTTACTAAGCACTTAGTGTGTACCAGACACTGTGCTAGGCACTGGTAATAAAAGTAAGGCCAAAAACATATCCTGTTTAAATAGATACTTCGAGCCTGCTTTTCTTCTTATGGTATCCACAAGTAAAGAGCTACCTGAGAACAATTTAAATTTTGGCACAAGCAGTTGGTTGATAAAAAGCCCCCTAATCAGAGAGACCTTTTAATGCATTTTAGTTTAATCTAGTCATGATTTTCTGCCATTCTTATACAAGTTATATGCACTAAAATAAATTGATTGAATCAATTTGCGGGCCTCTAATCCTTAAAAGAGGGAGCAGTTTTTGCCTCATTATTTTTCCTACTTAATTATTTTAAATTAAGCAATACCATGGCAACCAACAACAGATTTTGCTTTACCTGCATCAAGATCTTTTGAACTAAATTTCAGAAATGATTTGAGTTTGTAGAAGAGACTTAAGAATTATATTTATCATCAAACATTGAAAGACTAATGAGAATTATATCTACTTGTCTGACAGATTTAGAAAACTGCTTCATTTTACTATTGTACTATACTATTAAATATAACACAAGGGCTGTAGTTCCTAGAAAATCCATTTGAGGCAGAGTGCACCAATCATCTTTCCAGGAAATCTTGTGAACTCTTAGAGTTACGTAACATGACAGACTCCATCACCCACCTAAGTGCAAACTATGTTTTTGGCCCATTACAAAAAATTTAAAATGCATTTAATTTTATTTTAGAGGCAGAGATGGGCACAAGAGATCTCTTTCTTTTCTTCTTTTTATTTATTAGCTTCTTCCATACAATGTGCTTGTGGGAGGGGTCAAGAAGCCCTACTATTTTCCCAGAGAATATGTTTATTTCAACATTAGCCTTTTGGAAGCAATATCAGCAACTTTATTGTATATAAAATGGTGTCAGGCTTGTTGTTGTTCAGTCATTTAAGTCATATCCAACTCTTTATGACCCCATTTGGGGTTTTCTTGGCAAAGATACTGGCTTGCCAATTCTTTCTCCAGCTTATTTTACAGGTGACGAAACTGAGGCAAACAAGGTGAAGTGACTTGCCCAGGGTCACATAGCTAAGTAAGTGTCTTGTGGTCAGATTTGAACTCAAGCTGAGGTGTCTTCCTAACTCTAGGCCCAATACTCTATCCACTGTGCCACCTAGCTGCCCTATGGTGCTGGACAGTAAACAGTCAATAAGTATTTGACCTATTTACAATTGAAGGGAATGACTTTGATAATGAGATTTTTGAAGCAAATCAAAATGGGAAATGGCACCACAGCAGGAGCTGGGAAAACTCACAGAATCAGAGTTTCAGAGAGGCAACAGAACTAAGGGGGTCTTAGAAGAAATTAAGTGGCTTGCCAAGGTCATGCAGGTAATAAATATTAGAGTCAGGCTTCCAAACCAGGTCCTCTCACTCCAGATGAAGTGTTCCTTCTATTCTCATGTGTTTAGGTGGCTGCTTCCTCCATATATAGGGTGTCTTCTGAATACTTTGTGCTAGATCAGTTCAATAATGGAGAGCCTGAGCATGGCCTTATCTGAGAGGTTGTTCATTCCACTTCTCGTCTCATGGCAAGACAGGTTCTAGATACTGGTGATACAACAATGGCATGGCAGACAGCTCTCAAGGACCATACATTCTATCATGTTCCAAAGCCTTAAGAGGCAGTTCCAGTAAGGCAGACTGAGAAGCAGAGGCTCAGAGATGGAAACTCTGAATTCAGAATCAAGTTTCTGAGCTGTGGGGAAATGTGATAGGTGAGAAGGAGGCTTCAAAGGGGTCAGCAGCCCCCTGCCAGCATCAGTTCCCAGGGACACCTCTCAGGCCAACCTTGTTCACCAGTCACACCTTTGCTTTTCTTCCAAGGGCTCTAGGGATTAGTTGGCCTTCTTCCCTTTCCTCTGCCAACACCTGTTGCTTTCAAATAGGGTTTATCTCCTTCCCTAGTTTAATAGTTTCTTTTCTATACTCTCCTTCTGTCTCCTAACCAATACACAGACCTTTGGAAATTTTCTCAGAATTTCTACTGCTAATAATCATGGGAAACATGCAAGGAGATTAAGAGGTTTCATACTATTTTATCCTCCACTCCCCCCTTACTCCCACCTGCCTTCTCATTTTATCTTGTAGGGGAAATTATGTATAGGAGCTAATGGGGATATACAAAAACAAGTAAAGCTTGATTCCCCTATATTTTGGAGGAAAAACAGACCCAGCCAGCCTTGGGTTTTTCATCACAAAATCTGGGTTAGGATTGCTGGGGTGAAGAGCATAGTGAGGTAGGGGGGGGTGAGGCGATATGATGAGGACCCCCAAGGCTTCTGTGACTATAGGCTAGAGCACGGGAGAAAGAGGAAGATGCAGGGGAGGACCAGCCTCTGGGGTTTGAGGGAACAGAGAAGGGGAGGAGAATCCCGAGCAGCAGCAGTGAGATTTTAAAAGAGAGGGAAGGGGAGTTCCTGTGGCCACCAGGCCATCTGGCTGAGACAGCTGTTCCAGGGTGGCTGTTAATATGTAAGGAGTATATGTAAATTGAAGATTGCCTTGCTCAAATTGCTAATACTTACAACGAGAATAACATCTCCTAAGATTGTCATACTAGGAGAACCACTAACTATATAGGAGGTGGAATGTTAACAGCTGGGTCCCAACTTGGAACAGTGGATGAAGAAGTGATTTTTTTCCCCTTGGGGACAATTTATGAAATTTAGGGACCCATTCTGGAGATCCAGGAACATTTTTTTTCTCAATCAGAATTTTTCTAGACATTGTTCTGCCAGCATTGCATTTTCCCCACAACTGCTTTATGCCAAGCTACAAATAGAATTTATTGAATATTTCAAGCTTTTTACATTAAAATTATTTGCTGTACTACCCCAGTTAATGAAGAACTGACCTAAAAAGAGACACAATTTGTGAAGTTGTGGGCTTTTAAATAAATATTCCTTGATAGTAATAATGACGAGCTTAGTTTATAATATTCCATTTTTCATTTATTGGATAAAAGGCTCTGTGATTGGTAAGCAGTGGCAGAAATACCGTTAGATGCAGAGAAATTTCTCCAGAAGTACTCCTTGCCTTTGGGGTCTGTTGTATTCAATAGTTCACTTTTAGCATGCATATGTGGAGAAATATTATATTATCTCTGGTTGTGGAGCAAACTCAATTAATTATTTTGAAATCCTCCTTAATTCATTTTCTAATGTAAAGAATCATTTGAAAAGCCTTGAAAGGCACTAGAAACATGCATAAAAGTGCCATAGAAATCATAATAAAAGTATTGAATTCTATTTTCATGGTTCTTTTCTTTTTGTGATGAGTTAGATATATGCCTTTTTTTTTTCATAAAAGCACTGGTGAGGTATTTAAAATACTTAAGCAAGCATCATCTTTAGTTTTTATCTGAATAGACCATCAAGAGTTTTTTGTTTTGTTTTGTTTTGTTTTCTCAGACAGAGATTAAACAGTCTTACTGAAGAGTTAAGTTTCTAAGTTTCTGACTATAGCCCTAGTGCCCTTTGTTGGGTTTATTAAGGTAACTGAGAATAGCTTGGAAATAGTAGGGTATTTTTAAAAAGCACTATTGTGGCAGAACGACTATAACTCCTGTTATCAGGCAGCACAGTATTACACAATACCCTGCACATCTGTCCCGTTTGGCAGTAGCTAGCCTAGTGCTTGCGGCTTAATTAGGCTTTTTATCTTTACATTTGTCTGAGAACATCTGAAACCTTCCCTGTTGCCTGTCACTAATTAGTTGACTAATTAAATAGTTAGTGCTTACTTGCTGATCACAGAGCTAACATGGAATGAATGGTTTCATGGTCCTCATTGTTTTATACTATCTGTCTTTGCCACATGAATTGATATACCGAGCCACTATGGATTGCTTTTTTTTTTCATACTAGGACAAATCGAAAATAATGTTGTGGTCTGCCATGTGTGTTCAGCATTAGCAGGCCTGCATCATTCAGACATAGTTTCCTGTCCATCATCTCTAGTGAACTAATGTCAAATTGTGGCAGAGATGAATAGGATGGGTCATATCATGCTTTGTTGTTGAGTCCGTGTCACAATGGGTACTGTCAGAGACTGATACTGATACAGTGATGAGAATAGCCCAGACCAGGAATGGGGAACCTGTGGCCCCGAGGCCACGTGTGGCCCTCCAGGTCCTTAAGTGCAGCCCTTTGATTGAATCCAAACTTCACAGAACAGATCCTTTTAATATGGGGGGATTTGTTTTGTTAAGTTTGGATTCAGTCAAAGGAGGACACTTCAGTCACTTGAGGACCAAGATGTGGTCTGGACCACATGTGGCCTGGAGGCTACAGGTTCCCCACTTCTGAAGTAAAAGTTAGGGGTCAAGAGCAATCTTTCCAGTAATTATTTGACATTCTGCTATCAAAAAATTGTAACCCAAGTTCTCTTAAAGGTATGATAATTAGTTATTCTTTTAACTCTAATTTCTCATTGTAAAATAAGAGTATCTCCATTAACTCTTTATTTGCTCATACAATTTCCTATATAATGATAATAGGTGATATATATCTATATATCTATCCATAAAATGAACCTTCCACATATAATCTAATTTGAGCTTCAAAACAACTCTGTGAGTAAAGTGCTAGCTACAGGCATTACTGTCCTCTTTTTACAGATTAGGAAATCAGGGCTTACTTATAAAGGATCACTGACTTGCTCAGGGCTATTGTCCTTAATTCATTTCAGTCCTGTCTGACTCTTCATGACTCCATTTGGGGTTTTCTTGGCAAAGATACTGGAATGGTTTGCCATTTCCTTCTTCATCTTATTTTACAGATGAGGAAACTGAGGCTAACAGGGCGAAGTGACTTGCCCAGGGTCACACAGCTGGAAGGTGTCTGATGCTGGATTTGAACTCAGGAATATAAATATTCCTGCTTCCAAGCCCAGTGCTCTCTCCAATGCACCACCCACCTGCCCTCCTCCATCAGGGTTACATAGTTTTAAAAAATGTCAATCAGTCAACAAACTTTTATCAAGCATCCACTTTGTGCTTTGCTAGGCACTAAGGACATGAATATTAAATGCAGGCTATCTTTTCCCTTACTAGATTTGATTGGAAGGAAACAATGTATACATAGAAATATATACAAAATAGACATAATGCAATGGGGCAAGGGTGTCTGCCTACAAAAGCAGAGATGGGAAGTGGAGTACTCTGTATGAGGGACAGTAGGAAATACTTGAATTTTAGAGTATGTAGGGATATATGTAATTAGGCTAGAAAGGTAGACTGAGGCCAGGTCGTGAAGGGTGGTAGGTACCAAATAGAGGAGTTTATATTTACTCCTCAAGGTAACAGAGAGCCAGCCAGTGGAATTGGTTGAATAAAGAGCTGATAGGACCAGATTTGTGGTTTAGGAAGTTGGGGTAGGGCAAGACTTGAGACTAGGCGATGAACTGAGAGGCCATTGCAATAGTCTAGGTAAAAGAAAATGAGGGTCTAAACTAGATTGGTGATTCTGTGGGTGGAGAGGAGACGTGCATGAGATATTGTGGGAGGTAGAAACAACAAGATTTGGCAACTCATTAACTATATGGGATGAGTGAGAGTTAGGGATCGAGGATGACACTGAGATTGTGAATCTGGGTGACTAGGAGGATGGTGGTGCTCTCACCAGGAACAGCGAAATATGGAAGAAGTTTTTTGAGGAAAGATAATCAATTGTGTTTTGGGCACTTTTCTAGAGCTACAGGGAAACCTATATATTCACAATGTCCAGTAGGCAGTTCATGATGTGAGACTGGAGCTCTTGAGAGAAAGGCTAGATATCAATAGATTTGGGAGTCACCTATGTAAAGATAATTAAACTCATAGGAGACAGCAAGGTCACCAAGTGAGAAAGTGTAGAGAGAGAGAAATGGCCCAGGACAGTGTCCTAGGATATACCTATGTTTGAGGGGCAGGATATGGATGAGGATCCAGCAAAGGGAACTGAAAAAGAAAGATCACACAGGAAGAAGAAACACTACTAAGAGAGAATAGAGTCATGAAAATCCAGAGAGGAGAGAGCATCTAGGAACAGAGGTCAGCAATGTCAGATCCTGCCTAGAGATGAAGATGGATGAGGGAGTGTCAGAGGTGGAATGTGTCCAATGTATCAACATGTATCAGAGGTGTTTGGGGCTCAGATCTTACTGACTGGGGTGGGGTCTTACTGCAGCCTTGAGGTCACATGTGGCCTTCTAGGTCTTTGGGTGTGACCTTTTGACTAAGTCCAAGTTTTACTGAACAAATTCTTTTACTAAGGGAATTTATTCTGTGAAGTTTGGATTCAGTCAGAGGGCTTCACCTGAGGACCTAGAGAGTCACATGTGGCCTTGAAGCCATAGGTTCCTCCCACCCCACCCCTGTTACAGATGCTAAACCAGACCTCTATCCAATATACCACACTGCCTCTCTCATTGCATAGTAGAAATTTAGAGGGACAACTGGGATCTTTTTGGAAGAAAAAAAGGTCATGAAGTTTTAGAGCTAGGGTTAAGGTGACAGCAAAACACGTAAGTATAATGTAGAGCACTCATCCATTCATTCAGCTGACCTTTATTAAGTGTCTTCTGTAGCCAGTGGATAGTGTAGAATGCCATAGGATAAGCAATGATAGGTAAAACATAGTTCTTGTCCTCAAGAAATTTGTAAACAGCAGGCAGGTAATACAGACAGGAAATGTAAGATTGAAAGCCAGCCAAGCAACCAGAGCTGGAGATGTAGAGCTGTGAACCATCATTGTGAGAACTGAATCCACAGCTCACACATATTATTTAAATAAAACCTTAATGTTTAAAAAGTTTTTTCCCATTTTTGGAGAGGGGGAGGCAAGTCGATTGCCCAAGGTAACAGAGTTAGTAAGTATCAAATGTCTGAGGCAAGATTTGAACTCAGGTCCTCTTGACTCCAGGGCCAGTGCCCTGTTCACTGCACCAACTAGCTGTCCCTACAAAGCTTTTTCTTTACAACCTTGCAAAGGTAGGCAGTGTAAGTAAATATTATTATTACATGTAAGAAGACTGAGGCATAAGAGGTTAAGTTACCGGACTTATGGTTGCTCAGTTAGTAAGTGCAGGAGATAACCAACACGAATAGTTTTCCACTAACACTATGGTGTTATGTTGCCATAAGAGTAGATAATCTCTCCAACAGCAGTAGTGTAAGATAGCCGACAGCGGATAAGGTCTCCAGCACTGAAAGGGTAGTTGTGACACTGTGCCAGGAGAGTAGATATAGTGAGCAGAACAGTCTCTGGTTCACAGATTTCCCTTGAGCCCCTTTGTAACTCCTCTTCAAAACAGTTATTTCAAAAGCTAGGTGTTGCTAGTGGTAACCTATTGCTGGAATTATTTGTATGGTATACAGTACCACATTTCTGACTGCCTTCTGGACATCATGGATCAAAGTGAGCTCGTCATCTACCTGGCCAAAGCTGTTCCTCCTCCTAACTTTTCCATTTCTGGTGATCATATCACCATCCTCTGAGTCACACTTTTGCCTCTTTCCACTATTCCTCCTTGTCCCACCCCCTCCAATCACTTCCAATAACTTGTCAAAGCCAATGGAATCTCCCTCAGCATTATCTCTGCCCATCATCTGCTTCCACCTTCCACTGACATCGTTACCATTTATTGACTCTTGCCTGAACCATTGCTACAACAGATTAACTGGTTTCTCCCTTCTCCAGTCCATCCTCCATGTAGGAACTAAGGCACAGGTCTGACCAGCCATGTCACCTTCTTATCCCTGTCTGTGATTTTTGTGTACATATATGGATTTCAACAGATAGTTGTAGAGGAAGACCATTGTGGTCATGGGGAATAACCTGCACAAATATAAGGAGGAAGAAAAGGGAAGAACAAAGTTAGCATATAGCCAGGGTTTCAGTTTGGCTGGAATATAAAATGTATTAAGGAGAATGATGATAAATAAGGACATATGCATACATGTATAGGTATGCATGTGTGTGCATATGTATATACCACACATGTATATACATATATGTTATATGTACACACATATGTATATTTAAATGATATACATTATACATGTATGTGTATATATCATATATACATTATATGTATATGTATAAATTATACACATTATATATGTGGATACATAGAGATCTGGGAGTCATCCATGTAAAGATTATTAAATTTATATGTGTATAAATACATGTCATATATGTATAATGCACATGTATATGTATTATAATGGTAATTTATTTGAATTTAAAGATCCCTTTGTGTTGGCAAAGGTAGCAGGTGCTTAGCACTTAGTAATTGATCAAGCCTCTGTGAAAGAAACTGAAGGTATGAACCCCTGTTCCTGATGTGAAAGGAAGGGGTTGGCTGAAACAGGAAGTAGCTAATGCTGTGTATATATAAGGAAAAGCCCCAGGAGGGGACAGTCAGAATTTCTTGGGACCAGCATCTGGAGGTAGAGCAGCTACAGAAGAGATATGAGAATCAAGAACTGAGTCAGAATTTCCTGAGAACTTGTGGTGGCAGAGCTTCTTCTGAAGAGGAGCCCAGGAGGCTGAAGAGGAGCCCAGGAGTCCCCCACCTTGGCTCCCCCCAGGTTGGATAAGGTGATTCTGATTTTTTGAATGGGCTGCAGAAGACTGAGGAAGCATGACCGGGATGCTAAGACTTTGTCTCTTTTTGGCTTGGTTGAACCTTGAATTCCTGGGAACAGAAATTGTGAAGGATTTGAGATGGATTGGACCCTGTGAACTTCAGTGTGAAGCAGGACTTAACATGGAGAGCTGGACAAGGAACTGGGCGCTGTCTGCCTTTGAATTCAGGCAACTGTTTGGTGGATTCAGGTAGGAGTTGCCTGCCTCAAGTCAAAATGAAAAGACCTCTCCATGGGTACTGAGTAGTGATGAAATTGTAGTTTACTAGTGACCTAGGGTGGAGGGTCTGTGTATTTTCTAATGATTGTACTTAGTGATTAATGATACTTAGTAACTGATTGCTGAATCAATTACTGATTGAGTAATTGATCTCTACTGACTGATCAATTACTGACTGATTGTGTTAACTTAATGTGCCCCATGAGTGGAAGACTTTTGACTATTGTACTTTGAGATGATTGCTCTTTGTTCAAAACTTTTTGGCCACTATGGTGGAAACTATGTGGCCATTTTAATGATAGGCTGTTGTGAATACTATATTGTGATTTTCTGTGATAAGTTGTAATATTGTGAATGCTGTACCTTGATTTTCTATGAATGTTTTGCTTTGATTTGTTACTAAATAAATAGAGTGTTCACTATACTGTGTAATCAGAATCTTAAAAGCTGTTCCCAGTAGCATTCTTCTGGAAAGCTGCTCGTGCATGGTATCACATGTATGTATACATAACAGATATACATGCACATAAACTCATAAGCAATAGGGAACACAAGTAATAAAGTAACATGCTTGGTCAGTCCTGTGCCTCAGCACCTAAGTGGAGGATGAACTGGAAAAGGAAGAAGCCAGTTAGGCTGTTGTAGCAATGGTTCAGACAAGAGTCAATAAGGGCCTAACCTAATGTGGTGGCAATGTCAATGGAAGATATAAACAGAGGATAGGCAGAGATATTGCCGAGGTAGATTCCATGGGACTTGACAAGTTATTGGAAGTGGGAGGGAGTAGAACAGTGTGTGTATACATGTATCCATGCATGTAGATATATACTTATATGTGTACACATATGCATATACATATCCATACATGCATGGATACATGTATGCACACAAACTCCTTAGCCTGATTTTTAAAATCTGACAGTTTGACTTCAACCTACCCTTCCATCCTTTTTCCACATCATTTTCTTTAATGTATTTTACATTCCAGCCAAATCAGACCCCTGGCTGTTTGTTAACTTTATTCTCCCCTTTTCGTCCTCCTTATATTTGTGCAGCTAATTCCCCATCACCACAGTGGTTTCTCTCTGCAACTGTCTGTTGAAATCCTTTTCTTCCTTGAAGGCTCCCCTGTTGCTGTGTTCTGATTCCTGTAGCTAAAAGTAATCATGTCCTTCTCAAATTTTCCTATAAGACTTGGAATTTCTCTTTTATTCTTATATTATACCTCCAATGATCTATGATTATATGATTTAAATACACACACTTAAAAAAATCAAACTTCATTGCCTTTGCTCATAACATTCCCTAAACCTAAGTGTCTCCTCCTCCCATTCCCAACCTCTCAGCACCACTTCCACCAACTTTTGTCTGATCGCTTAATCAGTTGAAAATTACCTTTCCTTCCTTGGACCTGACATAGTACTCTTATTTGTACCTTTCCTTTATGTTTATCATGCTCAATTTTATATTAGAACTCCTTTTATCTCCCATACTAAACTGCTAGCTCCTTAAGGACAGAGAACACTTCTTACTTATTCTTGTACTTCTCCCAGACCATAGCATAGTGCCCTGTGTATAGGAGTTTCTGGTACTTACAGGTCACATTAGGCCTCCATAATAGGAAATAGTTGAAAATGTTTCATCTCTATAAATTGTGACACAAAAAGAAATTTGAAGATATGAAGAAACACAGACATTGGTGTACATGTTTGTTTTTAAAGTTACACTCATAAATTCAATGGTTTAATGAAAAATAAACCATACCCATTATCTTTACCAGTGCAAATTGACACCTACACCACAGTGTATATCTGGCCAGTGTATATCTGAGGTAGGATTTGAACTCATGTCTGTTTATGCCTTATTAACAATGTTTGCACAGAACATTAAATTTTTCTTTGATCCCTTTAGCCAGAAGAAATTGCTTATACCTCTGAACCCCAATGAATTAAAATTTATTTATCCTTCTAAAGACTATCTCACCTAGGCTAGAAATACAATAGGCCCAATCCCACTACTAATTGGCAAAGAAACTTGGCTTTTTTCCCAATGACATTTTATTATTTTCCCTAATTACATGTAAAAACAATTTTTAACATTTGATTTTTTTTAAGTTTTTAATTTTAAATTCCTCCCCTTCTTTCTCCCTGAGAGGGTAAGTAATATGATATAGGTTATACAGGTAAAATTATGTAAGACATTTCCATATTAGTCATTTTGTGTAAGAAGGCTCCAATATAAAAAGAAAGGAAAGAAGGAAGGAAGGAAGGAAGGAAGGAAGGAAGGAAGGAAGGAAGGAAGGAAGGAAGGAAGGGAGGGAGGGAGGGAGGGAGGAAGAAAAAGTTTGATTTATTCTATATTCAGGCAACATCAGTTCTTCCTCTGTAGGTGGATAGCATTTTTCATCATGAGTCCTCTGGGATTGTCTTGAACTATTGTATTGCTGACAGCAGCTGAGTCATTCACAGTTTTTCATTGTACAATATTACTGTTACTGTGTACAATGTTCTCCTGTTTCTACTTACCTCACTTTGAATCAATTCATGGAAGTCTTTCTGAAACCATTCCCTTGTTATTCCTCATAACACAATAGTATTCCATTACAATCATATACAATAACTTGTTCAGCCATTCCCCAGTTGATGGGTATCCCCTTAGTTTCCAATTCTTAACCACCACAAAAAGGGCTGCTATAAATATTTTTGTATAAATAGATTCCTAGCTCCCTCCCCACTTTCTAAAAGCTCTTTGGGATACAGAACTAGATGTGGTATTACTGGGTCAAAGGGTATGCATGATTTTATAGCCCTTCAGGTATAGTTCCTAATTGATGTCAAGAAATGATTGGATCAGTTCACAACTCCACCAACAGTGCATTAGTGTCCCAGTTTTCCTACAACCCCTCTAATATTTATCATTTTCATTTTTTGTCATATTAGCTAATCTGATAGGTGATGGTATTTCACAGTTGTTTTTAATTTGCATTTCTCTAATCAATAGGCAGAGGAGCTTTTCAGCCTGTAGCATTCCACACCTAGACTAGTTCACCCTTCTTTAGGAAACCTAGTGACCCTTTGCATCCATGAACTCACTATACTGATATAAGACTGAGTGTGGTTATCTCATCACCTTAGCCTGTGGTGGCTCAGAATTCCTGAGCTTAAATGATCCCCTAGCTTCAACCTCTTTTGTAGCCCAGATTACAGGCATGTGCCACCATACCTTGCTCCAAAGCCTTTTCTGAAAACACAAAAACAAAAAACAAATAAAAAATAACCCATATCTTAGAAATTAAAATCATAGATTTAGACTTGAAAGGAACCCAAGAGATCACCTCATCCAAATCTTTCATTGTACAAATGAGAAAATTTAGGTTTAAAAAGGCTGATTGACTTTTCCAACATTATACAGGGGATATAAGGCACGTACACAAATAAAACATATGATTGCAGGTCAGATTCCTTAGCCGACATCCTCTGACTACAATTGTGTCCAGTGCTTTTTTCCTGTTTTGAATTATAGCTATTTATGTATGTACCTTAGGCCCCCTTTTAGATTGTATATTCTTTGAGGTCTTGAGGAGGCCTTTCATCATCCCTTGTAGCACCTAGGCAACATAGTAGTAATGATTCCTTGAATGAAAATATTTTCCTGAATTCCAAGAAATTTTACTGAATTTTCTAAGTGACAGAAAAACAGTAGACCAAAACAAAAATCTTTCTTATCCTTACAGTTCTGTGTTTTGTTAGCATTCTCAGACATTATTCTCAGTATTCCTATCCTCCATAAACCATGTTCTCTTCTCTTTGAGCTAATCTTTGAAAACTGAGTATCCATGCCTTAGATTTAATTTCCTTTTTGTTTCTAAAATCTGGGGATATTTTCTTCACTTCTAGATAATATGTAGTTGATTTTACTAGGTTTTTATCATATCATCACAGAGCAAAAATCCCTTCTATGCAATAGGACAAAATATGCTATGACATAGACATTTCCTGTCAATTAAAAAAATGAGCATTGACTGTATGCTAAGATCTCTGCTAATGTGCTGTGGGAAATATCAAAGAAATATATGACAGGACCATTGACCTCATGGAACTCTTAATTAACACAGTTATAGATTTTAGTTATTAATTAAGCTTAAGAAATAGAATTCAGTGGTGCTGAGCCAAGATGGCGGAGTAGAAACGGCACTTCCAAGGTGCTCTCCCCCACACCACTTCCAAACCATGTAAAAGGTGGACTCTGAACAACTTCTGGAACTCCAGCATCCACAGAACAACACAGAGGAGCTAACCTCCCACTGAGGAGAGCCTGGCAGCCCTGCAGGGAGCGGCCAGTGCAACGCTCTGGGAGCGACCAGCGTAGTGTGCTGAGAACTGACAGCGCAGAGCTCTGGGAGCTGAACCCAGGCCCGCCTGAATCACAGTTTTAGCCCCAGGGCGGCCAGGCCAGCAGCCTGGAGGGACCCCAGAACACCAGCAGCTGTGGCGATTCCAGAATTATCAACACAGATATCCCTAGGACAAAATGAGAGGTTAGTGCCCTTTGGACTTCGGGACCAGTATCTGGGGAATCCATCAGCTTCTTCCCCTGGGGGCAAAAAGTGGCTGAGGAGACGTGGCACAGACACCATTTTGTAGCTTCAGTGGCAGCTTCAGCTCCTGGTCTGCGAACTGCAGGGAGATCCAGCAATCAGTCTTGGTGGGGTAATCGCTCTTGCTTTAACCTCCCTAGATCTGGATTGCGGTCTGCGGGGGGAGGTCTTGGGGTGGGTATCCAGCTTGCTGGAGTGTGTGGAGGCTTCACAAAGGCCACCCAACTAATACCTCTGGTTCTAGAACATCAGGGCAATTTTGCTTGATAATTTCTTGAAAAATGGTGTCTAGGCTCTTTTTTTGATCATGGATTTCAGGTAGTCCAATAATTTTAAAAATATCTCTCCTGGATCTATTTTCCAGGTCAGTGGTTTTTCCAATGAGATATTTCACATTACCTTCTATTTTTTTTTTCATTTGTTTGGATCTGTTTAATAGTATCTTGATTTCTCATAAAGTCAGTAGCTTTCAATTGCTCCAGTCTAATTTTGAAGGAGTTTTTCTCTTCAGTGACTTTTTGAAATTCCTTTTCCATCTGGCAAATTTGGCTTTTTAAAGCATTCTTCTCCTCATTGGCTTTTTGGGCCTCTTTTGCCATTTGAGTTAGTCTATTTTTTAAGGTGTTATTTTCTTCAGTGTATTTTTGGCTCTCCTTTAGCAGGCTGTTGACTTGCTTTTCATGAGTTTCTTGCATCATTCTCATTTCTCTTCCCAATTTTTCCTCCACTTCTCTTACTTGATTTTCAAAATCCTTCTTTAGCTCCTCCATGGTCTGTAACCAGTCTATATTTTTCTTGGAGGCTTTTGATGCAGAGGTTCTGATTTCAATGTCTTCCTCCCACTCCATGCCTTGATCCTTTTTGTCCCCATAAAAGGATTTTATCGTCTGTTTGTGCTTCTGTTGCTTGCTCATATTGGCAGCCAATTACTTGACTTTTGAGCTCTTTGCCATGGTAGAACTCTGCTTCCATAATGTTGAGAGCTATGTCCCCAATTGGTGGTTTTTTTGCAGCTGCTAGAGCTATTAGATAGATGCCCTTTCTACAGCCCCCACACGCTCTGGCTCACTGGTCACACACCCCAGGACCACCACCCAAGACCCTGTATGATCTGAATCCAAGCAGGTCAATGTAAGAGTGATTACCCTCTGAATGGTCACTTGTTCCCCCCTACATTCTGCAGGCCAGGAGCTTGGAAGTAGCCACAGGGCAGGGACTGCAGACACCACACCTCCTCCAATTCTCTCTCTGGGGGTAGCAACCAGACCACACTTTTCTATCCTCTCCTGGACCAACCAAGTTCCATACTGACCTTTTACTTTGTCTTTGGCATTTATGAATTAAGAAGTCTGGAAACCACTACAGCTGCTGGTGATTTACTTTCCTTAAGTCTGCTCTAGCCATGGCCACCCTGGGGCTAAAACCTCGGCTCTGGGGGGATTGCCCTCAGCTCCCAATATACTGCAGTGGACCCTTTCTGCTGGCCTTCCAGGCTTCCTTCAGTGGGAGATTTGTTTCTGTCACTTTGTGGGTTCTGTAGCTCTAAAGTTTGTGTAGAGCCATTTTTTACATGTATTGGAGGAGGTGGAAGCCAGAACTGCATGGAAGTCCTGTTTCTATTCTGCCATCTTGGTTCCACCTCAAGGAGCTTACATTCTATTGGGAGAAAACAACATTTATACAGATAAGGAAATACAAAATAAATCCAAAGGTGGGGGCACAGCGGTGGGGGGAGAGTAGCAGAGTGCTAACAATTACACTAATAAGAGAGAGCTTCTATTAGGAAGTAAGACCTGACATAAACCTTGAAGGAAGCCTCGAGTTCCAAGAGGTAGAGGTGAAGTGGAAGAACATTCCAGATGTGAAGTACTGAGAAGGTGGAACAAAAGTAAAAGAAACAATCTACTTAGTGGCTTTCAAGTTGTAGAGGGACAGTGGCAAAAGCAGTTATCAAAAAGACCACTCTGTGTTTGAAATTTAAGAATATAGGTAATATGTGTCAGGGTAATTCAATTGAACAATTGTCAAACACAATGTGCCATAGACACACTACTGGGCTGGGGGATGGTCATGGAGGGATAAAGAAATTGATTTTCCATAAGAAAAAATAAAATTTACTTTTCTCTTTTTAAAATTTTTTATTAGCTCTCATTTTCTTTCACTGGGCTTATTTATATTTTTCTGGTTTTTCTTGACACTAGCTAGCTCAGGAGTTCTTAACCTTTTTTTGTTTGTTTGTTTTTGGTATCACCAACCCATTTGCAGTTTGGCAAAGCCTTGGGTTCCCTTCTCAGAATATTTTTAAATGTATAAAATAAAATAAAAACACAGGACTACAAAGAAAACTAATGATATTGAAATAATGTTATCAAAATATTTTTGAAAATGAGTTCACAGACCCCAGATCGAGAGCCCCTAGCTTTTAAACTGAGAATTTTTTGTAACAAAGTAGCATTAAAGTCCATCTTGCTAAGCTAAACATCTACAAATCTTTGAGGCTAAAACCACTTTATGGAAAAATAAGGAGCCAACACTCATATCATCAAACAAACATTTGCTACTTTCTTACCCATTAAAAGAAATGTTTGACTATTCGGTGTATTCTTCAGGTACAAATAAATTAAAGGGAAACATTTAGATCCATGTGAGATAATTCTTTTTCTCCATACTTTCTTAAAAGTATATTTGATTATCTATGTGTTCAGCAAGGTTTAATGCAAGAAGTTAATTGAATCATTTGCCTCAGTAGCTTTTGCTGTGCCAAAGCGGGGAAAATCAGCAAAAACTAATGAAGGATGAACTGGCAAATTTACAAATGACCATGGCCCAGAAGCAAAAATAACATTAGAAGTTTTATGTTTCTTTTATGATGTTCCCAATAAATTGGCAATGTGACCCCCTTTTTTTGAAGGCTAAGGCTGTTTAGACCTAATTTTGTTGCTGTCCTCCAGAATCATGGAATGAAACGCAATACCTTTTACTTATTTCCCTAGATACTCTAATCCCTCCCTGCTTTACAAGTATCTTTGAGCTGTTCTTCCCTTTGTATCCACAGCAACATGAAATCCCCACTGGAATTATTTGCTGCTAAAATGCAGGTGCACTTGTTTAATGTTTCATTGGTTTGAGCTCTTAACTTGAACAGTTTTTTTCCTCTACAAAATGGTGACCTGTGGTTTCAAAGCATATGCTTCCCCATGATGTTAGATGTTGTTTACATACCTTAAAACTGTAGCCATTCAATCTAATAGTGTTGCTTTCCAGTAGTTTTGCTATTCCTTAATTGTCAAAACCTGCATTTTGGACTCTCAGAAGCCCCAAACCTGGCTTATTTGAAGGGTGGACCTTCTGTTTAATAATAATAGGTGCTTAAGTTAAATTTTTTTTAAAAATTAAAAGTTCTCACCTCAATATCCTTTAGACAAGCAGATGTTGGTATCTAGAGTAACTTTTCTTCTTGAATTTCAGGGCTACCTGTATGCCCACATGTATAACTGCATTCTCATCATAGTTTGTATTTATAACCATGAGAAATTACATATCTCCAGAATAAGAAAAGCACAAGTTTTTTTTAAATAGAGAAATTGCTCCTTCCCACCCAGTGAAAAAACAAGATTAGGTTACATAGAACAGACACATTGACTGATATTCTTATATCAGTTAGGCTGGGAAATATCTTTTAAATATGACATTCTTGGTCTTGTTGTTTTATTATGTTTGATTGGTATATAAAATTACTTAAATGTTTCAATGGATGGGTTGTTATTATGTGACAAGAGTCAGGAATAGCTAGAATATAGCCCATGTGTTCCACTGTTATCCTTATGATGGAGGGAGAAAACAAAAAGGGGACTGTGGGTCCCCTTCTATGGTGAACTGATGAAAGAAATGGAAAAGAGTAACCTAGGAATATAAATATTCCCATAAATATGGGGTTCTAATCTATATAATTGGGAAGGAATGCCCATTTTGATGAAATTACAATTCCACTTGAGTATTTTGATATGATCTGGGATTATATCAATATGGGTATTGTTAGATCATAGAATGATATGTTTAGAACTGGTGTGTACCTGGGAGGCCTTTAGTCCATCCTTCTTTCCCTCTGGTGGTGAGGACTGTAACTCATGCATGTCTTTTTATCCTCTCTTTCTCTTTTCCATATCCTCCTCTAATTCTTCCATAAAAATTCTTTAGCTTATTGGGGACCTTTTACTGCATCTCCTGACATTGGGTGGGCACCACTAGAATACATGGGCTGTCCATCAATTCTCTCTTGCTCTTGCCACTTATATTCATAGAACCATAGATCTAGAGTTGTGAGAGAGTCCCAGAGGCTATCTAGTTCCTTTCTCCATCCCTATCTTAATTTTATAGATCAGGAAAAAGCCTCATGAGGTTAAATGACTCATCCAACACTGCAGAGGAGGTGTTGAATCTTTTTTTCCTTCTATTCATTCATCTGACCCAAGACAGACAACTTGAACAACTTTTAGTTGATGATGTAGTGTAGTCCATTCATACCACCAGGTGACTCTCAGCTTATATCTTTGTAACCTGTGATATTCCACGTCTCAGCTATACAGTTTTGCTTGAAGAATATTGCTGCTAAAAGATGGGGCTTTGTTTCAGACCAAAAGCTTGTGCTGCTAAAGAAAACTGGGCAATCTCCCAAAGGCAATCCCACCTACTCCCTTCCGTCTATTCAGTTCTGGGTCCAAAACATGAAATAGATATGCTAGAACATGATTTGCAAGTATAGTCAAGCTCCAGAGAATAGGCAATGCTAAAGGTGTCAGGGAGAGAAGAATGGTGAGCTTGTACAGTGGACCTGGCAGGGATATCTTGCTTGAGAGTTTCAGGTTTCATATGGATCATTATTAACACCTATAACTGCTTATCCCTGCCAGGTATGATCCACTAGGCATAAATTTGGGAAGCTTCTCTATGTGGCTTCAGTTAGAAATCTCAGATGAGGTCCTGCCTTTTCCCTATAATAGGAAGAGGTGATACTACCAACTCCCTTTTGGGTTAAAGCACAGAGGATTAAACTACAGCTCATTTAGAAAAGCTAGGCCCTGAAATCCCAACCTTTGTACTAGGGGAAAATTTCAGCTATCTTTTTTCTCCCAAAAGGAGAACCTTTAAACACACAAAGCCTTGGCAGATACAGGCATTTTTTCTGCCAATGGATTATAATATCATAGATTTTGAACTGGAAAGGTTTGTGGAGGTTATGTAGCCCAAGGCCCTCCCTTTACAGATAAACTGAAGCCCACAAAATTTACGGGACTTTCATTGTCTCTGACTTAAGGTTAGAGAGTCCTAGCAACTCATAATTAATATTCTTATTGAGGATCCTGTGTGCCTAAACCTATTTCAGGATGGTTCTGCTAAAAAAAAATTCCACAGTGCTATGAGGGTCTCATTCCACACAAATGAATCTAAGGCCAGAGGACTCTTTTTACTGTCTGGCTGCTTACCTGCCTTACTATGTATATGTGACTGACAACAAAGCTCTGTAAGCTTTCAGTTAACTCCCCCTCCCCCCCCATTATGGGATATATTTCAAGTATCCATAATTTTATCAGTTTTGATATTCATTCTCCCTATGTGGATAGCAGTCCCCTTCATGACAAGGTAGAGGATTTAACAAGTAACTAGGGTCAACAGAATTCATCAGCTAGTAGCGTGTCTTCTGATGAGGCATGTGAGAGAGTGGAAAGAATGATGCATTTTAGAGGAACAGGGGCCTGTCTTCAGATCTCAACTCTGCTAATGATCACCCCTGTGATGCCCATTGGCAAACCATTCAATGTCTCCAAGCCTCACTCTCTTTGTCCATAACACTAGTAGGCTAGACTAGGTGAATTCCAAGATCCTTTTCATTTTGAGTCTAAGAGCATCCAGGCTGGTCAGTCTCCATAACTCAAGAATCCCTCCCTCACCTCCCCACCATTGCACAATGAGGCATCAGATAAGAACTTTAGGGAAAGATAAATTATTGTAAGTTATGCTTTTGACAGATACTTCTTTTCTGTTTAATCTATTCATCAGAGGAAATGCCTAGAATCTCAATTAGCCAATACTTTATGAGCCTCATTTGATTATATTTAATCCCTCAAAATAAGATTACATTTCTCTTAAGAAAATTATGAAATTCAAAATTTTTGCTATGATACAAGTCTTTTAATTCCTCCTAAATTGCAGAAATTTTATTGTATTTGAAAAGAAAGACAAAAATCCACTTTTTTATTAAATAGCAACTGAGGAAACATTGCATGTTGTTTTACAATTCACCAATAAACAGCTAAAGTGGCTTCTTTACATTTTCACTGGGGGAAAGACTAGCTCCTGCTTTCCTTCTCAGGGAGAGGGAAGGAGAAGGAGGGAGGGAGAGAATTTGGAACTCTAAATTTTTTAAAAGAATGTTAAAATTTTTGTTTACATGTAATTGAGAAAAAATAAAAATTAAATGTTAAAGAAAGAAAAAAAGCTCTATATGAATATATTTACTAAAATGTTTTCCTTAGTTGAAATAAATGTTATTTTAAAAAAGATTATAAAATTAAATTTTAATAAAGTCATAGTGAATTATATATCATATTCTGTTTCTTCCTTAGCCCACACCTGAAGTTTAATAACCTTACACTGATTTCAATACATGGACTTCCAGGAAAAAATCTTCTGAACACTGGAGAGAGGAAATTTTTAGCAAGCGAGTATGAATTCTGTTTGCTACTTCATTCTGAAATTAGAGTATTGGAATGTATATGCATTTATATTTAGCTTAAATGACAAATTATAGCGAATAACAACAACTCACATTTTTATTTAAGATTCACATGGTAGTTTTTCTAACCATGGACCTAGTAGAATATTATGTTCATTTTGAGCTGGGTTAAGTAGGGTGCTAAAAAGTTACATAACTTGCCTCTGATTTCACAGCTTATCAGTGTTTGAGGTAAAACTTGAACTTATTGTCTCCTGACTCTGGGTCTAGCATTCTTTCCATGATTCCACATGCTAGTATTTTGAAATAGAATACAATCTGTTGCTTACAACCAAATGTGAGAAATTAATGGGTTTAAGTTTTGTTGTTAAACTATATACATTCTAGTTTTGTCATTTTACAACTGCTTATTAAGTACTAAAAATACTACTCCTAAAAAGACAATAAACTGCTCTTTTCTCAAAGCTTACAGAAAAGATTGCTGTGATTTAAAAAACAAAACAAAATTACTCTTGGCTCACCAATAGTAGCAGGTTTATGCTATCTTTATTACACACACACACACAATATTTAAATGAATGGAAATTTATTTCCTTTCCCTTCTACCCACATTAAAAAGGAAAAAAACCCCAGAACCAATGTAACGAATATACATGGTTGAACCAAGCAAATTTCCACGTTGGCCATGTCATAAGAAAATGGCTTATGCTATTTTAATACTTCTTTTATGATCAAAGCTTTTCCACTAATCACACATGGCTTTGAAATTTGCCAACAAAATTTTCTATTCAAAATCTGTGATTTCCTCTAAGACATGGGCTTTGTCTTCACGATATCTCAAAATCTAGGTAGTTCAGCAAGTTCAATGCAATGGTTCCAATTGCTTGTAGGATTGGAGTCCAAATTAGGTTTGCTTTGTGAGAGCCTCTGAGGTTCTACTAACCATGCTGCTCTGAATGGTTGGACAGTAAAAGCTAACATCATTTGAGAATGATCTCGTCACTAGATGTGTAAACACAATCCAAGTCATTTAGGCACCCACCTCTGAGGAGGTAAATGATGCCATGGTTCTCAGCAACTACTTGTGGAAGCCCTAACCAGGAAAATGGCAATTCATATTATCTCCACAGATACCGCCCGTTTTCAGTTACCTTTGGTCATGGGCTATGAGAATAACATGGACGTCTGAGCTCTACAGATTGCTCAAATGCCCACATACAGGGTAATCATGCAATAAATGTCCACTAAATTTAATTTTTAGCCATTTAAAAAATTCTCTCTATAAATGTTTGGTTTTTTTCCCTAGCTAGGGACAAGAAGCACAATTGATTGGCTTGATTTTCCCTTCCTATTCCCAACCTTGACTTCTTATGCTAGTGACGAGGGACATAATCAAAAGGCAGGCAGTGGGAGAGAAGAGAAGGAAGAAACCTATTCAACCATTTGACCTTACCTATCTCCTAAGATTGTTATAATGAAATAAAACAAAATTGAATTTTAAAAAAGAACACATGAGATGTGTGTGAAGGTGCTTTGTAAACTATAAAGCATTATATAAATATAAGATATTATTGTAATAACTTCCTTATATCCCATGTCCATTGAAACTCAAAAAGTTTATCATCATATTAAGTACAGGACTCCATCCTATTTACAGTTTCCTATAGGTGTCTTGCTTTAATTTTGTACATAGAGCTGTCCTGAACCTAAATTTTTACTGCTAGTCCTGTAGTGGAGCTGGTTATTTCACAACTGTGACCTCTTTTTAGCATTTTTCTAACCCTGAAGTTTGGCTAATATTTTATTTGTTTTTCCTGTCCATTTCCAAAATTTCCAGTGAAGATAAAGCTCTGTCTCTTTTTCAGAGGCAGGAACAAGTGTATCCACATGGCTTCTTTGTTTCCAGAAGCTACCTGCCTTGGTCCCTTTTGTCTCCTCAGGAGCCCTGGTATATTTATCTTTCTTGTCATCAAGCCATCAGTGAGACAGCTTCTCCCATGCTGGACTATTAACGGCCATTAACTGTCTGCTCAGGGAAATCACTTTGGAAAAATACATACTTCTTCCTCCCAAGGTTTGCTTTCACCCATCTGCTGAATAAATCAATAAAATTCCAATATTTTCACTAGGAAAAAAGGAGGGAGTTAAATTTTTCACTTCAAAAGTCACATTTTAAAAATGAGAAATGCCTTTAATTCAGTCTCTTGTCAATCTATTAGATTATCACCCTCAAATATCTTAGTGCTTCCTTTCTCTTCTGAAGAAACAAATAAAAATTAATGCCTTTATGTGCCAATTCTCATCAGGTGAACTCTCAAGCTTAAGCTATTAAATATGCATTCTGACATTATCAATAATACTATCATTAAAAATAGTATTACCTTAGCCTTCTACAGATTTCCCCTGGTAGAATTTATCTTTGAGTTAAGGCTCATGAAAGTAATCCTCATACACTAAATGTATTTAAATTTTCCTCACCTCATACAGCCCTCTATAATATTGCTAATATAAAAGGAATGTCACAATAAATATGAATAATCCTTTAGGATTTCTTATGAATGTATAACTAAAACCAACATATTTTCTATTTTTATAAGTAAAAAACTTTTCATAAGGGAATTTTTACTCTAATATGCATTATTTTCCTATGATCCAGACACATCTGATAGTCTTTTCTCATTAAAAGAATTTTTGTGTGTGCTGTTTCATCCCCCTATGGCCTTCACAGAGAGAGATACAAAGCAAAGAACTGCATTACCTTTCACAGTCTTTACAATATAGCTAATGTGCTTCCATTACTAGGATTCTGTTTGAGCTTAGAGAACAGAATAGTATCTCTACCATCCAATGTGTGGATCAAAAAGAAAAATGTTCATCTATTACCCCATTAGGATTCTGTTTACATATCTTTTTGTATACAAAGAATGCTCATAAACATGATTATATAATAATACCATTCATATGGATTATATATTATATATGTGTGTATATCTACACACACACACATATATATATACATACAAAAGTGTATGTATGTGCGTGTGTGTATATACATATATATACACATATATATGTAAACTTTTGCTTTCAAAGCCTTTTCATATACATTATCTCATTTGCTCCTTCTCACAATCTTGGGAGGTAGACATGGCAGGTTTCACCCTCCCCCCTTTACAAGAAGTTTGAGCCTTAGAAAGATTGAATAGCTTCCCTAAAGTCACATGTTTAGAAAGTGGCAGAGCTGATAGTGGTTGTTTGTTTTTGTTGTTGCTGTTATTCTGGAGGCACAATAAAATTCACAGTGGACTTGGAATCACAAGGTCTAGATTCAAGTTCTAATTCTTCAATTTATAATATAACTACTCTATATAATTAACTAAAACATGATAGTTATGAGACATGGACAGTAAAAAAAAATAAAGCATCCCCTGCCTTTGAGGAACTTACATTCTACTTTTAATTTTTAACAAGTATTAACAATTAGAATTGGATCTCAAAGGAACCTAGACCTGAGCTTTCTTTGGGATTCCTCAAAGCAATTATCTTCCTCTAGTTTTCATTATTCTAATCTAAAACAGAGGCAGCTAGGTGGTACAGTGGATAGAATGATGGGCCTGGAATTCAGAAAGATTTGAGTTCAAAAATTAGTTCTGTGACCCTGGACAAGTCACTTAACTTCTCTCTGCCTCAGTTTTCTTGACTATAAAATAAGGATAATAATAGCATCTCCCCCCTACCACCCAAGGTTGTTGTTAGGATCAAATGGGATAATATTTGTAAAATGCTTGGCATATAGTAGGCATTTAACAAATGCTTGTTTTCCTCCTTAAAATCAGAAAGAAATTTTCCAGTTATTGAGAAGCAGCAGAAGAAAGAGTATAGTTGGCATGCATTAGTTACTTTAAAAATCCCTGTTGTGGAATGGTCCAAAGCTGGGAGGGATAATTTAGCTTTAGCTTGAGGATGTCAATTTGTAACTAAGTGTTTCATAACGAATAATCTTCTAGTATGGGCTCTGGTAAACTCACAGCAAGAAAACAGACTTGAACCACTAGGGGACCTCAACCAACCCACCAGATGTCTAATTAATGCCTGCTGTCAGCTGCTCAAATGTCACTTATGGATATTCTTTCTTCACAGCCACTGTTTTAATGATAAAGATTATGCATTGATGTCACTTTGTTCCTGGGTTAATGTTGTGGTTGGTAAAATGATTGGCATAAACAGAGCTGCCAAGCACGTCATCCTTTCCAATGAAAAGATAGTGCCATATGACCACCTCATCCTCTGCACTGGGCAGCAATACCAGGTAAGGCTGTGCTGTGCACGTAGGGCAGAAACCAACGTGTTTGATGATTACCATGATTAACGATTAATCCATTTACCGGGGCACACACTCCTCATGTAAAGAGCATCTCCTCTTGTCTGTGGATGGTGACAGCTGCTGTTCTGTGTCTTTAAAGCACTCTTAAAGGCATACTCGTGACCAGAATTGTATCCTGAAACCCTCCTCTCTTCACATTCCAACAAAAACATTCTGCTCAAGGATAAAAACGATAACGAGTTGGAGAAATGTCATTCTTTAGTATGTTGACTAAAAGACTAACATTTATGCTCTTTATATCAGAATTCAGACACAACCAGGCATGCATTTGGGGGTAAGTTAATGCATGTCTGAAGTCTATAGCACTTGGACTGAATAATGTGGCTCTCCCTGACCTGTCCAGTAGGGATTACTTACTTACCTTTAAACATTACTTGTGTTTTACTACTTTCACCAATAGCTTTTATTACTTTTTAAAAAGAGTTTCAGTTTTCAAAGGCTGTAGAGTTTTTTTCTTGAGAAAATGATAAAAAATAAATTGGAAAAATATTTGAAATTTAAACATTTCTTTTTCTTTTGAGGTCTCCTAACCATACAGATATTTTACTTTCTTTCTCCCTGGGTATCTTTCAATTTATTTTCTGCAAATTGTCCATCCTTTCCCAATGTAGAGTTCCCTGCCACTTTGGAAGAAGTTCTGCATGGACAAAATGGCCAGGATGTTGATTGAAATGAGCATCTGCCCATGTGTGTCCAGCTGCCCTTGTGGCATTAGCTTGTGGCACATTAAGCTCTTGCCATTTTTACAACTGGAAAAAATAAATGGAAAAGTGATCAACAGTGTTCCAATTTAATTTTTCCCCAGGATATGAGAATTAAAGGTAACCAGAGTGATGTGGAAAGGGCAGTTGAATTCATGAGGGAATTTATCTTTTTTTAATTGCTTCTTTTCCTTTCTCTCTTTTATCTAGAGACCAGAATTGTGAATATTTGAATGGCTTCCTTTAACAATATCAATTTATAATTTGCAAAATTTAAGCTAGTATGCTGTAACCTAACAATCTCAGAGAGTTGCCTGAGCTTTAGAGAAATTAAGTGCCTTGCCCATGGTCTCATAGGTACTAAGTATCATGATCGGATTTGAGCTGAGGTTTTCTTGAGTCTGGTTTTCTATCCACTAGTCCATTAGTGACAAATTCAAATAGAAAGGGGTCCCTGCTGGTGCAGCTTAACCTAGAAAACCACAAATTAACATTATCTATGTGGTATTGTATTTTTATTTATTTCATTAAATATTTCCAAATTACATTTTAGTCTGGTTCGGGCAGCATCAGGAAGTTTTGTTGGCTACCTGCATGTGGCCATTTTGACCCCTCTGCCTAACCTTGCTTAGGGCATGACAACATTTCTTAAATGGCAAGACCAGTAACTATATAATTCTTGGTACAGTCCTTTAAAAAAGTAGCCCTTTTGTATTCCCATGCAGATATTTTTAGAGGGGTAGAGATTAGAAGAGCTAAGAGATATGAGAAAGAAAAGTGGAAACCTTTTGATTGGCTTAACTCTGGATTCAATATGATATGATTATGGCAGAAAATGGCAGAACAAAAGTTGTAGTAACCAAATCTCATTTCTCAGATTTGTGAACCAAAGAAACTTAACAAAGAAGAGTCATATTTTCTTTTGTTGAGAGGGATATGAAGAAGAATTTTTCTCTAATGGATATGGAAGAGACAATATAATTCTGTTTCCTCAGATGGAAGGAAGAACTAATGACTATGAGGATTTTTATGACTGCGAATGTTTACAGAGAGGGTTTCTTAGGTGTCCAAGGACCTGTATTTTTTATTGATGTGGCCTAATAGATAAGAGTAGATGAATATAGGTAGAGGAACTTCTTGCAGGTAGGTGATGAACATGATGACAGGTGTGATAACTACCAAAAAATCACAGTGAGGAATTGAGAGGTAACATGGAATAGTCAAAAGACCCTGTCTCTAGTCTCAACATTACAATGAACTTAGCATGTGAGTATGTGTGAGCAAGGTGGGATTTTATTTTTCTTCCTGTTGTTGGAGTTCAGTTTCCCTGGTTCAGGATAAATTGTAAACATCTGAAGGATTAATCTCCTTTGAACCCAGATAATTCATAGCTGTGCTGAGTTAAGTAGGTTTCATGTCTTCTGGCTCTGAGCCAATCAGGGGCCAAGTCTTTGTTATGTATTCTGGGAGGTTGGCATTTTGCTTTTGGGGGTTTGCTTATGAGAACAATCTTTTGATTTCCTAGTAGAGGCTCTGAGTAGCCATATGTTCAAAGCCCCTGACTGCTTAGATGTCTGTGCTCCCTCAATCCAGTGATGTTTGTAAAGTATATAGCAGTATTGCTATGTCAGACAACTGGAGTTCTGTCATTGCTCTTTGTGCATTATTCTCTTTTGAGATTATTGAATTTTGAAATTTTATTGAAATTATTAAAATTATTCTCTCCTTGTATTTTTTCTGCCTGTATTTTTTCCATGTTCAGGGTGCTGACCTTTCCCCAGAACTAGTGAATGTAATTAAAGTAAGATTGTTGACCCCTTTAAGGTTGATTTCCTTTATAAAGCAGATCAAAAGAACCTGTGCTAGCAGGCCATCCTGGGTGTGCCAGGATGCCTGATAATGCAGCATGGCGAGTCCTTTGTTCTCTCTGAGCCTCAGGTTTTCAATCTCTAAATGAACATAATATTTTCCAAAACTACCTATAGACCAGTAAGCTTGACTTTGAATCCTGGCAAAATTCTAGAATATATTGCTAAAGGTTAAAATTTAAATATATATACATATAAACATACATACACATATTATACACACACATATGTGTGACTGTGAAGCTAACTTTGTGAACAAGATGCAAAGATTCAGACTGGTAATCGGTTGGACCTGAAGAGAAATCATTAATAGTTCAGCTTGAAAAGTGATATATAGTAGAATGCCCCATGTATCTGTGCTTGGCCCTGTGCTATTTAATGTTTTTACCAATAATTTGGATAAACATGTAGGGGGGCATATTATCAAATTTATAGATTGTACAAAACTAGGATAAAGTGTTAACAAACTTAATGACAGTCAAAAATGAAAACTATTTTGGTGAACCATAACATTGTTGCCAAATATAACAAGAAGAAATTTAATCAGGATGAATATAAGTCTTACACTTTAGTTGAAAAAGTCAGCTTTACAAATACAAGGCAGAGTAGGCAACAGTAGATTGTGAACTCAATAGTTTGTCCTGGTCAGGCCATATCTGAATTCATATACTCCATTCTAGATGTGACACTTTCATGAGGAATCTAACAATCTAGAAAACATGAGTAAGAAAGTGACCATGATAGTGGAGAGTCTTAGAGCATGTCATATGAAGAATGGTGAGAAGAAATATGGATGGCAAGTCTGGAGAAGACTTAGGGATAGGCATGGTAAATATCTTCAAATATTTTAAAGGGTTATTATGTATGAGAGGGACTAAACATGTTCCCCTGGACCCCAAAGGGCAAAACTAAAAAGAATATGTCAAAGTTACAGATGCAGATTTCAGTTTGATATAAATATATACTTCCATATAGAGCTACACAGAAGTAGAAGGGGGAAGGCAGAGTCAAGATGGTTGAATAGCAGGAAGAAGTGCAGCCTAACTCCCCCACCAAGCTTCTTCCACAAAGATCTAGACAGTGCACTAAAATGAAATCTGATTAGGAAATCTAAGAAAAGCTACAGTAAGTCATTTTTCCAGACCAGGGTGGCTTAGAGAGACAGACAAAAGTAGACACTGGGGACAAGATCTGGCCAGAAGTTCACCCCAGGGACTAAAACAAATATGAGACTAGGCACCAGGGAATGAAGCAACAGAGCAGGAAGAAATTCCAGGGGATCCCTGAACTAGCACAGGACAGAGGAATGGGTACCATCTGGGTACCACCCACCCTGTTTTGGGTTAAACTGAGGGGGCAATCTGCACATAGAAGTAGTGAAGAGTACAGGCCATAGATGTATACATAGCAAATCAATATAATAAAAATAACCATACTACCTAAACTGTTTTAGGTGGTATTCATTGCTATACCAATAAAATGACCAAAGGATTACTTTATAAGAATAGGAAAACATTGTAAAATATCTGAAGGAAGACAAGGTCAGTAATATAAAAGGAATTAGTGGGGAAAAGTGAAGGAAGGGGATCTAGTAGTACCAAATCTCAAACTATACTACAAAGCCATAATTATAAAAACAAGTTGGTACTGGGTAAGAAATAGATTGATCAGTGGAAAACATTGGATGCACAATATACAGAAGCCAATGAGCACAGCAGATTAATGTTCACAGGAGGTAAAATTGACAGTTTTGATTACATATGTTAAAAAGATTTTGTACAAACAAAATCAATGCAGCTAAAAGTAGAAAAGAAGTAAGGGGCTGCAGGGGCAGGGGGCTCTTAGGGGGGAGTGGGCAGTGCCAATCTTTGCAGTAAGCTTCCCTGGTAACTAAGATATATAGGGAACTGAGTCAAATTTATAAGAATTACATCCACTCCCCAACCAAAGGATAGGCAGTCTTCAGAGAAAGAAACACAACAGTCATATTGATTGAAAAAATGCTCTAGAACACCACCAGTTAGGGTATGGAAAAGGTCATTTTTTGTTCAGGTTGGACTAGATGGCTCCTCAGGTAGTATGGTCATTTTTACTCTCAGTACTGAGACTCTGGGATTCTAAGGTACTTCTTAGGGTTATCATCAATCAGAATCAAAAAAATACTTATTATTAAGGAACAGGACGATGTAATCTGGAAAGAACCTGGTTTAAGAGTCAGGAAGCTTACTTCTAGATCCAACTGTGTCACTCACTAGTTTCTATGACTGTGGGCAAATCATTTGACATTTCTGAGACTCAGTTTTCTCATCTGTAAAGTGGGAAGATTGGATTAGAAAATCCCTAGTTCTTCTTTTGTTTTAATTTTTTAATTAATTTGGTTTTTTTGGTTTTCAACATTCACTTTTATAAGATTTTGAGTTCCAAATTTTTTTCTTCCTCTCCCCCCTCCCCAAGACAATAAGAAATCTGATATAGGCTATGCATGTACAATCATATTAAACATATTTCCATATTATTCATGTTGTGAAAGAAGAATCAGAATAAAAGAGAATAACAAGATAATAATAATAATAATAAATGAGAAAAGGAAAAAAGAGAAAAAATAGTATGCTTCAATCTGCATTCAGACTCCATAGTTCTTTGTTTGGATGTAGATAGCAATTTCTATCAGTCTTTTGGAATTGTCTTAGATTATTGCATTGCTCAGAAGAGCTAACTGTATCATAGTTGGTCATTGCACATTGTTGCTCTTACTGTGTACAGTGTTCTCCTGGTTCTGCTCACTTCATCGAGTATCAGTTCATGTAAGTCTGTCTGTTTTTTTCTGAAATCCACCTGCTCATCATTTCATATAGCACAATAGTATTCCATTACATTCATATGCTACAACTTGTTCAGCCATTCACCAATGGATGGCCACCCCTTCAATTTCCAATTCTTTGCCACTGCAAAAAGAACTGCTATAAATATTTTTGTTCGTATGGATCCTTTTCCATTTTTAATGATTTCTTTAGGATACAGAACTGGAAGTGGTATTGCTGGGTCAAAAAGTATGAACAGTTTTATAGCCCTTTGGGCATAGTTCCAAATTGCTCTCCAGAATGGTTGAATCAATTCACAACTTCACCAATAATGCATTAGTGTTCCAATTTTCCGAAATCTTCTCCAACATTTATCATTCTCCTTTTTTGTCATATTAGCCAATCAGATTGGTGTGAGCTGGTACGTCTGAGTTTTTTTTTTAATTTGTATTTCTCTAGTCAGAAGTGATTTAGAGCATTTTTCATATGACTATAGATACTTTAATTTCTTCATCTGAAAGTTACCTGTTTATATCCTTTAACCATTTATCAAGTGGAGAGTGACTTGTACCCTTATAAATTTGACTCAGTTCTCTCTAGATTTTAGAAATGAAGTCTTTATCAGAGACACTGCTGTAAAATTGTTCCCCAGCTTTCTGATTTCCTTCTGATCTTAGTTGTGTTGGCTTGCTGTGTGCAAAACCTTTTTAATTTAATGCAATAAAAATTACCATTTTGCATTTCATAATGTTCTCTATCTTTTGTTTTGTCATTATCCTTCCCTTCCCCATAGATCTGATAGGTAAACTATTTCTTGTACTACTAATTTGCTTATAGTATCACCCTTTATGTGTAAATCATGGAACTCTTTTGACCTTATCTTGATATATGGTGTAAGATGTTGTCCCCTAGTTTCTGCCACATTATTTTCCAGTTATCCCAGCAGTTTTTGTCAAATAGTGAGTTCTTGTCCCAGAAGTAAAAGTCTTGGAGTTTCTCAAACAGTAGATTTCTTTAGTCAATGATTATTATGTCTTGTGTACCTAATCTATTCCACCTATCTACCACTCTATTTCTTAGCCAGTTCCAAGTAGTTTGATGATTACTGCTTTATAATACAGTTTTAAATATGGTACAGCTAGGTCATCTTCCCTTGCATTTCTTTTTATTAATTCCTTTGATATTCTGGACCTTTTGTTCTTCCACATGAATTTTGTTATCATTTTTCCTAGCTCTATAAAATAAATTTTTGGTAGTTTGATTGGTATGGCACTGAATAAATAATTAATTTGGTAAAATTGTCATTTTTAGTATAATATCTCAGCTTACCATGAGCAACTGATACTTTTGCAATTATTTAAATCTGACTTTATTTCTGTGAAAAGTGTTTTGCATTTGTGTTTATATAGTTCCTGGGTTTTTCTTGGCAGGTAAACTCCCAAATATTTTATATTAATTACAGTTCTTTTAAATGAATTTCTCTTTCTATCTCTTGCTGCTGGGCTTTTTTAATAGTACATAGAAATACTGATGATTGGGGGCAGCTAGGAGGTACAGTGAATAGAAGCCCAGCCCTGGAGTCAGGAGGATCAGAGTTCAAATACAACTTCAAACACTTGACACATTTACCAGCCGTGTGCACAACCTTGGGAAAGTCACTTAACCCCAATTACCCTGCCTGCCCCCTTTAAAAACAAAACAAAACAAAAAAGAAATACTGATGATTTATGTAGGTTTATTTTATATCCTACAATTTTGCTAAAGTTGTTAATTATTTCAAGTGGCTTTTCAGTTGATCCTCTAGAATTCTCTAAGTATACCATCATATTATTTGCAGAGAATGATAGCTTTGTTTCTTCATTGTCTATTCTAATTCTTTCAATTTCTTTTTCTTCTCTTATTGCTAAAGCTAACGATTCTAGTACAATATTGACTAACAGTGGTGATTCATCCCCAATCTCATTGGGAATGTTTCTAGCTTAATCCCCATTACATATAATGTTTGCTGATGGTTTTAAATCAATGGTACTTATCATTTTAAGGAAAACTCTTTTATTCCTATGCTTTCTAGTATATATATTTTTTGCTGTTGGAGGGGAGAAGGTAGGGTAATTGGGGTTAAGTGACTTGCCCAAGGTCACATGTCTAGTAAATGTGTCAGGTGTCTGAGGTTGTATTTGAATTCAGGTCCTCCTGATTCCAGGGCTGATGCTCTATTCACTGTGCCACCTAGCCGCCCTGCTTTCTAGTATTCTTAATAGGAATGGGTGCTGTATTTTGTCAAAAGTTTTTTTCTGCATCTATTGAGATAATCATATGATTTCTAAGACTTTTGTTATAGATATGGTCAATTATGCTGATGTTTTTTCTAATATTGAACCAGCCCTGCATTCCTGGTATAAATCCTACCTGGTCATATTATATTATCCTCATGATAAGTTTCTGTAATCTCTTTGCTAATCTTTTATTTAAACTCTTATGTCAAAATTCATTGGATAAATTGGTCTATAATTTTCTTTCTGTATTTTGGCTCTTCCTGGTTTAGACATCAGCACCATATTTGTATCATAAAAAGAATTTGGTAGGACTCACCTGTTTTCCCAAATAGATTATATAGCATTGAAATTAATTATTCTTTAAATGTTTGGTAGAATTCACTTGTAAAACCATCTGGCCCTTCAGGTTTTTTCTTAGGGAGATCATTGATGGCTTGTTCAATTTCTTTTTCTGAAATGGGGTTAAGTACTTTATTTCCTCTTCTGTTAATTTGGGCAATTTATATTTTTATAAATATTCATCCATTACACTTAGACTGACAGATTTATTGGCATATACAGTTGGGCAAAATAGCTCCTAATTATCATTTTAATTTCTTCTTCATTGGTGGTGAATTCACCGTTGTCATTTTTGATGCTGATAATTTGGTTTTCTTTTTTTAAAAAAATCAAATTAACCAAAGATTTATCTATTGTATTAGGGTTTTTTTTTTCATAAAACCAGCTCTTAGTTTTATTTGTTAGTTCAATAGTTTTCTTAACCTCTCCTTATTTATCTCATTAATCTCTCCTTTGATTTTCAGAATTTCTAAATTGGTATTTAGATGGAGATTTTTAATTTGTTCTTTTTCTGGCTTTTTTAGTTGCATGCCCAATTCATTTATCTCTTTCTCTATTTTATTCATGTAAGCATTTAGCAATATAAAATATCCCTTTGAGAAATGCTTTGGCTGCATCCTATAAGTTTTGGTATGTTGTCCCATTATTGTCATTATCTTTGATAAAGTTGTTGATTGTTTCTATTTGTTGTTTGACCCACTCATTCTAAAAGGATTAGATTATTTAATTTCCAATTAATTTTTATTCTATTTTTCCATGACCATTAATTACATGCAATTGTTATTGTGTCATGATCTGAGGAGGATTCATTTAATATTTCTGTCTTTCTGCACTAGACTGTGAGGTTTTTATGCTCCAATACATGGTCAGTTTTTATGTAGTCTCAGTGCTATGTGCCACTGAGAACCTTTTTATCCCCATTGAATTTTCTCCAGAAGCCTATCATATCTAATTTTTCTAAAATTCTATTCATTTTTTATTTCTTTCTTTAATTTCTTTCTTGTTTATTTTGTGGTTAGATTTATCTAGTTCTGAGAGGGGGTGGTAGGTTGAGGTCCCCCACAAGTATAGTTTTGCAGTGTGTTCCTGCAACTCACTTAACCTCTCTAAGAATTTAGATGCTATGCCACTTGGAGCATATATGTTTAGTAATGACATTATTTCATTGTCTATTGTACCTTTTAGGAAGATGTAGGTTTTTTTTTCTTATCTCTTTTAATTATATCTATTTTTATTTTTCTATGTCTGAGACCAGGAATGGTCTGCTTTTTTTTTTTTCACTTCAGCTGAAGCATAATATATTCTGCTCCAGCCTTTTACTTTTACTCTGTATGTATTTTTCTGCTTCAAATGTGTTTTTTGTAAACAACATTCTGTAGGAGTATGTTTTTAATCTATTCTGTTATCTGCTTCCATTTTCTGGGAGATATCATCCCATTCACATTCACAGTTATGATTACTAACTGTATCTTTCTCTTCATCCTATGTTCCCCCCATCTATACTTTTCTCTCTCCTTTCACCCTTTTCTTCCTCACCAGTGTTTTGCTTCTGACCACTGCCTCCATCAATCTGCCCCCCCTTCTTCCAGCCTCCCTCCCTTTTCTTTTCCTTTTCCCCTACTACTTCTGCTATCCCTTTTGCCCTCCCTTCTGTCCACTCCTATCCATTTTCTTTCCCCTTTCTCCTCCTACTCCCCTATATGGTAAGATAGATTCCTATAGCCAACTTAATGCATTTGTTATTCCCTCTTTGAGTCAAATCCAATGAGAGTAAGCAAACAATGCTTGCCTGCTGTAAAGCCATGCACAAGCAGCTTTCCAGAGGACTGCTGCTGTGAACAGCTTTTCAAGGTTCTGATTACACAATATAGTGAACTCTCTATTTATTCAATAACAAATCAGAGCAAAACATTCGCAGAAAATCAAAATACAGCATTCACATTAACTTATCACTAAAATAGCCACATAGTTTTCATCAAAGTGGTCACAATAGTTTTCAACAAAGTACAATCATTTAGTCAATCAGAAAATCCTTAATTCAATCACAAAGTACAAAAGTCAAAGTTCTCCACCCCTAGGTCACAACAAATCATAATCTTCTCAGTCAGTACACAATATCCAAGTAAAGTGTTCTTTCAGCTTGACTCAAGGCTGGCTCTCAGTTTCCATGGTTCCTTTTCCATGGTCCCAGCTCCAACTGTCACCTGAGTTAAAAGGCAGGCAGCTCCCAGTTCCTTGTGCAGTTCTTTGTCCAGTTCCCATTCCATATTGAAGTTCAAGGTGTCCAGTTCACTTCAAGTCCTTCATAGTTCCTGTTTCAGGGACGACAAAGTTTTACAGAGCCACAGTAATATTCATGCACATTTCCATCACCATCATCAATTCACTATCTGACTGTGAAATCAGCTCAGAGCCACAAACAATGTCCAAGAAGTCAGCACAAATCATCAGTAAAGTCCCAGGACCTCCAAAACCCTCTTCCAGGACTTCTGTAAACATACAACCAGAAAATCCTCTTTCAGGGCTTCCATTAAGGTCCCAGGGCTTCTGTACAAAGTCTCACAAACAAACATCAACAGAGACAGAGCAGACAAACAGTGCCAGAATTCCACATGTTTTCTCCTTCTTGACTCTGCTACCACAAGAGTCCTCCTCTCAGTTTTTTTCTGTCTCTAGCCCTGGGACTCACCTTATATAGTCATTAGCTCTTTCCCAGGAGTTCACAAGTTCTAGGGTTTACAAGTTGTGGGGTTCACAATTCTGTTTCTTAACAGACTTAATACAAGGCTCAAAAGAAATTTGAACTGAAACAAGGTGTTAATTGAATAGCTGAAACAATGTGTGAACTACTTCTGTGCTTGCCATTACATCCTCCTCCCTTCTTTCACTCTGCTGTAATAGGTCTTTTCACCTCTTCTTGTGATGTAATTTATCCTATTATGCCTCCCTCTTTCCTCTTCTCCCAGTACAATCTTTTTTTACCCTTTAATTAATTGGGTTTTTTTTTTATCATCACATCAAAGTTAACTTACACACATACCTTCTGTCTATATAAGCCTCTTCTAACTGCCCTAATAAGGATTTAGTTCTTAAGAGTTGTAAGTATCATCTTCTCATGTAGGTATGTAAATAGTCTAACCTTATTGAATAACATGTTTTTTTTTTTCTTTCCTGATTATATTTTTATGCTTCTCTTGAGTCTTGTATTTGATGATGAACTTTTCTGTTAAATTCTGTTTTTTTCATCAGGAATGATTGCAAGTCTCCTATTTCACTGAATATTCATCTTTTCCTCTGAAAGAGTATGCTCAATTTTGCTGGGTAGTTGATTCTTAGTTGTAATCCAAGCTTCTTTGCCTCCCAGAATATCATATTCCAAGCCCTCTCATCCTTTACGGTAGAAACTGCTAAGTCCTGTGTAATCTTGACTGTGGTTCCATAATATTTAAATTGTTTCTTTCTGGTTGCTTACAGTATTTTCTCCTTGACCTGATAATTTTTGGAATTTGGCTACAATATTTCTCAGAATTTTCATTTTAGGATCTTTTTCAGGAGGTGATTGGTGGATTCTTTCTTTTTTTTTTTTAAACAAATACTTTATTAACTTCTGTTTTACATCATTCATTTCCGCCAGATTTTGAGTTACAATCATTTTCCCCCCATTATTCCCCTACCCAACCTCCCAGAATAGCAGTCCCACAAGATATCGCTTCCTCCAATCTGCTCTCTCCCATACCTTCTCCCATACCCCCATCGACTTTTCCATTAGAGGAAGATGAATCTTTGTGTCCCAATGCCTGCACATCTTATCTCCCAATTATAGGCAAAAGAGTATTAATAATAGTATTTATATATATATTTGAAACATTTAATGTTACGACCTTGAATTTCAGATCCATTTCCTTCCTCCCTTGTCACCCATTCCTTCTTGGGATATAAGTAATTCAGTATATGTTGTACATGTCTAGCTATGCAAAACATTATCATAGTAGATATATTGTGCAAGGCTGCTTATAATTCCCTCCCACTCATCCCACCCCCCACCTGGTCCATTCCCTACATGATCCTATCCCTCTTCTATAGTGGGTACTTCCAACCTCCCCTCACCCCAAGGATGCCCTCCCATCCATCATCCCTCCTCTCATCCCCCTTCCCCCTATCCTGCTGCAGGTTGAGATATCCCATTTAGTATGTATGTCATTTTCTCCCTGAACCAAATTCAATGTGAATGTGGTTTTGCCTTTTTAGCCTTCCTTATTCTCCCCCTCCTTTGTACCCACTTCCCCTACATGAGATAGTTTACCCTACCATGTCTCTCCCCATCTCCTCTTGCCACTTTCCTCTCTCACCTCATAATTTCATCCCTTGAGTATTCTCCCTTCCCAACAAATTCAACCTATGCCCTCTATCCATATATAACTGTAACCATATACACACACATTCACACATGTATTCATATGACCACACCCCCTTCTTCCATTATTTTCATAGTGAGAAAGATATCATCAGTCACAGATATTGCTTTTCCATATAGGAATGTAAATAGTTCAACTTTGATAAGTTCCTTTTGATTTCTTTTCCCTGATTACCTTCTCAGGCATCTCTTCTTCTCCTCAATGCCCTTTGGCTCCTTTGCCATTTGAGCTAGTCTATTTTTTAAGGTGTTGTTTTCCTCAGTCAGGCTGTTGACCCTCATTTCATACTTTTCCTGCATCCTTCTCATTTCTCTTTTAATTTTCCTCCACTTCTCTTATTTGATTTTTAAAGTCCTCTTAAGGTCCTCTATGGCCTGCAACCCACTCATGTTTTCCCCTGGGGCTTTTGGAGCAGGACTTCTGACCTCACAGTCCTTTTCCCGCTCTATGCCCCCAAAATAGGAGTCTAGGGTTGCATTTTTCTGTTTCCTTTGCCTTGGCATGTTGCCACTTAATTGCTTGACTTTTGGGCTTGTTGCCACACTATGGCTTTAAGGCCAGATAGAGGAATTTTCGTCCCGAACGTGTGGGGGGCAACTTCCGTTTCTGGCAAGCTGTAAACCCACCCACAACTTCCACCCTAGATCACAATCCAGATCCAGGGAGGTTAAAGCAAGAGCGATTACCCCCCAAGACTGATCGCTGGATCTCCCCACGATTTGTAGGCTGGGAGCCGGAAATGCCTCTGAAAACTACACAAATGGCGTGTCTCCTCAGCAGCTTCTAGCCCCCAGGGGAGGGAGCTGACGCATTCCCCAAATACAGGTCCCAAAGTCCATAGGACACTAACCTCTTACTTTGTCCTAGGCAAGTCTATGCTGATAATTCTGGCGTCTCCACAGTTCCTGGTGTTCTGGGGTTCCTCCAGCCGGCTGCTGGCCCTGCCGCCCTGGGGCTAAAACCTCGGCTCACGTGGACCTGGGCTCGGCTCGGCTCCTGCGCTCTGCCCGCTGCCGGCTCCCAGACCACTGCGCTGGTCCTTCTTGCAGGGTGCTGGGCTGTCCTCAGCGGGAGGTTAGCTCCTCTGTGTCGTTCTGTGGGTGCTGGGGCTCCAGAAGATTTTCAGAGTCCTTTTTTACATAGTTTGTGGAGAATCTGGGGGCAGAGAGGCTTGGACGAGCTGTTTCTACCTTGGTGGATTCTTTCAATGAATGACCCTTTTACCCTCTGGTTCTAGGATATCAAGGCAGGTTTCCTTGATGATTTTTTTTTGCTTTTTGGAGGGGGGAGGTAGGGCAATCAGGGTTAAGTGACTTGCTCAGGGTCACACACAGCTATGTTTTGGTGTTAAGTGTTTGGGGTCGTATTTGAACTTAGATCCTCCTGACTCCAGGGCTGGTGCTCTATTCATTGTGCCACCTATGTTTTCTTAAAAGATGCTGTCCAGACTTCTTTCTGATCATGGCTTTCAAGTAGTCCAGTAATTCTTAAATAATCTCTTCCGGAGCTATTTTACAGGTCAGTTGTTTTTCCAATGAGTTATTTTACATTTTCTTCTATTCTTTCATTCTTTTGACTTTGACTCATTCTTGATATCTCATAAAGTCCTTTTCTAATTGCCCAATTCTAATTTTTAAGGAATTATTTTCTTCAGTTAGATGTTGTACCTCCTTTTCCATTTGGCCAATCTACTTTTTAAGGAGTTGTTTTTTAGTGGATTTTATTTTTACATTTGACAACTGTATTTTTTAAGGAATTGTTTTCTTCTGTCAATTTTTGTCCTTCCTTTTCCAAACTGTTGACTCTCTTGCATACCTCTCATTTCTTTTCCAAATTTTTCTTCTACCTTTCTTATTTCACTTTAAAAATCTTTCTGGAGCTCTTTCAAGAAGGCTTTTTGTACTTGAGACCAATTCATATTCCCCTTTGAGGTTTCAGAAGTAGGCATATTGACAATGTTTTCCTCTTTCTGAGTTTGTTTTGATCTTCCCCATCACCATAGTACCTTTCCATGGTCAATGTTTGTTTTTGCTTCTTGCTCATTATTTTTTGCCTATTTTGTGACTTTTAAAGTTGAGCTCTACTGGAGCTGGAGCACATTACGAACTGTCCCAAGTTTCTTGTGCTGGAAGTCCTGGGCTTTTTATGCTGGGGCCTCAGGTGCTAGCAACTGGAGGCTGTAGGGGTCTGAAAACTTACCTGGTGCTGAGTTGGGGTCCTAGTGGTGTCTAGGCCACAGCGGTATTGTCTGGCATGTTCTGAGGCTAGGTGGAGTTTTTATGCATTTCCCTAAGGCTACACTGAAGAAAATGGAGGTCTGGCCACTGGAGGATGCCTGCCCACCCAGGGCTACACTGAAGCACATTGTGGTTCTTGGAGTCTGCCAGTTCCTCTGACTATGCTAAAGCACATGGGGGTTCCTGGTGTTAGTGTTTTCCTGCTCCACACGGGGGCTCAGGATTCTCCACTGGTTTTCTGAAGTGGGGTTTGCTTCTGACTTGTGGAGACTCTTCCTGTCCTGGATTGTGCTCCCTTTTTACCATAGTGATAAGGACCTTTTTTGCCAATCCTCCAACTCTCCCAGGCTAAAAGACTACACCACCTTGTCTTTCCACTGATTCCACTGTTGTAGGATTTGTTCTGGGATGCTATTTTATGGTTGTTTGGAAGTAAATATGGGAGAGTTACAATGATATACTGCTTACTCTGCCATCTTGGCTCCCAGAAGTCCCTCTGGTTCTTCTTGTCCTAACAGAAGGCTTAAAAGCTGCTGAAGATGAAATGAGATAAAATATGTCATGTCTTGCAAAGCTTAAAGTATTATGTAAATATTAACTATGTTACTGTTACTACTACTATTATTCCTTTTGTATCTTGATAATGTCAAAGAGAACTGCATCATCTATATTTAAGACTCCCATCATCAGTCAGATATCACCAGAAGTTTTGCCAATAAGAGTACTGCCATCACAGCCAAGGCAGAAAAGCATACAACAGTCGAGATTTTAGCTACACAAAGCAAGAATTTCCAACCCCACTTTATTATTTCACCAAATCCTACCTTTCTCCATTATCTTTAAGTGGGGCATAAAATATGTCATGCTAACTTAATAAGTCTGGTGTGGGGGTCTAAAACCTATATCAGATAGAAGCTGAAAACTGTCAGAGGTCTGAGAGAATTTGTAAACTCCAAACCCCAAACTCCGACACAGATACCCCCAAAGGGAGAGGAGATTATTCCAAAGATGCTGTCTTACTAACAAGAACCAACATTTACATAGCACTTACTGTATGCCAGTGCTAAGCACATTACAGTTGTTATCTCAGTTGATCTTCACAACAGTCCTGGGAGGTAAGTGCTGTTATTGTCATCATTTTCCAGATGAGGAAACTAAGACAAAATAGTTTTTGAAAACCCATGACCAGTTCATCATCACTAAATTCCTTTGGTGATTTCTATGCTCAAGATTTCAGGAATCTCAACAGTAGCACCCAATATATAGAACCTCCCCAGGAACATGACAAGGGAAGAGTACTCATCAGCACAAAGAGAAATCCATCCAGAAATAACTGATGCTAATCGGAGAGGTCCTATTTCATCTCTACCATCAAATACTGCAAGAGCATAAACATAACAGTTAATTTTCATACGTCAGCCATGGAAATCCTGCTAATTCTTACTTTCTTGACTTCAAAACCATGCCCTGCTGTGAAGTACCTTCATCTTCCTGCTTCCTTTTTCAGTTCCCTTTTGTGTCTCTTTTTATTTGCATTAGTATCCCTAGCATTTAGCACAGTGCCATGCTCCTAGGAAACCCCAAATAAATACTTGTTTCCTCACTCTTATTGCAGCCAGGCCAACTACAGGAAAGAGACTAGTGTACTCCAGAATTGCAGATTCTAGCTGCTCTTCTCCTTCTCCCACTGCTCAGCTGCACTACCTTCCATACTGTGCTAACAACACAGCTTATCTACTCTTGAACAATCTACTCCAGTAACTGAGAGTTTATTCACACTCTGTATAATTTCAAATCCTTCTCTCCTGTGATTCTTTCCTTTCTTTCACCCCCACTCTGAGTTGCCAAGCCTTATTGATTCTGCCTCCACAGTTCATCTCATATCCATCACCTCATTTCTGTTCGTGCAATCTCTATTTTATTTTAAGCCCTCATCACATTTTACCTGTACTATTCTAGTAGCTTCCTAGTTGCTATCCCTGTTTGTAGTCTCTCTATACTCTAATTCATCTGCCAAATTAATATTCCTAAAATATAGATCTATCCCAGAAGGAGATTTGGGGAAGATACCAGGTTCTTTTATCTGTTTCCTTACCATTTAGCAGCAAATGCTTTCTAAACAGGTGATTTTGTTTCATGGAATCAGAAAGATGAAAATAATGTGTATAAAACATATGTACTTGAAAGCCAAAAATATTAGAATGAAAATTTGAGGTATGTGTGGCTGACCTTTAGCATCACAGCAGAGTATAGAAATACAACTGCTGATTGCCTTCACATGTGCACACGAACACACACACACACACACACACACACACACACACACACACACTCATGTGTGCACTCTGAGTTCTCTGGAGGCTGATTCTACCAATATCAGCATGGGACCATAAAGAGAGCAATAATTAAAAGAAGTTTTTAGTCTTTCTTTATATGAAAGGAGGTGTGACCTTCTCATGGGGGCAGCAATGTCCTTATTCATGGCTTCTAAAATCTATGTCATGGGATTAGAGACCAGGTTCAAATTTCACTTGTTTTAATAGGCTTGAAACCTGGGGTCTCTGACTTATTTTTATATTTCTAGTACTAAAGGGATGAGAGGCCAGCCCCTCTGCACTGTTAGCCATTATCAATACAGTTATAAATACCAGACACTCACCATATTGTTGTCAAACAGTAGGGATACCAGGTTGGCATAGCCCATGGCAGCTCAAAATTCCTGAGCTCAAGAAAACTGACAGCTACAGTCTTATGGTCTCTGGGATTATAGGCATGTTCCACCATGCCCAGCAAGTCCTTGGAATTTTGAACATGGGCCTTAGGGCTGAGGTATGTAAGGTTAATAAATACCAAAGAAACAAACAAAATGAAGGAATGAACAAATGACAGTATCAGTCTGTTCATAGCCTAAATAAATTACTTAGTTCATTAGTGTTAACCAGTTACCAAACTTCAAACTTCCATAGGTTCAGTGAACATATTAACATTAATTTTTGTATTCTACCTCATATATTGACAGTATCTTGCATCTTGATACTATATGCTACAGTCTATAAGATGAATTTTGTGGGGATTTTCAAAATTGTCCAATCTGCAAGAAACACCCCCCCCACTGAGGCAGTGCTCTGAGTCAATGGCATTTTATTAAAGGGTCCATGGTCCCCTCTAATGAAGTGGACCTCAGATCTTCCTCATCTCTGAGATGCCCCTTCCTCCAGGGCTTTAGTTTTATAGTCCTTGCTACCTAGACAATACAACTGAGCAGAACAAAAATATAGAACCTTATTGGTTGATAGACCTTGCCCTTGACCATCCAGGAGATTCTACACAAAATACAGAATCCCATTGGTTGACGAGTTGACTAATGAGCAGACCTTGACAAACCAATTTTGAGCCTCCAGGAAGTCCTACAAAAGTCAATGACAGGCTCATGGGGTTGGGGAGCAAATGGTAAAACATCTACATGGACCAATAGGCTGGTGGAAGGGCAGGCCATGGTCCAGCAACCAGGATCATCCATTGGCTATGTGCTCATGGTCATCTCCTCATGTGGGGCAATAGAAGGATGACAAGGGGTAGAGGGGCAACAAAAATAGCTGGTGGTCTTTCCATGTAATTGAGTCACCTCTGTCACACTGAGCTTGGTCACCATAGTAAGAGAAACAAGGGTGGAGGGCCTCTGGTTAGTTTCCTAAAACTAAGCAAGTGAACTTACAATCTGCAGTTCACAGATCTGAAGCCTACTATCAGAACTTATAATCACTACTTTATGGAATCATATCGAACTGATCAATACTGATTGGAATAAAATAGGGGTTCAATAAATCATCTATCACAGTTATAGGAGGGGTAGCAGACTAAAAAAGTCCTATTATAACATGCCATTCCAATAATAAAAACTTTTCAGTAGTTCCTGTTGCCTCTAGGCTAAAATACAGTCTTTAGCATGGTATTTAAAACACATCACAAGATGGTTCCCAGTTACTTTTCCAGTCTTGTTTCTTGCTACCCTCTATTCTAGTCAAACTGACCTGTTGTTTCCTGTGCAGAACATTCTATCTCCTACTCCTATTCCCTTACATAGGTGGTCTCCCACACCTGGAGTTCACTCTGGCCTTTTTTTTTCACACTGGGTTTCTCTGTTTCGATGAGGGTGGAAGTAGAGCAGCCATTCATACTCTTTACCCCACTACTAATCGGCGTAGGAGCTTTGACCTGCTCCAATTCCAACCTGGACAACCTAGAGGCCCTCATTCCCAATGATACGCCGTGTTGTGAAGAACTTAGAGTGAACATACTCTTAAATTTAGCTCACTATATCTCAGAAGTCATGAGCATAAGCGATTTGCCAGCCTCAGCCTGCTTGGTGGCAGGAATTTCAAGTATGTGCCATTACATCCTGTCTGACTACGCCTTGTCTTCACCTCTGCCTTTTAAAATCTGTATCTTTCTTTGAAATTCAAGGCCATCTTCTATACAAGGTTTTTCTGGATCCCCCAAATTTTAGTGCTCTTTCTCCCCTTTTGAACTACCCTGTATAACTTTGTATCATGCTTTGTATTTATCTGTATACATGTCGTACCTCTTTCTCCCCAAGCCCCAGTAGGATGGAAGCTCCTTGAAGGCAGAGGCAGTTTCATTGTTGTCTTATATCTCCAATTCCTATCATTACACCTCACACACAATCGACACTTAATAAATGCTCATTAAAGCGAATCAAGTTGAATAGAAGCTCCAAACAAAGATGGTGTCATTTTTATTAGCTAATTAACAAGTTTGGCAAAAAACATCCTCCTGGTGCCAGAAAGCACTCTAATTGGGGTAGATAGTATGGCTTGAGTTTCATAATTACACAACACCCATACTCTTAATATTACTGTTATTATTATTACTCTTTCCATGTGTATGCCTCCATAGCCAATTCTCTACCCAGGGACCTTTGCAATATTACTTGAGTTCCACCAAGCTCTTTCTGGACAGTTTACTTTGGATGCAGTCTTTCAACTCTTAATGCCAAATCTGTCCGTCTGCCTTAATAATGTGGGAAATGCCATCCTACAGGCGTGAAAAACTTGGCATTCAGTGAAGTTTTTTCTACTTCTCCATACTATAGCAATGGCCAAAAAGAACTCCATGAGTGCTAGACTACGGAGGAATTATATAGATTGTGAGGAAGGTTATACTTTTACAACTAGAGTAAACTCACTTTCAATTTAGACTTTGTTCTTTCCCCCCTGACTTTTTATATCTGTACTGCACCCACTGTTTGGAAGGGGAATGCACTGAGAGTTTTATAAATTGAAAGGCTATAAATTTGTTCTTCATTATAATAATTTTAGGTGAAGGACTTTTTTCTGGTTCATTAAAGCATGACTTACCAAAGTGGTGTGATATGACTAAAATTCCATTTTCTTCCATGCTACCAACCTTTTGTCTGTTCTTCATGATAGTTCCATTAAGATTTCAAAACTCCAATGTTTTATGTTCACTATTGCACATTTTTTCATGTTAATAAAAGCAACTGGTTGTCTACTTTTGTAATGAGTATTAAGTCGATCATGAGAAATATTGGTCCATTTTATAAGAAAGAGAATCATCTCTAGTTGCACCTTTTTAAAACATGTTTTTATGATTATGTTCAGAAAATAGGTATTTTCCATGCATAGAACTTGTTGGCATTTTAGTAAAACCAAAAAAAACCCATAAGTATAGTTTGTATCTTGGATTAGAACTCAATTTAAATAATTGTTTAATTTTACATTTCAAAAAAATCCTTTTTCCTTCTTAATTTAAGGAAAAAATTAAGACTGTTGTTCTAATTCATTGAATTGTAGTTGCACAAAAGTTATATACAAAAAGTTCTTTTTGAGGAATTTTGTGAGCATATTGAGCTCCTATTTGTGAGCTCACTATATGTGAGCATATTTCCTTCCCTACCTTGGGCAATTTCTAAAAATGAGCATATTTTAATTGTCTCGTAGGTAAGAGGAATGAGTGCTTTCCCCTCTACAGTTAGCTGAAGCAGTGTTATGTAACCCCTAAAGTTTATAAGACGGGAGAAAAGTTGACAAACGCGTTTCTTATTATTGCCCTGGGTTCACTTGCTTGCTCCTCTACATCTTAAAGACTTTTGCCTGCATTTTCTGTAAAAGCGAGAGCTGGTGCTGTCCATTGTTGCTTCTACAACTGTGGTCAACAATCCCAAATTCAGCTGTTGCAGAAATTCCACAAGGGATGATGCACAGGAGGCCCATGTGCCCTGGGGGAGTCAGGAGAAAGTATCATTGTGTTCTTGAGATCGAAGAAAAAAGTCAAGCTAATCCTACACTACAAGGAGTGAATATCCCTACAGGCTCCCCCAAACTTTCCATTCAACTGAAAACCAGTGTGAGGGTGCTAAAGCTGAAAAGCTACCTCACCTTCATGTTACAGTTTCCTTTTTCAAACAGTAATCAACAAACCCAGATACTGAAATCATTTCTTTACCTAATTCCAAAAGACCTTTTATTTTTAGACACATTTTTTTCATACTCCCTAATCCAGTATCCTGAGGGTTGTCATATATGTAAAAGGATGTGGTCCCTCTGGCCAGGATTGCCCCACTTGTCTTGACATATAGGTAGGGGACTCAAATGAGGACTAACACCTAATATACTTTGACATGGCAGACAAAAGGTTACCATCTTAAATACCACAAGCCAATTTACTCTAGTTCTGAGACCTTTATTTCCATCCAAGTCAAAGCTGCCCATGGGGATAACAGTGGAACAAATATTTAAGGAAAAATAAATTGACTTCAATACTGTTATAAGCAACTAAGACTGCCACATTCAGCTGCTGTGGCAGTAAGCACCTCCACAAAGGTCTAGGAATTTATACCAGGTAGCTGTAGATAAGAACAGTCTTCTACAAAATTGTGGATCTTCAGTGCTTTCTTCCACCCCATCCCTTTGTATCTCCCAGCCCTTATCTCCCAGGTAGTTATGCCTGTTCCCTTATTCAAACTTGCCCTCACTGTAGCCCATCCCCTTTGGGTTCTGATCTGTTAAAAAAGAAACTTAATTGGTACTGATGTGTTAATGGTTGTTAAACTGTTAGCTATATTAGGCTTCCCAAGTAACATAATTGCATTTTAATGGGAGCCTTCAGGAAATGGTGTGGGAATGCTGACTATGATGAGAATTTCAGATGCCAAGGAGGTCAATGGGCTGACAGAAAGCCTTTCTTATTCCCTCCAAGTGACACCAGGTAGGTAGTAGGTAGCTGCTTAGGGAAAGGACCAGCTCTGGCTACCAAGCCAGAGGGGCAGCTACTTGGGTACTGGGCTTGTTGTAAGGAAGACCTGAGGTCAGATCTATCCTACTGAACTTAGTATGTATGACACTAAGCAAGTCTTCTCAACTATAAAATGGGGATAATAACAGCAGCCCCCCTTCTTTCAGGATTGTTGTGAGGATCAAATGAGACATCTGTGAAGCATTTAGCACAGAACTTGGCACATGGTAGGTGCTATTTAGATGTTTATTCCCTCTGGCCCCTCAGGCCTCCAAGCCAAAAAGTGCACATCACAAAGTATTGTAGAGTTTTGTAGATAGTAGGTGCTAAATGTTAGTTGAATTGAATTTTCCTGAGCTATGGCCTAGTTTATCACTAATATCCTCTTCTGTAAAGGGTTATTAATGGCACTCTTGGAGGAACATACCTATGCCAGCCATTCTTCATGTCCCTTATGCATTAGAATTACTATGTCATCACCCAGCATATTGTTTCTCTGGATATCTTTGCCTCAGGTCCCATGTCCCACAGGAGCTGACATCACTAAACTATTGACTAACAGAGAGATTGTGAAGGATAGCAAGCAAAGATACACTGGCAAAATCCCATCCAATCTTTTCACTCTCAACGATGACGAGGACTGTTTAAGGGCACTGAAATGGATAAATGAGAACTTTATTCCTTCAGAAGGTAAGGATTTTTGTAACTATAAACATTTTCAGAGCAGCGTTTTATTCCTATAATGAGTCTCATTCTTCATCTAGTTCAGCATATAATTACTGCCTAATTAATTCCAACCAAATCTTTCATCTGTCATGCTTTGTTTTCCAGATTAATTTACAACTTGTTGTCATTTTTGGACATCCAGAATGTTTGCTGGGGGAAAAAGGCTTGAGATAGTTTAATTATCTATAATTATTATATGCCACAAAATGAATATCCTAAGAGCAAAGCTTGGCTAAAATCATTAACTAATTAAAGAATAATTTAATAAGCAAACATGTTTAGCAATTATATGAAAAATATGTCTCTTTTTCTAAAGCTGAAAAGAGCTAGAAAAAAACAGGTCTAAATTAGGAGAGCTTTTTTTTCCCATTCAAAATCCATTGTCCTCTTCTTTAGCCTTATCTATAGAGTACTTCACACAGGTGTACATATTCAAGTTGCATATCACTTTTTATGCTAAAATGGACGCATAAAAATATGTACAAATGTATCCATCATTCAAAGGTGTTTTCAACCAATTGCTCTCTATTACCTTAAATTTCATTGAAATTTGACTAAATAAAAATGCCAATAAGAATTCAAGTTATTTATACTTTTTGCCCACATGGTCTAAGGATTCAAAAGGTGTGTAGAAAGTGGGGGTGGGGGAGAAATATAACATTAAAAGAAATACAACCACTTTTCTTTGATGAGAAATTTAAAAGGAGTCAACAAGAAATGAAAATTTATGTACCATATTTTTATTTGAGTTTTCGCTTTTGAATTTTTCCAGAACACTTTAGTCACCTTTAATCCTTGTGATGTGGCCTACAAGTATACAAATACTTGGGTGAATGCAGTAAACAAAGAGTGTAGGGGCAAATACTTATTAATTTTACCAAAGTTAAGCTCAAGAATGTTCTATATGTCCAACTTGCATCTGATCTTAGAATTCAGAATTAGAAGGAACTTTGAGGGCACTGAGACCAACCCTACAATTTTATAGATGAGGAAGTGAGGAAACTGATGCCTAGTGAGGCTGTTACTTTCTCTCTCATATCTATCTATCTATCTATCTATCTATCTATCTATCTATCTATCTATCGATCTATCTGTATGTGTGATATATATTTACATATTACACACACACACACACACACACACACACACACACACAGACATGAATACATGATAGAGATAACCAGGTAGCCAAGTACTCTGTCTCAGTCTCTCTGGAAATACACACATACATACACATACATATCACATATATATGTGATATGTATGTTTTAGTATATATTTTTGTGAACATATATATTTATACTCAAATACATGATAAGGACAACTGAATGTCAGAAAGACTCACTATCCCTGGGGTCACTTTGATTTCTTCTTTCAACTGTCTCTGTTGAGTTTACCCAGAATTCAGCTAGGCTTGACTATTTACATGATTTTGAATAGGCTGGACAAGTCACTGGCTCTATTCCTTACAGTGAGATGGAGGACCACTAGGCATTACCATCTGCCCTGCCTCTATGCCCAGCAGATTCCTGGTACTGTTGTATGAGCTAATTTTGTCCCTAAGGACCCATCACAATATTGTGCACTGTTAAGACTCCTGGACCCTTCCACTTCCTTGCAGTTTATCTTTCTTATATGTGTTGTCTCGCCCAATTTGAGTCTGAATTTATTGAGAGCAGGGTCTGTCTTGTTTTTTCTATTTGTATGCCCAGTGCTTTGTAGTGTGTGGTATAGAGTAAAAACTTAATATACTTTGTTGGGGTTTTTGTTAATTTGTGCATGGTTCTATATGCTTGTCAGATAGGAAACTGGCAGAGTCTCTAATTAGGGGAATGAAACACTTCTGTGAGGTCATGGAAAAGCTAGTGTGTGACCTATTGTCACTATATGTGTGTCTAAGATGGAATTAAGGTCTACATCCTAGAATTTAAGGAGGCTGAGGAATCGAGTTGTTAGGGACTTTAAGTAAGCACCTGTGTAAGGTAAGATTAAAACCCTGGTCTCTCTAACTCCAAGTCTAGCACTGTCTACTATGCCAAGAACTCTGGTTCTAGCCAGACAAATCCTACCTTTGTCATTTATTGCCTGTGTGACTCTAAACAAGTTGCTTATCTTCTCTGGGACTCAGTTGCCTCATCTGTAAAATAAGGAGGCTGGACTAAGTGGCCTCTAAAGTCCCTCTCAGGTCCAAATCTATGATCCTTTGATTCCCTCCTATCATTGCTTCCTTTTCTCTCCTCCATTTTCTCCTTATCCACTTGCTCTGTCTCTAATATCTACAGACATACTCACATATCCCTTAAAAAACAAGAGCCTTCCTTCGTCTATCCTTTCTCCCTTTTATGACAAACTCCTATAAGGGCATACGTATCTACACTTCCCATTCATCTGTGATTTCCAGAAAACTCCCAAGTTCCTGATTTCCCCAAGAATTTTAGTATATAGTTCCCAACTACATAGGTTGTTTCTCTTCAAGAAGAGAAGAGAAGCAAAAGGGGATCCAGAAATGACTTGAGACAAGATCTCCATTCTGAGTTCTTACTTGCTTCTCTGAGCCCCTACACTCTCTGCCACTACCTTGGAATGTCAGGGAATGTATAAGGCAGAAGATAAGTATGAGAAAGAGTGCTCTCTAGTTCTTGTATTCATGATAGACCATCTAGTTCGCTTTGATTATTTGAGGGGTTTGTCAAAATATTGTACTGTCAAGCTTCTGTCTATCCCTTTGATTCTTGGGTTACAAATGACCCTGCTATATCAGTATTGAAAATAAGATAGGGTAGTTGTATAGTTTTTAGGGATCTCTAAGTATAATGTTCTATTGAGATAATATGATCTGGTACATTATACAGGGACTATATCTTTCATAGCTTACTTGACGTACTAGTCTTGTCATCTATAAAGAATTCTACCTGAAATTCAATACTAATTAAATTGAAAACAGAAAATTCCAGGAATGAAACAAATAGTATTATTTTACAATGCTTTTTTCCTTCCATAATATCTTCCTTCTCCTTAATAATCATTTGTGGAGTGCTTACTATGTTCAAGGCACTGTGCCACAGTTCTGAATTACCAAAAGGTATATGACTGTACCCTTAGGTAACTGGCATTCTCTTAGAGGAGTCTCTCTCTCTCTCCCTCTCTCACATATATGTGTGTATGTGTGTACTGTATATATGTGTATGTGTGTGTGTATATATATATAAATATATATGTAAATATATATATATACACAATTCTTAAAGATACAATATGAAGTAGTTTATGATAAGTGATGAATGAATGTTACAGACCATAAGTGCTATAGAAAGTCATGGGAGGAAGAGTCTGGTGTGGATTTGGATTTTTGGTAAGACTTCACAGAGGAAGCAGAAAAAAATTAGCTTAAGCTGGGTAGGATTTAGCATGGACAGAGGTGAAGGGAAAGGGCACTCCAGGCAGGAGAAATAATCAGAACAAAACATGGAAGAAATAATGAAGCTAGCACAGTGGGGCACGATGAGCAGACCGATTTGGCTGGGACATCAGATTCCTGAAAAGGAGTAATTGAGGATGTGGCTGAACTGGAAATAAGGAGTTTTCATGTGTGATTGCCATGTAAGGAGTGTGATCATTATTTCACAGTCTGTACCTATTGAAGGTGTTCGAACAGAGGGCCAATATGAGCAAAAGAGAGTTTTAGGAAGTTTAACCTCACAGTAGTATGCAGGATGGATTGATTAGAGATCCAGGGAGACCAATGGATATGGGGAAAATCAGGGCCTGGCTTATGGAGGAGAAATTCAAAAGTCCTATTTGCTGGGTACCTTTGTTCTAGTTGGGCAGTCCATTTATCTGCAAGTTTAAAAAAATTCATTGCCTCTGTGTGTACTTCTGACTCTACTTCTAAGCCATTAATAAGAATTGTGTCCAAAGCTGATTAAGGCATTTAAAAGGACTGGTCATAGCTATATCTAGCACCACCAGAGTGTTTAAAAAACAAAAAAGCAACATAACTACTGAATTGTGCTATGATCAAGAGGTTAGAAATAAAGTTAGGACTATTATATTACTATTATAGTATATCATAAAATGAGGGCTATTATATTACTATCACTCTACCTCTCAATCCCAGCTTTCTCCTCAAGTTAGTTTAATAATACCCAAGAAATGCCTTCTTTTGAGTAGATGTTTTCCATTATAGTTCATTTTTTTCTTCCTCAATATCATTCTATCCTTTTCTAAATACATTGATTTTTTAAAATCAGAATTTCCAGACCTTTATCTCTTGGCTGAATTTATCTCCTTCTGTCCAGGCATGCTCTTATCCTTTAAGTATCTTCAAAGGTAAGATTGAAATTGCCAGTCTACTCACAGCCTCTCAATGTGTTCTACCAGTTAAAAAAATATATAGATGCCACATGCCAGGAATTCCCTATACCAATGATATATCAGAACCAATCCTAATCCCTATCCTATGAATGAGTATAGACACTCATAATATCTACCCCAGCATCTGCTCGAAAGCTTGCTTTGTGGTGCAATCAACAGATAGGAATGAAATGTTTTCTAAATATGTAAAGTTGAGGTCAATGTACATTAACTAGGTAGATAATAGATGATAGAGAGATATTAAAGCTGATAGATTATAATAGATATAGAGACTGATAAATGATAAGTGATAGAGGTAGATAATCAAGAGATTGTAGATGGAAAGATAGATGATAGATTAAAAACATAATGGATAGAGAGATCCAGATGTTCAAGAGATAGATAGTAGAGACATCTAGATGATAGACAGATGCATAAATAAAGCATTTACTAAGTGCTTACTTTTTTAAGCACTTGGCATAGAAATAAAACAAGAGAGTTCCCACCATCAAGGAGCTTACATTCTAATGGGAAAAGATAACATAGAGGGGGGAGTTAGAAGGAAGGAGGAGAAAATAAACTATTTGAATGGCTACACTGTCTGTTGAAGATAGCCCAAATTGGTATTTAAAGTATTTCCAAAAACAATATACAACATATACTATGGAGTTTCCCTTGGGAGTTTTCTGATAAAATCCAGCAACCTAACACACCATAACATTTTGTGACTATAATTGAAACTAATTGAAATTCATCTGCTATTAGCTCTGTACTTTCTATGAAAATGAAAAAATTGGATGGGAGTAAGGTAAAAAAAACTAAAACTGCTTTAATGGCTTGAAATGGATCAATTATTTTCATCTTTAGCTAAATACAGTTTACTGCCTTATTAAAAGCATATTTGTAGAAAAAGTATGACATTAAAATTCCAGTGCATGAATCACCAAGCAAAGCCTTTGTTGCTATGTCTAATATATTCTTTCTTTCCTTTCTTTTTTTATTACAAAGCACAATGAAACAGGTCATACTAAGGTCAAAGAAATCTTATGTTTCAATCTACAAAAAACAAAAAGGGGATTCATAAACCTGTGAACATCAAATAGTTTTTAAGTTTACAAAATTAAGTTCTTAAGTTGTTCCAAATTTTTAATTAATTCTTTAGTGTTAATATTTGTGAAGATGCTTACTCTGATAAAGCACTGGGCAATTAGAGCATTTCTAGAAATTTGGTGTAGGAAAAGCCAATGTACTTGCAAGGCAAATTAATATTCACTAATATTCAAAATAACAAAACTTCTTAGTGTCCATTAATTTCATGTGATTTTAGATCCAGAAGTGACCTTAGAAATTATCTGGCCCTACTTTTGCATTTTATAGAGGAAGAAAATGAGACCCACAGAGATAAATTGATTCATTCATGGTAGTAAGTAACAAAGCCAGGATTGAAAGATCTTAGCAAAGTTGCAACATTTATACATTTAGCTTGTTAAACTAATAGGCAGCTCATTAAGCTAGTTATTCTATTTTTACAGTTGTCCATCTTTCCCACTCTTTCTTCTTGATCCCGTTCTTCATCCTCAATGATTTCTATATCCCCCCTTTCTTTCTCAAACCACTTTTTCTATTCTAACTTCTCTTCCTTTCCTATTTAGTATTGACTGAATGATCAGCTCTTCTCTATGGTTGAATCCCTCAGTCCTCAGGCCATCTGCCTCCCAACAATAATACTGGACCCTGGTATTGCTGGAGGAAGTCAAACAATCTTGTTGACTGGGTCCATTATAAATCTATGCTATCTTTCCTCAACTGAGCTCTCACAATAGAGGAATCCTTATCTTCTTGTCCTTGTTGTTCAGTTGTGATCCTCTGCACTGTACCATGCCAGGCCCTTCTATCCTCTACTGTCTACTGAAATCTTTCCGAGTTCATATTTGTTGCTTTCATGACACTATCTATCCATCTTATCTTTTGTTGTTCCCTTTTCCTTTTGCCTCCAATCTTTCCCCCTGTCAGGATCTTGTCTTCCTCCTTATGTGGCCAAAGTATTTAAGCTTCAATTTCAGTATCTGACCTTCCAGTGAATAGTCTGAACTTATTTCTTTATTTTCTTATCCGATGTCTTTGCTGTCCAAGAAACTTTCAGAAATCTTCTCCAGCACTGTAATTTGAAAGTGTCAGTCCTTCAGCACTCAGTTTTCCTCAGAGTCTAACTTTCACAGCCATACATTGCTACTAGAAAAACCATAGCTTTGACTCTATGGACCTTTGTCAGCAAAATAATGTCTCTGCTTTTTAGTATGCTGTCCAGATTTACCATATCTTTCCTTCCAAGTAGCAAGCATTTTTCATGGCTTCAGTGGCCATCTGCAGGGATCTTTGAACCTAAGAATATAAAATCTGACACTAGTTCCATTTCTTCTCCATCTATTTACCAGTTGCCATGATCTTAGTTTTTTTATGTTTAAGCTTCAACCTAGCTTTTATATTCTCTTTCACCATTATCAAGAGGCTTCTTGATTCTTCTTCACTTTCTGGCATCATAGTGGTACCATCTGAGCATATCTGAGATTGTTGATATTTCTCCTGGCAACCTTAATTCTGGCTTTTGATTTGTCCAGCCTGTACTCTGCATTAAAGTTAAATAAATAAGGTGAAAACATACAGCCTTATCATACTCCTTTACCAATCTTAATCAGCTGTTCCATGTTTGGCTCTAAGTGTTGCTTCTTGGCCTGCATACAGGTTCCTCAGGAAACAGGTAAGTTGATCTGGTATTCCCATCTCTCCAAGTACTTATCACATTTTGTTGTGATCCACATAGTCAGAGGTTTTAGTGTAGTCAGTGATGCAGATGTTTTTCTGGAACTCCTTCGCTTTCTCCATAATCCAGCAAATATTGGCTATTTGGTCTCTAATTCCTCTGCCTCTGAAAACTATTTTGTTCTGCTGATAATTCTGGGTTCACATATTTATAAAGTTTAATTTACAAAATCTTAAGCATAATTTTGTTGCATGTGAAATGATTGTAGTTGTTCAGTAATTTGAACATTCTTTGGCATTGCCCTTCTTTAGGATTGGGAGGTAAACTGATTTTCTTCCAATCCAGCGGTCACTGTGTTTTCCAAATTTTCTAGTATATTGAGTGCAGCACTCAACAGCATCATCATTTAGGGTTTTAAATAGCTCATCTGGCATTCCATCACCCTCCACTAGCCTTAATGTTAGCAGTGCTTCCTAAGGCCCACTTGACTTCATTCTCCAGGATGTCTGGTGCTAAATCAGCAACCACATCATCATGGCTATTGGTGATGTTTAGAATCTTTCTTGTATGGTTCTTCTGTATATGCTTGTCACCTCTTCTTCTAACCTAACATTTTTGTCTTTTATTATACCCATTTTTGTATGAAACATTCCCTTGATATCGCCAATTTTCTCGAAAAGATCTCTTGTTTTTCCCCATTCTATTGTTTTCTTCTATTTCTTTGCTCATTAAAGACAAACATTTTATTTCTCCTTGCTATTCTCTGGAATTCTGCAATCAGTTCTCCTTTCCCTTTCCCATTCCTTCTTTCCTCAGCTATCTGTAAAGCTTCATCAGACAACCATTTTGCTTTCTGGCTCTTATTTTCCTTTGTAATGTTTTTTGTTGCTACCTCCCTTATGATATTGTGAACCTCTGTCCATAGTTCTTCTGGCACTCTTTTCTTCTAGATCTAATGCTTTAAGTCTATTCATCACATCCACTTCATATTCATATTATTTAGGCCATAACTATGTGGTCTGATGGTTTCCCCTACTTTCTCTAATAAGAAACTAATGAACCAAACCATAGTCAGCTCCAGGTCTTCTTTTCACTGACAATATAGTTTCTCCCCACCTTTGGCTGCAAAGTATATAATCAATCTGATTCAGTATTGACTATCTGGTGATTTCCATGTGTAGAATAACCCTTTGGGTTGTTGAAAAAGAGTATTTGCTGTGACCAGCAAGTTACCTTGACAAAACTCTATTAAGTCTCAGCCCTGCTTCATTTTGTACTCCAAGGCCAAATTTGCCTGTTATTCCAATTATCTTTTTATTTTCTACTTTATCATTCTAATCCCCTTTGATGAATGTGACATCTTTTTGGTGTTATTTCTAGAAGATGTTGTAGGTCTTCATAGAACTGCTCAGTTTTGGTCTCTGTCATCTGTGGTTGGAGCAAAGACTTGTATTACTCTGATGTTGAATGGTTTGCCTTGTATTTGAACAGATAACATTCTGTCATTTTTTAGATTATACCCCAGTACTACTTTTCTCACCCTTTTATTGACTATGAGAGCTACTCTATTTCTTTAAGGAATTCTTACCCACCATAGTATATGTAGCTATCATCTAAATTAAATTCACTCATTCCTGTTCATTTAAGTTCACTGACACCTAAGATGCTGATGTTTAATCTTTTTATATCCTGTTTGACCACATCCAGGTTATCTTGGTTCAGAGATCTTATATTTTTGGTTCATTCTTGTCCTACTGAATCAGTAGATAGAGCAGAAGATAATTTAAAATGTAAAGAAAAAGAGTATAGCCACTGTAGGGATGATGGCTTATTAAAGAACTAGGGTGATGGAAGGAATGGAAATAATGCTGAGAATGAAGAACAGGGTTGTTGGTATGACATAGGGAAAGATGGAGTGATAAAAGATTCCACAAAGGTATCTAAGTCCTAAATCACCTCTGGAAAAAAATAATCTAAAATATCACAGCATAATCTCATAGTCATAAGCATGAATGGCACCAAACCACCTCTAATATTCGTTATCCAGAGGAATAAATCCAGAGGCCATTTAGGGTTTGGACTAGATGATTTTGATGGAATCTTTTCTCATCCTCTCTTTCCCTATGTCATACTGACAACCTCATTCTTTAGTCTCAGTATTACTGCCATTCCTTCCATGACTTTCTTTAACAGGCCATCATCCCCACAGTGGCTTCACTTTCCTTCCTTACCTATCTTGATCCCTTGGTAAACTAGTTTGACTTTACATTATCTTCTCTCAGATCACTCCTCTCCTCCCCATTAATCTTATCCTTGCCAAAGTCCAACCCTTAATTAGACCTACCATCTACTTCTTTTGTTCCTATTCACATCCTGCTGAGCAGAATGGGGAAATATTTTGAAATTATGCTGAGTGAATCCACTACAAATTTATGTTATCTAATTTCAACTAGGTCCTCACCGCAGCACAGTAATCATCCCTCCCTAATTGATTCATTAGCCGATTCTCCACAGGAGAGTCTAAACTTTCTCATCTCTCCGGAATCAAGAGGGTCCTCTATTTCACAGTTAAAGCTCTTTGCAACCTGATCCCTTTGTATCTTCCCATTCTTCTCAATACTTCACTCTTCTCCCAGAACTCTACAATCTAGTCCCACTGTCCTGCCCTTTAACACTCCGTATCCAGACTCTATGCATTTTTGCTGGCTGTCTCCCATGCCTGTAATGTTCCCCCTCTTCACCTCTGCCTCCAGGCTGTTCTGTCTCCCTTCCTTTGAGATTGTCCTGGGAGGTATATACCCCAAGCAGGTAAAGACTTCCCCCAGAAGAATGGGTGAATGAGAACAATTTGCTCTAATGGCCAGGAAGGTGGAGTACCTAGAGGTCAGACATCAAAGGCACCAAGGTCATCAATTGCATCCCAGGCCATCACTAGTCATCTTGACTTTTGTCCTGCCACTGGACTGCAATGACTCTGAAGAGAGAGTGAGTCTAATAACTTTGTGCAACTCTGCTTCACTTAAATTCAGTTCACATGCAAGTCAAGATATCACCCCCATGATGTCATTGGCCCTCTTTGAAAATGAAGAATGAACAGCAATATAGCTTGTATAGACCTTGTGATTTTTATGTTTGTCTCCCCCATTAAAGTATGAGCTCCTTGAGGGAAGAGACTTGTATTTTTCTTTCTCTGAATCTCCATCGATTAGCACAGGACCTGACATTTAGTAAGCATCTAATTCTCCCCTGTCTTGTCAGCCTTTTTCCCAGTTCTCTCCATCCATTCTCATCCCAACCAAATTAGATCACTCAAAATTCTTGCCCCCTCCTACCCTCCATACCTGGAATAGATTTCTTCATTCCTTTAAGCCCAAGGTCAGATGCTACCTCCTAATCATAAAGTGTCTTTAGAGGTTATATACTTACAGAAGCTCATGTTACACATGGTGAAACTGCAGCCTATACAGGAATATTTGCCAAGAGTCATACAGTGGCTGGATCAGGATTGGAACCCAGGTACTCTAACTTCCAATTCAATACTGTTTCTTCTATTCTGAAACCCAAGCCATAGGTCATTCATCCATTGTTTCTTGTGCCACTCCCCCACTTATAGCATAATGATTTGTATACATACGTCATCCCTCCTACCTAGAGTAGGAAGCCATATCATTTTTTATCTTTATAGCATTAGCATATCTAGCACAGCACATAGCATAGAATCAACTTAGAAATATTTATTGAACTTTAAAAAACACAGATATAAGTTCATAGGATCATAAATTTACAGAAGGAAGGAACCACAGAGGTGGTTCTATATAATCTTCCTATTTTTTTTTTAAAGCAATTGGGGTTAAGTAACTTGCTCAAGGTTACACAGTTAGTCATTATTTATGTGTAGGTGCTCATTTTCTGAGGCCGGATTTGATCCTGGGTCATCCCAACTCCGAGGCCGGTGCTCTTACTCACTGTGCCATCTAGCCGCCCCAATCTTCCTATTTCTCAGGTGCAAACACTGAAAGTTAAGTGACTGACCAAGGTAACGCAAGTAGTAAGCATCAGAGCTGAGATCTGAACCCAGGTTCAAACTCTCACTGGGACCTTAATTCTTTCCCTTGTGTGGAGTACTGTTCCTACATCTGGAAGTCATGCAATAATTGTTCTGAAGTAAGGAAAAAATTATGTGATCTTTTGCACAAAGGGGCCATGGAAGATAGAAGGGAAGGGAAGGGAATAAGCATTTATATAAAATTTATTTTATTCCAGGCACTGTACTAAGCACTTTTTACAAATATTATTTCATTTGATTCTAACAAACAACCTTGCAAGGTAGGTGCTATTATTATCCCTATTTTATAGTTAAGGAAACTGAGGCAAACTGAAGTTAAGTGACTTGCCCGGGGTCATATAGCTGGTAAGTTATCTGAGGCCAGATTTGAATTGAAATCTTCCTGATTCCAGGCCTAGTATTCTATCCACTGCAACACCATGATGAACTTCCAAATAGAGAATATAATTTTGTTTCTCTGACTTTATAATACAAAGACGACTTTAAATTATCTTTCAGCAATTTCTTATACTTGATTCTGAATGTATTTTTCACACCATTAAGGACCAACTCGATGACAAAAGTAACATTAGAAAACCTTTTCCTTGTCAAAGCTTTTTTTTATAAAACTATTCATCAGAATCTCATCCTTATAGCACTGAGAAAGATAATGAAACTTAGTGTCAAAGCATAATGTGAAGTAGGTGAAATTAAAACATTCAGTTCAATTCCGTACAATAAAATGCCTTTTTAGCATCTAATGATAGGAATCACAAATGAGTGTTCTATTTCATAGGACACATCTCCGATTCTAAAAGTTTTATACAAAGCTCCATATTTCATTGTGTGAATTTAAAAGACCTAAAATAATTCTGGCACTCTCCTTTCCCATTTTTATAAACGAATGTCCAAAAATGATCTCATCTGTGAAAGGTGGGCTCTACTTTCTCCTTTAATAATTTTTAACTAATCCCTCCAGTAAACCAAGACCACAAGACTGGCATTGTTTTCTGACAAACAAGTTGAGGAGCCCCTGGGATCAGGTGTCTGATTTGATTGGACGTATTTCTGAGCAACTTGTACTATCTTAGTGGACCGAATCAAAGTCTCCAGCACATTCATTTTGTCTCCCCTGTCCAAAATGTATCTAAAGGCAAAGATTTCTATTCCATTTATTTAAGCCATTAAAAAGGCCAACTCTTAAATGCTTTTTTAATCTGAAGTGTGGAATTGACTTTGCTCTCAAAGGTATTGACTCGAATAATCAATCTCAGTCTCTTTCTTCCCAGCTGGGCTGCCAAAAGTGAAGCCCCTTTTATTACTTAGCCCTTTAAGAAGCACCTTTGTAGCTTTTCAGAGACCACTGTAGTTGAGAAGTGAGAAAAGCACTGAATTCATCTCCTTTGAGCAAAATTAAAATTTCAGTTTCTTTTAGCAGTTTCTCTTTAAGTACAAACTTCCTATAGATTGTCATTCCAATTTTAGATCTTTAATCTTAGTAGTAGATAATTTATTCCCAATAAAAAGCAACATGAATTGATCTTTGGAGACTGCTGTGGCTGGATTCTGTGGTTACTTATTGAAAAATTCCCCTGTGGTATTCAAGTTTCCAGTGACCAATAGACTATTTAAGAAGTTACTATTTGCATAATATTATCTTATAGTTAAGGTCTAAAAAGCAGTTCAATTTTAGTAGAACTGAATTCAGGAACTTGTCATTTCTATACATTCAAATAAACTGAGCTTTGAAGAAGTCACTGAAATATTCTTCAGAGAGATGCAGGTGGAGGCTTAAATACACTATGGGCCTGGTGTGCCAGCAAATATTGAGGGTTGCATTACCATTGGCCCATTTTTCTGAGGGGAAGGTTAAGGAGAAAGGTTAATGTTGACCCAAAGTATATTGGCGTACCCAGCCCACCATTTAGGCACACTATCCATAGAAAATCTTTCATATTTCCCTTTGTGTGCCATCTTTATCACTGGATAAGCAGTCAGAAAGACCCTCATTCAGATCCCACCTTCATTGCTTGCTAGGCAAATGATCCTAGGCAAATGACAACCTCTCCTGGTCTCTGTTTATTTATCTATAAAATGAAATGGCTGGACTTGATTACCTCTTGGTCCCCAACTGTACAAGGACAGACATGGCTAGATGATAGTTTATGATAAGAACTCTGAGTTTTAATCAACTGTAAGTCAACAGTGTTAACATGGCAACCAAAAAAAATCTAATATGACCTTGGGCTGAATTAGTAGAATGAGATTGTCCAGAAGGAGGAGCGTGATAGTTCTGCAATATTTTGCTCTGTTGTTGTTAAGTCATTTTTCAGTTGTGTTCAACTCTGTGAATCCATTTGGAGTTTTCTTGACAGAGACACTGAAGTGATTTGCCATTTCCTTCTCTAGTTCATTTTATAGATGAGGAATTGAAGCAAACAGGGTTAAGTGACTTGCCCAGGGTCACATGGCTAGTAAGTGTCTGAGGCCAGATTTGAACACTTGAGAATGAGTCTTTCTGGTTCCAAGCCCAGCAGTCTATCTACTACTCCACCTCGTTGTCCATATTCTTCTCTACATTATTGTATTTTCTTGCTGTCACATTTTAGAAAGGACATGTCAAACTGGAGAATGTCCATAGAAGCATGACCAAAATGATGATGAGAAAGAAGACGATGCTGTTATAGGTTGGGTCTGCCTCCAGCCAGTCTTCTGGTAGAAGATGTTTGATATGGGAAGAAAACGCAACACTTTACAAATCATTCAATAGTTAACGAAAGAAGATTTACTTAGCTATAGCAGAAGGATACTGTTGTTTCAGTCATTTCAGTTGTATTCCATTTGGGGTTTTCTTGACAAAGATCCTGGAGTGGTTTGCCATTTCCTTCTCTGGCTGATTTTACATATAAAGAAACTGAGGCAAACAGGGTTAAGTGACTCACCCAGGGTCACAAAGCTAATAAGTGTCTGAGGCCAGATTTGAACTCAGAAAGATGAGTCATCCTGACTCTAGGCCTGACTTTATCAACTGCACCATCTACTGGCCTGAATAAGGGTGTGTGTTGAAAATATCCAGAGTTGATTTAGCTGAGAAAAACTCCTGTATCTGAGTTACCCATTGTTTTCCACTAACAGAGCTCCCGTGGAGCACCTTATGACTCTTTTACACTCAGGCAAATAAGAAATGGTGTCAGCAGCTTGTTCCTTTAGTTCCCTGAGCCAATCAAATGTCAAGGTGATTTTAGTATTTTGTAAGGAAAAATTAGCCTACCTTGCATGGGGGCAGGGGTTCAGATATTGCTTCCACTACATATGCCATGTAAGAATTGGTTGAAAGAACTTGATATTTTTAGCCTGGAAAAGAGAAGACTTGGAGGGTTGGGAAGCAGTTGACATTGGATAGCTGTCTTCAGAAATTTTTGAAAGGTTTCCATATGGACGAGGAAAAAAAAGACCATTTTGCTTAATTCCAGAGGGAAGGACTAAGAGTGATAGGTGAACATTTTACAGAAGCAGATGTCAGCTTGGTGTAAGTAGGATCTAGAGCTATACAAAAGAAGCATGTAATGGATTCCCTATCCGCAGAGATCTTCAACCACAAAAGATTTTGTTCGAGATGATGTAGACAAAATTTTGTGATACTGTACTATATTATTGTGTAGGATAATCTCATATCTGCCCATTCTCTCAGTACCTTACAATGTATATATTTCATTTGTTGATTTGAATTGATCAAAGGCAGCTAAATATTCACCTCTTATCTCTTGTTCTCTTGGGTTTCAAGTCCCTTTTTGCCATCTTTGTTCTGTCATTTTTAGTCCCCAAAACATCTTTGTTAGCAGAGAAAATACAAGCTGAACAGCTCTGTCTTCTCGCAGTTATCCATTATCTTTGTCCTATCTGTCCCCATGTAGTGGTTATATCCCTCCTTTCGGGCTCCTCCTGTCCCTCAAGATTAAATACCCTTTTGTCATCCTTGTCTTTGACTCTTGTTCCGAGCTTCAGAACTCATAACTGTTCTTCTGTGTCATGCTTTGATTTTATTTCCTCCATTATTCAATCTTATTTTCAGTTTTTGTTCTCATCTTCTTAAACATTTAGAATTCTGATGAGTTGCCTGTTTAGGGGAATTCATCTCTGTCTTCCCCATCAGAATTTTTCTTTTTTATACTTTAAGAGCTCCTTATTCCTCCTGAAATGCCTTCTTCTGTAGATTTTCTCATTCATAGAGAAGATGACAAGTGAGCTAGAAGGATGAGTAGGATGTCTGCAGCCAAAGATGGCAGTTGTGAGGGATGGGGGCTTAGAAGCTTGAGGAGCAAATGAGGAAATGAGTAAAGGTCAGAAATCGGGATATATTGAAAGATATTGAGTCACTCAGTGTGTGTGTGCATATACACACACATATAGAGTCACTCAGTTAATAATACTGAGTTCTATTAAATACATCATGAAAGTTCTAAACTGACTTTATTTCTTTATTTATGACAATGCCTATATTCTTAGAAGCAGCAAAATCATTGCAGAATCACTGAGACCATAACTTTTGCTCCCAACCAGTCATCTATCATTAATCTACACAATGGCATGTCTGGAAAAAACCTGAAAGTCTTAAGTTTTTTTGTCTGTTGATCTGTAGAAAGACCAAAATAAGGTCAGAATGGTGCTAGCCTGCCCCTGCCATACAGTACATAGATGCTGCTGCTTGAAACAGAAGGAAGTTAAAAATGAGTCTGAAATTGAGGTCATATTTGTAGCTATGTTACAAGGTACACCCATTTGTTTGCTTATATGTCTCTGCCTTGATTGCAAGAGTCATGATCTGAAAATGTTCAACGTGGTCCCTGATAGAAAATAAACTAGGTAATGAAATTTATGCCTGTTTATGAAATTTGAACATATTTTCTTTACTATTATTAGTAATTATTTGTGAAAACAGTTCAAAGAAATACACATAACATGTCAGAAGATTATTAACTAAGTGTTCTTTGTTCATGGACATTAGCCCAAGCTTTGTTTTTAATTAAGATATGAATCCAATGACAAATATAGATGTTGCCTTAGTGTTCTGTGAAATATATAAACTTTTCTTGGTCTTATGAGACCTACATACTAGCATATTAAAATTCACCTTGTAAATTTGTGAAACTTACACTATATCTATGGTTTAGATTTTGAGGAGTCAGTGAAGTTTTAAACTGTTAAAGCTTAAAACTGCACGCAGACTTTTGGGATATCCTGGATTATTATATGTGCATCTTATAGTAGAAAGAATTAGAAAGTGTCTCTCATTTTCATAATTTTTTCATATCCAATTCTATTCTCTATGGATAAATAAAAATCGTAGCCAAAAACTTTGTCAATAAAATGTACTCAACAAATATTTTTAAGGTGCCTGTTAGGTGCAGAACACAATAACATACAAGATACAAAGTGCAGATAAAACATGGTCTTATGGAACTTACAGCTTTAAATTTTCTCTTCTTTCCCATGTCTCTGAATGAGATTGTAGTTGACAAATGGCATAGCCAACTGGGTAGGGGAGAAGAATAAAAAACTACTCATAGAGGATTATGATATGGCAGTATTGATATTATGGAACTAAAGAGATAATTGATCTCTTGGAATGTACATCAGCAAGAATTTATGTACCAGACACTCACTGTACTAAGCAATGAAGATACAAAGAAAGGCAAAAATGGGTCCTACCCACAAAGGGGTTACATTCTCATTCTATTCTATGTAAATATGGTTTGTGTTATCTATCTATACATCTATCTACCTATCTGTCTGTCCATCAGTCTATCTAGATATCTATCTACCATAGTAAGATGATTTATTTTACTCTACTCTCTCCTGAGAGATCTTAACTATATTCCTCACATATTATGTCCAACCAATATATATGAAACTTACTTTTTTCTTTGGATTTTTAAGATTCATGTCTTAGTCATCCAATGAGGTCATAATTATTACCCTTAGCCCCTAATTCATTTAAACAATGATAACCTTACAACACTCTGAACCTTCTTACATTATTTATCATCTTTAGAGAAAGGGGAATTTTTTTTGTCTAAAGAGGAACTGACTGAATAAACTCCTTGATCCTTCTATATTTTAATTGACCTAAATACAGTCTTTGTTGTGGAAGAATGTTTTTACTTTGGGTTGTTCAGAAATTTTGGAGTGGGGGAAAGCTTCAAGTTTTTCCATACTAAACAAAGACAGAATCTTAGTTCAAGTCTACATTTGTCATACAGACGAGAAGGACCAGAATGGTGGTCAGGCTCAATTCATTGAATCTCTACTCTTAAGTTATAACTACAAAGTAATGGGATTTATCTACTTTCATAACCCCTAAATACTTTGAACAAAAAGAATAATACTTTATGTAAAATACTGTGCACACATTAAAGTGGTACACAAATTTGCTAATATAGCTAATATATTATGATTCATAATAATAATATAAAATGTAACCTCCATTTGAGGAAGTGCCTGACCCAACCATGGCTCACTTTAGTCCCTGCTCTGCTCTCAGTTCTCCAGGCTTTTCCACTTCTTCCATGAGAAGGTACTCTCTCCCCCCTTCCACATTACCCTCTTTCCAGCTCCCTTTTATGTATTGTCTTCCCCTACAAGGAAGTAAACTCCTCAAGCATGGGAACTCTCTCTTTTGCTTATATTTGTACTCTCAGTACTTAGCATAGTAGCTGGCACATAGAAAGTATGTAAAGAGTGGCAATATGAGGCACTAATATGAGGCTAAAGCACTAATTTTTTTCAAATGTAAATTATCAAAATAATCTCAATGCATCAAATATTATAAGTAGAACTATAATTATATTTAGGAGACAAAGGCTCTGCTGCTTTGCCTGAGGGTACTGATAGCACTTATAATCCCCCAACAGGTAAAAACAGCTAAACTTCATGCCTAGATAGCAGGGATAATTAAACTAGAACATTAACTAAACTAGAATGTTAAAATGAACTCATAGTTTTTTCTTCCTTCCACATAGTGACTATACCCCAGGTGACTTCTTGATCCTCAGACCAAAATTCTGAATTATCTCCTTGAGGTTTCCTCCTCACCTTCAATTGGCTCTTTCAAGATGTTTGCCCCACAAAATATTATTAGGGGGTGGCTCTGATTTTTTTATCATGTTTTTAGGCCCAACTTGGTTTGACCATAACCATATAGATATGGCCTTTGTCAATTCCATCGTTATCTCAATGGGGGAAGGGAAAGGAGAGGCAGAGTGGTGTCTGGAACATGCAAATTTTGTTTTCGCCATATGATCAGAGAAACTTCCATAAAGACAACTGGACAACAAGGTTATATTTGGTTGATTTCTGAAGTAGAAAAAATGTATTCATTAGTGAAAATGGGAAATTATGGAAACAAGCAAATATTGCATTATTAATTTATAACTGGAAAAATACTTTCAAGGAAAATGGAACCCCTTTAAAATGCTAATACCTGAGAGACATAACACTGTTCATTATTATATAAGTACTGGCCTAGGAATAAAAATATGCTTCTTCAAGTCCTGAGTCTGTCACTTGGGATAATTGTGACTTTGGACAAACCACTTAACCTCTTTAACATCAGTTTCCTTTTCTGTAATATTACCCTAGTAACACCAGAGGGGATCAGTTGAAACAATATATGTCAAAGTGCTTTTTAGATTAATATTGTCATTATTCTGCTTTGGGGAGAGGGAAGGGGTGATTATTTGGCTAAATCAATTAGATATAGTCTAGTTTAAATAATAAATAAATTAGACATTGAATAATTTATTTAATAGAAAATTATATAGGAAGTATAATGACGTACTTCGAGGATGTGATTTTATCTTCAACCATCACTAGTTACAGCCCTTCCATATCTCAATAGAATTTCATGAATTTCTTTGTCCAACCTCCCCCCACCCCACACACACACACACACACATTTTCACCTGGTTAGTGACCACTTGCTCATGAACCTCTCTGAGCTTGGTGAGACTGAACCTCAAATCACAGGTGTATTTCAATGCATGCCCATACTCTATCTTTCTAGCTTGGGAGGACCTTGCCTAAGCTTGTTTGCTGCTGGCATGGCCTTTGAGAGCTCATAATTTTTTCCATACTGCAATGAAGAATCATAATATGGGAGACTATGACATAGTCTTATTAATGACGAATATAAATGTAACAGAAAAATATAGTTTTATATAAGCATTTATTTTATATGTTATAATTTACTTATATAGGTATTTAATTCATATATGGTATATAAATATATATTCAATATCACCAAAGGTGTCATTTAAATGCATGTGCATGAAAAAAGAAAAAAATATCTTTTTCAATTGAAACTTAAGTATATTCCCAAAGCCACATTTTTAAAAAAAAATTAAATAACTGGGCTTTTTTGATGGTTTTTGCCTTTTGGGATAAAAATTCATCCTTATCAGTTGCTACTTATTTGATATAAGTATCTCTTATTATAAAATAAATGTTTCCCAAACACCAACAACATTGCATTGCCTGCTATTATAAAACCATGTAATAAAACCTCTTATTTAAACCATTCACTGTAAAAGGGTAGCATAAAGTGACCTGGGACTCCCTTAATTCTGAGTCTGTGGGACTAAAAATCTTATTCTGATATAATTCAAAATTTAACTTGTTCTTAAAGATTAAATAAAAGTAGATTAAATAAAAGTAGAAGTTTGCTGAGAATGCAGAAGCTTTCCTACCTGATAAGCTAAAAATTTTGTTTGACCATAGTCAGGATTTATCATTGTAGAGTGGGCAAATGCCACTATAATTTAAACAAAATGCTTGCCATTTCCAGCCCTTGGGAAATATCTCCCACAATCCTTCAATAGCATTTCTCATTAAGCTATATTTCATTAGAATATGGTTGAACAAAGATGGTGTCATGGTAATGAGTTCCTATCAGTATAAAAATCCATCAAAGTAACTATAGAACTAAAGGAAAGGAGGAAATATGTGTATCTACAAAATGCAACTATTGACATCAAATGCTTGAGAACCAGTACATGCATGGTTGATTTTATTTTCCTAAATTACAATATGTATAAATTATTTTTATATTTAGAGTACCAACATACCCCATTAGAAAGTTCCAAAAAGTCTTCAAGGATATGTATTCATGGCCAGTAGTGCCATAAATCCCTATCAGCTCTCAATAGGGGCATTTCTTCAGTGGATGGACATGACTGCAGTTTGCTGCATAAAATATATTCATGTTCTTGTCTTCTAAAGAGAGCACAGATGGCGGGGAAGATCAAGAGATAGCACTGGTCTTCACTCATATTTCATGGAGGAGCCTGCAGCTGTTAGCTGCTAAGGGTTCTGACTCTTTTTAAGGCCCCTACTAAAGCAAGAAGGACCCTTGCACCTTACAACAGCTTGCTTGAATAATTTATCAAGCCAGACTGAATGTAGACATCAACCGTTTATTTGGGCTTTGAAAACTGCTAACATTATCATTTCATAAACCGGTGGATGGGTAGAAAAGTTAAGTTTAAAAACAGGAATTTTGGTTGAAAAGTAAAGAGTACTACAACTTACCTAAAATGACAACACTTCCTGCTTCTTTACAATATAAAGTTATCTATTTGTCTATCTCAAGCATCACAATTTGATTTTCCTTTGATAAAAATAATTAAATAAGCAAAATTATTTATGTATTCCTCTAGAATTAAAAAAAAACTAACAGGGAACCTCAAAAGAGCTTTCATATTAGAATCTTTGCAGACTATTTTGGGATAGTTTATTCTTTATCCAAAATACTGCACCTGGCACCTAAAACACATTTCAGTCACTTCTATTATTTATTTCTTAAACCTTTACATTCCTATTACCCGAATTTAAATCTCTATGAAATTTTCCATTGACTAATAGAACATTCAGAGCTTCTATTCCAAAGTATCTCTCCCTACTTCATTTTTTAGTCAACCATAAATCAGTGTTACCATGTGTGACACTTATGTGGATCATATTTTGAACTATTGTTTTTGCATTTTGTAGGAGAAATCTGTATGCTGTAACGTTAATGATTCTATTTGTCTAGTAAGTGTAGCAAATAGAGAAAGAAACAAGATAAAAGGTTTTTATTCTAGAGAGTTTCCAGCAGAATAATTTCAAAATTTTAAATTATTGGAACATAAATGAATGTCCTACTTCTGTGTTAAAAGTACTTGTCTACTTTGTGAGATGTTTTATACAGACTCTTCACTAAATTATCTTAGGCCCTGTTGCTAGGTAACATTGTTTGCTTCAGAGCATCAGAGAAATAAGAGGGTCAAAGAGAGCAATTCTGTATTATTATCATTTGAGTTACACTAATAAGGTTTTTATTGTATGTCTTGGATTTCCCCCCTTTTTTTCTAGGGAATGTCATCATCTATGGGAATACAATTGACATTTACACCACTGTTGAAACCCTCTTATATCTTGGAATTAGTGGCAATAGAATACACATGGTACAGCCTCCACTCAGTTCTAACATCACTTCCATTAACAACTATATGCTGGAAAATGCCATCGAGAAAGCTTTGGTGGAGGCCAATGTATCTGTTTATCAGGAGGCTATTCTTGCACAGTGGAATGATGGTGAAGACCCTGATCCTATAACATGTGCTTCCTTCACTACACCAACAAAACCCTTTAAAATACAGTGTGCCGTAAGTAGTTACCTCTGCAGTATTTCTCTAATACTGGGGTTGCAACCAGTCTGAAAATCTGATTTGTATGGAGAGAGTAGTTGATTTTTGTTTTTTTTAAAGAAGGATTTTCTTTAACTATTTGTTCTCTACTACTATGAAGCATCTGTTTTATAACCTTCTGCCTCCAAACAAAACATTTCTGTTTTGCCCAGTTTCTCCCTTTTTTGTTTCAGTTTTATTTTCCACCCTTAGGGGGTACTGAGAAGGAAAAAAAAACCTTCCTTGATGCTCTTGTTTTGGGGAATACAAATCCTCTGACTCCTAAGCAAATTGGGAAAGGATTTCTTTTCATGGGTTTATAATAGCCTGATTTCAAGCCTACAAGTTCAAGAATCGTACAGACCTAGAATTGTAACACCTAGCACCTTTGCAGAAGCTAAAAGTGAGGGGGATACAGTAAACCAGACCAGTTTTAAAGAGCAGCCTTCTCTTTCAGTCAGGTACCCACAGTTATCAGGAAGGGCAAAGAGGATTTGAAGAGGCTGGTGAGAAGGGTTTCTGTGCTATAGCAAACTGAGTTGAATAAATGAGTGTTGAAGATCTGTCAGATTAGTAGAAACTAGCAGAGAGGGGGATGAGTTCAACCACTTTACACCCCCAAGAGTCAAACAAAAATTAGTGACAGCAACTAGGAGGTTTTCTGGGGGTAGCCAAGAGAAGAAGTTTCTAGTTTGGGGGACAGTCATCATGCCACAAAGGACTAGAATAGATATTGATACCTGGGAACTATAGTTATCAGTGGAACTGTTCTACTGATGATGGATTGATGCCATGTTTGTCTTCCTACCTGAGACACTAACCAATCATGTGTACTATAAATGCATGCTGTTCTACTTCAGTGAGCAAGAAAAAAGACTGGAGGGTAGCCTCTCTTCATTCTGGCTTTTTAGAAAGAAGGAAATCTTCTTAGAGGGGTTATGATTAGACAGAAAATGTGCTTCCTTTCTGGAGGCAGAAGGAAAATTGAATCCCTAGGAAGACACTGGCCAGTGAAAGAGCTTGATACATAAGGAAATGAAAGCAAAGAAAATCTACACAAAGCTCTTCTTTTAGATGGTGAATCTGGACCTTAGAAAGTAGTAGCAACATGCTATATTCTGTGGAACAATAAGGAAAATATATAGATGCTGGTAGGTACAATGAATCCTTTTACTAGACCCAGGGGAAAAAAGGTTTATAGAGGCAAAGGCAGTTGGGTTTCTTGCTGAGAAATACCAAGGTTCATTGCTGATCAAGGGGAATGTGCTATTATTTTCAGGTGTGCTGCCCATAGGGCAAGAGCAAATGGTAACCAATGGTTGAGCTGTATGCACTAGTGGTGACCTTGTAATGTCAATAAAAGTCAAGAAGGGAGGGAGGAGTGGACTCCTCGTAGCCATATAGATTGGGTGGGCTTTAGATCAACTGGAATATGATAATGCAAGATATATAGCACACTCAGAAGAAACAAATATAATAGAAGGGGCATGGAAATAACACCTTGTGGCAATAAGATATAAGTTATGAAAATCCATGACATTATGGTGGAAGCATGATGAAGAGCAGTAAATGAATTAAAGGAGATAGAAAAAGAAATGATGTTTTTGTGAGAATGGCCTAAAAGTAATGAATAAAACAAAAACCCCTTTTAAATTAATTATTTGGGCAGCCTTACTTGGGAATGTTTTTTTCTCCCTTTCCTTTCACTTTTTCCCCATAGGGTTACTAAACTGATGTATAGGTAGTTTCATATAGTGGACAAAAACTGACCTTAAAGCCAGGAAGACCAGACTGCAAATCCTGCCTCTGACACACACTGGCCGTGAGACTCTGGACAAGTCATTTAACTTCTCAGTGCTCCCAGTTATTGTTGTTCAGTAGTATCTAACGCTATGTGACCCTTATTAGTGTAGGTTTAGAGCAGAAGAGGATCTCTCATAGAAAAGGAGAGGTGAAGGACCCTAGTCTCCTGGTATCCAGCACCAGTGTATGGACACCAAGCCACATTGGTTTAGTTTTCCACCTAAGAGTGAGACATGATTTCCAACCTCCCCTATGTCCTAAATCTCTTTCCAGAGGGTTCCGCATGGTCTGGAAAGCTCTGGAGGGTCCAGATTTTCTTCCAAGATAGGAATGTAATTTTTTTTCTTTCTTTCCTTGTTTTTTATCTCTTTCTTTCTTCCTCCCTCCCTTTATTTCCTTCTTATTTTTCCTTCCTTTTTGGAGGGGGGAAGGCAGGGCAATTGGGGTTAAGTGACTTGCCCAAGGTCACACAGCTAGTTTTTGTGTTAAGTGTCTGAGGTCAAATTTGAACTCAGGTCCTCCTGACTCCAGGGCCAGTGCTCTATTCACTGCGCCACCTAGCCACCCATCATTTTTTGCTTTCATGCCTTTGGATTGAGGAGGGTCATTTGTGCATCATAGCAAGTGTTTGTTGAGTACTAAGCAAACAGTTCTGTGAAATGTGTCTTTGTTGAAACTGAAAATTTTTGTATTGGGGATTTATTGTGATTTCAGCCTGTACATGTGGGACTATGTGAAATCATGCCATGTGGACTGTTTGGAAACTTTCTTCTGTATTGCACTGGGGAAGCCAGTGGAAGGACAATGCTTATGCCTCACCAGGGAATCCAGGGGACTCTTCTGGATTAGAGATGTAGACGTTGTGTTCAAAACACAGCCCTGCCTATATACCAGTGATGGTAAAATTTTCAAATGAGGAAAAGAGTTAACCAATAATTGCTTGCTTGTTCAGTTAATGTAAATTCCCCACATGGAAAGGCTAGGAAGCCTGCTTTTAGGAGTCATGATGATGTGTAAGAGAAGTGCCTCAGAAAGATTGTAGAGCTTATGTAGACACTCACTAGCTCTGTGACCTTGGGTAAGTCACTTGACCACTGTGTCTCTCAGTTTCCTCATCTGTAAAATGGTTTTTAATAATAACAGTGTTATTATTATAAAATGAAATAATATTTATATAACACTTTGCAATCCTTAAATTTCCAAATAAATGAGTGATTTGCCCTGCTCTGTTTGGTATTTTTATCAATGATTTGGATGAAGATATGATTATCAGATTAGAGAATGAAACAAAGCTAGGAGAGAAAACTAATATATTGGAACAATCAGGAGTTGAAAAAAATCTATAGTCTAGAACAATGGGCCAAAATTACCAACATGCCATTTGATGGGTATAAATGCAAAACCCTCCTGTAATTTCGAGAAATGGTCATGTCCATCAATACCCATGTCCAAGACAACAACAACCTGAATTAACCGCAGTTCATGTGGAAAAAACACAGCAACCTAAAACTGTAGGTTTTAAAGTTTTAAAGAAATAATTGCTAACATTTAGTAAGTACCTTTTATGTACCCAGGCACTGTGCTACTTTACAAATATTATTTCATTTGATCCTCACAAAAATGCTGGGAGATAGGTGCTATAATTATCTGAATTTTATGGTTGAAGACACTAAGGTAAACAGGGGCTAACTGACTTGTCCAGAGTTGCACAGTAGTAGGTGTGTGACACCAGATGTGAACTCAGGTCGTCCTGACTCTAGAGCCTGTGCTCTACTCACTGTGCAAGCTAGTTCTCCAAAGTTCTTCTGCACAAGACCATGAGAAGCAAAGAAGCATGATAGGTCTTGAAAGGAAAAAAATCTGCAATATTATCCTTTCTCCAGATACTACTAATTTTCTGCAAGTTTTTTTTCTGAATCGAAGAGTATAAAATACCTATGAGAGTTCTATGGCTTTGTGTAGAATAAAAAATACAAATATAAAATGAATTTGAATGCAAATGTGAATTTTCATTTTTCAGGCATTCTTCAGCTTTCATGAAAAGGATGTGGATTATGAGACTTTCAAAGCACTTAATGATTCATGTCTTGTCTATGATGGAAGACTTGTGATTGATACCACTTTTCACACAAATGACATGACCATCCGAGCTGCGGGTCCTCTCACCAAGTTCTCCAATAGATATTATGCAAATGAGTGGACACACAGTAGCTTCAGTTCAAAAGAAATTGGCTTCCAGCTTGCTGCAACCATGTTGAATCTCTTTGATCCAACTCTGGAGCCAGTAATGGAGCCACCAGGGGATCTGGATAGACTTATTCCTATATATAAAGGAGCTAAGATTAAAGGTTTGTAAAAAAAAAAAAAAAAAGAAGCAACCCAACATTATTCAAATCTGAGTTTATGGTAGCTTACTAAAGGTCAAAGGAGTTTGGCTCTGGCCAAGGTGAGTAATTAAGAGTTTGCATTGGGTGGGGTAAGGAAAGGCAAATTCAAGAGATTTGGTCCCAGGTAGTTAGGTGATATAGGAGATGAAGCACTAGATCTAGAATGAGTAGGACCTGAGTTCAAATCCTGCAGCAGACACTTACTGGCTGTGTGATCCTGACAGGGAAAGTCACTTAACTCCTTTCTGCCTCAGTTTCCTCAACTGTAAAATGGGGATAATAATAATATTTACCTCACAGGGTTGTTGTAAGTCTCAAAGAAGATATCAGTAAGTGCTTCATAAGACTTAAGGTGCTATATGAATGCTAATTCTTCTTATTGGCCCCCTGTATGTTATGGCCTGAGCTATCTTGAGATAAGCCCTAGTTGTTGCTGCTATTGTTAGGTCATGTCCAATCCTTTGTGACCCCATTTGGGATTTTCTTGGCAAAGAAAAGTGCTTTGCCATTTTCTTCTCCAGTGGATCCATTTTGTCAGGCAATAAGAGGTTAAGTGACTTGCCCTGGATCACACAGCTAGGAAACTCCTTTGTAATTTCCTACTTTTGACTCCACCAAATTCACCCAGGGCTGCTGTAACTTCTTCACAGGATAATGAAGATCAGCTGAAGCAATAAAAATGAAAATAATTCAAGGGCTAGACAAATAGAAGCCCTTTAAAGTTCTATATAAATGAGCTATTGCTATTATAACCCCCCAAAAGGTATACATTATACTGACCTTCTTTATTTGTACCATGATGAAAATACAAGCCATGATGTCCCATTAACAATAATTTCTAACAAAAATATTTATAGCAGCTCTTTTTGTGGTTGCAAAGAATTGGAAATTAAAGGGGTGCCCATCAATTGTGGAATGGCTAAACAAGCTGTGGTATATGAATGTAATGGAATATTATTGTGCTATAAGAAATGAGGAGAAGACGGATTTCATATTTACCTGGAGAGGCTTGTACAAACTGATGCTGAGCGAAAAGAATAGAATCAGGAGAAATTTGTATACAGTCACAGACACATCATATGTGTGATGACCAACTGTGACAGACTGGACTCTTTTCAGCAGTGCAGTGATATGGGTCAATCCCAAAAGACTCATGGAGGAGAGAAATGTGACATCCAGAGATATAACTAGAAAGAACTGAACCTGAATCCTGATGGAAGCAAATTAATTTATCTTTTTCTTTTCATTGTCTGGTTTTATTTCTTCTTTACCATTTTCCATCCCACCTAGCACAATACACCTTTGTAATTGGACTAATGTCTAATATGAATGTATTTGCAGATCCTATACTGGACTATATGCTGTCGTGGGGGGTGGGGGGAGGGAGGTAAAGGAAATTTGAAACTCAAGGAACTATGGAATTGAATCTTGTTAACTGAAACTAAACTAATAAATTAATTAAAAAATAATTTCTAAATGTAAAATATTTCCATTCTCCTAGAAGGTCTTCTTCCTGGACCGTATTATTACTTGCATGTTGGCAAACCAATGATTCCTACTCCCTTGGATGTACAAATTGCTCAGGGTGACTTTGTAAGTATTTTTCTGACTATTCCTATGCTTTACCACATACCCCTTAATCTAAAGGAGATCAGCTTTCTTTATTAAAAATTATTTAAGGTAGCTTTTTGGTTCATTGACCAGAAGTCCCATTTACAGAAATACTGCAGATTTGTTATATTGAGCCTGACATAGCTAGAACCTAGAGCCTAGAAACACCCAACTATATTCATAACTGCCTCAGATTTCCCTAATGTGACTTTTGGGCAAATAGAAGCAACAGGGTATTATGTCAAACAATAATTTATGTCTACTTGAGGTAAACATTAAATAGGATTCAATGATAATTAGGCAGTCCTGGTTGAATATGAATATGTAGTGATATATGGTTCTGTGCCATGTGACATTGAGATGAGGTCCAGTGCATAATTTTTATGAAGATGAGAAACTATCATTGTGTTAAGGCAGAACAAATGAATGCCATTAAAGTTAACAGATTTGACACATTCTACCAATTTTTTTTTTTTATTAAAGCAACTGGGGTTAAGTAACTTGCTCAAGGTTACACGGCTATTCATTATTTATGCATGGGTGCTCATTTTCTGAGGCTGGATCTGATCTCGGGTCATCCCAACTCCGAGGCCAGCACTCTTACTCACTGCGCCACCTAGCCGCCCCTTTAGGGCAATTGGGGTTAAGTAACTTGCCCAAGGTTACACGGCTAGGTTTTTTTTTTTTGTTTGTGTGGATTAAGTGTCGGAGGCCGGCTCCAAACTCAGGTCCTTCTGTCTCCAGGGCCGGCGCTCTATTCACTGCGCCACCTAGCCGCCCCAAAGTTTTTTGTTTTTGTTTTTTTTTTAAGCAATTGGGGTTAAGTAACTTGCTCAAGGTTACATGGCTAGTCATTATTTGTGTGTGGGTGCTCATTTTCTGAGGCCGGATTCAATCCCGGGTCATCCCAACTCCGAGGCCAGTGCTCTTACTCACTGTGCCACCTAGCCGCCCCTACATTCTACCAATTTTTAACAGCCTGGAAATTTGAGCAAATTAAGACCCCCAAAATAATCATTAGCTGAGTACTTTTTAAAAACCTTACAAGTAAGATAAGTATATATAAGTATCTTAAGATACTTGCCAGGCCAATGTATAAAAATATCAACAACCAAAGATATTTAGGACCTGAATCAAAATCCCTCATATGCTATCAGTAAACTGAATTACCTTGGTAATCAAGCAATCAACCAACAGGTATTTTAGAAGTTCCTACTATGTACCTACTTTTCTCTTACCTCACAAAAAATCAATTGCCAATCTCTCTTACACGTACCCCCACAACTACTTTTATTTCTACCCTAATGGCAGCTAGGTTACACAGTGAATAAAAGCACTAGGTCTAGAATCAGAAGGGTCAGAGTTCAAATCTGTCATCAGACACATTGTGTGACCCTGGGCAAGTCACTTAAATTCTGCCACAATTTCCCCAACTGTAAAATGGGGACGATGATACTACCTCCTTTCTTGTAGGATCTGTGAGGATCAAATGTGATAATTTTTGTAAAAGCGCCTGGCACTTAGCAAGCACAATATAAAGAAGGCTTATTGCTTCTCCCTTCCATATTCACACCATAATCACCCTAATTCAGACCTTCAGCACACCTCACTTGGACTCTTACAGTAGCATCTGAATTGGCCTTCTTGCCTCAAGTCTCTTCTCTCTCCAATACATCACTCAGCTCCCAAAGTAATAATGCTAAAGCATGGGTCTAATCTTGTCACTCCCCTGCTCAGTAAACTCCAGTGGCTCCCTGTTGCCTCTTTCTTTGACATTTAAATCACCTTATAGCTTAGCTTCAATCTACATTTCCAGGCTTCCCTTCACACACACACTGCAATCCATGCAAACTTGCCCATTTACCATCCATCCACCACATTAATCTGTTAGATCCATGATATTGCAGTCTATCAGGGTACAGGAGGCAGGGGAAGTAACCAAGGACTGGAGAAATCGGGAAATGTCATGGGAAAGAAGAGGCACCTTAGCTGAGATAGAAGTGAGGAGAGCAATCCAGGCCGAGGGGACAGCCTATGCTAAGGCACAGAGGTGGAATACTGAATAAGGAAACAGCCAGGAAAAGTCCATCCTTGTCATGTAAGTCACTTCAGTTCTTAGGATGTTGGTCTTACCATCCGCACAATGGGGGAATTGTGCTAAATGATCTACAAATCCCTTTTAACTCTAAAACTTCCAATTCTATGCTTCATCTAGAAGCCAGATCTTTGTGTAAGATTTCACAGATTCTGGCCATGATATGTAAGCCATTGTCTGTCATGCTTAGAGGAGCCAAAAAAAATAGATAATGAGAATTGTAGTAAAAATTCAACATACATAAATTATTTTGCCTAGCATCTGAATATGAACTCTGGTTTTAATTGAATGTTTTGCCAGGCGGGCCTCCTTTTTAATTAGTGCAAAAGATCTCCCCAGATTTTTCTATTTGATTCTCCAAGTAAAAATGTAGACTCATTCCATGGCATCCTTTTGGCACTGGCTACCATTTATGTAAAATTGCTGCCAAGAGGATGAGGCCATCTCCTAAAGACAGCTAGTTGACCAACTGTACAGTACATTGAATGATGTTATCTTATTTTTGCTAATAATATGCAATCCACAAAAATTTTTACTAGACTTTTTATAAGACTTCCTAAGTATATGACAAAGCAGTTTAATAATTCATAGACACTTTGTGAAATAACATGATAAGAGAAAGAATAGGATCCCCAAAATCGCCGACATAATGAACTAATTTACAAATTCTAGTCCACATGCTTGGTTGGCTTAAACATCATGGAATGAAATAATGTGTCACAACAAATTCTGCCTTGGATACTATTAAATTTAAAATTGTACCTTCATCAGGATTAAGGAGGTTGAAATTATTTTTAATATCAAATCTTGTATAGAGTAGTGCTTAAATTCAGTTGATTAATCTAGACCTTTTGGCAAAACGAGAGGAACTATAGAAAAAAATCATAAAAATAATTTCCTTGGAATAAAATACTTAAACCAACCAACACTAGATCTGAATCTTGAGTCTTAATTAATTTATTCATTCAACAAACTTTTTTTGAAACTGAATGCTCCTACTTTGTGGCTACTCATGGACCCCTATCACATTACTGATTAGCATAGGACCTCCGAACAGCTCCCTGTCTGACCTGAGCTAGTTTGTTCCTCCTTAGGAAGCCTGATGACCCCCTGTTCCATACTGGAACCACACTTAGTGTGAGCACCAAGTTAGTATACCACATGTTCAGAACTCCTGAACTCAGGTGATCCACCAGTCTCAGCCTCATCTTTAGCAATGATTAGAGGCATGCCATCACACTCAACCCTAAAAAGAATTTATTAAGAACCTACCATGTGCCAAGAACTGGCACTATGGTCAAGAAACATAGTTACAAACTATTTAAGAGAAAGAAACCATACAGAAATTGGAAGAAAATGGAAAGGTCACTTTAATGCTCAAAGATTTCTCCAAGTTCCCTTCATCGAATAAAGTTGGAAAGGACTTTATGTAGTCAGTTCATCAAATGCTTTTAAGATGTCCAAAACTGAACTCACTATTTTCCCCTCCTAACTCTTTTCCCCCTCCTGCCTTCCCTATTATGAGGGAGGGCAACCCCAGTGCACCAGGCTTGCAATCTACGAGTCATCCCAGATTTCTCATTATCTCTTCCACATAAAATCCTGTTGCCAGAACCTGCTGATTGCACCTTTGCAACACCTTTCAAATACTCCTCCTCCTCCTCTCCTCTGACACCACCCTCATCTACTTGTGCCTGGACTATTGCAATAGCCTGCTGGTAGGCTTGTCTGCCTCAAGTCTCTGCCCACTTCAGTCCATCCTCCAATCAGCCACCAAAGTGATTTTCCTAAAACACAATTCCGCCCATATCATCATCTACTCAGTAAACTCCAGTGACTCCCTAGCACCTCCAGGATCAAATGCAAAGTGCTTTATTTGGCGTTCAAAGCCCTTCCTAACCTTTCCAGTCTTTCTTAGACCTTTGCACCCCACCTCTGTTTGAGCCCGTGACACTAGCTTTGCCATCGTTCAAACAAGACACACCATATCTGTGCCAGGCATTTTTTCTGGCCATCCTCCACACCTAGAATGCTGTCCTTCTCTCCCTCTGCCTCCTGGCTTCCCTGACTTCTCTCATGGTCCAAGTAAGATCCCGTCTTCTATAGGAAGTCCCTCTTAATTCTAGTGCCTTCCTTGGTTTCTTATTTCCTATTTATCCTGTGTGTTCCTTGTTTATACAAAGAGTTCAATGATCAGCTTTATGCAGTTGACTTCCAGATCTACAGAATCAGCCCTCATCTCTCTCTGAGCTCCAGTTCCTCATCTCCTATTGACAACTGGACACTTCCACTTGGATGTCCTATAGGAATCTCAAATCCAGGATGTCCAAATAGGATGTCCAAAATAGCATTAATCCCTCCCAAACTACCTCCTTCCAATTTCCTGATTTCAAAGGTGTCATCATTCTTAAACTCCATTTTATAACCTCAGATTCACCGTGGACTCCTCACATTCAGTTCCTACCCACACCTTGTCCAACTAGTCACCAACTCTCATCAGCTCTATTTCCACAGCTTCCCTCCATTCATACCACAGCCACCCCAATTCAGACTCATAGTAGTTTCCTAAATGACCCCCCCTTTCCCTTTCCAATTCATCCTCTGCATAGCTACCAAATTGTTCTTTCTAAAGCACAAATCAAGCCATGTCTTTTTCATGCTCAGAAAGTTTGTGTGGACCTTTAATATCTCTAGGATAAAATACAAACTTTTTTCACATTTGAATTCCTTCACAGTTCAGTTCCAGCCTTTGTTTTCCAAGCTGATTAAACATTTCTTCCCCTCATGAATTCTAACTCCAGCTACACTGGTCCACATTTGCTATTCCTCATTTACATTTCATTTATTGCCTCCATGCCTCTTGTTTTTGTGTCTTTTGTTTTTTGAAAGGCAGGGCAATTGGAGTTAAGTGACCTGCCCAAGGTCACTTGGCTAGTAAGTGTTAAGTGTCTCGAGGCCAGATTTGAACTCAGGCCCTCCTGATTCCAGGGCCGGTGCTCTATTCACTGTGCCACCTAGCTGCTCCCACTCCATGTCTTTTGTGTAATCTGTTCTCCCAGGTCTCCCTTCTTTTCACAGCTTAGAATTCAGAGGCACTCACAAGGCTCAGTTCAAATATTATTTATTCCCACGAGACAACTTTTTGTGATTCCTCAAATTGTCAGTGGTCTTCAAAACTGCTATATTCTGCATTTACTTATTTATATTTATGTTATATGATCCTGTAGAATGTAAACAAAGGATTGTTTTGTTTTTGCCTTTGTATCCTCAACCCCTAACACAGTGCCTGGCACATAGTAGGCCTCTAATAAATGCTTGTTGAACAGTGTATATAATGTAAGTAAAGCAATTTCTTTTATTACACATACAAACACACATTACGTTAATTTGGTTTCACTGCTGTAATCACTGATGAATCTGGACCAATTAAGTAGTAGCTGAGATGAGACATGAACATGGGCAAAAAAAATTTAATTAAAATCAAATTGTGTACTTGATTTTGAATAACAGCACCAATTAAACAAACACTTGCAACTATATTTTAAATTAATTTCAACAAAATATTCATAAAACAATTTTCACATTATAGCTTTAGCTATGACTCTATGTCAGACTTCAATATGCCAAAAAGTTTTAACCTATGGTAAATTTCTAAACTAAAAAGAGTGCCATTGAAATTTCAAAGTTGGAAAGGAACTACTGAAGTAGGTCTGATCCTTGCCCCTAAACTCTACTATATAGTCAGACAGTTCCAGGATTGTGATTTAGAATATAAGGACTTTGAAGGGAGGTTACCTCCTGAATTAAACTGAAGTACAAGTCCATCCAAGTGTGAAACAAAAAAGGTATCCCAACCCCCATAAACTGAATCCCATAAACATAATTGAAATATTTTTTAAAATTACTTTTGGTCAAGTTTTCCTCCTGTTTTCTGAAAAGAATTGCATAAAATTTAGGGTGATTTGGGTAGAACCTTAAAAGAAATATTTACCTCTTAGAAGTGAGCAAACCTTGCTAAATATGTTAGGTTTGTGGTATTCTGGTAACACAGAATGGCCTGTAACCTAGCAACTAATTAAAAAACATGATACAGTGTAACTACAGCTTTAAAGGTCCCTGAGAAACATTTAGCCATTAGGTTGCAATATGGGATTTCTGATACACTGTTATCTTCTGTCTGTCCAATCAATATCAAGTGCTATTAATAGAAACAGTGATAATACAACATGTACTGTCTCCCTTAGTTGAAATATACTCAAAGAATGTCTTCACAGCCTAGATGTTTTTTGAAAATATTATTTTTTTCCCACCCAGGGTTTACAAATAATAACAGGCAAAGCAAAAAAAGGAAATTACTTTAGAATTCACATTAATAAGTATCAAATGGTGGAAACCATTACCTGCTTTTCTAGCAAACCATTTCCTGCCTCCAACTACATTGCTTTGTTTGGACAGCATGAGCAAACCCTTAACAACCTCTGTTCTCGTCACAGGGAAGGTTTGATTACGGATCTTTATAGGTAAGATGAACTTTTTTCATTGTTTTTGTATTTATTTTTTCTATTTTTCTTTTTTTAAAATAAGAAACAGTATTTAAAACCTATGATGATTACTTTTGTTGGTAAAATGTGAGATTTGTTATGATCAATAAAATACTTTGACTATTGAGAATTGTTGCCTGTACTATTGGCCCTGCTCCTCCTACATCACTACTTATACAAGCCTGTACACAGGTGTATGCACACACATATACACAATGTATATTTCTATATGCATATATAACAGAATTAACATATATGAACACACATATATCCAAAGATTCTCTTGAAAGCAGTTTTAAGTTCTTCAGTAACAGGCAGTCAACTTTATAAGTATATTATTTTCTCAATTCTTTCCCATATTCTTATATAAAAAATAAGAGTAAGGTATTGTATTATAAGGAATGTTCCATATCAGATAGCCATAAGAGAAGAAATAATAAACACAACAATATCAGGACTTCAAAGAAATAATCACTCCATCATTTCCATATTCTTTTTTTTTTTACATTTTTGAACACTTTTTTTTCTTGCTTTTTGGAGGGGCAGTTGGGGTTAAGTGACTTACCCAAGGTCACATGGCTAGTTTTTTTGTGTATTAAGTGGCTGAGGTCAAATATGAACTCAGGTCCTCCTAACTTCAGGGCCAGTGCTCTATTCACTTCGCCACTTAGCTGCCCCTCATTTCCATATTCTTTTTTTTTTTTTTTTTTGCTTTTTGGAGGGCAATTGGGATGAAGTAATTTGCCCAAGGTCACATGGCTAGGTTTTTATTTGTGTGTGCGTTAAGTGTCTGAGGCCGGAACCAAGCTCAGGTCCTTCTGACTCCAGGGCCAACAATCTACTCACTGCGCCACCTAGCCGCCCCTACATTTCCATATTCTTAATGAGTTGAAAAATGTTTTGGACCTAGTGCTTGAAGGATGATGAAAAATGTTATGGTTTGCATATTAATTCTATTGTATAAATAAGGAAGTAAGATAATTTTAGGCTTATAGTAAATCCACAGTTCCAAAGTTTCATAGAGAATAATACACAATAAACCTTTGCATGAGTGACAACCTAGTTATAAATGGGCCCCTCCCTAGTGGACAAGGGCAACAGCAACACAGCAAATTCAAACCACCATATCTCTATTATAAAATAAGACTGACTATTTCCTTATCAAATAGTCAGGGAGCCAGCTTTGATTTTCTTGGAAATAGGATCGCATGAGCCAGACTAGGTTCCCTCCTATTCTCCTGCCTAGATTTTCAACATCATTTAGAATTCTTTACATGACTGCTGAAATATACAGCATCCTGTGTAGGCTGCCATGATTTGGAAAATGATAATAAGTTTGTTGAGTTTGATAATAATCCTTTAAAAATTATTTCTCAATGACTTTTGTTTTTATTTCACATTCCTTTCTGGACATGTCCATCTTCCTCCCCTACCTTGAGTCTTCCCCTATAACAAAATTAAAAAAAAAAAAGAAAAAGAAAAAATTCAACAAAATCAACCAACATATCAGTCACATTTTACAGTATATACAAATTATAAACCCATCTCTGCAATGAAGAAAGATATATTTTCTTTACTTTTCTACAGATATAAGCTGTTATTAAAATTATAGTTTGTTAACAGTTCTAAAGAAACTAAGGAAGTTTCATTGATATAAATGGATTGAGAAATACTATTTAAAAATCAGGTTGATTGGGGCAGCTAGGTGGCGCAGTGAGGAAGAGCACTGGCCCCAGAGTCAGGAGGACCCAGGACCAGTTCCAGTCTTAGATACTTAACACCCACAGAAAAATAACTGCCCGTGTAACCTTGGGCAAGTTACTTAACCCCAATTTCTTTTTTTTTTCAATCAGGTTGATTTATTCTATGCATTAAAAGGACACAAAAGTAGATTTGATCTCTACCCTAATGAAGATTATGATATAGTTGAGGACACATGATTGACATACATGAAATAATTGTAATAATATATTTAATATCGACATTAATTTTATATTTCATACAAACAAGTATATGTAATTAAATTGTAGAATATAGCCCTATATTGGCTGAAGAAATTCAGAGGGAAGAGAGATAAAGAAGGGTTAGAGAGATGAAGAATGGCTACTTATAAGAAATAGTGTTTGACTTGAACCTTGAAAGATGAATTGGATTTGGATGGGGGAAAGGTAGTACAAGTAAGAGGAAAAAATGTGTGAAGTTACAAAAGTAGAATCCAGAACAATATATTTGTAGAACTAGATTCTCTCTTAACTAGAGTATAGTACTGCATATGTGTTAGATATGAATGATAAATAATGACTTTCATATAGAAGAGGAACTATGCCTGCTTGGGCTCAGAGAGCAGAACTAAGGGCAATGATGTGGTGGAAGTTATGCTTGACATAAGGAATAGTTTCTGAACAATGAAAGCTATTGAAAAATGGAATGGATTCCCTTAGGGAAAAGTGAATTCCCCAGTATTTAAAGTCTTCAAATGAGTTTCCCATCACTGGATAACTGTATGCTGGGGCCATTTCAAGAGAGCTTTTTCATTTGAGTTATGGGTGGGCTAAATGATCTCTGAAGTCCCTTCTAACTCAGAATCTTAGAAGGTCACACACATAAGCCAGATTATGAAAGGCCTTCAAAACCAACAGAGGTGTTTACATTTGGTATAAGAAAAGGGAAACAATTTTAGTTTTATGGATGAGAGAACAGCGTGATTAAAAGATTGTTTAATGTAAATAACTGTCAGGAGTAAGCAAGAATAAATTGTAGAGGAAGAGCCCAGGTCATAATCTGTGTTGGCTACTCTCATTGGTGACTTGCTCCAAGGAACCTCCATTTAAGGAAGTAGCCAAGCCAGCCATGCTCACTCTTCTGCTGGCTCTACTCTTGACTCTTCAGACTTCTCCTCAAGCAACTACTTTCTTCCTCCTTTTCAGTGTCCTTTTGTGTGTTGTCTTCCTTCATTAGAACATAAGCTCCATGAGGACAGAGACCATCTTTCTTTTTGCTTGTATTTGTATTCTCAATGCCTGGCAGATACTAAGTGCTTAATAAATTATATTTCTATCTGAGATGTCTGGTATATTTCAGTGATCTCAGCCTGATTTGATAAAGGGCTGCGATAAAGCAGAGGCACTGTAATTAAAGAGATTATATAGAAGTTAGTGACTGTTTAAAAATGGAGATTGCAAAAAAAAATGGAGCAATACAAAGTGACTTTGAACTTCTGAGCCTGAGTGAATGGGATTAGTAACAACATGGTTAACTGAAACATAAAAATCAAGTTAAATAAATAGCCATTTATTAAATACGTGCTTTATAGAGGCAGCTAGATGGTACAGTGGATAGAGTGATGGGCCTGGAGTCAGTAAGACCTGAGTTCAAATCCAGCCTCAGACACTAGCTGTGTGCCCCTTGATAAGGTGCTTAATCTTTCTTTGCCTCATTGTCTCATCTGTAAAATGAGGATAATGATAGCACCTACCTCTCAGGGTTGTCATGAGGATCAAATGAGATAATAATTGCAAAGCACAGTGCTTGCCACATAGTAAGCATTATGTAAATGTTAGTAGTGTTGTTGTTACATGCTAGGAACTATGCTAAATGCAGGAGATACAAAGAAAGACAAAAGCAGAGTCTCTATCCTCAAGAAAAGCCAGAAAGAGCCCATTTGGGGAAGAAATGTTCAGCTCCATTTTAGGCATATTGAATTTGAAGTGATGGCAAGCTATTCAATTAGAATTGTTGATTAGGCAGATGGACAAACAGGACTGAAGCCAGAGTGATTTGGGCTGGAAATCATCAGCATAGAGAAAATAGTTGAAGTCATGAGAGCAAATGAGTAAGAAAAGGTGTGAAAATCAAGGAAAGCAGAGAGCCAAAGATTTTGCTTTGAGGTGATGCTTACATTAGGGGGCAAGAAGAGGATAAAGAACCAGCAAGCAAAATAGCAGTATTTGTAGAGATAGAAAAAACAAAAGATTGGTATAAACTTTAATAAGTCACAATCTTTCCATACCTTCCTTCCTTTATAAATAGAGACAATATCCATTTCATCTACTTCACAGGGTTTGGGGGAGGCTATATGTTAATGAGCATTATGCAGTTATTTTATTTTTTCTGAGGAAATTTTGTGGATGAAGACATTGAAGCAGAAAGGAATTTATAGTTTTCTTTCTCTGTTTTGTCTCACCCTGGTTTAGGTATTAAGACCATAACTTTATCATAAAGAGAGATCAGAAGAGTGACTTCTTTCACAAAAGTAGTGGAAATTATATTACTATCCAGAACAAGTGGCTCCCAGCCCAGTGATCTTTCCACTACCTATTAGAATGGTGTCTATTGCTGATAAGTTATTCTCAATCTTGATTACTATAGGAAAGGGAGAAACAGACTTGATTACAACATAAATATTGTTAGAAAGAATAATTTCTTAACATTAAGCATTGTTAAGCCTCAAGTCAACAACAATAACAATGATGGTAATAAAAATAGCCTACATTTATATAGAACTAACCATGTATCCAGATACTATACTATGTACTTTATGAATAGTATCTAATTTGATCCTCTTAACAACCCTAGAAGGTAGGTATTATTATTATCCCCATTTTATATATGATAAAACTGAGGCAAATAAGGATTCAGTGATATGCCCAGAGTCAAATAGCTAGTAAATATCTGGAGCTAAATTTGAACTCATGTTTTCCTGACTCTAGTTCCTACACTATCCACTGTGACACCTTGCTGCATTTGTTTGTCTAACATGCTGTTAGTATTTGTGAGATGTATTTAACAGGAAACTGGCCAATGAGGGCCCAGTCCTCGGAGCATGCTCTAGGGATTCTTATGGATTTGTGGTGATCCTGCTTCTGGAATTGAGTGATTGCACAAAATGGAAGGACCCAGCTGTCCACTAACATATATAGGCATTCCATGGCTAATTGCATATTGCACTAATTGTATTTTTTAAAGTATTTAATAATATCTTCTAGAGGTAAAAATGAATTGTGTCAAGGTTTCAAACTCTAACATCTATGCTTTTTCTAAAAAAACCAAACATTTGCCCTTATCTGGTCTCCAAGATGTTTCAAAGATGAATGAGCACAGATTAATAATCACATCTGTTAATTTAGTAGCCTAGCATTACATATTTCTGATCTAGCTACTCAAATTCATCGAGAGAAGATAGGTGTACTGTGAAGTAATTTCCTACTTATCTTCTGTTTTAACAACGATCTTCAAATCATTATCCTTAGAAGAGACGACTTCTTCTTCTTCTTCTTCTTCTTCTTCTTCTTCTTCTTCTTCTTCTTCTTCTTCTTCTTCTTCTTCTTCTTCTCCTCCTCCTCCTCTTCCTCCTCCTCCTCCTCCTCCTCCCTCTCCTTCTCCCCTTCCTCCTCTTCTTCCTTATTCTTCTCCTCCTTCTCCTCCCCTCTGCCTCCCCTTCCTTCTCCTCCACTTCCTTCTCCTTCCTCTTCTCTTCTTCCTCCTCCTCCTCCTTCTTGTTCTACAAAAGCCTTTTATTATCCTTAGTCACCAGCTGAAGTTCCTTCTGAGCTCTAAAACACTTTACAGGAATTTACCACTTTCTTAATTTATCCTCTTTTACTTAACATTGCTTCCATCTATTATACATTGTCTTTTAAAAATCTTAGTTGGTTACTGATTTCCTATGTTTAGGCATTTTCTCTTTTCTATTTGAATTTAATATTTTCTGCTTATGGCTTCAGTATTTCATCTTTGAGAATTTTCCATCTTTCTTGGATTGACTTGCCCTGCAAAATACTACTCCAACATTAAGACCTATGTATCCTTTTTCTCTGAACCCCACGAAATCTGCCCTTTCGTATCTGGGAGTAAATGTCAGATCATGCTTAGTTCTACTCTCATATAAGATGAACTCTATGATGGAGTGGTCATTTACTCCCTCAGTTCTCATTATTTTGTTGTTTTTAAATTAAATTTTATTGTATTTTTTAAAAAAAGGATCAGCTTTCTTTCCTCCCATTTCTCTCCTACACCTATTTAGAGAGCAAGAAACACAAAAATACCCTGTTACAAGCATGTATAGTCTAGTAAAACAAAATTGCTCATTGGCTATGTTTAAAATATATGCATATATATTATTGTGTACTCAGAGTTCATGACCTCTCTGTCAGGAAAGTGAGCAGCATGTTTCATCATGAATCCTCAGAAATTGTGGTCGGTCATTGTGTTAATCAAAGTTCCTAAGTTTTTATACACACACGTATATGCATATATACACACATACATGTACATATATACACATTAACATATGTATATTTTAATCAACCAATATCTGCCTTCTTAGGCTACCCCTACTGACAACACAAGAAAAAGCAAAACTCATTACATACATATATAGCAACCAAAAAAAAAATTTTCAAGATTGGGGCAATACACACACACACACACACACACACACATGCACACACACACACATAACAATATATCATGTGTATATGTGTATATACAACATACACACACAAATCTTCCTTTGTAGAGCCCAGAAACTGGACTTTTTGGCTCACTTTACTATGCATCTATTGCTCTGCCTAGTTTCAATTCTATGGAATAAGATGCCTTCATGCTGGGTACTGTTCATTTTCTTTATTGTCTCCCTCCACTAGATTATAAGCTCCTTGAGGACAGGGGCTATCTTTCTTTTTATTATTTGTATTCCCAGACCTTAACCTGGATGATCTTAATATGCTTGACATATGTAGACATATAGTAGACACTTAAATGTTTATTGAATTGAATTAAAGGGGAAATTTTATATATATATATATATATACATATATAAACATACACAAACATGTATATGTATATAAAGATAGATTTGGAGGTGGAGTCAAGATGGAGGAATAGAAACAGGACTTCTGGGGGCTCTGGCTTCCACCTCCTCCAATTCATGTAAAAGGTGACTCTAGATAAACTTTGGAACTACAGAACCCACAAAATGACACAGAGAAGCTAACCTGCCACTGAGGACAGCCCAGCAGACTGGCAGGAAGTGGACAGCACAGCACTCTGAGAGTTGACCTCAGCTCCTCAGGAGTCTGAGGTTTTAGCCTCAGGGCAGGCCTGACCAGCCACAGGCTGGAGGGACCTCAGATTACCAGCAGCTGTGGCAGTGTCCAGAATTATCAACAGATAGATGCTAAGGACAAAATGAGAGGTCAATGCAGTGTGGACTTTGGGATCCAGCAGTTTGGGAGTGTGGGCCCTGGGGCAAGAAGTGGCTGAGGCACAGCAGCCGGCTGTGCAGCCACTGCCACATGGCTGCTTCAGCTCCTGGCCGGCAGGTTGTAGGTGGACCAAGCAACCAGACTGAGGGGTAATCACTCTTGCTTTAACCTGCTTAGATCTGGATTATCGTCTAGAGTGGAGGTCCTGGGGTATGCAACCAGCTTGCCAGAGCATGTAGAAGCTTCAGAGAGGGCACCAAACTAATACCTTTGGCAGCTGAGAGAACCCCAGCCATTTGGGACGAAGGTCCCCTGTCTGGTAGCAGAGTCCTACTGTGGCAAAAAGCTCAAAAGTCAAGTAATTGAGTGGCAATATGAGCAAGCAAAGGAAGCAAACCAAGCAGAGTAATCCAACTTTACACTCCTATTTTGGGGACAAAAAGGATCAAAGCATGGAACAGGAGCAAGACAGTGAAGTCATAATTCCTGCACCAAAAGCTTCCAAGAAAAATATGAACTGGTTACAGACCATAGAGGACCTTAAGAAGAATTTTGAAAACCAAGTAAGAGAAGTGGAGGGAAAATTGGGAAGAGAAATGATAATGATGCAAGAAAATTATGAAATGAGAGTCCACAACCTAACTGAAGAAAATACCACCTTAAAAAACAGACTAACTCAAATGACAAAGGAAGCTCAAAAAGGCAATGAGAAGAAGAATGCCTTAAAAATCCGAATTTGCTAGAAAGAAAAAGAATCTCAAAAGCTCACTGAAGAGAATCATTCCTTCAGAATTAGATTGGAGCAAATAGAAGCTAGTGACTTCATGAGAAATCAAGATACTATTAAACAGGGGAGGCTAGGTGGTGCAGTGAGTAAGGGTGCCAGCCTCGGAGTTGGGATGACCCGGGATCGGAACTGGCCTCAGAAAATGAGCACCCACACATAAATAATGACTAGCCATGTAACCTTGAGCAAGTTACTTAACCCCAATTGCTTTTTTAAAAGATACTATTAAACAGATCCAAACAAATGAAAAAATAGAAGACAATGTAAAATATCTCATTGGGGAAAACACTGACCTGGAAAATAGATCCAGGAGAGATAATTTAAGAATTATTGGACTACCTGAAAGTCATGATCAAAAAAAGAACATAGAAATCATTCTTCAAGAAATTCTCAAGGAAAATTGCCCTGATGTTTTAGAACCAAAGGGCAAAATAGAGGCTGAAAGAATCCACCAAATCAACTCCTGAAAAAGATCCCCAAAAGAAAACTCCTAGGAATATTATAGCCAGGTTCCAGATTTCCCAGATCAAGGAGAAAATATTACAAGCAGCCAGGAAGAAACAATTTAAATATTGTAGAAACACAATCAGGATAACACAGGATCTGGCAGCTTCCACACTTGGATATCGAAGGGCTTGGAATATGATATTATGGAGGTCAAAGGAGCTGGGATTAAAGCCAAGAACCACCTACCCAGCAAAACTGAGTATCATGTTTCAGGGGAAAATATGGTCATTCAGTGGAATAGAGGACTTCCAAGCATTCTTGATGAAAAAAACCAGAGATGAATAGAAAATTTGACATTCAGATTCACGAAGCAAGAGAAGCATGAGAGGGTAAACAGGGAAAAGAAATCATAAGGAACTGATCAAAGTTGAACTATTCACATCCCTATATGGAAAAACGATAATTGTAACTGATGAAACTTTTCTCAGTGTGACAATAGTTGAAGGGAATAGAAATGTGTGTGTATGTGTGTATGTATGTGTGTGTATATATATATATATATATATATATATATATATACATACACACATACACATATGTATATATATACACACACACATACACACATACATACATATATACATACATATGTCTATATAGGAGGGTATATGAGCATATGAATACATATGTGAATTGTGTATATATGTGTACAGGTTTACATAGAGGGTAAAGGACCAATTTAATAGGAAGGAATGACACTTAAAAGGTGAAATTAAGAGGTGAGAGAAGAATATAATGAGAGGGGATAGGGAGAGACAGAATGGGATAAACTATCTCATATAGAAGAGACAAGAGAAAATGGTTACAATGCAGGGGAAAAACAGGAAGGCAAAAGGGAATGGATCAACCTTATTCTCATTGAATTTGGCTTAGGGAGGGAATGACATACACACTAAATAAGGTATCTCACCTTACAGGAGAGTAGGAGGAAAGGAGATGAGAAGGGTGATGATGGAAGGGAGGGCAGGCTGGGGGCGGGGGAGGGAAGGAGAGGATCAAAGTAGAGAATAGAAGAAATGGGAAGTGGTATAGGAGGGATGGAAATATAGTCAGTCTTTTACAATATATCCACTAAGGAAATGTTTTGCATAGCTACACATGTACAACCAATACTGAATTGCTTATCTTCCCAGTAAGGGTGGGTGGCAAGGGAGGAAGGGAATGAATCTGGAATTCAAAATTATAAAATCAAATTTTAAAAAATGTATGTATATATATACTATTATTAATATTTTTACATGTAACTGGGAAATAAGATATAGGCACTGGGGCATAGAGATCCACCGTGCCCTATTGGAAAGTCGGAGGGGGTATGGAAGAAGATATGGGAGAGAGAAGATTGGAGGAGGGAATATCTAGTGGGATCGCTGTTTTGGGGTAGTGGGTAGGGGGAAAAATGGGGAATAAATTTGTAACTCAAAATCTTGCCGAAATGAATGATGTAAACTAGAAATTAATAAAGCATTTGATTAAATTATATATATATATATATATATATATATATATATATATATATATATATATATAAAGATAGATTTGTCTCATTGTGAATTCTGAGTCCTTAGCTTTTCTATCAGGAGGTAGGCAGCATGTTTCATCATTACTACCCTGGAATTTTGGTTGATTGTTAAACTGACAAGTGTTCAGAACAACAGCATTACATCACATTAATATACCATAATTTATTCATCCATTACCTAGTTAATGGGCACTTCCTCAGATTCCCATTTTTGCCACCTCAAAAATCATACATATTTTCGTACATCCTAAGAATTTATTTTGCTGGGGCAGCTAGATGGCGCAGTCAGTAGAGCGTTGGCCCTGGAATCAGAAGGACCTGAGTTCAGATCCGGCCTCAGACACTTAATGAACACACAAACAAAAACCTAGCCGTGTGACCTTGGGCAAGTTACTTAACCCCAATTGCCCTCCAAAAAAAAGCACAAAAGAATTTATTTTGCTTAAGAATAAACCCTCCATTAATCTACTCTCCCTTTAATTCCCCCTCACCACTTTCCCCCTTTCTTTCCTATCTCACTGTTGAGTGAAATGTATTTCTGTACCCAAACTACATATATATTCTTCCTTCTTTTGACTAGTTCAAATGAGAGTCATATTCAAGTATTGGCTAGTTCTTTCCACCCCTTAATTTTTGTTTTTATAGTGTTCTATTTGTCCACCTTTGCTATGAGAGATAATTTTCCTATTCCAATTCTTATCCCCCACCAGCATATTCCTCTTTCCTTCTTTTTCCATTCTTAAAATCAAGATAGAACTACTCCTTGGGTTTTTCTAATTCAACTTCCTCTATGATCTATAAAGGGATCAGAGAGGATACCTGTATCATCTCCCCATATATGAATGTAAGCAACTTTTCCTCATTTAGTCCTTTATCATTTTTCATTCATGTTTACTTTTTTTTTTTTTTTGTTCTTCTTCACTGCTCTATTTGAACTCCAAAATTTCTCCACAAGTCTGCTTTTTTCATCATTAAGATCCATTGCTCCTGTAGTACTATAGCATTCTAAGTTTTGCTGGATAAATTTTTCTGGTTATAAATCCCAGATATTTTGTTTTCTGAAATATCGTATTCAAAATTCTCTGATCTTTTAAAATGGTGGCTGCTAAATCATGTGTGATCTTGACTGTGGTTCTTTGGTTCTTTCTGGCTGCTTGCAGTATTTTTTTTTTTTTTGGTGGTAGTGGGGGAGTTCTGAATTGTGGCTATTGCATTCTTGGGAGTTTTCATTTTGGTGTTTCTGAAGGTTACTGGTAAATTCTTTCTTTTTCCACATTGCTTTCTATTTCTAAGAGATCAGGGCAATTTTCTCTAAAGATTTCTTGAAATATGTTTTCTAGGCTCTTTTTTTGGTCATGGACTTCATATAGTCCAATGATTCTTTTTTTAAAATTAAACAAATGCTTTATTAACTTCCAGTTTACATCATTCACCTCCACCAGAGTTTGAGTTACGATCTTTTTCCCTCATTTTCCCCACCCACCACCCCAGAATAGCAGACCCACTAGATATCCCCACATCCAATCTGCTCTCTCCCATATCGTCTCCCATACCCCTTCAACTTTGCCATTAGGGCAAAGTGAATCTCTGAGCCCCAATGCCTGGACATCTTATGAAACATTTAATTTTAAAACTTCGATTTTTCAGATCCATTCCCTTCCTCCCTTGTCACCCACTCTCTCTGAGAAGATAAGCAATTCAGTATGTGTTGTACATGTCTAGCTATGCAAAACATTACCATAGTAGATATATTGTAAAAGACTGTTTATATTTCCCTCCCACCCATCTCACCTCCGACCTGGTCCATTCCCTACTTTGATCCTGTCCCTCTTTGATAGTGGGTACTTCCAACCTCCCCTCCCTCCAGAATGCCCTCCCCTCCATCATCCCTCCTCTCATCCCCCTTTCCCCTACTCTCCTGAAGGGTGAGATATCCCATTTAGTATGTATGTGATTCTCTCCTTGAGCCAACTTCAATGAGAATATGCTTTAGCCTTTTTGCCTTCCTGTTCTTCCACTCCCCTGCAATTACTTCCCCTTGCCTCTTCTACACGAGATAGTTTACCCTACCCTGTCTCTCCCCATCTCCTTTTGCCACTTGCCTTTCTCACCTCTTAACTTCACCCCTTAAGAATCATCCCTTCCCATTAAATTCAACCTGTGCCCTCTATCCATGTATACCTGTAAACATATACCCATACACCCTTCTTCAATTATTTTCATAATGAGAAAGGTTTCATCAAACACAGTTAGTGTTTTTCCATGTAGGAATGTAAATGGTCCAACTTTGATAAGTTCCTTTTGATTTCTTTTCCTTGATTACCTTCTCAAGCATCTCTTGCTTCTTTCGTCTGAATGTCAAATTTTCTATTCAACTCTGTTTTTTTCATCAAGAATGCTTGAAAGTCCTCTATTCCACTGAATGACCATATTTTCCCCTGAAACAAAATACTCAGTTTTGCTGGGTAGGTGACCCTTGGCTTCAATCCCAGCTCTTTTGCCCTCTGGAATATCATATTCCATGCCCTTTGATCCCTCAGTGTAGAAGATGCCAGGTCCTGGGCTATTCTGATTGTGTTTCCACAATATCGAAATTGTTTCTTCCTGGCTGCTTGTAGTATTTTCTCCTTGATCTGGGGGTTCTGGAGCCTGGCTATAATATTCCTAGGAGTTTTCTTTTGGGGAACTTTTTCAGGAGGTGATCTGTGGATTCTTTCAACCTCTATTTCCCCCACTGAGTCTAAAACATCAGGGCAATTTTCCTTGAGAATTTCTTTAAGGATGATTTCTAGGTTCTTTCTTTGATCATGGCTTTCAGGTAGTCCAATAATTTTTAAATTATCTCTCCTGGATCTATTTTCCAAGTCAGTGGTTTTTCCCATGAGATATTTCACATTGCCTTCTATTCTTTCTTTTGTTTGGATCTGTTTAACAGCATCTTGATTTCTCATAAAGTCACTAGCTTCCATTTGCTCCAGTCTAACTCTGAAGGAATGAATCTCCTCAGTGAGCTTTTGAGATTCTTTTTCCATCTGGCAAATTTGGCTTTTTAAGGCATTCTTCTCTCATTGCCTTTCTGAGCCTCTTTTGCCATTTGAGTTAGTCTATTTTGGGGGCGGAGCCAAGATGGCGGAGTAGAAACAGCTCATCCAAGCCACTCTGCCCCCAGATTCCCCCCAAACTATGTAAAAGGGGACTCTGAACAACTTCTGGAGCCCCAGCACCCACAGAACAACACAGAGAAGCTTACCTCCTGCTGAGGACAGCCCAGCAGCCCTGCAGGAAGGACCAGCACAGCAGTCTGGGGCCTGGCAGCTCGAAGCCTGCAGAGCGCAGGAGCCGAACCTATCCCAGGTCCGCGTGAGCCGAGGTTTTAGCCCCAGGGCGGCAGGGCCAGCAGCCGGCTGGAGGAACCCCAGAACACCAGGAGCTGTGGCGACTCCAGAATTATCAACATAGACATGCCTAGGACAAAGTAAGAGGTTGGTGTCCTATGGACTTTGGGACTGGTATTTGGGGAATGCATCAGCTCCCTCCCCTGGGGGCTAGAAGCCGCTGAGGAGACAAGCTATTTTGCAGTTTTCAGAGGCAGCTCCAGCTCCCAGCCTCCAAATCATAGGGGATCCAGCGATCAGTCTTGGGGGGGTAATTGCTCTTGCTTTAACCTCCCTGGATCTGGATTGTGATCTAGGGTGGAAGTCGTGGGTGGGTTTACAGCTTGCCAGAAACGGAAGTTGCCCCCCACACATTTGGGACGAAAATTCCTCTAGCTGGACTTAAAGCCATAGTGTGGCAACAAGCCCAAAAGTCAAGTAATTAAGTGGCAACATGCCAAAGCAAAGGAAACAGAAAAATGCAACCCTAGACTCCTATTTTGGGGGCATAGAGCGGGAAAAGGACTGTGAGGTCAGAAGTCCTGCTCCAAAAGCCCCAGGGGAAAACATGAGTGGGTTGCAGGCCATAGAGGACCTTAAGAAGGACTTAAAAAATCAAATAAGAGAAGTGGAGGAAAAATTAGAAAGAGAAATGAGAAGGATGCAGGAAAAGTATGAAATGAGGGTCAACAGCCTGACTGAGGAAAAACAACACCTTAAAAAATAGACTAGCTCAAATGGCAAAGGAGGCCCAAAAGGGCAATGAGGAGAAGAATGCCTTAAAAAAGTCGAATTTGCCAGATGGAAAAAGAATCTCAAAAGTTCACTGAGGAGATTCATGCCTTCAGAGTTAGACTGGAGCAAATGGAAGCTAATGACTTTATGAGAAATCAAGATGCTGTTAAGCAGATCCAAACAAATGAAAGATGAGAAGGCAATGTGAAATATCTCATGGGAAAAACCGCTGACCTGGAAAATACATCCAGGAGAGACAATTTAAAAATTATTGGTCTACCTGAAAGCCATGATCAAAGAAAGAACCTAGAAATCACCCTTCAAGAAATTCTCAAGGAAAACTGCCCTGATGTTTTAGATCCAGAGGGCAAAATAGAGGTTGAAAGAATCCACCAAATCATCTCCTGAAAAAGATCCCAAAAAGAAAACTCCCAGGAATATTATAGCCAGGTTCCAGAATCCCCAGATCAAGGAGAAAATACTACAAGCAGCCAGGAAGAAACAATTTCAATATTGTGGAAACACAATCAGAATAGCCCAGGACCTGGCAGCTTCTACGCTGAGGGATTGAAGGGCATGGAATATGATATTCCAGAGGGCAAAAGAATTGGGAATGAACCCAAGGGTCACCTACCCAGCAAAACTGAGTATTTTGTTTCAGGGGAAAATATGGTCATTCAGTGGAATAGAAGACTTTCAAGCATTCTTGAATAGAAAATTTGACATCCAGACACAAGAAGGAAGAGATGCCTGAGAAGGTAATCAGGGAAAAGAAATCAAAAGGAACTTATCAAAGTTGAACTATTTACATTCCTATATGGAAAAGCAATAACGGTGACTGATGATATCTTTCTCACTATGAAAATAATGGAAGAAGGGGGTGTGGTCATATCAATACATATGTGAATGTGTGTGTATATGGTTACAGTTATATATGGATAGAGGGCATAGGTTGAATTTGTTGGGAAGGGAGAATACTCAAGGGGTGAAAATATGAGGTGAGAGAGGAAAGTAGCAAGAGGATATGGGGAGAGATAGGGTAGGGTAAACTATCCCATGTAGAAGAAGCAAGGGGAAGTGGTTGCAAAGGAGGGGGAGAATAAGGAAGGCTAAAAAGGCAAAACCACATTCACATTGAATTTGGTTCAGGGAGAAAATGACATACATACTAAATGGGATATCTCAACCTGCAGCAGGATAGGGGGAAGAGGGATGAGAGGAGGGTTGATGGATGAGAGGGCATCCTTGGGGGAGGGGAGGTTGGAAGTACCCACTATAGAAGAGGGACAGGATCATGTAGGGAATGGACCAGGTGGGGGGTGGGATGAGTGGGAGGGAATTATAAGCAGCCTTGTACAATATATCTACTATGATAATGTTTTGCATAGCTAGACATGTACAACATATACTGAATTACTTATCTCCCCAGAGGGAATGGGTGACAAGGAGGAAGGAAATGGATCTGAAATTCGAGGTCTTAACATTAAATGTTTCAAATATATATAAATACTATTATTAATACTCTTTTGCTTATAATTGGGAGATAAGATGTGCAGGCATTGGAACACAAAGATTCACCTTCCTCTAATGGAAAAGTCGATGGGGGTATGGGAGAAGGTATGGGAGAGAGCAGATAGGAGGAAGCTATATCTTGTGGGACTACTATTCTGGGAGGTTGGGTAGGGGAATAATGGGGGGAAAATGATTGTAACTCAAAATCTGGCAGAAATGAATGATGTAAAACAGAAGTTAATAAAGCATTTGTTTAAAAAAATAAAAAAAATTGAGAGTTAGTCTATTTTTTAAGGTGTTATTTTCCTCAGTCAGGCTGTTGACTGTCATTTCATACTTTTCTTGCATCTTTTTCATTTCTCTTCCCAATTTTCCCCCCACTTCTCTTATCTGCTTCTTAAGGTCCGCTATGGCCTGTAGCCAGCTTGTATTTTCATTTGGGGCTTTTGGTGCAGGAGTTCTGACCTCACAGTCCTCCTCCATGCTTTGATCCTCTTTGCCCCTAAAATAGGGGTCCAATGTTGAATTTTTCTGTTTATTTTGTTTCTTTTCCCTAGGCATGTTGCCACTTAATTACTTGATTTTGGGGCTTGTCGCCACAGTAGGACTCTGCCACCAGACAGGGGAGCTTCCACCCAAACGTGGGGTCTTCACAACTTCTGCAGGTTGGGTGGCCTCTGTAAAGCCTCCACCCACTCTGGCAAATTGGATACCCACCCCAAACTTCCCCCCCAGACCACAATCCAGATCCAGGCAGTTTAAAGCAAGAGTGATTAACCCCCAGACTGATTGCTGGGTCTCCCTACAATTTGCAGACCAGGAGCTAGAGCCGCCACTGATGCTGCAAAATGGCTTCTGTGCCAAGTTTCTTCAGCAGCTTTTCGCCCCCAGGGGAGGAAGCCGACGGGTTCCCCAAATACTGGTCCCAAAGTCCATAGGGCACTAACCTCTCACTTTGTCCTAGGCATATCTGTTCTGATAATTCTGGAATCGCCACAGCTGCTGGTGTTCTGGGGTCCCTCCAGCTGGCTGCTGGCCCAGCTGCCCTAGGACTAAAACCGCGGCTCACACAGGCCTGGGCTTGGCTCCCAGAGTACTTTGCTGTGGGTTCCCAGCATGTTGTGCTGCCTGCTCTCAGAGCCCTGCGCTGGCTGCTCCCTGCAGGACTGCTGGGTTCTCCTCAGCGGGAGGTTAGCTTCACTGTGTAGTTCTGTGGGTGCTAGGGCTCCAGAAGTTGTTCAGAGTCCCCTTTTACATTGTTTGGAAGTTGTGTGGGGCAGAGAACCTTGGAAGTGCTGTTTCTACTCCACCATCTTGGCTCCGCCCAGTCCAATGATTCTTAATTGTTTTCTCCTTGATCTGTTTTCCAGGTCAGTTGTGTTTGCTATGAGATACCTTATATTTTCTTCTATTTTTCAGAATTTTGATTTTTTTAAAAAAATATTTCCTGTTGCCTCATGGGGTATTAGTTTCTTTTCCATTTATTCAAATTCTCAGGGAGTTTGTTGCTTGGGCAAGGTTTTATACCTTTTTTTCTAAGCTCTTAATTTTCTTCCCAATTCTCTCTACAATAGATCTCATTTCTTTTTTTAATTTTTCTCTTTAATACTTTCATTTTACTGATAATAATTTCTTAAAACTTTTTAAAGACTCTTGCTTTTTCTCTTCTGTAATGGAAATGCAAATTTAAAGATCTTCCCTGCCCCTAGCTTAAGTGCACCTGGAGCCTGTGGTGGGAGGCTTGTTTTTCAGGGAAGCCCAACCTTGATACTTTTGTGATTGGGCAGTGGGTCCAGAAGGTTGTTATATTCTTTGAGCTAGGAGAAGGCTATATAAACTCTGATGAGAGGCTTTGCTTTGGGGCTCACTTTGAGAAGTGTTGTGTGATTTGACCAGATGAGACTCTGGGAAGCCGTTGTTGAGAGCCCCCGGCTTTGAAAACCCAGATGTTGATGCTTCCCTCTCTGGTAACTGTGATTTGGTATTGATATAATGGTTGGACAGTTTGGAAGCCTGTCTGTTTGATCTGTAAGTTCTGTAACTCTGAAGTTTGGGGTGCTGACCTTTTCCCCTGAACTAGGTAATGTGTGTTTGTTTGATTAAAGTAAGTTTGTTAACCCATTTTGAGTTGCTTTCCTTTTGAAAAGCAGATCTAAGAACCTGTGTTGGCAGTCACCCTGGGGATATTGGGGTGCTTGCTGCTACAAAATGGTGACGATGGATGGGATCTGCTGAGTAAAAGGAAAGTATGGGGGCTGGGATAATTGTTTGTTTCCCAGTTGTGGTAGCTGTGATTCTGTGGAGCCATGGAGCAGAAGAGAAGAACGGCCTGTATGCTGACTTTGCTGAGCTGAGAGCAGGAATGGTGAGCTGCCTGCATGGAGACCTGTGGAGAAGCCTGGAGCTGCTGCCTTCTGCTGGAGGAGAAGGAACCCAGGAGTTTGGAGTTCAGCCACAGGACAAGATAAGGACTGTGTGGCAAAGCTGGGGCACTGAATGTGTTTCCTTGCTGCATCCCACAGTTTGGGACCCAGGGGGATGGACTTGTGACTATGGTGGGTGGGGTGAAGTGCCATGGACCCCAAGGACCCCACTTTGGTTTTGTTGCCTAGTTCCCTCTCTGGATTTGGAAGCAGGGGCTGGAGCAGTGTTATGGGAAGGACACCGCCCCCCTCCCAAGAGTACTTTATGTGATAATGCTTTGTATTTTGTGAATTGATGTGAAAATGCAATGTACTTTAAGACCCAGTGGCCACTTTGGTAACTTTAGATGTACCTTGAAAATGTGACTTAAGAGATGGTTAGTGCTAATTGAAATGTAAATTGTCTATGCTATGGGCATACTTAGTAAGACTTTACTGAATAAGTTACTGATTGTACTTTGAGATATTGTTACAGATAAGAGACTAATTGAATTAATCAAGACTTTGCCCCATGAGTGGAAGACTTGTAACTTTGAAAACTGATGTAACTGATTGAGTTAACTTAAGAGTGACTATTTTTTGATTTTACGGATAAGTGACTGAGTTAACATTTGCCCCATGAGTGGAAGACTTGGACTATTGTATTTTGAGATTATATTGTGATTTTCTTATGTACCTGGAAAATGTGACCTAAGAGATGTTTAGTGCTAATTCAAATGTAAATTGTATATGCTATGGGCATGAAAGATCTTGGGGCCGAATGTAATGGAAATGCAAATTTAAAGATCTTCCCTGCCCCTAGCTTAAGTGCACCTGGAGCCTGTGGTGGGAGGCTTGTTTTTCAGGGAAGCCCACCCTTGATACTTTTGTGATTGGGCAGTGGGTCAAGGAGGTTGTTACAATCTTTGAGCTAGGAGAAGGCTATATAAACTCTGATGAGAGGCTTTGCTTTTGGGCTCACTTTGAGAAGTGTTGTGTGATTTGACCAGATGAGACTCTGGGAAGCCGTTGTTGAGAGCCCCCCGGCTTTGAAAACCCAGATGTTGATGCTTCCCTCTCTGGTAACTGTGATTTGGTATTGATATAATGGTTGGACAGTTTGGAAGCATGTCTGTTTGATTTGTAAGTTCTGTAACTCTGAAGTTTGGGGTGCTGACCTTTTCCCCCTGAACTAGGTAATGTATGTTTGTTTGATTAAAGTAAGCTTGTTAACCCATTTTGAGTTGCTTTCCTTTTGAAAAGCAGATTTAAGAACCTATATTGGCAGCTACCCTGGGGATATTGGGGTGCTTGCTGCTACATCTTCTAAAAATGAACAGAATGGTATGAGGAAACTCAGGAACTCAAAGAGGGAAATACAGTAGGAATATCTGTGTAACAATCAACAGAAGGTAAAAACAAAACAATATTATTGTAGAGGTATATTATAGATTGTCAGACAAAGGGCTGAAGTTCAGGAAATAGTCACAAACCTGGAATAAAACAATGGAATTGTAGTGATAGGTCTCATAACCTTGGATATCTGTATAAAAATGTACAAAATGTGGGCAGCAAATAAATGCTTATTGAATAAACATGCTAAACAAAGTATACATGCATGTATATATGCATGCACATGCATATATACAAATTCATATATACGTATACATACATGCACACACATATATGCAACAAGGCAAATTTGACATTGGAGAAATCCCTGAGTTCACCTAAAAATCCTTTCCTTTCCTACATCTACTAGAATACTATGCCTTATATATTTTTTATTTTAAATTAATTTTGTGCTTTGTCTTTTTTAAACAGTCTCGCTTCTTCCAACCCCAGTGAGCTATTCCTTATTACAAAAAATAAGAGAAAGAAAAAATAGTAAAACAACCAGCCCATCAACCAAGTCACCCCTATATCCACAAACTTAATAAATGCTTGTTGTCTTGCCATATGGCTTAATGTAGTTTAGATATAGCGCTTCCAGTAAATGTTTCACTTGTCTTTGGAAAACAGAACTAGGAGTAATGTGCAAAAGTTACAAAAAGTAGATAGAGAGGTATATTTTCTCAGCTCTTCCCTGGCCTTAAGCTTAGTCATTATAATTACATAGAGTTCAAATTAATTTTTCTTTCCATTCACATTGCTGTAATCTTTGTATATATTTTTCTTGGTTCTCCTTATTTTACTCTTCATCAATGTGTATGCCTTCTCCCTGGATTTCCCTTCATTCCCCTCCCTTAGCTTCTAGCTGCCCAGAATCTAACTATACTATTTAACTGTTTGTTTTGCTAAGATGAGAGGGGAGCCACCAACTATTCCTTCTGGTGACATGAAGGAACACCAAGCCTTACCATCTGCTTTGCCTCTATGCCTTCCATGCCCCACCCCCACCCCCGTCACCTGACCCTATGACGTAACCTAAAGACTCCTGGCCCTTGCCATCCATCCTGCAGCTGAACTTACCTTCATGCCTTGTCTCTCCCAGTTAGAATGTGAATTTTTTGAGAGCAAAAGCTATCTCACTTTTTCTATTTCTCTCCCTAGTGCTTAGCTGATTTATTGTTATGTGCTTAATACATATCAACATAGTAAATAGTAAGATAGTAAATATTTTTTCATTCATATACTTCTCTGAATTCTTCATATTCATTGTTTATTTTAAAATTTTGTAAAATTGTAATATCCCGTTATATTTTAACACAATTTTAGTAGGCCATTCCCCAATGAATAGTCATATATTTTATGTCCCATTCTTTGCTACAATAAAAGTACTATTATGAATATTTGATGCATATAGGTCCTTTCTGGCTTGTTTTTTTAACCTTCTTTGGAAATATATGTTGCAACATAATCCCTGGGGCTGGATATTTTGATCGCTTTTACAGCATAATTCCAAATTGCTTGCCAGAATGGTTGAACCAACTCATACATTAACCAACAGTTTATTAATGTGCCTATCTTTCTGTAGCCCTTCCAACACTCTATCTTTTTCTAATCTTGCCAGTATTGTGAGTATGAGGTAAAACCTCATAGTTGTTTTGATTTATATTTCTTAATTAATAATTATTTGGAGCAATCTCATGTAGTAGTTAAAAGTTCATATTTCTTTGAGAACTCTTTGTTCATAATATTTGTCTACTTTTGGATGTTTGTAATGTGAGAAAGAGATAGACAGAGAGATTGAGTGAGAGAGAGAAAGAGAGAGAGAGAGAGAGAGAGAGAGAGAGAGAGAGAGAGAAAGGGAGAGGGAGAGGGAGAGGGAGAGAGAAAATATGTGTATGTGTACCTGCTTAATGATTCCCCTTTCACTGGGAGTATTTACAAGCAGAGGTCAGATGAGCATATGTCAAGTATATTGTCCTAAGCTGACCCAAATTGCTCTCTACCCTTATTGATATATTACTAATTTTCTAGCTCTCTATGGTCTAACCAAACTGACCATCTTGCTGTTTCTCACATGCAATATTGCATTGACTGTACCCCATAACCAAAATGCACCAATAGCTTGGAGGGGCACAGAAAATGCTTCATGGAGGAGGTAGCATTTGAGCTAAACTTCAAAGGAAACTAGCATTATATATGAGTAAGGAATACATGCATTCCAACCCTGGGGAGCAGTCCATACAAAGTTGGAGATAGGAAATGGAATTGCGTGTGTGATAAATAGCTAGACAACCAGTTTAACTGGAACGAAGAGTCTTTGAAGCAAAGTAATATATAACAAAGCCGGAGAGGCAGGTTGGAACTAGGCTGTGAATGACTTTAAACACTAACCAGAGTTTATTTAATCCTAGAGGGAAAAGGGAGTCACTGAAGTTTACTGAGTAGAGTGAAATTGTTACACTAGTATTTTAAGAATATCAGTTTGGAAACTGTGGGGAAAATGGATTGGAGAGAGAGGAGTCCAGGAGTCCAATTAAGTGGCTATTGCCTCTTCTGTTCCAAAATATTATGTTCATAAGAAAGTATAAATCCTGGAGTGGCTAGATGGCGCAGTGAATAGAGCACCGGCCCTGGAGTCAAGAGGACCTGAGTTCAAATCCGACCTCAGACACTTAACAGAAAAACTAGCCTGTGACCTTGGGCAAGTCACTTAACCCCAATTGCCCTCAAAAAAAAAGAAGAAAAAAAAAAGAAAGTATAAATCCCCAATTCAATTATATTTCCAGAGAGTACAAACTCTTATCACCTTTCTGCTAGACTACATACTGCAAAAGCCTGTGGGTAGATTTCCCTAGAAGTCTTTCTCAGTCCTTCTTAATCTTAGGGCCATTCCTCTGTGATTGTCACCAATTTATCCGGTATGCATCTTATTTGTACAAAGTCATTTGCATATTATCTTTCCTATTAAATTATTAAATATTGCATGCAGTTGTTGCCTCTGTTTGCACCCCCAGTGCTTAGCACAGTGCCTGGCACATAGCAAGCACTGAATAATGCTTATTCTGGGATCCATGGGATTTTTATATTTTATGATACAAGACTCTTGTCCCTTAATTAATATGAGAACAATTCCAACACAAGGATTTTTTAAAAATAAAAATGTTCGTCTGTCCTGTAAAAAATGGATTTCCTTCTTCACTGGTGAATTGTTTCTTACAAAAATATTTTTGTAATTCTACTCCTACCAAAGAAACTAGCCCTAGGTTTCAATGGGATACTCTAATGAAAAAAAAAATCCTATTTGATGGTAAATGATTTATTAAGGCCAATTTTTTTGCATAAATATAACCAAATTTGGCAATAGTACATAGCTTTGATTACTTGAAAATAAGACATCATTGAACCAGATAAAAAGTTTATTTTCAGGAGCGGGTAGGTGGCGCAGTGAGTAGAGCATCGGTCCTGGAGTCAAAAGGACCTGAGTTCGGATCCAGCCTCAGACACTTAATGCATACAAACAAAAACCTAGCCATGTGACCTTGGGCAAGTTACTTAACCCCAATTGCCCTCCAAAAAGCAAAAAAAAAAAGTTTATTTTCTTTCTTTTAAAAAAATCAATGTTATTTTATTTTCAGTTCCAAATTCTCTTGATCCCCTTTTCATTCCTCAACCCAATGAGAAGGCAAAGCCCCCCCCAAAACCACATTACAAATATTATGGATATACAAAGCAAATGTCTACTTTAGCCGTGTCCCACCTCCCCTGGAAAAAAAGATCATGAAAAATGAAAGAAATAGAAGAAAATATGCTTCAATCCATACTCCTGAGTCCATCACTTCTTTTTCTGGAGGTAGACCACATTTCATCAGCAATCCTTTGGAATGGTGATTGGTCATTGGATTGTTCAGAGTTACTAAGTCTTCCAAAGTTGATTACCTTCACAGTATTACTATTACTATCTAAATTGTTCTCCTGGTTCTGCTTACTTCACTTTGCACCAGTTCATATTAGTCTTCCTACGTTTTTCTGAAACCCTTCTCCCTTCATCCTTTTTTACAACACAATAGTATTCTACCACATTCATATACTATAACTTGTTAACCCATTCCCCAGTTAATGAGCATATATTTCCAATTCTTTCCACAAAAAAGAGCTACTATAAGTGGTTTTGAACATATGAGCTCTTTTCCTCTTGCTTTGAACTCTTTAGGATATAGACCTAGTAGTGTTATCACTGGGTCAAAGTAAATATGTACAGTTTAATAGCTTTTGGAGGCAACATTACAAATTCTTTTCCAAAGTAGTTGGATTAGTTCACAGCTTTGCCAGCAGTGCATTAGTACATTTTCCCACACTTACAACATTTGTCATTTTCCTTTTTTGCCTTCTTAGACAATCTGATTCATGAGAAGTGTTACCTCAAAGTTGTTTTAATTTTCACTTCTCTAATTATTAGTAATTTAGGACATTTTTTCCCATGTGGTTAATGAAAGCTTTGATTTTTTTCCCTTGAAATCTGCCTATTCATATTTTTGATCATTTATAAATCAGGGAATCACTCTGATTCTTGGAAATTTAACTCAGTTCCATATATATTTTGGACCTGAGACCTTGATCAGGAAAACCTGGCTGCAAAGACATTTTCCTAGTTTCCTCCTTCACTTTTAATTTTAACTACATTGGTTTTATTTGTGCAATATCTTTTAAATTTTATGTAATCAAAATTACCCATTCCACCTCCTGTGAGCCTCTCTATCTCTTATTTAGTCATTAGCTCTTCTTCTTTCCAGAGATCTGATAGTTTTGTCACTGCTCCACTAGTTTGCTTATGATATCACCTTTTATGTCTTAATCATGTACCCATGTTGACTTTACCTTAATAGATGGTAAGAGATGTTGGTGTAGATGTTGGTGTTCTGTCAGATTTCTTTTAGTATTCCAACCAGTTTTGGTCAAATGTGAGTTCTTGCTCCAGTGGACTGTGATCTTTGGGTTTATCAAACACTAGGTTATTATGCTCTTTTGCTTCTATATATTTTGTACTTAATTTGTTCCACAGATCACCCTATTTCTTGCCTAAGTTTAAATTGTTTTGATTATTACAGTTTTGTAGCATAGTTTCTGATTTGGTACCTTGAGGCTTCTTTCCCATTTTTTCCTTAATTCCTTTGATATTCTTGATCTTTTTGCTCCTCCAAATGAATTTTTTATGATTTTTTTCTATCCCTATAAAGTAATTCTTTGGTAGTTTAATTGATATGCAGTTAGTATGACCTTGATTTAATAAGTAAGTTAATTTAGATAATATAATTTTATTATATTGTCTTGGTCTATACATAATTAATATTTTCCCAATTATTTAATCTCTCTTTGGCATGTTTTGTAATCATATTCATGTAATTGCTATGTGTGTCTTGACAGGTAAACTCCTGTGTCTACACTGTCCGTAGTTACTTTAAATGGAATTTCTCTATCTTGAAATATTATACCTAGGTTCTTTTTTTATTCATGGCTTTCAGGTCCTAGTGATTCCTACCCTGGTGTTCAATCTTAGTTTCCTTTATGTCCTTGGACATGGGAATGATCCTGGTCCTGTAAGCAGTGCAGCTGCCACTGGACTGCACTCCTGGCCATCCCCACATTAATGTCTCCAGACTCTTGTGCCTTCCTAAGCTGTCCTAGGCTGGAAAAATAACTCACTGTGCTTTTTTCTTGGCTTTCCCAATCAGAATCTGTTGCATTTTCTATATTATTCCAGAGGAGATGTGCTGGGGGAACTAGTCAAAAATGTTTCCTCTCACTCCAACCATCCTGACTCTGCCTCCTAAAAGTTTATTTTCTTAGAACTGTTTGTCTGAGAGTACATCTAATGGCTGATGATGCTGGTTGCTCATCATCCTCATCCTCATCACAACAATACCGGTCTTAATATATGTACATTCAGAACTTTCAAATGGATATAGGAAATATCCTTACAAAATGCATATGATATTAACAAAACACAGAGCCCATTGCTCTAAAGCAGCTATGGTAATTTAGCTTATATTTCCCAATAGGGAGGAAGAGGATTTTTGGACATTCTCAGGACACATAATAAATAAATCAATACTGTATATATAGAAATATTTTTGGAATAAGCAGACTCTAATAAGTAGTCAAAGTTGATAACAGGCACACATTACTCAATATGTTGAATATAATTGAAAGTGGTATAACTTTGGCTAAGTGGTTAAAATATGCAAAGAAGCAATGGAAACATTTCATTGTGGATTGTAAAAAATTTAGCCCCTAACATATGGCAAGACATGGCTAAAGTTATACATCAGAACTTCACTATCTCCCATGGATTTACAGATGACAAATCGCCATCTTACAAATATAGACTAACATATCCTGGTGAATTTAACCAATATACTATACTGAAACTGGAGCATTAATACAGACTGTACTGTTGCCTACTACTGCCTAGACATAACATTGATCCATAAAAATTTAAGAATGTTTTGAATAGATGCCACCATACCAAATATTCATAATCCCCAAGTTATATGTAACAAAAAGATGTCAAAATATAAAGACCAAGCAGAAGAGTTAAAAAATCATGTGGGACTAGAATGGAGTGAATATCATCCCTGTGATGCTGTCTGCCACTAGAGTTGAACTAAGGATGCTTTCAGTAAGCTTTCAAAGGATGAGATTACTTCCTCATAATTGTATTGAATTACAAAAAAATGTGAGTTTATCCTCCTATGCAATAGTACAATATTAATTATAAAGGAATAATAGTAGGATATCAACTTGTCCCAAGCCTATTTCTATCTAAAAAATATGAGGAGATAATAATGAAATAGATTTTATTTACCAAGAGTATTTGTCCAGGAGAACAAAGCAGAGTACCACTAAAAGTCGAGGAATACTTAATGCCTTTTGAGGAGGATGCTGTTTGGAGGCTGTAGTAAGATGGTATCTAGGTTCCTAAAGCATGTCACTGATCTTTTGGAAGTGAGAATAGCTTGCAGGGTAGTCAGGCTTAATCACTCATTTCCATTACTAATGTGTGTGCTTTAGTGTGTGCACACAGCTGTGGCCACATTCTTTTCATGAGCCACAAATATTGCCAGACACCGATGCTAATTCTTGGCCCAGTTCTACTTTCTGTGTCAGTTATTGTCAGACAAGCTGGCAAGGCTCACTCCAGGCAGGGTAAATTGTTTAGCTGTCTTTGGCAGGGATGTGGCTAGAGATTGTTTTTTTGACCTTGGCAGCACCAGCGAGCTCTCTTTCATATCTGGACTCTTCTTTTGCCTGCCATCTCAAGTGTCTAGGTGTTCCTTCCCAGATTTTAAGAGGTGTTGTTACCCAACAGCATCCTCTCACTGTTTGGTTTTTTTAAAAAAATCTGGCATTGGGAATGATTTAAAGATAAAGTTCATCTCTAGGTTCAAAAACACATTCTGGATCATTTCTCTCTTCTTCCCCTAATTTAATCTCTCTCTGTCAAGCACCCAAGAGTAACAGGGATGGCACTGGCAGAACCAACAGGAGTGATGACAGCCGGGGTAGTGTCAGATGTTGCTATGGCACTAATGGCTGGAGCAGAGTGGTAACTTTGGCACCACAATGACTAAGGCTGTCTGCATAGAAGATGCAGGGCATACATTCAGAGACATATGTAGAAATAGCAGTAATAAAGAAACAATCAGTTATTATGATGTACAAACTAGCAGCTGTTACAGAATGGAAAAATAGCTAAGTAGCTTGCTGCCAAGCACTCTGTCTTTGGTTCCACTCTTATTTTCAGTGACTTCAGTGGTGGTTGTATTCTTGTTGCTGCTGTCTGTTTGACCCATGAGTGCTAACACATCTCTGGGCAAGACTAAATGCTCAGGAGTAAAGAGAAAAATCATGGTGTCAGTGATGCATGTGTGTGTGTGCATGCATTCATGTGTGTGAGAGAGACAGACAGAGACAGGGAGAGAGATACAGAGACAGAGAGAGATACAGAGACAGAGAAACAGAGATACAGAGAGAGACAGAGACAGAGATACAGAGACAGAGAAACAGAGAGATACAGAGAGAGACAGAGAGAGATACAGAGACAGAGAAACAGAGAGATACAGAGAGAGACAGACAGACAGAGACAGAGAGAGAGATACAGAGACAGAGAATATATGGCTCACATTGAAAAAAAACAGAAGATGAAAAAAATTTCTTTTTGACAGTAAGTTCTGTCATTCATTCATTTCACCACCAATAAATAATTGCTTACCAAACCATGAAACTAACATCCTCTTTCTCCTGATGTTCACTTTCTATACCTGTTGATTTTTTTTGTCTCTAATGCCATACAAAGAAACATATAAGCCGTGCTAATACCTTACTTCTGCCTAGATGACTAGTACCAGTAGGAACAGGGAAGGAGAGGTACATTACTTGATAAGAGGCCCTTCCACTGGGACACTTTACCAAAGCCTGTTTTGCCATTACTAAAGCCTCATTTACACTTTTTGGAGCCTACCTCATCTTCTCTCACCCTCACACATATCATTGACCTTATTTTTTTTAAGTTCTGGTTCAATAGTATCTTTCCTTCCTCCAGCTTTAATTGATGGCTTTGACTATCCCTTTTCTTGGTAGTGTGAATAGGTCTTGCCCTAGATCTTTTGTGTGAGCCCATCAGATACTCATAAACCATGATTAAATCACCTCCCATCATCTCTCTTCAAGACTCTCTTCAAGACTTAACACACTTAGCTTTCATAACCTGCCCTGATAAGGCCCTGTGCTCCTGAAATAAGCTCTGTTATCCTCTTGCACACTTTCTCAAATACCTGAATGTCCTGTTTTTTGCAGGGTGTTGACTGCTGCTGGTGCAGACTACTCTAAATATGATTAGGATTGGGATTCTGAAAGGACACCCTTAACTTGTTGAACTCATACAACCCTATCCACATATATATATATATATAGACTGGGTCAGCCTTCCTGACTTCACCAAAGTCTGCTCAGATCAAATTCCACCTTGTCTCTTCATTCATTTATTGTTTCTAAATAGGGTCATTTAATCATAGCTAACATGTTTTTCTGTTTCCCTCAGATCAATGACCCTGACAATTTTTTAGCATTAAATTGTCCATGAAATTCCTCTTGCCATTCAGTTACCCATTTTCCAGACATCAAAATTCTCTGGAAATAAAGCTGTCGACCATAACTTCTTGTTTTTTTGTATATATTTGAAAGTTGTATAGTTCCCATTGCTGCAATATAGCTCATTCAATTAAAATTCGAGTTTTTCATTCTTCAACATTCCCACTTGTAGAAGTTTTGTTGAATTTTTCTGAACCCTTATAAAATATTTTTAATCTCTTTTTGTAACAGATTGATAAACTATAATGCATATTATCTCCATATTTCAGCCCTTTTGGTTTCACTTATTAACCATCTAAGGGATTCTTTATCAAATAATTTGCTAGAATCCAAATATATTAAATCTGTTAATTATTATTGTCTCTTATATTACTACTAAATTATAATTTTTCTCCATGCTTAAAAAAGAAAATTAGTCAGGTTACCTAGACTAAATCCATTTGGCAAGATTCTTTATTTACACTTATCTGACCTCCTATTACCACAAAATCTGATTTTTAATTCAGTTCAACTGAGTGCAAGGTACTGTATTAGACAATGGAAATCCAAAGGCACGGGGTGGATAGGTGGCACAGTGAGTAGAGTGCCAGCCCTGGAGTCAAAATGACCTGAGTTCGGATCCAGCCTCAGACACTTAATGCACACACAAACAAAAACCTAGCCGTGTGACCTTGGGCAAGTTACTTAACCCCAACTGCCCTCCAAAAAGCAAAAAAAAAAAAAAAAAAAGAAAGAAAGAAAGAAATCCAAAGGCAAAAATTTAAAAAGCCTAGGCTTAGTGAGTTTACATTCTACTTAAGAATACAAAATGTACACATGTAAGTACAAAGTATATTCAAAATAACACAAAGTAATTTCAAGAAAGAGTGCATTCTTTTATCTAGGATGAGAATCTGGATCTAAATTATAGAAGACAGCCTGTTACTAAAATAGACAATAAATCCAGAATACACACGCACGCACGCGCGCGCACACGCGCGCACACACACACACATACACATACACACAAAGAGTATGTATTTAATATATGCATATGTGGGGAAAGCAGCTTAAATACTACAAAATAAATACCTATTCTTATTCATTTTATTTATATGATCACAGAGACAATTTAGTGAAATGGATAAAATTCTGGGCTTGAAGCCAGGCAGACCTGGGTGACCCTAGGAAAGTCATTTAACCTCTATGTCTCAGGTAACTTCCTAGGATTTATCTATCCAATCATTGTAAGGATATAGATTTCTGGTGATTTGGGGAGTTTCACCACTCAAATTCATATAGTGATCTGATGAAAGGACTAGGTTATTCTTCTTTAAACTAATTAGTCCCTAAGAATTCTTTATGGGAGATAGTTCTTAGCCTGTTTGAAATGTTAGACAGCATATTTTTCTACAATTACTCGTAAAATTAAAAGTAAATTAAAGGTTAATTTTTAAAACATACTCATTCATGCAATAAGAATAAACTTTAATAGTACAGGGCACAAATCTTCAAAATCAATTTCAGAACTGCATCCTAGTCCCAGTTTTTTCCATTCATACCTCCTACTTCATGCTGGTATTTGTCAGAATGGTTGGACTCTTCTAAAACTAAGATTCCTACCAATTTTAAAAGTTGTAGCATGGTATTTTATTTTATTGAAAGTTTCTTAATTCTATTACCATTATCGGGAGTCTTCACCACTAGTTCCTTGAGCAATAAATTCATAGAATTTTAGAGCTGGATGGGACCTGAGAAATCATTTAATTGAACTCTATTAGTCAACTGTAAAATTATAAAATGGACCATTAAAGAGATGGTTGGTAAACATCTAGAAAGAGAAACAGTGATTATAAAAGCCAGTATGGCTTCATCAAGAAAAGGACAAGCTAGATTTATTTAATTTCCCTTTTTTGACAGGATTACTAAACTAGTAGATGAGCTAAATGTTAAATTTTAGCAAAGCTTTGGACAAACTATTCTTGAAGATGTGGGGTTGAAAACTGGCCAAACTATAATAGCAGAAACTGATGCAGAGCTCTGGGCCACTGCCTTTTTATTTCCATAGCCCTCTCTAATGAAGTGGACCTCAGATCTTTCTCGTGATCTGAGATGCCCCTTCCTCCAGGGCATTAGTTTTATAGTGCTTGATACCCAGACAATACAGGTAGGACAGACCAAAAATACAAAACTTCATTGGTTGATAGACCTTGCCCTTGACCCACCAGGAGGGTCTACATAAATACAGGATCCCACTGGTTGACAAATGGGCTAATAAGGAGACCTGACAGACCTATCTTGACCTTTCGGGGGTCCTGATGAGCACTCTCATGGGTTGGTAGAAAGGCAGGTCGCAGGCTGGCATCCAGGGCCCCTTGTTGGTCAAGAGCTTGTGGTCATCTCCCCATCTAGGACAAAAGAGGGATGACAAGGGTTGGATGGGGTAACAAAAATAGCTGGGGGATCTTCCATGTATTTGAGTCACCTCTGCCATGCTGGGCTTGATCACCATAACAAGGAAAAACAAGGGTGGAGGTACTCTAATTATTTTCCTATGATTAAGCAAGTTAACTTACAAAACTGCAGTTCATAGCTTTGGGGCCTAATATGCAGAACTTATAATTACTACCCCCTATGGAATCATATAAAATTGATTAATACCTATTGTAATAAAATAAGGGTCCAATTAATCATTTATCCAAAGAAAAGGAGAAATATAGATTAGACAATAAGTAAATTCAGTTAGAAAGTACTAAGCATCTACTATGTACCAGCTACTGTGCTAAGCACTGTGGATAAAATAAAAGGCAAAACCCACAACCTCTAACCACAATATGACGAAGATAATATGCAAACAATTATAAAAAATAAGATGTAGTCAGGAAAAAGTGGACATAATCTCAGAAGCACTAGAATTAAGAAGGGTCAGGAAAGGCTACTTGCAAATGTTGGGCTATTAGCTGGAGCCTGAAGGAAGTCAGGGAAACCAGGAGATGAGGATGAGGAAGGAGAGCATTATAGACATGAGAGCAAAGTTAAGTATAATCCTAAATGGAAAAAACCAAAAGCGAACATTTAATGAACTGAAAGACTTTCAGGTATATGTGATAAAACAGCAGACCTTAAGGGAAAATCCAGTATATAACAGCCAGGATAAATACAAGGTAAACATTAAAGACCAATTATAAGGGATTCTTTAAGGTCAAATTATTTACTCCTTATATGTGAAAATATTATCAGTATTCTTATGACTGTCATTATTTGGGTGGTTTGAATAAAAAGGCTTAGGCTGAACTGAGCTTAGTATGATGGGGTGAACCTAAAAAAATAAAACTGTGTAGGGAGAGATAAAAAGAAGTAATCATCTCATACAAATGAGGCATAAAAGGAAAAACCGATACAGAACAACCTAGTAGAGAGGAACCATAATCTCATTGGGAATAGGTTAAAGAGGGAACAACATATATATCTAGAAGGTAAAAAAAAGTCTTCTAAATTCAGACAGACTTGGGAGAGAGGAAAAGGAAAGGGATTATTGGAGGGGTAGGTAGGTTAAGGAATAAGAGGACAAGGTGGCAGGTAGAAGTAAAGCGGAGGAGTGAGGAAGGATGGGGTAAACAGGGTGAGAAAGACAGTGAGGAAAAATAGGAAGGAGGAAAATACACAACAAGTGATTATAGCTAGAATAGGATGAATTAACACATAAAATAGAAATGGATAGCAGATTAAAAATTTGGATTCAACAATATGTTATTTTCGGGAAACTCTATAAAAATGGATATACGCACAAAGATAAAATAAAAGCCAGGAGTACAATGTGTTATGTTAAAAAAAAAAAACAGGAGTAGTAATCATAATCTCAGACAAATTTAAAGCTAAAATAGACTTAATCAAGAGAAAAATAGGGCAATAACACTATGTCAGCAATATTATTCTATGTTGTTTTAGACCATTTAAAATAACTATAGAGTATAAAATACCTGAGAGTATAACTGCCAAAACAGACACAGGAACTTTATGAACATAAACATAGTTTTATACAAATAAAGTCAGATCTAAATAACTGAATCTTGCATTGATTGTTCATGGGTAGGTAAAACCAATTAAATAAATAATGACAATTTTACCTATTTATTCAATGACATCCCAATTAAATTACTGGAAAAAATCTTAGAAAAAATAATAACAGTTCATTGGAAAGAAAAAAGTTCAGGAACGTCAAAGAAACCAGGGGAAAAAAGATGTAAAGGAAGCAGTATCAGACCTTAAATGATATTATAAAGAGAGAGAGCATTATTGAAGTGTAAAATAGATAATTTTAATTATTTTAAATTAAAATTTTCATTTATAAATAAAACCTATATGTAGCCAAGAGTAGAAGGAATGTAGAGAATTGGGGAAAAATACTTTCATAGACAATCTGTCAGATAGGATGTGATTGACTTGGAATATTGCTGTGATGAAATGATGAGCTGGTTGATTTAGAAAAACATGGAAAGACTTGAACTTATTTTTTTTAAACAAATGCTTTATTAACTTCTGGTTTACATCATTCATTTCCACCAGATTATGAGTTACATTTTTCCCCCATTTTTTCCCTACCCACCATCCCAGAATAGCAGTCCCACTAGATACCCCCTCATCCAATCTGCTCTCTCCCATATCGTCTCCCATACCCCCTTCAACTTTGCCATTAGGGCAAGGTGAATCTCTGAGCCCCAATGCCTGGACATCTTATGAAACATTTAATTTTAAAACTTCGATTTTTCAGATCCATTCCCTTCCTCCCTTGTCACCCACTCCCTCTGAGAAGATAAGCAATTCAGTATGTGTTGTACATGTATAGCTATGCAAAACATTACCATAGTAGATATATTGTAAAAGACTGTTTATATTTCCCTCCCACCCATCTCACCTCCCACCTGGTCCATTCCCTACTTTGATCCTGTCCCTCTTTGATAGTGGGTACTTCCAACCTCCCCTCCCCCCAGAATGCCCTCCCCTCCATCATCCCTCCTCTCATCCCCCTTTCCCCTAGTCTCCTGAAGGGTGAGATATCCCATTTAGTATGTATGTGATTCTCTCCTTGAGCCAACTTCAATGAGAATATGCTTTAGCCTTTTTGCCTTCCTGTTCTTCCCCTCCCCTGCAATTACTTCCCCTTGCCTCTTCTACACGAGATAGTTTACCCTACCCTGTCTCTCTCCATCTCCTCTTGCCACTTTCCTCTCTCACCTCTTGACTTTACCCCTTAAGAATCATCCCTTCCTTGGGGCGGCTAGGTGGTGCAGCAAGCAGAGCAATGGGCCTGGAGTCAGAAGGACCAGAGCTCAGATCCGAGCCCCAGACACCCATCACACAAACAAAAACCCAGCCACATGAACCTGTGTAAGTCACCCAACCCCAATTGCCCTCCAAAAAAAATAATAATTATCCCTTCCCATCAAATTCAACCTGTGCCCTCTATCCATGTATACCTGTGAACATATGCCATGTACCCTTCTTCAATTATTTTCATAATGAGAGAGGTTTCATCAAACACAGTTATTGTTTTTCCATGTAGGAATGTAAATAGTCCAACTTTGATAGGTTCCTTTTGATTTCTTTTCCTTGATTACCTTCTCAAGCATCTCTTGCTTCTTGCATCTGAATGTCAAATTTTCTATTCAACTCTGGTTTTTTCATCAAGAATGCTTGAAAGTCCTCTATTCTACTGAATGACCGTATTTTCCCCTGAAACAAGATACTCAGTTTTGCTGGGTAGGTGACCCTTGGCTTCAATTCCAGCTCTTTTGCCCTCTGGAATATCATATTCCATGCCCTTTGATCCCTCAGTGTAGAAGCTGCCAGGTCCTGTGCTATTCTGATTGTGTTTCCACAATATTGAAATTGTTTCTTCCTGGCTGCTTGTAGTATTTTCTCCTTGATCTGGGGATTCTGGAACCTGGCTATAATATTCCTGGGAGTTTTCTTTTTGGGATCTTTTTCAGAAGGTGATCTGTGGATTCTTTCAACCTCTATTTTGCCCTCTGGATCTAAAACATCAGGGCAGTTTTCCTTGAGAAATTCTTGAAGGGTGATTTCTAGGTTCTTTCCTTGATCATGGCTTTCAGGTAGTCCAATAATTTTTAAATTGTCTCTCCTGGATCTATTCTCCAGGTCAGTGGTTTTTCCTATGAGATATTTCACATTGCCTTCTAATCTTTCGTGTGTTTGGATCTGCTTAACAGCATCTTGAGTTCTCATAAAGTCACTAGCTTCCATTTGCTCCAGTCTAACTCTGAAGGAATGAATCTCCTCAGTGAGCTTTTTAGATTCTTTTTCCATCTGGCAAATTCGACTTTTTAAGGCATTCTTCTCCTCATTGCCTTTCTGAGCCTCTTTGGCCATTTGAGTTAGTCTATTTTTTAAGGTGTTATTTTCCTCAGTCAGGCTGTTGACTGTCATTTCATATTTTTCTTGCATCTTTTTCATTTCTCTTCCCAAATTTTCCCCCACTTCTCTTATCTGCTTCTTAAGGTCCTCTATGGCCTGTAGCCAATTTGTATTTTCATTTGGGGCTTTTGGTGCAGGAGTTCTGACCTCACAGTCCTCCTCCATGCTTTGATCCTCTTTGCCCCTAAAATAGGAGTCCAATGTTGAACTTTTCTGTTTATTTTGTTTCATTTGCCTAGGCATGTTGCCACTTAATTACTTGATTTTTTGGGCTTGTTGCCACAGTAGGACTCTGCCACCAGACAGGGGAGCTTCCGCCCAAACGTGGGGTCTTCACAACTTCTGCCAGTTGTAAGGCCTCTGTAAAGCCTCCACCCACTCTGGCAAGTTAGATACCCACCCCAAACTTCCCCCCCAGACTACAATCCAGATCCAGGAAGTTTAAAGCAAGAGTGATTAACCCCCAGACTGATTGCTGGATCTCCCTACAGTTCGCAGACCAGGAGCTAGAGCCACTACTGACGCTGCAAAATGGCTTCTGTGCTGCCTTTCTTCAGCAGCTTTTCGCCCCCAGGGGAGGCAGCCGCGCGTTCCCCAAATACTGGTCCCAAAGTCCATAGGACACTAACCTCTCACTTTGTCCTAGGCATATCTGTGCTGATAATTCTGGAATCGCCACAATTGCTGGTGTTCTGGGGTCCCTCCAGCCGGCTGAAAGTCTGGCTGCCCTGGGGCTAAAACCGAGGACCTGGGCTCAGCTCTGCGCACTGCGCTGTCGGTTCCCAGCGAGCTGTGCTCCCGGCTCCCAGAGCGCTGGCGCTGGCCGCTTCCTGCAGGGCTGCTGGGCTGTCCTCAGCAGGAAGTTAGCTTCTCTGTGCCGTTCTGTGGGTGCTGTGGCTCCAGAAGTTGTTTGGAGTCCCCTTTCACATTATTTGAAATTTGTGTGGAGCAGAGCACATTGGAAATGTTGTTTCTACTCAAGACTTGAACTTATGAAGGAAGATGCTATCCGTCTTCAGAGAAACAAGTAACAAGTGGAAATAGGCATAGTACATGCATGCATATATGTGTATGAGTGTATATGTATATGTTTATAGATATCTATGTTGTGTAGGGCATAATTCCAAATTGCTTTCCATAATGGCTGGACCAGTTCACAGTTCTACCAACAGGGAATCATTGGTAAATTTGGCATGAATAGTTTCCGTTGAACAATGAGATAAGAAGTCATACTTCAGAGTTAGGAGAGAAGAAAGTAAATAGAAGCACCTAGTGTGGGTGACCTTAAGGAGTTTAAATATGAAAAAAGAGACAAGATATAGGACAATAGCAGGGACAGAAGGATTAAGTGAGGGTGTTTTGAGGATGGGCAGGAGGAGATATATGTATACATGTTTGTAGGCAGTAAAGAACCAATAGATAGGAGAGACTGAAAACTAGGGAAGACAGTGGAGATGATGGAGGGGTCAACCTGCTGGAAAAACAGGATACATTGGGATCACCTCTGCATGTAAATGGGTTTTCCTTGGAGAGGAGAAGGAAGAACTCTTCATGTGACACAGGGTAAAGAAGGAGAGTAGCATCTGAGTGATGAGAAATGTGAATGGCCTTAACATTTTTTCAGTAAAATATGAGGGAAGGTTTTTAGTTGAGAGGGGGAGGGGAAGGAGAGCCCTGGGAAATTTAAGGAAGAATAAAAAGGTTTGGAAAAGCTGCTACAGTTAGTGGGATAGTTAATAGATTAGGGAGATGTAAGAGGATTGCCTTGTCACTGTGATGGAGAGTCAGCCAACACGATTTCATGGGTTTTTTTTTATTTGTTTTTGCTTTTTGAGGGGGGAATGCAGGACAATTGGGGTTAAGTAACTTGCCCAAGGTCACATGGCTAGTTGAGTTAAGTGTCTATGACAGGATTTGAATGCAGGTCTTCCTGACTCCAGGGCCGGTGCTCTATTCACTGCACCACCTAGCCACCTCAGTATTTTTTTTTATATTGTTCAGTTGTACTTGTGTAAAAGTAACATCGATGGATGGTAGGAGTCATCCAAGGCGGAGGTTTAGTAGGGTAAGATCTTAGACAGGTTAAGAAGGCAACGGCCTTGAAAGAAGAAGGCAGTGTAAAGTTGAACTGGTTCACTAAGAGGTTAGGATGGGGAAGGGAGGAGAGTAAAGTCAGATAATGACCTGGGAAAGATCTAAGGGGTAGAAGGACTGGAGGTGAAAATTAAGATTTAAAATAGCATTTGAGGTCACAGGGCAGAAATAAATATGGAATGATAAGTAATTAAGGTGAAATAAAAGAATTTCAGTGTTCATGAATATGGAAGTGAAATAGTTGTGGGAATTGACAAGATCAAGAGAATGACCATCTCTGTGTGTAGCTGAGGTGGGGTAGAAGAGTAGATCATGAGAAAAGAGTAAGCTGAGGATCTTAGAGGTTAGAATGTTGAATTTTGAGGGGGTTATGAAAATATATTATTGAAGCTCCCTAGTATTAGGACAGGAACTGAGGAGGAAAGAAAAATTGTGCACCAGGCACTGATCTCATTGAGGAAGTAAGGAGTCTCCTGGCAGCTGGCAATTTACAGTTATCAGCATCTTGGTTGGGTAATACATATGGATTAAATTAACTGCAAAGAAGTTACTGCGTGTGTAATGGTCATAGAAGGACAACCTGGAAAAGTCTATGGAAAGCAAGGAGTGTTCCAGTTTTCCTACCACAACCAATGAATCAGAGGTGTGAGAAAAGTCCAACCACTACAGAAAAGGGTGACCATGGAATTTGTATCAAGGGTCTGTATCAAGGGTTTGTATCAAGGTTTGTATCTAGGTCTCAATGAGTTTAAGAAGATGGAAGGAATAAGAACAGAAAGGTGTAAGATGAAAGCAAGTTTGTTATCTATGAAACAGTCATTCCAGAGAGCAGAATAGAAGAGGTGGTTAGTTTTCGGGATCTTGGAGAGATGGAACTGCACTGAGGGGCTAAGGAAAAGGGTGTGGTCAGCAAGAGATGAAGACCAGGCTTTGAACAATGACAGAGTTTTAGAATCACTAGGATGGGGAGGGTGTGATGCTGAGGATTGAGATAAAGTAGGCTATCATTGTCCCTTGGGATTCAATCTTACAATAATATGGCTCAGGCATATCAGGGAGTAGTGAAAGGGGATGGGGGAAAAGCAATCTTGTGTTGTTGTAAAAGACCTGCAGCAAGGTGTAATGACTGGCACCATGGTGGAATAGTTAACGAAGAGAATATAGGATTCTCCCCTGCTTCCAAGGTAGGCAAGGAAACCTTGTGGACTTATAGGAAGCTTGGAGGAGGTTAATGGATTAAAAATTAATGGGATAACCAGATCTAAAGAGTAAATTTAGTGGTTCAGTAGTGTGCCAGGAGGTCTCCAATGGATCCATGCTTGACCCTGTGTTGTTTAACATTTTTATCAAGGACTTGAAGACACAAAGGGTATTCTTATCAAATTTTCAGTTGACACAAAGTTAGGGAATATAGCTAACAGTGGATGATAAGATCCAAAAAGATCTTGACAAGTTAAAGCAGTTGGCTAAATCTAATAAAAGGAAATTCAGATGAGATAAATGTAAAATCTTACACTTTGGTAGAAAAACTCAACTCTATAAGTATAAGATGGGAGAAACACATATATTTAGAAGTTCTCGAAAATTCTGCAGATTTTAGTAGGTTACAAACCTAATATGTGATTTAGCAATCAGTATAGTCTTGGTCATCATTAATAACAGCATAGCTTCCAAAACTAGAGAGGCCTTAGTCCCAGTCTATTCTGACCTCATACCTCATATGGAATATTACTTTCATTTCTAGGCAACATAGTTTAATTAGCACACTGACGAATTGGAGAGTGTCCTGAGAAGAGCAAGAAGGATGGTGAAGGGCCTTAAATCTATGGCATATTAGGATCAAATGAAGGAAGTGAGCATGCTTAACCTGAATTGGGATGGAAGGACTTAAGGGGATGATAGCTGTTTTCAGATATCTGAAGGGTTGTCAGGTTAGTCTGCTCTAACCTGTTCTGCCTCTATTTGTGATTACTGTTCCCTTTTCTTAATATTCACTACCTACTCCTTTCATAATTTTTTGAATTTTTTTCTAGGAATCAGTCAATGTCATTTGTCCTATAGTTAGCAAAATCCATTCTCTCCTTTTTTAAAAATTGGGACATTTGCCCCTCTCCAATCCTATAGCACCTTTTTCTAATTTCCATGGTTCTTCAAAGGTCACCAATCATGGCTTAATAATCATACCCATAAGATTTTCCTCCATACCTTGGCATGGGATTTGTCTGGGTCTGATGACAGACTTATCAAAGGCAGCAAGACATCCTTATTTCTTTGCTTAGCTTAGGTTTCATCTTTCTTGGACATTTTTGTTCTGCTTTTCCAGTCCAACGATTCTTTTCCTTGGGTGAAAAACAGAAACTAAGTAAAAATTGAACAGTCCTACATTCTCCATGTCAACATCCCAATCATCCCAAGAAATGATCCTTTCTCATCTTTGATCCTATTTATTTCAATATTGCTTTTTTAAAAGTCCAAAATCCATTTTGTTGCCTTTCCTCAAAAGGAAACATTGAACATTATTACATCCTACACTATTCTTAAACATCTGTGCTATGATTTTGTATTCATCTGAACTTTGCTTTCATTTCCTATAGTTGAAAATTTGAGTGGGCTGGTTAAATTCTCTGTACTCTAAGCAACATTTTTTTTTTACTCCTTGAAATTGTTTCTTTTTGCATCTTCAGAATTTCATCCTTGAGAGTTCCCCATCCCTCCTGTACCTCTATAGGTCCATGGGGTCCTACCTACCATTTCTCTGAACCTTCTTAAAATCTATCCTCCCCAAATCTAAGGTACACCATTAGAAAATGCCTTCCTTTCTTCTTTTTTCTATCACAAATTCTTAAATGTAGTAATTATGTTTCACCCTTTGCCATCTCACCCCCATCAAGTTTTCTACCATTTCTACTTCAGTAACTAATTCCTATTTGTTGGCGACAGGTGCAGAATAACAACTCACTTCTTCTCCCTGTTGAAAGATGAATTGATCATATCATTTAGGTGATTCAAGAAATTATCAGTTATTTTGGTTTTGTTTTTTAGATCAATTTCTAATAGATGTTGAAATAATTAAGTCCCACATCTATTCTCTATCATTCCCTGGGCAATAAAGAATATCTTTTTGTTTGACTATATATGTTTGTAAGATGGTTTTTGTTTTTATTTCTCGGTGGGTGAGACGGGAAGGAGAAAAGGCAGATTTTTGTTGATAAAAAAACAAAATTTAATAAAATTGTAAAAGGAAGGATGTGATAAGATCTATATTACTTATAAAAAAAATACTACATCATGCCCCTAGACTGGTCTTCTAATCTATGTCCCAAACTTCTGTCCACCTGGTCTGTAGTGTACTCTGATGACTGCACTGCTTCTCTTCCGGGCATTGGCACCACAATCGTTCCAGTCATCTAGATTCACACCCGGCAGTCATCCTTGACTTTTTTCTCTTCCTTAACCCCCATTTCCAATCCCCTGACATACAACTACCAAAGTAATATTTCTAAAATACAGATCTGACTATACATAAGTGTTCAAATGACTGTGTAAGATAAAAATATAATCTCATCATGGCATTAAAAGCTCTTTATAAAATGGCCACCACCTACTTTTCTGATCTTTTTTTTTTCATTACTACTCTTTCACTCACTAGGTTCCAGTAAAACTGACCTGTTTTCAGTATATAAGGTTTCATCTGCTACCTCTATATCTTTTTTTTTTTTTTTTTAATGTTTAGAAGGCAGAAGGGAAGCAAGGAGGCAGGCAGGAGAGAGGGAGGCAGGCAGGTAGGAGAGCCGGGAATGGGCGAGGGCAGCCCGGCGCGGAGCACGCGGCAGCTGCCGGTAGCGCAGGCTCAGGCTCCGACTTCCCCACAGTCTTCGAGCCCCTGCGGGGAATGCCTAGGCCGGTGCCCAGCTGCTGCCCAGCCGCTGCTGTATGGGACCGGGGCGCGGGGAGACCCTCCAGGGGGCTGACTAATGGTGGCCGCTCCCGCCCCGACTGAAGGGCACGCCCTGGGAAGGGGCAGCAGGAGAGGGAGCAACAACGCCGAGAGAGGAGGAGGCCGAGCTGGGGGCGCCCGCAAGGAGGATGCGAGGCACTGGGCTCTGAGGGAAGGAGGGGGTTCTGTACAAGTGGACCAATTATCTCACAGGTTGGCAACCTTGCTGGTTTGTTTTAGATAATGGGATATTATCCTATTATGATTCAAAGGATGATGTGTGCAAAGGGAGCATAAAGATGGCAGTTTGTGAAATTAAGGTCCACCCAGCAGACAATGCAAGAATGGAATTAATCATTCCAGGGGAGCAACGTTTCTCCGTGAAAGCTGTGAATTCTGCCGAGAAGCAAAGGTGACTCGTCGCTCTGGGCAGTGCGAAAGCTTGTTTGATACTGGAGCAAAAAAGGAAAAAGAATAAGTGAAATCAATGAATCTCTGAAAACCAAAATGTCTGAACTTCGCCTCTACTGTGACCTCTTAATGCAGCAAGTTTATACCATACAAGAATTCGTCTATCACGAAGGAAATTCGCCCATCATTCATCCTCCAATGTAGAGAATATGAAGGAAGCTTCATCCCTGCTTAGTGCCACATGTAACACTTTAATCACCACCCTCAAAGAATGTGTGAAGATAGCAAATGCCAAGCTCACCCAGATCCTTTCCTTTCTCCTGTATCACCTTCACTTGTTCAAATGATGGAATGTTCCATCAGTCACCCTGGTTCTTACAGCTCAGAGAGGAGTATCGACACTGTAAAAGAAAAGGGTCTTCACTTCATGGCATCTCCCAGCAGTGCAGAAGAGCCTACTCAGTTACGGACCACGATATTCCCCCTGAAGACCCAGTAATTTTTTTCCCTTTATTTAGAAGGATTTCTCTGCACTTTAGAAAATGTTGTTTGTTTGTTTGTTTTTTAAAAAACCCCAACAACTACCAAAAAAACCTTTGGAGTGTATTTTATCTTTATTTATTTGTGAGAATATTTTCCTAATGATTTCACAATATAAATGTGCATCTCTTTCTTTGAACAAATGATAGTTTAACATTTAGACATTTATGAAGATAAATGTAGATTTTTTTTAAAGTATGAAAGACTGACAGCATCGTTTCATTCTGACAGAAGTGTAAAATATATGTGTGCTATGGACAACTGGTCACTTACCCTGTTAAAAATGTGTTACTGCACTGGTGGACAGTGATCATATTGTCTTCCTTGAAGAAAAAAAAAGGAACAACTAATACTTTAATATATCTTTAGCCCAAGTTATGTAACATATCAAGTATTTTTTTTAATAAAACTAGATCATGTTGTCCTTCAGATGTGGGGATGGTACTGCTGAATTGTTGATATCAAACCGTTGACATGAAGTATTTATTTTTTCATTTATTTATTACTTTATGCAGCATCAAAAAGACAGCATTTTGATTTATGATCAACCAAATTTTTATTTTATTTTTTTATTTTTTGCTTTTTGGAGGGCAATTAGGATTAAGTGACTTGCCCAAGGTTACAGGGCAAGTTTTTGTGTTAAGTGTCTGAGGCTGGATTTGAACTCAGGTCCTCTTGACTCCAGGGCCAGTTGCCAACTGTGCCACCTAGCCTCCCTGACCAATCAAATTTAATATGTGCATTTGTTGTTATTCACAATGTACCAGAAAAAGAGGTTAATATTGCAGTGCATTTGCTGCTTTTAAAACAGAAATAAAATTATCTTTGTGGAAAAAAGAATGTTTCTATTTTATTTTTTCTTAATTACATGTAAAAACAACTTTTAATATTCTTTTTTTATAATTTTTGAGTTCCAAATCCTTTTCCTCCCCCCCATAACTCGAGAAAGCAAGTACTTTGATATAGATTATACATATGCAGTCAATGCAAAACATATTTCCATATTAGCCATGTTGCAAAAGAGAACACAGACCATAAAAAGAAAAATATAGGAAAACAAGTATGTTTTGGTCTGCATTGATTCTTTTTTCTGGCGGTGAACAATATTTTTCTTCATAAATCCTTCAGAGTTGTCTTGTATCATTGTATTGCTGAGAATAGCTAAATCATCCACAATTGATCATCATACCCTATTGTGTTACTGTGTACAATGATCTCCTGGCTCTGCTCACTTCACATTTCATCAGTTCATATAACTCTTCCTGGGTTTTTTCTGAAACTATCCTGCTCATCATTTCTTATAATACAACAGTATTCCATCATATACCACAACTTGTTCAGCTATTCCCCAATTGATAGGCACCCATTCAATTTACAATTCTTTGCCGCCACAAAAAGAGCTACTATAAATATTTTTGTACATGTAGGACCTTTTCCATTTTCTTTGATATCTTTGTGATATAGACCTAGTAGTGGTATTGTTGGGTATGCATAGTTTGATAGTCCTTTGGACTAATTACAAATTTTTCTCCAGGATGGTTAGTTCAACTCACAACACCACCAACAATGCACTTCAGTTTTTCCATGTCCCCTCCAACATTTGTAATTTTCCTTTTCTGTCATGTTAGACAATCTGATAAGTGTAAGGCGATACCTCAAAGTTCTTTTAATTTGCATTTCTCTAATCAATTGTGATTTAGAGTATTTTTTGCATGTTTACAGCTTTGATTTCTTCTTCTGAAAACTACCTGTTCATATCCTTTGACCATATATCAATTGGGAAATGATTCTTATTCTTATAAGTTTGACTCAGTTCTCCATATAATTGAGAAATGAGACCTTTATCGGACAAACTTGTTGTTAAAAATTATTTTTCCCAGTTTCCTGCTTTCCTCCTAATCTTGGCTGCACTGGTTTTATTTGAACAAAACCTTCTTAATGTAATCAAAGTGATCTATTTTACATTCTATAATGCTCTGAGTCTCTTGTTTAATCAAAAATTCTTCCCTTTTCTATAGATCTGACAGGTAAAGTATTACATATTCCCTTAATATGCTTATGATATCACCCTTTATTCTCTAAATCACATACCCATTTTGACCTTATCTGAGTGTGATATGTTAGTCTATACCTAGAATCTACCAAACTGCTTTCCAGTTTCCCAGCAATTTTTGTCAGTGAATTTTCAGCTTCCATACCTTTACACAAATCATTCTCCAAGTTTTCAGTACTTCAAAAGCAATCCAGATTGAAGTCCCCTCCCTACTCTCCAGATCTGAGTTCTGCAAGTTCCTGACCCAAGTTTAGGTCTGAGCAAAACCTTTATCAGCTTGTCCCCAGTTGTAAGTTTCAGTAGATTGCTTCTGGATTTATCTACTACTCGTTGCTAGAAAGCTCTCAAAACAACTGAGCTGCAAGGTACATTTTAGTATGGGATTCCTCATCTGATTATTCCACTATAGACGTGCCTGGTCTTGAAGCTAGAACTGAGCCCCTGGCATCAGAACCATGCTGCTTACTTCTGAACCTGTTCCATGCTCAGTGAATAGCCAGGGCCTGTGAATGCAACTAGTCCTCTCTACCACACCTCAAAACTGGTACACTCCTCAGTTCACTCTAGATTTGTGGCCTGGAACTATGTGGTAAATGACAAATATCAGATGGCACTTTGTGTGCCCTGCAGTAGTTCAGGGAACTCCTGTGACCCCTTCCTTCTCCAGTGTTTCTTGTCCTGGGGCCCAGAACCAGCTTTCTTTTAGTCCCTGGGCACTAGAATGCTTTACATGTGGTTCTGGCCTCTGGGCCAGACCCTGTCTTCACAGAGACAGACCTCTCTGTCTCCATAAGTTAACCTGGGTTGGAAAAAAATGACTGTCATTTCTTTTTCTTGGATTTCCTAACCATGCTTTGGTCTGATTTTTGTGGAGAAGGTATGGTCTGGTCAGGGAAGTAGTCTGTACTTCTACTTTTCAGTTATCTTTAGGGTTTTCATTTCCAATATTCCTTCACTTAAGAACAAGAAAGAATCATAATAGGAAAGAAGAAACAGCAAAATATGCACTCAAGGGCTTCATGGCAGTGACCCAGTTGGAGAAATAAAGACCAAAGGCCTCTTTTCATACCTGGGCACTTAGAGCATTTTATTCTCAGAAAGGCAAAGGAACATGCTGGCTTCCTTCTTAGACTTTCATGAGTTTAATTATCATCTCTGTACAGATGATTCTTACATCTATATACCCAGTCCTTGATTCTCTCCTGAGCTGCAGTCCTGCCTCACCATCTATATATCAGGCATTTCTAACTGGATGTTCAAATGCAGCATGTCAAAAAGAGGATCCATTACCTTTTCTCCTGAACTACTCCTCTTCCTCATTTTCCTATTTCTGTTGTGGGCAACACAGTCCTTCCAGCCAGTCCCAAATCCTCCTTCTCTCAATATGTCCAAACGGTAGCAAAACCTTCCATATTCTACCTCTATAATATCTTTCAAATCTGTTGCTTTTCTTCTTTTCATATGGCCACTATCATAGCTCAGGTCTTCACCTCACATTTAGCTATTACAGTAGCCTTCTAATTAATATCTTTGTCTCAAATCTCACCCCTTTCTAACTCATCCTCTACATAGACCCCAAAGCACAGGTCTAATTCTGTCACTCTTCTACTCAGTAAACTATAATGGCTCCCTGTAGTTTATAAAATAAAATAGAAACTCTTCTGTTTGGCATTTTAATCCCTTCACAATTTTATTGCAATAGACTTTTCCAGCTTTATTATACAATACTGTCCTAATGCATTCCTGGCCCAGATTCACTAGCCTTCATATCCATTTACCTTCATACTATTCCTTACACATGACAAACCCACTTAAGTCTGCATGTCTCTGCCCCCATGCCAAGAATGTATTCCTTTTCCACTTGGGGCAGCTAGGTGGTGCAGTGGATAGAGCTCTTGGTCCAGAGTCAGGAAGATCTGAGTTCAGATCTGGTCTTAGACATTCACTGTGTGACCATGGGTAAGTCACTTAACCTCTGTTTGCTTCAGTTTCCCCATCTGTAAAATGGGAATAATAACAGAACCTCTTTCCTAAGGTTATTATGAAGATCAAGTGAAAGAATTGTAATAGTGCCTAGCACATAGAAAGTTCTATTTAAATGTTAGCTATTATTATTTTATTATGTTATTGTTATATTCTGCCTCTTAGAATCCCTGGCTTCCTTCAAAGCTTAGTTCCAGTTCAACCTCTTACAAGGAGCCTTTATCAGTCTCTGTTAGTGCTTCCCCCAACAAATTACACACACACACACACACACACACACACACACACACATATATATATATATATATATATATATATATATATAGTATTTTCACTTAAAATGAAAATGTTCATGTTCAATCACCACTATATACATATATACATACATACATGCTACAGAAAAAACATGTAGACATAATAAATATTATAAAATAGATTATATATGCTTGTTGTTCCCTATCCCCAAAACCCTCTCCCTGTACAATGTAGCTTAGCTTCCTTGAGAACGATAACCTTCATTTTTTGTCTTTATATTCTCAAAGCCTGGAACAAAGTAGGCATTTAATAAATACTGATTTGTCAATTTATTGATTTTTGTCTTCTATGAATTTCTGGGTGACTACTGCCACCCTTCTCATACTGTACCTACTCTACATGCTAACTTAGTAGATATTAATCAATCAATAAGTATTTCTTAAGCATCTAATATGGACAAGACATTGGGATAGGTTCTAGGGATACAAATATAAAAAAGGAAGCAATTGGGCGGTGGAGCCAAGATGGCGGAGTAGAAACAGCTCATTCAAGCCACTCTGCCCCCAGATTCCCCCCAAACTATGTAAAAGGGGACTCTGAACAACTTCTGGGGCCCCAGCACCCACAGAACGACACAGAGAAGCTAACCTCCCACTGAGGACAGCCCAGCAGCCCTGCAGGAAGGACCAGCGCAGCGCTCTGGGAGCCGGCAGCGAACAGTGCACAGAGCATGGGGAGCCAAGCCGAGCTGAGCAGAGGCCAGGTCCCCGTGAGCCGAGGTTTTAGCCCCAGGGCGGCAGGGCCAGTGGCCAGCTGGAGAGACCCCAGAATACCAGCAGCTGTGGCAATTCCAGAATTATCAACATAGACATGCCTAGGACAAAGTAAGAGGTTAGTGCCCTATGGACTTTGGGACCAGTATTTGGGGAATGCGTTGGCTTCCTCCCCTGGGGGCTAGAAGCCGCTGAGGAGACATGCCATTTTGTAGTTTTCAGAGGCAGCTCCAGCTCCTGGCCTGCGAACTGTAGGGAGATCCAGCGAACAGTCTTGGGGGGTAATCGCTCTTGCTTTAACTTCCCTGGATCTGGATTGTGATCTGGGGTGAAAGTTGTGGGTGGGTTTACAGCTTGCCAGAAACGGAAGTTGCCCTCCCACACGTTCGGGACGAAAATTCCCCTATCTGTCGGCAAAGCTATACTGTGGCAACAAGCCCAAAAGTCAAGTAATTAAGTGGCAACATGCCAAGGCAAAGGAAACAGAAAAATGCAACCCTAGACTCCTATTTTGGGGGCATAGAGCGGGAAAAGGACTGTGAGGTCAGAAGTCCTGCCCCAAAAGCCCCAGGGGGAAACATGAGCGGGTTGCAGGCCATAAGAGGACCTTAAGAAGGACTTTTAAAATCAAAAAAGAGAAGTGGAGGAAAAATTGGAAAGAGAAATGAGAAGGATGCAGGAAAAGTATGAAATTAGGGTCAACAGCCTGACTGAGGAAAACAACACCTTAAAAAATAGACTAACTCAAATGGCAAAGGAGGCCCTAAAGGGCAATGAGGAGAAGAATGCCTTAAAAAGTCGAATTTGCCAGATGGAAAAAGAATCTCAAAAGTTCACTGAGGAGATTCATTCCTTCAGAGTTAGACTGGAGCAAATGGAAGCTAATGACTTTATGAGAAATCAAGATGCTGTTAAGCAGATCCAAACAAATGAAAGATTAGAAGGCAATGTGAAATATCTCATGGGAAAAACCACTGACCTGGAAAATAGATCCAGGAGAGACAATTTAAAAATTATTGGACTACCTGAAAGCCATGATCAAAGAAAGAACCTAGAAATCACCCTTCAATAAATTCTCAAGGAAAATTGCCCTGATGTTTTAGATCCAGAGGGCAAAATAGAGGTTGAAAGAATCCACAGATCACCTCCTGAAAAAGATCCCAAAAAGAAAACTCCCAGGAATATTATAGCCAGGTTCCAGAATCCCCAGATCAAGGAGAAAATACTACAAGCAGCCAGGAAGAAACAATTTCAATATTGTGGAAACACAATCAGAATAGCACAGGACCTGGCAGCTTCTACACTGAGGGATTGAAGGGCATGGAATATGATATTCCAGAGGGCAAAAGAACTGGGAATGAACCCAAGGGTCACCTACCCAGCAAAACTGAGTATTTTGTTTCAGGGGAAAATATGGTCATTCAGTGGAATAGAGGACTTTCAAGCATTCTTGAGGAAAAAACCAGAGTTGAATAGAAAATTTGAAATCCAGACACAAGAAGCAAGAGATGCCTGTGAAGGTAATCAGGGAAAAGGAATCAAAAGGAATTTATCAAAGTTGAACTATTTACATTCCTATATGGAAAAACAATAACTGTGACTGATGATATCTTTCTCACTATAAAAATAATGGAAGAAGGGTGTATGGTCATATGAATACATATGTGAATGTGTGTGTATATGGTTACAGTTATATATGGATAGAGGGCATAGGTTGAATTTGTTGGGAAGGGAGAATACTCAAGGGGTGAAATTATGAGGTGAGAGAGGAAAGTGGCAAGAGGAGATGGGGAGAGACAGGGTAGGGTAAACTATCTCATGTAGAAGAAGCAAGGGGAAGTGGTTGCAAGGGAGGGGAGAATAGGAAGGCAAAAAAGGCAAAACCACATTCTCATTGAATTTGGTTCAGGGAGAGAATGACATACATACTAAATGGGATATCTCAACCTACAGCAGAATAGGGGGAAGGGGGATGAGAGGAGGGATGATAGATGGGAGGGCATCCTTGTAGGGAGGGGAGGTTGGAAGTACCCACTATAGAAGAGGGACAGGATCAAGTAGGGAATGGACCAGGTGGGGGGCGGGATGAGTGGGAGGGAATTATATCTACTGTGATAATGTTTTGCATAGCTAGATATGTACAACATATACTGAATTACTTATCTTCCCAGAGGGAATGGGTGACAAGGGAAGAAGGGAATGGATCTGAAATTCGAGGTCTTAACATTAAATGTTTCAAAAATATATATAAATACTATTATTAAAACTCTTTTGCTTGTAATTGGGATATAAGATATGCAGGCATTGGGACACAAAGATTCACCTTCCTCTAATAGAAAAGTCAAAGGGGGTATGGGAGAAGGTATGGGAGAGAGCAGATTGGAGGAAGCGATATCTTGCGGGACTGCTATTCTGGGAGGGTGGGTAGGGGAAAAACAGGGTGGGGAAATGATTGTAACTCAAAATCTGGTGGAAATGAATGATGTAAAACAGAAGTTAATAAAGCATTTGTTTAAAAAAAAAACTATGGCTATTCCATACTGTTTACTTTTTAAAAAAAATAAAGTGTATAATAAATTCAACTCATTACTTCCAAATAAAAAGGAAGCAATTTCTCAAGGAGATATACATTTTTACATATGTATATGTATATATATATATGCATATATATATGTATGTGTGTGTGTATATATATATATACATACATATATGTGTGTGTGTACATAGATATAGATAGGCAGTTTTCCCTTTACCTTTCTTTTTCAGTTTAAAGCCCTGTCCAATGTGAGAGATTACAGGTTTCATTCTTACCAAACCTGGTTAGATTCGCTCCATCCCCTAGCCAAGATACCATAATTCCCTTATTTTAAGTTGTGGTCAAAAAATAAATTGTGAACTTAAATCAAATTTTAACGTATGATCTCTGATCCTCAATGTTTTATCTGTAATATGGAGATAATATTATCAACCTCACGGTCACTGTGTAAATGAAATAAGATATAAGGTAACAGTATTATAGCTGCTCTTCTGTGGGCCACAAATCAACAAATTTAGCCTTTCTGAACACTTAAAATACTACCAGTCTTTACTGTTGTGCTTCCTCTTCCTTTCCATCCCTAGAAATAAATGCAAATTATGTTGAGATGAGATTTCTGATAGTAAGATATACTTCATCCTTTGATATCAAAAAACATGCACTGATATTTTAGATTAAAAACATTATTTTAAAATATGTAATTTTGTGTGTTTTTAATTCCCTCATATAGAAAATTTTCTTGTTTTCTATTATGCTGTCTCATGGTTTTCTCAGGGTCATCACATGAGAAAAGTATTTAGAATCTGTCCATTATTAAGAATAAAGAAGGGATGGCTAGGTGTCGCAGTGAATAGAGCACCAGCCCTGGAGTCAGGAGGACCTGAGTTCAAATATGGCCTCAGACACTTGACACACTTACTAGCTGTGTGACTTTGGGCAAGTCACTTAACCCCAATTGCCCTCCACAGACCAATAAAGTTATTTAAACCACACATGTCCTCTTCAGAAATGAGATAATTGAATGTTTCTACATGAACCAAAGTATGATTTACTTTAATGTCACCAACTATCAAAATTAACTTGGTATGCTCTTTTTAAAAATTCATCTTGGGGTGGCTAGGTGATGCAGTGAATAGAGTGCTGGCTCTGGAGTCAGGAGAACCTGAGTTCAAATCAGGCCTCAGACACTTAACACAAAATTAGCCATGTGACCTTGGGCAAGTCACTTAACCCCAATTGCCCTGCCTCTCCCCTCCAAAAAAAAGCAAAAATTAAATTTTAAAAAATTCTTCTTTTATTCTAGATATTAAAATTGTTGACTGCTTAATAAAGTAGGATCCAGACTCAATGCTTATATGTTACTCTACAAGCTACTCTACACCTTTTAAGTAGTTGATATTTTTAAGTCTCTTGTGCCAATCTTGTTTACAAAATGTGTCAGTTTCAGTAACATCAATTCCAGTAATATTAATAATTGAATCCATTTGGTTCTGAGCATCTAACATGCAAATGTAGTATTTGATAATTAGGTATTTAATCAATGTTAAATGAGGAGGATGGAAGGAGAAAGTACTTTCCTGAGGCAAACCCTTCTGTGCAAAAATAGCAAATGTATTACATTGATTTGGAGAAGGAAGTGGCAAAAGAGGAAACAGGTTGAAAGCAAAGGTAAATGTGAATCTCAGACTAGAACTCTTCTGGAGGGATTGAGTTCAGTTGCTTCAGGCCTGATCAGGTTTTTCCAGCTAAAGCATGATTTTCCCCATTCTATCTACTCTGTATGTCTTTGTACCCATTCACATTACTACATAAGGATTGACCATCTCCTGAATACCTTCTAGCAGACTCACTGCACTAGAAAGTCCATTGCACTTTCAGTATATTCACTTGTAATCATTCTTTTTTGCTTTGTTTTTCTATTTATAACAAAATCTAGACCCCTCTTATATTCATTATATAGCCTAGAGGTAACTTGTTTCACTAAGAGCCTTTCCCTGCTTAATCACTCTGACTACTTTCACAGCCCAGGGCAGACATGACCAAGGACACTTTTGGAGCCCAATCTCTAAGAGAACACTGGGACAACATTGGAGGATGCCTTCCCAGAGCCATAACTAACTTGCATGAGGCAAATGGGGTTTTGCCCCAGGATATTAACATACTGGAGAGAAAGTATGTGTCTTCCCCATTGTGACTATTATCCATCAACCTTACCTAATGGTCTTGTACCAGCCTGTGCTTCAGTTTAGCTGCTACTGTTGTCATTCATCCTTTGTTCTCAAAGAGGACCAATGAAATTACAAGGGACTGTCTTGACTTGCACATGAATTGGATTTAAGTGAGGCAGAGCTGCACTCTTTTAAGTGAGGCAGCTTCACTCTCTCTCCCTGAGTCATCCAAATCCAGTGGCAACACAAAAGTAAAGATGACTGGCAATGGCCCAGGATGCAATGGATGCCCTCCACCTTTCTAAATTAAGGTCTTTCCAAGGCTGTTGTCTACTTCTAGACCACAACCTCCTCTGAGGGACCCTTTGCTTTGACCCCTTCTTAAGGGGCCCTCCTTTGCCACCAACCCCTATGGGAATGAGAGCTTCACTACCCTCTCTCCCAGACTGATTGTTGAACTACCTTCCAGGTCACTGCCACCACCCTTTATCAGTGTGTCATTTTGCCACACCCATCACACAACTATTTTTGCCATAAGTGAAAAATTCCTAATTAAGGCTACCTTCCAATTATTGTTTAAATTACTTCACAAAGGTTTTCTCTGCTTGCCAATATTACAAATTTAGTCTGCAAAGCTGCAGTTAGCTGGACCATCACATCCTTTGTTCTGGACACTATGCCTTTTTAGTGCAACCTAAGATCACACTACCTTCTTCTTCCTTCTTTCCTTGCTATCATGTCACATCATCTGAATAGGACCAGATTTGTATTTGTTTTTACAAAATACTGCCTTATAGCTTCATTTTCAAGTAAGTGTCCACACTTTAAAATAATTCAAGGCTCCTCAAAATGTGTAACAATAAGAATAATCCTGTTCCACAAGACTGTAATTACAAATATCCAGTGAGACACAAGACAGGGAACTCTATGCTTGCCAAAGATCTAGTCTAGAGTCCAGGTTGAAAAGATTCTCTGCTTGTGGAGTAAATTCTGCTGATGTCTCTAGATCAAGCCCTGGAATGAGCCTCTTTGAAGAAATTTGAAATCACTCACAGAAGCTTGGCTTCTCTATCCATTCAGGAAAGAACAAGTGGATGGAGGAAATTTTTCACCTAGATACAGACTACATTTGGATAGGCAACCTACAGAGCTTGTTTCCCAGTCTTCATATCTAGGATAGATAGTTTAGTTGAAAAATGAGTGAGACCCAGAGTTAAATAACAGGAAGGGGAGGGACTGGATTGCCTTCAATTAATTGCAAAGCTCTCTTTGACCCCCAAGCTTCCCACTAAAGCACAGACATCTTTTGAATAAAAGCTTACCAACAGTGTCTTTGTATGTCATCAAAATATAGATTATATCACTCCCTAAAGAATTAAAAATTCATATAATACAGAAGGCAATGGAAAGGTCAATAGTGGCTGTGATTGCAATGCAATATACAGCCAATGAGGAACTTGGAAGAAGAATAAGAGTAGAAGACGTCATCAAAGAATTGTGTGATAGGAAGGCAAGATAGGAAGACAAAATGGGGGGAACCTCCAGTTTGATCAGAACACAGATCCAGTTGAGTACCTAAGTATGAAGTAGAGCTTTCCAAAGCAGAATGAGGTAATGAGTTGCTCTCCCCTGGAGTTCTGCAAGTGTGATGCCTTCCCTGAGAAGCAGTGGAGTTGAAAGAACCTTCAGTTAGTTGGTCAACAACAATGAAGAGGTTGGATGATCTCCAAAGTTCCTTCCAGTTCAGAATGCATAACCCTCTTAAGCAGAAGCTAAATTGCCATGTGTCAGGGATATTGTAACAGATTCCTTTGCATGTGTAGGCTTAACTAAGTGACCTCTGAGGTCCCATTCTGGTTCTGAAATCATGCTGATTTTGTCACGTCTTAGCAAACATTTCAACAAATCAGACTGCTAGTGAGTGAGCCAAACTTTTAAAATGTTTAAACTAAAACCAAAGCTTTGCTTTTATTGTTTTCTTATCCTTTATTCAGTAACTAAAGTTAGAAGCAACTAGTTAATTCAGAGTAATTTAAGTATAGTCCTGAAGACAAAGAGAATGGAAGACTAGATATCCCCTATCAAATCTGTGATATCATGATTTGTAGACCTGACCGGAAAGCTCAGAGGATGAAATTAGCCCATTGTATATCAATAATGAAGAGTCAACCAAGCAATCTCCCAGCATGCACCTGTGCATTTCATAGTGGCAGATGCAGGTGTCCAAGTACTGGTAAACAGGAGGCACCACAATGAAAAATAGTCACTGTTGAGCTTTAGATGAGAGACGAAGGGGGGGAGGGGGAGGGAGAGAGAGAGAGAGAGAGAGAGAGAGAGAGAGAGAGAGAGAGAGAGAGAGTGAGTTTTGGGAAAGGGAGGGAAAATTACTGTATTTCCTGTTGCTAATTTTGGGAGACTCTCCATACTCCCAGGATGTTGCTGTTGTTGTTTTTTCTACTAAGTAAACCTAGTATTGGCCTCAGGAACTAGAGGCAAGAGCAGGATCCCTCCCCACCAGGGCAGCTAAGTGGCCCAGTGGACAGAACACAGGGTTTAGAATCTGGAAGACCCTGAGTTCAAATTCTGCCTCAGATACTAGTTATATGGCCCTAGGCAAGTCATTTAACCTCTCTGGGTTCAGATCTATTGGTCCCCTTGCAGCTCTAGGTATCATAAACAAGACTGTGTCACTCTTTCTAGTAACTTTAGTGTCCAATGTCTTTGTCTCTCTGTGCCATCTGACATGTGGGCCTCCTACTGTGTGTGACTCAAAGTACCACCAGTCTGGTTAATATTGATGCTCATATGGGAAAGGATGCTTGGATCTAGTTTGGTTTTTATAAGTGAAAGTAGCAGCCCACACTCATCAGGGGTAATATCAAACTGCCCCCACTTCATTGCTTTGCTTTTTAAAAGAAACTTATGACCTTTTATTATTCACCAGACCTGGTAATGTTTTATGGATTAGGAGACACAGACCCAAATGCCACCTAAGCTATCACAGTAAAAGCCCTTAGTGTTAAGAGTAGAACATAATTTTTGAGTCATATAATGCTTTCTCAAATGAAACAGCTGATCCAGCTGCCTCAGCACTGTTGGACACACCTGAAATTGGTGCCATGGATTTTGAAGACAGAATTGAGCTCAGAGTTGTCACACCAAGATCCCAAAGGGTCACAGCATTAATAATCCATACTTCAATCATTAAGGGCAAATTCAAGACAAGTAGGAAAATGTGCACCATGCTGTAAAGTTGATAGGATGTTGATGAGAAGCCTTAGTTCCTCTGTTGCTAACATGATTAATTTCCAGTCATTAGCAACCCTATCTGACAACCAGCAGTTATATGCTGCAGGTTTTCTACATGTGATAATTGAGCCAAACTGGAACTCCCTGTTGAGGTTGAAATGGGCATTTTGCAACTGTATGCCCTGAACTTCATGTAACTTTCAGCTTCCCAAAAGAATTCTCTTCATTCCTACATAAAGTATATATACCAATGATGGATGTTATCTGAAGGACAGTTCTATGGACTCCCAAATGTAAATAACTAGATGAGGGAGGCAAAGATTCCTCCCTTGATGGTCAGATTCATTAACTATCATGGCCACCACCTGATTTTCCAATTATCTATTGAATAGGAGATCTCAACTAGGCCTTAAATAATTCAACAGGTTTCTCACTGTACTATTTCTCCATGTTAGCAAGAAGCATTTAAGCATGAAGACATTAGAAGCAGTTGAGCATATATTGTTCATTCAATAGGGTTTTTAATATTAAAGGCTATTTTATTCAAATCAGTCATCTCTAACTTTCCTTAGATAAAATGTAAAACAGGCTACTTGATATTCTTCCTAGTTAATAATATTGCAAGTTCCAAAACAACAAATGAAAAGGTATATACAAATTCATTTAACACACATAAGCACTTCATATAACTTCCGTTTAAGTTTATTTGACTTCACAGTTTTGATAAAACTTTACTGTATTCATAAGGTTCTGTAGGACCATAGGATGTAGAGCTATGAGATACCTTACAGATAATCAGATACCTTACAGATACCTTACAGAAAGTCAATGCTTTCATTTTACTGATGCAGAAATTGAGGCCCAGAGAAATTAAGTGACTTGTCCAAGGTCATAGTAGAAAATTAGTACAGAGTGAGAATTTCAACCTAAGACTTCTGGCTCCAAATCCAGTGTTCTTTCCCCACAGTCTGTCTTCACTTTCTTTTAATAGTACAGTATCTTAAAGTATAGTGAAATTGTCTAAACCTCCACAGTTATATTTGTGGAATTTATAATAGAAACTAATGGGTTCAAGACATTAGTACTTACAGCTTTTATCAGTTTATACATTGTCTCCACTAACAGATCATAAGGAGAGATTGTCTTTTAGGGATTCTCTGGCTAAGAATTTTGTCATCCTGTGGCCAATCAAGAAATAAACATCTCCAGATATAGCTGGTCTGGTCCTTGGGTGATAGATACCCACTCCTTTGCCCAGTTTATACTAGAAGCTTCTCTGGTTTGGACCTGTCAGCTTGAGTTCCATTGGTATAGGCTTAGAGAAACCAGGTCACCTCCTTTCAAAAGGAGCAATCAGAGTCAGACTTAATCAAAGACACTACTATTTACATGTTTGAAAAATAAGTTTCTGAAAAAAAATTAGAAAGGGGAGGCTAGGTGGCACAGTGAGTAAGAGCACTGGCCTCAGAGTTGGGATGACCCGAGATAGAATCCAGCCTCAGAAAATGAGCACCCACACATAAATCATGACTAGCCGTGTAACCTTGAGCAAGTTACTTAACCCCAATTGCTTTAAAAAAAAAAAAAAGAAAAATAAGTTTCTGAATGTATATTGGAAAATCCAGTGCAGATGGCCACAATGAAAAGTTTCCCAGGCCTTTTTAGAAGATACCTACCTTTAAAAAAAATCAATATGTCTTATCTTAGCTTCCCATTCCATTCACTTCTGAATGTATCCCTCTCCTCTCTTGCTCTACCCAAGGTTCCACCCTTATAACAAAGGGAAAAAACAGAGAGACAAAAAATAGCATTTAAAAAAACACCAAGGTGACGGAGCCAAGATGGCAGAGTAGAAACAGGACTTCTGTGTGGCTCCCACTTCCACCTCCTCCAATACTTGTAAAAAATGACTCTAAACAAACTTTAGAGCTACAGAACCCACAAAATTACAGAGAGAAATTAACCTGTGGCTGAAGACAGCCTGTCAGGAAAGGGCCAGCCCTGCATGCTAGGAGCAGAGCCAGCCCCGTGTGAGCCTACAGTTTTAGCTGCAGGGCAGCCTGACCAGCCCCAGATGGAGGGATGTTGGGAGAGTGGATCACCAGCAGGTATGGTGGGTGCCAGAATTATCAACCTATAAATGCCAAAGACAAAGTTTGGAAACAGGGGTCCTGGTAGTGTGGTCCAGCCCCTGGCCCCAGAGAGAGAAGTGGCTGAGGCACCATGGCCATGCAGCCACCAAAGCATGGCTGCTTCAGAGCTCCTGGCCTGCAGATTGTATGGGGACCAAGAAAACAGTCTGAAAGGTAATTGCTCTTGCTTTTACCTGCTTGGATTTGGATTGCTGTTTAGGGTGGAGGTACTGGGGTGCATGACCAGCATGTCAGAGTCTGTGGAGGCTTCAGAGAGGGAAGCCAACTAATCGCTCCAGCATTTGGGACAAAGGTCCCCTCTCTGGAAGCAGAGTTCTACTGTGGAAAAAAAAGCTCAAAAGTCAAGTAACTGAGTGGCAATATGAGCAAGCAAAGGAAGCAAACCAAGCAGAGCAATCCAACATTAGATTCCTATTTTGGGGACAAAAAGAATCAAAGCATGGAAGAGGAGGAAGACAATGAAGTCAGAACTCCTGCATCAAAAGCTTCCAAGAAAAATACGAGCTGATTACAGGCCATAGAGGAGCTTAAAAGGGGTTTTGAAAACCAAATAAAAGAAGTGGAAGAAAAATTGGGAAGAGAAATGAGAATGATGCAAAAAAATCAGGAAAAGAGAGTCAACAACCTGACTGAAGAAAACAACACCTTAAAAATAGACTAATTCAAATGGTAAAAGAGGCTCAAAAAGGCAAAGAGGAGAAGAATGCCTTAAAAAGCCAAATTTGCCAGATGGAAAAAAAATCTCAAAAGCTCACTGAAGAGAATAACTCCTTCAGAATTAGATTGGACCAAATGGAAGCTAATGACTTTATGAAAAATCAACATACTATTAAACAGATCCAAACAAATGAAAAAATAGAAGGCAATGTGAAATCTCTCATGGGAAAAACCACTGACCTGGAAAATAGATCTAGGAGAAACAATTTTAAAATTATTAGACTACCTGAAAGCCATGATAAAAAAAGAACCTAGAAATCATCCTTCAAGAAATTCTCAAGGAAAATTGCCCTGATGTTTTAGAACCAGAAGGCAAAATAGAAGTTGAAAGAATCCACCAATCACCTCCTGAAAAATATCCCAAAAAGAAACCTCCTAGGAATATTATAGTCAGGTTCCAGAATTCCCAGATCAATTAGGAAATATTACAAGCAGCCAAGAAGAAACAATTTGAATATTGTGGAAACACAATCAGGATAACACAGGATCTGGCACCTTCTACACTGAGAGATCAAAGGGCTTGGAATATGATATTCTAGAGGTCAAAGGAGCTGGGATTAAAACCAAGATTCACCTATGCAGCAAAACTGAGTATCATGTTTCAGGGGAAAATATCGTCATTCAGTGGAAGAGAGGACTTTAAAGCATTCTTGATGAAAAAACCAGAGTTGAATAGAAAATCTGACATTCAGATACAAGAAGCAAGAGAACAGAAGAAAGTAAATAGGGAAAAGAAATCATAAGTAACTTATCAAAGTTGAACTATTTACATAACTACATGGAAAAAAATAATTGTAACTTAAGAAACTTTTCTCAGTATGAGAACAGTTGAATGGAATATATATATATATATATATACATACATACATACATATGTATAAATGCATATGTGAGTATGTGTATATATGTGTAGAGGTATACATAGACAGAGGGCACAGGACCAATTGAATAGGAAGGAATGATAATTAAAAGGTGTAATTGAGAGGTGAGAGGAATATAATTAGAGGAGATGGGATGAAACAGAATGAGGTAAATTATCTCATATAGAAGAGGCAAGGGAAAACTGTTACAATGGAGGGGAAGTAGAGGAAGGCAAAGGGAATGAGTCAACCTTACTCTCATTGAATTTGGCTTAGGGAGGGGATGACATATACACTAAATAGAGTATCTCACCCTACAGAAGAGTAGGGAGGAAGGGATGAGAGGAGGATGATGGAGGGGAGGACAGGTTGGGGGGGAGAGATGTTGGAAGCACACACTTTTCAGAAGGGACAAGATCAATGTAGAGAATAGGACAAGTGGGGGGGGCCGGATAGGAAGGAGGGAAATATAGTCAGTCTTTCATAATATATCCACTATGGAAATGTTTTGCATAGCTACACATGTACAACCTATATTGAAATGCTTATCTTCCCAGTAAGGGTGGGTGATGAGGGAGGAAGGGAAAGAATCTGGAATTCAAAGTTTTAAAATCAAATGTTGAATATATATATATATACATATATATAATTATTTTTCCCCTGCAACTGAAAAATGAGCTATACAGGCACTAGGGCACAGAGATCCATCTTTCCCTATTAGAAAGTCAGAGGGAGAATGGGGGAGAATATAGGAGACAGCAGATTGGGGGAGGGGTTATACATTGGGATCGTTGTTTTGGGGCGGTGGGTGGGAGAGAGAAGGGGAGAAAATTTGTAACTCAAAATCTTGTGGAAATGAATGATGTAAACTAAAAATAAAATAAAATTTAATTCAAAAAAATAAAGGTACAAGGGAAAATGTCTAAAAAAAAATCCCAATATATCAGTGGAGTATGACAGCATATGCACTGTTCCATGCCCGTTGCCATCCACAACTCTGCAAAAATGGGAGGTAGAGGGGGGGCAGAGCCAAGATGGCAGAGTAGAAACAGTGCGTCTAAGCCACTCTCCCCCCAGACCACCTCCAAACTATGTAAAAGGGGACTCTGAACAACTTCTGGAGCCCCAGCACCCACAGAACGACACAGAGAAGCTAACATCCCACTGAGGACAGCCCAACAGCCATGCAGGAAGGACCAGCGCAGCACTCTGGGAGCCAGTAGCGCAGCGCGCGCGGGGAGCTGGGCACAGGTCTGCCTGAGTCGCATTTTTAGCCCCAGGGCAGCCAGGCCAGCAGCCAGCTGGAGGGACCCCAGAACACCAGCAGCTGTGGCAATTCCAGAATTATCAACATAGACATGCCTAGGACAAAGTAAGAGGTTAGTGCCTTATGGACTTTGGGACCAGTATTTGGGGATGTGTTGGCTTCCTCCCCTGGGGGCTAGAAGCCACTGAGGAGACATGCCATTTTGTAGTTTTCAGAAGCAGCTCCAGCTCCTGGCCTGCGAACTGTAGGGAGATCCAGCCATCAGTCTTGGGGGGTAATCGCTCTTGCTTTAACCTCCCTGGATCTGGATTGTGATCTGGGGTGGAAGTCGTGGGTGGGTTTCCAGCTTACCAGAAATGGAAGTTGCCCCCCGACACGTTCGGGACAAAAATTCCCCTATCTGTCGGCAAAGCCATAGTGTGGCAACAAGCCAGAAAGTCAAGTAATTAAGTGGCAACATGCCTAGGCAAAAGACACAAAATAAACAGAAAAATTCAACGTTGGACTCCTATTTTAGGGGCAAAGAGGATCAAAGCATGGAGGACAACTGTGAGGTCAGAAATCCTGCTCCAAAAGCCCCAAAGGAAAACATGAGTGGGTTACAGGCCATAGAGGACCTTAAGAAGGACTTTAAAAATCAAATAAGAGAAGTGGAGGAAAAATTGTGAAGAGAAATGAGAAGGATGCAGGAAAAGTATGAAATGAGGGTCAACAGCCTGACTGAGGAAAACAACACCTTAAAAAATAGACTAACTCAAATGGCAAAGGAGGCCCAAAAGGGCAATGAGAAGAATGCCTTAAAAAGTCGAATTTGCCAGATGGAAAAAGAATCTCAAAAGTTCACTGAGGAGATTCATTCCTTCAGAGTTAGACTGGAGAAAATGGAAGCTAATGACTTTATGAGAAATCAAGATGCTGTTAAGCAGATCCAAACAAATGAAGATTAGAAGGCAATGTGAAATATCTCATGGGAAAAACCACTGACCTGGAAAATAGATCCAGGAGAGACAATTTAAAAATTATTGGACTACCCAAAAGCCATGATCAAAGAAAGAACCTAGAAATCACCCTTCAATAAATTCTCAAGGAAAACTGCCCTGATGTTTTAGATCCAGAGGGCAAAATAGAGGTTGAAAGAATCCACCGATCACCTCCTGAAAAGATCCCAAAAAGAAAACTCCCAGGAATATTATAGCCAGGTTCCAGAATCCCCAGATCAAGGAGAAAATACTACAAGCAGCCAGGAAGAAACAATTTCAATATTGTGGAAACACAATCAGAATAGCCCAGGACCTGGCAGCTTCTACACTGAGGATTGAAGGGCATGGAATATGATATTCCAGAGGGCAAAAGAACTGGGAATGAACCCAAGGTCACCTACCCAGCAAAACTGAGTATTTTGTTTCAGGGGAAAATATGGTCATTCAGTGGAATAGAGGACTTTCAAGCATTCTTGAGGAAAAAACCAGAGTTGAATAGAAAATTTGAAATCCAGACACAAGAAGCAAGAGATGCCTGTGAAGGTAATCAGGGAAAAGAAATCAAAAGAAACTTATCAAAGCTGAACTATTTACATTCCCTATATGGAAAAACAATAATTGTTACTGATGATATCTTTCTCACTATAAAAATAATGGAAGAAGGGTGTATGATCAGTTGAATACATATGTGAATGTGTGTATATATGTTTACAGTTATATATGGATAGAGGGCATAGGTTGAATTTGTTGGGAAGGGAGGATACTCAAGGGGTGAAATTATGAGGTGAGAGAGGAAAGTGGCAAGAGGAGATGGGGAGAGACAGGGTAGGGTAAACTATCTCATGTAGAAGAAGCAAGGGGAAGTGGTTGCAAGGGAGGGGAAGAATAGGAAGGCAAAAGGCAAAACCACATTCTCATTGAATTTGGTTCTGGGAGAGAATGACATACATACTAAATGGGATATCTCAACCTGCAGCAGAATAGGGGGAAGGGGGATGAGAGGAGGGATGATGGATGGGAGGGTATCCTTGGGGGGAGGGGAGGTTGGAAGTACCCACTATAGAAGAGGGACAGGATCAAGTAGGGAAAGGACCAGGTAGGGGGTGGGATGAGTGGGAGGGAATTATAAGCAGCCTTGTACAATATATCTACCATGGTGATGTTTTGCATAGCTAGACATGTACAACATATACTGAATTACTTATCTTCCCAGAGAGAATGGGTGACAAGGGAGGAAGGGAATGGATCTGAAATTCGAGGTCTTAAGATTAAATGTTTCAAATATATGTAAATACTATTATTAATACTCTTTTGCTTGTAACTGGGAGATAAGATGTGCAGGTATTGGGACACAGAGATTCACCTTCCTCTAATGGAAAAGTCAAAGGGGGCATGGGAGAAGATATGGGAGAGAGCAGATTGGAGGAAGTGATACCTTGTGGGACTGCTATTCTGGGAGGGTGGGTAGGGGAAAAACAGGGGGGGAGATAATTGTAACTCAAAATCTAGCTGAAATGAATGATGTAAAACAGAAGTTAATAAAGCATTTGTTTAAAAAAATAATAATTCTGTGACATGTAAAACAATGGGAGGTAGATTTATGTTCTCATATCTTCACCAGGGCCAAGGTTGTCACTATGATTACACAGATGTTACTTACTGTTATTTTTGGGGTTTTTTCCATTTACATTGTAGTCATTGTGTACATTGTGTTCCTGGCTCTGCTCACTTCATTCTGAATGCATTTATGTCTTCTTGTGGTTCTCTTTATTCATCATTTCTCACAGCTTATTAATATTTCATCCTATTTTGTTTATCCATTCCTTAATCAATGACTATCTACTTTGTTTTAGTTCCTTGCTACTGCTATAAGTCCTACTATAAGTATTTGGGTATATATGGGAATTTTCTTTTTATTATTAACCACTTTGGGTAATTTGCCTAGCAGTGAGATCTCTGTACCAAAGGGTATGGCTTGTTACTTTCTTGGCATAATTCCCAATTGCTTTCCACAATGGCTAGACAATTCAGTGCCCCACTAAGAGGACAATTAAAGTTCCAAGCTTGCCAAAACCCCTCCAATATTGACTACTCATATTTTTTCTACCTTTGCCAAAGGTGTGAGGTAAAACTTCAGACTTGCTTTGATTTGCATTGTTCCTATTGTCATTTGTTTAAAGCAGTTTTTTTTATTTGACTGCTTTCATATGACTGGTTAACAGTTTATAATTTTTTTGAGAATTCTTTCTTTATATCCGTTGACCAGTTATTCACCAAGGAATGGATTTTGCTCTTACATATTTCAGCTGATTCCCTAGCAGAGGTATTTGATGCAAAGATTTTTCCCCATCGACTGCCTTATTTTTTATTCTATTTGCTTTTAATTTTGTATGTATAAAAACTTTTCAATTTTCTTGTCACTGATTTTTTGTAATGGTCTCTATTGCTTGTTTGGTTGAAAATTATCCTGTCCATAACTGTGAAAGTTACCTGATTTGCTTTTTTCTTCTAATTATTTTGTGGTATACTTTTAATATTCATATATCCATTTTGAACTTATTGTGGTATATGGTATAAAATACTGGTCTAGGATATTTTTTAAATAAATAATATTCGCAGTCCCAGGTAACAGACATTCAACTCACTTTAAGACAAACTTAAGATGACTTTGATAGATGAGAATATATGGTCATGTGACAACAATGTGAGAAACCCACCCAAAATTAGCATTCAAATGGAACTTGGAAAAAAGCAATTAGAACATCACACTTTTCTGGAGAAAGAAAATTTTTCCATACTTCCATATATAGCTATAGATAACTTTGATTTTTTTCTGAACACTGCCTGTTCATATCCTTTGAAAACTGCCTGTTCATATCCTTTCATATCCATTTATCCATAGAGAAATTACTTATATTCTTATAAATTTGACTCTGTTCTCCATATATTTGAGAAATGAGACCCTTATCTGAAAAACTTGTAAAATACATTTTCCCGCTTTTCTGCTTTCTTTCTAATCTTGGCTGCACTGGTTTTGTTTGTGCAAAACTTTTTTAATTTAATGTAATCAAAATTGTCCATTTTATATCCCATGATGCTCTTTATCTCTTGCTTGGTCATAAATTCTTCTCTTATCTTTAGATGAGACTGGTAAAATATGCTATGCTTCCTTAATTTTCTCACAGTATCGCCTTTTATGTCTAAATAATATGTCCATTTTGACCTTATTTTGGATATGGTGTGAGATGCTGGTCTACATCTCATTTCTGCCAGCCTGCTCTCCAGTTTTCCCAGGAATTATCGTCAACTAGTAATTTCTTGCCCCCAAAACTTGGAACTTCAGATTTATGAAATACCAGATTACTAAGGTCATTTATTACTGTGTATTGTATAGCCAATCTATTCCATTGATCCACCACTCTATTTCTTGGCCAGTACCAGACTATTCTGATGATTACTGCTGTGTAATACACTTTGAGATCTGGTACTGTTAGGCCACTTTCCTTCACATTGTTTTTCATTGTTTCTCTTGATATTCTTGATTGTTTGTTCTTCCAGGTGAATTTTTTTATGATTTGTTTTCTAGCTCTATAAAATACTTTTTGGTAGTTTGATTGATGCAGCATTAAATAAAGGTAGAATTGTCATTTTTATCATATTGGCTCAGCCTATCCTTGAGCAATTTATATTGCTCCAATTGTTTAAATCTGACTTTATTTTTGTGAAAAATGTTTTCCGTGTTCATATTGTCCCTCAGTTTGTCTTGGCAGTTAGACTCCCAAATATTTTATATTGTTTGCAGTTATTTTTTTTTAAGCAATTGGGGTTAAGTAACTTGCTCAAGGTTACACGGCTAGTCATTATTTATGCGTGGGTGCTCATTTTCTAAGGCCGGATTCGATCTCGGGTCATCCCAACTCTCTTACTCACTGCGCCACCTAGCCGCCCCTTTAGGGCAATTGGGGTTAAGTAACTTGCCCAAGGTTACAAGGCTAGGTTTTTGTTTGTGTGGATTAAGTGTCAGAGGTCGGCTCCGAACTCAGGTCCTTCTGATTCCAGGGCCGGCGCTCTATTCACTGTGCCACCTAGCCGCCCCTGCAGTTATTTTTAAATAGAATTTCTCTATCTCTTGCTGCTGGACTTTATTGGTGATATATAGAAATGCTAATGATTTATGTGATTTTATTTTATATCCAGCAACTTTGCAACTAGCTTCTGCATATAGTGATAATTTTCCCCCTCATTGCCTATTCTAATTCCTTCAGTTTCTTTTTATTCTCTTAATAATATAGCTAGCATTTCAAGTACAATATTTAATAACAGTGATAAATTGATTCACCCCAATCTCATTGGGAAGGCTTCTAGCTTATCCCCATTACAGACAATGCTTGCTGATGGTTTTAGCTAAATACTACTTATCATTTATTTATTCCTATTCTTTCTAGTGCTTTGAATAAGACAGAGTGTCATATTTTGTCAAAAGCTTTTTCTGCATCTGTAATCATATGTCTATTGTTTGCTTTGTTCATGACATGGTCAGTTATGCTGATAGTTTTCCTAAAATTGAACCAGCCCTGCATTCCTGATATAAATCCCTCCTGGTAATAGTGTGTGATCTTCCATTGCTGTAATCTCTTGCTAGTGTTTTATTTTAAATTTTGCATCAATACTCATTAATGAAGTTGGTCTATAGTTTTCTTTCTCTGTTTTCACTCATTCTGGTTTATGTATCAGCACCATATTTGTGTCATAAAAGGAATCTGGTAGGACTCCTTCTATGCCTATTTTCTCAAATAGTTTACATAGTATTATAATTTTTTCTTTTTCTTTCTTTTTTTTTTTTTTTTTTTTTTGCTTTTGGAGGGCAATTGGGGTTAAGTGACTTGCCCAAGGTCCACAGCTAGTTTTGTTAAGTGTCTGAGGCCGGTTGAACTCAGGTCCTCCTGACTCAGGCCGTGCTCTACTCACCACCTAGCGGCCCCAATAGTATTAGAATTATTGTTCTTGGGGCGGCTAGGTGGCGCAGTGAATAGCACCGGCCCTGGAATCAGAAGGACCTGAGTTCGGACCTCCGACTAATCCGCACAAACAAAAACCTAGCCGTGTGACCTTGGGCAAGTTACTTAACCCAATTGACCTAACCGGCTAGGTGGCGCAGTGAGTAAGACGCCGGCCTCGGAGTTTGGATGACCCGAGATCAGATCCGGCCTCAGAAAATGAGCACCCACGCATAAATCAAATGACTAGCCGTGTAACCTTGAGCAAGTTACTTAACCCCAATTGCTTTAAAAAAAAAAAAAAAAGAATTATTGTTCTTTAAATGCTTGGTAGAATTCATTTGTGAATCCATCTGGTCATGGAGATTTTTTCTTAGGGAGTTCCTTGATAGCTTATTCACTTTCTTTTCCTAAAATAGGGTTATTTAAGTATTTTACTTCCTCCTCTACTAATCTGGGCAATTTACATTTTTGTAACTATTCATCCATTTCACTTAGATTATTAAATTTATTGGCATATAATTGGGCAAAATAGGTCTTAATAATTGCTTTCATTTTCTTTTCATTAATGGTGAATTATCCTTTCCATTTTTATATGGGCACATTGGTTTTCATCTTTCTTTTTTAAATAAAATTAACTAATGTTTTATTTATTTTATTGCCCCCCCCCACAAAACCAGTTCCTAGTTTTACTTATTAGCTCAATAGTTTTCTTATTTTCAGTTTTATTAATCTTATCTTTGGTTTTCAAGATTTCCAATTTGCTGTTCAATTTGGGAATTTTTTTTTTGCTTTTTGGAGGGGGGAAGGCAGGGCAATTTGGGGTTAAGTGACTTGCCCACATGTAGCAGCAAGCACTCCAGCATCCCCAGGGTGGCTGCCAACACAAGTTCTTAGAACTGCTTTTCTAAAGAAAAGCAACTCAAAATGGGTTAACAATCTTGCTTTAATCAATCAAATATATCATTTATCTAGTTCAGGGGGAAAAGTCAGCACCCCAAACTTCAGAGTATACAGACAGAAACATTTCAAGCAGACAAGCCTCCAAGTGTCCAACCATTAAATCTATACCAAATCACAGTTACCAGAGAGGGAAGCAGCAACATCTGGGTTTTCAAAGCCGGGGGGCTCTCAACAACTGCCCAGATTCTCATCTGGTCAAATCACACATTTCTCAAAATGAGCCCTAAAACAATGCTTCACATCAGGGATTATATAGCCTTCTCCAGACTCAGAGAATGCAACAACCCTCTTGACCCACTGCCCAATCACAAAGCACCAAAGTGTGGGCGTTACTGAGAAACAAGCCTCCCACCACAAGCTCCAGGTGCATTTAACCTAGGGACCTGGAAGATCTTAAAAATTTACATTCCTATAACACCAAGGTCACCTGGCTAGTAAGGGTTTAAGGGTCTGAGGCCAGATTCAAATTCAGGTACTCCTGACTCCAGGGCCAGTGCTCTATTCCCTGCGCCACCTAGCCACCCCCTCAATTTGGAGATTTCCTAATTTGTTCTTTTTCTAGTTTTTTTTTTTTAGTTGCAAACCTAAATCATTTAACTTCTATTTCTCTAGTTTATTGATATAAGCATTTGGAGTTATAAGATTTCACCTAAGTACTCCTTTGGCTGCATCCCATCAATTTTGGTATGTTTTCCTGTCATTCTCTTTAATGGAATTATCGATTGCTTCTATGATTTGTTGTTTGACCCACTTATTCTTTAGGATTAGAATATTTAGTTTCCAGTTAATTTTTTTTGCCTTTTTTTTTAGAGGGGGGAAGGCAGGGCAATTGGAGTTAAGTGACTTGCCCAAGATCACATGGCTAGTAAGTGTTAAGTGTCTGAGGCTGGATTTGAACTTCAGTCCTCCTGACTCCAAAGCTGGTGCTGTATTCACTGAACCACTTAGCCACCCCCAATTAATTTTTAATATATATTTCCTTGGCCCTTTGTTGAATGTAGTTTTATTGCATTATAATGAGAAAAAGGGTGAATTTAATATTTCTGCTTTTCTGCATTTGGCTGTGAGGTTTTTATGCCTTTAATATATGATCATTTTTTTTGTAGGTACCATGTACTACTGAGAAAAAAGGTATATTTCTTTCTATTCCATTCATTTTTCTCCAGAGGTCTATCATATCTAAAATTTCTACAGTTCTATTAATCTCCTTAACTTCTTCCTTATTTATTTTTTTGGTTAGATTTACCTAGTTCTGAGAGAAGAAAGCTGAGGTCCCCCACTAGGATAGTTTTATCTATTTTCTCCTAAAACTCATTTAACTTTTCCTTTAAGAATCTGGATGCTATACCATTTGGTGAATTTTTCTTTAGTATTGATGTTACTTTGTTGTCTATTGTACCTTTTAGCAAAATGTAGTTTCCCTGCTTATCTCTTTTAATTAGATCTAATTTGCATTTGTTTTGTCTGAGATCATCTTTGCTACCCCAGCTTCTTTTATTTCAGTTGAAGCATAATAGATCTGCCCCAGTCTCTTACTGTCTCTCTCTGCTTCAAGTATATTTATTGTAAACAATATAATGTTGGATTCTGGATTTTAAACTGTCCCACTATCCACTTCTGTTTTATGGGTGAATTCATCCCATTCACATTCACAGTTATGATTATTAATTGTGTATTTCCTTCCATCCTATTTTCCCCGTTTATCCTTCTCTCTCCTTTCACCTCATTCCTCCCTCAAAAGTGTTTTGCTTCTGTCCACTACCTCCCCTAAACCATACTCCCTTCTATCAGCCCTTCCCCCTTCTCTTATCCTCCTCCCTTCCTCATTCCCTGTAAGACAAGATAGATTGTTATGCCCAACTGATTGTGTGTTAGTCCCTCTTTGAGCCAACTCCTGATGAGAGTTCAAGCACTGCCTGCCACCACCATCCCATCTTCCCCTCCACAAAAGCACTTCCTTTTGCATCTCTTTTATGTGAGATAATTTATCCCATTCCACCTCTTGCTTCCTCCTTTTCCCAGTACATATCTCTTTCTCACCCTCTTAATTTTAGTTTTTAGATATCATCCCATCATGATCAGCTCACACCCATGCTCTCTGTCTATGCAGACTCCTTCTAACTGCCCTAATAATGATAAAGTCCTTAGGAGCGACAAGTACAATCTTCCCCTATAGGAATGTAAACCATTTTATGTAAATGTAAATTTTCTCAAACCCCTGAGGATTTCTCTTTTCTGTTATGCTTCTCTTAAGTCTTGCAATTGAAAATCAAATTTCCTATTTAGTTCTGATCTTTTCATCAGGAATGCTTGAAAATCCTCTATTTAATTAAATATTCATTTTCCCCTCTGGATTATACTCCATTTTGCTGGGTAGGTGATTCTTGGTTGTAATCCTAGCTCCTTTGCCCTTTGTAATATCATATTCCAAACATCTCAATCCTTTAATATAGAAATTGATAATTCTTGTGTCATTTTGACTGTAGCTCCATTTTCATTATTTCTTTCTGTCTGGTTGCAATATTTTCTCCTTGACCTCAGAGCTCTGGAATTTCACTATAATATTCCTGGAAGTTTTCATTTTGTAATCTCTTTCAGTAGGTGATTGGTGGATTCTTTCCATTCTATTTTATCCTTTGGTTCTCAGATATTAGGAACATTTTCCTTGATAATTTCTTGAAATATTATTTCTAGACTTTTTTGATCATAGATTTCATTTAGCCCAATAATTCTTAAATTATCTCTCTTCAATCCATTTTCCCAGTCAATTTTTCCAATGAGATATTTCACATTTTTCTATTTTTTCATTCTTTTGATTGTTTCATTGTTTTTTTGATGTTTCACAGAGCTATCAGCTTCCATTTGTCCAATTTTAATTTTTTTTTAGCTTTTTTTCTTTTTGGAGGGCAATTGGGGTTAAGTAACTTGCCCAAGGTCACATGGCTAGGTTTTTGTTTTTGTGTGCATTAAGTGTCTGAGGTCAGATCTGAACTCAGGTCCTTCTGACTCCAGGGCCGACGCTCTACTCACTGCGCCATCTAGCCACCCCCTCAATTTTAATTTTTAAGGAATTTTGTCTCCAATGCATTTTTGTACCTCCTTTTCCATTTGGCCAATTTTGTTTTTTTAAGGAGATCTCTTTGGTGGATTTTTGTGCTTCATTTACCAAGCTGTTGACTCTCTTTTTATGATTTTCTTTCATTTCTCATTTATTTTCCAACTTTTTTCTTACCTCTCTTATTTGATTTTTTTTAATCTTTTTTTGAGCTCTTCCATGGATTTTTTTTGGGAGGAAAGGGGGAAGAGACTGTGACTGATTCACATTTTTCTTTAAAGTTTTGCCCATAGTTGATTTGATTCCCTTGCCTTCTTTTTGTTGTTGTTGCTTACTCATTTTCCAGCCTATTTCTTGACTTTTAACTTTATGTTAAAATTGGGCCCTGCTCCCATAGTGAAGGGGGCACTGACCCAAGTTTCAGGCTTTTCATGTTGATGTTTTCAGGGCTAGTCCTAGGGGTCTGTAAGTTTTCAGTTCTTCCAAAGCGGTATGATCTAAGAAGAAGTGTGATCATGGCTCTCCTTACCTGTGCTCTGGTCTGTGAGTGACTACAAACCCTCTTTTCTACCCTGAAACTAAGCAAGGTCTCTACTCCCCTCGGGTCGCGAGCACTGGTGCACTAGTATTCCTCCTCATCCTGGGACTGTGACCCAAAACCCTGGTTGGGCAATGCAACAGTATTTTGCACCCAAAAACAGCAAACTGTCCCCTGTAATCTCCTAATTTATCTGACCCCTTTATTGTTTGTGGGCAGAGAGCTCTGGAAATTGCCACATACCCAACCCCCCCACCAAGGCCTGCTCTTGGCTTGCTAGGACAAAAATAGAGGCATCCTACATAGTACTGCATTCCATTCTTACCTCAGTGAGACAAACATTTCCTGCCAACCTCCTCAGTTGTCTTGGTCTAGAAAATTGTTTCACTTTAATCTTTTGTTGGTTCTGCTGCTCCAAAATTCATTTTGAAGCATTATTTTAAAGTTATTTGGAGGGGAATTTTGGAGAGTTCAGAAGAGTCCCTGCCTTTACTTGGCCGTCTTTGTTCCTCCTCCTCCCCAATACTTCTGACCAAAAAAAGGTTATCAGTTGGAAATCCTATGTTTACCTACCATGATGCTAACCCATCAGAAAGCAAAATGTTGTAATAAATTACACTAAATTCCAACCCACAACAGGCTTTCTCTCTTCTAGCTCTGTGACCACCAAAAACTCACTTAATCTCTCCAAATCTGATTCCTCTCTTATAAAATCAAGAAATTTACTTAATGATTTCTAATGTCCCTTTGAGTCCTAGACCCTATGGTCTAATTTAATCTCTCTTTTAAACATTAATCTTATTTTTCTAGTGAATTTTGAACTCCTTATACTTTTTAATATAAACTATAGCACCCAGAATAGCACTGAATTATTAGATTCACAATCTGTATTTGTTTAATTAAACTTGGTAATATCACTAGTTATTTTTATGTAATATTTTTCCTAACAGTAGTTAGGACTTTAATATATATTTAGCATATATTCTTTAATTTGATCCATTATTATCAAAATGATCTATTGTGGCAATAGAGGAATATAAAATTGTTCGTTTAATTCTTCTTTTGTGGGTGGATAAACCAAGTTACAAAAATGTTAAGTGAAATTAGGATAAAACCTAGATTTGTAGATGTTCAATCCATTTCTATATCCACTCTACAACACAGAGTCCAAACAGTTTTCATCCAGGATAGTATGTCATTCAGTGAGACTCTACTTGAGATCCTAAGAACTGAAATTTACACTTAACACTAACCTATTAAAAATGGATGAGTACATGCAAAGTTTTAATACCAATATATTTTACCCAGTTCTTTACTTTGAAATTCAACTATTGTACATATGATAACCCCTACTCAATTCAGAGTAGGACCATTTACTCACCCAAGTAGGAGGAGAAAATATGGATCATTGATTAGAATGTTTAAGTTCATTTAAAAAAAAAACCTTTCTTACATAACAAAATAATTAAAAGTTTGGAAGAAATACAGAATTCTATTTTACTGTGGAAGATGACATCATTAACTCTACAACTACCCAACCCTTGGTTTTGTTTTCTAGCAGAGAATTGCCAAGATATAGAAAATACCCATAGAGTACTGGCATCTTCCCTCTGTGTCCTGTGAAGTGCAGAAGAGATAATTAGAGGGTCCTCATGTTACTTAGCAACCAGTGAATACTGTTTGCTATCATATCATTAATATGATATGAAAGTGGTTCATATAAGACATTCATTTTGCATTAATGAAAATCAAATTTGATGATATGATACAAAATCTATTCTTACTTGTGACTTATTATAATGCTTAAGTAGCTTATTTATTGAATTAGGGGTGAGTGGTTTTCATGCTTCAAATTGTGAAAGTGACTTTGTTTTCAATAATATCCAGCAAAATTTGATAATGTGATTACCCAGCTATAGAGAACTGATATGTATACCTTGTCATAACACTATTCCTCTGAGACTGTCTCAAATAGAAGCAAATGAATTGCTGTCCTACATATTACTGATGAGAACTCATCTCAATAGTGATTCTAAGTTATCTACAGCTTTCTCAAGAATGAAGAGAGGAAGTATATTGGATAACGAGACCATTTGATAATGACCGCAGTTGTCAAAATCTGGGAAAAGCTTCTTTAGCCTACAGATGAGAAAGCTTGAGGAACCAATGTGCCTCAAATTATAGAATAATAGCAGCAAAATATGCCACTGGGGACTACCTAGCCTACTTTCATCTCCAAAAAGAACTGTACCCAAAATATCTGAACCATGTTGAACACTCAGGAAGAAAGAAAATTAAAAGATTCATAGAGGAAACCCTCCCTCCCAACATTTTAGGCTAAACTTAAAGATGCGTATTTTGATAGTCTACTCTATTGAGGACTATACTTATATAGCCTGTTAAATTTTAAATTCCACTGAGATTTTAAATTTTAAATATTAGGTTATACCACCCATGGAAAGGATTGTTTTTAAGGAATCTGAGCATTCCCGTATTCTGAAAGGCGTTAGAACAGATAATTTTTCTTACTTTTTTTGTAGGCATGTTTTCTGACATATTAAGAAATATTACTAATGCAATAGTACTTGTACTCATCAATAACTGACTTTCTTAATAAATCATATGCACAGTTCCCTTTCCTGAAAAAAGTACGCATAAAATTTTATAAATAAAACAATGTTTTAAATCTACTTGGGCAGCTCATTATAAAGGATTCAAGTGCTTAATCTTCTTGTTTGTTTGGTTTTTTTCCTTTTTGGAGGGGTGGGGCAGGGTTATTTCCTAAGGTCACTTGTAAATGTTTAAGTGTCTGAGGCTGGATTTGAACTCAGGTCCTTTTGACTCCGGGGCCAGTGCTCTATTCACTGTGCTACGTAGCTGCCCCAATCTTGTTTTTTAAGGTGAAAAAACTTTTATAGCAAGTAAGTTACTGGTTTATCTTTTCTGTGATTTTGTCTTCTTGGTTTGTATAATAGTGTACAATTCAATTAATAAATATTTGTTAAGCACTGAATAGTATAGAAACTAGAGTTATTTATAAAGGGAGGTAAGTATTTATTAAAGAATAATTATGTATCACATGTTGTCCTAAGTGCTTTCCAAATATCTCATTTGATCCTCTCAACAAACTTGGGAGGTAGGTGCTTTTATTACCTCCATTTTATAGCTGAGGAAACCGGGGGCAGCTAGGTGGCACAGTGAGTAGAGCACTGGCCCTGGAGTCAGAAGGACCTGAATTTGGTTGTGGCCTCAGACACTTAACATACACAAACAAACAAACAAAAAAACCTAGCTGTGTGACCTTGGGTTAGTTATTTAACCCCAATTGCCCTCCAAAAAGCAAAAATAAAATAAAATAAAACATAGCTGAGGAAACTGAGAGAGCCAGAGGTTAAGGGACTTGCTGAGAAGACAGCTAGTGAATGTCTGGATTTGAACTCAGGTCTTCCTGACTGGAAATCCTGTGTTCTAACCACTGTGCCAACTAGCTGCCCAACAAAAGACAAAAACAATGTAGTCCTTGTCCATAAGGATTTACATCTCCCGGTATATCTACATAGGAGGAGAGTAGGAAGATGAAATGTTCACAAATAAATAAGTAGAATGTGATAATGGCAGATGAGAGATCCTAATCAAAGAGAAAGGCAGGGGGCATCATGGGAGGATTCATGTAGGTAATTATGTTGTCTGAATTAGACCTTGAAGGGAAAAAAATTCAACGGTAGAGATGAAGATGGAGCCCATTGTTGGTAGGTATTCTATGGCTTTTGTGAATCCACAGAAATGGGACAGTTCAGGAATGAGATTAGAAATAACTAATACTCCAGTTTCTGTAGAATATAAAGTATTTGAAGAAAAACAGTAAGAAATTAAGCTGGAAAGGTAGGCTTACAGGATCCTATCACTGAGGGTTGGAGCTTTAAAGATTATCTATTTTACCTTCCTCCTTTTACAGAAGAAGAAATGGTGGCTCACAGAGAAGATGAGTCAAGTTTTGAACATATTGAGTATTTGGTATTGGTGTAACATAAAGATAAACATATCCAGTAGAAAATTTTTTATGTAAGACAACGGCAAAGAAGAAACTGGAGCTTGATATTTAAATTTGGGAATCATTCATACATAAGTGATTATTTTAACTGAAACTGAATGCAGTCACCAAGAGAAACAGAAGAGATGGCTAAAGACATATAGAGAATCCCACACTTCAGAAGCAAGAGAACTATGATGAATCAAAGAAAGAGACTAAAAAAGCCAGTCAGACAAGTAAGAGGGGGAACTACATAAGAAAAGAACTAATAAAAAAGTAATGTCATAAAACTTAAGAAAAGAGAATATCCAGAAAGATGAGTGATCTACAGTGTCATACTGCATGAAGGTCAAGAAGGAGAAGAACTGGGGCAGCTAGGTGGCGAAGTGAGTGAAGCACAGGCCCTGGAGTCAGGAGGACCTGAGTTCAGATTCAGCCTCAGACACTTACACACACACACACACATACACAAACTAGCCATGTAACCTTGGGCAAGTTATTTAACCCCAACTGCTCTCCAAAAAGGCAAAAAAAAAATTAGAAGAACTTTAATATGTCGTTGAATTAGCCAACTAAAAGGTCATTCATGATCTTGAAGAGATCAGTTCAGGAAAATGATGGGTCAGAAGTCAAAAGTCCATTCTTTATTAATAAGATCCAAAACTAAGTACCAAATTGTGCAATGACATATAGCCACATAGTCAATCATGGACAGAACTGAAATAGTAATTAAGTTAGGGTCAACTGGTGTTCCTGTTAATGCCTTCATAAAGGCATTCCTTCTAATGATACAGATCTCAATCCCTCTATGCTTTCTTATCCTGTGCAATTCTTATCAATTTTTTCCTACAAAGGAATTCTCCATAGATCTTTTAATAATTCGTAGATGCCAATATAAGACTTACGCTAACTATGTGTTATTTTTCACTCTCAATACTTGACCAGTCCATCTCCTTTTTCAATCACATATTTCCTGGAAATAATTTTAATGACACCAAAGAGAGTCATACTCTGATGATTCACCATGACATGGAGGTAATTCTGGGTTCTCAAAGTCTATGCTGGTGGAATGAAAGTTGTCACAGGTGTTAACATGTTGGGACAGCTTTCAGAATGCCCCTGGTAACAGACTGAATCTGTTTCCAAAAGTCAGTTACAGAGAAGCAAATCACCAATAAACTGGTCACTTGCTTTTTAATTTCTTTGACCAGATTTATTATCGATGTGTGGATTTTCCCTGAGTCAACTGTATGTGAACAGTCAGATCATCAACTCTTTAGATTTAAGATCAGAATTTAAAATAAACAAAAAATAATAATTGGAAAAAGGTATGGAGCACAATTAAATGATTAAACTCAAAATTAATTAGACAGATTACTAAACAATTAAATATCAGAAATGGACAATAGAAATGACATTAACACTAGCTACAACAACCAATGTAAATAATTGCCACAATGCAAAGACCAAAAACTAAGTGCTTTTGTCCTTGCACTAAAACCAATGTAAATAATTGCCACAATGAAAAGACCAAAGAGTAAGAACAAGTCAACAAACATCTGACTTACTTTTACTTGCCAAGTAAAGAGAGATGCCTACTAAAGTCAGCACCAGGTTACATCCTAAGTTTTCTGTAAAATCTTATGAATAAGGATGATGGGTAATTATTACCATTAACATCTTATAAAGCAGAGAAAAGCAGTGGAAGTTAAAACCAAATTGAAAAAAATCTGGCAAGATATCAGACTAAGCAAAGTCATCCCAAGGTCATTTATGTATGAAAATGGACAGAGAAATAAGCAGAAAAAATATGGAAAAGACTTGCAAACATTTTAAAATCACATGGAACTACTGCAATTGGCCTCTAAAATCATATTCTTTGATGATAAAGGAAGTTGAAATGATACAAGTAAGAACAAAGATGAGGAAAGTAGCTGAACTGGACCAAGTATACCTCGAAGAGATACATGCTGGAAGTGAAACAATTGGGAGGGAACTAAGGGACCAATATAAAAGTTATCTGAAGAAGAGAAAGATACTGTAGATATGGGAAAAAAATCAGAATTAATACTGAAAAAAACCATGATTGAGAGAACAAAAACTACTGATCTATCTTCAATCTACACAAAAATCTTTCTTTTGGTAATCTATACATGAATTAAAAGCATCCTTGATGAGGTATTAGTTGGGGAATAAGAAGTTTTTCACAAATGACATTCAACAATTTATCACCTTATAATTGATTGAAGGATATAAAGAATATAAGATCCCATTCTACCTATGGTTTGTTCATCATGAAAAAGCATTTGATTTGGCAGAACAAAATGCCACCTTCTCAGCTTTTGAAGGCATGGTATTTTTCAATGTATATCGATATCGTTGAGGATTCCTAGGCAGATGTAATAACAAAAACAACCCTGTTCAGTTACTTCCTAGTGTTAAACATTTGTGTGGCATAAAACTGGGGGAGGTATACACAATAAAGTATTTTCCATTGTGACAAAAGATATCTAGAACAGAATTCAGATTGAGAAAAGTTTCTGTGTGAATAATGAGGTCCTCTAGATGCTCCTGTGTATGAATAAAATTGTGATGACTGCATTTAGCTGCAGAACTTCTTAGAAGAGATCTATAGTCACTTCTGAGAGTTTGACCTATCTATTCACTAGGAAATATGAAGGGGGTAAAGAATATCTACTGTACAGATTTCAACATGCATTTTCATGGATACAGTATAAAGCTTGTCCAATAGTATGTATATCTTGGACAGACAGTAGAGATAGATAAACAGCTGGATTGAGAGTTTAAAAGGAGAATGAGCTAGATTTTCCATGGGAAACTGCAAAGCTCTTTTACTAACTGCAAGGTTCTCATGAAAGCAAAGGCCCATCTTTTCAATGATAACATTTTACTGCTATATGGCAACAAGATCTAGAATATCACTGTCTCTGATGAACAAAGATGACTGTTACACAGAAGGCAACAGAAAGGTGGATAGTAAGTATGAGAAGGCTGAAGTGTAAAATCACTGAGGAAGTCTGGACAATGATAGGTGTAAAGGATGTCATGAGGATCTGTATTATAGGAAGAAAATATGGGCTCACCATGTAGTAAAAGTAGATGATAGGTGTATAGCCACAGTGCTCCACCAGTATCCCTATGATGTAAGGAGAAAATCCTGCAGCATATTAAGTGGACTGAAGAACTAATGCCAATATGTGGAAATAAGCAAAGCAAGAAACTAGTCACATGTGTTGGGCAAGTATGAATGGGTTGCAATCTATATCTTTGGGAGGAGTTTCGGAAGTGATAAAAATCACAGGTCCTTTTGGGCATTTGAGTCATACATGATTTTCATTCTTTAGAGCTTGAAATATTCCACAAATTGTACTCATAAATCACCATTTGGAGAAATTTTGTGTTAAAAAGATGGATTTCTTTCTTGAGAATAGTTTAAAATAATTGAAAGCACTGTTTAATTTTCCAAATGCAATTCAGTCTACTATCTTCCTCCTACTCAATTTGACAAAATTTTCTGGGAAAACTGAATAGCAGTCTGGCAGAAATTCTGTTAGACCAATACCTTGAACCATATGCCAAGGTAATCACCAATAGATATACACCTTTGATATAAAATCTGAAAGACAGACTTAAATTGAGCAGATAAAGAACTTTGAGTTTTCAACTGAGACAATATCAACTGCAACTTTGCACAAAAGCTAGATTTTCCAGATAATGTGTTTTCATAGAAAAAAAGCTAGAAAATAATTTTAGAAAACACTTTATAGTGTCCATTTTATTCATCTCCATTAAAAAAAATTATGGCTAGTGTTAAGTTGGAAATGGCCCAAACTGTTCTGAAATGTTTATTTCTAGACAGATTTTTAAAATTATTTTTTAAAGTGAAATTTGAGTTTGAGAACATTTCTAAAATTGATTTTTTTAAGTGACTTGCTGGATCAAATCAATCAAACCAATCAAATTAGCTGATATGTTTGGACATGAAATGTTAGCATGAAAAAATCAGCACCATGGCCAGTAGCACAGGATGAGTACTGATCTGTTTCAGCACTAAGGTGTTGGATAGCAGCAGACTGTCTTGCTATTACAGTGTTACAGTATTACTCTGTTTTCAAAAATCCAATTAAATTCAGAAGTATTTTTAAAGCACCCATTGTGTGCTAGGCACCAGGAGTATAAGGGAAAATTAATGGCCCTTGTCCTTAAGAATTTTATATTGTACTGGGAGGAAATAATAACTATATAGATAAGTAAATACAAAGTAACTATAAATTAGTCTTGAAGGGATCCTAGGGATTGTAAAGATGGAGAAAAGGAGGAAGAACATTCTAAAAATGGTAAACAGTCTGTGTGCAAAGGCAAGGAAACAGATTATGAAATATTATCTATATTATTGACAGCAAGTAGACCAGTTTGTCTGGAGCATAGAAAGCATGAAATCAGTGTGGGAAAAAAAATAGGTTTGGAGCCAGATTGTGCAAGATTTTAAGTGACAAACAGAAAAGTTTAAATTTTATCCTGGAGATAATAGGGAGTTAGTAATGCTTCTTGAGCAGAGTCATGGTCAGAGCTGTGCCTTAGGAATATCAATTTGCTAGCCTGTGGAGCATGAATTGGCAAGGGAAGAGATCACATGGGGAGAGAGATGAATTAAGAAAATATTACAACAGCCTAGGCAAAAAGTGAGGAGAGCCTCACTCTTATAGCTGATTGAAGGATATAAAAAATATAAGATCCCATTTTGTCTATGGGCCATTATTCAAAGAGCAAAAATTAAGTCTCGGGTGAGCCTCCAGTATATGCAAAAGGCAATCCAACTACACTGGGTTTCATAAGAAATTTCCCTTCTACATCTTATTGTCTTTTCCCTGGTGTATTAACCAGCAGGGAAAAAGAAGTCAGAAGAACAGAATGTGTGTGTGTGTCTGTGTATGTGTGCGTGTGCATTCGTGTGTGTGTGTGTGTGTGTGTGTGTATTGTATTGGTTGAAATTAACTGGATTTGGGGATGAGGACAGAATACTATGGACACAGCATTCAACTAAGGCATCAGGAGGTAGGTTATAGGTCTAACACTGTCATAAGCAAATCACTCAACCCACAGTTTCATCAGCTGCTTTAAAAGGAGCAATTGATCTTTAAGGTTCTAATCAGCTCTAAAAATTCTGTTCTAGTTTAAAATGAATTTATGAAAATGCCTTTTCATTGAAAATGAACAGCACTCCTTAATTCAGTATTTAAAATGCAATCTAAGGGTACTTGAATTGAATATGAACATTTTCTTCATGAGTTTCCATTACACTGGTTTTCACATCTTACATTCTGCTAGAGACTACCCAGGCAAAGTGCTAAAAAAATCATTAATCTATCATAATCACACTAAACAGATTTTGTGAACTCAGTCCGATAGCCTATTCAACTTAGAGACAATTTACACATACATAATATGTATCTGAGGCTTTAGACTTAAAGAGATTAAACAGTTAGCATCATTTTTATGAGACTGGAAAGAGAATTCAACTTTAGTTGCATTTTTAATGCTTGATTCTTGGAGATATCAAACCTAAAAACATAATAGAGACATTAGGGAAGTGAAGGAACCTCTCTGATGGTTTTTAATTGTACCTTTTGGCAAAAGAGATACATTTTACCCACTAGAAAAGAACCTTATGAAGAATGCTTATAAAAATTGGTTATATTCAATGTAGTACATATACTCTGTGTGCCTAAATTAGATGGTTAATAGTTTTTAAATATGAGAAATTGTTTAACCAAAGAAATAATAATAAAACAGTGTCTTGCCTTCTGGAGTTTGTCAGGTCCTGAAGCATTAGTGTACCAGTCACACAAAAGGTATTCCTCATGCTTACATGAGATATATAGATATAGATATACATTTTTACTACAGAAAATAGATAGGAAATGGGGACAGCTGTGAGCATGACTGAGTGGTTGAGTGGGACTAATGCTCCTCAGTACTCTTTGCAGCCTAATTAGAGGAAAATGGTTGTGCTTTTTATGAAGAGAGAAGCAGAATAAGAAAGGAAGAACACATGAAGGGATACTAAAGCCCTAAGAGCTTTTCTTTTCTACTGGAATTAAATGCTAACCTTGCTTCATACTATTAGTCCTAAACTTAGATAGCAAATCAATGTAAATCGCTGAACAACTTTCAGAGATAATAACATAGCTCCTTAATAAACTATACATAAACTTAATAAACTATACATATATAAAGAGAAACTTTATAGACAGAATAATAGGAAAATACTTGAAGTTAAATATTAATCTAGTTTAATTATGTGGTAAAAAGTATACACATCTCTAAAAATTGCCTATAAGAAATTACATAAGAAGTACATATTATACAACAATTAGACAGAAATATCACTAGATGTGTGAAGCACTGAATGAACAACAGTGCCTCATAGACTGATCCACCTAAATTAGAAATAAAATATTTGTGTTTTAAATAAAAATAATATTGCTTCTGTGTGTACAAGTGGTGTGACTCTAATGAAGTTCCAGTTATTCACAAAGTTGGTTTCATTAATGGAAAAATCAGCCAAACCATTTTTGACTCATTTGGGATTTTTAAAGGAAAACAAACCACCAAAAACAAATATTGGGTTGTTTTGTTGTTGTTGTTGTTTGCTGAAAATATTGTTTTATGGGCAACTAGGTGGCACAGTGAATATAGCACTGGACTTAGAATCAGGAAGACTTAGCTTCATAAATTCAAATCCATCCTCAGACACTTATTAACTGCGTGGCCCTGGGCAAGTCACTTAACCCTGTTTGCTTTAGTTCCTCATTTGTTAAAAATTAAGTAAAAAGTTAGTTGGAGAAAGAAATTTCAAACCATTCCAGTCTCTTTGTCAAGAAAACCCCCAAATGGGGTAACAAAGAGTTGAACACAACTTAAATGACTGAACAAAAATTGTTTTATACTGACAAACTAACCATTATAGCAATGTAACCATATGTGTAGTATTAGTATACACAATTTGTACAGGCATTATAAATGAAGAGTCAGATCCATAAAATACTATCTGGCTCTTTTAGGGGAAGCAGGGAATAATTGACTCTGTGACAAGTCAAACTAGTTAAAACATAAATGTCGGTCAAGTAACCTGTTTTCCATTTTCACTGGTTAGTGCATGAGAACCATCCATTTTAGGGGTGGAGCCAGTTATGACTGGTACTACATTCACAACATTCTCTTCCCCCTTTTCAGTGGCAGTTTTATAGTAATAGTATTGCTATTCAAAGTCTCATAAGTTGAAAAAGACATTTCAACATTTTCTCAGCATTGAATCTGAAGTGATCTGAGCATCATCTCAGTTTTGGTACAGATCTGTCGTATACACAGCTGCTATTATTTGATTAAGGCTAACTTGATCAGAATCTCATTCCTATTTACAACAGAATTGGCTTTATTGGGGATTTTAAAATTGTATTCTAAGTAGTTTTACTCTGAGTTGCTCAATCTTCTTGGAGTGCTTTCTTCTGCCAAAGCTGAAATATATATTTAAAAGGAAGCAGAGCTATCTTCTTCACAGCCCTGAGCTCTCTACCATTCTGCTCCTGTCCCAGTTTCTAAGAGTTTTAATTCTATTGGTTGTATTTTGGATGTTGGCTACTTTTTAAAAAATTATTGTCCCTTTTTAAGGCTGTAAGAATTAATACTTTAGAAGCAGTGAAGTGAATAGTGTTGGCTTGCTTTTAATGTAATCCTATTAAGCCACTAAGTAGAAAACATCTACTAGTCTTCTAAAAAAAGACTTGTGGATCATCAAAAAGCTAAATATTTTCTACAAAGAATAAGGACCTCCCTTTTCAGTATTTATAAAGCATTCCTGACATGCCCATTCATAGCATCTTTAGAAAAAGATTGAGTAAAACTTCAATTAACTATAATGTTCGGGGAATAGAGTGTTAATTTCATTTTATAGTTAACTCAGTGTCAATCAGAAACCCATTTCTGTTTCACACCTTCCTTTTGAAAACTCTTCTAAATGTGCTAGTCCACCGTTCTGCCTATGTACAGTATAGTAAACAGAACTGACTCTTTCTTTGATGGATGCATATCCTTCATTTCTCAAAATCATTGGCATGAAGACTGATTCTCACTATTCAGGAGAGTAGAGATAAAAAGGTGTTGGAGATGGAGACAGAGCTGTGCTGATTCTTAGGATATACTATGAAAGAGATGATTCTTTACTAAATACCTGGTGCCAGCCTTTTTAAAATGTAATTACCCATTTCTCTAAAAGCAAATGACTAAAAATGTAGTTTACATTTAAAATATCAACAAGTTTTTCTCAAGCATTACTATGCACTATGTATTATTCAAAGCACATTCAATGACCAAAAAGAATTAGACAATCTCTTCCCTCAAGAAACAAATTCTACTGGAGAAACAGCACACACACACACACACACACACACACACACACACACACACACACACATCCCACATAAGTAAATCTAGTAAATCTGAAATATATACAAAATACAATGTAATATTTTTGTACAGAGGGGAGCATAGCAGCTGGGAGATCAGGAAAGCCCCTCTATGTTGATATTTAAGCTGTACCTTTAAGGAAGTTAAGGGTTCTAATAGATAGAAATGAGCAGAAAGTGCATTCCAAGAATGGATTGTCAGCTATACCAAAGCTTCTAATTAGCTGGATTCTGGTTAATCAAGATTTTACTATTAACAGCACAATGAAAGAAGAAAGAAAATTTCCTTGTGGTCTCTACCATCCCAGAATCAGTGTCCAATGATCTAGCTGATTATAAAACCTCAGATTGGTTGGGTGAGGGTCTGGGTGTGGCAGTCAGGGGCAAGATGGGCACTTCTTTCTTTTCCTGACTCAGTGTTAATGGATATGAGATGTCTATGAATCAACCAATAAGTATTACTAGTCACTGAGGATACAAATAAAAATAATGAAATAATTCATCCTCACAATTAGCTTACATTCTAACTGGGGAATTACTGTTTTGTTACATTCTAATTCTCTTCTGGTCAGAAGATGGTGTCATCTGAGTGAAGCCAATGAATTCAAATAAACAAAAGGAGAGTAAGAGGCAGAGGTCTAAAAGGAAGGGCAACTTGTTAACAATAGAACTGGAGTTCCAGGGACAGCAGGCCAGGTAGCAGTAGATGTGTGTCCTCAGGCAACATGCCTAGCTAAGGTCCAGAAGAAACATCAATTCTGGATATCTGGTAAACAGTATCAATATTGCCCAGGCCCCACTGACCAAAACTGAAGTTCAGGAGAATATTCAAGAGGAATTAAAGTACAGGGAAAACATTTGAGAGTAATAAAACAATAAACTGTGGGGACTTTACCTTTTAATAATAATAGCTGATGTTTACATAGTTCTGTAAAGTTTGCGGAGTTCTTTTGCATACATTATTCCCTCATAATAACACCATAAGGTAGTTCTCACAGTACTGATAAGTAAACTAAGTCTCAGAGATAGTGAGTTGTCCATGGTCAAACAGCAAGTTTAATGGCAGAAGTGAGACCTGAAGCCAAATCTTTCTTGACCTAACCTTGAGTTGGTTCCACTACCCCATGCTGCCTTTCTTGTAAGGGAACTTAAGACAAGCAAATCAGGAGGCAACCATCACCTGCCCTTGAGTACATCACCTGGCTTTGAGTACAGAGACATAATCTTCATAGTTGGCAAGATGAATAACTGGCTATCCAATGAATGAAGATTATTTTGAGCCATGATTGATTGAGATGGTCAATGTGGAAAATGCCTAGCCAGTGCTATGTAGAGCTGCAGATTGGATTTTGCCAGTGCATAATATGAGAGACACCATGGTATAGTGAATAAAACTGTCATAGGAGCTAGAAAGACTTTGGTTTGTTTCCTGCATTTAACACATATTGACCTTGGGAAGGTCACTTATCTTTCAGGATTCTAAACAACTCTCTCAGGCTCTTAAGTTACAGAGAAGATTCCCGTCTGCATATGTAAAGGGAACTTCCTCATATCAATGAAATCAGGGAGAGCTACATTCCAATCTAGGCTCAGGCACTTACTAGCTGTGTGACACTGGACAAGTCACTTAACTTCTGTTGGCTCAGTTGCCTCAAATGTAAAATAGGGACATTAACAGCACCTACCTTGCAGTAGATCAAATAAGAGAGTAATTGTAAACTGCTTAACATAGTGTCTGACAAGTAGGAGGCTCTATGTAAATTATTACTCTCTTCCCTTCACCCCATCCTCCCTCCTGAAAGACCAGGGATATCACCAGGAGCCTTGTGCAAGATGATTTCTTTTAGTCAGTGACAGGAGAAATGAGCCTACAAGTCCTTCAAGAGGCTGCTCCCAGGGGGCAGAGTCAAGATGGTGGAGTAGAAACAGGACTTCCCCAGGGCTCCAGCTCCCACCTCCTCCAATTCATGTAAAAGGTGACTCTAGACAAACTCTGGAGCTACAGAACCCACAAAATGACACAAAGAAGCTAACCTCCTGCCTAGGACAACCTGGCAGGCCAGCAGCAAGCCGCCAGCACAGCACTCTGGGAGCTGACCCCAGCCCTACAAGAGCAGGAGATTTTAGCCTCAGGGTGGGCCTGACCAGCCACAGGCTAGAGGGACTTCAGATCATTAGTAGCAGTGGTAGTTTCCAGAATTATCAACCCATAGATGCTAAGGAGAAAGTGAGAGGTCAATGCAGTGTGGACTTGGGATCCAGTAGTTTGGGAGTGTGGTCAGCCTTTGCCCCCCAGAGGGAGAAGAGGCTGAGGCGTCACAGCTATGCAGCCGCAGCCATGTGGCTGCTTCAGCTCCAGGCCTACAGATTGAAAGGGGACCAAGCAACCCTTCTGAGGGTTAATTTCTCTTGCTTTAACCTGCTTGGATCTGGATTGCAGTCTAGGGTGGAGGTCCTGGGATGTGCGAGCACCTTGCCAGAGTGTGTAGAGGCTTCAAAGAGGGCACCCAACTAATACCTTCAGCAGCTGAGAAATCCCCAGCAACTGGGATGAAGCTCCCTGTCTGGTGGCAGAGTACTACTGTGGCAAAAAGCCCAAAAGTCAAGTAATTGACGGGCAACTTGAGCAGGCAAAGGAAGCAAAGCAAACAGAGCAACTTAATTTTACACTCCTATTTTGGGGATAAAAAGGATCAAAGCATGGAAGAGGAGGAAGACAATGAAGTCAGAACTCCTGCATCAAAAGCTTCCAAGAAAAATATGAGCTGATTATAGGCCACAGAGGAGCTTTAAAAGGGTTTTGAAAACCAAATAAGAGAAGTGGAAGAAAAATTGGGAAGAGAAATGAGAATCATTCAAGAAAACTATGAAATGAGAGTCAACAACCTGACTGAAGAAAATAACACTTTAAAAATTAGACTAACTCAAATGGCAAAAGAGACTCAAAAAGGCAATGAGGAGAAAAATGCTTTAAAAAGCCAAATTTGTCAGATGGAAAAAGAATCTCAAAAGCTCACTGAAGAGAATCATTCCTTCAGAATTAGACTGGAGCAAATGGAAGCTAATGACTTTATGAGAAATCAACATACTATTAAACAGATCCAAACAAATGAAAAAATAGAAGGCAATGTTAAATATCTCACTGGGAAAACCACTGACCTGGAAAATAGGTCCAGGAGAAACAATTTAAAAATTATTAGACTACCTGAAAGCCATGATAAAAAAAGGACCTAGAAATCATCCTTCAAGAAATTCTCAAGGAAAATTGCCCTGATGTTTTAGAACCAGAGGGCAAAATAGAAGTTGAAAGAATCCACCAATCACCTCCTGAAAAAGATCCCCAAAAGAAAACTCTTAGGAATATTATAGCAAGGTTCCAGAATTCCCAGATCAAGGAGAAAATATTACAAGCAGCCAGGAAGAAACAATTTGAATATTGTGGAAACACAATCAGGATAACACAGGATCTGGCAGCTTCTACATTGAGGGATCAAAGGGCTTGGAATTATGATATTCCAGAGGTCAAAGGATCTGGGATTAAAACCAAGAATCACCTACCCAGAAAAACTGAGTATCATGTTTCAGGGGAAAATATGGTCATTCAGTGAAATAGAGGGCTTTCAAATATTCTTGATGAAAAAACAAAAGCTGAATAGAAAATTTGACATTCAGATACAAGAAGCAAGAGAAGCATGAGAAGGTAAACAGGGAAAAGAAATCATAGGGAACTTATCAAAGTTGAACTATTTACACCCCTATATGGAAAAATGATAATTGTAACTAATGAAATTTTTCTCAGTATGAGAATAGTTGAAGGGAATAGAAATGTGTGTGTATGTCTATATATGTACATATGTATGTCTATATAGGAGGGTATGTGAGCATATGAACACATATGTGAATGTGTGCATATATGTGTACAGGTATACATAGATAGAGGGCCCAGGACCAATTTAATAGGAAGGGATGATACTTAAAAGGTGAAATTGAGAGATGAGAGAGGAATATAATGAGAGGAGATGGGTAGAGACAGAATGGGGTAAACTATCTCATATAGAAGAGGCAAGGGAAAACTGTTACAATGAAGGGGAAGAACAGGAAGGCAAAAGGGAATGGGTCAACCTTATTCTTATTGAATTTGACTTAGGGAGGGAATGACATACATATTAAATAGGGTATCACCCTACAGGAGAGTAGGGGGTAAGGAAATGAGAAGGGGGATGATGGAAGGGAGGACAGGCTGGGGGGGAGTGAAGTTGGAAGCACCCACTTTTGAAAAGGGGTAGGATCAAAGTAGAGAATAGAAGAAATGGGAGGTGAGATAGGAGGAAGGGAAATAGTCTTTTACAATATGTCCACTATGGAAATGGTTTACATAGCTACACATGTGCAACCTATATTGAATTGCTTATCTTCCCAGTAAGGGTGGGTGACAAGGGAGGAAGGGAATGAATCTAAATTCAAAGCTTTAAAATCAAATGTTTAAATATATGTACATATATACATATATATATATACTATTATTAATATTATTTTACATGTTACTGGGAAATAAGATATACAGGCACTGGGGCATAGAGATCCACGGTGCCCTACTGTAAAGTCGGAGAGGGTATGGGAGAAGATATGGGAGAGAGCAGATTGGAGGAAGTGATATCCAGATATTTTTGGGTAGTGGTAGGGGGAAAACCGGGGAGAAAATTTGTAACTCAAAATCTTGCAGAAATGAATGATGTAAACTAGAAGTTAATAAAGCATTTGAAAAGATAAAAAAGAGGCTGCTCCCAGGGCTTGGAGCTTTGACTCCTGGGTCTGTCTTCACTTCATACATCCATGAAGCTCAGAGACCCTCTACAGAGCCAAGTGTTTCCCTACATCTGATGTCATAGGCAGGGAGGTGCCAATTGGTTAGGAAAGTGGACATTTCTAATTTGCAAAGTTCTAAGCATAGAAGATTCTAGGTATGGAGGGTTCCAGAAAAGGAACAGAGTAGAAGGGAAGGGTTACCAGGTTGGAGAAGAAGGTGTAGCTAAGACAGGGAGAGCATGGCAGATAGAGAAAGCTGAGTCTCTTTAAAACAAGTATTTCTTAACTGTAAAAATCCATTCCTGAATGGGTCTATTCCCTCAAACAGCTCCAGGAGAATGATATAAATCTAGGCACACCTGGGTATGCAGATCTTCCTCTCTAAGAAGGTAAAGTGAGATTTAATAACCCAGGACAACAATAACATCAGTTAGGAAGTGATTCCCATAATCAGTAAAAGTCCCTGTCATTCAAGCTTAGGATAGTGAGTTCAAGGTAACAACTCTTTATCTCCATTGGTTTCAGAGACATACCTGAACGATGGAAATTTTGTTTGTTTGTTTTTATGCTGAATATCTTTCAGGTGAAAGTTGCTTAAGACCCATCTCATATTTACTCCTCCCTTCCTCTTCTGTGCCTCCACTCTAGCATATAGACTGAACTCTTCAAAGGCCTCTGATTTCTCATAAAATTGCTTTCTCTGGACTATATTACCTAAAAGTCGAAAGACATTGGTTCTAGTCCCCAACCTACTTGCTATATAGGCCTGGGAAAATCATAATCACTCTGAGCTTTTTTTTTAATTGTAGAACAATATCTGCCCTGCCTTACCAGGCAGGGACATTTAGATGAAACAAGATAACATATCTGAAAGTGTTTTGTCAGTTGTAAATTGTGATACAAATATATAAATAAATGTGTAGGGACCCTTTTTTAAAATCATATTTATTGATCTTGTTAATTTTCCTTCTAGCTCCACATTTTGCATTCCAACTTCATTGATTTTTTTCTTTCTTGGAGGGCAGTTGGGGTTAAACAACTTGTCCAAGCTCACACAGCTAGTGAGTGTTAAGTGTCTGAGAAGAGATTTGAACTCAGGTCCGTCTGACTCCAGGGCCAGTGCTCTATTCACTGCACCACCTAGTGGCCCCTGGGACTCTCCTTTTCTAGGGTCACATTTCAAGTACACCCAAGAGTGCCTCCTTGCCCCAAAAAATCTACTTCTAAAATATACTATAATCAAATCTCATTCTAGTCTTTGGCAAGTATATCCAAGTTCATTTTTCTAGTTAATGAGTCTAGAGTTTTAATAAATAGGTTTTAATCATTACAATGAAAACCTCACCCTAAGAAACATACTTGTCTATTAAAGGAAATGTAAATATCCTCATGTTTCACCACATTCTGATTTCAAAATCAATCCCTTTATCAAGCTCTTACCACATAAAAAGAAAGTGCAATTATCTTAAGCCCTGCCTATTTGGAACTGATAAGATGTTTAATGTGTGTTGAATGAAACAATAACAGTTTTTTGAAGGAAATACAACAACAACAAAAACATCCCTTTTTCCAAGATCCTTATGCAGCCTTGTCTCTCCTAGTAAAACTTCGAAAATTACCAATATAGAAATGTTTTACATGATTATACATGTATAAACTATATTAGATTGCTCACTGTTTTAGGGAGGGGGGAGAGATGTAAGGGGGAATAGAATCTGAAACTCAAAACTTTAAAAATGTTTTTAAAATTGTTTTAACATCTAATTGGGGAAAAATAAAATATTATATTAAAAAAGTAAATGTACTAAAGAGAGAAAAACCAAATTTGAATAAAAGATACCAAAGCAAAAGTGTAAGGTAAGTATTAAAGTTCCCTCCAAATTGGACACTTAGGTCAAGCATCTCTGAGGCTCAGGAGAATGTTCTGGTAAATCCTGGAATGACAGAACATAAAACACAACATTGAGAAAATGGTCATCATTACAACAGTTGCTTTAAGATCATCTTCTAAATACTTTTAAATAGCTACCCTCCCCCAACGGGGGAAAACACCATTTCTGTAAGAACTATGAAAGAACACTGCAAAATGCCATGGTCATATTAGCTAAATGAGTTTATTGTTAGCAGCAGGGTCAGATTATGTATTTTCAGGGAAAAATGCTTCATTTTTATTATAATGACTAATGATTTGAATGTATTTCTAGAACTAAGCCATACCTATAAGGTGCCAACCACTTCATCTGAATTTGGAAGTGTTGCTAACTGTGTAGCAAAATTCAAACATTTGACATGGAACACTTTTAATGCTACCCTTTGGTGAAAGGCAGGAACATATTAGGAAAAGCTATTAGTTTTCTTCCTGGAGGCCCTGCAGTTCCAAATGCCTTCCAATGACAGTCACAATAGATATGGAAAACCTTTCAATAGGATTCCTACTGTGGGCCCCTGTCTCCTTTTCAGGAATCTACCAAGTTTTGAAATCCCTGTTTTGCCCTTGGCTAATACTGCCATCTTGTACACATTTAGCTTGATCAGTTTGGCAGGTTATGAAAGACTTAATGATGCAAACACATGTGGCAGATGCTGTTCTCATGATAGTTTAGGAGACTACAAGCCACTGTTGGTAGTTTGCCAGCTTCATCTTCAACACTGAAGAGCATTATGCTTTCAAGCCCCCTTTGCAGCTTGCCCTTAGGGACCACTGTTGAAGCAGTAATAAAATTCAAAATGGGCCTCAGGAAGTCAACTTGTTGGTTTGCTTTCAAGGGTATCTTTTTCATTATCACACTTTGTTTTAATGGAACCCAAGAGTTGTTCCTTAAGAGAAGAAATCTAAATAAAATTCTACAAAAATCAGCTCTTGTTTATAGGAAGAAATTAGATATACAGAAATAACATTGTTAGATCTCGTTTTTTTCAGATGAACTTAAATTTTTCCTCACAACATTTTTTATAGAAAACACTTGATAAATCTTGATACTTTTCCAAAAATGCCTGCTAAATGTTTTTCACCTGTTACATAGAGATGGAAGTGGAAATGGAGAGAGGTATGGGAGAAACCAGAGCCTTCCAACCTACTAGTATGGAAATCACTAATAGTATTGTAATTGAGGCTGGGACCTCAGACTTCAGATGGAAAAGACATTCCCTCTTAACCAGTAACTAACATATACTAAGTAGGTTCTCTTTACTCTGGGTGTTGTAGAGGTAGAGTGAAGGAGTAGAAAATAAGACAGAACAAGCAATCTTCATCAATCTCATCAAAGACATTTCCCTTGTTTATATATATCTATGTTCTAGGCACCATACAGAAATAGGTCATGCCCTCATATAGTATGAACTTATCAAAAAATTTTTAGTACCTAGGATAATTAATAAAAAGATCATGTCAGTCGGCACCGGTATACCCTCAGGCAAATCATTTAACCCCTTTAGGCTTTGTTTTACTCATCTACAAAATGGAAGGTATTCCAATACATTACCTTTCAGTTCCTTTTAGTTCTACATCTATGACCCTAGGATCTTATTTGGGTGAATCCCTACTATTCAATTTCCCAGCTAGCTGTGCAAGACCACTGGTAGCAGGCAGGAATTCAGCAGCTCTTTTACATCACAGGAGCAGTAGATATCTTGGCTGAGAGAGTATTCTAGATACATAATATGGCTTAAAAGAAAGCTCTACTTATCAGCAGAGTGGGAAAATGTAAAGAAGATGAGGCAGTCTTACCAGGATGCACATGACATCACTTATGTGACTGTCTGTTTGTACCAAGTGATCTGGATGTTTGCATCTGTATACATAGGCCCAAAAAAATAAGTTGGATCTTTTATTACAGCAAGAGTAATGCTATTTATGACTCAGTGGTATTAAAGGACTCTGGACAAACTTCCCTGGGGCACACTGCTGATGTTCATATCCATCTGTGCTGGAAGATAACCAGTGAAAGTACAATGTCCATCTGTTTTCATTATGATCCATGCAATTACCTCTTTTCATAACTGATATTATTATTTACAGTTCCAATGCACATTACACAGTTCATCCATCTATTTTTCCGAAAGCTAATGCTTTTCATTCTCCAATAATAGTATTGAGTACCAGCCATTGGTGGGTACTACTCAGAAAATACCTTGCCTTTACCTAGAAGCCTGCAGTTCAAATGGAGGATTTACAACCCAAACAATCAGGTTGGTTACTTTGGTCATTTTGGCAATGTCATCAGAACCTCTTCTGGTCAGTAAGATTGGGTCCAAACAGTTGATCATGAAGAGAGTTTAAAAGACGTTCTCAATCTTGCTGAATCTGGCATGTAACAATAGCTTAACAACCAGGCAGTATACAATAGCCCAGACACACAGCAGTCAGTTCACATTTGGCAGGAGTTTAGAGAATAGGATAAAATGTTCTTAAATATATCTGTTATTGTATAATCATCATTCAAACTCTTATGTAATTTCTTTTGAAGTAAGATGACTATTAATTAAAGTTTAGAAAATATGAAATATTCATCTATTTAATCCCAGTACACCAACTCTTTATGGGTTAGTCTTCTCACACATGACATCTATTAACACTAATGGGAATTACACATACACATGCATTCAAAGAAAAATAAATCTCCTTTAGTTAATGTGTCTCTGATGCTCTAAAGAACTTACATTCTGTGTTACTGGAAATTCAAGTAAAAAATTAATGTTCCTGGTTATCCAATTGACTCTACTTATGTTTATAAATGTTAACTATTTATAAATTAATCATTGTTCTTGATAGAAAATATTCATTAAAATAATCTTTTGTTAAAAGTTAGAAATACATAAATATTAAAAAGAACTTTTCTCATGGAAGAGATTCAATTAAATATCCGTGCACTGGTGTGAAGAACATATTGTGAAACTGTGGTGGCCTGTTTTCTGGTCATTATTAATCCAGAAACCTTAATGATGAACAACATTTGTGTCATTGTCTACACAAATTTAATTTGTTTATGCAGCAGTTCAGCTAATCCTGCAATCTGCTTTTCTCAAACGAGGACAGATAATGGAGACACAGTTCTTTACAAGTCTACAGGCTTTTAAATTCTGATAAAATCAGGATTCTTCACTGGGTCTTGCCACAGCTCTGAATTAAACCACTTTAAATGTAATTACTGAAGCTGGCTGTACATCAGGAACATCCATTAAAAAAATTGATTGACCATGCTGTTTCGGGAGGCATTTTATGAACAAACGATCATGATGGGTCCAGAACTGTAATTTATAAAGGCAAAAAAGCAGGTAAATACTTTATCAGTGATAATGAGAGGTTCACTGGATAATGAATTTTTTTTTCTTTTTTAACCAGCTTCTTCGAAGAACCTTGGTCCATGGCCATCTTTCATGATCGTTTTATTGATCTTACGAAAGAACTCCGTCAAATCCTAGCATCCAAAGAGGTAAAAGAAGTGACTACCCAATGTGTGCATTATTACTTGCAAATTATAAGCAGTCTGTAATGGCTAGTCATTTAGATTTCTGTCTTTATACCCACTATACTATTTCACTTCTAAGATCAGTCTCACCCCTAATGCCAATCGTTAGGTGTGTACAGGTGTATATATAATAATGAATCCACAAGTGTTGTAATCCTGTATTTTAAGGGACAGATTTTTTTCACAAGTTTTTTTTTTTTTAGCAATTTTGGCTTCAAAGTTGTTATAACTTTGTAATTCCCCAAGAATGTGGATTAAATTCCAGTGGGGCTTGTTTGTTTTAACTAGCTACTTTTAAAAAGACTTACAAATAAATCATCCAAATGTTAAAATTTGCTCTCAAGGATCAATTGAAAGATTCATCAAAGGTAGAGAATGCATTTGACAACAACAATTCAAGTTGTTCATGTTTCCTCAAATACCTAACCTTCTAGATCCTAGTCTGCTGACTTCCCACACTGTTTCACTCCACTTCAGCTATGTGCCTATTTCCCTATCAGTCACAAGTTTATTGCTTCCATGATTAAAAACAAACTCTGAACTTCCTTTCTATGATCATAATCCCACCTTCCCCTGTGCCTTACTCCTCCTAAGTCTCTTTCTCCTCATCCTAACCTTCAGTCCTTCCACCTTTCCCATACTGCCAATTCTGTTCTGGTTTCACTTTCATCTCTCTTTCTCAGCCCTTTAGTTAATCAGAGCAACTGGACCTTCTCCTCTACTTTTTAATCCTGTTGTTTGTCCTGTTGTTGCTCATGCCTTGCCAAACCCCAATCCTATGTTACTTCCACTATCTTCGTCCTTTGCTCCTATTTGCCTGCTATTGAACGGAACTAAGGAAGTCATATAACTGAGCTAACTAGGTTCACTTCAAGTTATGTAACCTGATATCAATAGGGCCTTCTCGGTAACAACTTCTCTTTTAATTGATCCTCCATTCCATTCACTGAAGCAACTGTTCCAAACCTTCTCTTCTTTCTTCAAGCTTCCCACAGGGCCTTTTTACCCCACCTCCTCTGCCAAGGACTTTACCTCATACTTTACTGAGAAAATGGAGACTTAAAACCCCTTGTCCTCATTCATCTATGATGAAAATGTGGCTTTTATATCCAAGCCAACCCGTGATTCCACTCTCCTCCCCATCTTCTTCAGCATATTGCCTAAACTTATCCCCTCTTGCTCTAATCTTAGTATTTTAAACTCTATTGGGCCTTTACCTGATGCCTACAAACATAACAATCCTCTGCTACCCTTACCAAAAAACCTCACTATATCTTACCACCCCCATTAGCTGTCATCCAATATCCTATATCTCTCCTCTCTTTCATTCCCCTCTCCTTGAAAAAAAATATCTGTACTTGGTGCCTCCACCTTCCCTCCTCTCTCTTCTATAATCTAGCTCCCAATCCATTACTCAACTGAAATTTCTCTCTCAAAAGTTATCAATTATTGCTAAATATGACTTTTTCTCAGCTCTTATATTCTTTTTGACCATTCTGCAACATCTAACAGTGTTGACTGCTATCTCCTCCTGAATTCTCCTCCCTGTATGACTGCTCCTTCTCATGCTCTTTTGCTAAATGTTCATCTATTTCATGTTATGTCAGATCAAGTTAAGTAGCATTTATTAAATGCATACTATGTTTTAGGTACTATGTTAAGCACTAATTATTGGTATACTCCAAGTTTCTATCCTGGGCCTTCTTTTCTTTTCTCTCTATACTCTCTCACTTTGTGACCTCATAAAAGTGAATTCAATTCACCATAAATTCAATTACTATGTATTCTATATATGTAAATACATTTTACACACACACACACACACACACACACACACGTATGTATATACTGAGTTTTTCTCTTGAACTCCAATTCCAAATCGCCAAATGCCCACTGAAGATTTTAAACTCAATATCCCATAGGCATCTCAAACTTGATATGTCTAAACAGAACTCATCATCTTTGACAAAAAAACTCACCCCTCTTCTGAACTGAAGAGCTTATAGCCTTGTCCTTCCAGTCATTCAAGTATGAAACTTAATCATCAGCCTCATCTCCTCATTCTCAGTAATGGCCAATCACTGGCCAAATCCTGCCATTCCAACACTCACACTGTTACCACACTAATTCAGGCTCTCTCCACCTCTAACCTGGACAATTACAGTATTTACAATTACTCCATTTTTGTCTACTGCCTTAAGTGCCTCTCCTCTCCAATCCATCCTCCACAGAGAGGCCAACTTAATTCTCCTAAAGAGCGTATCTGACCATGTCACTCCTCCTATTCAATAAACTCCTTTTTAACATCTAGGATCAAATATAAACTTTGCTTTGGAGTTATTTAATACTCTTCACAACTTGTCTTTCCTACCTTTCCAATCTTTTTACATATTATTCTACTCAATACACTGTATGGTCTAGCCATGTTAGCCTACTTGCTAACCTTCACATATAATGCCCTATCTTCTGTCTCCATGCCTTTCTATTGGCTCTTCCCTGTGCCTAGGAAACTCCATTCTCATCCCTATATTTTAGAATCTCTGACTTCCTTCAGAGATTAACTCAACACCATTTATATGGGAGATCATTCCTGAGCCTTCAGTTGCTACTGCCTTCCATTCAAGATTACCTTGCATGTATCTTATTTGTGTACACATTTGTGTACACATTACTTATTTGTGTACACATTGTCTCCCTATGTTAGAATGTAAGGGTCTTGTGGGCATGGAGACTTTTGCTTTTGTCTTTTTATCCACATAGCACAGTGCCTAGTGGGTACAACAGAAATATTTGTTGATTGTTGAGCTAGTGATATTTTTACTAGGGAATTACAAAGTCATACCTTTATATTAGGAAGGTAATTTTGCCATGAAGCAGAGAAGAAACAAACTAATAACAGGAATGCCAGGTAGGAGACTATCACAATAATCCTGGCAAGAAGTAATGAGTGCCTAAATCAGAGCAAAAGCAGTGTGATGAAGCTGGCAAAGCAGTAAAAGTAGACAGATCTGGGAGATGTTACACCATTAGAACCATCAGGATTTAGTGACTTTAGAAATGAGAAAAAGATATACCCTTGGGGAACTCTCACTTGAAGAGATCAGGAGAATGAGAAACCAGTGGGAAAGACAAACAAGCCTTCTCCTGATCTCTGACTAGGAGAGTGAGGTAACTTCCAGGGAGTGAAGGGAATAGAAAGAATAGAGTAGGAAGGAGTAGCCAACAATATCAGAAAGGTCAAGATGTATGAGGACTGAAAATAAGGACGACGAATGGTAGTCAGGTCATTAATGACCTTTGGGAGAACTAATTCCGTAGAGTAGTAGAGTAGAAGCCTGATTGCCAAGGGTTAAGGAAAATGTAAATAGTAAAGAAGTGGCAGTTAGGTGGCACAGTGCCAAGCCAGGGGTCAGGAAAACCTCATCTTCCTGAGTTCAAATCTGGCCTCAGATACTTACTAGCTGCGTGACCCAGGACAAGTCATTTAGCCCTGTTTTGCCTCAGTTTCCTCCTCTGTAAAATGAGCTGGAGAAGGAAATGGCAAACCACTCCAGCATGTCTGCCAAAAAAAAACCCCTTTAAACAGACACATCTGAACAAAAACAAAGAAGTAGAACATCAGGGGCAGGTAGGTGGTGCAGTGAATAGAGCACAGCCTTGGAGTCAGGAGGACCTGAGTTCAAATCCGGTCTCAGACACTTAACATACCCCCCACACACACATAGCTGTGTGACCTTGGGCAAGTCACTTAACCCCAATTGCCCTCCAAAAAGCAAAAAGAAAAAGAAAAAGTAGAACATCAGCTGCAGAAAATGTTTTCCCAAAGTCCATCATTGAAGAAAAAAAAGTTTTGAATAATTACTGGAAAGGTCAAGAGGAAGCTTTTTTTTTTTAAAAGAATCTGAGAAAACTGAACATATTTATAACCAGATGATGAGGAGCCAGTGAAGAGGGGCTGACATATCTCCTGACATCTGCTGGTACAAGGTCCTGAAGAAGATGAAAAGATGGGATCAAGGAGACTGGAAGAATAATTAGCTTTCATGAGAAATAAGTATAGATATTGCTCTTTTTTGAGCAAAGGAAATAAGAGAAAACACGTTAATGCAGATTAGATCTGACAGTCTTTTTCTACTTCTTGTTAGTGGTGATACTATGAAATTTGTGATTCCCCACTCAAAAGGGATACTTCAAGTTTGTTGGAAAACACACCTGTTGTCATTATCATCATCCCAAATTCCCTATCTCTATACCCCTAATTCCCTAAAAGTTTTATTATGGTAGACCTATTGTGATTCTGTCATTCCATTTCTTTTGGGTCTTTTATCAAAGAAATGTTTAGTGGGGAGTTTCCTGCCAAGGCAATTGGTGTATTTCACTTATTATAATCCCTAGGTCTGTCATCACCTCTACCACTTGGGGCAGAGGGTTGTGTTATTTAAATTTAAGGTTAAAATTCTACCTTCTGATTTTTCACAAGGTACTCAGAAATGTCAGGATAACACCATGCAATATCTACAGTTTGTTTGTTTTTGCATGTTCACTGAGATCGTTTCTAATAGTTTTTTAAAACTGCCCCAACTGGTAGAGCTGCCTATGCCTTGAAAAAGTTGTCACTTGTCTATTTGGTAAAGGAAAAACTTAAGTTCAGGTCTTACTGACTAAAAGTGCACTAACCCCATTGCCTCTCTTAAATTTATAAGTTTCTCTAAATCAAACCCTATATATGAAATTTAACTCCAAACAAATATAGAAATGTAGCATTTATTTTACTTAGTATTTCAAAGGTCTTTGGAAATTTACTGTTTTTGAAAAATTTTAATTCTCCTAATTATGTCATTGCTTAGAGTTAGTAGTAATTTTTTGTCTCAGCCTGCCTGCAGAGTTTAGCTAAGTTTGGAATTCCAACTGACTTCAAAAAATGCTCTGTTGAGTGTGTGAAGAAAGAAAAGAAAATGGACCATAATGTATTTGCATCCTTCTCTTCCCCCACTGCAATGAATGTATGCTCTCTGAGGGCAGGGGTTATTTTTCATTCTGTATTTGTAGCCCCAACACCTAGCACATTATTTACATAAAGAAGTGGCAGTTGGTGGCACACTATCTACATACATTAGGTTGTGAATAATGGGCTACTGGATTGAATTTTATTGTTTTACTTAACATTAAATATTATAGTGCATACTAAGTGATTTCATGCTTAAATAATAACTTTAGAATTATAGATCTGTCAACTCTTTTACTTAATATAATAACATTCCTAGATGTGAATAATTCTCTCTTTCTTTCCCTTCAAAATTAAACAAAAATGAAGCATTTCAAATTAAAATAAAATACCATACAAGTTAATTTAATTTTAAAAAAGAATTGCTAATTCATGATCATTTCAAAGTAGAGCAATATATATATTGAAAAGTGGAATATTACAGTTAGGTGCAGTTTTAAAATAATTTACTACAGTATAATCATAACATGACTTTTTAGTTTTAATCTTATCCTATCCATATTTCTTTGATGCTATAAAGACTCATCTTCAGTCAGAATTCTGTCCTCAGATTTAGAAAATTATGTATTTTTCGTTATGCATAAAATAAAACCTCCATAACTTGCCTTTGAAAAATTATAAGTATGATTAATTTCAAATATAGATAGATATCTTAAACTCAACTGAAATTTATGGAAGGAAAAAAATTATTGTTTATCTGATAATTTCAGCTCTAAATTGTTTTTCCCTGTGTTGTTTAACATTTTTATCAATGACTTGGATAAAGGAATAAATGACATGCTAATCAAATCTGCAGAAGACACAAAGCTGGGAGAGACTGCTAACACACAGGAAGATAGACTTAGGCTGGAATCGAATTTTGATAGGCTAGAGATTGGGCTGAATCTAATGAGATTAATTCAATAGGAAAAATGTAAATTCTTAAATTTGGGTTCAGCAAATCATCCTCATAAGTCTATACTTGTTATAATTAGAGGCATCATTAGAGAGCGTTTGTCAGAAAAAAGATTTGGAATTTTTTTAATAAGCTGTAAGGTCAATATGAATGGTGTGATGCAGCATCCAGAAAAGCTAATTCAATCTTAGGCTACATTAAGAGAGAGACACAGCTTCCAGGAATAAGAAGATGATAGACCAAAAAAGGAGTTTTTGCCCTGGTCCAATTACCACTACTCTTTTTCTGGGCACAATGACTTAAGAAAAACATCTACTAGCTAGAGAATGTATAGAAGAGGACGTATGTCTAAGATATATGAGGATAAGTTGAAAAAATTAGACATATTTATTCTAGAGAAGAGAAAATTCAAGGGGGACATGTTAGCTGTATTCTAACGGGATAAAGGTTAGCATGTGGAAGAGGGATTGGACGTGTTCTATTTGGTCCCACAGGTCAAACCAAGAGCACTGGATGCTAACAGTTAGAACCATCAGGGTGGAATGGGCTGCCTCCAGAGATGGTCACTTCTCTCTCTTCATTGGTCTTCAGGCAAAGACTAGATGGTCCTCCTTGTTTAGGATGTTTCAGTGGGTATTCCTTTTGAATATGTGTTGGTCTAGATATTGGACTAAGATCCTTTCCAAGGAAAAATTCTGTGATTCTGAGAAATAGCAGTCTTTTGAATGCTAAGGTCTTTAACTGAAACTTGGTGACTATTTGTCAGGGATGTTGTAGAGAGGAGCTTGGTTCAAGTCCAACTACCTCTGTGACTGTGGGCTGGAGCTCAACTTACTCCTCACCTGTAAAATGAGATGGTTAGACTAGTTGGCTTTTAAGGCACCTTCCACCTCTGAGTTTCTCTAATTCCATAATCACTAAAAATGGAACATTTTGTTTCTCTGATCTTTCTTACAATCTGTGTGGCTAGCTTAGCTCTATGAGAAATGGTTTGGTATTTAATCTATGTTCTGACCTTTGACAAGAGAAGAAAGAATTAAAGATATAGCTTAAATAGCCAATATAAAATTCTTTTATATGGTAGAAAAAATCCTTTTTTAATACAAAAATTTCTTCATAAATAAGGAAGCACTTACTACAATCTTATTCCTGTATTGTTTGCACCTTTTCTCATCCATGTTTAATTGTTAATCCCTAAGAATCATGTTAATTTGTTATCGTCTTCCTTGCTATTCAGAAAATTTACAACATATAATTCTAGTGAAATATCATCTATCTTACTAGTAAATGGTAACATAATCATACCTTCCAAATTAATTCCTTTTCATATTCATTCCAAATTCAAATTCATTTTAATATTTTGTTTCTTTCCATAATTTATAGGATGAAGAAATTCCTTCCATGGAAAATTTAGTTCTACAAATAGTAGATGAGGAAATAAACCTGTGTGAAAAGCCGAAGAAATACCTTCAAAAGTTCTTTCAGGAAACTATTTATAAATCAGAGGTGGAAAAAAGCATCCTTGACTACCTGCACTATAATAATTACCATCTGCCTATGTATGCATGGCCAGGGATTATTTAGTTACAGACACATTTTCAGTTCTGTTGGCTACATGCAGGTGGGTCTATGAAACTTCACCATTATGTCTGGTTGTATTGCTTTTTGCCCTATGATTGACTGCAAAGGACTGTAGTATTTAAACTTTCCAGTAGGTGGCATATGGCTTTATTATCCCTGATCAGCTAAGTGGTACTAAAGTAGTAGTATGGAGGGAGCACTTAGAAATGCCATGCAGATTTGGTTATGTAATAACATGCATTTGAAGAATAAAACCGAATTCTTGGTGTGTGAAAATTGTTTTCATTTGAGTTACGATATTATTTGTTCTGTGAAATTTACTGAAATTTATTTTAGTTTTTTCATATAATAGCAATAATAACAATGATAATAATAAAATAATAATAACAGCAACATCCTGAGGGGATTAGAGGAGATCACTAAGGTCCCTTCCAGCCTTACCATTCAGTGATTCCATGAAAGAATATGCTCAAGGGAAGAAAGCCAGTCACTGGCAGAGTCAGAACTGGAACCCAGGGCTTCTGATTACCACCATGGTAATCATTACTACTTATTAAAAAAGAAAATGTTCTTCTCTGATTTATCTCTGATAAAAAAGAATAATTAATGAGGACTAAATTAAATCTTTAATCAGTGCCAATAGCAGAAATTAACTTCCCTGTCCATGGATAACAATAATACAACAATATATAAACCTTTAAGTTTTGCAAAGTGCTTGACAAGTGTCTGAGGCCAGATTTGAACTCATGAACTCATGAAGATGAGTCTTCCTGACTCAAAATCCAGCACTAGCTGCCCCTGCCCCCAACAACAACTTAAAGTTTGCAAAGTGTTTTACAAATATCTCATTTGATCTTAACAACCCTGCACTTCTGTCTATTATTATCCTCATCTTACAAATGGGGAAACTGAGGCAGACAGATGTTAAGTGACTTAACTAGAATCATCTAGCTACTGTCTGAGGCTAAATTTGATTTGAGGGCTTTCAGACATCAAGCGTTCTCTCTATGGGGCCACCTAGCTGCCACAGGTTGTCTGACCTTAGTTTATCCCCATGAGAAAGTATTCTGAAATGAGAAAACTTGCATAAACAACTTTACCCAGATGAGGTTCGCTAGACTTTTACCTCATGTAGAAAATGCAAACACAAAAGTAGAGACAACCTGGAAGTAGATGTATATGTAAATGTATATGTGTATAAAATGTGTAAAATAGTCTACTTTGCTGTGTCAATCTATACTCTGCCCATAAACATAGGTGTCTCCCCCTCCCAAAGCTTTGTCCTGAATTGGATCTTCTCTCTTGGTAATTCCTTCAGCAACCACATAGAGCCTAGATCTTAATAGCTGGCCTAATCGCTCTACTAAACTCCAGTCTCCTGTTGCCAGCTGCTTGCCAGACATCTCCACCAACACATTCCATAAGCATTTCAAACTCAAAACTGAACATTTGAACTTTTCCCCTAAATCCGCTCAACTTCCTAACTTCCCTATTTTTGCTTAAGGTGTTATCATCCTTTCAGTCACCCAGGTTTCCAACCTTGGAAATATGCTCATCATTTCATTCTCTCCATTTCCCAGTTTCTAACTTTTGTTTCCTTTTCTCCACCCCCATGGATACCACCCTAATTCAGGCCTTCATCACCTCTCACCTGGATTATTTCAACAACTTCCTAACTGGGTTACCATCTGGAAGTTTCTCTTCAATCTATTCTCCACATAGCTGCTGAAATAATTTTCCTAAAACATAGCTCTGACCATATTAGCAGTCTCTCAAGAACTTTATGTGGCCCTCCATTACCTACAAGATAAAATTCAGACTCTTCAGCTTGGCATTTAGCCCCCAGCCTACTTTTCAGGTCTCATGTCATCGATGTTCCAGCCAAACTGATCTTTTCTTTGTTCTTCACATACAATACTTCATCTTCTACCTCCATGCCTTTGTATAAGTTATCCTCCATGCCAGCAATGAACTCCCTCTTCTCCTCCACCTCTTGAAATCCCTCATTTCAAGAATCAGCTTTTATTTTATCTCTCTTTCTGATCTTCATTATTAGTGATCTCTCCTTTGTCCTCAAATTATGATTTTATTCTTCTGTGTATATGTTGTCCACCCTAGAAGAATCCAAACTCCTTGATAGCATCTGCCTCATATTTTAGATACTTAATAAATGCTTTTTGGATAAGAGTAGATGATGTTGGAATGTAATGGGTCTGTTTAATTTTCATTAAGTTGTGTTTGAAAAGGAAATTCTTTAATAAGTACTATCCATTACATTTTATCAGAAATCTTGTCCTTAGTATACAAAGTGAATTAAGTCAGCATACAACTTGGGAACCAGTCAGAAAAACTACACAGAACAGTTATTCATATTATTTGAGGAGTGTTAATTTAGATACTTTAAAAATGATAGTATTATTGATTGAATATTCAACAAGTAAAGCTCAAAATTGGATTAATTCGAATATATTACAGATTTATTTATCTATTGACCTTAATGAAATATTTACATAAAGTAGGAACCCTTTACAGAGATTCTGAAAACTGAGAAAGACATCAGAGGTCATCTAGTGCAAACCTTCCTTGCCCATGGAGGGCCCTTTTACAATATCCTTGGTAGGTGATCATAAAACATTTAATATGCACCTCACAAATGCAGACAGGAAGCCACTCTATTTTTGACAACTCTGATTGTAAAAACTGTTGTTTCTCAGATCAAACCCAAATTTTCCCTCCTGTTACCAAATGGTTCTGATTCTGACCTTTAGAATAGAACAGAATAAATCAAATCCTTCTTTGGGATGATACATTTTCAGCTTTTATAGACAGATATCAGACTTCCTTGTAAGTCTTCTCTTTTGACTAAATATCCTCAGTTCCCATATTCCTCAGATGAAATGACATGATTTGAAGTACCCTCAAATCTGTTCACCCTCCACTAAATATAAATGTTTCATTGTGTCAACATCCCTCTTAAAATGTGTCACCTAGAACTAAATATAACATTTTGGCCACCACAAAGTACATCAAGACTTGCTCCCTTTGTTCTGGATCTGACAATTTTATTTATACAGTTTATTCAGAAGATAGAAGTTTTATTGACATACATTATACTGTTTACTCATAATTGCACTGAAGTCAATTGAAAACTCCATACTCATTCTAGAAAGCTAGCTCTCTCCCACCTGTACTTGCATGTCTGATTGTTTGAACCAAAATGGAAGGTTTTCATTTAATCCTATTAAATTTCCTCTTGTTCTGTCTGCCTCATTACTCCAGTTGGTCAAAATCTTTCTGGATCCTGATTTTATCACTCAAAGACTACCCCTCCAAGTTTTATGTTGCCCCAAATTTTAATGGGTGTGTTGTCCATTCCAGTTATTGAGGAAAATATTAAATCTGATAGGGCTGATGACGAGTTACTAGAGATGCTTTTCACACTGGCATTGATCTGTAAAGCCACACTTTGGGCCAGTTTATTTAACCAGTTCTGAATTGATCTAACTACGATCCAGACCACATTTCACCATCCCAGTAACAAAAAATATCATGACAGACTTTGTTAACTGCATGGCTGGAATCATATAGCACATATATGTATTCACAATCAATTGGCAAACATTTAATTTATTTCATATCTATTATATTCTAGACACTGTACTTGGCACAGTGACACAAAGACAAAAAATGAAATAGTCTTTTCTCTCCAGAAATTTACATTCTTTTGGGGGTTGGGGGAAAGTAGGGGCAAAATCTATATGCATACACACACACACACACACACACACACACACACATACACACAAAGTAAATATAAGGTAATTTTAGAGATGGAACACTAGTAGCCGGGAAGTCATCCTACATTTTCCTAAACCTTTAAATAAAGAAATGAGGATGAGTTTGGAATGAGATTCGTAGTGAACCCATGCTGGCTTCCCTAGTGCTCACCACTTCCATTTATAAGTGCACACACACAAAAAAACCCATTCAATAACCTATCTAGAAATTAACTGGAAATCAGTGTTGCATTTGTTGTTCTCAGAAATTACCTTTGGCTCCAAAAATAAAAATGGGGATATTCAACCATCTCCAATCATCTGATATCTCTTGTTTTTCAGGATTCCTTAAGATATCCCATCTTTAAGTTTTGTTTTACTTTCCCCAGTACCCTAGGGAGTAAAACATTGAAGCCAGGAAATTTGAATTTATTTAAAGAACTCATAAGATACATTCTTACTATCTCTCCACTTACTCTCCTCTTCAAATTTTCCTTGACCAAATCTGTTCTATTATTTCAAAATAAGGAGTAGGCTAGTTATGCTTTAGGCGAAAAAAGAAATATGACACCTGCTTCAGCTAATGGGCCTGTCCTTTCTTTGCTCTTCTTGCTACTTTATACATACCTTTAAAATGTCTTTTTATTGTCCTTAACATTTTATTAAAGCTTCAGCTCATTCTGGGTTTTAGTCTTCCTGCTACTAAGTATGTTTAAACTTCAATACCACTCCTCCTTTGATTAAAAGTAGCAAATTAAGTTTTGGAACTATTAAGAAGAGGGAAAAATCACAGTAGTGATCAAAGAATTATAATAAATTTTCTAACTCTGTCCTAAAAGTTATTGAGTCATTTTTATGTTATTATCAATGCTGGAGAGTTTTGATATCGTCCCCTTTTCCCATTTCCTTCCCCAGACCAGCAACTTCACATGAAAGACTCTGGTTCTCCTATATCAGGCAAATTTGTGCAATCAGCAAAAGATCTGGTAAATGGAACCCTTCTGAGTTATTCATTAATAAGCTTTATGTGAATATATGTAGAACAATGAAAGCAAGAACCAGGTAGCTACCTTTTCATCTAGAAACAAATAGTATTTCAGCCATATGGCATAGACAGAACAACTGAAATGGTGAATGACCACAACTGGATCACTACTTAATGCAAACTCAAGCACAAATGACTAAAACACATTTTTTCCCCTTGAGAGAACAGGCTCATCCAGGTCATGTCCATCAGCAAAATGAGAAAAGTTTCAGTTGCAGCTCCCTATACTATTTTGGCAATCATTAGCATAAAGGCTATGTTTGAACATCAATAGTCATAGATATGAAATAAGACACTTTCAGCATAAAGTTATGGCTGATAAAATTGGTTAATCAACATTGGAAACTCATTTAGACATCTGATGATGGTGGTCTAGATTTCCCTTTGCTAACTTTTAGAGGGATAGGGATTGGACTTGTGATTTCCTTAGCATTGTGATTTCCTTAGACTCTTAGAGGACAATCACTCCAGCACTGCAGGCTGGTATCTTCCTCGAAACATATTGTTTTAGACAGTGGTCTAGAGCAGTGAGAAGCCAATAGACTTGCAGAATCACACAGCTATTATGTGTCCAAGGAAGGACTTGAACCCAAGACATCCTGCCTTCAAATCCAGCTTTCTTTCCACTACTCAGTGTTGCCTTTTAAATGTTTTTAAATTCTCTAATTAAGCAGGTTGATGTGAAGATATTCAGGTTAATTGTTTACTCTATAAAAGATGTACATTTGTGAGGTTAATGAATAGTCGTCAGATTTTTGACTAGGGATTTTCTGAAGTAGGGGGAAAGAATGTATATGATAAGCGGGATAGTAGAGATAGGGAATAAGAGGACTAAGACTTGGGGTGGGATTTGTGTATACTGTCATCAAGTACATTTAACTTCACTTAGAACCCAAAAGGATTTTTAAAAAAAAACCTGTTATTTACTTATTTGCTGAAGAAAAATCAACAAAAAATGAAAGGAGTTTTAGGTGATACTGTTTTATAAAAGCAATCAGTCGTAAAGTCTGCATTAAAATATCAATGCCTGCCCTACTTAAGTCTCTTGTCGTCTACTATTAGTAACAATTTAGGAAGTACAAACAGAAGTGAGGCCTACAAAACAATATTGTCAAAATGATTCTATAAAAAATAAAAGTTCATTTTAATCATATCATATACATCAATTATGTCATGTTTCCCCCAAAGAATACATGTCATTAATGAGCCTCAGCACTGCTGAGTGTATTTTATTAGCTTTAATGAAAAGGGAGACAAACTTAATTCCAATAATGCCTTGTTATTGCTTCTTTATACCTAAATAACACAGGAAGTAAAAGGGGAGGGGAGGCAGGTGAATGTTCTGTGATTCATAAAATGTAAAACATACCTATGAATATTCAAGTTTCAAAAATGGAGTATGTGCATGTATGAGTGTTAGCTAAGAATGAGAGAGGCATCGAAAGTAGCCATGTGTGAGAAGCTGTTGATTGTTTTCTGGTTGAGAGAAGAAGTGATGATAAGGTTTGGATAAAGTGTACATTGCTCATGGGGGAGGAGTAACCTGCAGCTGTATGCTAATGCTAATAGAAACAAATCTACTGCTCCCCCATTAACCAGGGAGGCAGGGAAGCACACATCACTGAACAAATACACTCACACTAGACAAATAAAATAACACACAGAGACACACAGACACACACACTCATCCCAGGACCACAAGGGAAGGAACAAGAAAGGAAGGAGCCTCATTACCAGCAGAAAGTATGCTTGCATCTGGCCAAATATGAATCCCACTTATCCTGTCACCCATCCTTGTGGGAAGAAAAAGTGAAAGGTGGTTGGGTATTTCCATATTCTCTCTTAATTGAGTTTTTACTAGTTTTGTTTTCCCTTTCCTTTGGGGAGTTACTGAGTGATAGCACAGCAGTCACTGAAAAGGTTAAGGAAAATTCAATCCTGATTCTTTGTGCTAAAAGTTATTAAATGTTGGACAATCACACACGGTTCCCAGTTTGTCCTGTCCTTCCTGGAACCAGGGCTTCGATTTGAGCACACACTCTTGTGTGCTCATATTTATCTTCTTAGGACTGATGGTTGCTCTTTGACGACCTCACAATGAAAATACAAAACTTTCTGCTGCTCAGACTTTCTGGCATTTAGGCCTTATCTTGCCTGAATTTCCTACCTGAAGCAGACATAAATAGACATAAGTGCTCTACTTACAGGAGAATACTCCTCCAACAGACATATTTTGTGTAATAAAAGAGATGGTCTCCCTCCCATCACCCCAGAGCTGAATAATGGGAGCAGAGCAGATTGTTAGGGGGATACTTGAAACTTAAGGGATGGAAAATACTTCAGCTCTTCGCCGCCCCCCCCCCCCACCCTCAGCTTGGTGGAATAGAACAGCCTCATGGATTCTTTCTTGTTTTCTCTCTTTCATGTACTATTCTTTTGTGTGTAATTATTTAAACGGGAGATCCATAGCAGCTTTATGCTAATATGCTGAACAAAGGAGAGGGGCGGGGGAATGGGGAAAGAGGGTAAGGTGAATAGAGGCAAAGGGGGAGGAGATGGGGGCTGCAGGGTTCGCGTGTCGATCGCGTGCCCCTCAGACAGACACAACAATCACTAATTCCTCCAAACACAATACACTCTCTCTCGGGTCCCAACTCGACCTGGGTCAAACACTAGCAACACAGGCCATTGTTTATAGTTTTTGCTACAATAGGTCTTAGAAAACCTGATGAACCTCTAACTGCAACCTACGCTTTCTTGCACATGGCTATTGGAAGAATTGGGGTGGGGGTGAGGGGTGTTTCCAGTCATCTTCTTTTTTTTTTTTAGCTCGAAGCTAGAGAGGAAGGAGGTGGCACTAGCCAGTCCAGTGAACTCTCGGTCTTTAAAAAGGTGTCTTGGACACTAGCAAACAGTAAAGCTAGGGAATTTTCCTTTTGGGGTTATCTGCTTAAGAGGCTCAGCAAAGTTAGACTCTAATAGAATACTGCACTTCTGCTAAAAATCCTCTTGTCACCCTCTTTTTCCAGGGCCCGTTAGCAAATTTCCTGCACCCCAATGACTTGATCAGGTGGGTGGGAGCAGTAAGTAATAAAAGAAAAATTGCGTTGTTCATTGACTGAAACTAGAGATAAAGCAAAAATTAAACAAATCCGCTCCTATGCTATCCCCCCAGCGTCAGGGTCTGTAGTGCGAAAAGTAAAAGACCGCATCTGGTTTTTTTCCCACCAAAAAAAAAAGAAGGAACCCCCACCCCCGGGGGCGGGGGTAGAGGAGAGTAACAAAGTCTGCAGTTGGAGTCGGAGTCCTGGCGGTACAGCAAATTCCAGTATAGTTTGGCTTCCAGCTTGAGTTCCCTGGGCAGCCAGAACTGAAGGCTTGGTAGGGGTTATTAAGAAGAGGACACTCAATCCTACTGGGAACCTGCTAACCAGAAAGCGATAAAGACTAATCAGACCTAACCTCAAGAGTCCTCAAATGGCAAAAAATTGACCCACAATTTACAGAAAGAAATAAAAGCAAATATTAAGTGAATAGGAACAGGTTTTAATGATGTCAGAATGGGATTTGATACTTTGCTATTCAGAGATTAAAATAAATACCTTTATTTTATGTCAATAATACCTATATGTATGTAAAGGTTGAAGAGAAAAAATGTACAGCAGACACGAAGTCCCAGTTTCTCTCAGTCAACACAATCTGCTGCAGCTGTTTTGAAGGCTTTTTTTTGCGACATTTTTTTTTTTTGGTCCAGCCCTGGGTTGTAAAATTAGTTTAGAAATACTTGTACCTTTCAAGTCTCAATTCATCTTTACCCTAAGAGACTGAAAGCAGTTTTTATTTTAGCTGGCTAGAGCTAGGAAAACAACAAAAAGAAACAGATCCTTTGAATCTAAGTATCTCAATAGGATTCAATAGATTTTCTTTGGTTAATTCATAGCACTGTTTGAATTCACTGTGTGCAAAGAGGAGGTGTTTTGTATTTATTATTTTTTTTTGCTGCTCTTACATTAATGGGTGTTCTTTTAATAATTTTTTGAGCTTACAAGATTACTTATTTTACCTGGTTATCTGTTAAATAAATGGGAGTGTTATCTATGTAATGCAAAATGTGCTGTATACTGTAAGGGAAGGTGGTTCTGAATACTGTTACCGCACAGCAATCCAGGTGGTATCCGTAATTAGGAAAAACTGGGGCAGGTAGCCACGGAAACCTCTCCCATTTCTAGTTTTATAAGAAATACTAGTTAAGGGGTAGAGGAAGGGATTGAGTATAATATTCGATAAGAAATATTTAGAAATTTAAGATTTCTGAATTTGGGTTTTGACATTTTACAGAACTGCCATTAACTGGGGGTTAATATTTCAAAAGTCAAGTTGACTACTATTAAATTATATCCTACAATGGTTTTTTGCATATTTTTGACATTTAAAAGCTCTCCAACCTCAAATCAACAAATGCCTATGAATCATATTGATTTGGAAGTTTTCTTACATAGAGACTTCGGTAGATATCAAAGACTGTTGCACATGTGGACATTGTAAAACTGGTGGTCGGTTTATGTTTTTCAGAATTTGCTCGGAGAAAAAAACCAAAAACAACTAATACTTTCCCTGACACAAGCAAAAGCTCTTGTCAAGACAAACTAACCCAAATGAGTGATGCTTTCAATCAAATTTCTATTTTCTTTTTGTCAGAAAAAGGATTTTTGCCCTGTTGCATCTTATGTGGATTTAGCTCTTTTGTTATTTTAGATTACGTTAGGAAATACATTTTTGGATGTTTTATTCTATTTCTACATAATAGACTGTCACCTAGGAGTTTATCTTCACTGGAGCCTCTTCTCTCCAAATATCCCCTCCCCCCCCCCCATTCAACCCAGCGAAGTGGATTGTAATGTGGATTAGAAGAAATTGCTAGATTGTTTCAAACTCGGGGTTGGGGAGAGGATGGGGTGCAGACCGACTACCTTGTTTCTTTTCGTTGTTATGACTTAGCTGGTGTAAAACCGGCAGCCTGTCCTCTTTAAAGCCGTTGCCTTGTCTTGGTGGACAGATTTCTCCCTCCTTCTACTCTACTCCCCACTCACCCCTCCTCTTTCCCCCAGCCCCCCTTCCCGGGCCCCGCAGCACGCGTCTCTTTCTAGTCCAGATTGGCCGCGGTTCGCGTTCAATAGAAGGAGGTTAATTTCCTTCACAAAGGTGAAAGGGGCACGGCTCTGGGAGGCTACTGTGCAGAGACAGACAGGCCCTTTATTTTTTAGCTACTTGATTAGACCCCTTGATTTAGCATCTGATGTCAAACAGCAGACAAAATGCACGAACTGAATTAAAATGCATGAGGCAGCAAAGGATAATTTAAAAGAAGTTTATCAAAATGGATTGATATGTACGTGAATTTTGGTATTTTGCAAATACTTGAATAAATGAAATGACTGTGCTGTAGGGGAGCAGAGGGGCAACTTAGCACAAACGACGAGCTTTAATAGGGCATTATAAAGATACAGGAAATAACTAGCTTTGGTAGGAGTCTACCGAAAAGAAAGAACTGTTTCAAAATGCAAGTTCTTTTTGAAAGCAGAAAAGAAGATTCAGGCTAATGCATTGTTTCAAAAAGTGCTATGAAATGACTTCTTGAAGTTAATTAAGACTTTTTAAAGAGAAATAGTTGGTGACGTGGATACTAATATTTCACTTCAGTAATTCAGATGCTGTCTGGATTCCTAAATCCCTTCAGTTAGTTTAGCAGAAATACCAGTGTTTCTATTTTCATTTGAAATACAGCTTCCCTGAGGAATTTTACGGGTTGCTATCCCGGTGAAGAAGTCAATTTTGGATTCGATGTGTAGATTTTGAGACATTACAGGTTTCTGCTATTTTCCACTTTTATTAATTTTTCAAATATCATGCTTTCTTCCCTATCTTTGACTTCTTAAACAATTCAGATGTCACATTTCTGACTCTGCCCTCTTCACCATCTTTCTCCGTTTTTTCTCTTCCACACCACTTTTCCCCCGTCTCCCCCCCCCCCCCAACTTCGCCCTCCACTTCAGTTTGCATATTGAACCCTCCTGACATATTTTGGGCCATTCTTCTTCTTTGTTGCTATTTTGCACCAGAACTGCGGGTAATCCCACCGATTTTAGATGCTGCTCATTGTGATGCTGATGGACATTTCCATTTGGCAGATCTGTGCCCCCCGGAGGAGAGACACAAAGCCAAGGCACGTGTGCCTTCCTATAGAAAACCATCAGACCGTGAAAAGAGGAGGGGCCAGGCGTGTGCCTCTATCCAGGAGGGGCCAGAAGTAAATAGGAGGCAAAAAAAAAAGAGGGGAGGAAGGGGGAAAGGGGAGGGGGAGGATGGAAAGAAAAGAAAAGGGGTAAAACACCCTCAGGTACATCTGCTATACCTACCAAGCAACCCCTAAGTCCCTGCCCCCTTTTTTCAAACCTCTTTACCCTCCCACCCTCAAATCCATAGGAGCAGTGGGAAGCGCTGATTGGCTCCAGACGGAGCGGGAGGCGAGAACAATGGCATCCTCCCCCCCTTAAAAAGAGTGCAGCTATCTGGGCTGGCAGGGGAGAAGAGGGACGTGTTTGCGGGGGCACGGAAGGAAAAAAAAGGCGCACCACAGACACGTCCCACAGACATCACACCAGCAGGCAGGCACGGCAGGCAGGAGCGAAGGAGTTCGCGACTGCTTACTGCGGGCGGAGCCAGACTGATGGGCGAAGACGGCGGGAGGCGCTGAGAGAGAGCCGGGTACCAGCCAGAGAGGAAGGAGGCAAGGACTAGAGTGCGCTCCATCGCAGCCGGCGAGAAAGCCGAGAAGGGCGCATCCCTGAGCCGCCCCCTTCAGTGCCTTCCTCAGTCTCCGGGGCCGCCCGCCCCGCGCAGCAACCCAAAGATGCCCCGAGGATTTCTGGTGAAAAGAAACAAGAAGTCCACGCCCGTCTCCTACCGGATCCGCTGCTGTGAAGACGGCGATCGGGAGCTGCTGCTCTTCGCCAGCTGCGGTGGCGGCGGCGGCTCCTCCCCGCCCCTCCCCGGCTCCGAGAGGGCTCCTGCAGCGCTGCTGGCCAGCGCGCCCCCGGCCCCGCTGCTGCTGCCGCCGCCGCTGCCACTGCCTCCCCGGGAGCTGCCCGCGCCGCCGCCGCCGGTCGCGGGCCCCAAGCCCGTGCAGTTTGGCAACCCCGAGGCGGTCTACCCGGCGCCACTGTACAGCCCCACGCGGCCCGTGAGCCGAGAGCACGAGAAGAAGAAGTACTTCGAGCGCAGCTTCAACCTGGGCTCCCCGGTCTCCGCGGAGTCCTTCCCCACTCCCACAGCCTTGCTGGGCGGCGGGGGCGGCGGCGGCGTGGGCGCCGGCAGCGGGGGCGGTGGGGGGGGCACCTGCGGCGGGGACCCCCTTCTCTTCGCCCCTGCCGACCTCAAGATGGGCACCGCCTTCTCCTCGGTGGCTGCCGCCGCTGCCGCGGAAGCTGGAGGCGGGGGAGGGGGCCGGGGCGCCGGCAGCCACCACCCCCCGGCCGGCAGCCTGCTGTCGGTCCCCGGTCCCGCAGCCGCCGCCGCCTCCCTGCGGCACCCGAGTAAACGGCCTGCGCCCGCGCCAATAGCAGAGCCCGGTGCTCCCGCGGCCAAGCCGGCCAAAGCGCCGGCCTCCAAGAAGCCCAAGGCCATCCGCAAGCTGCACTTCGAGGACGAGGTCACCACGTCGCCCGTGCTGGGCCTCAAGATCAAGGAGGGCCCGGTGGAGCCGCCCAAGGGCCGGGCCGGGCTGGGGGCAGCCGGCGGGGCCGCGGGGGGCAGTGGCGGCGCAGGCGGCGGAGTGGGTGGCGGGGGCGTTGGGGGAGGCGGAGGCCGGCCTCTGGGCGAATTCATCTGCCAGCTGTGCAAGGAGGAGTACGCGGACCCCTTTGCCCTGGCCCAGCACAAGTGCTCCCGCATCGTGCGCGTGGAGTACCGCTGCCCCGAGTGCGATAAGGTCTTCAGCTGCCCTGCCAACCTCGCCTCTCACCGTCGCTGGCACAAGCCCCGACCCCAGGCCGCCGCAGCCGGCGGGCACCACGCCCCGGGGACAGCTGTCGCCGCCGCGGGCGCCTTGGCCCCGCCAGCCGGGGGCGCCCGAGCAGCGGAGGGCAAAGGCGGTGCCGACGAGGCGCTGGCCAAGGCTGGGGCCGTTGGCGAGCCGAAGGAAGCGGGCGGTAGCGACCGGGACACGCCGAGCCCTGGGGTGTCGGAGTCAGGCTCTGAGGACGGGCTGTACGAGTGTCATCACTGCGGAAAAAAGTTCCGCCGCCAGGCCTACCTGAGGAAGCACCTGCTGGCGCATCACCAGGCCCTGCAGAGCAAGGGGGCGCCGCAGCCCCCGCCACCGCCCCAGCCCGCCCAGCCGGACGACCTGCTGGTCTACACCAGCTACCCCGGGTCCGAGGGCTTGCAGCCGCTGCCACAGCCCGAAAAGGCCGGGAAGGAAGCCGGGGGCGAAGGGGAAGGGTCGAATCCCCTCAATATGAGTGCCCCTGCCGAGTGCCATCTGTGCCCTGTGTGTGGGGAGAGCTTCCCCAGCAAGAGCGGCCAGGAGCGCCACCTCCGCCTCCTGCACGCTGCCCAGGTATTCCCCTGCAAATACTGCCCGGCCACCTTCTACAGCTCGCCGGGGCTCACACGGCACATCAACAAATGCCACCCCTCGGAGAACAGACAGGTGATCCTGCTGCAGGTGCCTGTGCGTCCCGCCTGCTAGAGAGAGCCTGCTCCGCTCGGCGCAGGAGAGAAGAGGAGAAGGAAAGGGAAAAGAAGGAAGGAAGGAAAGAAGAAAAAAGCTTAACCCTTTTTCCCTGTCAGAAATCTCCCCCCACCCCCACCCCAAGCCCGGATAGCCCCAGCTCCCCAGCCCCTGAAGAAGTGTGCCTTCGCTTGTAGAACCACAAAGAGACTGTGAGCCCCGTCCGTCGGTCCTTCAGTCCATCAGTCTGTCCCAAGCCCTGCCCCTCCTGCTCCACCCCAAACTGCTTCTTGGCGTTCGTGAATGAAACGCGCTGGTGGTGAAAACTGAAACGTGAAAAGTGTTGTCTTGATCTTGTAGCGTGCTGGTAACCAATTCTTCACCCCACCCCTGCCCTCCCCCAATCCCGTTGTGATTTTTTTTTTTTAATTTCTCCTTCATTTTCTCCAAGTTAACTTGTTCATGTAAGAGCTGGTTTATTTCTGTTAAAAGGGAAGAAAAAGCTGTATACTTTTGTCTCCTAGTTGGTATTCCTCCCTTCCCCTTCCCCCTGTCCCTTTCCTTTGGATATTTTGGGAACTCAAAATATGTACCTGCTGAATCCTTTTGAAAAGCAACTGTTTTTACTGCTAGTGTTCGATGTGTTGACGGTCTCTAGAAAGTCTCCGTTTTCTATCTGCTTTTCTACCCATCTCTACTCTTTTCTCTACATGTATTTAGCCTACGGGTTGTTTTTAGTCAATCTTGAGGAATAATGCCTTTATACTTCACAGGCTGTAAATTGAATTTACCACATGATTAGCTTTATTATGGCTTGTGAACTGCTGGATTCTGGCTTTACCTTTTTGTATGTGAACAAATCAAACTGCTTAAAAAAGAGTTTTCTTTAGTATAGCCACAAATGCCTTGAATTGCTGTTTTGTTTCAGGGTTGTTTTTAGGGGGTGGGGAGGGAAGTTTTCAGAGTATGCTGTAGAAATTGCCTTAATATTACATGTCAACCTTTTCGTTTGATCATCTTTATTGAGGTAGGACCATATGAGTTTACTCTAAATGTATATGTTGATTTATGAGTGTTATTTATTCACTATTTATTTATATTATGAAAATTATGATATTATTTGATTGCAGATATTTTTGATGCGCTTTTTTTTCCTGCCACTTGTGACATTTCACTGTGCATTTTAGAAGAGGGTCTTTTTCTAAAGGGATCTGCTAAAAGTTTTAACTTTTATACCTATCTGAGCGATTACATACAACCTTACCATTTGCTTGGAGGGCTCAGACAGCTCTTGTACAACTGACAGCTCTTACTTTTAGATGCAATCTCTTTTCTACACACATTATTTTCTTAATTGTTAGCTATTTATAGAATGCTTCAATAGAACTGTTTCAACTGTATAACTATTTACTATTCAAATAAAATATTTTCCAAGTCAAATACATATTCACTGTGTCATTTCTGTACTCAGTAAGCACTCCCTCTGCTTTTACACTATTTCCACTATCTTCTTTTACAAAGACCAATTAATATCACACAAAAATATTTTTTATAAACATTCAATACATTTTTACAAACTCATGAGGGGCTCTGAATTTTGGTCTCACTATACAGCCACAGGAAGTCCAAGAGGAGTAACAACACTGCAATTAGGCATAATAGCTTTGCTGGCTGGAGTCTTTCTGGAAAACCCTTAGTGATAATATACATGCTCTGGGGTGTGAAGCATAAGACTACTGTCCATCTTTCTCAGGATAGGACCTGAGCATCCACTTGTTACCAAAGAGAGTGACAGAAACCAATCACTTTTCAAATACTCCCATTTTCTGAAAATTTGTTCATTAAGACAAGCAGTTCTTCCTCTCCTATCTACAAAAAAAAAAATACTCAAAAGAAATGGAAAAGGAAATATTTCCTTGTGTCACACTTGTTTCTACAAAAGTAATCTCAGCAAATAAAAATATGAAATCCTGGTCTTTTAAGGTTTTTGGAAAAAAATGTTTTCCTCTAAATTGAAAGTATTGTGGAAGACAGTTAATTACATACAAGTTCAATTCTAGTTGGTAGCCACCCATTAAAGTATAAAACTAAAAAATAACCATGGAAACTTGTTGCACTTAGATTCCCAAAGCAAGTGAGATAGCAGTACACATTCTGTTAAATTTTTTGACAGCAAAGTAAATGAGCTCACAGATAAATGAGTTTTTTAAACCGTCAAAATAATGCCCAACCCACCCTTGATATATGGGGACTGAAAGAAAAGTCAGAATCCATTAACCAGTAGAGCAATTTATTTTGAAGGGGGGGAAAAGGATCTCCATTTGTTTTCATCCTTAGAGTTAATACAGTATTATATATTGCTTTCCTTTGAAAGTCATTTGACCTTTTAAAGTGCCTGTGATACTTGCCATTTTAATGTTATTTCAATTTTCTGATGTTCAGTCAAGAAATTACCCCAAACACCAATAACATTGCTTCCTTTACTATGTCACTTTGCTACTTTACCATTTGCAAGGAGGAGCCATATTCTGTAACTCTCAATATCCTGAATAAACTTAAGAGTTCCTATCTACAAAAAAAGATAAGTCTCACAACAATTATGTACTTTGGAGGTGGGAGAAATAATTCCATTTTAAACAATTCCAGAAAAAGCCTACTTAACATACAGTAATTTTGATGATGGAATAACTTGCTTTGAGAATTCTCAACAAAGTTCACTAGCATCATTCAAAATGCAATAATATTTAAATTTTGTATGGTAAGGAATTTTGTTTAAAAAAATCAACAAGGGTCTGTTCTTAAACATTGAGCTAGCTATTCATGAACAAAGATTTTTTTTTCCTTTGTGAAAGTAATGAAAACATTGAGGTGTCAGTGAAGGTATATTGTCTCAAAGGTAAAAGACCTTAGATCTCATCACTGGTGACTGCATATTGTATGATAATAAAAAGTGGTCACAGGGTTGAAATAAAGAGAAGTATGAGAAAAGCTCAGGATTAGTTCATATTAAAGTTATCAGGACAGACAATTAAGCACCTCTGAACCCAAAAGGTCTTAAAAAAAAACAAACAAGCCTCAGAACAGGAACCAATGGGTTTAAGTTACAAAGGGGAAGATTTTGTTTCTGAGGGCAAACTTGCTAACATTTAAAATTGTCCAAAAGGATCATGTGAACAGTTGCCTTGGTGGACAGTAAGGTCTCTCTGACGATATGGAATTTGAATGCCATTTTTCCAGGATGCTATTAGATAAGAGATTCCTGCTTCAAGTACAGAGTAGATTGGTTGACCCAACTCAGATTTTATGATTCCATGTTCAGAGAAATACACTTAAATTTTGGTGATAGGGAAGATACAGAGATTCAGTGCAACAATATGCAGGTTTTAGTGAAGACATTATACTCAAGATAAATTGCCTGTACTGGCTTCTCTCTAATTATTATCTTGTTTTAGCATGTTTTTCTCATTACTAACAAGAAGGAAACAAAAAAAAATCAGAGTTCCATTATTGTTGTTTTTTGATCCAGATATTGTCCTATACAAAATATTTTAGTTGACTCTAGGCTCATTAAGGACAAGAACTTTCTCCTTTTTAATTTGTATTCACAGTGCCCTGAACATAGTAGGTACTTAAAAGTTTTTTTTTAATTATATATGTTAACACAGTATCATGGGATGTGTTCCACTTGCTTATAAAAAATGGATGGCCATGTAGATCTGAAAATCTAGTAGGAGAGAAGCAATCTCTAGAAATTCTCTTTATTCATCTGAATTCAGTTCTTCATTTTTCTTGTATAAAATACTCAAATCAAGGTAAATTAGGAAAAACCTAATTAAATAAAATGGTCCTCATTTCCCCAAAAGATTGATTTTTCAGTCAACAATGATACACTTCAAAGTTACAACGAGGTTGAATCATGAAATTTACAGTAAAATTAGTTACATTCAAGGAAGAGTAACAAAGAATACATATCTTCAAATTAAAATGATTGTGTGGTTATTATATAAAAGGTTGGTCACTTTAAAGTAATAGACTATAAAATTAAATGTGGAAAGTTCCTCTTTTTAAGGGAGAAAGATGCTGCATATGACTTCTTGGATAATTGCTAAGCCTATCTTCTTTATAATTACAGCCAAATCATGCAGACAGCATTACAGGAGATTGTTCTATTCTTATGGGAAGTTTCCAAGAAAGCAGATAAATTTCTCTTTGTAAGATGGAGACATGGCCTATTTAATCGTGAAGCTTTGTTAGAGGTGAAAGAGAGGAAGTAGGAAGGAAAAAGAGGGAAAAATTAAGGAAGGGGACTTATGTCCCTCTTAGAATGTCTCTCCTTCAAAGGAATTCCAACTGCCCTTAGCAGTTTGTTGATCTCAATACCGCTCTCTTATCTCAGAAAAGTGGTTTCATACTGCCTTTGTTTTTTGATTCTAGCCTCCAGGGTTCAGATACCATGTCCTACAAAGTGAGGACACCCAGCCAAGTAACAGAAAGCCACTCTAGATTGAGATAGCATTGATATATAATAGGGGTCTGGTGAACATGTATATGCCATGCCTCTGTTACAGTTATATTAATAAAGAGCACTAGATTTGGAGACAGAAAGACCTGAGTTCAAATTCTACTTCAAATACTTCCTGTGTCACATTGGGCAAGTCATTTAACCCTTCAGTTTTCTAATTTGTAAAACAGGGATAATAATATTAATTTGACAGTGTTGTCATGAGGCTCAAATGATATTACCTGTGCAAAATGAATTGTAAACCTTAAAGTGCTGTGTAAATATTAATTGTGATTCTCATCTTTCTACATAACCACAAAATAGTCAAGTTAGTCTTCAAGATATGCAAATGGTGGATGGCAGCTGAGAGGAAAGAGCCCTTGCAAGTTAAAATCTCCTAAAGGACAAAAACCAAAGCTTTTGTTTTTTAGTGTTTTCCATTAGCTAGATGTTCACAGATATTCAAAGATAACGCATTTCTGAACATCATGTTTTTCTGCTTCAGAGAAAATGCAGGGAATATAACCATTAGCCCAAACATTCACACACACACACACACACACACACACACACACACACACACACACATCTCAGTGTTGGAAGGGAACTCAAGGGCCATGTAGCCCAACCCTTAACTAAGCTAGAATCCCTCACCTCTCCAACATATCTGACAAGCTGTCATCCAACCTTTGCCCAAAGACCTCTAGTGGGAGAAACCCACCACCTCTAGGGGCAGCCCTTTCTATTTGGCATTAGTTTTAATTATTATAAATTTTTTGTGAAAATTCTGAAATTAAAGCAGAGGCTGAGCAGAACCATGTGTACTTAACACCAACAGCATAGCTATAGACAGGTCTCTAAGCCTGCTGATAACTTTGCCAGGGGTGGGGAACTTGAGGCAGCAAGGCCACATGTGGCCTTGTAGGTCCTTGGGAGAAGCCTTTTTGACTGAGTCTGTTTTACAGAACAAATCCTTTATTTTATTTATAAATTAAGGGGATTTGATTTATGAAGTTTGGGTTCAGTCAAAGGCAGCACTTGAGAACCTAGAGGATCACATGTGGCCTGGAGGCCACAGGTTCCCCACCTCTGGCTTTGACTGAGAACTTCAGATCTACTTATCCCTGAGATAAGAGGTTGAAGTTGGGGGAAAGGAGAGAGAATACGACCAGGCCAATGCCGCCTGGGACTCCTCTATACTCTGTACAGATTAAGCATTGTTCAGTTGCTATCATTCATTCTTTTTAAATTATTCATGTTGCCTATATCTTGCTACAGTTTTCATGCCTTAGTCTCTGAGATTTAATACCAGGTCAATCATTAGATTTTTAAATTATTTTATTTTTGGAACATATTTCCAGAGAATAATCAAGAGAGCAGAGGGATCAAGGAGAATTTTTTCACTTTTTTTCTTTTTGCCCTCTAATGGGATACTTCCTTTATATAAGCATAATATTCTCTCTAGAAAGAAAATGGGTACCATTCACAGAAAGAATGTTTAAAAATCATAGTTTGCATATTAAAAATAATTTTGTATGAACACTTTCATAAAAGAGATTGAATCACAGGTTATACAATCTCCTCAGCTTAAGTTTTATGCCTCAGTTTCCTCACCTGTAAAACAGGGATAATGCTATTAGCAACTACTCCCCACTCTTTATGAGAATGAATGAGATAGCTATAGAGGATTGGGAGATTATGAGATGTAAGGTTATACAGAGCACCAACAATTTATTATTATTTTCATAGCCAGGAAAAGGAGAACTCTCTTGAATGAGTGCTATTCAGTATTGGATGTCAAAGTAGAAATGAGTATTTCAGACCAGGTACAAATTGATTGACCTATAGTAAATTTATTCCTAGAAAAATTTGTTCTGTTCTTTCAAAGAAGACATTTTGATTCTCCAGAGAAATGTGCTTGTCCTCATCTGGTCTTCAAAGGACAGAGAAGCAAACAGGTGCTGCCTACCTCTGCCTATAGCATCGTGTTTAATTTTTGTTTTTTCATGCTATGTGTTATCAGCTTTTTCTGAATAGTGTGCAAGTTAAACATCTTGGTCCTGAAAGCCAGGAAAACCATTTAAGATGCAATAAACTGAAGGGGGGAAATGTGGAATTTAGAGGATGGATGAAAATAGTTTATAGGGAAATGTCTGGTGATAGGAAATATGAGGCCTAGAAAACCTGCTAAGGGAGGGAATTCAGAGTGAATAGTGAATTCCAAGTTTATCTGCCAAGCTGGATCCTAAAGCATACAATATAGAGAAGAAAATGAACTTTTTTAATGAAGCCTTTTAAAATTACCACATTATTTCCTGATATAGGCCACCTTCCCTCCCTGGAACACTCTACTCTCTCTCACTGATCCTCATCTGCTGGCTTCCCTGGCTTCCTCAAGTCTCAGCTAAAATCCCACCTTCTGCAAGGTCTTTCCCTTCCTCAAGTTTCCTTTCAGAACTGCCTTGAATTCATTCCATGCATATCCTGTTTAAATATAGTTTGGATATTGTCTCCCTGATTAGACTGTAAGCAGAGACTCTTTTTTGGCTTTTTGTTTTTCTTTTTTGATCTCTAGCATTTAGCATTCCTCTAGCATTCCTGGCACATTGTGGTTGTTCAGTTGTTTCAGTTGTATCTGACTCTTTGCAACCCCATTCGGGATTTTTTTTTTTTTTGCTTTTTTTTGGAGGGGGAAGGTAGGTCAATTGGGGTTAAGTGACTTACCCAAGATCACACAGCTAGTTTTGTATTCTGTCTGAGCCCAGATTTGAACTCAGGTCCTCCTGACTCCAGGGCCAATGCTCTATTCACTGTGCCACCTAGCTGCCCCCATTTGGGATTTTCTTAGCACAAATATTGGAGTAGTTTGCCATTTCCTTCTCCAGCTCATCTTGCAGATTAGGAAATGGAGGCAAACAGGGTTAAATGACTTACCCAGTGTCACACAGCTAGTAAATGTCTGAGGCCAGATTTGAACTCAGGAAGATGAGGCTTTCTGACTCCAGGTCCAGCACTCTGTGCACTGTACCACTAGATGCCCCCTCCTGGCATTTGGTAGACACTTAAATTCTAGTTAACTATTTAACCTTTTTTTGGAAGAAAGAAAAAACAATTAAGCAAAACAGAGCAACAAAGCAACCACAACTGACAGCTGACAATGTATGCTGAACAAGTCCCTTAACCTCTCTCAGCCTCAGTCATATGTAAAGCAGGGGTAATAATGGCACCTACCTCCCAGAACTGCTCTCAGGATCACATGAGGTAACCTGTAGAGCATTTTGTAAACTATAAAGTTCCAAAAAAAAAAAAAAGCAAGGCGTTATTATGCCACATTCCACAAACATAGTTTTCTTTCTTTCAATAATAAGGATGTATGCTTCATCCTCTGTTTTGAGGAAACTGGGTGGTGCATAGATAAAGTGCTGAACCTGGGGTCAGTAAATCCTGAGTTCAAATCCCACGTCAGAAGCTTCCTAGCTGTGTGACCCTTTCTAAGTCACATTAATCTCTGCCTGCTTCAGTTTCTTCATCTGTAAAACAGAGATCATTTCCCTTAAAATTTTGTGAGGTTCAAATGAGATAACATTTGTAAAGTATTCTGTGAACCTTAATAGAAATAGAAATATTAGCTATCAGTATTATTGTTCTCCAGGGCCAAGATTTTGGCTGATATTAATATCACTTCAGCCATATTCAAATATTATTTTTATTATTAAAGTAATTGTGAATATTTTAATCAATTCAATATGCATTTATTAATCCCCTACTGTGTGCCAGGCTATGTACTAGTTGCTATGACTACAAGGAAAAAATGAAAAGAGCACCTGCCTTAAGGAACTTACAGTCTACTTAGGGGAAACAACGTATGCATAGATAAGTAAATTCAAAATATCTACCAACATGCATATGTACATACAAGCACACACATACAAAGAGAACACAAAGGCTAACAACTGAGGTCAATAAAGAAAAATCTTGTACAGGAGGTGGCTCGAAATTTGATCCCTCCAAGAGGAGAGAAAGCACTCCAGGCATAGGGGCAATCATCTTTTGAAGATGATAATTGAACCCAAGGGAGCTGAGATCATCAAGAAAAAGAATGGAGAAAGAGAGAAGGGGTGGGAATTCAGGATAGAATTCTGGGGTACTGTTGTCTATACCTGAGGATTAGAACCCAGATAATCAACCAATAAAAGAGACAGAAGAAATAATTAGATAGGGAGGAAGACTCTGGAGGGAGCAAAACATATGTGAGAAAGGACTTTCAGTAGGGTCAGACACCTCACTGAGGTCAAGAAGGAGGAGGTCATAGTCCAAGGCACCACTGATGTTAGATCGTCTACCAAGATGAGTGAACTTAAGTGACAGAACAGACCAGCTATTTTTTTAAAATAAAATTTTATGTTTATTTTTAGTTTACATCATTAATTTCAACAAGATTATGAGTTACAAATTTTCTCCATATTCCTCCCCTACCAAACACCCCAAACCAGCAATCCCGCTATATACCCCCTCCTCGAATCTGCTCTCTCCTATATCCTCCCCCATTCCCCCTCTGAGTTTCCAGTAGGGCAAGAAGGGTCCCCATACCTCAGTGCCTGTACATCTTACTTCCCAGTTACATGCAAAAAATATTAACAATAATATATTTTTTAAACATTTGATTCCAAAACTTTGAATTCCAGATTCCCTCCCTTCCTCCCTCATCACCCACCCTTACTGGGAAGATAAGCAATTCAATATAGGTTGTACATGTGTAGCTATGCAAAACATTTCCATTGTGGATATATTGTGAAAGACTGACTATATTTACCTCCATCCTATCCCACCCCCCATTTGTTCTATTCTCTGCTTTGACCCTGTCTTTTTTCAAAAGTGTGTGCTTCTAATTTCCATTCCCCTCAACCTGCCCTCCCCTCCATCATCCCCCCTCTCATCCCCTTCCCCCTACTCTCCTGTAGGGTGAGATACCTTATTTAGTGTGTATGCCCTTCCCTCCCTAAGCCCAATTCAATGAGAGTAAGGTTGACCCATTCCCTTTTGCCTTCCTGTTCTTCCCCTCCATTGTAACAGTTTTCCCTTGCCTCTTCTATATGAGATAGTTTAACCCATTCTGTCTCTCCCCATCTCCTCTCATTATATTCCTCTCTCACCGCTCAATTTCACCTTTTAAGTATCATCCCTTCCTAGTCAATTGGTCCTGTACCTGTACACATATATACACAAACTCACATATGTATTCATATTCCCATTTACCCTCCTATATAAACATATATATGTATTTATATATATATATATATATGTGTGTGTGTATATATATATATACATACATTTATATTCCCTTCAACAATTCTAATACTGAGAAAAATTTCATAAGTTATGATCATTGATTTTCCATGTAGGAATGTAAATAGTTCAACTTTGATAAGTTCCTTATGATTTCTTTTCCCTGTTTACCTTCTCATTCTTCTCTTTCTTCTTGTATCTGAATGTCAAATTTTCTATTCACCCCTGGTTTTTTCATAAAGAATGCTTGAAAGTCCTCTATTTCATTGAATGACCATATTTTCCCCTGAAACATGATACTCAGTTTTGCTGGGTAGGTGAATCTTGGTTTTAATCCCAGCTCCTTTCACCTCCAGAATATCATATTCAAGGCCCTTTGATCCCTTAATGTAGAAGCTGCCAGATCCTGTGTTTTCCTGATTGTGTTTCTATAATATTTAAATTGTTTCTTCTTGGCTGCTTTTAATATTTTCTCCTTAATCTGGGAACTCTGGAACCTGGCTATGCTATTCCTAGGAGTTTTCTTTCTGTGATCTTTTTCAAGAGGTAATCAGTGAATTCTTTCAACCTCTATTTTGCCCTCTGGTTCTAAAACATCAGGGCAATTTTCCTTGAGAATTTCTTGAAGGATGATTTCTAGGTTCTTTTTCTTTTTTTTTTTTTTTAAAGCAATTGGGGTTAAGTAACTTGCTCAAGGTTACACGGCTAGTCATTATTTGTGTGTGGGTGCTCATTTTCTGAGGCCGGATCTGATCTCGGGTCATCCAAACTCCAGCCAGCACTCTTACTCACTGCGCCACCTAGCCGCCCCTTTAGGGCAATTGGGGTTAAGTAACTTGCCCAAGGTTACACGGCTAGGTTTTTTTTTGTTTGTGTGGATTAAGTGTCTGAGGCCGGCTCCGAACTCAGGTCCTTCTGATTCCAGGGCCGGCGCTCTATTTACTGCGCCACCTAGCCGCCCTAGGTTCTTTTTTTTATCATGGCTTTCAGGTAGTCTAATAATTTTTAAATTGTTTCTCCTGGACCTATTTTCCAGGTCAGTGGTTTTCCCAATGAGATATTTCACATTGCCTTCTATTTTTTCATTTGTTTGGATCTGTTTAATAGTATGTTGATTTCTCATAAAGTCATTAGCTTCCATTTGCTCCAGTCTAATTCTGAAGGAATGATTCTCTTCAGTGAGCTTTTGAGATTCTTTTTCCATCTGGCAAATTTGGCTTTTTAAGGCAGTCTTCTCCTCGTTGGCGTTTTGAGCCTCTTTTGCTATCTGAGCTACTCTATTTTTTAAGGTGTTATTTTCTTCAGTCAGGTTGTTGACTCTCTTTTCCTGATTTTCTTGCATCATTCTCATTTCTCTTCCCAATTTTCCCTCCACTTCTCTTATTTGGTTTTCAAAATCCTTCTTCAGCTCCTCTGTGGCCTGTAACCAGCTCATATTTTTCTTGGAAGCTTTTGGTGCAGGAGTTCTGACTTCACTGTCTTCCTCCTGTTCCATGCTTTGATCCTCTTTGTTCCCCAAAAAAGAATCTAGTGTCAGGTTGCTGTGCTTGCTTTGCTTCCTTTGCTTACTCATGTTGCCACTCAATTACTTGACTTTTGAGCTCTTTGCCGCAGTAGAATTCTGCTCCCAGAGAGGAGAGCTTTGTCCCAAATTGCTAGGGTTTTTGCAGCTTCCAGAGCTATTAGTTGGCTGCTCTCTCTCTGAAGCCTCCACCAGCTCTGGCACCTGGTCACACACCTCAGGACTTCCACTCTAGACAGCAATCCAGATCCAAGGTGCAAGAGCAATTACCCCTCAGACTTATTGTTTGGTCCCCCTACAATCTGCAAGCCAGAAGCTCTGAAGCAGCCACACCAAAGCAGCCACTGCACCTCAGCTACTTCTCCCTCTGGGGGCAGAGGCTGGATGGTACTCCTGGACTCCCTGTTCCCAAAGTCTACACTGACCTCTCACTTTGTCTTTGGCATTTATGGGTTGATAATTCTGGAAACCACCATAGCTGCTGGTGATCTACTCACCCAAAGTCCCACCAGTGACAACTAGTCTGGGCCACCCTGAGGCTAAAACCATGGGCTCACACAAGGCTGGGCTCTGTTCCCAGTGTGCAGCAATGGACCCTTCTTGTCTACCTGCCAGGCTGCTGTCAGGAGGAGGTTTGTTTCTCTTTGTCACTTTGTGGGCTCTGTAGCCCTAAAGTTTGTTTAGAGTAATTTTATAGGTATTTGAGGTGGTTATGGGAGGAGCACAGGGAGTTTTCCTGCTTCTATGTTGCCATCTTGGCTCCACCCCCCAGACCAGCTATTGTTTTATTGTTATTGTTGTCATTATTATTAAGAGGAGGAGGAGGAAGAAGAGGAGGGGCTGTTGTTGTATCTCATCTTTTTAATTGTTTAATGGAATTCAGATAGGAATAACCCTGGGACAAGTCACTCTTTTCCTATTATTCTTTTATATTTATGTGCTAGAGACTGTTGCACAACTGGGTAAAATAACTGCTTTTTTCAGTTGAATAAAAAGTATAAGGATGTAAGTTTCTCATCCTCGAACTCCTTGATAACATCCTCTCTATTAAACTCTAGTAACAAACCAGACAACAGGGATGATATGAACCTCGTTTGGTTTCTGCTTGATTTTGATCTCTCTGAAATCTTGTGTTTTGAAATCTTTTCATCCCATATAGTTTAGAGAGGATGAGTCTTTTATATGGATGTATCTATCAGAAAAATTAAAACAAAAGGATGAGGTCTGACCATTAGACTTACCAATGAAGGTAATATTAACTATGTCACAGAAAATCTACAACATTTTTGGTTAGCTTTACACTGAAAAAGACTAAATATTCAAATTTTCAGTCTAGATGAAAGAAGGAATCAAGAAAAATGAAAATATCAAGTAAATTTTCATTTTATATATTGTAAAAATTTCTCATAACTGGCCGAGACAATTTGCAGAGTTAATGAACAACATTGTTTATAAAAATGCTGTAAAAGAGTCATTGTTTTAAAAAGGAACTGTAATAGTCCCAACAAGTTTGTTCACATGTAAAGTCTTCCATAGCTCAGGGGTTTTTGTTGAAAGAGTGGGACCCATGAGAAACAGGATCCTCTTGGTGTGCCCTGAGATCTCAATGTCTCCTGTGCCTAACAGAAGGAGTCCAAGCTCCAGCCACTTTTGCAGCCTTAGTACCCTCAGGCAAAAGTGGTTCCAACTCCATTCACTCTGCTCAATGGGCTATTCTTGTTCCTTGTCTAATTTTTTTTTCATAACAGCTTCAAAAAAGGGAAGAATGTAGAAGGGTATGCTGATATGGCCTTATATTTATGCATACTAACTCTGGAAAATCATTTGGAAGAGCAGATACACAAATTCTCTCACTTGGCTCTGTTCCCCACCTCAATTTAATCTGAGGAAAAAATAATCACAATCTCTTCTTTTCATTGGGTTTTGGCTTCCCCTTTATTCAATCCCATTCCACAAATCCCTAAACAGACTTAGATTAGATGACCATTTAGTTTCTTTAATAACACTGTAAATGGCATAGGAAGAAAAAGGAAATAGTAAAGGAAATAAAGCTTTCCATGGCTATCTGCTTTTATAGGTAGTTGAAAAGAATATATATATATATATATATATATATATATATATATATATAAGTATATATATATATATATATATATATATATATATATATATATAAAAGTTTCTCTGATCCATACTCCCCAAGATCAGAGGGGAAAGCAAGTAAATGATTAACTGGCAAAAAGGTAAAATGGCTTCCCTGATGGAGGGAAAGATTAAAAAATGTTTTAAACTGAGCTGATGAATCTCACTGACCTGGGAGTCTGTCAGTTACCACTTTGACTCTTCCTCAAGGTCACTAATACCTGGCCTCAATCTAGCTCCACTCAGCTCACAATCATCAGCAACTTCCATCTGAACTTATTTAGTTTCTCTGACATGTACTCCTTCCTGCCCAAGCATCCTCAGAGTGATGATAGATAGATGATGATAGATAATAGGTAGGTAGAGTATTTGTAAGCACTTACTATGTACAAAGCATTGTACTAGGTGTTAGGGATCCAAATTTTTGCAAGAGGGGGCAGCAAGGTAGTGCAGTGAATAGAGCACCAGCCCTGGAGTCAGGAGGACCCGAGTTCAAATGTGACCTCAGACACTTAACACTTACTAGCTGTGTGACTTTGGGCAAGTCACTTAAACCCAATTGTCCTGGTATCCCCCCCTGCCAAAAAAAAGAAATATATGCAAGCAAGATAGTGACTACCCTAAAGGGGCTTATGTTCTAATGAGAGACGACAACATATTAAAAGGAGGTGGAAAGTTGAGATGGAGGGCTACATGGTTTGGAGCTTTTGGCAGAGAAATGAAGAGGAGGCTTGATTCTCAGCCAGTTAAAGTGATAGGTCATCTATCAAAGTGTAGGATTGTTCCAGGGATGGAGTCCAATGTTCCAGTGTGGAGTAGGTGGGGCTGCTGGAGGAGTAGATGCAACTTGGTTTAGAGCTGATGACCAGGAAGGAACAGGGGAAGATCCCAACAACAGGGATAATGCACAGTGCTCCTTCCCCATTCTCTTGTTTGGAGATACAAGTTTCTCTGAAATCATCCTCTTGGCATGGCTGCAGAAGTCCATCACTCCTCTGAATCACTAAGAAGTGGGAGCTAGGAGTGCTTTAGCCTTTTAGTCTTCTGACTCTCTTCTGATGCCTCTGGGTGGGGGTGAGGATGTCTGTATTACACAAAATTGTTAGATTTACATATAAAAGAAAGGTTCTGGATCTTGAGCTGGCCCTTCAACCTTACAGAATATATTATAGTGCGTGAGACTGTATTATAGGGGGCATAAAAGTGGTCCTAGATACATCCCTTTACTTCTCTGGACATCGGTTTCAACATATATAAAAGGAGAGGGCTAGAATCTAAGTCACTAGATGATGCAAGGTCCTTTTGAGTTCTGACGATCTGTGATTCTGTGACTCGAGGAAGTCAAAAGATATCATTTGCATTTTTGTACATTTTAGTGAAATGGGCAAAATAACTTCATTTTGCTAGGAAAACAGGGATTCCTCAAGTGGCCTTGGAGGGAACAAAGGAAATAATGTCATATCAACTCTAATAATTTCATCCAGAAGTTCAATTAATGTCAGTTACTTGTCACAATAAGGAGAACAAAAGAGGATGAAAAGAGAACAAAAGTAATCCAGAAAGCCAGCAAACACATGACTTACTAGCCAAATGGAGAGAGAAATGACTATCAAAGCTACAGCTGGGTTAGACCAGAAATTGGTCTAAAATCTTCTGAAGGAGGATGGATGATTGTGGCCATTAACATTTTAAAAAATGGAGAGAAGTAGTGGAAAAGTCAGTTTAAAGAAAGCTTTGAAAGAAATGCAACTAAGCAAAGTCATATGAAGGGTATTCAAGGACAGAAATGGAAAGAAAAATAGAAAAGATTCACAAATATTTCAACAAACTGTGTTTTTCCATCTAATACAGTAGAATAACCACCCTTGGGCCCTAACATCATACTCCCTAAATTGCTTATGGAGGAGATAGGAATAGTACTAAAGAAAACAGATGGGGAAAGTATCTATATTGGGCTATATATCCACCTATTTTTTAATTCAATTTTATTTTATTTTCGGTTTTACATTCTCTCCCTTCTGCTTCCTCATCACCTACCACCACCATTGAAAAAGCAAGAAAAACAAAACAAGTAACAAACATGTATAGTTAAGCAAAACAAATTACTACATTGGTTATGCTTCCCATTCCCCCACCCCAAAATATGCCTCAATATGTACCCTGAGTCTATCATGAGAGGTGGAATATTTCTTCATGAATCCTCTATAATTATGTGTTGGTCATTGTGTTGATCAGAGGTACTAAATCTCTCAGATTTGTTTCTCTTTACACCATTGTTGTGATAGTATAAATTGTTCTCCTGCTTCAGCTCATTTCACTTTGCATCTATTATACAAGTGTTCCCAGGTGTCTCTGAAACTGTCTTTTTCATCACATATTACAGCACAAGAGTATTCCATCACATTCATATACTGTAGCTTGTTTAGCTGTTCCTTAATTGATGGACACTCCCTCATTTTCTAAATCTTTGCCATCACAAAAGGAACTGATAAGTATTTTTCTCTTTCTTTGAAAAATATAATGCAATACAATACAAAATGGACATTGTATATAGATAGTACAGATGGACACTGAGCTGGGGCCAGGATTTAAAAGAGATTGATTGACTGGATCGAAAGGTTAGATTGCTTTTAGGAAATTGCAAGCCTCTTTTATTAAACTGAAATTTCCCATGAAAGCAAAGGACCATATTTTCTTTTGTAAAAATATATTTTTAATTTATATTTTATTTTTCCTAACTACATGTAAAAACATTTTTAACATTCTTTTTTTTAAATTTTGAATACAAATTCTCTCCCCCTTTTGCCTTTCCTCTCATTGAGAAGGCAAACAACTTTATATAGGTTATACATATGCAGTCATGCAAAACGTATTTCCATATTAGTTATATTGTGAAAGAAAACACAGAACACAAAAACCCCAGCAACAACAAAAAAATAGAGAAAGTTTTTAAAAAGTATATTTCAGTCTGCATTCAGACTCCACCCTTTGCCACTTACTCTTGTGGGGGTGAAAGTTGCACTGCCCTCTCCCAAAATGATTGTTCTGGTTGTTCGAAATGTTACTGGTCCACTTCGAGAGGGAAGGACAAACAACAACAACAACACTCTGTTGTTTCTTTCTCTGGAGATGGATAGCATTTTTCATCACAAGTCCTTTGGAATTGTCTTGGATCCTTCACTGAATTGCTGAAAATAGCCAAGTCATTCACAATTGACCATCATACCATCTTGATGTTATTGTGTACACTGTTCTCTAGTTCTACTCATTAATTTTTGTGTCAGTTTATGTAAATCTTCCCAGGTTTTTTTCAGGGTATCCTGCTCATCATTTCTTATGTTACAATAGCATTCCATCACAATCACACAGTTTGTTCAGTCACACCCCAATTAATGGGCACACCCTCAATTTCCAATTATTTGCCACCACAAAAAGAGCTGCTATAAATATTTTTGTACATATAGGTCTTTTCCCTTTTTATTACTTTGGGATATAGAAATAGTAGTGGTATTGCTGGATCAAAGGGTATACATGGCTTTATAGTCCTTTGGGCACAGGTCCAAATTGCTCTTCAGCATAGTTGAATTAGTTCACAACTCCACCAAGAGTGGATTATTGTCTCAATTTCCTACAACATTTGTAATTTTCCTTTTCTGTCATATTAGCCAATCTGATAGGTGCGGTGTGGTACCTCAGAGTTGTTTAAATTTTCATTTCTGTTTTAGAGCATTTTTCCTTATGACGATAGTTAACTTTGATTGCTTCACTTGAAAACTGCCTGGTCATATCCTTTAACCATTTATCAATTAGGGAATGGCTGTGATTTTTATAAATGTGATTCAGTTCTCTATATATTTGAGACATAAGGCCTTTATCAGAGAAACATGCTGTAAAAGCTCTTTTGTTTCTCTTTTATGTGAGATAATTTATTCAGTCTACCTCTCATTTTCCCCTTTTCCTAGTGTATTCTACTTCCTCACCCCTTAATTTAAAAATTTTTAGATATCATATCATCATTTTCAATTTAAATCCATGTCTTCTGTCTATGTATACTCCTTCTAACTGCCAAAATAATGATAAAGTTCTTAGGAGTTACAAGTATTATCTTCCCATTTAGGAATGTAATTGATTTAACATTATTGAATCCATTATGATTTCTCTTTCATGTTTACATGTTTGTGCTTCTTTTGAGTCTTATGTTTGATTATCAGATTTTCTATTTCATTGTTAACATATGCCCATTTTTTCCCCTGAAGGATCATACTTAGTTTTATTGAGTAGGTGATTCTTGGATGTAATTCCTAGTCAGGAATATCATGTTCTAAGCTCTCATTTTTTTTAATGTAGAAGCTGCTAAATCTCATGTTATCCTGGCTATAGCTTCATGATATTTGAATTATTTCTTTCTGGCTGTTTGCAATATTTCCTCCTTGACCTGGGAGTGCTGGGATTTGACTATTATCTTCCTGGGAATTTTCATTTTGGAAATTTTTTCAGGAGGTAATCAGTGGATTCTTTCCATTTCTACATTACCTTCTGGTTCCAGTATATCAGGGTAATTTTTCTTGATAATTTCTTGAAATATGATATCTAAACTCATTTTTTTTAAATCATGGCTTCAAGGTAGTCCAATAATTTTTTAAAATTATCTCTCCTCAATCCATTTTCCAGTTCCATTGTTTTTCCAATGAGATATTTCATATTTTCTTCTATTTTTTTCTTTTTTCCCCACTTTGTTTCTTGATGTCTCATGGACTCAGCTTTCACTTACCTAATCTTCATTTTTAAGGAGTTATTTTCTTCATTGAGCTTTTGCACCTCCTTTTCCATTTTACCAATTCTACTTTTTAAGGAATTCTTTTATTCAGTGAATTTTTGCATTTATTTTTCCATTTGGTCCATTCTGTTTTTTAAGAAGTTATTCTCTTCAATGGATTTTTGTGCCTCTTTTTCCATTTGGCCTATTCTGTTTTTAAGGTGTTATTTTCTTCAAGTTGGGTTTTTTTTTCCTTTTGTGGTTCCTTTATTTGTTGACTCATTTTTTTTCATGATTGTCTTGCATTGCTCTCATTTTTCCTCCAATTTTTCTCTACCTTGATTTGAAAATCCATTTTGAGCTCTTTCAGGGATTCTTTCTGGGCCTGAGACCAACTTACATTTTTCTCTGAGGCTTTGGATAGTAATTTTAACTTTGTTATCTTCTGACTTTGTTTTGATCTTCCTTGTCACCATAGTAACTTTTTATGGTCAGGTTCTTTTTGGGCTATTTGCTAATTTTTCTTGACGATTTCTTGCCCTTTAACTTTGTGCTAAAGTTGGGCTATGTTTGCAGGGTAGAGGGGGCACTGTCCCAAAATTTAGGGTTTTTTATACAGCTGTTTTTGGAGATGGTTCTAGGGTCTCTACATTTTCAGTTCTTCCAAGGTGGTATGATCTAAGGAGAGGTGCATTTACTACTCTCCTGGCCTTTGCTTTGATCTGTGACTGATCACAAGCACTTTTTTTCTGACCTGGAACAGTGACAACCACAAGCTCTGGAGTGCTAGTGCCCCTCCTTACCCTGGGACTGCGACCCATATCCCCATATGGTCAATGAAACAGAGTACTGCACTCTGTGCCAGTAAAGGGACTCCTGTAATCTCCCTCTGACCAGTTGTCCAATCCCCTTACTTTTCATGGGCTGAGAGTTGATGCAAATTCACTTGTCCCCAAGGTCTGCTACTGGCTTGTTGGGGTATGGTCTGCTATTGTCTTATAGGGGCATTGCTAGTGCTAGACTGCACAATACTCTCACCATGGAAACCTTCTTGCTGACCTTCTAAATTGTCATGGGCTAGAAAATAGTTTCATCCCATCCTTTTGTGGGTTCTGCTGCTCCAAAATTCATTTTGAGGTTTTATTTAAAGTTGGTTGGAGGGGAAATTGAGAGAGCTTAGGCAAATCCCTGCTTTTTCTCTGCCATCTTGGTAGAGGCCAATATAGTCAATACAAATGTTTTGCTACTTGGCATTGAGATGTGGAACACCATTACCTCCAAAGAACTAAGGATGAGTTTCACACAGCTGTGAACAGACTAGAACACATAACCAATAGAGAACTCTGGAAAAGAGGACCAATGACTATTCTCAAGGAATTGTATAATGGAAGATAAAATGGTTTGGTCACATGGTGTGAGTGAGAGATTATAGGTGGGTGACCAATGTATTCCTCTGGTATGCTCTCAGTGTTAGGAGAAAGCAAGGAAGGCTGCCTATCAGCATGTAGGACCCCTGCAGATACTTGTTGCAGACTTGTGATACAATATGGCTAAGAGTCACATAGGGTGGAGAAGCATAGATCAGTCTCACTCTCTATTGCTGGGTGGTACTCCTGAACTGCTGAGTTCATAGATCCATTTGAGTTGAGTCAGTTGGCAGTAAAAGCAATCTTCAATTACCTTGTTTTCCTGTGCCCAAATGTCAAATACTGAGAAACAGCCTCATGTCTTTTTGGTCATTTAAGGATTCCAGTTGCTGGGGGATTTTTCCAGAGGAAGAAGAGACCTGTTTCTGGGGATACATTCCTTAGTGTACATAGAATCATGAAAAATAAGAAAATGTAGCACTGGACGTGTCAGTCAGGCCAATATGTCCTTAGGTGTAGGTGTTTCATTGAAGAAAAAAAATATTACCATACTTATCAGCAGCAAGTCAAATTCAGCTGCTTTTTAGGTAAAGAATATAGAACATGAAGGAACATGACCAGCATCAGATATGTAGTCACCACCGGATCTAGGACTCCCTAACTTTGGACCTTGGAATATAGATGTTACAGGAACAATTCAAACAGATTTTTGCCAGGGAAAATTCAGGACTGATTGTTGAGCTTGAGATAACCCAAGGTGATGTTTGTGGGCTAAGACAGTTTCAATAAAACTGTCAGAAAAAAATCCCAACTCCATTTACAATCTTAAGGAATAACCTAATGAAGATGATCAATCATGGGAAGATAACAAGGTCCAGTCAGGTACTGTAAAAGGAACTTAAGAGCTCTATCTAATACAGTTGAATGGGGTGCAGGTAGAGGACATCTATATTATATATTTGTATGGAAGTAGAAACAATTCCAAGAATATGAGGTCATGTAGGGTACATTATAGAATAAAAACAATTTTGAATCAGAGATAGAGACCAATTATAGAACCAATCCAATAGGCTTCTTCTACCTGTACTGTTAGTCCTTGGACTATTTCTAGGAGGAAAATATGACAGAAGATCAAACAAGTCAGAGAATCCCAGAATATCAGAGTAGAAAGGCACCTGAAAGACCATTTATTCTGAACTATACAAAAAACAAGAATCCCCTCTATAACATCCTGAAAAAGTAATTATTCAGCTGTTGCTTGAGGACCACATGGGCATGGCACTCATTTGTGATGCTAGACATTTTGAATAAAAGAAACTGGGCTTCTTGGTTTTGCTGGAGGATTTGGCTTTACAAATATACATTCCAAAGGCCATTTTCATATGGGCAGATGACCTGATATCTTCTTTGGGGTGGTGGCACATATTTGAGCTTACAGTTGGAAGTCAGCTAACATATTTTCACAAAACCCAAACACAAATCCTTTCATAATGCAAAGCTCCAACTGTCATCATGTTGTCTGCCACATACTTTTATCGTGGGTTTGAGCTGCTGTAGTGGGAAAGTTAGATATTCAGGACACAAATGCTGCCTTCTGGCAAGTATACATGGTAAGCAGATGGGCTTAGGGGTGAAAGTATTCACATTTATCTTCTTGTTTGATGATCTGTATACTGTGTGGTCTTAAATGTTGGTGTTTCTGCATCACTCCTCAGTTACCCATGCCTTTGCTTATCATTTATTATGTATGTCTATATTGACAGAACAATCTGTTCTGAGGAGGATACACACTACAACTATATTCCTCATGTGACATGTTGAGGACTACTGGAAATTTATACCTCTGTCTTAGGCATAATCAAATATAGCATAACAAATAATTGCTATTTTGGATAGAATCCTTCACTTACTTCAAATTCACCAACATTTGTAAGACACTTGTTAACAAAAATTGCTTTACAGTTCTCAGTCCCTTTATCAAAGTGGGGAGTGCTTGTGGTTTCCCTTTACATTTATTCAACTCAAACCAATAATGAAGAAACAGAGTAAGAAGAGCAATGCAGAAGGCTTAATGTTGGACTCATTACTTTCTCTATATTACTATGGAGGAAGTACCCATAGTTTGAATGCGTTATCTACTGAATCTGAAATCATCAAAGATCAGGAATCTCTTGCTGATCCCCTCCCTTAATATGCTTTGGCCAAGTGATATTTAGAATGGATTATAGAAGCAAGGCCAAAAAAGAAAAAAAAACAGAACTTACTAAGTTATCAAGTATATTAGGCAAAAGAAATATTAGCCATTTGAAGAAAAACATTCTAGAAATTACTGTAAGTCTTCCTCAGTCAAAAGGACCATGATTACAAAATTAATCATAATTCTGATTGGGCTAATTCTTGACCATAAAATCCTCTGCTATTTGTTTCTGAAAGGCACCTGAGAATAGTGGGTAGACTGCTCGACTTTGCATAAGGAAGCTCTGGATTAAGATTCTATTTTTGGTATTATTTCTGTGCTCATGGTCAAGTCACTGAATCTCTCTAAGCTTCAGAAAGCTCTCTCAAACTTACTTACTACATATATAATTGTAATCAGTGGCAAGGTCTTTGATATATTACACATTAATAATCATCTAGAATATGTAGAAATGACAACCTAATTGCATTTCCTATTACTTGGTTTCATAAGATCTCAGAATTAGAAGGGATTTCAGAATTATATGGTCCAATCTGAACACAAACAAGAATACTTTTTACAACATACCCAATTAAGTGGCCATCCAACTTTTACTTGAATACCTCTGGGAGGAACCCAAATAAACTCTTTCTACTTTGTGATGTCTCTAATTGTTTAAGATATTTTTCCTTATGAAATTCATTCTCTGGAAATACCTGTCCTTCCTCTGAACCCTTCTCAAATCTATTTTCTCAAAGTTTCAGGAATCAAATCATGACTGGCTTCCATCTTTTACCCATCACAAATTCTAGGAGGGAGGAGTCACTTCCCCATCATCCTTCCATGTTCCTATCACTTTTATCGAAACAACTAGTTCTTCTGAGATCCAGTTGGTTCTTCCAGTTTTTTATGGATGAAATAATCATTATTGCAGATCAAGATGATGCTTGCTTTCAACAGAGAGAAAGCTTCAGTAGACGTTTGGATGGATAGGTAGATGAGAGCTGATAGATAGGTAGGCAGATAGAGTATTAAGTGCTTTGTATGTGTCAGGAACTATGAGGATACAAATATAAACAAGAAAGACACTCTTTGCCCTTAGATTCATTTAAAAATTTCAATTTAATTTTATTTTTCAGCTCTAAATTCTCTCCCTTCCCTCTACCCTCTCCTACCCATTGAGAAAGCAAGAAAAACAAAACATGTTACAAATGTATAGGCAAGGAAAATAAATTCATGCATTAGCCATGTCCAAAAAAAAAAACAAAGAAAAGAAGATGTGTTTCTATCTTCAGCAAGTCCATCTACTCTTTATCTGGAAGTAAATAGCATGTTTCACTATGAAAAAAAGTAGATAGCATGTTTCATTTGAATTTGTAGTTGGCCATTTCAAATGGTCTTTGAAAGTTATCTTTAAATATTTTTGTTATTATGTCTTCCAGGTTTTCTTCTGAAACCATCTCCATCATTTCTTAAAGCATCATAGGTCTCCATCACATATATATATATATTATAATTTGTTCAGTCATTCCCCAATTGATAGACACCCCACTTCAAGTTTCCAATTCTTCGACAGACATCACAAAAAGCTTTGTATTTTTTTACATATGATTCTTTTTCTTCTTTGATCTTTTTGGAGCATAATTCTAGTTGTGGTATCACTGGGTCAAAGGGCATTTATGGTTTAAATACATTTTGGGCATATTTTCAAAGAGCTTTCCAAAATGGCTGGACAAATTTACAGCTCCATAAATGGTGCAATAAAGTATTTATTTTCCCACAGCCCTACCAGATGAGTGTGAGGTGCCACGTCACAGCTGTTTTAATGTGTTATTTTTTTAATGATTAATGATTTAGAGCATCTTTTCATATAGCTTTTGATAGTTTGTATTTCTTCCTTTGAAGATTGCCTACTGATATCCTTTGACCATTTATCAATTGGGAAAAATCACTCTTATCCTTGTATTTTTTACTCGGTAGTATATTTTATAAATGATAACCTTTATCAGAGAAAGATGTTGCAAAGATTTCTCCCTAACTTCCTGCCTTTATTCTAATTTTAGCTGCATTTGTTTTGTTTGTGCAAAAGCTTTCAAATTTTATAAAATAAAAATGATCCATTTAACCTCTGTGAATCTGCTATCTCTTATCTGGTCATGAACTCTTTCTCTATCTATAGATCTTATAGGTAATTTCTTTCATGCTACTCTAATTTGCTTATGGTATCCTTTTTGTTTAAATCATATACCCATATTGAGCTTATCTTGGTATACGGTTCGAGAGGTTGGTCTATACCTGGTTTCTCCCAGGCTGCTTTTCAGTTATACCAAAAGTTTTTGTTAAATATTGACTTCTTGCTCCAAAAGCTGTGATCTTTGGGTTTATCAAACACTAGGTGACTGTGTTCCTTTGCTTTTGTATATCTGTTCTCAATCTGTCTGTTTCTTACCCAGTAGCAAATTGTTTTGCTGATTATAGCTTTGTAATATAGCTTCAAATCTGATGCAGCTAGGCCTCCTTCCTTTCCACTTTTTCCCCTTTTAATTCTATTCATGTTCTCAACCTTTTCTTCTTCCAGATACATTTTATTATTTTTAATAACTCTTTAAAATAATCCTTTGATGCTTTGATAGGTATGGCACTGAATGAGTAAATTAATTTAGATACTATTCCCATTTTTATTATATTGGCTCAGTTTACCCACGAGCAATTAATATTTCCCTAGCTATTTAGGTCTGTCTTTAATTGTGAAAACCATTTTGTAATTATGTTCATACAGTCCCCACGTATCTTGACACCCTCCCAAATACTTTGTACTGTGTGTAGTTATTTTATTTTTAAACTTATTTTAAAATTTTAACATTCATTTAAAATTTTTGAGTTCTAAATTCTACCTCTAGTCCTTCCCACACACATTGAGAAGGCAAGTAATATGATATCCTGTATGTGTGAAGTCATATTTTCATATTCCAAAATATATTTCCATGTTAGTCATGTTGAAAAAAAGCACGAAAAATAAAGATAATAAAAAATTATGCTTCATTTTTCAGTAGTTGATAAGTCCTTTTTCTGGAGGTGGATAGCATTTTTCATCATGATTCCATCTGAATTGCCTCAGATCATTGAATTTATCAGAGTAGCTAAGCTTTCTTTCATATTGATCATCCTTACAATATTGCTGTTACTGTGTACAATGGTCTTCTGGTTCTACTCATTTTTGTTTGCCTCAGTTCATATGTCTTCTCATGTTTTTCTGAAATCATCCCTTTCGTAATTTTTTATAGCACAATATTATTCCATCACAAGCATGTACCACAAATTGTTCAGTTATTCCGCAATTGATGTGCATGCCTTCAATTTACAATTCTTTGCCACCCACAGAAAGAGCTGCTATAAATATTTCTGTACATATAGGTTTTTTTCCTTTTCTTAGATCCCTTTGGGATACAGGTCTACTAGGTATTGCTAGATTAAAGAGTATGCACAGTTTTATAGCCCTTTGGGCATAGTTCTAAATTGCTCCCAGAATTGTTAGACTGATTTACAACTCCACCAAGAATGCATTAGTATTCCTATTTTTTCCACATCCCCTCCAATATTTGTAACTTTCCTTTGGTGCCATGTTAGTTAATCATGCAAGTGTGAGGTAGTACTTCAGTTTTGTTTTAATTTGCATTTATTTAATCAATAGTTATTTTGAGTATTTTTTCCTATGATTATGGTTAGCTTTGATTTCTTCTTCTGACAACTGCCTATTCATATCCTTTAACCATTAACTCTTATTTTTATAAATTTGACTCAGTTCCCTATTGAGAAATGAGATCTTTATTAGAGAAACTTACTGTAACCCCACCCCATCCCTGCTTCCTTTCTTCCTTCTAATTTTGGTTGTGGTTTTGTTTGGACAAAACTTTTTTAATTTCACGTAAACAAAAGTATCCATTTTTGTTCCCATGATCTTCTCTCTCTCTTGTTTGGTTATAAATTCTTCATTTATCCATAAATCTGACAGGTAAAGTATTCAATGTTTCCCTAATTTGTTTGTGATACTATCCCTTATGGCTATTTCATGTAACCATTGATGTTGGTCAATGCCTAGTTTCTGCTAAACCACTTGTCAGTTTTCCCAGCAATTGTCAAATAATGAGTTCTTGCCCCCAAAGCGTGGGTCTTTGGGTTTTTCAAACATTGGATTACTATGGTAATTTACTACTGTGTAGTATATAACTAAACACCATGCTATTTCTTAACCAGTACTAGATTATTTTGATGATTATCATTTTATTATATAGTTTGAAATCTGATACTGCTAGGCTGCTTTCTTTCATATAATTTTTCATGAATTTCCTTGATATTATTGAACTTTTGTTCTTCCAGATGAATTTTATTACTTTATTTCCTAACTCTATAATGTTTTTGGTAGTTTGATTGGTATGTCACTGAAAAAGTAAATTAATTTAGGTAGAATTATCATTTTTATTATACTGACTTGGCCTACCCATGGGCAATTATTATTTAAACACATCTTTTGTGTATGAAAACGGTTTCATAACTGTGTTCATATCGTTTCTGGGTTTGTCTAGGTAGATATACTCTCAGGTATTTTATATTATTTGTAGTTATTTTAAATAGAATTTCTCTATCTCTTGCTGCTGAGCTTGTTGGTAATATATAGAAACACTGATGATTTATGTGGGTTTATTTTATATCCTGCAACTTTGCTAAAGTTCTTACTTGTTTCAACTAGTTTTTTAGTTGATTTTTTTTTAGGATTTTCTAAGCACACCATCATATCATTTACAAAGAGTGATAATTTTGTTTCCTTGTTGCTTATTCTTATTCTTTTAATTTCTTTTTCTTCTCTTATTGCTATAGCTAGCATTTCTACTAGAATACTGAATAATAAGGATAATAATGGACATCCTTAATTCCCCTCTTATCTTATTGGGAAGGCTTCTAGTTTATACTTACTAAAAATAATGCATGCTCTTGGTTTTAGATATATCGATACTACTTATCATTTTAAGAAAAGTTTTATTTAACCCTATGCTTTCCAGTATTTTTTTTTAAAATAGGAATGGGTGTTGTATTTTGTTAAAGCTTTTTCTGAAGCCATTGACATAATTATATGATTATTTTTACTGATATGGTCAATTTTGCTGGTATTGAACCATCCCTGCATTTCTGGTACAAATCCTACCTGGTCATAGTGATATCAACTTTGTGATATATTGCTATAATCTCCTTGTTAGCATTTTATTTAAACATTTTACATTAGGGGTGGCTAGGTTGCACAGTGAGTAGAGCACTGGCCCTGGAGTCAGGAGGACCTGAATTCAAATCTGGCCTCAGACACTTAACACTTACTAGCTGTGTGACCTTGGGCAAATCACTTAATCCCACTTGCCCTATCTCGCCCCCGAAAACAAAACAAAACAAAAAATAAATAAATAAATGAGCAATTTCAATTTGATATTCATTAGGGGAAGGTATCTTTAGTTTTCTTTCTCTCTTTTTGCTCTCCCTGCTTTGGGTATCAAAACCATATTTGTGTTGTAGAAGCCATTTGGTAGAGCTCCTTCACGTATTTTAAAAAATAGTTTATATATTATAGGAATTAATAGTTCTTTAAATATTTGGTAGAATTCACTTGTAAATACATATAGTACTAGAGATTTTTTCCTAGTTCATTTATGGCTTAATTTCTTTTTCTAAATTAGGGTTATTTAAGTATTTTATTTGCTCTTCTGGACAACTTATACTTTTGTAAATATTCATCTACTTCATTTCGAGTGTCAGTTTTATTGACATACAATTTAGCAAAATAGCTCTTGATAATTACTTTAATTTCATCTTCATTGGTGGTGGATTCACCCTTTTCATTTTGATTTTGGTAACTTGGTTTAATTTTTCTTTTTTTAAAAAACCCAATAATCTATTTTATTGTTTTTTTAAAAAAATAAAATCAGCTCCTACTTTTATTTATTAGTTCAACAATGCTTTTATTTTCAGTTTTATTAATGTTTCACTTAATTTTTTGGGATGTTGATTCTGTCATTTAATTGGGGATTTTAAATTTGTTTTTTTTAAGTTTCATGTTTTCAATGATTTACTCTTTCTCTTTTTTTAATTGATGTAAGTGTTTTGAGATATAAACTTTCCCCTAATTATTACTTTGGCTACATTCTACAAATTTTGATATGTTGTCTCATTGTTGTCGTTATCCTTAATAAAATTATTGATTGTTTCTGTGATTTGTTCTTTGATACACTCCTTTTTTAGGGTTAGATTATTAAGTTTTCAATTAATTTTTAATCCTTGTTTCCAAGACTCTGATTTTTATTGTCTTATGGTCTGAAAAGGGTGCATTTAATATTTCTGCCTTTCACATTCATTCAGGAGGTTTTTTTAATTCCCTAATACCTGGTCAATTTTTGTGAAGTTGCCATGTACAGCTCTGAACACAGTATACTCCTTTTTATTCTCATTCAGGTTTCTCCAGAGATCTATAATATTTAACTTTTTTTTTTAAAAAAATTCTATTAATATCCTTAAGTTCTTTCTTATTTATTTTATGGTAAGGTTTATTTTTTATTTTTTGGTAATTCTTTTTTCTTTTCTTTTCTTTCTTTCTTTCTTTTTTTTTTTTTTTACTTTTTGGAGGGGACAAGGTAGGGCAGTTGGGGTTAAGTGACTTACCCAAGGTCAAGGCTAGTTTTGCATTAATTGTCTGAGGCTGGATTTGAACGTCCTTCTGACTTCAGGGCCAGTGCTTTATTCTCCACCTAGCCGACCCTGTGGTTAGGTTTATCTAGTTCTGAGAGGGCAAAGTTGTGATTTCCCATTAGTATAGTTTTGCTGTATCTTTCTCCTTATAACACATTTGATTTTTTCCTTTACAAATTTGGATACTCTGTCATTTGGTACATATATGTTTAGTATTGATATTACTTCATTGTTTCTATTTCCTTTTAGCAAAATGCAGTTTCCTTATTTCTTTTAATTAGTTCTAGTCTTGCATTTGCTTTGTCTGAAATCATGATTGCTACTTCTGTCTTTTTTTTTTTTTAACTTTAGATGAAGCATAATAGATTCTGTTCTAGCTCCTTACCTTAACTCTGTCTTTCTGTTTCAAGTGTTCTTTGTAAACAACACATTGTTGGATTCTAGGTTTTTATCCATTCTGCTATATCCTTCCATTTTATGGGTGAGTTCATCACATTCACAGTTATACTTGCTATGTATTTCCCTCCACCTTATTCTCTTCTGTTTATCCTTTATCTCTCCTTTTTTATCCTATCCTTCCTCAAAAGTCTGTTTTGCTTCTGACCACTCCTCCCTTAATCTGCCCTCACTTTTGTCACTTTTCTTTTATCTCCTCCTATTTTCCTGTTTGGTAAAATAGATTTCTATACTCAATTGACTGTGTATAATTATTCCCTCTTTGAATTCCAGTTAGAATAAAGTTCAAGTGTTGCATGCCAGCCCCTACCTCCATATTTTCTCCTCCACTGTAAAAGTTCTTCCTTGGATGCCTCTTTTATGTGGGATGACTTTCCCCATTTTGACCTTCCTTCTTCCTTATCCCAGTGCATCCTTCTTTATCATCCCTTCATTTAAAAACATCATCTCAACATAGTCAACTCACACCTGTGCCATCATGTATACAAACTCCTTCTAACTCCCTTATTGATAATAAAATTCTTAAGAGTTTTCTTAATTCTTAAGAGTGTCATCTTCCCACATAGGAATATAAACATTTTAACATTATTTAGTCCCTTATGATTTCTCACATTCACAGTTATGATTACTATCTGTGTCTTTCCCTCCATCCTATTCCCTCCCCTGTTTATGTTCTTGTTTCTTCCTTCTCCCTTCCCCTCCTTAAGGGTTTTCCTTTTGACTGCCACCTCCCTCAGTATTCCCCCCCTGTACCCTCCTCTATGCCTACCCTTTCCCCTTACTACTATTTTCCTCCCTTCCAACCACCCCCCTCCCCTTTATCTTCCCTTACCCTCCTACTACCTGTAGGGCACAGTGGATTTTTATACTTACCAATCTGCTCTCTCCCGTCTCTTCTCCTATACCCCCTTCAACTTTTCCAGTAGGACAAGGTGAATCCTCATGCCCCAATACCTGCACATTTTATCTCCCAATTATATGCACAATAGTATTAATCATAGTATTTATATATTTTTTAAAATTGGTTTTAAAAGGGAGATAAACAACTGAGTATGTACTGTACATGTGTAGCTATGCAAAACATTACCATAGTAGATATATTGTGAAAGACTGACTATATTTCCCTCCCTCCCATCCCACCTCACACCTGGTCCATTCCCCACTTTGACCCTGTCCTTTTTCAAAAGTGGGTGTTTCCAACTCCCCCCCCACCAGCCTGCCCTCCCTTCCATTGACCCTCCTCTCATCCCCTTCTCCCTTACTTTCCTGTAGGGTGAGAAACCCTATTTAGTATGTATGTCATTCTCCCCTGATCCAAATTCAATGAGGATAAGGTTTTGCCTTCCTGTTCTTCCCCTCCCTTGTAACCATCTTCCCTTGCTTCTTCTATCTGAAATAGGTCACCCCATTCTGTCTTTCCCCATCTCCTCTCAATATATTCCTCTCTCACCTCTTAATTTCGTCTTTTAAGTATCATCCCTTCCTATTAAATTCAACCTGTGCCCTCTATCCATGTATACCTGAAAACACATATACACATTCACATATATATTCATATACCCATATACCCTTCTTCAACTATTTTCATACTGAGAAAAGTTTCATCAGTTACAATTATTGTTTATCCATGTAGGAATGTAAGTAGTTCAACTTTGATAAGTTCCTTTTGATTTCTTTTCCCAGTTTGCCTTCTCAAGCACCTCTTGTTTCTTGTATCTGAATGTCAAATTTTCTATTCAACTCTGGTTTTTCCATCAAGAATGCTTGAAAATCCTCTATTCCACTGAATGACCACATCTTCCCCTGAAACATGATACTCAGTTTTGCTGGGTAGATAATTCTTGATTTTAATCCCAGGTCCTTTTACCTGTGGAATATCATATTCCATGCCCTTTGGTCCCTCAGTGTAGTAGCTGCGAGATCTTGTGCTATCCTGATTGTGTTTCCACAATATTGAAATTGTTTCTTCCTGACTTCTTGTAATATTCTCTCCTTTATCTGGGAATTCTGGAACCTGGCTACAATATTCCTAGGAGTTTTCTTTTTGGGATCTTTTTCAGGAGGTGATTGGTGGATTCTTTCAACCTCTATTTTGCCCTCTGGATCTAAAACATCAGGGCAATTTTCCTTGATAATTTCTTGAAGGATGATTTCTAGATTTTTTCTTTGATTATGGTTTTCAGGTAGTCCAATAATTTTTAGATTATCTCTCCTGGATCTATTTTCCTGGTCAGTGGTTTTTCCCATGAGATATTTCACATTGCCTTCTATTTTTTCATTTGTTTGGATCTGCTTAATAGCATCTTGATTTCTCATAAAGTCACTAGCTTCCATTTGCTCCAGTCTAATTCTGAAGGAATGATTCTCCTCAGTGAGCTTTTGAGATTCTTTTTCCAACTGGTAAAGTCGGCTTTTTAGGGCAGTCTTCTCCTCATTGGCTTTTTGAAAAGCCTCTTTTGCCATTTGAGTTAGTCTATTTTTTAAGGTGTTATTTTCCTCAGTCAGGCTGTTAACTCTCATTTCATACTTTTCTTGCATCTTTCTCATTTCTCTTCCCAATTTTTCCCCTACTTCTCTTATCTGCTTCTTAAGGTCCTCTATGGCTTGTAACCAGCTCGTATTTTCATTTGGAGTTTTTGGTGCAGGAGTTCTGACCTCACAGTCCTCCTCCTGTTCCATGCTTTGACCTGCTTTGCCCCCCAAATAGGAGTTTAATGTTGAATTTTTCTACTTATTTTGTTTCCTTTGCCTAGGCATATTGCCACTCAATTACTTGACTTTTGGGCTTGCTGCCACAGTAGGACTCTGCCCCCACGCAGGGGATCTTCCATCCCAAAGGCTGGGGATTTCCCAACTTCCGGAGGTATTAGTTGGGTGGCCTCTGTAAAGCCTCCACATGCTCTGGCAAGCTGGTCACACACTCCAAGACCTCCACCCCAGACTACAATTCAGATCCAAGGAGGGTAAAGCAAGAACGATCACCCCCTCAGACTGATCACCGGATCCCCCTACAGTTCGAAGGCTAGGAGCTGAAGCTGCAACATGGCAATGTGGTGCAAGCTGCATCGACTCCAGAGCAGCTTCTCGCCCCCAGGGGAAAGAGGCCTCCCAACCATGCTCTCCCAACTAGTCCCAAAGTCCATAGGCCACTGACCTCTCACTTTGTCCTAGGCATCTATATGTTGATAATTCTGGAAACGCCACAGCTCGGTGTTGTGGGGTCCCTCCAGTCAGCTGCTGATCTGGCTGCCCTGGAGCTAAAACCTCAGACTCAGGAGGATCTGGGCTCGGCTCCCAGAGCGCTGTGCTGGCCACTCCCTGCTGGGTTGCCGGACTGTCCTCAGTGGGAGGTTAGCTTCTCTGTGTCATTTTGTGGGTTCTGGAGCTCCAGAGGTCATTCAGAGTCCCCCTTTTACATAATTTTGAAGTGGTGTGGGCAAGAGCTCCATGAAAATGCTGTTTCTACTCTGCCATCTTGGCTCTGCCCCTGAGGGCAAATTTCAGTATTCCTCTCCCTCCCTTCTTTCCCTCTATTATAATGAGTTTTTGTGTCTTTTCACATTAGAATCCTAAACTTAACTAATTAGGTTGATCCCTCTTTGAACCAGAATCAATGAGAATAAAATTCATATGATGTTCATCTCCCTCCCTCCTTTCCCTCTACTATAGTATGTTTTTATGCCTCTTTGTATTGCATACTTTACCTTTTTCTGCCTCTTCCTTTCCTTTTCTCCCATTACAATCCCTTTGTACCCCATAATAAAGTTTTTTTTTATCATCAGATTAGTTCATATATACCCATGCCCTCTATGTATATCCTTCTTAAATGTCACAATAATTATATAAATTTCAATATTGACAGGTATCTGCTTCTCATATACGGATGTAAACAGCTGTGGGTCCTGCTCTTTCTCTTACCCAGCTCCAACCAATCCTCTGTCCTGTGGGGAGACAGCTGTGAATCACAGTTGGGGTGTGTGAGTCCACTGGCTGGGGCTCCTTCTCACTCTGCCATAGTCTGCTCTTAGGTACATGCTGGTGCAGACCCTGTGTGCTCTGTGCTCCCCCTGCCCAGATGTACATGGGCACTTTCCTGGGCTGGGAATCTGCCATGCTTTGTCTTTCAATGGGTTCTATCACTTTGAAATCCATTCAGATTCACTTTTTAAAGTTTAGTGATGGAATTCATGGAGGAGCTTCCTGCTTACTTTGACAATTCTTTTTTTAAGTTGTTATTTTATTCCTTTTTTTCTTTGTTCTTTTATTATCAAGCTGTTAATTCTCTTTTTATAATTTTCTTGCATTACTCTCATTTCTTCTCCCAATTCTTCCTATGCCACTCTTATCTCTTTATTTAGCTCTTTCAGGAATTCTTCTTGGGTTTATGTGCAATTTGCAGGTTTTTTCCTTTGCTTGTAGCTCTTTTTATGATGTCTTTTTTTGAGTTTGTGTCTTCTTCATCATCACAGTACTTTTTTAATGTCAGATTCTTTTTTGTTGTTGTTTACTCATTTTCCCAACCCATTTCTTTTTTTTTTTTTTTTTTTTGCTTTTTGGAGGGCAATTGGGGTTAAGTAACTTGCCCAAGGTCACATGGCTAGGTTTTTGTTTGTGTGTGCGTTAAGTGTCTGAGGCTGGATCTGAACTCAGGTCCTTCTGACTCCAGGGCTGACGCTCTACTCACTGTGCCACCTAGCCGCCTCCCCCCCAACCCATTTCTTGACTTTGAACTTTATATTGAAGTTGGGCTCTGGTTTTACCTGGGAGTTAGGAGGTACTGCCCTTAGCTTCAGGCTTTTTCACCCTGCTCATTCTGGGGATCTATAATTTTTTTGGTGTTTCCAAGATTGAGTGATCTATGGAGAGCTGTGGTGACTGTTTTCCTGGTCTGCACTCTGTTTTCTTTTACCAAGAGAGGGCCTATGTTTCCCTGTAGCTACAAGAACTAACACTCCTCTTAGCCCTGGAACTGTGACCAGGTCCTTTGCTCTCCCACAGCCAGAAGTGCAAGTGCTCCTTTTGGTCCTAGAACTGTGACCACAGTCCCTACCTCTTTGTGATCAACCACAACTACTCCTCTCTGCACTAAAACTATGACCTAGAACTGCAAATGGTCAATGAAGTTTCCAAATAGCACCAGGTTCTGCACCCAGTAACAGCAAAGGGTCTCTGTAATCTCTTTTTTACCCGTTGTCTGTCTTCCTTACTGTTCTTGGGCTGAGAGCTCCTGAAGCTGCTACTGTCACTTTGTTATCACCATCTCTAAGGCTGACCACTGACATTGCTGCTTCCTACTTTTGAGGCTGGACCCTACTCTCCTACCAATCTCTTAAGTTCTCTTGGATTGGAAAAATGTTTTACCCAAATCTTTTTTTGGCTATACCACTTCAGAGTTTAATTTGACATGTTATTTTAAAGTTGTTTGGAGGGGAATGTTGGGAGACTTCAGTTGGGTTGCTGCCTCTACTTTTCTATCTTGACTCTGCTCCCCTCCCTTCATTGTTAGCCATTAACCTGATCAGGGCACATCACATTTTCCTGTCTTCTTCCTCTCTGCTTCCCTTTTACAAGCTCTATTTTTATATTGATAATTTCTTTTTTTGTCTTAATGTTATTCCTAGTACTTCTAGGACTATGTCAAATAACAGAAGAAAATGCATACATCCTAGCTTTACTCTTGCATTTATTGAGAAAACTTTTAGTATTTCCCCATTGCATATAATGCTAGCTTTTGGTTTTGTATGCTTTTTATAATATTATTAGAAAGATCCTCTTATGCTTGGTTTGTAGGGTGTTTAAAAATATATATGTGAATGTTGTGTTCTGTCAAAAGGTTTTTCATTATATATTGATATAACCATGTGGATTTGAATGTTTTTTTTGACATTTTAATTATGTTAGTTGATTTTCTAGAGATGAACTCACCATACATCCCCAGGATAAGTACAGAATAATCATGGTGAATTAAAAAAGTTAATTGCTGTACTCTTTTTGTCAGAATTTTATTTAAATTTTAAAATTTATATTCATTAGCTATATTGATACGTAGTTCTCCATTTTTGCTTTGTCCTTCCCTGTTTTAGGTATTAGGACTATATTTATATCATAAAAGGAACTTGATAGAGTATTTTATTTGTCATTGTTTTGAGAAAAATTTTAATAGTATAGACCTTCTCAACAAAGTTCTACTCTTGTGCCTCACTATGGCATAGAGGTAGTCTTGTCACCTCAAAAGCTTTGCTATTGGAACACAAGTTCTTGCACTACAAACAGAAGAAAAATGGGAAAGGTTTTTAAATATATATGTGTGTATTTATATAATATGTATATATATTTCCTCAATTACATGTTAAAACAGTTTTTAACATTTGTCTTTTTTTAGTTTTGAGTTCTAAAATCTGCCCTTCTCTCTCTCTTTTTCTTCCTCTCCCCCCTCCCTGAAATGGTAAGCAATCAGATATAGTTTATACATGGGCAATCATGTAAAACATTTCCATATTAGACATTTTGTACAAGAATATTTGAAAGAAATGAGAAAGAAAAAGAAAGTGAGGGGGTGGCTAGGTGTCGCAGTGAATAGAGCACTGGCCCTGGAGTCAGGAGGACCTGAGTTCAAATCCAGCCTCAGACACTTAACACAAAACTAGCCATGTGACCTTGGGCAAGTCACTTAACCCCAATTTCCCTGCCTTACCCCCTCCAAAAGAAAAGAAAAGAAAAGAAAAGAAAAAGTGAAAATAGCGTGTTTCAGTCTGTATTTAATGATACCAGTTCTTTCTCTGAAAACAGATAGTATGCTTCAACCTTAGTCCATTGGGATTGTCTTGGATCATTGTATCACTGAGAATAGCTAAGTCATTCAGTTATTCATCAAATAATGTTGTTGTTACTGTATAAAACATTCTCATTCTGTTCACTTCAGTTTGCATCAATTCATGTCAGTCTTTCCATGTTTTTCTGAAATCATCCTGCTTGTCATTTCTTATAGCACAATACTATTGCATCACAATCATATACAACATTTTGTTTAGCCACTCCCCAATTGATGGGTATCCCTTCAATTTCCAATTCTTAGTCACCACATATATGTATATACATTTATATACACATGTGTGTCTGTGCAAGAAGTAATACAAATGTGAGGACACTGAAGGACCCAGATGTAAGGTCTTAAAGGTACCTGGGAGAGACAAAGACACCAAAGATGTGGAAAAAATCTTGGACCTTGTTAATACCTTAAAGTTCTTCTCTGTTCTTTAATGCCTCAGGTGTGGTGGTATGGGAAAAGCACTGAATTAGTAATTTTGGAGGCTTAGGCTATTGTGACTTTAGACAATCTATAAAAGGAAAGGATTGGAGTGATTATCTCTAAGGTCCCTTTGAGTTCTAGTGATCTATGAATCTATGACTCTAAAGGAGGTAAAAACAAGATCCATTTGCATTTTTTGTATGTTTTAAGGAATGGACACAATTTTTTCATTTTACTAGAAAAACAGGGATTCCTAATGTGTCAGGGCAGGGGAGAAGAGAAATGATATCAACACAAGCTAAAGTAATTTTGTTAAACAAATGTAAATTATTTGTGACATAATGAATTTGATACTGAGGGGGTGCCATCAATTGGAGAATGGTCAAACAAGTTATGGCATATGAATGTGATAGAATACTATTGAGTTGTAAGGTATGATGAAGGTGACAGTTTCAGAGATACCTGGGAAGAACTGTATGAAAAATGCAAAGTGAAGTGAGTAGAACCAGGGGGGGGAGCAATTTATAAAATCACAGCAATATTATAAAGACAAATAATCTTGAATCAATTAGAAACTTTAATCAATGAATGACCAACCATAATTTCAGAGAACTCATAAGAAAACATGCTACTCACATCCCAATAGAGAAGCAATGGACTCAGAATGCAGATGGAGAGTTTTAACAAATGGCCAGGTGTTTTTTAACATGGCAGAAATGTGTTTTACTTGACTACATATGTTTGTGACAGGGGTTCTAGTTTTCATTCACATTGTGGTGGGGAGGAGGAAGCTGGGAAAGAGAGAAGCAAATTTTTGTTTTGTTAGAACAATCATGCTATAAATAATCACTGCCCCTCCTATAAGTCTGTCACTATATCTAGTACTTACAAATACCATGCTTTTCTCTGGTAGGTGTTATCTATGGCAAGCCATAAGGAGATTGAGCAGATATGGACAATAATATAAGAATATGTTTGGGGAAAATATATTCATATGTGTATATATATACACATATATGTATACATTTATAATGATTTTTATAGTTGTTGAATCCCCCCATGTACCATGTTTTCTTCATTGATTTTAAAAATAATATTGTTAGTATTTCTTAAAGTGATTAGTATCCTCAAAGTTCTTGTCAATGCCTTAAATATCTACCATTAAATCCTTGAAATTGCAGGGTCTGTCGGATGACAAACATGATGAGCTTTAAGTTTCCATAATTCCCACAAAAACCTAAATAAAGAAGAGTAGTTTTTGTAGTGTAGAGGTATTCTTGTTTATCTTTTTATCTCCTTCCCTTATCTTCCTTCCCTCCATTCTCATAACTGCAGTTCAGAGCTGGTACCCACTTTACATTTTCCAGATTAGGATCAGCTAAATCAAGAACTGCTGATACTATATCTACTTTAAAATTGAGTTAGCCTGATATTGAATTTAGCCATTTTTGCCATCAAGTATGAATTAATTTGCTTTTGAAATAGTAATTGCAGAGGTCTGACAATTCTCAGATCAACCAGATGAGACTGCAAGGGGTAACTCACTATAGATGGAGTAAACATGCCCAATGTACCTCATTAGGAGGATTTAGACTACCTCTTTTAGTCTCTAAATTGATTGAAGATGTTGCGGATCTCTGAGAATTTTGTGTTGGGCCTACTGAAAAAAAAAAAGGTCAAATTAGAGAGATCCTAGGAGAGCAGAGCACAGAATGGAACCAGAGGGTGGTGGTGGTAGTACTGGTGGTGATATAGGGTGGATTATGCATGAGGCACCTGTATTAGTGGATAAAGTATTGGGCCTAGAGTCAGGAAGACCTATCTTCTTAAGTTCAAATCTTGTCTCAGATACTTACTAGCTGTGTGACCCTGGATGAGTCATTTACACCTGTTTGCCTCAGTTTCCTCCTCTCTAAAATGAGCTAGATAAGGAAATGGCAAACCCTCTCATATCTTTGCCAGAAAAAACCCAAATGGTGTCATGAAGCCTCAGACACAACTGAAACATCCTCTCCTGTCCTCCCCAGATGTTAAGGTACCTAGAAAAGTAAGAAAGTCTCTTAAGCCCCTGGAAACCCACAGAGGATAGAGCCACACACTCAGCATCCAGGGCAGGGGGACTATTCAGAGAGAGAAGGTAGGGTCTGGGATCGCCACTTTGTTTTTATTTAATTTATTTAATATTTATTATATTTATTTTATTTATATCCCCATTTTATTTATATCCTTCATTTTAAGGAAAGCACCCAGTTAAGGCATGTCTTCTTGGGCTCCATTTCTGACTCTAGACTTTCATCACTTTGCCCCAACCCTTGAGGGAGTCCTCCACTCCTCACCTGCTTTTCAGCTCCCTTTTATTTTTTGCTTGCACCATTAGAACATTAGAATATAAGCTCCTTGAGAGAAGGGATTCTTGAATCCAATCTCAGACAGGATTAACTAGGAACGCAAATCACTTAATCTGGTTTGCTTCAGTTTCTTCCACTGTAAAGTGAGGATTATTAAAGCACCTACCTCAAAGTGTTGTTGTGAGGATCAAATGAGATAATACTTGTAAAAGTATATGGCTTAGTATATAGTAGGCATTTAATAAATGCTTATTTCCAAATTTTTACAGCCAATGTCTCTAGTAAAGGCTTAATTTCTCAAATATATAGAGAACTGAGTCGAATTTATAAGAATACAAGTCATTGGGGGTGGAGCCAAGATGGCAGCATAGAAGCAGGAAAACTCTGTGTGCTCCCCCAATAACCACCTTAAATACCTATAAAAATTACTCTAAACAAACTTTAGGGTTACAGAGCCCACAAAGTGACAGAGAGAAACAAACCTCCCACTGAAGGCAGCCTGGCAGTTGGACAGGAAGGGTCCACTGCAGCATGCTGGGAGCAGAGCCCAGTCCTGCATGAGCCCATGGTTTTAGTATCAGGGTGGCCCAGACCACCTGTGGCTGGAGGGACTTTAGGAGAGTGGATCACCAGCAGCTGTGGTGGTTTACAGAATTATCAACCCATAAATGCAAAAGACAAAGTGAGAGGTCAGTGTAGACTTTGGGAAGAGGGGTCTGGGAGTGTGGTCTGGCCTCTGCTCCCCAGAGGGAGAAGTGACTGAGGAGCAGTGGCTGCTTTGGTGTGGCTGCTTCAGAGCTCCTGGCTTGCAGATTGTAGGGGGACCAAACAACAAGTCTGAGGGGTAATTGCTCTTGCTTTAACCTGTTTGGATCTAGATTGCTGTCTAGAGTGGAAGTCCTGAGGTGTGTTACCAGGCACTAGAGCTAGTGGAGGCTTCAGGGAGAGCAGCCAACTAATAGCTCTGGAAGCTGCAAAAACCCCAGCAATTTGGGACAAAGCTCTCCTCTTTGGAAGCAGAGTTCTACTGTGGCAAAGAGCTCAAAAGTCAAGTAATTGAGTGGCAACATGAGCAAGCAAAGGAAGCAAAGCAAGCACAGCAACCTGCCACTAGATTCCTTTTTTGGGGACAAAAAGGATCAAAGCATGGAACAGGAGGAAGACAGTGAAGTCAGAACTCCTGCACCAAAAACTTCCAAGAAAAATATGAGCTGGTTACAGGCCACAGAGGGCTTAAGAAGGATTTTGAAAACCAAATAAGAGAAATGGAGGAAAAATTGGGAAGAGAAATGAGAATGATGCAAGAAAATCAGGAAAAGAGATCAACAACCTGACTGAAGAAAATAACACCTTAAAAAATAGAGTAGCTCAGATGGAAAAAGAGGCTCAAAAAGCCAATGAGGAGAAGACTGCCTTAAAAAGCCAAATTTGCCAGATGGAAAAAGAATATCAAAAACTCACTGAACAGAATCATTCCTTCAGAATTAGATTGGAGCAAATGGAAGCTAGTGACTATGAGAAATCAAGATACTATTAAACAGATCCAAACAAATGAAAGATTAAAAGGCAATGTGAAATATCTCATGGGAAAAACCACTGACCTGGAAAATAGATACAACAGAAATAATTGAAAAATTATTGGACTACCTGAAAGCCATGATAAAAAAAAAAACCCACAAATCATCCTTCAAGAAATTCTCAAGGAAAATTGCCCTGATGTTTTAGATCCAGAGGGCAAAATAGAGGTTGAAAGAATCCACAGATCACCTCCTGAAAAAGATCCCAAAAAGAAAACTCCCAGAAATATTATAGCCAGGTTCCAGAATCCCCAGATCAAGGAGAAAATACTACAAGCAGCCAGGAAGAAACAATTTCAATATTGTGGAAACACAATCAGAATAGCACAGGACCTGGCAGCTTCTACACTGAGGGACCAAAGGGCATGGAATATGATATTCCAGAGGGCAAAAGAGCTGGGACTGAACCCAAGGGTCACCTACCCAGCAAAACTGAATATTTTGTTTCAGGGGAAAATATGGTCATTCAGTGGAATAGAGGACTTTCAAGCATTCTTGAGGAAAAAACAAGAGTTGAATAGAATATTTGACATCCAGACACAAGAAGCAAGAGATGCCTGAGAAGGTAATCAGGGAAAAGAAATCAAAAGGAACTTATCAAAGTTGACCTATTTACATTTCTACATGGAAAAACAATTAACTGTGACTGATGAACCCTCTCTCAGTATGAAAATAATGGAAGAAGGGTGTATGGTCATATGAATACATATGTGAATGTGTGTATATATGTTTACAGTTATACATGGAGACAGGGCATAGGTTGAATTTGTTGGGAAGGGAGGATACTTAAGGGGTGAAATTATGAGGTGAGAAAGGAAAGTGGCAAGAGGAGATGGGGAGAGACAGGGTAGGGTAAACTATCTCATGTAGAAGAAGCAAGGGGAAGTGGCTGTAGGGGAGGGGAAGAATAGGAAGGCAAAAAGGCAAAACCACATTCTCATTGAATTTGGTTCAGGGAGAGAATGACATACTAAATGGGATATCTCAAACTGCAGCAGAATAGGGGGAAGGGGGATAAGAGGAGGGATGATGGATGGGAGGGCATTTTGGGGGGGAGGGGAGGTTGGAAGTACCCACTATAGAAGAGGGACAGGATCAAGTAGGGAATGGACCAGGTGGGGGTTGGGATGAGTGGGAGGGAATTATAAGCAGCCTTGTACAATATATCTACTATGGTGATGTTTTGCATAGCTAGACATGTACAACATATACTGAATTACTTATCTTCCCAGAGGGAATGGGTGACAAGGGAGGAAGGAAATGGATCTGAAATTCGAGGTCTTAAGATTAAATGTTTCAAATATATATAAATACTATTATTAATACTCTTTTGCTTATAATTGGGAGATAAGATGTGCAGGCATTGGGGCACAGAGATTCACCTTGCTCTAATGGAAAGGTCGAAGGGGGTATGGGAAAACAAATGGGAGAGAGAAGATTGGAGGAAGCGATATCTTGTGGGACTGCTGTTCCGGGATGGTGGGTAGGGGGAAAAACGGGGGAAAAATTGTAACTCAAAATCTGGCGGAAATGAATGATGTAAAACAGAAGTTACTAAAGCATTTGTTAAAAATAAATAAATAAATAAGAAAGATGTTAAAAAAAAAAAAGAAATTCTCAAGGAAAATTGCCCTGATGTTTTAGAACCAGAGGGCAAAATAGAGGTTGAAAGAATTCACTGATTACCTCTTGAAAAAGATCCCAGAAAGAAAACTCCTAGTAATCGAATAGTCAGGTTCCAGAGTTCCCACATCAAGGAGAAGGTATTACAAGGAGCCAAGAAGAAACAATTTGAATATTATAGAAACACAATCGGGATAACACAGGATCTGGCAACTTCTAGATTGACAGATCAAAAGGATTGGAATATGATATTCTGGAAGTCAAAGGAGCTGGGATTAAAACCAAGAATCACCTACCCAGAAAAACTGAGTACCTTGTTTCAGGGGAAAATATGGTCATTTGATGAAATAGAGGACTTTCAAGCATTCTTTTTTTTTTTTTAAGCAATTGGGGTTAAGTAACTTGCTCAAGGTTACACGGCTAGTCATTATTTATGTGTGGGTGCTCATTTTCTGAGGCCGGATTTGATCTCGGGTCATCCCAACTCCAAGGCCAGAGTTCTTACTCACTGCGCCACCTAGCCGCCCCTTTAGGGCAATTGGGGTTAAGTAACTTGCCCAAGGTTACACGGCTAGATTTTTTTTTTGTTTGTGTGGATTAAGTGTCTGAGGCCGGCTCCGAACTCAGGTACTTCTGACTCCAGGGCCTGTGCTCTATTCACTGCGCCACCTAGCCGCCCCATGTTTCAAGCATTCTTGATGAAAAAACCAGAGTTGAATAGAAACTCTGACATTCAGAAACAAGAAGCAAGAAAAGCATGAGAAGTTAGAGAAAAGAAATCATAAGGAACTAATCAAAGTTGAACTATTTACATTCCTACATGGAAAAATGATAATTATAATGTATGAAACTTTTCTCAGTATGAGAATAGTTGAAGGGAATATAAATATAAATATGTATATATATACATACATATATATTTCTATATAGGAGAGTATATGGGAGTATGAATACATATGTGAGTGTGTATATACATGTGTACAGGTTTACATAGAGGGTACAGGACCAATTTAATAGGAAGTGATGATACTTAAAAGGTGAAATTGAGAGGTGAGAGAGGAATATAATGAGAGGAGATGGGGAGAGACAGAATGGGGTAAATTATCTCATAGAGAAGAGGCAAGGGAAAGCTGTTTCAATAGAGGGGAAGAACAGGAAGGCAAAAGGAAATGGTTCAACCTTATTCTCATTGAATTTGGCTTAATGAGGGAATGACATACGCACTAAATAGGGTATCTCACCCTATAGGAGAGTAGGGGAAAGGGGATGAGAGGGGAAATAATGGAAGGGAGGGCAGGTTGGGGGGGGGAGGGAAATTAGAAGCACACACTTTTGAAAAGGGACAGGGTCAAAGTAGAGAATAGAACAAGTGGGGGGCAGAAAAGGATGGAGGGAAATATATCCATTATGGAAATGTTTTGTGTAGCTATACATGTACAACCTATATTGAATTGCTTATCTTCCCAGTATGGGTGAGTGACAAGGGAAGAAGGAAAAAAATCTGGAATTCAAAGTTTTAAAATCAAATGTTTAAAAAATCTATTATTATTATCACCATCATTATTATTATTATCTTTTTTTACATGCAACTGGGAAATAAGATATACAAGCACTGGGGTATAGAGACCCATCTTGCCCTACTAGAAAGTCAGAGGCAGTATGTGGGAGGATATAGGAGAGAGCAGACTGGGGTAGGGGATGTATAGTGGAATCACTGTTTTGGGATGGTGCCTAGGAGAAAGACAGGGAGGAAATTTGTAACTCAAAATCTTGTGGAAATGAATAATGTAAAGAATAAACATGAAATTTAATTTAAAAACAAAAAAACAAATAAAAAGAATGTATGCATTCTCAACAATTATAGCAAATTCTTATGAAATTTGGATGTTATATACATTATATAACTCTCAAAAAAGAATACAAATAATTCCCTAATTGATAAATGGCCAACAGATATGAACAGGCAGTTTTCAGGTGAAGAAATCAAAGCCACGTACAGTCATATATGTGTATATATATATATATATATGTATAGTGAAATAATACATACATATGTAGATATATATGTACATACATATATACACATACATACATACATTTATTATTTTTACATATATATATATATACTTATAGTGAAAAAAATGCAGCATCAGCCCTGGAGTTGGGAGGACCTGAGTTCAAATCTGGCCTCAGACACTTGGCACTTACTAGTTGTGTGATCCTGGGCAAGTCACTTAACCCCAATTGCCTTGCCAAAAAGAATGCTCTAAATCACCATTAATTAGAGAAATGTAAATTAAAATAACTCTGAGACACCCCCTCTCCCCTATCAGATTGGCTAACATGACAGAAAAAGAAAATGACAAATATTACAGAAGATGTGGGAAAATTGGGCACCAATGCACAGTTGTTTGAGTTGGAACTGATCCAACCATTTTGGAGAGCAATTTGGGACTATGCCCAAATGGCAATCAGTTTGTTTCAGCAATACCACTACTAGGCCTGTATCCCAAAGAGATGACAAAAAAGGGGAAAGGACCTACATAAATAAAAATATTTATAGCAGCTCTTGTGATGACAAAGAACTAGAAATTGAGGGGATGCCCATCAACTGGGGAATGGCTGAATAAGGTGTTATATATGAATGCGATGGAATACTATTATGCTATCAGAAATGACAAGCAGATGGATTTTACAAAAACCTAGAAAAACTTATATGAACTGATGCTGAATGAAGTGAGCAGAACCAGGGGGACATTGTATATAGTAATAGCAACATTTTGCAGTGATCAACTATGATTGATGAACTTAGCTCCTCTCAGCAATACAGTGATCCAAGATAATTCCAAAGAACCCACAATGGAAAATGTTATCCATATCCAGAGCAAGAACTGATGGAGTCTAAATGCAGATTGAAGCATACTATTTTTACTTTATTTTTTCATAGTTTTTCCCTTTTGTTCTCTTTTTTCTTCCACAGTATAACTAATTTGGAAATATGTTTTACATGGCTGTACACATATAACCTATATATCGTCTTAGGGAAGAGGGAGAGGAATGACAGAGAAAATTTAGAATTCAAAATTTTATTTAAAAAATGTTAAAAATTGTCTTTACACATAATTGGAAAAAAACAAAATACTATTAAAAAATAAATAAATGCTTATTTCCTTCCTTCCTGCATTCCTTTCTTCCTTTCTTTTCATTGACTAGTAGAGGCATTGGCCTCCATGTGGTCCTTTCTAATTTTTCAGGGAGTTTGTTGTTTGGGTAAGGTTTTGTAGATCTTGTACCAAGCTGCCGATTTCCTTTCCAATTCTTTCTTCCATAGCTCTGTTTTCTTTTCCATATTTTTCTTTAGTACTCTCGTTTCATTTATAAAAATATTTTAAAACTCTTTAGGAAAAAATACCTCTTGCCTCATTTCTTCTAGGAATTCTAGTTGAATTTATATGCAAACTATTTTTTTCCTTTGAAATTTAGTTAGTAGATGTTTTGGAGTAATTCTTTTTTGGGGGGGTGGCTGTTTCTTGATCATCCCTCTTACCATAATAGGTTTTTATGGCAGAATTCTTTTTTTGTTTGCTTATTCTTTGCTATGTCAATGTTAACCTACTTCCTCCTTTTGGACTTTATGTTAGGGCCAAGCTCTGTGCAATTCTAAAGGGAATGTCTGGGCCAGTCCTATTGCTGACTTCTTGAGATATTGAATGTTGTCTCCTGGTATCTCAGTGAAAACTGAGGCTAGAGACCTATCATTCAGTGCTTCCAAAGTGGTCTAATACAGGGCAAAGTCCAACAGTTTGGGCTTTGCAAGTTCGTGACCCGGGACTGTGCAATTTTATTGTTGGCTTGGTCCTAGTCAGAATTGAACTCAGTCTCCATTAGCCAGCTGGAAAGCGTGACAGATTCAGAGTAATGCAGGCTTGGTTCGGTTTGGGATTCTTCCCCTGGTTTTTCAGCTGCAGCCTTCTGATTGGGCTTGAGACTGGAGTGAAGATCTCACTCAGCTCACAGTAGCTTAGAAATACAGAGCTGCTACTTGCTTCTGAACTTGCTCCTTGCATTGATCACAGACGAGAGCCCACAACCACTTCTCCCTCTAGAATGTCACTGCTAGGCACAGTACCCTCCTCAGTCTACCCTGGATATATGACCCAGAATTTGATTGCCAGCAACAGAGCTGCCAGTTGGCACTTGTTCTCACATCTTAAACAAGTCTCAGCTATTCCCTGTGGATTTGGGACCTCTTCTTACCTTGGTGCACAGATTTTCTCTGTGTTGGAATGTTCCCCAGGACATTCCCGGTTGAACCTTATTGCCGATGTTTCCAAACCTTTCTGTTTGTCTCCTCATACCAACAATACTGAGTGACTGTGGGAGAGGGTGGACTGAGAAATGGCAACGAAGAACAATGAGCATTACTCCTCAAACAGTGCGTTGGGGGTAGAAGGAATGAAAGAGCAGACATTGCTGGAAAGGGAGGCCAGGGAGACTGTATCATCAGGAGGGAACCAGGTCTTACTTAAAGTAGGAAAGGAAAATACTTAAGATGAATGCCTACTGAGCAAGCATTACTGAAAACATAGAAAAAGGGTTGGGTAGATTTAGAGTGGGACATGGTAGGGGGTATTAAGAGGAATGGGAATAAAGATAGGGCAGTGACGATAGGAAATGGGATTCTAATGATGATAGTTGATGGTTCATACTGGATGCGGAGAGTATGACCAAGGCACAGGGGGAGTTTGTTAATTGAGGAAAGAGTTTAGATAGATTTTCACTGTCCACAGAGCTTTGGCTTCAGGGGAATCATCATGAAATCAGATTACTACATCACTAGGCTACCATTTCTACATGAACTTCCAATCTAAAACCCATTTGTTTGTGAAAATCAGTTATTATTCTACACATGCAGACATTGAAACAGATTTATTGAATATATACAGTAGCAATTGGCAGGACTATCCAATCAGAAGTGCTGAAGCTTGATTTGGCTAGGAACAAGAAAAGCTCCCTTTTTTCTCTAAAAGACATGAGACATTGTAGAGCAAGGTAAAGGAAGAAATACTTTAGTTCATAATAAATGATAGAAGTACCATTTTCTGACTTGGCTGTGTGTAGAGCTGTTGTACATCAATAATTCCTCTGGGGTAACCTTTCACACTCTTGTGGAGAGGAATGTAATCTTCTTTTGCATCCCATTGGCTTCAAACAGAACTATACATAGAATATCCTTATATGGAATATACATGCCACATATTTACATGCACACATATGTGTATGTCACTTATATTTATTTCTCCTTGTACGAGAATGATTAGCTGCTGCTAGAGATAAGCCTAAATTCAATGAAGTTCATCAATGAAAAGTTTGCCTTCTGGTAAATGAATTTTATTGGGTCAGAGAAACTCATGAATGTCATCTACTGGGGAATGGCAGACCTTGGAATACTGAATCATAGCTTTAGCACTAGAAGAGGTCTGAAGGTCATCTTATTCAGCCTTCTCATTTTACATATGAGAAAGTTGCGGTTCAGAGAGATGAAGGGTGTGACTTACCTGCTTAAAGCTCCATGGGCAATCTGAGGCAGCTGAGCCAGAGTTCTAATTCAGTTCCTCTGGCTCCAAATTCATACCACATTCTGTTTTGTTGGAGGATATACTATGAAAGTTTCCAAAGCATTAAGACTTTTGGGATACCTTGTATGGTATTCTGATCCTCAAAGTGCTTTGAGAGAAAGCTTGACAGTGGATAGAATATTGGACTTAGACTCTGGAAGCCCCGGCTTTAAATATTGTCTCAGATACCTACTAGCTGTGTGACCCTGAATGAGTCACTTCATTCAGCCTCAGTTTCTTCATCTGTAAAATGGTAATGATACTTGCACCTCATTGTATTATTGCAAGGCTCAAATGAAGTGATGTATGTAAAGCTTCAAGTGCTATATCAATGACAGCTATTATTATTTCACATAGAGCAAGTCACCTAGACTTCACTATAACCTAGGAATATAGTCAGGACAGATGCTATTAACCCTATATTACAGTTGGGGAAATAGTCTTGGGTTAAGTGACCTGCCCAAGATCAATTGGCTAATTTGGGGCAGAGGTGGTACTGAGATCCTTGGCCAGTCCCTTTAAGCTATACTGCCATGGCAAGAATAAGGGCTCAGAGGAACCCTGATTTGTAACCAACATTATACACATTAAACGTTTTAACTGCCTTTAGCACTAAAATCCAGAAATGGATCCTATTACACCTTTACTCCAGAAACCAATAAAACAAGCACAAATAAAGAGGTCTTTTTTGTCCAGTTGAGAGTTGGTGGGCATTCACTTGTATTTTGCCCTAATTGCAAAAAAAAAAAGTTTACTTTTGATTCTTGTCAAAATGTCAGGAAATTAACTTCTAGAATATTTACTAATAGAAACCCAATAATGCACAATAATCTATAGAAGTATATCTTTTGTGTAAGAAGAAGCATGGAATAGTGGACGTAATATTGGGCTCAATGTCAGAAAAACATAAGTTCAAATCTTGCCCCTGACATTTAATAGTTTGTGTGGGAGAGTAAACTGTGTTGTGAATTATAGTTGTTACACCTCTATATGCCTCCTGGCTTCTTTCAAAATCTCTGCTAAAATCTTATCTTCTAGAAGAAGCCTTTCCCCTAAGAGCATCTCTAATTTGTTGTAACTATATCTTATACATAGCTGTTTGCATGCCATTTCCACCAAGATTCTGAGTTTCTTGGGAGTAGCCATGGTTTTTTTTTCCTTTGTATTCTTGACACTTAGCACAGTGACTAGCCGACAGTAGGCACTTAATGTTTGTTGACTGTTGACTTGTTTATTCACTCTCAAATCATGTCCCTGTAGCTTTTAGCTACATGCCAATTTTTTTTATGGCAACAACTGGTATTAAAATCAGTTGCTGTTATTCATCCTTCATCTTCGAAGACCAATGACATCACAGGTATTGTCTTCACTTCCATATCAAAATCAGTAAACTCTTTGGAAAGTTGTCATGTGTAGTGTACAGACAAATGGGAAATGCAGAATGTTCTCTCTCATGTTGAGATCTCTTTTTTTGTTTAATAAAATATTTTGTATTTTGTCATTATAGACTGCTGATTTTTCTCACTTTTGATTAGCTTTTTTTCCCCTAGCAGATTGACAGTTTGATGAGGTTTACTTTCATGGAAAAGCCAAGCCTGGCTTCACTTACAATTAGATCCTCAATAATGAACAGGTAGAGTTAAAAAAATATGTGTTCTTAGATATATGACAGGTGTAGTACACATGTCTTGTGTATACTTTTTGGCTACTTCGCTGGTTTTAACAAATAATTGTTACAATACCTGCTTTGATTATATAATGTTCCTATTTGGGTTCCTGTAGCAAAAATATTGCTATGTTCTCTTAAAAAATCCAGAGTTTTATTTCCAAAATTTTTTAAAAGATAAGGCACACCAACACATTTCTTTGAATGACTGGTGGATAAAGAACAATCAGGGGGTGAGTAATGGTTCATAATTATAGATGGCAAAATGGTGTCACTTTTTTTTTGGAGGAAGTAGAAGATAATACCATTAATGCCCAGTCTTCACTGGTTGAAACTGTTTGACAGATAATTGCTAAAAATGCTCTGCTGGATCAGGGAGGAGAGCTCTTATCAATTTCCATCTTTTGCACTTAGCCTAGCTGCCATTTCTTTGAAAATATTGATCAAAAGTACTTATTATCATCTGAGTGGCATAACACAAGTCACTAAGTATTAATGGAAAAAATGTGATTTTGGAAGGATCATTTCTGAAGACAGAGCTCCGTTCTAAGAATAAGATTTGTAGTTAAAAAAATAAAAATAATCTTAAGTACTTACCCCTTTTCTATGAAGAAAATTGGAGAGTATAATTAATGTACATTAAAAATAATTTAAAATTTAAAGACACAACAACAGCTCAACTCATCTTACAATATTGCATTCTGACAAAGGCAGAAGTATCACAAAAAAGTGGGAAGTTAAAGCTCTATCCTTACACATGGAGAGACTTCTTGCCCTAAAGGAAATTTGTCCAATGGAGTCCATTTGTAAAGTTGAGGTTTCAGGGTAATTTCCTTTTCATGCAACAATGTGATCTGAGAGTAGTAATAGCTTAACCCTTAGCCTGCCTGCTATCATCCTATATCTCTCCTCCATTTCCCAGCTAAAATCCTTAAAAAAAAACCATATACATTAGGTGCCTCTACTTCCTCTCCTCTAACTTGCATCTAAGGCCCCTGCAATCTGGTTTTCTAATGTCATCATTTAATTAAACACGCCCGAATTACCATTGATCTCTTAATTGTCAAATTGAATGATTCTTTCTTAGTCCTTCTCTTTTTGGGCCTCTCTGCAGCCTCTGACACTGTAGATCGCCTTCACTTTTAGAACATTCTCTCCTCTGGTTTTTCATGGAACTTCTCTTTCCTGGTTCTCCTGACCCCTCTTTCTCATCACCATTGTTGAATATTTATCCGGATCATGTGCAGACAATCCCCCAAAGCCCTACGCCCTTTACTCTTTTTCTTCTCTATCATTCTAGGTGATCTCATTAGCTCCTATGAATTCATTTATCATGTCTATGCAGACAAACCCAGATCTGTGCATATTTCCAGTCCTAATTTCTCTCCTAAGTATGAGAACTACATTACCAATTGCGTTTTGAACATCTTAAATTGAATGTCCTCGTAGGCATATCAAATTTAATATGTCCAAAACAGAACTCAATATTGTTACTCCTAAATCCTCCCCATATATGAATTTTCCTATACTGTCGAAGACACCATGATCTTCCCTGTCATACAGGCTCAAAATCTCAGAGTCATTCTTGTCTCCTCATTCACAATTATCCCACACATCCAACCTGTTGCCAAATTTTGTAATTTCTTTTGCATATCTTCACAATCTCTTGCATGTGCCCCCTTCTCTCTAGTCAGAGAGCCATCACGCTTATTCAAGCCCTCATCACCTCTTACCTGGACCATTGTAACAACCTTCTATTTGGTCTCCCTGCCTCAGGTCTCTCCCCAGTCCAATTCGTTCTACATTGAACTGCCAAAGTGATTTTCCTAAAATAGATCATGTCACCCAATGAACTCCATTGGCTCTTTATTGTCTCCAGGATCAAATGTAAAATTCTTTGTCGTTTAAAACTTTTCACAACATAGCCTTTTCCTACATTTCTCATCTTCTTTTAGTTTATTATTCTCCATTCACTCTTTACTAGCTATGCTGGCCTGCTTACTATTCCTGGAACAAGGCATGCCATCGGGTAACTCTGCCTTTGTACTGGTTGTCCATGCCTCCCTCCTTGACTAGGCCTCTTCCCTTCTCTGGCTTCTTTCAAGATTCAGGTCAGAGCTTGCATTGGGCAGGAGGCCTTTCCTTGTCTCCCCCTTCTCTCCCATCCTTTTTCTTCCTTACAAGATTATCTTCCACTTCCACATCTTTACGTACCTTGTCATTTACATGTTGTCTCCTCTATTAGCATGTGAGATCTCCGAGGGTGGAGACTATGTTTTTGTCTTTCTTTTTATCCCTAGTGTCTAGCACCATGCTTGATGCATAGTAAGAGCTTGCTGACTGGCTGAAGATAAAAAAGAATGTAATGGTGTTTTTGATATCAGCTGTGAAGTATGGGGAAGCCTACAAAGAAATGCAAAGGAAGGAGGTTTTCCATTTGCTTTGACTCATCCCTTTAAAAAGGGAGCAATGATTATCAGAAAAACATTTCAGCATGACAAGGTCTTAGAATAAAGCTAATTTTGTGTGTGTGTGTGTGCGTGTGCGTTACAGCTAAAATTAAAACATAAAAGCTGAAGAATGGATTTAGGAGGCAAAAATAGTTTAGAATTTTTTAACTATTTAAGCCCCAAACACAAAAGGGCAAAGAAATGCTATTATTTTGTTGCTGCTGTTCAGTCGTTTCAGTCATGCCCGACTCTTTGTGACTCCATTTGGGGTTTTCTTGGCAGATACTAAAGTGGTTTGTCATTCCCTTCCTGGTAAGCTGCCCACTGTGCCACCTAGGTGCCCAACACCATCATTACCTGCATCTGACTTATCTCTCAAATTGACCATAAATGCATTTAGTGAGCAAAGTCTAGGTCTAATATTGCACTGATGCACTGATCATGGTACAATATTGGTTTTGTAAGTAATTCTAATGCCATTTTTCTTATAGGAAGCTTCGTGTGTTATGAGACCTAAGTTTCTGCTTTTATTCTCCTTATTAAAGGCAATTAAATGCAAAGCATCTGTGCTGAAGATCAGTAATTTGGGGGCAAAGTTTACATTGCTGCTATACAAGACATAGCTGAAATGCGCACAATGCTAGGGGCATAGTCATATTGGTGTCTTAGGATGATGGACAATGTTATTTCCCTGGTATCATTCGATCCAATTAACTTTGACAAACACTAATTAGGGGTAGTGAGATGGCACAATGAATAGAGTACCAGGCAAGGAGTTAGGAAGACACATCTTCCTGAGTTCAAATATGACCTCAGACATTTACTAGCTGTGTGACCCTGGGCTAGTCACTTAACCATGTAAAATGAACTGAAGAAGGAAATGGGAAACCACTCCAGTAACAATGTCAAGAAAACCCCAAAAGGGGTCATTAAAAAGTTAGACATGACTGACAAATGACTGAATAACTAAGTGCCTATTACGGGCCAGGCCTTGTGCTAGGTATAGTGGGTAAAAATAAAAAATGAGGGTAGGCTTTAACTTCAATAAGCAAACACTGTATGGGAACAAAATAAGCAATAGGTATAAAGAGAAGGGATTTTTTAATTAATTTGGATTCATAAGTTAATAAATAAATGCAAAACAATTTCTGGTGAGCACTAATAACTTGGGGGATCAGGAAAGGCTTTTTGTAGGAAGTGCCACTTAGGCTAAACCTTGACTGGAGTCAGGAGAGGAGGAGGAAGGATTTAACCCCTTCCAATCTCACCTTATTATTCCACTAAAAATGCTGTTGCCAAGGTAATGGATGGTCTTTGTTGCCAAATGCAGTGCCTTTTTCTCAATCCTCATTCTCCTTGACTCTCTGCAGACCAATCTGACACTGCTGATCACGCCCTCTTCTGCTTTGGTTTTCAGGGCACCACTGTCTTCTAGGTTTCCCCCTACATGACTGCTCTTTCTCTGGCCCTCTAACTACAGGTGCCCCTCAGGGTTCTGTCCTGGGCCCTTTTCTCTTCTCCCCCTACACTACTGCACTTGGTGATCTCATTAGCTGTCATGGATTTAATTATCACCTCTATTGATGATTCTCCAATCTGCCTATCTTGCCCCATTCTCTCTGCTGACCTCCAATCTTACTTACATCTCCAAATGCCTTTTAGATAGCTTGAACTGGATGTTCAGCAGACATTTTAATCTCAACATGTTTACAACATAATTCATTACCTTTCCTCCTAAACTCATTACCCCTTCTACCTTCTTTATTACTGTGGAGGGTAACATCATTCTCCCAGTCCTCAGGCTTACAACCTAGGAGCCATCCTGGATTTCTCACCATCTTTTGCCTCCCATATCCAAGCTGTTATCAAGGCCTTTACAACACCTCTTGAATATATCCCCTCTGTTTCTTCTGACATTACCACAACTCTAGTGTAAGCCCTCATGCCTGGTCTGCTGCACTAGTCTGCAGGGGGTGGGGTATGGGGAAGGTGTCTGCCTAAGTCTCTCCCTACTCCACTCCATCTTCATTTAAGTGATTTTCCTAAAGTGCAGGTCCCATCATCTCACCCCTCCTATTCAATAAACTCCAGTGACTCCCTATTGCCTTCAGGATCAAATACAAAATGCTTTGTTTGGCACTGGGGTACAGGCATGCATTTAGGTTGGGATATGGATGATAATCTGGCTCAGGTGACAGAGGAGTAGTCACATAGTTAGGAGGAGAATCAGTACACAGCAGGATCATGAATACCCACTGAGGATGGACTAAGAAGAGTGGGTATCCAACAGTGTCAAACACTGCAGAGAGCCCATAAAGGACCTGGAGAATAGCTGGGTGGTACAATTAGTAGAAGGAAGGCTGGACTTAGAGTCAAGAAAACCCAAATTCAAATCTCGTCTTAGGCATTTAATATCTGTGTGACTCTTGTCCTGGGAAGATAATCCTGACTATGTATTAAGGAAAAGAACCTGTTAACATTCATTTAATAATGCTAATATAAGCCAGAAGTACATATCTTAAAAATATTGTTGGGATGGCTAGGTGGCACAGTGAATAGGGCACCGGCCTTGAAGTCAGGACGACCTGAGTTCAAATCTGACCTCAGACACTTGACACAAAAACTAGCCATATGACCTTGGGCAAGTCACTTAACCCCAATTGCTCTCCAAAGTAAAAAAAATATTATCAACTCCTGACATGCAGCTGAAGCAAGGAAGTCAAGGTTAAGCTTTGCAGACTGCTTTCAGCAACAGTCCCTGGTGGGCATTTCCAGAACCAACAAGAGTTTGTTATTTCAAAATTTTGCTTCTGACCTGTTCTCCAATACTGTGTATTTTCCTGAAGATTTTGCTGACATTGAACCACAATGATTTGTAGGTCAATCACTAGCAGCACAGCATGTCAGAATTCCTTTTTTATATAGCATTTGTTGTTCAGCTGTGTTTGACTCTTTATGACCCCATTTAGGGTTTCCTCAACAAAGATACTACAGTGGTTTGCCATTTCCTTCTCCAGGTCCCCTTTAAAGTAAGGAGAAGACATTTGTTACTACGGTCTTGGAATTGTAAGCCATGGGTTCTAAGACTGAAGAGCTTTTTAAAGGGAGAAGAAACTGAAAAGCTTAAGATACAGGCATACCTAATTTCATTACACTTCAATTATACTCCAGAGATACTGCAGTTTTGGCAAATTGAGGGTTTGTGGAAACCCTGAGTCAAGCAAGTCTACCAGCACCATTTTACCAACAGCATGTGCTCACACTGTCTCGGTGTCAAATTTTGGTAATTTTCTTGCAATATTTCAAACTTTTGATTATTGTTATAGTGATCTCTGGTGATCTGTGATCAGTGATCTTTGAAGTTATTACTATTGCCATTGTCTTGGGGAACCATGAACCACATCTATATAGTGATAAATGTTGTGTGTATGTTTTGACTGCTCTACTGTCTCCTCCTCTGAGATACAATATTGAAATTAGGCCAATTAATAACCCTACAATGGTCTCTTAAGTGTTTAAGTGAGAGGAAGAGTAAATGTAGCAAACTGTATTGTTGTTCTTATTTTATGAGATTGCCGTAGCCAACCCAACCCTCAGCAACCATCACCCTGATCAGTCAGCAGCATCAACATAGAGGAAAGACCCTCCACAAGGCAAAAGATTATGACTTACCAAAAGCTGATGGTTAGCATTTTTTTTAGCAATAAAGTATTTTTTAATTAAGGTATGTACATTTTTAAAAGACATAATACTATCATACACTTAATGGATTAAAGTATAGTGTAAACTAACTTTTATATGCACTGGGAAATCAAAAAAATTTCATGTGACTGGCTTTATTGTGGTGTTTGCTTTATTGCAGCAGTCTGGATCTGAACCCACAATATCTCTGAGGTATGCCTATATTAGTAAAGTTTGCCCTTGAATCTGAAACCATAAACCACAGTGACTGAGATAGCTAACAATGAATAGTAAAATCGTTACAGCATACAACCATTTCAGTTGTATTAAAACAGTCACTTCTAACAGAAAGTATAAGTTTGACAGGTTGTTAGACCTGTTCCTCCTCATATTTTAGGGCAGGGATTAGGTGTGAATTCACTTGTATAAATGAGAAAATGGCAAGTCATAGAAGCACTTTATCCAAGGAGTTAGTGATGAGACCAGCCCTTGGGGAACCTCCTGACTCTTGGTCCTGTTCTCAGTCTTCTAGAGCAGTGGCTCCCTATCTTTTGAAGCAGTTTAACATCAAAAGAAGGTACAGTTCTCTATATAACAGTAATTGTATTTTCATCTATTGATTGAGAAAATGTAGTATATGACAAAAAGTTTCTATGAATTAATATTTTAAATTTATATTTCGTTCACTGGAGCAGCATTTACATCCCTTTGAAAACTAACATATGAGCAAAAACATTGTTCACTTTACAGAAATTACATTTGCCTTTTTATCAGTTAGCAGCACTGTGCATTTAGTTGCAGCTAAATAAAGTTCAATCTAGTCATGCATGTAGATTTACAAACTCTTAGAAACAGCTTGGCAGCTCCCCACAAATCTGTAGGCTCAAAGGTTTAGAATCATTATTCTAGGCTATGTTCTAGGCTATGCAAGCTCAGATAAACTGCTGGGAAATTGTGCATTAAAAAGAGGATATGCTTTTAAACAATGTCCCTGGTTAGCAAAAGAACATGGGGAAAATCCTCCCTAAAACAAAGCTAATTCCAAGAAAGAAAACAGGGCTTATTTTTCTTTTCCATTTTTCTTTTTATTGTATTTCTTATTTAGTTTAATGAGTGATTTTAAAACCCACAAATACAAATGTATTTTCGAGTCATATGATATAAAAAAATGAGTTATATTTTGATTCAAAACTTGTCTTGTCCTCCCAAGTTCATAGTGAAGTGCTCCCTCACTATAATTTTAACTTCAACTTCTTTTTTTACAGGCATTTATATTCTGTCCTTTCCACTTTATTCTCCCTTTTTTCTAATTGAATTAAAAAAACAACCTCTCACCACAAATTCTCACATTGACCATGTCCAAAATGGGTCAAGTTTCTTCCTGTATTTTAAGCCCACTGCATCTCTGGCAAGAGGTAGGTGGCATGCTCCATATAAGTCCTCTGGAGTTGTGGTTTATCATTGCACTTATCAGTTCTAAAGTCTTTTGAAATTGGGTTTTTCCCCACTAATGTTGTCATTATATAAATCAGGTCTCTTTTCAAATATCACTAGCTTTTTCAGACCTTTAGAATCTAACTAACAACTTGTTGCTTTAATGTACTCACCACATTAATGCTGCTCAGAAAAGGGAGCTCCTTACTTACCGGTACAGGGTGAAGGTCCTAGGGAATGGGCCATGATAGGTAGTTCCCTTCCAGGGGTGGGAAACATGTGGTCTCAAGGCCACACACGGTCCTCTAGGTCCTCAAGGGCAGCCTTTTGATTGAATCCAAACTTCACTCCTGCTCCTAAGCTATTAGAATGGCACTGCTGTCTGCCATACAAGATGCTACCACCACCATTTGTGTATGTCCATTCGAAGGAAGGGATTATTACATCTATATCTTTCATTTAGGTGCTTGGATCTTAATGAGATCTGTGAGATCTTGCTGATGTGGGCTCTTCTTATCCCGTTCAATTTGTAGCCATGTCTTTTTAGTAAATCTTTCATGGTGGAACCCTTTAACATGCTCAAATCCTTACGGTGGTTTTTGTGTGTGGATATATTGGGGTCTGTCGATTACTCCTCACTTTTGCTTTTAATGCTTCTCATTTTATGCCTGACCTAAATGAATCTATATAGCAAGAGACTTATGACACACAAATTATGTAAAAGCTATACACCTTATTTAAATATTAGGGACAAAATCCATGAAAATAAATGTGTAATAGCCATCTGTTTTATCAGTGAGAAAATCTGGTATGTAAAATTTTTATCGTGTAGTAGATACAGCATCTCAGAGTGGAAGAATGCTAGAGGTGGCATTATAAAGCCTGTGTTGGAATCCTAGCTCAGCTACTTCAATAACCTTGGACAAACCACCACCTCTCTGGGCCTCAGTTTCTTTATCTGTAAAGCAAAGGGGTTAAGATTATGTCTAAATCCTTTGTTGACAATTCCATGTTGTTGACATTTTTAGGGCATCAAAGGAGCTACATCAGATCAAATGAATAATTTTTGGATTTTTTAATGCCATTTGCTTTAACACATGAATAAAAGGGATTTTGATTCATTAAGAAATGGATGCACAAACTGTATGCAAATAATATTTCTATGAATTCAACTTTTATTTTGCTCTAAGCACTATATTTCATGGATAGAGAGAGACTTTTAATTAATGCACTTCTGAATTTTGTGTAATTTTGGAAGGTAATCTTTTGGGTCACCATAGGGGAAAATGTCATTTGAATTACATCATCCTGTATAAATTTGACACTTGTTTTATTAGTGATTAATAACCAACTACTCACATCAAAATAATGAAAAAGCAAATAAATTAAATATATAGCACCCAAGTGCTGCTTTTCTAAATTACTTTATCAACATGCTGCAACATCGCAAAAGAGAATCTTAACTCCAAAGTCAACCTGTAGTAGTCAAGAGGAACAATTTCTTTCTGTTGTTTTCAGGGATTATGTCTGCCTTTGCTAACAGTTCTTGCCCTGCTGTGAAAAGACGCCTGTAAAGGCAGGTTCTATATAAGCTTGCATAAGGAGTAGTGACAACCAGTGATGGACTGGATAGTCTTATAGTTTTAAACCTTGATGTTGGGTTTTAATTAAATAAATAAAAAATAAAATCAAAAGCAGATGACACACTATAAGTTAATTTTTACTGGATTTATCAAATACCTTTCCTTATTTACACATACTAACATTGTAGATGTGGAAACAGAAAACATTCACTTAATGTATATATCATACAGGTAAAACAATGGCTTGTCCCATATGGAATTTAGTTTCACATACAGAAGAGAAAAAAACATAATTATGGAGAAGTCACAGTAAGTTTTAAGGTATTCCTCAAACTGTTATGCAACATGATAAAAACAAATTTAACATTGGAGGAAGAACAGCTTAATTAGACCTGAGGAAATATCTAGAGATTATTTGCATTGCTATATGAATCTGCATGATTTTTAAAAAATAAGGCTCAGGGTTTGGCCAATCAACACAATCCACCTAATCCAAGGCTACAAACCCTACCCTTACCCTGTAGTTCCTAGGTCCTGTGTCACTGACAGCATGCATTTAAAGACACTTGTCAGAGTCACTTGATATGGCTGAATCTTTCTGTTTTGTATAGTTTAGGTGTTCATTTCTCCCTTTAGTAGTATTATTTTTAAGAACAAAAACAGTCCATTTGATTTTGCTCCATTAGTTTTTAGCTACAGAACATCAGAATAACATGCCGATGAAGGAGAATTCAGCATACCTAACACTGTCTTAAAGCCAACAAGTCTTATCACATTTAGGTCTAATTAGGGACACTTTAATTCACAGATGGTTGACCTGCTAATGTGATTTGTCAGCACTGGTACCTAGGGGTGTGTGCTGACTGATTATCAACTCAATTTTGCTGAAAGGCATTTATTATGAAGGTGCAATATTTGCTTTTTAAGTGAGATAATGAGCATTTCCATTTGCCACCCCAATACCAAAAATGATTATAGTCCATTTGTACATAAAATTATTTTCCTCAAAAAAATCTTCAGATTAAATGTTACCAAGCATGTAGATCATCTCTAGTGAGAACTAATTTTTTCCTTTGTAATTTTTGATCATAAAATTTGCAGATGAAATTAGCCCCTCCCCATTTTTTGCCATAGAAAGTAAAGCATGAGCTAAAATATACTTGTGCCTGTCCTAAAGCACACTGCAGCGTCTCAGTCCCAAGCCTCTGATAATCAAAGTCTGAATGGGAAGGCCAGCTGTCTGCCCGGAAATACATCAGCACAAGCTTGTGGTTCTGTAATATAATCATTAAGAAATAAATGGACTTTATGTTGTCCCCCTTATATGTTGACATGTATCATTATCACTTCTCCTAGAAACCCAGTTATTTCACATGCCTTCATAATACCTGATGATTCTATGTTCCTCTTAATGAACTCTGGGCCAGCTCCATGTTTAGAAAGACTAAGTTTACTTAGTTCACTAGTCAGGTTCTCCTATATTGTTTAAAAACAAAAACAATAAGAAGCCAGTCCACTGTTTGCCTTTGTTTCAGGTGCAGATTTCAAAGACAACAAAATGGGGATGAGGTATTTGCTGGTATATTCAGGAAGAAAAAAAAAAACTTGAAAATCAACTCCCCTGGATACTAGGATGAACAGACAGAGAATACTTACATAAATAGACTAGTTTACAAAACAAAAGCAATCTGAAGTGACTGAATTTTCCCTCATGTTCCTTGAAATGTCTCAAGTACCTGCCTATGTCCAGGTTACACACATACTACTCTTTTTGGTGGTGTGTCTCTAGGAACTAGAAAAGAATTCTAATTCCTAAACTCTCCATTGGACACAATTCAGTGGCCTACAAAACAACCAAATAGAAAGGCTGAACCCTTCCTAAAGGATCCTTAGAGCTTTCCTGCCTCTTGACTAACAAAGCTCACAAACACATTGTTACAAGTCAGCTAAGGGCTTCTGGCCGATTCCACACACAATGAGTTCTACTGTCCCGCCTGCAGTTAGTGCCATCTAAATAGTCAAAATGGCTGTGTACACAGGAATAGATGAACTGTACAGATACCATTTCTGTAGGCCTTCACAGTAACCCTCAAATGAAAGGTGTCACGAAGGGGTTTCACAGAACTGCACGAAAATATAAAGGGATATGAAGAGAAGAAAAAAGCAAAAGAGGAAGAGTTAATATTATCCACATGGTCTGATTTCTTCTGTGACCTTGAGCATTCGTCAAAATTCCAGTTGCTAGTCCTGACCTGCTCACACTCATCTCCCTGTCTCATCTGGGTTTACTTCTCTTGGTTTATGAAAAATGTCAAAGTTGGCTAATGGGGATCTCTGCACTTTGGAGATGATCTTAAAAGAAAATGTACTTACTAGGTGTCCCAAAATTCTTAGTGCATTTCAGAGCTTTAATAACTAGCTAGTAGGTCTTTTAACATTAGCCAATTAGAACAAAGTAATGATTGGGGCCATAAAATCAAATGCGGTTACTTATCTACTCAGAAGCTGGGTTAATTCCTGGCAATTCTCCTTGTATATTACTGGCCTCTCATCTGCAATAGTGCATCTCACATCTGGCACACAGTAGGCCCTACAGATATACTTGATGGTTTTTATCTCCATAACATCTAGTACAGTATTGTGCACAATGCTGGCTCTCAGTATGTGTTTTTGCCTTGCTTGAGAGGCTGAAGAAATGGAATCCATAGGCTGAAATTCTTCTGTGGTTATAGTTATGGTGGTAGTAATGCTCAAGTTAAGATTTGGGGCATAAATAGAAAAGTGTTCCTAGCAAACGAGGCTCTCCTATGTTAGAACTCAAGTCCTTCAAGAGTGCTCTAGTTGGGGTGGTTAGGTGGCACAGTTGAATAGGGCACCAACCCTAGAATCAGAAGGACTGGAGTTCAAACATGACCTCAGACACTTAACACTTACTAGCCATGTGACCTTGGGCAAGTTACTTAACCCCAATTGCCCTCCAAAATGCAAAAAAAAAAAAAAGGTAGTTACCTTAAACACTAAGAACTCCAGGATTTCTTTGGGGGCAGCTAGGTGGCACAGTGAATAGAGCACTGGCCCTGGAGTTGGGAGGACCCGAGTTCAAATGCGGCCTCAGACACTTGATACACTTACTAGCTATGTGACTTTGGGCAAGTCACTTAACCCCAATTGCCCTCTAAAAAGCAAAAAAAAAAAAATATATATATATATATATATATATATATATATATATATATATATATAAATAAACAAAAACAAAAACAAAAAAAACTTATCCAGTGCTAGGAAAATCACATCCTGATATCTGACTAGGTAGTGAAGTGAGGGAATCAAAACCAAGTGAAATCACTTCTGGGCCATGAGGAAAAGCCCTTGGGGAAAGCCAGTTTTCTATGATGATAAAGTTTTTTTTTTAAACTAAAACACAAATCCTAAGATCAGAGTGGAATATTAATAAAATCAATACAACCAAAGACAATTCCATAAACAATTTGCTTCAATACCTGTTTTGTATCTTCCTATGACAGTTGTGCTTCTACCTATAAATAAGAAAAAAGTACTTGAGTTACACACAACCTGCTACGTGTGATACACATCAGAAGCCATGGAGGATCCCTTGTACTGGCTGTTCCTAGTCTAGTCACAAATAACGCACAAGGGAGAGTGAAGTGGAATTGTTTGGTGGTGAACTTCTCTTCTTTGGAAGGAGCTATGATTTTATAGCATAAAGTCCTCCTGTGACGTTCAGACAGTCGTTGCTATAGGCTATTTTGAGCTGACTCAGATTCTAACATCCTTTAATTTGAAGATTTGCTGAGGGCACTAGCAGAGCGGCGAAGTTTCCCAGAGCTTTTGAGTCTGGGAGCACGGGTTAGCGATGGAGACGTGTGACCAGTCAACTCTCCTCCAACAGAAATGGGAAGGTCAGCGCTCACACTGGTGGTGAGACTGTCTGCAAAGGAAGCAGAGAGAGGACAAAGAGAGGAAGCATTAAAGGCTTCTTTTCTTCAGTGGTCCAAATGAAGAAGGGTTGGGGAGTATAAGCTCAGCTCATCAGTAAGGTGGCTCTAGTCAGCTACTCGTTCAAATGGACATCAAGCACAGCAGTATTTTCTTTACCCTTGATCTCTGTTAAGTGTTTAAATGTATGGCATATATGTAGAATGGAAACCATACCAATTCTGATACAAGAGAACACCAATTCAAATCCAATTTGCTACTTGTGTGACACCAGGTAAGGAACTTGGAATCTCTGTGCCTCAGTTTTCTCATTTACAAAATGAGGATATTAGATTAGATGATTTCTAAAGCTCCATTCCAGCTCCAGGTTGTCTGATAGGGATACAAAGGCTTCCTAAGAAGCAATAACCCCAGAGTCACATATTCTGCTGGTACTCCAAAGAGCTTCTAAAAACTTTATGCAAAGCTTAGTGAATCCCTGATAGTGCCAATGGCATCTACAAATATTTACACATTGATATCTGACACATTAAGTTACAACTCAATTATTTCCCCAAGGTGGCTATGACTAGAGGTCAGAATTAAATAACTGGTTTGTACCAGAACACAAGCGGATATAGCCATTTACCTCTGGAAAAAATGAATAAACTTAAAACCTGCCCATCTGCAGCTCTCAGCTTCTCCCAGGGCACTTCTAATCACACTCCAAGGAATACAAGAATGTCTCCTGCAATAGAGGGCGGTTGTTGCTGCTGCTACAGGCTGGCCTTCCCCAGGACAATTCAGTCATCGAGAAGGCCATTTCATCAGCCTTATTTCGCTTACAAGCCCAGGTTTCCCCATAAGGAAAACGTTCAAGAGCTGTACTTATATGGTTTTATTAACACGGCTTTTCTTCAGGGGTTTTGCTTTTCAACAGTTAGTGTTTCAGATTTATTTGATTTAGGCCATATCATAGGGATTATTTCACGCATAGTCTATATCTTTCCACTGGTCTGCCACTATGCAGTCTCAAAATCAGTTCTTCCAACAATCCCCAGTACACACAGAGCAATCTGAGACCACTGGTAGCAACTTCCTTGGTGTGTACTGAAAATCAATAGTTTAAAGGGTTATGACCTCAGAGAGGTGTTTTCTCTTATTTCTTTTGGGTCAAACTCAGACATTCAGTAAAATTGGTAAAGCACTGATAATGAGAGCTCCCTGTTTCCCTCCCACTAGTTTTGTCTTTAAAATCAGGCTGCCTATGACAAAGACAGGGAGCCATACTTTGTCATAGTAGGACAAAGAAGGATCATTAAAATGCATCTCCCCATCAAATAAGCATGCTAATGAAATGTACTAGCATTTAACTAAAAAAACAAAACAAAAAAAAAACCACACAACAACAACAAAAAGGAAAAAACAAAAAACAACTGTGCTAAAAAACAACTCAATTGCTAATTCCAGGCAATTTTCAATCCTGAAATACTTAATACTTAACAAGCAATTGTATGATCAACTTCACATTACAAACTAGAATTATTTTTCACTTACCAGATGTATATTTTAGAGAGAGAATATAGGTAGGGAAAGAAAAAGGAAGAACATTCTCTTGCAAATAAATATAAAATATGGGTTGGTGTTTAAAGAAGTTAACAGTGAAAAAGTCGACCTTTGTTAGTTCTGGATTAGGAGGAGAAACATTCTCATTTTTTTCCCCAGGGAGGAAGCAGGAGGGTAGCTCGCGTTCCTACAGCTAAGCAGAATGGCAGATGGTCAAAATAATACAAATTTTGCCAACTGGGCAAGCTCAAGCAATATTCATGCAAGCTCTTTAACAATAGGGCTCCTGTGCTTATGAGAAGCTGTACAGTTCAAACAGGCAAGAGCGTGTTGGTAAAAAGGCTAAGCCACACCTCAGCACCTAGAATCACAGCATTCCATGAGCCTTTAGAGTTTGGACATTCCATCAGTCAAAAACTTTCTTCTGGCAAGTCCTTAACTATGCAATCAACCTTGAAGCTCCCACTAAATCGTCTTGATTGATAGGGAGACAGCAGCTGCAGAATGAACAAGCAATAACCACAAAAGTTAAAGGCTTCCATACAAATATTATAATTCCACTTGCAAGCTGTCTGGCCTGAACTAACGACTTGGCCATTTCCTTGCAAGACAAGCTTGGAACTCTATTCTAGTATCATACTTGAGCCCACTTCATGACTCTGGTCAAAGAAAATGGGAATAGATACACACACATGTGTGCAGATAAGTAACTGAATGAAACTTAGAACATCTGAAGGAGATTCTAAAAATCTGTTTTTAGGATTACAAACTTGATGATTTGAGATTTATGGCCCATTTCTCCTCTCAATGGTCAACTGAAGCCCTATTTAGGGCAATTAGAAAAATTTGGGCTTAATCCATCACTAAAAAAAAGAACTTTCAGTTCTGAAATGGATTCTACAGTAAATTTCTGCTCTTCTGAAATACGCAGATTTAAAAGATCAATGTTTGTGGTGCTTTCAACAAACCAAAATACTAAGCTGAACTGTCATTCCAAATGATCATGCCATCTGATAGAAACAAATGGATTGATTCTGTCATATTTTCCAACATGCTATGATATAGTTAATAAAGAACCATCCGTCAATCTATTAATTTTCTCCTCAGAAAGGTAGCTTTATTTTTGTCTTGTTTTGTTTTTAAATTTCGAAGGCTTCATCCATCTGGGAATCGGATCTCAAGGAGTTAATTCGGTACAGCAGCCCCCTCTGCCTAAACCCAGCCTACCAGAGAGTGTATCCAGCCAGGATGCAGCTTCCATTCGATCAGTACTTTGGAAACTGCCCAGACAAACAAGCAGAACGGAGAAGCTTGCAAAGGTCACACCTGGCGTGTGGCCGGCCTGCTCTCTGGGTCCTAAACCGCACCCCCAATCTCCAGGTTCACGGCACTCTGAGCTTCCCCGCCTTTGTTTCCTTTTCCTCCCCCAGCTGTTCCATTCAGCAGCCCAAGCTCGGCAATCTGCCCTCCCCAGAAAGAGAGGCATTTATTAAGCTGAGCTAACTCAAAGGGCCAGCACAGCACGTGCCGCTTCTTATCGGGCCCCATCTCAAGATCCTATTCCATGGTGCTTAGGCAACAAAAAAGTAAATGGACTTAACTCCCATTGGCTCCCCTGCAGCAATTCAAACAAAAGTGGAAGCAACAAAGACATTTTCCAGTATGGCAGGTGTTGGTGTCAGATTCCGCCTGAAGCAAACAGGAGCAGAAGAAAGACAAAGTGTGCGTTTTCCGTGGAGGCTCAGACATGCAGGGACAGGGCAAGCCTGTCAGAGAGCAGCCAGGCAGCAGGGCTGTTAGTGCCGCTACTTAGTCAGGTGGGAATTGTCTGGGCTACTTGTTTCCAGCCTGGTGCTTGGAATGCACATTTTGGAAGGGAGGATGAAAGGCAGTGAAAAAGGGAGAGGGCCAGAAAAAGAGAAGGATGGCCATATTTCAGCTTAATATGAGCAACCAAGGAGAATGGTTAGTAGATCTGCTGAAAAGAGAGTTAGCACCGTGCACTGAGCAAACCTGTGGGCAGGGTCAGGCTTACCTTGGTCAATTACGGTATTGAGACCTTTATATATTCTAATCTAAAGGGAAAGAACACAAAGTCAAGTGAGTACCGTAGAGCATACCTCAGCCTCCTGTGAAGATTTACATTGGTAACAAGCATTAACTCGTGGATCAATCTGGGACTTCACTGGCAATCTGGTCTTCCTGACTCCAAGTCACACTAGCAAACTTCCTCATTTGTACCATACATATTAGGAAGAAAATCACACTTTCCATGTCTAATGGTGAACCACCAGCCTAAACTAAGTCTATATTCACATTCAAAAGTTTTTGCTTAGAATCCAATTTACCATATGAAAAAGGCCCCAGGCCAATGTCCTCATATATATTGTACCTAGGGTGAATCAGAAGGCATAGTTTAGAAAAAGAACTTCTCAAATTCAAAGGTGGCCTAAAAAGCTAATCAGTTACTGTTCAAGTATACAATTCTAAAGCAACTTTCATATGCTATACAGTACATAGTATGTTTATACAGAAATGCTTTCACCACCCAATGTAGCTATCTTGGGGTAATGGAAATAGCTAGGCTGACAACCAGTATCCATCACACCACACAAGAGCAAGGAGAAAGGCCATTTGGAAGGAGAACCCTAAAGGCACAGCTATTCTCTGATGAAAAGAGCAACAAGATTATTTGTGACCATGCAGCAAAGAGAAGGCTTTTTATCATTTTCACAATTTTCTGCTAAGTTTTTGTTCTTTTCCCACCAGTTTCAACTTATCCCTTGTAAACTTTCCTTAGAAGGTGCATTATCTTTCTGAAGCAGGCAGTGTTCCCCCCGCCCCCATGCTGTATTCAATGTCATTAGACTACAATCAGATCTGGACAAAGGACATTTATCAATGATGTGTGCCATTGTCTGCATTTGGCCACAGTTGTAAACTTGGATTTTCCTACTGACCCCATCTGTAAACGTTGGCATAGTGATCAGGGTCAGTTTCAAACAGCACTACTGTGATTTTAATGATAAAATTCCCCCAAACAAATGTAAGATTATACATTCCAAATATATGGTTGTATGTAATGATAAAAATGCAGCTATACAGTTCAAAATATTAATGAAATAGACATTCTCCTACCAGAATGAAGCTGGTGGATAACGGAGACAGCAAGCTATATCACTGAGCTTTATTTCAAACACAAAAATGTCATTGTTGTGGCTCAAGGAGAAGGCCCTCTAGGACTTAGTGATAATATTGTTCCTTCCAAACCAATCATCAATGGAGATGATGAAATTTAACAGCTCTGATTTGAGGCATATTTTTGGTATTAGTCAATGTATCCCATAACAATAACAATACTATATAGTGCTTTAAGAATTCCAAAGCACTCAATTAATCCTCACAATGACTCTATTAGGTAGGAATTATTAACGATTCCTTCCACTGAGGAAATGAGGAAATGAGGAAACTGAGATATAGAAAAGTTAAGTGATTTGCCCAGGATTCAAACTCTGGTCTTCCTGACTCCAAGTCCTAGCTACTGTGCTAATTAATGGCCTCCACTTACACCTTTTGTAAATGAAGTGCCAACCCTTCCACTTAGCAGTTCATACTAAGTCTCAGTTTCCCTTGCTCTCTTCCCCTTGTTGGAAACACTTTCTAAATATCATCCTTTGACTCTGAAGATTTCAGAGAGAAAAAACCACACTGTTCTAGAAGTCTCCCCCGAGGCAGACTTACTGCTATTGCAGATTTCCACCACTGGGGCAGCAGTACTGGCACCCAAAGCCTTTTGAAAGGTGTTGTGTTGATCTCTTTCCTCTAGCCCAACTGTCTAAGTCCTGGCTATGCATACAGGATATGGTGGTAGAAACCAGGAAAACAGATGGCACAGCTAACAATAAAGGACTTCTTTGTAATTGCTGATGAGGAATGGTTTGTTCCTCTCCCCAGCATATTCCCTAGACACAGGCTGATGTGGTATGTATGCTGCACCAAAGAGAATGTCTCAATAACTGCCAATCTGTAGCTGAGTTAAGGAGATGCGGAGACAGCCATGTTCGGGGGCTGGTCTGAATTATTCCAGGGAGCTCAAGCATCACATGCCCTTAACATGAAATCGGAGGTGCCTTGAGGCTATGAATCAGTAGGCAAGACAAAATGGGTTATAAGGAGAGAAACAGCATGGTACAGTAGAAAGGACATTTGACTTGGAGGCAGAAGACCTGCTTTTAACACTTAGAAGAACCTTTAAGGCCTCAATTTTTTAAACTATAAAGTGGAGCTGACAATACTTGTACCATTTTATCTCCTCTCACATGAGATGATGCTCATGAAAGTACTTTCTAGTTGTATAATACTATTAAAGAATAAGTTTTTTTAATCAGTATCTTAGAGTATTTGAATATATGCAGAAGTCTAAGGACTGTTATAAATTAAAGCTATATACACATACATAGCACTACATTAAATGACAAATATGGAAAGATGACATGTATTTAGGAATAATGAGTGGGTCAGAGAAGCTAAGACTTTTGTCTTGTGCAGCTATTTTCTATAGGATATGGTGAAGAGGTAGAATGGGGTTTCTGAGGTCTCTTTCAATTCTGAGATTCTGTGATCTAGATTCATTAGGGCTAACATGCCACTCACCATTGAATAAACCAACACTACATTAGGATCCTGGATAATGAGACTTTCAGTCACACTACAATGAAGAATAAGACCAGTTATTTACTTTTTCCATACATTTCTTTTAGTTCCTATATTCACTTGGTGAATGAACAAAGTACTGTTCATTTCATCAATATCAACTGGCTCAAACAAGGGGCTGAAATATGCTGAACTATATGAAATAAGCATCCTAGAAAAAAAGCAGCAGCCTGGAGTCACTTTCTGGAAATAACTTTCATGGAGAAAGTTCTGTAATTTAAGCAGGTAAATAAGTTAAAAAATATAAAAAGTAATAATATATCCAATGCAACTTTTACTAAAAATAAATATATGAGAGTTGCCAGACTTTTGGTAATTTGTCTTGTTTAATTATATGGGGTGGCCCATAGCAAAGAATATAAAGAAGTTCCTTACGCGTTTTGGGAAAACATTGGTGAGGTTAAAGCATGTGGGTTCTCCTTGACGGAGAAGTGATGTACTCAAAAGTGCAGTTGGAGAAATTATTTTGGACAAAGCTAATGGAAAGATTTGTTTAGCTTGACTTATGCACATTAGTTCCAACACTTTTGTTTTTCTTTCTCTTTTAATGATGGGAAAGTGGGAAGTAGGAAGGAGAGAAGATGGCTTTTTGTCCACGGAAAATTCTTTTAAAAATTTAGAAATAAGGCACGTGGGGCTCCTCCCAGGGTTTTGGTGGGAATGTGCAATTTTCAACAACAAAGGATCAATTAACCAGTCTATAAACATTTATTAAGTGCTCAGTATATGCTAGGTACTGTGCAAAGCACAGGGCATACAATACGAGAAAAAGCAAAAATGCAAAACAGATAACCAAGTAAAATTAGAAGGAAAGGCTTCTTATAAAAGATAAATGTTTGAGAAAAGTCTTCAAGGAAAGCTAAGAATTCTAAAAGATGAAAGTGAGAGAGAACACTCCAAGCACAAGGTAGACTGTGAAAAGACAGAGCACTGTATATGAGGAACATCAAGGAAGTCATTATGGCTGGACCACAGAGGCCATGCAGCCAAGTGATACATTAAAAAGGAAGGGTCCAATTTTTGAAGAACTTTAAATGCCAAATAGTGGGTTATATTTGATCCTAGAAATAAAAAGGAGTCACTGGAGTTTACTGAGAACAGGAATGAAATGGTCTGTACTTTAGGACAATCAATTTGGCACCTCTGTGGAGGATACACCTTCCAATGTCTTGTAATTGAGCACTTATCACAAGAAACTGATTAATTGGTTCAAGTTAATGCAGGGACAGAAATCCATTTTGCAGCTGGAGGTGGAAAAGAATAGCTGATTTGGCCACCAATGTAAGGGGAATTCTAAATGAAGTAATGGAGAAAGGGAGAAAGAGCTAGAGATCAGAAAGCTCACTGGGGATGGTTGCCTGGGCTATTCAGATCCCTTGGAATAGGTCTGAGTGAGGGAACAGGTGCAGGTAGCTGTTGGATTCGGCCTACAAACTCAACTCCAACATTTCCTATTGTATGGGTTGGCAACCTAAGACCCCTGGGAATTATCCAGATTGATTAACATTTCCAAATGGCCTAAAGGTTCATCCCAACATTTCCAGTCCAGTAGCAGTGGCCATGTACTGGCCCTAGCTCAGGGCTTGGCTACATCTTTCTAAGGCTTGGTCCTTACCCCTGAATTTCTGGTTCTGTCCCTAGAAGCTAGGACAGCTGGGCAAATGGTAGCTCATGGACTGCGGCTTAGGAGAACAAACTGGTGGAGGAATTATTTATTTGCTTCTCCACTATAAGTCATGGTGGTCTGGGACCAAGTTTAGCTTGTGTGAGAGTTATCTGATCTTGTATGGAGAAAATGCTAACAAAATTGATTTCACTGGAAGTCAAGTCACCTGGTTTATAGCTGCATAATTACAAGACTCCAACACAATATTACATGATCATAAACAATTCCACCACCCTGGGGTGTCCAGGTGAAATACACAGCTATATAAAAGAGGAAGCATTTTGGTGGTTGGAAAGATCACTGGATTTAGAACCTAGAAAAGTTCGTGTTCTGCCAATCAGCAACCATGTAATCATAGGCATGTCTGAGTACGTACCTGCCTGAACCTCAGTTTTCTTATATGTAATAATAATAGCTAGAGTTTATATAATGCTTTAAAGTTTGAAAAGCACCTTACAAATATAATTTTATTTTCACAACAATTTTGGGAGGTAAATGCTTTTATTATCCTCATTTTACAGATCAGGAAACTGAGGCAGAAGCAGAATGACTTGCCAGGGTTCAGAGGCTGGATTTGAACTCGGGTCTTCCTGACTCAAGGTCAAGTACTCTATTTACTGTACCATGATCTGCCCAGAACTACGTGCTTGCATTGCCTATGTCCGGGTTGTGAGGAAAGTACTTTTAATAAAATGGTAAATATTTTTTACATTATTTTAATCAAAAACCTAACCAGTTTCTAACACACCCTTAGGCCTTTCTTTTCTCTTTAGCTAGAAAGACCCCCTTGAAGTGAAAATAGGCAATGATTAGAAGTCTTTGATGACTTCAGTTAACTGAAGTATCTCTTGAGTTCACCTTGACTTGAATAGGGACTGAATAGTTTTAGAAAAAGAATTCTCTAGGATATGCTCAAGTTACTACTGTTTTTATGAAGCAAAATGTTAATAACTGATTTTCCACCTGGGCTCTATAGCAATGTTATAACAGATTGTGGAATTTTTTCTCTTGTCTGAGAATACTATAAATTTTAACTCTAAAATTACTTCTCTTAGAGAAATATTCAAAGGTCTGACAAAGAGAAATGATATAATAGGATGGGACAATTCCATAATTCTACTCAAAGCAGAGCAACTAATCACATCTTGCCTTATTTTAATGAAAATTTTATCCTTCAAAATGTAGGGTAAATAAATAAAAGTAAATCCTTTTCTGGATCAGATTCTCCCTAATAGAAAGGACCTGGTTACTAATAAAGAAAGTATGGGAATCCTGGAGTGGAGATGACTCTTCCTTCATAAAGAATGTGATAGAAAAAAAGGGAGACCCTGGAATGGTCTAAAAACACCCCCAATTCTGGAAGAGTATGTTTCAAAGAGTTCAAAGGAAGGCCAGGTAAGATTCTAAGGACTAAAATACTACAGGGGAAATAAGCCCAAGAGAGATGAGAACATCTCAAAAATGGAATTCTAAAGACCCAGAAGAAACAACCCAGATCTAAAGTAAAGAGAATGGTTTGTATGCACTAAGAACTCACAATCCAATTTAGATAAAAAAAGATATGAGAACAAATGATGGAAGCAGGAATAAGTAGCTTAAAGAATACAAAAGCATATTATTTAAGAATATTGTCAATCCCATTATAGCTCTGAATGAGCTGAGACTAGTGAGGAAATCTAAGGACAGCCTCTTTTGGTTGAGTTGGTTTTTTTTTTTTTTTAAAGCTATATAGGGGGGTGGCTAGGTGGTGAAGTGAGTAAGAGTGTCAGCCCCAGAGTCGGATGACCTGGATCAGTCCTGGCCTCAGAAAATGAGCACCCACACATAAATAATGACTGTCCATGTAACCTTGAGCAAGTTACTTAACCCTAATAAACAAACAAACAAAAAAGCTAAATAGGGAGAAAGCAGAGGATCCTCCCCCCAACCCCAAGAAGTTATTACAGCTCCAGTCAGTGATGACTGACAGTACAGAGAAGGTGGGCCACCCTTGGCTTCTGTTTTCTCTGCCAAGGAGAATGATCTTTGGATGAGAAAGAACAGAACTAAACTGTCTAATGGGGAGATTAGTAAGAATAGTGTTACTTACCTGTCCAGGATAAATACAAGTTACCCGATTCACTGTCAGTGATGTTTGAAAGACAGTGAAGAACATAAGTAATGGAGGATATAAGAGAAGGGTCAGCAATGTCCCAGTTTTAAAACAAAAAAGAGAAAACAATAGAGTCTGAAAACTATAGGCCAGTGAATTTGACCTTAATTTCTGGGAAAGTTCTAGAATGGGTCATTGAAGAGATGGTTAGTGAACAGCTAGAAAAGGAAGCAGTAATTATTACGAAAAACCCAACATAATTTCACTAAGTACAGGTTGAGCCTGGCTAATCTTATTTCTTTTTCTGACAGGGTTAATTAATTTGCAGATTGAGGAAATGATATAGACATAATTTCATAGATTTCAGAAAAGAATTTAATAAAGTATCTCATACTATTCTTATGGAGAAATTGGAAAGATATGGGCTTGACAATAGTATTAATGGTTTTATAACTGTTTAAGTGGGTGGAAAGATTATGGTCATTGTTGATGGGCTCCTAATGGACTGTTCTATATCACACTGCCACATTATATTGAGCTTAAAGCCCACAAAAATACCCACTTCCCCCCTTGTAATTGGCCCTATACCAATTTTATGAATGAATTGGATAAAGCTACAGTTGGTATAATTGTCAAACTTTGTGAAGATGACACAAAGTTGGAACGGATAGCTAATACAATGGATCCAAAAATATCTTGAAAGCCTAGAACACTGGGCTAAATATAATTAGATGAAATCCAAGAGATAAAATATAAAAACTTACACAGGTTCAAAAAAAATCAACATCACAAGTGTAAGATTGTTAGACAGCAGTTTTTCAGAAAAAAAGATTGGGGATTTTTGTGGGCTCTAAGCAAATTTGATAAAAAACAACAAAAAAAATCAAGATATTTGCCATACTAAGAGAAGAGGAGATTCCAGGAATAGGAAGATGACAGTCATTCTGTATTCTGCTTTCACCAGATCACATATGGAGTACTGTATTCCATTCTAGGAACCACAATTTAGGAAAAATACTCATAAATTTTAGAGGGTCTATAAGGAGGCAATCAGGATGAAGATAAAGGATTTTGATTCCATGCCATATGGAAATTGGTTTTTAGAAGTGGGAATAGTTAGCCTGAAGAAGAGAAGACTCAGGGAGACATATACCTTCAAGCATTTATGTGGAAGGGGGATTAGACTTGTTCTGTTTGGTACTGGATTGCAAACACAAGAGTAATAAGTTGAAAGGGCAAAGAAGTAAATTTCAGCCAGAAAAGAACATTTCAATTCTTTGAGAGTAAGAATTAAAAAAAAAAATTGGCATATGTATCCTCAGTCCTAAGCACAGTGTCTGACCCAAAGTAGTCTGACCCCACATACTATAAGATTGTTTATTGTCCATTGCTCAGATTAGAATATGTATATCCATCACTGTATACATATGAATGAAAATGGCAAAGAGCACAAATGGATAATGAGTTGGGCCCAGAATTAAACAGGACAAGAATAGGCTAGATTGCCTTTAGGAAATCATAATGCTTTCCATCAAAGTAAAGGATCTCTCTCTCTCTCTCTCTCTCTCTCTCTCTCTCTCTCTCTCTCTCTCAACATAACTATTAGTAGTGTTGCTTGCAATGAGACACAGAATACAACAGTCCCTGAAAAATTAAAGACTGGATGTCACACAAAGAGCAATGGAGAAGACCATGCTGGGTGTGGGCAACTCTTTAGAGAAAGTCTGAGGAAACAGGAGTAACATGTCATCAACATGATAGGATGAAGCAAAGAGCTGGTATGGCAAAGGCTAGGGATGGCAGGTAGACAGTGTATAACTGGCACCTGTGCAATGTCAGGAGAAAGAGGAAGGCTTTCCCAGCATGTTGGGTGGCTCCACTTTGATAAACCTGTGCAGGAATAGGGGCCAGAGTAGCACTACAGGAGAAGTTAACATGAATGGATAGTTTTGCAGCCATTATTATCAGAGGAAACATTCAAATTGATAAGGAACATAGATTCATTTGAATATCTGAATCAGTAGCACTATACATAAATGTAAAGGGTTCCCTCAATTGTTAGTGGGTTTTCTCTCATTGGATTGCTTCAAACAGTCTGGGTGACCACTTGTCAAATATGTTGCAATAGCAATTCCTTTTTTGAAATGTAATTTTACAATTCTGTGTCAAATGACATTATTTCATCTTGATTGCTCCTTCTGTCACCCCTATTCTTTCATTTATCTCGATCTCTCCCTGTATACTGGCTGCTTCCCTATTGCCAATAAATCTGTCAATGTCTTCCACATCATAAAAAAAAAATACTTATTTATCCATTCATCCCCACTAACTATTGTCCCATATCTCTCTTCTCTTTTGTGGCTAAACTCCTTGAGAAGACAATAGGTGGCTCCACTACCTTTCCTCTCACTGCCTTAACTTTTTGCAGTTTGGCTTTCAGTCTCATAATTTAACCAAAACTGCTCTCTTCAAAGTTACCAACAATCTCTTACTTTCCAATTTAGTAGTCTCCTTCTCTATTTTTCTTGGTGATCTCATCAGCTCCCACAGATTCAATTATCATCTCTACAATGATGATTCTCAAATCTACTTATTCAGCCCTAATAGCTCTGTTGACTTCTAGTCTTGCATCTCCAACTGCCTTTTTGACATCTTGAATTAGATGTCCTATAGAAACCTTAGACTCAACATGTTCAAAACTGAACTCATTATCTTTCTCCCCAAAACACCCCACTTCCAAACTACCCCACGACTGTTTTGGGTACCACCATCTTCCTAGTCACTCAGGCATACAACCTAAGTGCCGTTCTTGACACCCCCCCCCCCATATCAAATCTATTGCCAAGGTCTGTCAATTTCATTTTTGCAACATTTCTCAAAATGATTCTCCCTGACAATGCCACTACCATGCAGAGGCCCTTCCCACTTTGTGTTTGCACTACTGCAACAGCTTGCTCTTTGATCTCCCAGCTACAAGTCTCCCCTCTCCAGGCCATCCTCTAAGCAGCCATCAAACTGATCTTCCAGGTCTGGCCATGTCATTCCTCTACTCAATAAATTCTAATGGCTCCCTATCACCTCCCAATAAACTATAAAATCCTCTGGTTGGTGTTCAAAGGTCTTTATAACCTACCACCCCCCAGTATTCTTACACCTTATAGTCCACAATGTACTCTGAAATCCAGTGATGCTGGCCTCCTTGCTGTTCCTTGAACAGAACATTCCATTTCCCAGCTCCAGGCACTTTCACTGGCTATCCCCATGCTGGGAAGGTTTTCCCTCCTCATTTCTGCCTCCTGACTTTACTGGCTTTCTTCAAGTCCCAGCTAAAGTTCCATCTGCTACATGAAGCCTTTCCTGATCTCTCTGAATTCTAGTACCTCCCCTCTGTTGATCATTTCCAATTTATCCTGCCTATAGCTTGTCTATCACATCATCGTTTGGATGTTGTCTCCCCTATTAGACTGAGAGCCCCCTGAGAGCAGGGATTGCTCTTTGTATCCCTAGTAGAGGGCCTGGCTGGTAACAGGTGCTTAATAAATATTTATTGACTGACTCACAGACATAATTACATACTGTTTTCTTGCTTCTCCTTACTTCATTCTTATTTGTCTGCAAATTTCTCTCAGTTCTCCATTTTTGTAATTTCCTATGGTACAATAATATTACAATGAAAGAACAAATCTTTATTAAGTAGTTGCTAAGTGCCAGGCACAATTCTAGGCAACAGGGACACAAAGACAAAAGAAAAAATGTCCCTGTGCTCAAGTGCTTAAAGTATATCAGAGGAAACAATATGTACACATAACAGTAAATACAAAATAAATGGAAGGTAACTTTTGTGAGCAGTTGGGGTAATTAGGAAAGGTCATATGTGGGAGATGGTATTTGAACTGAATGCTGAAGGAAGCGAGGGATTCTAAGAGGTGGAAGTGAAGAAGTATACTACATTAAATTCATATACACAGTTTATTCAGTCATTCTCTCTTTATCCTCACTTAGTGATGTCATCAGCTCCCAAAGGTTCAATTATCATCCCAATGCAGGTAATTCCCTGATCTATTTATTTAGCTCTAGCTTCTCTCCGGAGTTCCCACATTACCAAGTGCCTGATGGTCATTTTGAACTCAATGCCCTATAGTCATTTCAAATGCAACCCATCCATGACAAAAATATTATCTCCTCCCAGTCCCCTTCCCACTCCCTTCTCTGTTGAAGAGATGACTATCTTTTAGGTTGCCGAGGTTTGCAATCTCAGTGTCATCTCTGACTTCTCTTATTCAACCCATAAATATAATCACTTGACAAATTTTGTAATTTCTTTCCAAAGTCTCTCTCATATATCTAGTGGCTCCCTATCACCATGAAGATCAAATATAAAGCTTTTTTGGGGGGTAGCATTTAAAGTTCTTTATAACCTGGCCCCTGCCTAACATTGTAATTTCTATTTTTATATTCTGCTTCCTACAACATAGTCTATAAATCAGCTATACTTACTGATTTCTCACATGACACACCATCCTCCTGCCTCTATACCTTTGCATGGGAATACCCCATGTCAGGAATGTTCTCTCCCCTCATTTGTAAGGGTATACCCACCTACTGAGGAAAGGCTAAGCAAATTACAGTATATGAATATAATATTTTTGTGCCATTAGAAAGGACAAAACTTGCTGCTTCAGAGGAAGCTGGGAAGACACCTATGATAATGCTGAACAGAACTAGCAGAACAATTTATACCATGACAACATTAGGAAGTAAAACATTTTTAAAAGACTCTAACATTCTAATCAGTGTAATGATAAAACATGAGGCTAGAAAAACATCACCTACCTCTCATCCTCTGCAGAATCAGTTTATGTTTTTGGACATACTGAATGTGGGAATTTGTTTTACTAGACAGTGCATATAATGATTTTATTTGTTCTTTTTCTAATTATCCAATTGGGGGCACAATGGTGAGGAATGATAATGAATGTCAAAAGAAAAAAAGAAAGAGGAGGAGGGAAGAAAAAAGAATGAGAGGAAGGAAAGAAGGAAGAAAATTTTGACATTCCAGGAGTAGATAGAAATGGAGAAAAAAAATGAAATCAATGCTTATGAAGTTTTTATACCCTCGTATATAGTTAATTGTTAATATGCAAAGCTGAGAAATATGCATGTTTCTTTTTCTCCCATTCAGTAATTGCTAGAGATCTCTCATATTTAACTTTTCTAAAATTCTTTTTAGGCTCTTAACTTCTTTATCTTTTCATTAAATTTGTTGGTGTCTAAATGGGACACATTAAGACCCATAACTATTATAATATTGCCATTTATTTTCCCTATAATTCACTGAACTTTTCCTTCAAGTACTTAGATACTGTGCAATTAGGTAAATATATGTCAAGCATTATTTCATCATCTATGGTCTTTAAATTTTCTGCTTATCTCTTTTAACCATGCTTTTCTGAATTTATATGAAGCATAATAAAATTTGCTGGTGTCACATTTTTTTTTAAACACTGTGAACTTTATGTTTTGAGCATGTTCCTGACAAACACCACTGTTTTCTTCCTTCTAATCCTTTCCAACCCTCCTTATACTGTTTCCTTTTTTCCTCCCACTTCATTATTTATAAAGAAGAAAGGGCAGAGAAAGAAAGCATCTGATTTACATAACCCCTCTTTTCTTTACCTAGCTCAGACTCCAATCTTTGACAGTTACATTTTTTTAAAAAATCTTTTGAATCCATCTTTGAAGTCTAACTTTGTTTTGCTTGGAATTATTCCCTTTTCTACTATGTACGTTTCCTCTTGTATTTATATTATACTCCCTTTGTGTTTATGTTTTTGTGGAGTTTAATTAGTATTTCTACATGGAGCTTTGTGCCTGTGTGAACCCTCATTTATATGATAAGAGCAAGGCCATTAGATGACCACTCTTCCCACCATGTTTGTATGCTCTTCTTTCCATGGACTCCATTTATATGATATTGTTTCTTCCTCTTCTTTAGTGTATTCATTTCCTCTCACATTTATTTCTTCTTTTAAAACAAAATAAATAAATAAATAAAATTCCAGGACAAAACCATGTCTTAACTCTGCATTTGTCTTACTTATCTCCCTCTGTGACCTTTGAGGATATTAGGAGTCCTGATGAGTAGGGGCTAGGTTTTATTGCTTTATTTTTTCTATTTCTTTGCATCCCTACTGCTTAGCATGGGCATTTGGCACATAGTAGGTATTTAATAAATGCTTGTTGACTTGTCTCTTTGGTCCCTATTAAAATGTAAATAATTGATAATCACAGAGAGCTTCCAAACTGCTCAAACTTACTTACTTTTCTAGATTTCTCTTGCCCCAGTGTTTGTACTTCAGATTGTCTCCAGATCAGATCTTTTCATCAGAAATTCCTCGAATTCCCCAATTTCATTAAAGGAACATTTATCTCTTCCACTCCGCCCCCCACCCACACCCCTGCCCCAAGCCTAATAGGATTACATTCAGTTATGTAAGGTAACTTGTTCTTGATTTTTTATGGCTTTATCTCGGGTCTTGGAATAATGTATTCCAATATTTTCTCTCCTTTTAGTAATTTGCTATGAAGTCTTATATAATACTGACCATGGTTGGTTCCTTTCTACTTGAACTCTTTCTTCCTGGTTACCTGTATTTATTAATATTAGTATTATCATTAACATGGAAACTCTGAATTTCGGTCAAGATATTTGTGTTTTCTTTTAGGAGTAAAATACCAGGTTCTTTTTATTTTTTTTCCCCTCTGAGTCTAGTAGACTGGGCAGTTTTCTTTCATAAGTTCTTGAAATTTGTTTTTTAGATTTTTTTTTGTTTGGTCATGTTGTTCAGGGAGTCCAATGATTCTTAAATTCTCTTTCCTTGACCTATTTTCTGGGTCATTTGTTTTGGATAGAAGATAACTTTGCAATTTTTTCAATCTTTTGACTTTTTTCCTAATATTTCTTGCTGTGGCATTGAACTGTTTGCTTCATTCTATCTTTTCAGGGAATTCACTGCCTGAGTTAAGATTTTCTACCTTCTATTCTTAACTAGTTAATTTCATTTTCATTTTTACTCCTAAACCCTCAATTCATTAGAAAATTTCACTTCTTGTCTCTTTCTTCCTTTATTCTAGCCATTCTTTTATCTGGCACAGTAAATAGAGCACTGGCCCTGGAGTCAGGAGGACCCGAGTTCAAATTCGGCCTCAGACACTTAACATTTACTAGCCATGTGACCTTGGGCAAGTCACTTAACCCCAATTGCCCTGCCTTCCCCCTCCAAAAAGCAAAAAAAAAAAAATTATCTGTGGGTTCACTCCACTGTGGATTCTAGCCTCAGCTAGATTCTGTCTTCTTTCTCTTTGCACAATCCCCAACTGTGAGTTGGTTCAGTTCCTATTATAGCTCTCAAAGGCTCAACTGGGGTACTAAAGATCATAGGTGATTAGGCTTCCTGAAGAGCCTTCTTAGTGTTATCAGTCAGATGCTGAGTTAGCCCTGATTCCTGCTATAGTACCTCATCCTCCAAAGAATGTATACTCAGGTCTAATCTTCCTGTGATCTATGGGATCTGGGTCTGTCACTGCTCTTGTTTTGACAGGTCAGGGTAGAGATCTGGCTTCAAGTCTCCATTACTGATGTGCAAAATGGTTTCTGAACACCAATTTGCTACTCAATGCAAAGGTTGGCAAATCCAGATAAAATTATGAGAGCTTGTGCTGATATCACTGGTGTGCTTCCTTTCCATGGCTTGGAAAAGGTCTGGCTATCTTTTTTTTTTACCTAGTTCTAGAGTAGATAGAGGAGCTTATTTCTCATTTTTCTCAGTTTTCTTTATTATTAATCTTTCTTAGGTGCTTTTAGTTACTGGGATTTATATACGAGAACTAGACTTCTCTACTACCTTTCACAGCACCACCTTAACTGAAAGTTTCACCATCTCAGACTTATTTTTTCAAAGAAAATATGACAATTTCTTGAAATTTTAGTTATTTTATATTATTTGAAAAAATTGAAAAAGGCATTTTTAACAATTCTTTCTATGAGATGACTATGGTTCTGATATCTAAATTAGGGCAAGATAATTCAAAGAAAAATATAAACCAGTTTCACCAAAAATATTAAATAACACATATTAAAATTATACCAGAAATGCAGGGTTTGTTGAGTATTAGAAAAAAACAGAAACATGACATACTGTATTTGTAACAAAAAACAATAAAAATCACATTACTTCATTTGAGGAAAAAAAAACTTTTACAAAATATAACATATTTTATGCTTGAAAAAACCTTTTAAAAACAGAAGACTAAATGAACCTTTCTATCTATAACTAAGAAGTGGAATTATTTACAATAGAGAAATACTGGGGAAAATCTTTCCAGTAAGATTAGGAGATAAGAAAGCATGTCTACTGTCAACATTAGAAATGCTAGCTACTCCAACAAGATAAAGAAATTGAGGAAAATATCACAGGCAAAGTACAAATAAAATTGTTGCTATGCTTTGATAACTTGCTGGAAAAGCTGTAGAGACAACTAAAAATTCAAATAATAAATAACTTCAGTCAAGTGGCTGGATATAAAACAACTCATAAAGCACCAGCTATTTTGTATTTACCACCAACAAAACCAATAGGAAGGGACAGTATAAGAAATTACATCCACGTGACTAAATAATTTATAAAATATCTGAAAGTCCAGTTACAAAGACATGTACAGGAATTATATGAATATGACTATAAAATATTCATTAGAGAAATAAGTAAAGATGAATTAGATAGATATCAATTCCTCATGGTTAGGCCATGATAACAGTGAAAAATAACAATGCTATCTAAATTCATCTACAGATTCAGTGTGATATCAATTAAACTACTGAATATTGATTTTATGGAACTAGAAAAATTAAGAAGAAATTCATCTGGAGAAGCCAAGAATCTTATGGGAAATAATGAAAAAAGGTAAAAAGGAAGAGTTCTAGCATTACCAGATCTCCAACTATACTATAAAGCAATAATGATAAAAATTATTTATTTCTGGTTAAAAAAATAGAAAGGTTGATCAGTGTCCAATTATGTCCATGACCCAGAAATAATTGAACATGGTAGCACAGAGTTCAATAAACCCAAAGATGTAATCTATTAGGGTGATTCCCTATTCAACAAAAATTGCTGAAAAAGCTGGAAAGCAATGTGAAAGAATTTTAAGTTAAGGTCAAAATATAAAATTTATCATTTCATTTATCACAAGATAAATTAATTAGGAGAAAGGAAAGGAATATCTTTCATAAATATGGAGAGGAAGAATTTTGACCAAATAAAAGATATGTAATAGTTATGATCACAAATGATAAAATGCACAATTTCAATTACATAAAATAAAGAGCTTTTCCCTAAATAAAAAATTAATGCAGTTAGAATCAGAGGGAAATAGCTGGGGAAAATTCTTTGTAGTAAGTTTTTCTGATATAAGTCTCGCTATCCAAGACATATATTAAAAATGATTCAAATATATAAGAACAACTTCTCAAGAAATAAATGATAAAAGGATATGAATAGACAACTTTCAAAAGAAATTTTCAAAATATCGATGACCATATAAAAATGCTCCAAATTACGAAACATTAGATAAATGCAAATTAAAGTAACTCTTAGGTCTCACCTTACATTCATCAGATTAGCAAAGATGTCAAAAAAGAAATGTAAAAATTATTGAGGGGTACAAGTACATTAATTATACTAATGTTGGAGGAGTTGTGAATTGGTTCAGTCATTTAAGGAAGCAATTTGGCCCTAAAAAACTTACTAAACTATGAATAACCTTTGGCCCACCAAGACTACATTAGGTCTATACCCATAGGGATCCAAGAATGAGAAAAGAAAGACTCTGTATACAAAAATATTAATAGCTGTACTTTATGTTGTACAAAAGCATGGAAACCAAGTAGATCTTGATCAACTGGGAAATGGTTGAATAAAGTGTGAAAGAATGTACTAATTTGCAGCAGAATAGGGGGAAGGGGGATGAGAGGGGGGATGATGGATGGGAGGGTATCCTTGGCGGGAGGGGAGGTAGGAAGTACCCACTATAGAAGCGAGACAGGATCAAGTAGGGAATAGACCAGGTTGGGGGGATGAGTGGGAGAGAATTATGAGCAGCCTTGTACAATATATCTACTATGGTAATGTTTTGCATAGCTAGACATGTACAACATATACTGAATTATGATCTTCGAGAGGGAATGGGTGACAAGAGAGGAAGGAAATGGATCTGAAATTCGAGGTCTTAAGATTAAATGTTTCAAATATATATATATATAAAAGAAAGAATGTATTAATAAAAGGAAGAGATTTAAAGAATCTGGGAAGACCTGTTTGAATTAATGCAGAGTGAAGTAAGCTGAACTAGGAGAATAATTTATTCAATGATGACAATAATGTAAAATAATGCATATTGTAATATGTAAATAATATTAAAAAACTTTGAAAGAATTAAAGAGTGATTGTAGAATTATAGATTTAGAACCAGAAGAAATCTCAAGGCCCAGAGAGGTCAAATGATCAATGTTATGACCAATTATGACTTTAGAAACCTGAGAGATAAGAGGCATAGGATGAGAGATGCATTTTTATACAAAGATCATGTGTGTTTGTATTGCTTAGTTATGCTTCTTTGGTATAAGGGAGGTCTTTTATTGGAAGAAGAATTGGGAGGGTTTAGATACGTAGTGATAGTGATGGAAGACAATGAAACATCAATTAAGCATCTAAAATTACATAGTAGAGAGTACAGAATGGGATACAGATAAGCAGGGCAGTTTTGGTGTTACCACTGATACATTTAATATGTGATTAAAAAGTATACATAAATGAAAGCTCCCAGTAGTATGTAGTCAGTCAGCCAGCATTTAATTAATCAATAAACATTCATTAAGCATTTACTATTTGTCAGACAATGTGCTAAGCACTGAGGAAACAAAGAAAGGCAAAGATTAGTTTTTGTCCCTGATATTAAGGAGCACACATTTTAATGAGACAATATGCAAAATACTATGTGCCTACTAGATATATTCAGAACCAATAGAAATCAATACTGGAGAAAAGGCAGTGGTGGAGGGGAGGAGAAAAAGAAGGAGAAAAGGGGGCAGAGTGCAAAAGGCTCAGAAGACAGAATTTAGGTCAAGTCTTGAAGAAATCCCGGGAGAGGTAGGCAGTGAAGGTAAGGAGAGAGAACATTCAAGGCATGGGGAGAACTAGTGAAAAAGAACTGAGTCAGAAGATGGAATATAATGGGCAAAGTACAGCAAGAAGGTTGGTGTTATTAAGAGTTTGGGAGGGGGGAAATAATGTGTAAGAAGACTGGAAAGGTTGGAAGTATGTCAGGTTGTAAAAGGCTTTAAAAGCTTAATAGATGGTTTTATATTTGATCCAGAAGGTGTTAAAGAGCTGAAGTTTATTGAGTAGGAGAGTAATTTTGGCAGCTGAGTGGATGATAGATGGGAAGTAGGAAGAGACTTGAGGCAAGAAGACTAACCTGAAGGCTACTTCAATAGTCCAGGTGTGAGATGATGAAGGTCTGCACCAGGGTAGAGGTGGTGTCAGAAGAGAGGTGTGTGTGTGTGTGTGTGTGTGTGTGTGTGTGTGTGTGTGTGTGAACATGAAAGATGTTGTGAAGGTAAAGACAAGACTTGGCAACAGATTGGATATGTGGAATGAATGAGTGAAGAGTCAAGAATGACATTGGGTTTGCCAGCTTACTTGACTGGAAGGAAATGAATTCCATTTAATTAATTTTTTTAAAATTAAATTTATTTATTTTTAGTTTTCAACATTCACTTCATAAGATTTTGAGTTCAAAATTTTCTCTCCTTTTCTCCCCTCCCAAGCCACCAAGATGGCATGCAACCTGATACTGGCTATACATATACATTCACATTAAACATATTTTCACATTAGTCAGTTTGTAAAGAAGAATTTGAGCCCATAAGCAAAACCATGAGAAAGAAGAAAAAAAAAAGAGCAAATAGTATGCTTCCATCTACATTGAAACTCCAAGGTTCTTTTTCTAGATTTTGATACCATTTTCCATCATCAGTCTTTTGGAGTTGTCTTACATCCTTGCATTGCCAAGAAGAGTGAAGTCTAGCAAAGTTAGTTCTCACACAGTGTTGTTGTGACTGTGTACAATGTTCTTTTGGTTCTGCTCACTTCACACAGCATCAATTCATGTAAATCTTTCCAGGTTTTTCTTAAGTCTTCCTAGAGCATCCAAGTTCTTTAAGGAAAAGTTAAATTAGTTGCAGGAGGAAATAGACAGTAAAACTATACTAGTGTGGGTGGGTGGATTTCAACTTTCCACTCTCAGAATTAGATAAATCTAACTACAAAATAAACAAGAAAGAAGTTAAGGAGGTGAATAGAATTTTAGAATTTTAGACATAATAGATCTCTGGAGGAAAATGAATGGGAATAAAAAGAAATATATATTTTTCTCAGTAGTACATGGCACCTATACAAAAAATGACCATGTATTCAGGCATAAAATCCCTAGTAACCAAATGCAGAAAAGCATAAATATTAAATACATCCTTTACCATATCCTAACTCAATAAAAATTACATTCAGTAAAGGTTTTTGGAAAAATATATTAAAATTAATCAGAAACTAAATAATCTAATCCTAAAGAATGCACAGGTAAAAGAACAAATTATAGAAAAAGATCAGTAATTGCTTTTTTTTTAATTTTGTTTTTTATTTTTTTTTAACAAATGCTTTATTAACTTGTTTTACATCATTCATTTCCGCCAGATTTTGAATTACAATTCTTTTTCCCCCCTGTTTTTCCCCTACCCACCCTCCCAGAATAGCAGTCCCACAAGATATCGCTTCCTCCAATCTGCTCTCTCCCATACCTTCTCCCATACCCCCTTCGACTTTTCCATTAGAGGAAGGTGAATCTTTGTGTCCCAATGCCTGCACATCTTATCTCCCAATTACAAGCAAAAGAGTATTAATAATAATATTTATGTATATTTGAAACATTTAATGTTAAGACCTCGAATTTCAGATCCATTTCCTTTCTCCTTTTTTAAGGTGTTGTTTTCCTCAGTCAGGCTATTGACCCTCATTTCATACTTTTCCTGCATCCTTCTCATTTCTCTTTCCAATTTTTCCTCCACTTCTCTTATTTGATTTTTAAAGTCCTTCTTAAGGTCCTCTATGGCCTGCAACCCGCTCATGTTTTCCCCTGGGGCTTTTGGAGCAGGACTTCTGACCTCACAGTCCTTTTCCCGCTCTATGCCCCCAAAATAGGAGTCTAGGGTTGCGTTTTTCTGTTTCCTTTGCCTTGGCATGTTGCCACTTAATTACTTGACTTTTGGCCTAGTTGCCACAGTATGGCTTTGCCGCCAGATAGGGGAATTTTTGTCCTGAACGTGTCAGGGGGCAACTTCCATTTCTGGCAAGCTGGAAACCCACTCACGACCTCCACCCCAGATCACAATCCAGATCCAGGGAGGTTAAAGCAAGAGCGATTACCCCCCCCCCCCCAAGACTGATTGCTGGATCTCCCTACAGTTCGCAGGCCAGGAGCTGGAAATGCCTCTGAAAACTACAAAATGGCGTGTCTCCTCAGTGGCTTCTAGCCCCCAGGGGAGGAAGCTGACGCATTCCCCAAATACTGGTCCCAAAGTCCATAGGGCACTAACCTCTCACTTTGTCCTAGGCATGTCTATGTTGATAATTCTGGCATTGCCACAGCTGCTGGTGTTCTGGGGTCCCTCCAGCTGGCTCCTGGCCCGGCTGCCCTGGGGCTAAAACCGCGACTCAGGCGGACCTGTGCCTGGCTCCCTGTGCACTGCGCACAGCGCTACTGGCTCCCAGAGTGCTGCACTGGTCCTTCCTGCAGGGCAGTTGGGCTGTCCTCAGCGGGAGGTTAGCTTCTGTGTGTTGTTCTGTGGGTGCTGGGGCTCCAGAAGTTGTTCAGAGTCCCCTTTTACATAGTTTGGAGGTAATCTGGGGGGAGGGTGGCTTGGACATGCTGTTTCTACTCCGCCCCCCAGTCCATTTAATTATTACAATAAAAAGAACAACATACATTAAGGTCCAGAATGATTAATATGAACGTATTCCCAATTTTATGTTGCAAACAATATAAGCCAGTGGGCTTTGTAATCTTTGGGGTAAACTTATTTTGGTATGCTGTTACTTCTGTAGTCTTGTGGATTCCTCATTTTAATTGATTCCATTTAAATTTATTCCTTCGTGAATCAATGCCTCTGTCATATTCAACCACAGGGAACAATGCACTCTTTTATATTTGTTTACTTAACCTTTCTCAGAAAATTCAAAATTGAAACTTTCTTATTTTCTGAAATAAGAAAATGCATATTTAATCTTAGTTTACTAATACAGAGATTCAAGATCAAGAAGTAAAATGATTTAATTGTTCTGTGCTCACACTGCCCATGTATTAAATTTGATACCACGAAAATAAACATATTAGTTTTTCTGATTTGATAGATGTACAGAGAATAAAAATTTCATCTCACTTGAAGTGTGTTTTCTTCTCAGACATATATGTGTATGTGTATGTTTATGTATTTATAATGGTAATGGGAATCTGAAGATCTTCCCTGCCCCTTGTATTGGCAAGCTAACAGGTACTAGTACTTAGTTTCATGTTCATAACCGTGACAAGTATTAAGACCCAGAACTTGTGAATCCCACAGTGGGATGGATTTGTTGACATAACAGGAAGGGGCAGAACAGGGAGGAGCTAATACCGTATATAAGGAAAAACCCAAGCTGAAAGAGGCCAGACCTTCTGGGAGCAAAGCATCTAGAGGCTGGGCTGCTACTGCTGGAGAGAGAGCAGAGAACTGAGGACTGAACTCAGAACTGAGAAATGAGAAGAGGTGAACTGGGAGGAGGTATGACTGTGGTGTCGATACTTTGTCTGTTTTGATATTATTTTGTCAGATACATCTGCTAAGAGGATGATGTTCTTATTAAAGAAGCCCTGGGACATTGCTGCTGGTTCAGAAGCCCTAAAAGAGGATTTTCTTGTATGTTTACAGAAATCTTGGAGGAGGGTCTTGCTGATGATTTCAGAGGTCCTGGGACTATGTGGATGATTTGTGATGATTCCTCAGACCTTATTTTTGGGTCTATGTTGATTTTACAGGCAGATAGTGAATTAATGAGGATGCCTATAATTTGCATGAATGTTTTTGTGGCTTTATTAAGCTTTGTCTTCCCAGGAACAGAAACCTTGAAGGACTTGAAGTGGACCAGACACTGTGAGCTTTAATATGGAACAGGAACTGCACAAGAAGCTGAACAAAGAACTAAGAGCTGTCTGCCTTTGAACCCAGGTGGCAGTTGGACAGATTTGGGCAGGAGCTGGGACCATGGAAGAGGAACCATAGAAGCTGAGAGCCTGCCTCACATCAAGATGAAAAGACCTTTCCTTGGGTATTTAATGCAAACTGAGTAATCATGATTTACAACCTAGGGGTGGAGAACTCTGACCTTTATATTTAGATGATTGAGTTAAGGACTCCTCTAATTAAGGAGAGGATTTTTTGATTGAAGGGATTAAGAAAACATGACCTAGGGTTGGAGAACTTTGACCTTTGTACTTTGTCTCAATTAAGGATCCTTAATCCTCCTTAAGGATGATTGAATTAAGGATTTACTAAATGACTGTGTTGCTAAATGAATGCTATCTTTTGCTTAAAACTATGTGACCACTTTGGTGAAAACTATGTGGCTATTTTAGTGACAACTTGTTAAGTTATAACATTGTGAAAGCTGTACTTTGATTTCTGTGAATATTTTGCCTTAATTTGTTACTGAATGGAGAGTTGGCTATACTGTGTAATCAGAACCTTGAGGCTGTTCACAGCAGCAGTCCTCTAGAAAGTTGCGTGTGTGTGTGGCTTTATAGTATTATAAAATTATGTGTGTATATTTATGAAATTTTTGAGAAGAAAATAACTCAATCTCTCCCATGTCTTTTCCATCTTCTCTCCACACAAACACCTCCCCTTCCCAAGAGGTAGGGAATTTCTATTTTATCCTTACACCTGGTGGAAGAGGTACTGAGTTAGCTTCATGTGGCCTATTTGTAATTTTGGAACAAAAGGAAAAAAAATGGATTTGTGATTCCATTGACTTGGATGTTCTTTCCAAAGATTTGGTAGCAACCCATGCATTCCTGTTAATTCTATTTCACATACGGGTGGCCTTCCTTGCTTTTTCTTGACACTGTGAGTATACCAGTGGAGCCATTTGGGCTGTTCATCTTTCATCACTGGTAGCATGAGATAATCATATCTCATTTTTCTATAATACAATTTCTTAATGACATCTTTTGTTTTTGTTCTTCAAAGTTCCTCTTTGGTTATATATTGTAAAGTGATGGCATCCATCATGAACTTCTCCATTGTCTTCTTTGTGATAGTCATTTTTAATTCTTAGGTAACTGCTGGAATTCTTGTTTTACAACCACATAGCTATATGTAATGGAAATGCAAATTTAAAGATCTTCCCTGCCCCTAGCTTAAGTGTACCTGGAGCCTGTGGTGGGAGGCTTGTTTTTCAGGAAAGCCCACACCTTGATACTTTGTGATTGGGCAGTGGGTCCAGAAGGTTGTTACATTCTCTGAGCCAGGAGAAGGCTATATAAGCCCCGAGGAGAGGCTTTGCTTTGGGGCTCATTTTGAGAAGTGTTGTGTGATTTGACTAGATGAGACTCTGGGAAGGCGTTGTTGAGAGCCCCCCGGCTTTGAAAACCCAGATGTTGATGCTTCCCTCTCTGGTAACTGTGATTTGGTATTGATATAATGGTTGGACAGTTTGGAAGCCTGTCTGTTTGATCTGTAAGTTCTGGAACTCTGAAGTTCGGGGTGCTGACCTTTTTCCCCTGAACTAGGTAATGTATGTTTGTTTGATTAAAGTAAGCTTGTTAACCCATTTTGAGTTGCTTTCCTTTTGAAAAGCAGATCTAAGAACCTGTGTTGGCAGCCACCCTGGGGATATTGGGGTGCTTGCCGCTACACTATACCAATTTAATTTATTTTTAGATAGTTTATTGTCTTTGGGAGGAGTTTTGGGTCACTAAAGAAGCTTTGAGATTTCCTAAAGGCGATTCAGTCCATTATTCTTCTCATGTTCAATTCTGGGACCAACTTATTATCCATTATAGTAACCACTGTAATGTCTGTTTCATGTAGACATACTTATGGACAAACTCTCTATGTTACATATCCAGCTGCTGGGCAACAGGAATCCTTTATTTGTTTGCTCTTTCCCATGTGGAGAGTCAAGTCAAACTCATCTGAGTTACAGATCTCTTCCTTAGAGGTTCTGTAACATTCTGAGGCTTGATGAAACAAACACAATATGATACAACTGAAGGATCTCACTGTTCATAAGAAACTCCTCTTTTTCTTTAAAAAGATTTTTTAATGAATATTTTTATTTTTTTCTTCCAAATCCTCCCAATTGAACAACAATTAAAAAACACCTTGTAACAAATATGAATAGGAAATAAAAATGAATTGCCATAATGGTCATGTCCAAAGATATATATTTCACTCTACATCTTGAGTCTATCACACCCTGAAGGAATACCTCTTCAATATATTGGATCTCTTGCACTATAGTGTTGAAAATCTTTGTCAATCATCTATCTTCCTGTTTTATGTTTCATCTAATATTTATGATCAGAGTCATCGAAGAAGGTTATTTTGGTTGTTATTTCTTTCAAGGAATCTTCAATAATATGATATATAGATGGGAGGTTCTTTCTGGGGAGTCTTTAATGTAGCATTTTGGTTTAATAAATCAAATGCATTTTCATAATCAATAAATAATAAATACACGGGTACCTTGCATTCTATGGTCATTATGGGAACTTACTTTAATTTCCCATGCATATTTGTTACAAGGTCTCTTGTTATTTTAAACTGTTGTTCAATTGGGAGAAGGGAAATTAAAAAATGTCTTAGCATCAAAAAAATTTTTAAAGAAAAAAGGGGTATTCGTTATGCCTAGTGAAGTTCTCCAGATGGATCATATTTCAATGAATTTCAAAACTGTAATGCTAAAGATGTATATGGTCCATTCATTAAGGAATATTTTTCTTAATTCTTTTTCAATAAACAAAAATCTATTTTCTCTCCTTTCCACCTTCACTCACTCACTGGGGCAAAAAAAAAAACAAAAGCCACTTAGTAGCAAATATGTGTTATCAAGCAAAACTAATCCACACTGGCCATATTAAAAATATGTACTAATATGCATCCTGAGTTTATCATCTCTCTCCTTTAGAAGGAGGGGAACATGTTTCATCATGGGTCCTCAGGAATAGTTGGTCATTGGTTGATTAGAGTTAAGTCTTTCAAAGTTGTTTGTCTTTATATCCACTGTAGAATATCAATTATGAAAGCATGCTTATTCTCTACTAATAATATCATTAGGTAAATTTAACAGGAAACTACCACATGAGGTTTCTGGGATACTAACAGCAATAACAAGGTAAGGTATTTCCTGGGAAGGTCAGTGAGGGGATTCAAGACTGGCTTAGAGATATTCAACACTTTCCAGGCAACCCTTAAGAGACCAAGTAAAATACCATTTGTAAGTTACATAATTAGATGGAGTCCCTATTTCTTCTAAAGATGCTACTGGCTCACTGGTTTCAATAACAAGCAAAAGTTGAGTATGAGAAGCAGAACAGTAGGAAGTGGACCTTAGAATAGGGGGATTCATTTAGATGGCTACTAGGGGTTTATTTTAAATTGTGTGTTTTTCTCCACTGGTGACTATATATATATATATATATATATATATATATATACACCTTCCTAGTACTTTTTCATACTTTTGCAAAGAAGAAAATATACAATTATAAAATCTAACGTACTTGGGTGCATGGTGAAATAGGTATGCTTATGCATTGTTGGTGACGCTATAAATTGATTTCATCTTCATGGAGAACAATCTTGTAACGTGAAATGGATCTAAGCCAGTAAGTTTTCTTTGTGACCGTATGAAAAAGAAAAACATTTATATAGAGATTTTCATAGCAATGTTATAGATAAAGAAAACCAAAATTGGAAATGACCCAAACGGTCTACAAAACGATCTAAAGCAACATAACAGGTTAATTAAATATAACTCTACAGACTATGTTGAGGTATGGGAATTTCATATGAAATGTTATATGAAAAAACTGAACATAAAATAATTGTTCACACTAATTTATAACCAAGGAAAAAATATATGCATTAACAAAGATTGGAAGATAGAAAAGGTAAGTGAGGTGATCTAAGTTCTTAGAGAGTGTATAACCTTTTTAAGATGGCCCCTTGAAGACTAAGAGACCTTTTGAAAATCTAACAAGACCCCTATTTCCTCTAAAAATAGATGGTCACAAGATAGTATAGGCCTTGTGATGAAACAGGTAAAATACCTATGTGTGGGAAAGCAGAGTGGTAGGAAGCAGAACTTGGAGGACTCATTAAGATGGGTACTGTGAATATGTTCATTGTAAATATATGGATTTTTCTACATTTGTGATGTTTGCCTATATCCTTCTGAAACTTTCTGGAATGATGCTTTATGGTTTTCTACATGCTGAGAAATGTATTTTGGGCTACATAATTACTACTAAGTGCTTACAGAATATGAAATACTGAAAAGTTAGTTACTGTGCTTTCCCATTTTCTTTAAAAGATCTTTTCTCTTATATTGAAGAAGCTGAAAAAGATGAGGACCAGTTCTTTCCTAATTATGTCATTTGGGGGTTCATTTCCCTACTCGGTTTCTCTACTCATTTCGCTACTCTCTATATAATCACTTTCAGGAAAATGACCCTGTGAAACACTTATTCTTTCTATCACTTGAACTGAGCCAATTTAGATTCTAATTATGGAAGGTCTCTTTTAGAGTGAGCTTGGCAGTCACTAGATAGAAAAATCTTCAAGGCAAATTCAGAAAACCCCACTTAGTCCTTCTGGTCTCTACTGCCAATGCCCTAGCCTTTTCTTTGTTCACCTTCTCAGTAATGGAACAAGAAAGTAATAGCAGCCATAGTCACATGTTCACACAAATGACTGTTACCATGAATATGAAATATCAGTAATATTTTTTTCTTTTTTATAAAGCAATTGGGGTTAAGTAACTTGCTCAAGCTTACACGGCCAGTTATTTTTGTGTGGGTATTAAGTCTGAGGCTGGAACCGATCCCGGGTCCTCCTGACTCTGGGACCTGGTACTCTTACTTACTGCACCACCTAGCTGCCCCAAATTATAAGGCTTTTTTTTTTTTAGGGCAATTAGAGTTAAGTGACCTGCCCAAGGTCACATGGCTAGATTGTTTGTGTGTGTGTGTGTGTGTGTGTGTTAAGTGTCTGAGGCCGGATCCGAACCCAGGTCCTCCTGACTCCAGGGTTTGTGCTCTATTTACTGTGCCTCCTAGCTGCCCCTTTTTTCTTTTTGAAATACATTATTTAAATTATTTCAAATGAGGTTTGGTTGATTATCATTTCTAAAAGCTGATTTGGAAAAAAACTGTTGGCAATTGATGATCATTACTGGATGGTTGCTGAATAGTTCCTTATGACCATGAAGAACACTTGAAGCAGAAGCGGGATTGTTTTGCTTCATTCAGAGTGAAAAACTAGGATGAATGTGTGGAAGTTATATAGAGACAGGTTTTAGTTCATTATAAGGAAAAATTTTCTACAAATTTCAGATGTCCCAAAATCAAGTGGGATATCTCAATGGATAGTAGCTTTTTCATTACTTCATATGAAATTGACTTGTCAAGATACTGTAGGGCAGATTCTTGTTTCAGGTATGGGTTGAACTACATGACTTTAAATATCTATTACAGCTCAAAGAGTCTATAATTCTTGATAGACAATGTAAAATGGCATGACAACTTTCCTAACTAAAAATAACATTTCAGATTTTTTAAAACCTTCAGTTCTTTCAGAAGACTAAGTGAAATGTCCTCAGGAGACTCCATTCTAAGGTAAGTATCTCAGCTTCCTTCTCTGTAAAACAGAAGTATTAGACTAATAGGCTCTAAGATCCTATGATATAGTCCACTGTTAAGTCCATATTGTTTATATATGTTATCAGCAATACCATAAACAAAGTAAGTATCCAAAGAATGACTTTGGGGAACAATTTCTTCTCTGAAGTTCCATTTTTACAGAGCTTTGGCCCCATCCTTTTAACCATGAATGAAGTTTTAGGTTCTTGTTCTCCCTAATCATATTTCCTTGCCAATACATTAATCAATAAGATAATTGCTAAGAGGATTACTATATTATTAAATATTAAGCTAACTTCCACCTGCCTTTCAGGCACATATAACAATCAGAATAACCCTTCTAAAACAATTTTTTATCATGTTGATTTTCAAGAACACAGAGAGGTGCACTATTACTTGTCATCTAAAACTGCTCTATACTTCCCTTTTCAAAGTTCTAAGTCTGTACTATTCAGATGTAATAGAGTTCTTCCCATCATAGTTCTACTCTACTTTTGTTGCTGTGTACTCTAAGAAGAAAATAAAAAGACACCTCTTTTGCCATTAAATTTACATTTTACTGGAGATGGACAATACACAAAAGACTAAGACATTTCAAGGTTATAAATTAGTGCAAATTAATATATAACACAAAAAACTAAAAGGAAGAACAAATAAGCAATTGCAACAATGGTAGGGTCTAAAGGAATTTTGTTGAGGAATTTTAAGAAGTGAGGCTGCTGAAATTGGGTGAAGGGTCTTAAAATTCGGATAGATGATGCTGGAGTTCTTGTCAATCAGCAATGGAGACATTCTGAATTGGGAGGAATGGAAGGGAAAAAGCATTTATTAAATGCCTATTTAATAGCGCAAGGCTCACTCAAGTCCCACTTTACAAATATTATCTCATTTGACCCACATAAAAAGCCTGTGAGGTAGGTGCTAGTGGTATCCCCATTTTACAGATGAGAAAAGTGAAGCAGACAGAGGTTAAGTGCCTTGACCAGGATCCCACAGCTGGGAAGCATGTGAAGCTGCACTTGGCTTCTGGATTTCAAACCCACTGCTCTATCCACTGTGCCACCACCCAGGTCTCTTTCACAAATATGATACAGAGCTGGAATAAATCACTTCACTTTCATACAGCTTGGTTTTTTCCCTTTATATGTAAAGCAGGACAGTTGGTAGAATATGCCAAAGTCCTCTAATAACATGTAATTTGTGTACTATCCATAAATAATGACTTAAATTGAGTATTACTCTCATAAGACATGAGATGAAGAAGCTGTCATTAAGGATCAAAATGTACCAGGATAATCAGAGAAACAGAAATCCTGTACTCTAAAGGACGGATGGCCCTTTAGACACAAAGAATATTGAAAATTGGAGAGTTCTCGATTGGAATTCCACCTCTGACATTCAGTACCTACATAACCATGGGCAAACCATCTAGCTCTGCAACTGTTTCCTCATCCAAAAATTGGGATGATGTTAACAAATGATAGGGCTGTCGTATGGAAAAAAATGCTATAATGAATTTTATAAACATTAAAATGCTATGTAAATGTCATTATTGCCAATAAAAATCTTGAGGAGAAAAGATTTTATACAAGAGAATGTTATTACCAAGTACTAAACTGTAGTACAAATTATAGTTTCAAGAAATGCAGATGATTATCAAATGTATTTCTCTATCTCTTAATTTTCTTTTAACCAGTACTGTCAACTGACTATAGTATTTCAACCCCAACTATAAATGCCAGCACCACAAATACAACATGTTCTAAATAGTATTTTATCATTTTTACCCCTAAAATGCTATTTATCACTTTAAAGATCTCTCCTGGGGGAAATCTTGGCATTATTTTTGACTTTTTCTACTCCTTTATCTCTTATACCTCTGCTCCTCTCTTTTTCCCCCTAATTTTTCTTAAACCAAGCTTACCATATGTCCTTTTAATTTTGCCTTCCCAATATTTCTGGCCTCCTATACTCCCACTGCCACCCCAACCTCTGTTCTGTTGATGATGACCATCCTGTTTGAAAAATTGCAATAGTTTCTTGAGAGGTCATTTTTCTCTCTCTCATCGAATACAGCCTTCACACCCCTGCTAAACTTTTCTTCTACGTGCTTAGATCTGGTCACATGTCTCCTACTGTCACCTATGGTTCTACTCAATTTGGTACCATACTAATTTTGTGCCACATTATTTATTCTCCTATACTTTATACCTCAGAAAAACAGTCCTTAAGATGAGTCCTCTGGCTTTCTACAGCTGTTCCCTTGTGCAAACTGCTCCCTATGCCTGGAATAGTTTTCTCTTCCTTTTTCTATGTATTGAATTTCTCCCCTATTTTCCTAGCTTTGTGCCATATTATTTTTCTCTCCTCTTTATGCTCTAGATAAATACTGTTTCTTATTCCTAGAATATTTTCCCTTTTTTTGCCTATTGAATTACTCCTCTGATCCTCATATAGTCCTACTCAAATCCCTGAACTTCTCCCTGTCTCCCCACCTCCCCCATAAGTCACATTGTGCTCTTTTAAAATTTATGTTTGCACTTATCTAATTTAATTATCATAGCATCATACACCATCATTGTTGTTGTTTAGTTGTGCCCGACTCTTTGTGAAACCATTTGGGGTTTTCTTGGCAAAGATACTGCAGTGGTTTGCCATTTCCTTCTCCAGATCATTTTACAGATGAGAAACTAAGGCAAACAGGGTTAAGCAACTTGCCTAGGGTCACATAGCCATAAGTGTCAAAAGCCAGATTTGAACTCAGGAAGATGAGTCTTTCTGACTTCAGGTCTAGCACATTATCTACTGTGCCACCTATCTACCCAATATTATCATTAGTTGCATCTCTGTCATATCTCAAATGGATTACAAACTATTAAGATAGGAATTTTGTTTTAGTTAAACTATCCATCTTCCTCTTCACTTGTTCAGAAGGTATTTTAAAATGCTGATTTATTGATTGTATTCAGTATGATAGAAATTGAGAGAGAGAGAAGAGATCAATGTAGGCTAAAGAGGTCAGCCTTGAAAGAATCTGGATAGATAGTGAAAAGGTGGAGGTGAGGGGAGACATTCCAGAGGGAATGAATAAAGTGGGAAAGAACAAGTCATAAATGAGATTGGAAAGAAGACAGAACAGAACGGAAACTTTGTTTCTGGGGATAGGAAAAGGCTGGATAAGTATGGTGGATAGATACCATGTATGGAAGACTTTGAGAGCAAGGATGAGGAGTTTGCTTTTAATATGAAACACTATAAATCTGGAAGTACAGCAATGACATGAGGATAGGGATTTTTAGAAATATTAATGTGGAAACAATATTTAGGATTCACAAGAGAGCAAGAACTGGGGACTTAAAAAAGATAGATATGTTTCATAATTTAATGAAATGGCAGGAAAATCTAGGAAAAAGCCTGTGATAGATAAATTAAATCTCAAAGATTTTCTAAAGTACAAGTGTTTCTTTAGCCCATATCTGTCTTTTATCTTTATAAAATTACTTGGACCATTTTTAAAATCAATATTTAACCAGTGTAAAGCAATTAATTTAAACAGGGTCAAATAGAACATGGAAAAACTTAAATTTGTTCAATATGGTTTACAGTTGGAGATGTAATATATGAGGAATCTGGGGAAATCTGGGGATAAATTAATATTCCTCCTAAGCTCGTAGACTTGGAGCTAGAATGGTTGTGAGAGGCCATCCAGTCCAACACTCTCATTGTACAGATCAGGAGTTAGCTTAGAGACTAGATGACTGGCCTATCAGCTAGTACTGCTCAGTGGTAGGACTTGAAACTAAGTCTTCCTGTTGTGATGGCGAACATTTGATCCAGGATGCCATTCTGACTCTGAGGATTTTAATTTCATTTAGGTAGCTAGAATTTTTCTTCTGGTTCTTATAATATGAAAGTATTAATGAGCAGAAACAATTTTTTTCTTTCCTCATTTTAAATTAAGGTAAAAACCATTATGCTGAGTTAGTAGTCTCTATGACAATGTCCACACCACTTTATAATTATATGATAAATGTAGTCTTCTACTGTTAATAGAAATAGTTACGAAACCTTAATTGTTCATAAAATTTATGCTATATAAGCTTAAAAACTACTCTCCAAACTTTCCAAAATATCTCCTCTTTCCAATTTACCTTTTGTCTAATGAATGCTTAAAGGCTGAAACATGGGAAGCACTTATTAATTATTTAATTAATGCCTTAATTAAGGCATTATTAATCATTTAATAAGAAAAATTGATATAATGACTTTGAAAAAAAATTTTCCCTCTAGATTTGCATAACTTCAGAGATGCTCTAAATATATAATTTGTTCAGATTTATTCCATGCTGAACTTCCTAACAGAAAAAAGCAAATTAACTGAACAATTAGTTTGCAAAGTAATCACTAATAAGCATTTTTTTTTTTTGCTTGACCACTATGTGTAGGGCAAGTTTAAATAAGGGATGATGACTTTTTATGTCCAATGTGATATTACATAATGCTATTTCCTTTTCTGACAGGGTTATTAAACTGGTAGATTAGGAGAATGCTATATAGTTTGCTTAGATTTCAGCAAAGTATGTGATAAGTACCTCATGTTTTCATTGTGAAAAGGATGGAGAAATATGGGGGGGAAAGATTGTATAACTGGTTGGATGGCCAGAATCAAAGAGTATTCATTAATGGTTCCATGTCCCCTTGGAAGGGGTCTCCAGAAGAGAGCTCTGAGAATCTGTGTTTGGACTCGGTAACCAGCAGTTTAACATCTTTAGCAGTGATCTGGATAAAAAGATGGACGGCATTTTTATAAAATTTGCAGATGATACAATAGCAGGGGAGCCAGGATTGTCATCATGCTCAAAACCAGAGTCAAAAGTGCAACAGAAGCTCTTTTAGGACAGGGACAGTTTCATTTTTGTCTTTGCATCCCTAGTGCCTTATAGAGCACTTGTCATATAGCATATGCCTAATAAATGCTTGCTGAATGAGTGGATCCAAAAATACCTTGACAGATTAGAAAATTGGGTTGAATGTAATAAGATGAAATTTGGTAAGGATAAATGCAAAGTCTTATACTTGGGTTCAAGAAATCAACTTCCCAAGTATAAGACAAAGGTGACATGGCTAGACAGCAGTTCATCTAAAAAAAGATACAGAGGTTTTAGGGAACCACAGGCTCAACATAAGTTATCAATATGATAGCATAGCCAAAAAAAGCTAATGTAACTTGGGCTTCATTTGAGAGGTATAATTTCTAGGTATATTAATGTTGATAGTCCTGTTGTACTCTATCATTATTGGATTGTAACTGGAATACTGTTTTTGCTTTGGACATCACATTTTAGTAAAGACACTGAAAAACAAGGAGGGCAAACGATATGGTGAAGGGTCTTAAGTTCATGCTATTTGGATGAAGGAACTGGGAAGAAGAGAAAGCTGATAGAGTGGGAATGATTATTGTTTTCAAGTACTTGAAAGGGCATCATATCCAAAAAGGATTTGTTCTGTTTTGCCCCAGATGGTAGAGTCATAAGCAAAGAATGGAAGGGAAAACTTTCTAAGATTAGGAGTTATTAAAAAATGGAATGGGCTGCCTCAAAAGATAGTAGAATTCTCCCTCACTAGAGGGTATTTAAGTAAAGGCTGGATGACTACTTGCCATATTTGGTATAGCTGGGATTCTCCTATGATATGGTTTAGTTTAGATGTCAAGGTTTCTTCACATCTTAAAACCCTGTGAAGCTGACTTTGTTTTTTATTGTATGTAGTCATTTTGGTATAGTGGAAAAGGCATGGACAAAAATAGAGTTGTTTCTAGTTTTAGTTCTGCTTTGAACTAGCTCAACCAGCTCAAAAACTTTGAACTAGCTCAAAAAGAACCTAAAAGATCAAAGGCAAATCATTTCAGTCCTCTAGGCCTTACTTTATCCATCTGTAAAAAAATAAGAGAAGTTTGCTAGATGTCTAGTACCTGCCAACTCTAAAATTCTATTCAATTCTTTTTTGACCACCTGGAAAAAATGAACTTACAGGTCTCATTAAAATGAAAAGACAGATGTCCACATTATACAGAATCCACAAAAACTAGGATCAATTAAAACTTTAATTAGAAATATTAACAGGAAGAAGAATGGGTGGAATAGGTTTGTAACAACTATCCTTTCAATCGAAGAGATCTTTTGGAGGGACTCTGTGTTCTCCTGGGAATAACCTAGATTACAACCTAGTTTAAAAGTAGCTAATATATTCAAGACAAGACAGAAATTTGCATGTAGAAAATATTACTGAAATATTATGGGAAATTAAAGTCCTTTCATGCTGTAGGTTTCTTAGAAGATCCATATGGTTAAGTATCAATGAGTTCCAAGTACAATATATGGAGAATTTATATAAAGATGTAACATATTTCATTTTTCCTTCACTGGCAAATCTAGAGACATAGCGAGTGACAGTTATTAGTGAATGTTTTTGTACACTGAGTACAGTAATTTTTACCTATGATTTGAATTCCAAGAGTGTTCCTCAGAGGTAATTAGAGATGCTCAAAATAGCAATTATTCATGCTCTAGAAGCTGAGAAGAAAAGTCTATGCTCACTACTACTACTTGTTATGTTCTTTTAAGTTTTACCAAAAAAATTAACATTGGAGTGATTAAGATTAATCTACTTTTAGTTCAAAATATGACCTACATTAAAACTAGTATAATATGACTAGGAGGGGTGAAAAATGCTTCCTCATTGTTTGTCACCAAGAAAATAGGTCTCATCTCACTCTCCTTAAACTAGATGACATATTTATATAGGGTCAACAAATAAACAGATTTGTGCTCCCTCTGCTGGCTTTTTTCAGAAACCTTAAACTAGAAGTGATTAAATTTTTTTTAAAAAATTGTTGTTGTTGGCATTTTCAGTAGAGTCCAAAAAGAACCTAAAAGAAAGTGTTAGTTCAATTCAATCACCCCTAGAAATTTTGGTTGGAAAACAATTCCTCTCTATGAACTTGATTAGTTAAGGTAATTGTAAAGTTCTAAGAATCAGAAATTAGATATACTTTTAATTCTATAACCAGCATACTACTGTAGTAATCCTTTAAAATTCATTTATCAACAGATAAAATTGGATGTGTCTTAAGAACTTACTTTTAGTTAAAACAATATTTAGAGGATCCCCCCTCAATTCTAAATTGAGATTGTTTATTTTTATCTTTTATTTTCCTTAAAAAAACAACAACCAGTAGCTTTCCTAAAGTAAAGATTTACACTATTTATATCCTTTCTGATAATGTCAAGCATTACGCTTTATTTTCCAAATCATTAGCATGCAGAAGAATGACCTCATGGTGAACAGATGCACTTGGATATGGCAGTGATTAGATCAGTCCCTTCAGCAGTCAAGTGTGCCCATTCCAATTAACCCTTTAAAGGACTATCTGTTCCTTCACCTTTCTTAATACAGTGCTTGAAAATTCAAAGTTAGAATTTGCTTTAAGTTAATCTTTTCTAAAAAGGTAACTTTAAAAAGAAGCAAATACATTATTAAAGCAATAGATAGATACTTTATTCTCTGAAAATTAATCTTTTTCTCAAGTAAAGGATGTAAAATATAAGATAAAAAATAAGTAAGGACACTTAATTAACTAAAAAGAGCTCACATTTGTATCAAAAATATGCACATGAGTAAAAATGACATCTGTTTAGAAGGACATGGACTTATTTTGCTTTTTGGTGACATCTATGAAATAGTAAGAATTCTGTTCAACAAAGGTAAAATACATTAGGTGGAGAGGTAGGTTAAGATGAAATGTTCTAATCTGAAAAATAAGACTTTTTCTTCTTGACTTCCAAACTTGCTTAAAAACACCAGAAGACACAATGTAATATATGACATAATCAGCTGAACAATGAAGTGCTCTACAGTACTTTTTCGATGTCCAAATATATTTCATGAGAGAGACATTTTTACTGCCATTTGGCTCTTCAGCAAAAGTTTGCCCCAGTTAGATGAGGGATGGAATGTATGAGCTTGAAGGTGGATACATCTTATGAGGAACGTTAGCTATGGGCATAGGTAACACCCACCTCTGCACTCTGATTGTTGCTGAGAGTTAAAGGGTTGGAGGATATTGTCTCAAGAAATGGGGCATAAAGTGATTAGGTGAATATTTGCTTACAGGTATATAATGTGGATGATAATGCCTAGAATTAAGCATAATTTAAAATTCACAATGAAATTCCCTGTTGTTCTAAGGAAAATTTGCAGGAGACCCATCCATTTCTAGAACTGTACATATACATATATAAACATATATATTATATATATATACATACATTAATCATAAGTTTCTGCTTTGAAGATATTGGTGGCAAGAGATGGGGATAATAAAGAAGTTCTAAGTTCACTGTGTAAGCTTAGACTCTTTAGGATCAATTTTTCCCAGTTGGCTTGCTATTTGGAAGAGAATCAAATATATTTCTTATTGTAATGGTAAATTCATTTAGGTTATTTCATTTATTCTAATATAAGGCAAAATATTACTAATAAGAGGAAATACTTTTCAGTGGCAAACTTTATTTTAGAATACTGCAAGGCAAAGAATTTTAAAAGTGGACATGAAAGGAATAAAAACATAATATATGTGGCATATAGATGATTGTAGAATAAGGATTTAAGAATCTGCCTCCATAGTATGCTTTGTTATTAATATTATTATATTTTGTCATATAATATATTATATAACATTGACAATATTATTATATAATACTTATATTATATCACAATTACACTTCAGAACAGGTAGTGTTAAAAAATCCATAGCTCATTCATTTAAAAGCAATGACAAGAGTAAGAACATCAGTACAGTGAACAGAAACTGAATCTATAATAAAGGTGATATAAAAAAGTATAGGAATACTTACATCCTAATTTTTGTGTAGTGGTAATACTTATGTTTATCACAAAATGGTATTTAATTACAAAGCACAGAATTTCCACAAAGCATAAACAAATTAGGAATTTGAATGGTGTCATTTTTAAAAGGGGTCTGAGATAAGTATTTTGTTTTGATACCATAGATTTATTTTCTTATTTCTACTTATAATGCTTTCTAAGAAAACCTTTTATGTCCTCCTGGGGTTTTCATCTCATCAAATCATTTTCATAAATTAATAGTTGGCTGAAAATACCTTGAAACCTCCATAAAGTGATATGAATGTAAAAATCAAATTATTAGATACTTTGTTTTTGTGTCAGTAGTTTCCTGTATTCATCTTCTGACTCATGTAACTTTCTAAATATATAACAACTTCTGAAAGTATTAAATCAATTGAAATATAATGAAATTTTAAGTAAAATGTTGTCTATCCTTTAAGCCTTTGAACATTTCAGTTGAGAGTACCAAAAAAAAAAAAAGCAACAGTCATTTGTTAAGGGATATAAACGTTCAGTTTTTAGTTACATTTCCAAATTCATATGTTTTAAAATTAGATTGTAATCCATATGTTTTAAAATTAGATTGTAAACAGTTCAACTAGAATAAGGGTAAATACAATGTTACTATATAGAACCGTGTTGAAGAATAAAGTGCCAATGACTGATGAGAAAATGAAAAAAGATGTAAACTAGAACTTGAAAAAAGTATTTGTTAGCTCTGCTGAATACCTTTAATTTTCTTTTACTTAAATATATAAATGACTTAAAGCGTCTAGCTAAACAGTATGAAACCTTCATTTCCCTTGAAACTGATTTTTTTCCATCTTCGTCTGTTGGCAGAATGTATAAAAGAATTCAATTCACAGCTGTTCTACTTTTTTAATGTAGGAAACATTAATCAAAGCTTTAAGTTATAAGCTTTTCTAATGTTGTTTAGTATTCCAGTTCAACAAAGATCAATAGAGGCCATCCCTGTGTTTCTTGACGCCTCTCCAGGAAGCAGAGGCACGATTATGTAAATAGCACTGGTTCCCCTTTACTTTTGCCAGCTTGCTTATCTCCAAAGCCTTCTGCCTGCTGCTACTGGCTACCAATACGAGCGCATGCATATACCTCTTATCTCCTAACAAAGCTCTGAAAGCACAAGGATTGAAGCCAGTAATGTTAAACAATGATGCATGGCTGATTTTATTTGTAAGTGATTTATTTCACTGAATTTAATTTCTTTCTTCACTGTGGATGTAAGATATTTGTTAACAAGTCAGAGTAAGAGAAATAAAGCCAGTGTTTTGAAACAATTTATACATGTTAGAAATCTATTAGGCACTCTAACAGTTGTGTGTAAAGCAGTCCAAATTAAAGGGGGCTCCTTACTGAGAATTTCAATACACACTAAAATCTCTGTGATGAGTGGTTTTTTTTTTCTGTACTGATGTGCAGAAATTACTACCCCAATTAAACACAGTCCTTTAAAACAAAATCTCTTATTAATAACACCAATAACAAGTAGCAGTAGCTTTTTTTTTTCAACTTTGGAAATCTTAAAAAAACTATCATGTGAAATAAGGAATAGAATCACAGAAATTTCTTCAAATGCCAACCAGTTTGATAGATAAAATGGTTCTAAGATAGTTTCCAAACAAGGTTCCATACCAGGTGCTACTGGAGCCTGTAATTTGGCCATATGCATAGAAACCACTCCAGGAAAATGTTAGCACACTGCACTGCTGTTATGATTGGTCAAAGGAACACTATCCTTATATTTCTTCTGCATTAATCCCTGACCCTGGTATCTCAGCAGCATAATCCCCATTTAGCATTAGTACCAACGGCTTCTACTGTGAGGAACTATTTTTCGATAAGTAAGCACTGATTCAGGCATAGCTTTTGAACAACATATTCCCAGCTCAGCAAGAAACCCACACTCCTGAATGAACTGGAGCACATTACTGAGAAAAAGTTCATTAACCTTGCTAGATTCGGAGGTTAACAGGATAGCTGAAGAAAGGAACTGAGTGAACAGCTCTGATGCAAAACAAATTAAAATGAATGTCATCATTCCTTTTGATATTCATTAGTTTATTCAGAGAGAGAATGCCCTTCTTAAATTTGCAAGCATTTATCTGTAAAAAACAGGTGTACATCTGCTGCTCAAATGCTTCTTAGTGTTAAAGAGAAGAATAATGTAGACACTCACCCGTTCCACTGAGGGAGTAACTAGGAGAGGGAGAAAAGACTTGAGCTGCGAAATCCTCGAATGTCATTACTTCTCTGTGATTCTGGATTATTGCTTCAAGATACAGAGCTCGTTCTTCATAACTACAACAATCAGTTAAGGAACAAGTACATGTACAGAACAAATATACTACTTATTACCAGATACAAAAGAATGCTAAAAGTTCATTATTTAAAATCATCTGTGAAAAACAAATGTGAAAACATATCTTTTTAATGAAAAACATCTCTTCCAAATTCTATAGAGCTGTGGGGTAGAAATGACTATCAGGAAGAGCTAAATGTTATAAGGTGCAACAACATTTTGATTTTGTCATTCTGATTTTGTGTTAAAATCTACTGCGTTTTGATGGTTGTTTCATCACCAGCCTCATTAATAACAAAAAAACCACTCATTGTTAAAATTCATATAAATGAAAAAGCACTGAAAATAATGCATTTTTAAATAAGCAAAATATTACAAATTTAGTAGCATTGGTATAGTGTTTATATGCAGTAGAATTTTTATTTTTTCAATGGACAAGAATTTCCTGAAAATCTTCAGTTTATTTCATATACTTTAAGCACTGTGGAGAATGCATCTTTCTTATAATTAAGAAAATAAAAACACATCACCGAGAGAGTCCTAGATCAAGGCAAAATTTTATACATATAAACTCCAGATCCAGAAGTGATAGTTAACAAACTATGACCTCTAGAAAATAAGACCTTATATGTAGTTCAACCTAGGAAATGCAGGCTACAAAGCAATTAAAAAAAAAAAGACTATTGCCTTTTAATTAAAACTGCAACTGGGAACACACAGCATTCAAATGTGTAATCAAAAACCAGTCACCAATAAAACTTACAAGCGTAACAAGCTGAAGCAACTTTCCAGCTGTCTTAATAGGACCCCTGCTTGTGGCTGCTTTTCACAGGGTAGAAAGCAAATCTTTTCCTTTTGTGTGCAGCTTCTGTTTTCTCAGAAGGTGAATCATGCACTTCCAATAACAGGATAACGTCTGAAACAATTCTACAATGGATGGAAGAACCTCACATACGACTTTATGAATTAACACTTGAAGTCAGTATGACATCTCATTTCTCTTTCCTCATTAGCAGTAAGAAAGCAATGGCTGAAATAACACCCTTCCTCAACCCAAACTACCCACAAAACTCCTTTCTTATGCTTTAGTTATCTTGAAAAATATTCTAATACTATAGAAAAAAGGTTTGATAACCAACAAATTATAATTTTCATGTTAGGAAGGAGAAAAATGGAATTAATGACTTACATTTTTGAAGTATCTGCTTAGAAAAACAAAGTCTTATTTCTAGAGGTTAAAAGAAACTATGACCTAACTAAGAATACCTCACATTTAAAACAGGGGTAGATATTTTAAAAGTTTCTTTTGGACGGATAAAGTATATGTATTGATCTTTCTAAACACAGATGTCTGCTTTTATTCAACTATTTGAAGAAGGATTTTCACACTATCCAGAGATATACAAGCATAGTAGAACTTGTCTATAAGCTATCTTCATGAAACTTCAAGGAAAGAAAATTAATTCTGAGGACTACAAAACTAGTTACTCATTATGCATTATGGGTTTGTCAAAACTATAACCCACAGCAGTCCTGACAGTCCAAGTATTTGGAAAGTGGGGCTGTTTCGCTCTTGTAGGCTGAACTCCTGATGACTCTTGTTAATGAATAGGCTGCCAAACTTCCTAAGAGAGGAGGCACACGCTTAGGCCCTATTCTAAAGGGACTGACTGATGCCATTCACATCTCATTATGAACATGCTTATTCTGCACAGTACTTGGCTGTTGCCAAGGCTCTGTATTCCATACTGCCACAGCAAGCCGCTGGTCCTGTTAACAGCAGGATGTTAGGCCTGAGTGGCCGTCTGGCGAACAGGCACTCTGACACTAAGCTGGCACGTGCTGGCGCAGCAGGAGCAGACCAAGGCGTGACAAATTACTGAAAGAGCTCAGCTAAACTTATGGCTGACAACCACCTGAGCCTTAGGACCTCTATGGGCCTGCCATCAACTCTCAATTCATTGCTCACCCTTTTAGTCTGCAGTCTGCTTGTGGGTCCAGTTTAAACAAGGCAGATAACTATAAAGACTTGTCATGCTATGCCTAATAATATCCTGCTGTTTAATGAAAGCCCCTACTGCATCTAACACATAAGCATACAATGCACTGGACAACTTCTAACAAAACATAAATTCATATGCATTTTGCTAAACACTGGATAGAAGATATTAAGAAGACTAGCATGCTATGTTAATCACAATCATAATGAACAACTATGTCCAAACTTATTTATGAGGGGAAAGCCACAAGTATAGAATAAAGGCATACCAGACAATAGTATGTCAAGATGGACAATATGTTCACAAGTCTTGTACTTAGATAGCTGGCTAAATTTGGGTTCTAAAGAAAAGTTAAAGGTTATTTAAAATGTAAAAGTTAAAATTTTGGATGTTACTAGTCAAAGAATATTTATTGAATGGTAGATGCTGTGAAGAATACAAAGGAGGGTAAAAGAATGTCTACTACCCTTACAGGGTTACTATGGGGAAAGCACTTTGCAAAGCTTAGAAATAACACCCCTGCTTGTGGCAGGTTTTCATGATATCATTCTTGCCCAGTTTCAAAACTGACAGAACTGCACTAGTTATACCATCCTATTACTTTGATCACACATTTCCAACCAAGTTCTAGGTTTTTCCAGAATGTGAATAGTATCCATTAATATGTGATATAATTTTAATAAATATCCATTAAAGAATGGGGAAGGACCAGGAGATGGTCAAAGTCATTTTCATTTAATCCTAATCCTATATAAGACTGCTAAGAGGAAACATACTTCTGATGTGTTTAGAGATAGCAGAAAGCTGATAATTTTTTGAAAGGCACTTAATTTTGCGGTCCTAAAATGAAGGTCTCATATTATTTGGGCTGTTAACAGAATTACATCAAAGGCATTTTAGAAGAGTCTCATTCCACAGAATACTGAGGCAGGAATAATTTGTTTTGTTTTTAAAGTAAAAGGCATTTGTAAAATAGGTACCAAGATACATTTAAGTTCTCTGCTTAAACTGTTATATCTGCTTAAGACACGACAAAATATTAATTATGGCAATAATTCCTGTCAAAGTGAAATCTGAACCATTTGGCTAAAAGAAGGAAGCCATAAATGTACACAATTACAAACTCAATAACCTATTTTAAGAACAAACCGACTTTTTAATTTATTTACTTATTTGTGATTATTTTACAAATAAAAAAAACTCAATTAGCAAAGATTTATTTTCACGTTAAAATGTGACATATTTATAAAAAGATTCCACCCCGCCCGAGATGTAATCAATTCAGACAAAATTCAGTCATTGAATAGTTAAGAGCACTGAGTTTGCTTTCATAAGACTTGGGTTTGAGTTTCAGCTCCCACTAATTGTCTGACCCATCATAGGGCACTTACCCTGTCTCACTCTGTTTTCTCATCTGTATAATGGAGATAATACTTATACTACCTGCCTCACTGTATTATTATGAAGAAAACACTTTGCTTAAAACCTAAAAAATATCAGATATTATTATCATCCTCATTTTAGTTTTTGATCTTTTCTATTCCTTTCAGTGGCTTATATTACTTAAATTTTATTGTTAATTTTTTCCGAATTCTCTTTAAAATTTCCTTACTTAAATAAAGTGATTTATGACCAGAAACCAGACAAGGGAAAGCTATACCATTTCTTAGCTAAGCAACTCCTGGAGGAAATCATTTCTAAGAAACTCAGAATACAAAATGCACGATTTTTAAAATCTGTTTGCTTACCTCCAGTATTTTCTACTTCAGATCCAACTGTTGGACTCTACAGATTTTTAGGTCTACAGCTTTACAGAATACAAACAACACAAAACTAAAAGCATATGAATTAAAATAATAGAGGTAATCTATGAGTTTTGAATCTGAACTCTGGAATGAACAAAATTAAAGATTTGTTCTTCAAAACTTAATTGTGTAGTTGGTAGCTAAAATATAAATAGGGATAAATAAAAAACTAATTTAAAAATATTTCAAATCCACCAAAATATTAAGCTTACTCTAATATTTAAAGGTCATTAAAGTCATGCACAAATGAGTTTGGCTTTATTTTAAAACTACTATTGCAATTCCAAACGTTTTTTTGAGGGGGGGGGGGAGTGATGTGAGGAAAGAAACATGAAAGAGAAGGTTTAAATGCTTTCTAAACTTTTCAGTCACATAGTTTTAGAATCATAAGCATGCTGTTAGTTTCTCAGAAAGAAAAATGGTTTTAGACCCAGCTTTCCTCTTCTATTAAAAGAAAGTTATCTTTCAAATAAATTGTACCAGTCAATACTGTTTATATCTCTGCCAGTGACGATAGCATCAGCTGAAATGAATTGTAGGAGACAGAGAAAAAACTGTAAAGTAATTAGAAATTCTCTACTACACAACAACCTTTTCATTTTATAAATGAGGAAAAAAATAGAGAAGAAAACTGACTTGCCCAAGGTAACATATCTAGTGAATGGCAGATGACAGGATTGTAGATGTAAAGCTAGAAGGTAACTCAGAGGCCATCTTGTACAACTCCCTAATTTGACAGATGAGGAAACTGAAGCACATGGGGGTTAAGGACATTTGTCCAGAATCAGGTAATAAGAACCAGAGGCAGGATTTGAAAAAGGACTGATTGTAGAGTCAACGTTCTTTCAACATTATCACGCTGTAACATCCAAGGACTAGAAATCACACAAAAGCATATAAGATGACAGATTTAGAGCTAGAAAGGATTTCAGAGTTATTTAGTCTGACCTCATTTTGCCAATGAGAAAACTGAGACCCACAAAAGTTAGGAATTATTTCCAGTGAGGGGCTTTTTCCTATCTATACTCAGTAAAAGACACAGTATTTTCATTTCATTCTTTGAGATTTCTGGGGGAGCTATTTCTGAAAATTTCTTTGGTAGCCTGTTCCAGTATCTAACAATAGTTATAGTGTCTTTGTGTCTTGTTATGGTAATGGATACAATTTTTGCTATTTACACCAAACTGACTACTTGAAAAATTAATTTGACTTAGACATATAAACTCCACTCAAGCAGGTCCTAGACTGCTGGAAGCAGGAGAAGAAGCCATGACAGATGGGCTGCTGTGTACTGGAGATTCAACTAACTAAAGGGAAAGGAAGCCTTTTCTGAAAATTTAACTTAGAGGCCCGGGCTAATTTCTTTTTAAACTGAGTTTGATACATTACTGTAAAGAAGTTTTGAGAAAGGAATACAGTAAAGGAGAGGAGGCTAACAGTATGATATCACTATGCCATTAGGCTTGTAATAATAACAATGATGATGGCTAATATTTATATAGTGCATTAAGTTTTGCTAACTGTTTGACATATATTATCCTATTTGATCCTTACAACAACCTTTAACAGATGAAGAAACAGGCAGAGGGAAGGTTAAGTCACTTGCTCAGGATCCCAGAGTAATGTCTGAAGCAGGGCTTCTTGACTCCAAGTCCAGTCCTTTATCCACTATGCCACCTACCTGTCCCAGAATCACCATCCTTCCATACACGTGGAGGCTATAAATAACTCAATTACGGGTTCTATTTTTCAACCTTTAATCATTTATACCTTCCTCTCCAGTTGCATTCCTGATTCTTTAGCATTTTTCTACCATGCCACAGAATTCTCACCCTGGAAATTCACTCGACTTATGTATTTCTCGCACTAGAGGCACTGCCCCTCACTGCTGCCTTTTTCTTTGACTGGCTGGTTCCTCCCAGAACCTCCACTTTAAGTAAAATGCCCAGACCAGCCATGTCTTTATTCTCCTAGAGGTTCCACCCCTGATCTCATCACCCTTATCCAGCATCCTATTACGGGGTGTCTTCACCCATCAGAATATAAGCTCCTTGAAGTCAGGGAATGTCTTTCTTTCTTTCTGTTTGTATTGGTATTCCCCGAATAGTACAGTACTTGGCAAATAGTAAGTACCTAATACATTCTGGTTGTAGAGGTGAACCAGATTGGTCAACCAGGTGGAACTGGCCAAGTCACTTAATCTCTCTCTCTACTGGTTTCTCCATTTGTGAAATGAGGATAATAAACACCACCTACCTCTCAGGGTTGTTGTGAGGATAAAATGAGATATTTTTAAAGCACTTTACAAACCATGAAGTATTTTATAAATGCTAGCTATTTTTTGTTTCTATCAATAAAAATAAGCAAAATGGGAGAAAGGGCATATTTAGGGGATAAGAAGAGGAGATGCATTAGAAAAAATTAGTAAAAGGTACACTGTAGCAGGGTAACTTGAACAAATATAAAGCTACAAATCTTTTATTCTTTATACGTGCCAGTCAATTATTTGACTGTTAAAAAAAAAAAAACAATTGCAAAAGTGCTACAATTCCCCTCACCATGTTTTCATCAAAGATACCTTTGATGTGGTCATATACCATTTTCTTACATATTTTATAGAGATAAAAAAATGGGAATGTTGCCTGGTAGTTGTAGATGTCTCCTTGTTCACTTAATTTTTTTTGTTAATATCGTGATTTTTATCATTCTTTTGGAATCTTCCTCTGCAATATCTTAAAATTGATCCTTGTAATGCCTTTCAAGTTGTGCCACTTCAAGTATAAAATTTCCTTGTATTTTGTATGTATTGTATATATTTAATGAGACTTATTTATGTTTCCTGTTTCATCTTATGTCCCATTTCCACTTCCCTATAAAGCACATTAGGCACTAGTGGGACAGAACCCAAATGCGGTTGCTTAAATGAGGTTCGCTACAGAAACACTGGCAAATTTATTCAGATCTATAACTTTGTGGCTTACTTCCAGATTAATCTATAAATAGTCATGCTAGGCTGGCTTTGTCGGGTTTTATGTCAGGCTTTTTGGCTCCTTCCCTATGCACTGCCTTTCACTATTTTCTGAGGTGAAATGCTGGTATAATTCACTTGTTCACTGCTGTAAAGTTTTTCAGTGTTGTGTCTAGAGTACTGTCCTAACCAAGTCAGTGTCACACTGTTGACATAAAATACACACACATGTTGACACTGTTGTTTTTCAATCATGTTTGACTTTTCATGAGCCCATTTGGGGTTTTCTTGGCAAAGATACTGGAGTGGTTTCCCATTTCTTGCTCCAGTTCTTACATTTTACACCAGTTTAACTGGTAATAACATTTACAGGAAACTGAGGTAACTAGGGTTAAGTGACTTGTCCAGGGTCACACAGCTACTAGCGTCTGAGGCTAGATTTGAATTTAGGAAGATGAATCTCCCTGAGTCCAGGCACAGGCCTCTATTCACTGCACCACCTAGTTGCCCCTGATATTAGCATAGACATATTTAATAAAGACATGCTTGGAAGAACACTACCCTTATTCAAACTTACAAACATCTGAAGATGCCAACAGTAGTATTTCTGTGGGCATATTTAATAATCTATTAAAACTGCAGTACATAAGCCACGTGGTCATGCCTTGTTAAAAGATTAAGCATTTGGGGTAAGATTTCAACATCTGTTCATTACGTTGAGTTTATTGTTATTTTCTATTGAAATTTCTTTAAAGTACAACATAACTATGAAGCAAAAGATCAATCAATAGGGGAGAATCTGCAAGCTGAAAAAGAAGAAATTCATTTCTTTCTCCCCAGACTCTATATTTACTCTACTCCCTTTTCATTTTGTCCTCCAGGTGATGCAATAAACATGCCAAGGCTTTTTTTTTTCCATATTCAGAGAAACTTGTAATTCTATTTCAAAGCCTAACGCCTTATAGTAACAGATAGATTTCCTACTAGCAAAGTAACTCTATTTAATCTGAATCTACAGAATTGGATTTGACTATATAAATGAAAGAAAAGGAAAAAAAAGGCAGGATGGTAGATTCTTAAGAACCCAGGGCAGCAGGTCAGGAGAGTCCTTGGTGAAGCCAGGCACTTTATCCCTCTGTTCAGACTACTGAGTGCTTGCTAGGAGCTGGAGGATACAGAGATAAGATTAGAGGGGCTTGGTTCTCTCCTCTTCATGGAGTTCAGAAACTGGGGAAGGGATAGGCAAAGTCACAACACAAAATGATACAAAAGTAGCCACTTTCCACTATTACTTAACTCACAGGGTTGTTCAGAAGAAAGTATCCTCTATGTTAATAAGTAGCATAAAGGATAGAGTGCTAGATTCTATGACTTAGAAGTCTAGATTTTGAATCCAGCCTCAGATACTTACTAGTTGTGTGACCCGGGGCAAGTCATTTAATCTCTCTACTTCAATTTCCTGTAAAATCTATAAAATGGAGATAACAATAGCACCTCCTCCCAGGGATGCAGTGAGGATCAAATAAGATTATTTATAATGTACTTTGAAAACCTTTAAGTGCTACATAAATATTAGCTATTATTATTAAATTATGATTGTCACAACTCAAAATAAGTAGAGAAGAAATGATAGATAATAATCATAGCATGATAATGCATATCTATAAATTCTTTGTTTATAAGTATTTGCTCATTTGTACTTTAATTCTACATGCGCAATTTGATGCAGATACTCCAGGTGTATGGTAAACTAGATTATATCCCAGATTATTATGAAAAGCAAATACCCAGTGTGGTGTCAGCTGACGCAAAAGTGAAGGATTTGAGTTCCTATACTGGATCTGCCACTTAGTATATTTACCTGTATTATACTGGACAAGTCATTTATCCTTGCCAGGCCTCAGTTTCTTGATGTATGAAAAGAAAGGGTTGGACTAGATGGCCATTAAGGTCAATTCTAGCTCTAAATCTAGGATTTTTATGATAAAAACAGGTTATTTAACTGAGACATTTAACCAAATGAAATCAGCACTTGAGAAATGAAACAGAATAAACAAATTTAAGATGTATAAGATTTCAACCCCAACACTACTGAGGTTGAAAGATTTCAATTAATGCTAAAACTAGGTAATATTCTTATGAACAAGATAAAGAATTTTCTTATAGATTTTTAAAAAGATACAACTCTATTCTTATTAATCAGATAGAATGAAAAAAACTGATTTTCTCAAACATATCAAACTTCTAAGTCTTCTTGGAGCTTTGCATTCTTGTCTTTATAACATCACCTAGAAGGTAATTAAAGCTACATAAACCTTAGAATCAAATACATTTTGAAAGTATAATGAATTTACATAAATTTCTGCTAGAAATTTTCAAATAAATTTTTCAGTCTTTTTTTTTTTTTGGTAGAAGAATACTTTTTAACTATAATACTTTCTTGCTCCTCTCTCCATCTCCCCTCCTTTTTAAAGTTGGTTAGCTTCAACTTCCATAACACTTAATGTGAGAAAATCCCAATGACCCCAGGTCTCCAAGTCTCACATCCACAAAAACATCAATGACAAGAAAATTAGTGAGTGCGTTTATTTTGGGCTTCTAGAAAGAGCTGTCAAACTGAGTAGGAAAGGGCTCAACAGGCCATTTCACTTAAGAAAATGGTATAAAAACAAGAAAAAATTTTATAGGCAAAAGAAAATTGCCATACTTAAATATACTTAATTTTCAGAAGAAGCAAGTAAATATGGGCTCAAGTCTGTTTATAGTTTTTCACTTTTAAAGATAATGAACTAGGAAATTAATTTTCAAGGTTATTTCATGAAAAATTATGAAATTTGCATTAATATTTAATGTACATGTAATTCCAACCCCTTCACAGATGATTGGGAATACTAAACTGGACTTTAGAAATATAAAGATCATTGCTAATTAGTAAACTTCACTTTTTAAAGGTTTTTTTAACCCTCTTTGTAACAGTTTTTTGAGTTACAAAATTTAAAGTAAAAAACTAGATTTTAGAAATTAAGTATATTATGGCTTACTAATACTTAACTGAATGATAATATTCAACATAGTTTATTCTAAATATTATTGCAGTTTCAAATGAAATAACTGCAAATTTATATTATCAATTCCTTTTCAGCCTCTTCTGGGGTAATTAGGTAGTACAATAGAGTTAGGAAATAACTTTCCTGAAGTTCAGAAGACCTGAGTTCAAATTCAGCCTCAAGCATTTCTTGACTATGAGACCCTGGTCAAGTCATTTAACTTTTGTTTGTCTAAGTTTCCTCATCTGTAAAATGGGGATAATAGTACCTATCTCATAGTGTTGTAAGGATAAAATGAGATATTTGTATCCAGCACATAGTAGATATTACGTAAATGTTTATTATTATTATACAAATGTTAGCTATTATTATATAAAGGTAACTATTATTATTGTTGAAAAAATATCAGTATATCTAAATTAATCTGCACTAAGGAATAAGTAAAAAACATACACACACGAATGATTTTCCCTTTTTTTTTGTTATGGACCTGTGATTTCATTGGCATAGGGGACTTCCTAAGAGAAAATTCCTTCTACCAAAGCAGACCACATCTGCTCTGCAACTTAATCTTAAAAGAAGTGTCCTACTACTTACCAATTAAGTGACTAGCGCAGGGTCATACAAGAAACAAATTAGGTCTTCCTCTCTAAGAACTAAGTATGCAGTATGAAAACACAGAAGAGCCAGATAAGCCTCAAAAAGAGCAGGTTTGCTTACCGTATTTCCTTCATGCAATACCCCTCTCCCAACATGAGAAAATGAAGATACATTTGATAATTTAAAAAACCCCTTTTTCCCTAAAAAATGTCTTATCTATTACTAACTTGAAATATTCTTCTAAAATGGGTCACACTATCTTTTAATATATTAATAACAGAATACTGAAATCAACAAGGACTAGGTAAAATGTATTCTAATAATAATGATTTCTGTCCTCCTTGGATGTACTCCAAGAATAAATGAAAAGCATTTATTAACTGTGGTAAGTGTTGTGGATACTAATTTAAATGAAAACAGTCCTCACTTTCAAGGAGCTCCCATTCTAAGACAGTGAGATAATACACACAGGAGGTTTCAACATTAAGTCAAATGGAAAGCCCCTGTGGTTTTTAGGGTGCAGAATATTCCTCTTAGTTCTTTCTAAGAACATTCATGCAAAATATTTCCTCATCAAAATATTTAAGGTTTCATTTGAAATTTACATTCCTCTGTCTACCATGTATCTTAAAATAATACATGTAAAACACAGATGAAAATAGGAAATAATTACAAATAATAATGCTTCATTTTCTCATCTCTGGTTTAAAAACAGCTGAGGGTTTTCCAGGTTGATATTAATCATAAAACCAAATTAACATATGACAGGCCAGAACCTCCAAGAAAATTTAGGGGTTTACCAAATGCAAAGCAGCTTAGAAACCAAGACAACAACTCTATATGAAGTATGATATATGACCTTGACAGACATAGTCATGTTATTGTACTAACCACTAAAACAATATATTATATCACACCTTCAAAGTACTCTGACCACTAATTTGGAATCAAAACTCAATATGCCCTTATAGACTTATCATTTATGTTTTATATTCCTTAACAACAGCAATAACAAAAAACCCTTACCATTATTATCAGAACTTGACTGGAAATTTGGGGGAATTCTGATAGAATGGATGTACTACTCTAAGTAGATGTACCAAAATTTTCTTTATTATCTAGTACTAAAATACCTGATTTAAAAAAAAAATATCACTTTTTGTAAAGCAAACTAAAAGATGATGTACTTGGCAGGGAAAAATCAAATGCATAAAATTTAGATCTTATGTAATGAAAACATTAACAAACTAAATTTTAAAAAAGTACAAAACTGCAAAATCCACTTAAGTCCTTTTCTGATTATTTCATCTTGAGATGAAAGCAACTTTGGGTTCCTGAAGGCTATATCAGCAAGGTGCAAACTTGAAGGTTATACCAAGCTGGAAATGCTTTAAGAAGCCAAGACAGATTATGTCTGCTTTCTGAGGGCCAGAGTATTTAAGTTCATCATACTAGGCTAGCCACAAGGTGACGAATTCATTGGTCATGGTCTTCATTCCTGTGCCCCTCCATTTCTGCAGTGAGAGTGGCAGAGCAGTGGAACAGGGGACATAGAGTGCTAAGAATAACACTGTGTTAGATTATCTATTAAATATTAACTTAACTTTTGGTACTCCCATGATAACAAATGGGCATATTTCTAGAGCAGGAGTTCTTAACTTTTCTTTTAGTCATAGAGCCCTTTGGAGGTATGGACTACAGGTTAAGAACCCCTTAAGAAGAACCGAGTTTTCAATCTACTCATCTCTCGAGATTACTCCACTACACCTCAGTCACACACACGGAGGTTAAACACCCTTGATCCTGCCATAGCCCACAAGGATTTCACTTTCATGATCATAACCTAACTTTCCATATCTTCCTATGTCCTTACTCCTTCTAATTGTATTTTTCCATCTCATTGTTCTCTTCAATCCCTCCATCTATCAGTCCTTTCCTAGGTCTTCACCCTTGCTCTAACTTCACTCTCCGCCCTTTCCAATTTCAGCTCCTTAGTAATCAGATCAACTCTATGTTTTCCTTTTCTCTTGATCTCTTTGTTCTGTTGTCTTACTGTTTGTTGCTTACATGTCACCAAAACCTATCCTGTATTAGTTCCACCATATACCTCCTCCAGTTCTATTCAAATATTACTGAAAGGTGACAGAGGAAGTAATGCAACAGGGCTGACTGGGTCTACTAGGCATTTATGTAATATAATCTCATCTGGCCCTGATTACACAGTAGTCCTTTACACCCCCTGGGCTGATTATCTATCTCATTCCGCTAAATTTTCTCTTTTCTCCTCATGCATGCCACACTGTCTTCTACCCTATCCTGCCAGGTCTCCTCCACCCCTACTCTCACTATAAAAGAGGTGGGTTTATACTTTACTAAAGAAAAAAAAGGACAAAAACCCATGACAATATCAATTCCCTATTCATTTACTCCAGTCTGATGATGACATTGCTCTTTTCCACATCAAGCCTCTTTATATGTGTCCTTTATTTCTTTTTTTTTTTTTAAAAGCAATTGGGGTTAAGTAACTTGCTCAAGGTTACACGGCTAGTCATTTGATTTACGCGTGGGTGCTCATTTTCTGAGGCCGGATCTGATCTCGGGTCATCCAAACTCCGAGGCCGGCACTCTTACTCACTGCGCCACCTAGCCGCCCCTTTAGGGCAATTGGGGTTAAGTAACTTGCCCAAGGTTACACGGCTAGGTTTTTTGTTTGTGCGGATTAGGTGTCGGAGGCCGGCTCCGAACTCAGGTGCTTCTGATTCCAGGGCCGGCGCTCTATTCACTGCGCCACCTAGCCGCCCCTATGTGTCCTTTATTTCATATCTTTCTGACTTCTCTGGCAGACTGTCTCCACAATTATCTCCTCTCTCTAATCTCTAATCTCACCGGTATCCTAGTTCCTTTCTTGCTGGCTATAAATAAAACCAACACTCTCCCATTAAGAAAAAACATGGAGGGGGCAGAGCCAAGGTGGCAGAAAGGAAGAAGGAACTTTTCTAAGCTCCTCCATGAATTCCGTCACTAAATTTCTAAAACGTGAATCTGAACAGATTGTAGAATGACAGAATCCCTTGGGAGATAGATAGTGGCAGATTCCCAGCCCAGGAAAGTGCCCATGTACACCTGGGCAGGGGGAGTGCAAAGCACAACGGGGGCTGTTCCAGCACAAGACCTCAGAGCAGACTATAGCAGAGTGAGAAGGAGCTCCAGCCAGTGGACTCACCCAACTCAAGGGTGATTTGCAGCCATCTCACCACAGGATGGAGGATCAGTTGGAGCTGGGTAAGAGGAAGAACAGGACCCACAGCAGTGACAGCAGCTTCTCCTGGGGCTACCAGCCCACAGCCTGGATGCTTAAAAATCATCTACCTGATCATCCAGGAGCCAAGATGGCAGAGTAAACCCTAGCTGCTGATTCCCCCCTACCTGACCCAGAAAAACCACAGATAAATGTCCCACCCAGAGTAAAATCCTCAGGCTTGGGAGACATTGAAGAAGGGCTTAACTGAAGCAGTATAAAGTCTGAAGTGAAGAGTGGGAGGTGTCCCATCAAGCCCCATCTCAGTTGACCAGCAGGAGCTCCCAAAGCCCAGGGGGGTGGAGCCAGCAAGCACTAACAACACATCACCAGGGGAATCTTCATTCTAAGTGGAGAAAATACATCCCAAAAAATGAAAACTGAACATATGGAAAAGGAGCTTCAAAAACTAACTGAGGAAAATAATTCATTAAAAATTAGAACCAGTCCAATTGAAGCTAAGGACTCTATGATGCATCGAGTCAGTGAAACAAATCATAAAGATTGAAAAATTAGAAGAAAGTGTAAAATATCTGACTGGAAAAACAACTGACCTGGAGAACAGATCCAGGAGAGAAAACCTAAGAATTACTGGTCTAATAGAAAGCCATGATGAAAAAAGCAGCTGGACAACATCCTTCAAGAGACTGTTAAAGAAAACTGTCCTGAGGTCCTAGAATCAGAGGGTTAAATAGTTATCGAAAGAATTCACCAGACTCCTCCTAAAAGAGATCCCAAGTTGAAACCTCCAAGAACTATAGTAGCCAAATTCCAGAATTACAAAGTCAAGGGGAAAATACTGCAAGCAGCCAAGAAGAAACAATTCAAATATCATACAGTCAAGATTACACAAGACCTAGAAGGTTCTACATTAAAAGATTGGCAGGATTGCAATTTGATATTTTGTAAGGCAAAAGAGCTAGGACTGCAACCAAGGATCAACTACTGGGAAAAACTGACCATAATCTTTCAGGCAAGGTGATGGTCATTTAATGAAATACAGGACTTCCTGATGAAAAAGCCAGAGCTCAATGAAAAATTTGATCTCCAATTACAAGACTCAAAAAGGAATAAAAAGGTAAACAAGGAAAACACACACTCACACACACATGCACACACATACACATATAACTTGGGATTCAATAAGAGCAAACTGTTTACATCCCTATATGAGGAGCTGTCAGTATTGAAATTTATATAATTATTGTGACATTTAAAAGGGATATATATAGAGGGCGGGGGTATAAATGAACTAATCTGATGATTAAAAAAAACTTTATTACGGCATACAAAGGGATTGTAATGGGAGAAAAGGAAAGGATGAGGCAGAAAAAGGTAAACTATGTCACACAAAGAGGCATAAAAACATACTATAGTAGAGGGGAAGGAGGGAGGGAGATGAACATCATGTGTACTTTATTCTCATTGGCTCTCGTTCAAAGAGGCATCAACATAATCAGTTAAGTTTAGGATTCTAATGTGAAAAGACACAAAAACTCATTATAATACAGGGAAAGGAGGGAGAGAGAGGAGCACTGTATGAAATTTGCTCTCATCAGTTTGGGTTCAAGGAGGGAAGAACATACTTTGGTAAGTATACAGGGGGTGGGGGGGGTGGGGCAAAAAGTGGGGGTGGTTGGAAGGGAAGGAAATAGTAGTAAGGGGAAAGGGTAGGGTAGGCACAGGGGGGAATACTGAGGGAGGCAGTGGTCAAAATGAAAACTCTTAAGGAGGGGAAGGGAGAAGGAAGAAAAAAAAAACATAACCAGGGGAGGGAATAGTATGTAGGGAATGACACAGATAGAAATCATAACTGTGAATGTAAATGGGATGAACTCTCCCATAAAATGGATGTGGATAGCAGAATGGATTAAAAACCACAATCTTCCAAAATGCTGTTTACAAGAGACACATCTGAAACAAGGGGATACACAAAGGGTAAAAGTAAAAGGCTGGAGTAGAATATATTATGCTTTAGCTAAAGTAAAAAAGGCAGTGGTAGCAATCCTTATCTCAGATAAAGCAAAAGCAAAAATAGGTCTAATTAAAAGAGGTAAGGAAGGAAATTACATCCTGCTAAAAGGCACCATCAAGAATGAAACAACATCATTACTTAACATATATGTACCAAGCAGTATAGCATCCAATTTCATAGAGGGGAAGTCAAGGGAATTAGAGGAAGAAATAGATAGCAAGACTATACTAGTGGGGAACCTCAATCTCCACCTCTTTGAACTTGATAAATCTCAACTCAAAATAAATAAGAAAGAAGTTAAGGAGGTGAATAGAATTTTAGAGGGGCTAGATATGATAGATCTCAGGAGAAAACTGAATGGGGATAAAAAGTAGCATACCTTCTACTCAGCGGTACATGGCACATACACAAAAATTGACCATGCACTAGGGCATAAAAACCTCACAATTCAGTGCAAAAAGGCAGAAATATGAAATGCATCCTTCTCAGATCATGATGCAATAAAAATCACATGCAAAAGATGGAAAAAAAAGATGGAAAAGATGGAAACATGGCCATGGAAAGATAGACTAAAAACTAATTGGAAACTAAATAATTTAATCCTAAAGAATGAGTGGGTCAAACAAGAAATTAAAGAAAGAATCTGTAACTTCATTCAAGAGAATGACAATAGTGAGATAATATACCAAAATTTGTGGGATGTAACAAAGGCAGTTTGTAGGGGAAGTTTTATATCCCGAATGCATATGTGGATAAATTAGAGAAAATGGAGGTCAATAAATTGGGCATGCAATTAAAAAAGCTAGAAAAAGAACAAACTGAAAATCTCCCAATTAAATACCAAATTAGAAATGATGAAAACCAAAGTAGAGATTAATAAAATTGAATTTAAGAAAACTACTGAACAAACAAATAAAACTACAAGCTGATATTATGAAAAAAAAAAACAATAAAATTGATAGACCTTTAGTCAATATGATAAAAGAAGAAGAAAGAAAACCAAATTATGAGTATCAAAAATGAAAAGGGTGAACCTACCTTTAATAAAGAGGAAATTAACACAATAATTAGGAATTATTTTGCCCAACTGTATGTACATAAATTTGACATTCCTAGTGAAATGGATGAATATTTTCAAAAATATAAATTGCCCAGATTAACTGAAGAGGAAGCAAACTACTTAAATAACCCCATCTCAGAAAAACAAATTGAACAAGCCATCAATAAACTCCCTAGGAAAAAACCTCCAGGGCCAGATGGATTTACTAGTGAATTCTACCAAACATTTAAAGAACAATTGATTCCAATACTTTACAAACTATTTGGAAAAATTGGAGAAGAAGGAGTCCTACCAAATTCTTTTTATGACACAATATGGTACTGATACCTAAATTGGGAAGAGACAAAACAGAGAAAGAAAATTATAGACCAATTTTTCTTATGAATATAGATGCAAAAATTCTAAATAAAATATTAGCAAAAAGACTACAGCAACTTATCATGAGAATAATATACTTTGGTCAGGTAGGAATCAAGCAATGCAAGGGTGGTTCAATATAACGAAAACTATCAGTATAATTGATCACACCAACAAAAACACTAGTAGAAACTATATGATTATCTCAATAGATGCAGAAAAGGCTTTTAACAAAATACAACATCCATTCCTATTAAAAACATTAGCAAGTATAGGAATAGACGGAGCCTTCTTCAAAATAGTAAGTAGGATCTATCTAAAACCATCAGCAAGTATTATATGCAATGGGGATAAGCTAGAAGCATTTCCCATAAGATCAGGGGTGAAACAAGGAGTTCCACTATCACCCCTCTTATTCAATCTGGTGCTAGAAATGTTAGCAGTAGCAATTAGAGAAGAAAAAGAAATCAAAGGAATCAAATTAGGCAAAGAAGAGACTAAGCTATTACTCTTTGCAGATGATATGATGACATATACTTGGAGAATCCTAGAGAATCAAGTAAAAAACTACTTGAGACGATAAATAAATTTGGCAAAGTCACAGGATATAAAACAAACCCACATAAATCTTAGACATTCCTATATATTTCTAATTAAATCCAACAGCAAGAGATAGAAAGAGGAATCTCATTTAAAGTTACTGTAGATATTATAAAATATTTGGGAATCTACCTGCCAAAAACAAACCTAGGACCTATATGAACACAACTACAAAACACTTTTCACACAAATAAAGTCAGATCTAATTAATTGAAAAAAGATCAATTGCTCATGGCTGGGTCGAGCTAATATAATAAAAATGCCAATTTTACCTATAAATTACTTATTTAGTGCCATACCAATTAATCTACCAAAAATTACTTTGTAGAGCTAGAAAAAAAGTGACGAAATTTATTTGGAAGAACAAAAGATACAGAATGTCAAGGGAATTAATGAAAAGAAATGCTAGGGAAGATGGCCTAGCCATACCAGATTTTAATCTGTATTATAAAGCAGCAGTCATCAAAACTAATTGGTACTGGCTGAGGAATAGAGTAATGGATCAATGAAATAGACTGGGTACATAAGACTCAGCAGTCAATGACTATAGTAATCTACTGTTTGATAAACTCAAACACCCCGGTTTTTGGGATAAGAACTCAACATTTGACAAAAAATGCTAGGAAAACTGGAATACAGTATGGTAGAAACTGGGTGTAGACCAATATCTAACATTGCATACCAAAATCAAGTCTAAATGGGTGCATGATCTAGGTACAAAGGCTGATAGTGTAAGCAATCTGGGAAAGCAAGGAATAGTTTACCTGTCAGATTTATGGAGAAGGGAAGACTTTATGACCAAACAAGAGTTAGAGAGCATTATAAAATGCAAAATGGATAATATTGATTACATTAAATTGAAAAGTTTCTGTAGAAACAAAGCCAATGTAACCAAGATTAAGAGGGAGGTGGAAAATTGGGAAAGAACGTTTACAACCAGTGTCTCTGATAAAGGCCTCATTTCTAAAATATACAGACAATTGAGTCAAATCTATAAGAATACAAGTCATTCCCCAATTGATAAATGGTCAAAGCATATAAACAGGCAATTTTCAGAGGTAGAAATTAAAGATATCTAGAGTATATGAAAAAATGCTCTGAATCACTGTTGATTAGAGAAATGCAAATCAAAACAACACTGAGGTACCACATCTCACTGGTCAGATTGGCTAAGATGACAAAACAGGAAAATGACAAATGCTGCAGAGGATGTGGAAAAATTGCAACACTAATGCATTGTTGGTGGAGTTGTGAACTGATTCAATGATTCTGGAGAGCAATCTGGAACTATGCCCAAATGGCTATAAATAAATAACACTTCTAGGGCTGTATCCCAAAGAGATCATGGAAGTGGGAGTAAGACCCATATGTACAAAAATATTTGTTGCAGCTCTTTTTGTGGTGACAAAGAACTAGAAATTAAGGGGATGCCCATCAACTGGGGAATGGCTAAACAAGTTGTGGTATATGAATGTAATAAATAAATTATCTTTCTTTTTCTTGTTTGGTCTTGTTTCTTCTTTCCCATTATTCATTCCATCGGTTACAATCCTTCTTTATAACCTGACTAATGTCTAATGTGAAAGTATTTGCAGATCCTGTACTTGATTGCATGCTGCCATGGGGGGGGGGGGGGTGAAGAGAGGGAGGGAAGAAAATCTGAAACTCAAGGGATGGTGGAACTGAATCTTGTAAACTAAAAGTAAACAAACAAATTAATAAAGAAAAAAAAACCCAGGAGAAAACAAATTCATGGAGATCATATATAAAGGAAAAAAAAAGAAAAAAGAAAAACCATGACTAGATGTGACTTCTCTGGGTAGTGTCCTTCCTATAATCTCTCTTCTTTTTCTCTCATTCCTTTAAAAAGACACTGCTAACATAATCGCCAATGACCTCTTACTTCCCACATCTAATGGTCGATTCATTGTCCTCATCCTTCTTGACCTTTCAGACCACCCTCCCTTCCTGTATACGCTCTTTTCTTCCCTCTGGGATTTTGTAACATTGCTCCCTTGGTTCTCCTCTTCCATATATGACTACATCTCAGTCTCCTTTGCTGAATAATCATCCAGCTCACACCTCGTATTTTGGGTGTACCCAAAGACTCTATCCTAAGCCCCTTTTCTTGATGTTTTTCTCATTTGGTGACCTCATCTGTTCCCATGGAGCATATGGCCCTCTGGATTCAGCCCTAATCTCCCTCCTGATTTCCAGGCTCACAATGCTCACAGGACATTTTCAACCAGATTTTTTGCAGGCATTTCAAAGTCAACATATCCAAAACAGAACTCATAATCTTTCTTGCAAAACCACCCATCTATCAAATTTCCCCATTTTTGCTGATGGCACCACTATCTGTCCGGTCACCAAGATCTGTGACTTTGATGTTATCTCCGGCCATTTACTCTACACTGCCAATTAACTGCAAATCTTGTCACTTCTACCTTGAGGATTTCTCTTATATCTGTCCTCTTCTCAAAAACCACAAAGCCACTACCGTGGTTTAGATTCCTGTCATTTCTTGTCTAGATTAATGCAATAGCCTTCTATTTTGCTCCCTGTCTCACGTTTCTCTCCTTTCTGATGTATCCACCATGTAATTACTAAAATGATTCTTTTAATGTGCAGGTCTGAACATGTCACTCCCCCTTTCAATAAATTTCTGCAGCTCTTTTTAACTTCTAGAATTAAATTCAGACTCCTCTCTTAGGCACTTAAAGCTCTTCAGAACCGAGTCCTAACATTTTTAGCCTTATTACATACCATTCCCCTTATGCACCTGATGGTTCAGTTAAAGTGGTCTACAACATGGTATTCCATCTTTCTGCTTTTGCACTTTCTGCCTGGAATGCACTTTCTCCTCATCTCTGACTCTTAGAATACCTCTTGTCGCCTTCAAGATTCAGTTCAAGGGAACGTCCTACATGAAGTCTTTCCTGATGCCTCCAACTGCTGGTATTCTTCTCTTTAAATCACACTGTAAAAGCTGTCCAAATTTCTTAGTGTAGTTTTAAGCTATTAAAGCTTTAGTAGCTTAAAACCATGCTAACATTTTTGAGGCTATATGTGTGTATATTTTGTTGTTGTTGTTCAGTTTTTTTCAGGCGTGTCTGACTCTTCATGACCCCACTTAGGGGTTTCTTTGTAAAGACACTGGCGTGGTTTGCCATTTCCTTCTCCAGCTCTTATTATAGATGAGGACGCTAAGGCAATTAAGTAATTTGTTCAGGACCAACCAGCTAGTAAGTGACTGAGGCAAAATTTTAATTTACAAAGGAGTCTTCCTAACTCTAGGCCTAGTACTCTATCCACGTACCACCTAGGTGTCTATGCATATACAAGCATGTATATTTCTTCTGTTGTATATACGTATGCTATCTATAGTATGTAGATACATGAAGGGGGACAGGGTTGCATGTAAAGACAAAAGGTATCTATATAAATTATACCTTCATTTCCAAATACATCCTTCCCCCATTCCATAACTAGTAATCTATCCCTTACAACAAAGATCAAAACAGAAAGTGAAAAACCAGTTCAGCAAAACTAAACAACAAAAAAACTGAGTTTGATAGTATATGAAATGTTCTACAGCTGTCATCCTCCTACCTCTGCAGAGAACAAAATGTATTTTCTTCTCTCTGTCCTAGAACTAAGATTGGGTATTATTAATTACATAGTGCTCAATTTTTTTATTCTTTCCATTTATATTACTATAATCATTGTATATATTATTTTTCTGTATCTGTTTATTTCACTATGTGTCATTTTATGTATATATTTATCAGTATGTATTTCAGATGTATGTCAGTTGCTTCTTTAATTTTTTTGTATTTCTTATGGCACAGGAATATTCTATCCCATTCATGTACCATGATTTGCATAGCTATTCTTCAAATGATAGGCACCCACTTCCTTTCCACTAGGTACTTTGCTATCACAAAAACCACTACTACAAATATTTTAGTGCATGTGGTATCTGTCTTTTTGTCTTTGACCTCCTTAGGACATATAGCTAGAAATGGGATTTCTGGGTAAAAGATTATATAGTTACTTTTGGGCAGGGGGCAAAAGTCTGGGTTGCTTTTCTGAAAAACTAGAGAGATTCACAGTACTATAAATAACTTAACAGTGTGTGTGTCTTTCTGCCCCTTCAATATTCACTATTTCCATCTTGCTTTGTCATCTTTGCTAACCTGAAAACATAAAATGCAGCCTCAGAGTTGGTCAGATTTGCATTTTTCTTGTTAGAGATCTGAAACAACCTTTTACATGATTGTAAACAGGTTGCAAATATTATTTTGAGATCTATTTATATGTATCCATGGGGGAATAGCTTTTGTTTTTATATATTTATTTTAATTCCCTCTATATCTTGAACTTCAGACCCTTTCCAGAGATATTTGATATCATGATTTCCCCTCACAATTGAAGGCATCTTTTATGCCAAATATAGTGATATCATTTCAGCAAAACTTTTTAATTTCATATGATCAAAATTATGTATTTTGTCTTTTGTAATAATTTCTATCCTTGGCTTCATAATTCTCTCTCTAGACATAGCTTTGTAGGTAATTGATTTCATTAAAAATTTTTTTGTGTAGTACATTGCCTTTAAAATGGAAGGAAGCAAGGAATAAGGAAGGAAGGAAGGAAGGAAGGAAGGAAGGAAGGAAGGAAGGAAGGAAGGAAGGAAGGAAGAAGGGAAGAAAGGAAGGAAGGAAGGAAGGAAGGAAGGCAGGAAGGCAGGAAGGAGGGAAGAAGGGAAGGAAGGAAGGAAGGAAGGAGGGAAGAAAGGAAGGAAGGAAGGAAGGAAGGAAGGAAGGAAGGAAGGAAGGAAGGAAGGAAGGAGGGAAGGAGGGAAGGAAGGAAGGAAGGAAGGAAGGAAGGAAGGAAGGAAGGAAGGAAGGAAGGAAGGAAGGAAGGAAGGAAGGAAGGAGGGAAGAAGGGAAGGAAGGAAGGAAGGAAGGAAGGAAGGAAGGAAGGAAGGAAGGAAGGAAGGAACTAGCCAGTAAATAGTAAATTAAGTGGGCAGGTTCTGGTCATCAAAATTTACCTTCCTTTGGAGAGAAGAGGGAGAGGAAGAACTAAGTTACCCAACTAGCTGGGTCCCTATGCAGGCAGCCAGGTCTACTCACAGGTTGTGTTTGTCTTTCATTTTTGTAACAAATGCTTTATTAACTTCTGTTTTACATCATTCATTTCCACCAGATTTTGAGTTACAATCATTTTCCCCCCGTTATTCCCCTACCCACCCTCCCAGAATAGCAGTCCCACAAGATATCGCTTCCTCCAATCTGCTCTCTCCCATACCTTCTCCCATACCCCCTTCGACTTTTCCATTGGAGGAAGATGAATCTTGTGTCCCAGTGCCTGCACATCTTATCTCCCTATAACAAGCAAAAGAGTATTAATAATAGTATTTATATATATTTGAAACATTTAATGTTAAGACCTTGAATTTCAGATCCATTTTCTTCCTCCCTTGTCATCCATTCCCTCTGGGGAGATAAGTAATTCAGTATATGTTGTACATGTCTAGCTATGCAAAACATTATCATAGTAGATATATTGTACAAGGCTGCTTATAATTCCCTCCCACTCATCCCACCCCCCACCTGGTCCATTCCCTACATGATCCTGTCCCTCTTCTATAGTGGGTACTTCCAACCTCCCCTCCCCCCAAGGATGCCCTCCCATCTGTCTTTCATTTTTGAAGAGGACCATGGCATCAGGGAAATGATAACATGACTTACAGTTGACTTTAAGTGAGGAAGGGCTGTGCAAAGTCACCAGCCTCACTTTCTCTCCTGAGTCATCTGGATCCAGTGACCAGGATGACTTGGAGATGATCCAGGAAGAGATGGAAGACACTTAATGGCTGTATTTTGGGCCCTCCAGGCTTAGAGTGAATGTTAGTGGTAAATGTTTCTCTTTGGAATAGCAACCCTGGGGGTCTTTACCTCCCAGATTGATTTTTATCTCGCTTTTTTTTTCCTAAAAAGGGACCATCCCTAGAGTCACTTCTTAAAGAGGCCAATTCAATGAATGGGTGTTACCTCACTCTAAGTGAGTACAGGAAAAGACCTTAGCCTAAAAGGGCTAGAATCTCCCACTGCATCCTGGGTCATCTTCAGTAATCCTGATGGATATCTGGTCACTGGATCCAAATGGCTCTGGAGGAGAAAGTAAGGCTGGTGACCTTGCACAGCCACCCCTCACTCAAATCAAAGTCAACTGTAAGTTATACCATCATTTCCCTCTTTGAAAACAAAGGACAAACACAACAACCTTCAAAATGGGCATAACCATTTTAAGCTTATTAAATGTGTTAAGTTGTAAGACATTGGTTTAAATATAATTTCTGTTAAAATGTTTCCCAAATTTTGCCAGCAGTTTTTGATAAATAGAATTCTTCCCCAACTAATTGATGATCTTAGGTTTTTCATTTGCTAAGCTGAGTTAGATTGTTCTTACTTCTTCCTTATCTAGCTGGTTCCATTGATCTACTTTAAAATTTTCTAATTGTTAACGCTTAGTTTTGATTATTATTGCCTCATAGAACAATTTTAGTTATGGAATGGCTATTCCTTCTTCATTCCTACTTTTTCATGATTTCTCTGAATATATTAGGTCTCTAGTTTCTCTAAATAATTTCTGTCATTATTTTATCTAGTTCTATTACTATCCCCTTGGCAGTTTGGCAAAACAGTAGATCTGCTCATTTGTTTAGGTATTAACAGCATTTTTAGAATATTGTTAGCCTAACTATTCATAAAGGAAAAATCAACTGGATGAAAAATGCCTTTTGTCTTGACTTATGAAATACAGCTGGATGGACAAACTACAGAGCTGAACTGAACCAAAAGCATATATATAATGAATAAATATTCATTTGCATGATGAATCGGTTGTATAAATTAATTAGAAGAAAAGAATAGTATAGATTGCATTTGAGAAATTGTGCATTTTAACAAAGCAATGTAGAAAATGGCAAAGATTACTAGGATGCAAAAAATTATAAATGAGGAACTGCATAGGATACGTAAATGTATCATTAGATAATAAAATGAGCAAGAGTGAGGATGGCTACCAGAAGCCTGTATACTTCATTGACATCCACACAAGGTCCAAGGGATTTGGAGGAAGGCCTCTATTGTACTAACTATAAGGACAGCCTTTCCATAACAGATTTACAGGAGGATATGGGCAGGAGTTACAAAAGATAAGCATGAATGGATAGATTTCAATCTGTACCATTTGAAGGTAACAGCTACATCAATGAGAGAGAGAGAGAAAAAGAGTGAGAGAGAGAGAGAGAGAGAGAGAGAGAGAGCGCGCATAGAACCACTGATTATTAAGATGAGGAACTCTAAAATTTTACAGCAGCATTCTACAGGTAAATAATTATTAGGTGGATAACAAATTATGATGGTTTTATTTATTTTACTTATTGTAAATTAATTCTAATCACTTGAGGTCAGAAACCATGACATATATCTTCTGTATTTCTAGGTATATGTCAGTGCATCAAGCAAATTTTCATATTTATTTTCAGGGATAGGTCCAGTATGAGTACTGGAATGTATTGACTGATTTTATATCATGAACATATAATATTTGCAACTCTTAGCACTTCGCTGCAAAAAGATAATCTACATTATTCATTTAAAATAAATCATTATCAAAGGTAAAGATATCTGAATATTTATTAAAAACCATTTTCTCTATCTTCTGAAATTTGTTTCTAATATGATTTTACTAGTAATTTTGGATAAGTCCTACTTTGATGCCTCATTATGGCACACGATGGGGTTTTTAAGCCTTTGTCCAGTGATAATTATATATGTGATATATAAAGTCTAACCTAAGATGCGTAATCATATTGGTCACAAAGTTATAAAATTTTTGACCACAGCAACTCATTAAAAATAAGTGAATCTAAATCGATGCACTGAAAATTTATTTTGTTTTAGATGGTTTAAATGAGAATATCTTTATTACTTTATTTGCCAAAGTACTTGACAAGAGAAACCACCCATTAAGACTCTAAACAACATTGTTCACTTTAATAGTGAAGAAAGCCAGTAACTAATTTTTTTTAGTAGAAAACCACCCAATTCACTGGGACTTTCCACATTTTTTGCCTATATAGTCACTTGATATTTTATTGGCGAAAATATAAATGCATTACTACTTAAAGTTATAATCAGCTGTCTTGTAAATTAAGAACCTTATTATTACATAGAAAAATGGTCAAACTGAATTAAGGAATATCTTTTCCATATTAAACAATGGCCTAAGTTTTAACCTAAGCAAAGTGCCTCTCTTAGTTGATTTTGCATTTTATTAAAAGGAAGACTGACATGACCTTTGGTGTTCAAATAAGAAACAGAATAACAATTTAGCTTACTACCCATAGGAACCAAATCCTCTTTTAAAACAAGTCAACTCTTCACTCAAGGAGACAGGAAGTTCTTGGTGCCTTCGTTTCTGACTATGGCATCTCATCAGTTCAATACCCTTACTTAAAAGTTGAATAAGAGGCTGAGAAAAAGGCTTTCTTTCCTATTCTCCTTAACTTTTCTAAATTTTTGTTTCCAATTTCAATATGTTCTTTAACAGGTTCTTATTGGAGTCCTCAAACTCAATAAAGCCAGATTGTGTTGACAGTAAATTGAACTCTTTAGAAGATAAACATATTCTGCAGAATATACATACTATTCATTAAACAGATTGAATTTCATTTTAATCTCTAAAATACCTGTTTTGAAGTCTGAAATGATTAGTGCTTTAGTAACTAAATAGTATAAAATAACAAAAATTTGCATCTTCACATTCTTTCTAAAAAATAAGCCCTTTTGCAATTTCCCTAGAACACAATCAGATAATAGGACAAATGAAATAAATATTCTTTATTACTATCCTGGGCATTAATGGTCCTAGATTCAGTGATTATTTTATAGCTGGGTTAAGGAAACAGAACAGAAAGTATAATAAAGAATAGAAATATGTAATTTCATTCACTGACTTCATTATTACATGCCAGACTGAAGTCAATGAGAATTTTAATGAGATTATCTAAAGGCAAAATTCAACCTAAAATGCTTACTTCTAAACTCATTTTACAGAGAATTTTGTTGTTGCTTGGATCTATAATTTTATTGCTTTAAGGGACTCACTGAGAGAAACTCCTTTTAGCCATACAGAGCTGCAACTGATCTGCAGCATATAGTCTTAGAGAACTGTCTCAGGCATTGGGACTTCAAGTGACTTGCTCCAAGTCAAAGGAATAGTATATGTGTCAGAGGGCTTGAATCCACATCTTTCTAACTCAGAGAGAATTCTCTATTCATTACAGAATAAGGCAAAGTTATAGGACCTGAGTATTCTGTGTGAGGGATAGCAAGGAGGACTGGTTGGCTGGCTAGATCTTCATTTGTGAGAAAAGGTATAACAATGTTTACTGATGCTAAAAAGGCATGTTGGAACCAGTCTGCAAAATGCTTTAAAAACCAAACAGAGAAGTTTGTACCTGAACTAAGAGATCACATAGAGGAGCCACTGCAGTCTGTGGAGCAAGGAGAATGACACTGGCCTATCTGTACTTTAGGAATATCTGGCAGTCCAGTGTGTGGAAAGGGGATTGCTGAATGTAGTGACTTGAGGCAATGAGAACAACTGGGACGCTATTATAATAGATTAGTCAAGGAGTGGTAGAGGTCTTAACTGAGATGAGGTTGGACTCACATGGTGAGAGAAAGGGACAGATAAGAGATGCTGTGAAGGCAAACTGGACAGAATTGGGGACTGATTAGAAATGTAGGGTGAGGGTGAGAAGCTGAGAATGACTCCAGGGCTACAAACTTATATGATGAGGATGGTGACATATTCAATAAAAATAGGGTAGTATGAAAGAAGGCTGGGCTTTAGTGGAAATACAATGAATTCTACTTCAGACATGGGATTTAGATGCATAAAGAACATATGGTTTGAAATATCTAATAATTTTCTAAATAGTGGAATAGAGAAATTAAGGGATAGATGTAAGAGATCAAATAGTCGATGAGTAGCAGAAGTAGGATTCAAATCCCTATCAAATACTCCTGATTCTTTTTTTTAGTCTATCACTATTTTTTGTTTATTTCTTCATTTCCACAAGAGTTTGAGTTACAAAATTTCCCCCCATCTTTCCCCTACCCACCACCCCAAAATAGCAATCCCACTGAATATCCCCTTCCCCAATCTGTTCTCTCTTATATCCTCCACTATCCCTCCTCTAACTTTCTAGTAAGGCAAGATGAATTTCTATACCCCAGTGCCTGTATATCTTATTTCCTAGTTGCATGTAATAATAATAATAGTAATTTCTTTAAACATTTGATTTTAAAACTTTGAATTCCAGATTCATTCCCTTCCTCCCTTGTCACCCACCCTTACTGGGAAGACAGCAATTCAATATAGGTTGTACATGTGTAGTTACACAAAATATTTCCATAGTAGATATACTGTGAAAGACTAACTATAACACCCTCCATCTTATCCTGCCCCCCACGTATTCTATTTTCTACTTTGACCCTGTCCCTTTTCAAAAGTGTGTGCTTCTAACTACCCTCACGCCCCATCTGCCCTCCCTTCTACCATCCCCCCTCTTATCCCCTTCCCCCATGCTTTCCTGTAGGGTAAGATACCCAATTGAGTGTAAATGTTATTCCCTCCTTAAGCCAAATTCAATGAGAGTAAGGTTGACCCATTCCCTTTTGCCTTCCTGTTCTTGCCTTCCATTGTAAAAGTTTTCTCTTGCCTCTTTTATGTGAGATAATTTACCCTTTTATATGAGATAATTTTTTTTCTCTCCCTATCTCCTCTCATTCCTCTCTCACCTCTTAATTTTATTTTTTTTAGATGTCATCCCTTCCTATTCAACTGATCCTGTGCCCTCTGTCTATGTATACCTGTATATATATATATATATATATATACACACTTACATATTTATATGCACATATACCCTCCTATATAAACATATATATGTATGTATAACACACACACACACACACGTGTGTGTGTGTGTGCATATTCCCTTCAACTATCCTCAGACTAAGAAAAGTCTCATGAGTTACAGTTATCATTTTTCTATGTAGGAATATAAATAGTTCAATTTTAATAAGTTCCTTATGATTTCTTTTCCCTGTTTACCTTCTCATGTTTCTCTTGCTTCTTGTATTTGGACATCCGATTTTCTACTCAACTCAGGATTTTTTAGCAAAAATGCTTGAAAGTCCTCTATTTCATTGAATGACCATATTTTCCCCTGAAGCATTATACTCAGATATGCTGGGTAGGTCATTCTTGGTTTTAATCCTAGCTCCTTTGACCTCCAGAATATCATATTCTAAGCCCTTTGATACCTTAATGTAGAAGATGCTAGATCTTGTGTTACACTAATTATGTTTCCATAATACTCAAATTGTTTCTTCCTGGCTGCTTGTAATATTTTCTCCTTGACTTGGGAACTCTGGAATTTGGCTATAATATCCCTAGGAGGTTTTTGGGGGGGCATCTTTATCGACAGGTGATAGGTGGATTCTTTCAATTGCTATTTTGCTCTCTGGTTCTAAAATATCAGGGTAATTTTCCTTGAGAATTCTTGAGGGATGATTTCTAGGCTCTTTTTTTGATCATGGCTTTCAGATAGTCCAATAATTTTTAAAATATCTCTCCTGGATCTATTTCCCAGGTCAGTGGTTTTTCCAATGACATATTTCACATTGCCTTCTATTTTTTCATTTGTTTGGTTCTGTTTAATACTATCTTGATTTCTTATAAAGTCACTAGCTTCCATTTGCTCCAATCTAATTCTTAAGGAATGATTCTCTTTAGTGATCTTTTGTGATTCTTTTTTCATCTGCACAATTTGGCTTTTTAAGACATTCTTCTCCTCATTGCCTTTTTGAGCCTCTTTTGCCATTTGGGTTAGTCTATTTTTTAAGGTGTTATTTTCTTCAGTCAGGTTGTTGACTCTCTTTTCATGATTTTTCTTGCATCGTTCTCATTTCTCTTCCCAATTTTCTTCCACTTCTCTTCCCTGATTTTCAGCATCCTTCTTGAGCTCCTCCATGGCTTGTAATCAGTTCACATTTTTCTTGGAAGCTTTTGTTGCAGTTCTGACTTCACTGTCTTCCTCCCTTTCCATGCTTTGATCCTTTTTGCCCCCCAAAGGGAATCTAAGATTTAATTACTCTGCTTGCTTTGCTTCCTCTGCTTGCTCATGTTGCCAATTACTTGACTTTTGAGATCTTTGCCATGGTACTACTCTCCTTCCAGAGAGGAGAGCTTTGTCCCAATTTGCTGGGGTTTTTGCAGCTGCAAAAACTATTAGGAGGGAGTCCTCTCTGTAGCCTCCACAAGCTCTGGCCCACTGGTCATGCACCGCAGGACCACCCTAGACAGCAATCCAGATCCTAGCAGGTCAAAGCAAGAGTGATTACCCTCTGAATGGTTGCTTGGTCCCTCTACAATATGTAGGCCAGGAGCTCTGGAGGCAGTCACTCAGGGCACCTGCTGCCCCAACTCCATCACCTCTCACCCTGTGGGTGGGGGCCAGACCGTGTACTTCCTTTCCAACAGAGTTCCCAACTGACCTTTAACTTGTTCTTTGGCATTTATGGGTGGAGGAGTCTGGAAACTGCCACAGCTGTTGGTGATTCACTCTCCTGAAGTCTGTTCTGTCCACAGCTGGTGGCCCACCTAAAGCCAAAACTGCACAGCTCACATGGGACTGCATGCTCCTCCCAGAGTGCTGAGATGGACCTTTCCTGTAGGCCTTCCTGGCTGCCTTTGACAGGAGATTTGTTTCTCATTGTCACTTTGTAGGTTCTATAGCTCTAAAATTTGTTTAGAGTCATATTTTATAGGTATTTGAGGTGGTTGTTGGGGAAGCTCACAAAATTTCCTGCTTCTATGCTACCATCTTGGCTCCACCCCCCCCCAATATTCCTGATTCTAAGTCCAAAGATCTTTCTATCCTGATGTCTCAATGTTATTTATATTAAGGCACACAAAAGTATTTATTAACAATAATAATTTGTAATTTTTGCTTTAATGAAATATATACTCTAAGTCTATTTTACATTTCGGAACAATCAGAGAAAAGTAAGGAAAATATGTTGGGAGCATTCTTCTCTAATTCTCTGAAATCCGATCAATAAACTAACAAACATTTATTCAAAATACCACTTGGAATTCAGGTGATACAAAATATAAGGCCACAGGTCTCAGACTGCTTCAATTTAGTGCAAAGACAAAACTAACATATATTAGAGAAGAGAGCACTAAAACTAAATGGTGCTTTACTCAAATGTGATGTGGGTTCAGAGAAGGGAAATGTCATGGTAGACTGGAGTAGCTGAAGGCGGCTAGGTGGTGCAGTGAGTAGAGCGCCAGCCCTGGAGTCAGAAGGACCTGAGTTCGGATCTGGCCTCAGACACTTAACACACACACAAACAAAAACCTAGCCGTGTGACCTTGGGCAAGTTACTTAACCCCAACTGCCCTCCAAAAAGCAAAAAAAAAAAAAAAGAAAGAAATTCAGTTGACACTTAAAGGATGAGTGGGAATTGCCAAGATGGTAGAGATAAAGAAGAGAATGCTGGGAGCAGCAGGTAAAGGAGGTGGAAATGAACATAGCCCATATGGCAGACAGTAAAGAGAATGGGTGATCCAGAATAGATAAAAAAATGTTAAGGTACAATGGCAAATAAAGTTGGTTAGGCAATGTGGACACAGATATTAGATGGTAAAAGCTAGGCAGAACAGTTCAGGATAGAAACCCCTTCTAGATTTTTGATGGGAGTGTGACAAGATGAAAGCAACATTTTCAGAAGGTTAGTTTGAAGTATGCAAGATGGAAGGGAGGAAGAAAGAAAGAAGAGGCAAGAAGCCCAGCTAAGAGACTCTGGAAGTAACTTAAATGTACATTGCAACATACATTTTAATTTCAACCTGTTTTGTATGTACATTTGCTAATCTATAACATGAAGAGACGTACAAAAGATAAATCTGTGCTTATCCTACAAGAAAAACTATAAAGCTTTTAAATATTTACTACACTTACTACATTTTGGGTGACAGGGGGACTCATTTACAGTTCTCCCTTTGCCCCCATGCCAAACAGCTAGGGACTACATTTATTCCATGAGGGGAAAATAGTAAGAATAATAACAATAGCCAACATTTATATACCATCTCCTATGTGCCAGGCATTGTGCTAAGCACTTTACAGATAACTCACGTGACCCTCACAGCTACTCTGGGACATTAAGTGCTACTGTTATCCTTACTTTACTGATAAGGAAACTCAGTCAAGCTGAAGGCTAAGTGCCTAGCAAGTGTCTAAGGCCATATCTGAACTCCTCCTTCCCAACTCCTGGCCTTGTGATTGATCCACTGAGTCATTTAGGTATGCATTTATATCCTATACCATCCCAAATATCATGTACAATTTTGGATACAGAAAGCACTTTTAAGGTGTGTATCAGTTTCCATTCATTAGTACTACCCAAGTTGTTTGGCTTATGAATAATTTAGGCTGTTCTTAAGGAGAATGATCTGCAAACTGCTTTTGTTGGACTGGGTGGTACTTCCAGTAAGTAAATATTCTAAATCAATGTAGGTGGCCCCTGCTTTGAAATTTACTTTCTTAGAGTTTCCTAGAGCAGTGAAAGGTGAAGTGACTTGCCCAGGGTCCTAAAGCCAATGTAGCAAAGACAAAACTTGAGTCCAGGTTTTCCTCCCCTTACAACCCGCCTCTTGATCGGCAGATATTAGAGCCTGCAAATAATTTAATAAGAGAAATCAGTGACTCACTTAGACATTAACTCATAAGCCTAAAAGTAAGTGGTGTTTGGGCATCTGAAACTCAATATTCTATTCTATAGAGCTGAAAGAAGAAACAGGCACTGCTAAATATATTCAAGATGCGTGAAAGCACCTGTTGTCATGCCAGGACTACAAACCTCATTTTATTATCAGAACACAGAATAAAAGCAAGGTTGCTTCTTTTTGTTTGATGATTACAGAATACAAATCCCTAGGTCATTTTTTTTTCCTACGGAGATCAATATAACGACATAACTGTCCCATTTTATCAGTGTATGTACAGCTGCCAATGGTCAGATTCAGCAATTATCTAGCTTGTTTCGAAAAGTAGGAGGTCATGGAGGGATAAATAACTGGGGGAAAGGTTACATGTTACCAAGCAATGCTCCCCCAGTGCTTTGTTACAGTGTTAATCTTATTTAGAATGATCAAAAAAATGCCCATTTTTTAAAAAAGCACAACTACTAATGAGCTTTTTACTTTTGGACTTTGAGAATGAAAAATTAATTAGGCCTACCTGGACTTTTGGTCATTTGGTAATGACAATCAATTCCCTCAATTATGAGAGAATAAAGAGGTCATAGCATTTCCTCAGGAAATAATTATCCAAAGTTATGCTGAAGAAGGAATAAACAGCATTGAAATAGAACACTGGCATGATAGGATAAGAGTTGCAGCCATTGCTACATACGCTGGAGTCTGGAAAAAATAAATTTAAGAATTTACTCTCCCTTCTGACAATGACCTAGTTCAATGATTATATTTGATTTTATTATAAAAACTAGTTAGTCAGAAAATTCAAGCATGCTTGGCATTCCTGCTACAGTTTGTCCACCACCTACCTTCTTCCTTCCCATTACCCTCTATGATTCAGTCAAACTGATCTGTTAACTGCTGCCTATGCAGGACATTCAAACTCCACAGCCTCCAAGTGCACCTTTAACCTACATAGGGATGAGGAATCTGTAGCCTTGAGGCCACATTAGAAAAAAAATTGTAATAAAAAACTTTTCTCTCTCTTCTTTTCTTGTTTCAACATGATGGATATTCGTTGGTAATAAGAAAAAAATATTGAAGTAGAAAGGTATGCAAGGTATTCAAAAAACCATCCAGTTGACCATTGTTTTGTGAAAGTAGTCATAGAAAGTGTGGTTGTATTCCAATAAAACTTTTATTTCTTGATAATGGCAATTTAATTTAATATAATTTTCACAGATCATAAAATACTATTCTTTCTGTCTTCATTTTCCAGAACTCAAAAATGTAAAAAACATTCTTGGCTCATTGGCCATACAAAACCAGGCCACAGGCACGAGGGTTGTACTTTGCTGACCCCTTAGAATGTTAGGAATGATCCATTATACTTGATAGGGACCCACCAGGATGAGTATACACCTGAAAATGGGCTCATCCTCTAGAAAGTATAAATATGGCCTGAGTGGGACATTTTTATATCTCGTGGTCTTTTTTACCTTACCCCCTCTATGATCTACACATTTTAAAATCTGAAAGGGTCATACCTTTACACATATAAACAATTAAATCCAAGCTAAAATTTAACTTTCTAGTACTTAAAATTTCATTTTTTCTACTTAACTTATATGTTAAGTATATAAGTATACAGCTGCATTTTAGAGCAGGTTTTTTTTTTTTTAAACCTGGGGTCCTTGAACTTTCTTTTTTTATATTTTGACACAATTGGTATCCTATGCATTTTGTTTTTAGGTATTTAAACATTATTCAAAGAAGAGGTCAAAGGCTTCACTAGACTATCAAAAGCATACAAGACACAAATGAGACTTTTCTATATGAGGTATAGAATTTCGAAAATTTGATTCATCTCAAAAATGTTAAACTATTTCTTACAGGAGAGGTAATTTTAGTTTCAAATATAAAGCAAACAGGGAGGCCATCCATTGTTCAGTTCATCTATATAACTGAATTAAAGCTTATTCCTCAAAGAAAAAAAGAAAATTACATAGCACATTTAGAAAATGTGCAAAATTTGCAAAGATGACAAACTGGCTGCTTTCTTTAAAATGACTAAAACTAATTGAAATCTTAAAACAAATTCCCAACCTTCGCAGGCTCCTTTGCTGGATCTTCACCCAGGGTATATCCAATAATGTTGGCTGTGCTAGGGGCCTCCTTCTAGGGACCTCACCTCCCTCTATACGGTTTCATTTGGGGATTGCATCAGCTTCCAAAGACTTAATTATCACTTCCATGCTAATGATTCTTAGATCTACTTTTCCAGACCTATCCTCTATCCTGACCTTTAGTCTTGCACTGCTAACTGACTACTGGACATCTTGAATTGATCTCCTATAGATAATCTTAAACTCAACATGTCTAAAACTAAACTCATTATCTTTCTCCCAAACCACTTCTTCTTTATAACTTATTACAGCTGAAGCACATAACCTTCTGATTGGCATTCAAAGTCCTTCATAAACTAGCTCCTACCTTTTCAATCTTCTTACAATTTAATCACCTTTGTGTGCTCTGTGATCCAGTAACACTGGTCTCTTTGCAGTTCCTCTCTCAAAACACATTCCATATCCAGACTCTGGGCATTTTCACTAGCCATCCCCCATGCCTAGAATTTTCTCCCTCCTCATCTTTACCTCTAGGTTTCCCTGGCTTGGTTCAAGTTCCAGTTAAAATCTTTCTATAGGAGGCCTCTCCTTCTCTCCTTTAATGCTAATGCCTCCCCTCTGGTGATTATCTCATTCATAGATATATTTCTTTTTACATTTCCCTCTCAGGAGCTGGGATTATGTTTTGTTCTTCTTTGTACCCTCAGCATAGTGCCTGATACACAGTACCTGGTACTTAATAAATACATGTTAACTGATTGACTGATGAAGCCTATGGAACCCTTCTCAGAATAATTTTTTTTTGCAAGAAATGTTAAATTTCATATAGAGGTTAGTAAAAATATTTAATTTAATTTTTTTCCAAATTCAAATTCATAGACCATCTTCTCCTCCCAAAAACTATTCATGGACTCTAAGTTAAGAACTCTTGCTCTAAAATGTAATACACCATGTTTTAAAAAAAATGTTTTGATTAAAGTCTGAGTATAAGAATTTGTACTGCCTAGAAAAAAGCAAAATAAAAAAGCAAGTAGAATATATTGAATAAAAATACCAACAAAGATTCAAACCACCAATACTATCATTTCACTGTTTTGGTATAAAACCACAGTAATTTTAAAAGGATGAACTTAAAGACAAAATAATATTTGATCCTAGATTCAATAGGGAGATATGGGAGTTTATTGATTTGAAAAGTATAACAGACTTACACTTGAGGAAAATCACTTCGGAGTTCTGTGGAGAATACATTAAAGAGAGACTTGAGGCAGAAAGGTTGTATGCCATTAGCCATAATTGGAAATAACCAATCAACACTTTTATATTCAATGGGAACTACTGACTTGTTAGTTGGAAGGAATGACCTAGTGACGACTAGGTCCTAGTATGTAACAGAAACCAATGTAGCTGATTTGGAAAAACTCTAGGCTAGAGTAATTTTATTTATAGAATAATTTTTTATTTCCAAGGCAGTTGCTTTTGGTCTTATGTTTATTTGTGCTGAGAACACTATACTGAATGAAATTTCTTGGAACAAAGGTACTGTTGGAAGTTATGCTTCAACAACTTACACTTACTTTAAGCAATTATAATCTTTTATGGAAGAAGACTGTGAAGTTTGTTTCTTCACTTAAGGCCCTGGAATTCAATTTCTACCAGCATTCTGAGCAAAATAAACACACATAGGTATGCTGGGTCTTGGATTTCTTGGATGAATTTGTTTATTATTAGGTGGAAGGCATTGCAGCATCTCTGATTTTTATCTTTGTCACACCTGACATACAAATAGGAAGGTAATTAATGTTGTTCTCATGCTACTTCTCCTAAATTGGAGATTTCACAATCCATAACAACCTCAATGAGGATGCCCTCAATTTGTGTATAGATGACTCATAAAGATTTTGTAATAATAAAAAAACTACAATTATATGATGCTTTGAGGTTTGTAAACTGGAGAAGGAAATGGCAAACCACTCTCATATCTTTGCCAAGAAAACTTTAAATGGGGTCATAAAGAGTTGGATGTGACCAAAACCAATGAACAACAACAAGGTTTGTAAAAAAACACTTTATATGTTGTTTCATTTAATTTTCATAACAACCTGGTAAGGTAGTTGTTATCTCAATTTTATAGATCAGGAAAATGAGGCTGAGGGAGATCAAGTGAGCTGGCCCTTACATAGCTATTTAGTGTCTGAGATAGTATTGGAACTCAAATCTTCCCATATCTATGATCAGCACTCTATCAACTATGCCACCCAGTTTATTTTGAAGGGGGGAGGGTCAATGGTTATGAATGTTATATTGGTTTTATATATGTATATGTATTCATATTAACACAATCCAAAATTTTTCCTATATCTTTAGTATCTTCTCTTTCACAGACCTTCTATATTAGTCTCTCAATGCCCTCACAATTGTATTAACTCAAACACAGATCTCTTCTTTATATAATGTCAACCAGATGCCACATATAAGGCAGGCAAGCCAGCTGGGCTGAAGCAGCAAGGTACCTTTGGAGGGAGACAGGAGGCAGCATGTGCCAGGAAAGTTACACCATCCCTACCACCTTGACTCTTATCTTTCCTTAACCCTGATGAAGGCATCCCAGGATCTTGAGCCCAAGAGCTTGGGGAATGGCAGTGTCTCCCAAACCACCAAAACTGCTTTCACCCCCCACAGCCATTACTGAGGGAAGAAATCATTATGGAAAGGGGTCTTCATTACCATCAGCAACAACTACTGACCAACTTCCATCAACATGAAGCTGTGAGAGGGGCAGCATTCCCCAGACAAGAAGTTTTGCTTCTAGCCCAATGTAGTCATCATCTAGAGAAGCAACTCCTGTGGAGGAGGGGCCAGTCAATTAATAAGCATTTATTAAGCACTTACTTGGCACTGTGCCAAGAATGTAGCATACAAAAAAAAAAGGGGAGGGAGGCAAAAACAGTGCCTGCTCTAGAGGAGCTCACAATTTAATGTGGGAGACAACATGCTATGTACAAATAAAAGTATGCACAGGATAAATAGGAAGTAATCAACAGAACGAAGGCATCCCCATCAATTGTGAACCAACTGTCACACACGTGGCAATTTAGCTGACATGAAGTAGCAAAACACTCTGTGGGAAAAGTTGAATCACGACCATGACTCTGACCATATCTCCTCACAGATTCTAGTGGAGACTGTCCAAGGCTCTAACCCCAAGAGAAGAGACTAGGAATGCCTTGGAGCCCAAATAATGTCCTTAGCCATTCCTGGAAAACAAAGCCTGGCAAGCACTTCTGCAGGAGCTACGGCCACCTCTACTGAAGAAAGGAAAGTTCTTGCCACCAAAGTCTTTGGCACTGCGTTTAATAGCAGAAGCTGACAAGACTTCAGTAGAAATGTCATCAAAGAAGTACTAGCATTTCTTCGCTGCTGTGCCCCCAAGGACCATGGGATTTACAGCTGGAACCTTGAATATGAGTGTCTCCTCCATGAGCAACATGACAGCAGGGGCAATCTGACCTTCTGATCTGTATGCCCAGCTCAGTAAAATACTTCCTACATAGTAAGCACTTATTCAAAGCTGTCGCTCCTCTCCATGTGCTGCTGAATAAAGGTAAAGAAAATCATGTAACTGTTCTGCCTGGGTCCACTACAAATTTATGTTATGTGACCTCAACTGGGCCCTCACTGCTAGGCAATCCTACTATACCTACCTGATAAATTCACCATCCCACTCTCCAAAGCAATTCTCTCAAACATTTTCATCCCTCCTCAAACCTTGGCTCCCCGTCTACTGGTTTCCCCTCTACTCACTCTCTAAGGCTAAGAACTTTGCCTTATATTTTACAGAAAAAAACTGAGGCCACTTGCCAGTGAACTTACCATTCCCTACTCTTTCTCATTTCATGTCACGCATGTGCCTTCTGCCACTCTTCCTTCTCCTCTATCTCAAATAGAAAGCTAGCATCATCACTCCTCACCAAAGCTAACCCATCTACCTATCCAAGAGACCCCATTCCATCCCATCTCTTCCAGCAGACTGCACTGTCATACCGACTCCCATTACTTATCTTCAGTCTTTCCCTGTCTAATAACTCCCTCCCTACTGGCTACAAAATAGCTTATGTCTCTCCCCATCCTGAAAAAAAATTCTCACTTTATCCTTCTACCCCCACCAAGTGTAGTTCTATATCTCTCCTGCCTTCTGGAGCTAACTTCCTCAAAAAGGTCACCTACAATAGGGGCCTCCAAGTTCACAAGCTTGGATCATTCTTGACTCCTCATTAGCTACTACTCCCCATACCTTGTTAGCAAGGCTCGTCAATTTTACCTTTGCAACATCTCTTGGATATGCTCCCTTCTCTCCTCTAACATTGCGACCACTCTAGTGCAAGCACTCATCACCCCATGCCTGAAGTAGTACAATAGCTGGCTGGTGGGTCTGCCTGCCTCTAGTCTCTCCCCACTCCAGTAATCCTCTATTCTGTTCCCAAAGCGATTCTCCTAAAGTTCAAGCATGACCATGTTACCCCCTAGTCAATAAAATCTAGTGGCTTCCTATTGCTTCCAGAATCAAATACAAAATGCTCTGTTTGGCATTCAAAGCCTCTTATAAGCTAGCTAGCTTGCTCCTACCTTTTCAGTCTTCTTGTGCATGACTCCCTGCTGAATAGTCTTCAATCCAGGGACAATGGCTTCTCCTTGTGTTTCTCAAACAAGATACTCCATCTCTCAGCTCTAGGCATTTTCTCTGGCTGTTCCCCATGCCTGGAATGATCTCCCTCTTTATTTCTACCTCCTGATCTCCCTGACTTCTCTTAAGTCACAACTAAAACCCCAAATTCTATAGGAAATCTTTCCCAACTTCTCTTAATTCCAGTGCCTTCCCTTTTAAAATTATTGTTTATTTATCCTGTATGTAGCTTGTGAGTACATATTTGTTTGCTTGTTGCCTTCTCAATTAGCTTATAAACTCCTTGAGGGCAGCTGTCTTCCCCCGTTGAATGCTCACTGCTTACAAGGCCAGGCACATGGCAGGCACTTAATAAGTATTTACGGACTAAATGCTTCATTCATATACTCAGTCTAATCTAGCTGCTTATCCTGTCTGTTTTCTCTAGTGCCATTTGGAATGGCTTTGCTTAATTGGTTCTCTGGTCATGTTTTCCTTATCCTAGCTTTATCCTGCACTGCTTCTCTCTGCTTTATGTGATGAGACTCCTCAGAAACATCCATTATCCTTCTTCATAAGATTTTACAGACCAGGTTATATTCTAGCCTGATATTGCCTTTGGCGATCACCTGTCTCTTTCTGACAAGTTAATCATATGTTGGCTGACTAAAGTGCTTTCTGGGGCCTTTTGGTTACCCTTTGGTTAAACTTCCAGATGAAATTATGTCATCAATGTAATTTCTGTTGTCCATTTCCCATTTTTGACATTGTTTCTTGTTTAAATAATTCAGGGTTTGTTTTTAACTGCATTCCTTATAGTTTCCTCATAGTTTTCTTTTCTTTCTTTTCCTTTCTTCCTTTCTCCCACAAATTCAGATCCGATGATCTGACAGACAGCTGACTCAAGAATGAGTCATACATCAATAACAATGTTTTTCCTGTCTGCTAAAAGATATTTAATTCTTTATGATGCTATTTGGTGCTTTCCATGTTTACCATCTACCAATTCTTCCTTAAAGAAAGTGTTCTTGATATCTGCAATGAGGTTTCTGTGTAATCTATATGTCTTTGATTTTCTTCCTTTCTTTTTCCTGATCCATATTTTCCCATATATTTCTCTCATCCTCACCTATTCCTGTTTTTGTACTTAAATCACCAACTATCAGAGTATATGGCTTACATTTGGAGGATCTCACCACATTCTTAGTAGAATTCCTCTACTGTTTTGTCTTCAGCAACCAAAGTTGGTGCCTAAGTTATAATTATTTTCATGGTGGTCTTATTAGAAGTACTTATCCTTAGTAGTGAAATATGCAATGACCAAATGTCCCATGGAATGTCTTTTGTAGCTCATGAGTGTATGATAAAACCTGCTCTACTAATTTCTTTCTTGCATCTCCAGGCTGTCAGTGCCTGTGAGCTATCTTTCCATTCAGATGAGACTTCCTTCTTTTTTCTTCTGGTACCATTTGTATCAAGAATATCAAGATTAATATGATTTAGGTACACATGTACCAGTTACTATTCCTAAGTAAAGATAGAATTCCATCAAGCAAAAATTTTTATGAAAATCTTTTAAAAAGGAAAAGCTGGGATTGTTAATTTTTTTGGAAGGATGTCAGTTTCAACTTGAATTATTTCAGGCCCTGGATCTTTTTATTTTACAAAATTTTTAAAAGACCTCCATTTTATCTATCAATACTCAAATAATAAAACTGAAGACAATAGATCTTTCCTTGTTATAAGTTATATATATATATTCTCTGCATTCAAAATTGGTTCTTTGCAAAAAGGCTAAACAAATTTATAACTGACCTACAAAGTAAATTTAAGTGGCACAGCTATATAGACACACATAATATATACATACATACACACATATCTCTGTCTCTCTGTTTCTCCCTGTCTCTTATATGGATAAAGGCTAAAGTTTCTTATCTAGGCCAGAAATACCAGTGGAAAAAAATGGATCAATATTTGTTACATAGGTGATGAGGACAGCTCTAATTCTCTTCTTAGAAATGCAAATAGTAGAATGTTTTAATAACGTTAATCTTATAGTCTTAAAGTATATTAGGTGGGAGGAAAATCCAAGGAGGAATAAAGGAAAACATCTGATTTGGTTTATGATATTTACATTTCTGTAAAGAGATCTGTGCTATCCAAAGGTCCTAAGGCAGAGATGACTAAGTAAAGGAGTCTGTTTACTTGATGTAAAATGACAATAAATGAAGAATATAAATGGTGTTGGTACTGGTCAACAAATCACACACATTCACAAACACAAAATTAAAATGTATCCTTATAACTGACCCATGAAAGCATGGGAGAATGGTAGTTCTTTTCTTACATAGGCAAGAGGTGCTTAAAAAATCACTTTAGGGAAGGGATTTTTAAACCTACAGACTATAGAATCCTGGGGGGGGAGGGACGAGTGTGTGGATACATTTCAGGAGGCCTGTGAATTTGGAAAAAATGTATCTACTTAAATATAACTGGTTTTCTTTGTAAACTTATGACTTTTCTTTTGAGCATTTAAAAACATTATTTTGAGAATTGTTTCATAAGCTTTGTCAGACTGCCCAAAGGGTCCACAACAGAAAAAAGATTAACTATCTCTGCCTTAGAGAGTTTCCTTAAATGTACTCCTGTGTCTTCTTGATAAGCTCAGCAAATGCCATTTGATTTTGCATTTTTATTAGAAGTACCTTACAATAATCCATTGCCTCTTCAAAGTTTGGAGGTGGTAATAGGTTCTTGAGGGTTACACCTTTAGAATACAAACTCTAGAAGACCCTGCTAAGCTAGAAAGGGTTTGAGTATTAGTCTGGAAACAGACTCTTGTCCATGTATTAGCCTAGGTAAATTTGAAAAAGCTCATCAATGAAAGGTTGGTTAGTAGGTTAGCCATTTTCTTGTACCATAGCAACTCAAGAAGTCTGTAAGGCATGGAGAGGTCACACTTTACACTCGTGGGAGAAATAGCTACACCAGCAAAATCACAGGACCTTGAAGCACTGAAGAAAGGAAATAAAGATGGACCAGTTGGAGAAAGAAAGAATTCCATGCTTAGCCAGAAAGACAAGGCTGATTTAGATTCCAAAAGGGGGATTATTTCTTTTTTTATTTTCTTCAGAAAGTGTTTCTATATGTAATAAAGATTAAAAATGAAAAATCTGGGAATGTATGGAAGGAGTACTCATCTCATTCAATGTATTATGTCTCCTAGATAAACTTGGAACCACTCTATTTGACAAGGCCAAACAATGAGACTACAATACTACTATAACACACTGGAAAATACGGGGTTTTTTTGTTAGGCACTATTGAGAATCTTTTACCATTGTTACTTGGGCCCAACCAGCAAGAATAAAATACATAGCTAAAGATGTTGCCTATTTTTATCATTCAGTAATAGATCTAATAATAATAATCATCTAATAATAATAATACCTAATAATAGCTTTTAAACTTTAAAAGAAAAAAATTCAGTAATGATATTGCTACTAATAATTATAATGCTAAAAAGACAATTGAATGTCTCCTAAAATACAGAGGTCAATGTGTCACTTCTGGGTTTTAAGAAATGGATAATTTCATAGTATGAAAGGCTTTATAGGGTTTTTCTTTTTCTAATCCATTGAAATATATACATTGTGAGTATAAAGTGCATGGTACATGCTGTTGCTCAATTGTAATTTTGTTTCTGCACATTCTTAATGTACAATTAGGAAGGGGATTCTTCATGCCTTCTATGCTTAACAGAAACAAAACTGTCAAATTATTTTTAAATTCCTCTGTTAACCAGAATTTAAAATGAATACATATCATAATTAAGCTACCTCAGTTGGACAATCATGACTGATTTCTTAATATTTTTTTTCATCAAACAATGCTACTTTTCCTTTGTGAAAGGAGGCAACTTGGCATATTGTCCGGAGTTAGGAATGATGCATGTTTAAGTCCTTCCTCTCCCACACAGTGGCCAGGTGAGCCTCGGCAAGTTGTTTGCCCTGCCAGTGCCTTAGATGACTCTCTATGACAAGCTGCAGAGCAGAAGGCATGGGAGCTTTTCTTATTGGGAGCTTTCTACACAAATAAATTGCAGGCTCAATTTAAAAAGAATAACCATAATTTATGTAATATTATGTGTATCATTCCTTAAAACATTATTGAGAAAAGCATCAAGAAGAGTAAGAAAACTATTTTAGCCAGTGAGCACTGTTTCTCGCTGAGTTTAAAAAAAAAAAAAGATGACTGCTTGTAAAAAAGCATTTCATTAAACATGTCAAAAGACCAGACTAAAGAGACCAAATTCAGGCCTAAATAAAACACAACTGATGTGTTACATATTCTAATTATTTGGAAATAAACTCTAAACCAAATTGGTTAAAGTACAGAGAAAGGAAAAGAAGGAAAGGAAAGGAAAGGGAAGGGAAGGGGAGGGGAGGGGAGGGGAGGGAGGAGAGGGAGGGGAGGGAGGAGGGGAGGGGAGGGGAGGGAAAGGGAGGGAAAGGGAGAGGAAAGGGAGGGAAAGGGAGGGAAAGGAAAGGGAAGGGGAGGGAAGGGAAGGGAAAGGGAAGGGAGGGGAGGGGAGGGAGGGAAGGGAAGGGAAGGGGAGGGAAGGGAAGGGAAGGGAAGGGAAGGGAAGGGAAGGGAAGGGAAGGGAGAAAAAGAAAAAAGAAAGAAAGCTTATTGGTTGGCAGCAATCTTTAGATTCCAGACTCCAGCCATACTGTGCAATCATGCTGTTTATTCCACTGTAACAATCAGGGAGACAGAACAGAACACCTGGTACTCTCAATTCTGGGCCTTCCTTGCTTCCTTGGCAGCTGAATGTAAAACCTCACTGCCAGGTGGTTGCACTTCAATTATATTAGCCAGCCATTCTAGGGTTAACAAGTACCCACTTCCTTCAAAGTACTCCATGAAATAATTTATTCATAAAACACAGTATGTCTTCTTGATTAAAAAAAAAACTGGTCCTGAAAACTCATAAAATTAATTTTTTTTAAATTGTGAAATAGCCTTAACTATAAGCAAAAGCATAAAAAGTAGTTTTCTGCCATAAGAGTCTTTCTTTAACACTAATATATTTCTATTGATGCTATTTGTATAACTACCACCTAAACCTAGGGCCTTACAAATAATGGGCACTTAATGTTTGGTGAACTGAATTTAATATGGATTGTAAATTAAGCACCAAAATCATACAGAAATATCAAAACTGAAACTTAAAGGGCAAAGGAAGATATACAAAAGGCCTAAGCAGGCTGAGGCAATTAACAATTATGACTTGCATGCAAAAAGGGGCATAAAAGACATTACCATGTATGTTGGAAGAAGGTGAGTTAGCGATGTAATAAGAATAAGAGAAAACAGATAAATTGCTCTCATGTGATGGCTAGTTTTCATGAAATATGGAAAGAAATAGCTAAGAACTGCATACCTACAGAGATTAAATCATGGATCCATATTATATCAATTATAATCATGTATATATCACAACTTCTTGTTCAGTGGTTACATTCTTATTCAAAAATAGAATGGAATAGATTTTTTTTTAGCCTTCATTTAAGAAAGGGCTAGAAGTCATTTTCCAAATAAACTGCAAGTAATAAAATTTAGTAGAATGTGGTTGTGTACTCACTAAATAAAACTAAATTTCATTAAAAAAAAAACCTTAATTTAAAAAAAAAGCAATTCAATTTTCAAATCCTTTTGAAATGAACTCATAAAAAGTATGGCTTTGTTTTGTTTTTTTACAATGGGGCTACCAGTAGGAAGGAAAGAGGAAAGAGAAATATGGATTGTTAAAACTTAGTGAAACTAAACAGACAGTTCATAGACTGAAGAGACATAGGACAGTTAACCTGTAGAGACAGATAAGACAGAAAGATGAGGGTTTCATCTGTGATGCATGCCTAGGCCCAAAGAGTTGATGTTTACAGGTCTCTAGTACAGTCAAAGCAATGATTTGGAAGAAGTGTTGGGGTGAGAAGAGGGAAGGAAAAGATGGGTTAAATGGAAGGCCATTAAGCAGAGTTTAGATCTTATTGCTTTGTATCCTTTTTTCCCTAGAAGCATCCAAGTATAGTCCATTTGATTCAATAGGGCATTGCTGGAATGTCTCTCCTTCCTATACCATCTTTCAAGATTTTGTGGGTCTTTCTCTTTGATGGCTACTGACTGGTGACGAAGCCAAGATATATGGGTAGTTTTGGCTTACTTGTTTGCTTTTGGTTGCATAACAGAAGTCACACATGTGAAAAGATTTTGGACTGAAAATATTTTTAAGTAGACAAAGTAGAAATTTATATCCTAAATAAGTCTAAGTGATGGTTCACTTGAGATCTAATCTCAGCTGGTTCAGGAGAAAGTTCTGCGTACAATTTGAAAACCCCTTACAAAAGTAATATTAATTATAGTATCAAAATAAAATTAGCATAAGTAATTTTTAATACCTATAAATAACTGAAAAGGACATGTAGGCTTTAATAGAGAGATCCTGTTGCTAGGTATGCCCCAGGGAGGCTGATAATGGAAAAGGCCCACATAAGCCAAAACATTTATAGCAGCATGTCATGCAGTAGGTAAGGAATCAAAAACAAAGCATAGTGGCAGTGTAGAACAATGGGAAGTATGCTGGATTTGGAATCAGAGAACCTTGGTTCAAGTCCCATCTCTTCTATTTACTTTCTACTTTGGGGATCTTAGGCAAACTATCGAGTCTCAACTTTAATTCCTCATCTGTAAATGAGAGTATCAGATTAGAAGGATGATAAGCTCCATTCCAGCTTTAAACCTATGATCCAGTGACTAGAGGATGGCTAGACAAATAGTGGCACATGAATATAATGTCATATTATTGTGCTGTAAGAAATAATGAATGTGAAGACTAAAGAGAAACATGAAGAGGCTTAGATGTGATGCAAAGTAAGAACTGAAAAGTAATATATACAATATAAATGGAAATAACCACAAAAGATGAAATTGAATGGTATGAGATTATAGTAACTAAGCATGATCCCAAAGGAGAAATATGAAAATGTACCCTTCATACTTCTTTTCAGGGGCAGAGGATTATGAGCAGAGAAAACTTTAAATGTTGGATTTTGGCTGATTTTGTTTAACTTTTTCTCTCTAAGGGGTGGTTCTGGGAGGGAAAAGAAGAAGTGTTATATTGTGAAATGAAGATGATGTAAAAATAGATGCAAAAAATTTTTAAAAAGAAATGGATATGAAATATGATGTCAAAAGGCATAGAACAATATATGAGCTTTTATTTGTAACTTTAAGATGAAAGAACACCTCCTAACCCTATTCTAGGAAGAATATAAACCAACATTTTGGCTATTTTCTAGAATTCATGTACCTTCCAGATGCATAGATAGTATCCTTTGAAAAATGCATTTCTTTCTTTCATATAGCACTTCAATCCCCAACTCAACCCCTATCCTCCAGCATGAAAATTATAAACTAGCCTAATGGGGAATTATATGATAACTTTCTGACAAAGATATATTGATTCTGGTCAAAATCAACAAAATATTAGCCAAATCTTAAGTAAATAATTTTTGCTGGAATTATCAGGTTTCAACTAATTGCTGGGGCTTCTGATGTACCTATCTCATTGATTTTATTTATAATCAAATCTCAAAGTAAATTAGAAACCTATTCTAATATGTGGAAAGCACTATGCTAAAGGATTTCCTATCTATTTTTGTTTTTAATGAAATTGTACAGGGCTAAGTAGTAAAGCTGATAGAATAACCAGTATTAGGGTTATGATCAGACACTTTGAAAATAAATGGTCGGCTTTGTCTGATGATTATTTTTGATAAATGCCTTTGGCTTTGCCTTGGCAGTTATCTTTCTGAGGCAAACTGGTATCTGATCACAAGGTATAATTCCAATAACATCTCTTAATTATATTACCCCACCTTGAACAAGGTTTTACTACAAAGGTATTAGAATATGCCTATGTGAGGCAGATACCCTTCTACAGCTCAAAACAATGACCAGCACTTCTGAATGAACAAAAAGAAAGCAAACATTAGCACATCAAAGGATGCCTTCCATAAAGAAGAAAAACTGCAGGATGTACACTTTAATCTTTCTATCAATCTATGCATAAACTGGACTGAATTTCATTTTCCACATAGATGCTAATGCTTCCTACAAGGACAGCTTTTACATTACAGCTAAAAAGAAGAAACAAAGATAAGCCGGCACAGCCTCTGAACTTTCAAGCTGTATCAAGGGGCAATGATACTCAACTACTGATACAGTGACATTCAATTTGCAATTATTATGCTTAAAACATTCACTCTAAAACAATTAGACTAAAGAAAAGCATCAATATTCATGTTTCTTTAAAGCCTCAACATTTTCAAACATTTAACCCTTTGATCAATTAGCCAAGGTTTACATAGCTAAAATGAGATTACAATTCAACAAAGGTTTACAAAAGCTACCATGAATGGAGGATTGCAATTACATATGAACATAATTACATGAGCACTTTCCTGGGCAAGGAGAGGAAAGATTGTCCTAAGCTCCAGTTTGACTCCCTCAAGTCAGGGATATGCCTGGAGAGCAAAAGAGATTATTTTCACTCCTTCTGGCTGCCAAGAGGGAATAACACCACTGACTTCCGAGATGGGAAAAACATGTCCCTTTGTCAACTGGTGACAAGGCAAAACTATTGCAGAATGCTCCTAGTGGCTCTGTGCTGGCACATGCCACTTTCCTAGACTGCCATGACCTAGAGAAACTTTGACACATCTGATAACAATTGTGGCCTTACAGCTGAGGAGACAAGAAAGGTTCATTCCATAAAATCTCATAAGCACCTGGGATGGTTATTTTTATTGGTAGGGCTAGAGCTGGTCCTAGGCAAAATTATCTAAGTTTACCTTTGGCTTCATAACATGATCATTCTTCTCTCTTCTAGGCATATCTTTACCTTCAACCATGCACCCCATTTTTAAAATTACAGGATCTGGATGTGGAGTCCAAGATGGTGGGGTAGATTTAGAAAATACATCAGGTCAAATCCTTTTGGGGGAATTCAAGAAAATGTCACAAAGTGTTCTAGTACAGGTCAGCACAGGGAGAGAGATGACTGCATAAAAAATACTCTAATGCATGAAGAGCAAGAGGTGAGCCACAAACACACCAGTGCACTATGATGGGCATGAGTGTCCAAGATCCAGGGAGTAATGAGGAAGGAACCTCTACCCAGGGGTGACGAATAGGATTAGGAGAGGTTGGGCAAGAAATGATTTAAGAAGCAAGAAGTAGCTGTGTGGCTCAGACCTCAGGAGCAGAAGAATCTCTAACTTCTAGCCCAGTCTGAAGCCTACCAAGGAACAACTAGGGCAGGAATACCAGGTCAAGGGGAAGCCTGAAGTTCTGCCATTCTGAACCAGCAAAGCTGCTCAGATGGCTGACAGTGTGTGAGTCCACAGAACTATGGATGCTCAGGTCAGGAATTAGATTTTGCCCTGGATTAGAACACTTCAGGAGTATGGAAAGCTTGTAGATTCCTAGCCTGAGCTGTTCCTGAGATTCTGTACGAACACAACACTCAGTATCTTCTGTGAAAGTAGGAACAATACCAGCCCCAAACCTCTCTCTAGAAGTGCACATAGCCTGGTCCTAATATCAAGACCAAAATAAGGAAGCAGCCTAGAAGAATGAGCAAAATTTTAAAAAGAATTTAAAAACAAACAAACCAGAAACCCAGGAAAAAAGAATGACTGAAATGTCTAGAAGGAAAGCCTCAAAGATAAATACAGGCTGACACAAATTCAACTAGAATTCTTGGCAGAGTACCATGAAGTAAGAGTTTTTAAAAAGTTTACACAGCTAGTAAGTGTCAAGTGTCTGAGGCTGGATTTGAACTTAGGGCCCTCTGACTCCAGGGCCAGTGTTCAATTCATGGTGCCACCTAGTTGGCCCAAGAAATATTTTTTTAAAGCCAAAAGACTGAAAAAGATAGAAGAAAATATAATAAATATAACGTATCTCATAGCAAAAAGCAATCGATTTGGAAAAAATGGATCAAGGAGAAAAAAATTAAGATTCATTAGACTACTTGAACGCTGTGGTCAAAAAAAGTTATTAGACATTGTATTTCAAGATATCCTAATAGAAAACTTACCAGATTTCTTAGAACCATAGGGCAAAGGTATAATAAAAAATCCACTCATCACCTCCTGAACCTCACAATGAAAACTCCCAGAAACATTATAGCCAAATTCCAGAGCTTTCAGGTCAAAGAAAAAAAAATACTGCATGTATTCAGAAAGAAAGAATTTTAGTACTGAGAAGCCACAGTCAAGATTGTATGCAACTTAGCAACTATCATCATAAGTCAGAAAACATGGAATTCAATTATTCCAGAGGGCAAAAGTGTTACATATATGATTAACTTAAGCAGACTAACTGAGTATAATGCTCCTGGGAGTAGATTTAATTTAATGAAACAAAAGACTTCTAAGAATTTCTGATAAAATAGCCAGATCCATGTAAAATTTTTGAAGTTCAAACACAGGTATTAAGAGAAACATAAATGGGGCAGCTAGGTGGCACGGTGAATAGAGCACCAGCCCTGGAGTCAGGAGGACCTTAGTTCAAATTTGGACTCAGACACTTAACATTAGCCATGTGACCTTGGGCAAGTCACTTAACTCCAATTGCTCTGGCCCTCCCCCTCCAAAAAGCAAAAAAGAAAGAAAGAAAGAAAGAAAAAGAAAGAAAGAAAGAAAGAAAGAAAGAAAGAAAGAAAGAAAGAAAGAAAGAAAGAAACATAAAAAGGTAAACATGAATGAATGATGTTGTTTGCAAATAATGCCATGCTATGAACAAAAAAAGTTTGGGAACCATTGAGGTAATGACTGCTCCTGTGAGCTGAAGTGAGGGTGTTTGTTTTCTGAGAGGTCCTCAACCTCGCTCTTGCAAATAACCTTAATTCCTCTTACCCATCCCCTATACTTGATCAGTTGGCAAACGATGTCATGTCCACATTCATGTCTCTACAAATGTCCTCTTCTATACAATCTAGCCCCTTCCTACATTTCTAGTCTTCTTACAGATGGCCCCATTCCATACTCTATGTCATACTGGTCTATATCAACTGTTAATCCTCACACATGATGTTCCATTGCCTACCTTCATGTCTTTGCATTAGTTGTTCGCCATGTCTACAGTGCACTCCTCTCTTACCTCTACATGGAATCTGAACTTCCCTATTATGGTTAAGAGTCATCCCCAGTTCTGCAACCTTATTATCATACTTAGCTTCTTACTTACCCCATATAATCAAGTAGTTGCTAAAGTTTGTCATTTCTAAGTCCACAACATTTCTTGTATATGCCCCCTTCCCTCAATTTGCATAGGTACCACCTGAGTTAAGGCCCTCATTATCTTTCTCCTAGACTGCTGCAACAGCCTTCTAAATAAGAGCCCCTGCCTAAAGTGTCTCCCCCATCCAATGCATCCTCCACACAACTGTCAAAGTTATTTCCTAAAAGCATAGGTCCAAACAGGGTACTTCCTTGTTTAATAAACTTGAGTGGCTCCCTGTTTCTTTCTTTCCCTAATCCCTTGCTTGGCATTTAAGGCTCCTCACATAGAAGACTCCTAACAAAGGCTGCTTTCAGTCTTTCCAGTCTTCTCACCCTCTAATACCCTCCATGACCAGCAATACTGTTCCCCTTGTTATTCTTCATATATGATGCTCCATCTCCTGGCTGACCACTAAGCCTGAAATGCTCTCCTTACTCACCTCCAGTTCTTGGCATCCCCGGCTTTCTTTAAGACTCTCCTCAGACACCATCCTCTGCAGGTCTTTACGAGTCCATCACAGTCCCTTGAGCCTTCCCCTCTAAGGTTACCTTATTGTTACATTGTATGTAACTTGCATAGGCCTATTTATTTACATGCTGTCTCACTCATTAGAATATAAACTCTTTAAAGGCAGGGATTGTTTTTGCCTTTCTTTGTAACGTCAGCATGTAGCACAATGCCTGGAACATAGTGAGTACTTAATAAATGCTTGGTGATTGAGTGAAGATCCAACCTAAGCACTACCTTCTATCTGGAAGCTTTCCTGACTCTCCAAGCCTAACAATGTCCCTAGAACTACACAAAGGACCTCTGGACTTAGAGGAACCTTATATTTATTTTGTATGTATGTGTGTCTATACATAAAAAACACATATCCTATATATATTTCTATATATGTATATACTGTCTCCTCCATTAGAATGTAAATTCTTCCCTCTACCAAAACAATTCAGCTACTGCCTCATCTTAAAAAGTTGCTTGGTGTGGAAATGCAATCAGGATAGCACAGGATCTGGCAGCTTCTATACTGAAGAATCGAAGTGCTTGGAATATGATATTCCAGAGATAAAAGGAGGTGGGATTAAAACCAAGAATCATCTACCCAGCATAACTGAGTATCATGTTTCAGGGGAAAATATGGTCATTCAGTGGAATAGAGGACTTTCAAGCATTCTTGATGAAAAAACCAGTGTTGAATAGAAAATCTGACATTCAGATACAAGAAGCAAGAGAAGAATGAGAAGGTAAACAGGGAAAAAAAATCATAAGGAACTTATCAAAGTTGAACTATTTACATTCTTACATGGAAAAACGATAATTATAACTGATGAAACTTTTCTCAATATGAAAATAGTTGAAGAAGGGTATATGGTCATATGAATACATATGTGAATGTGTGTATATATGTTTACAGGTATACATAGATAGAGGACACAGGTGGAATGTAATAGGAAGGGATGACACTTAAAAGGAGAAATTAAGAGGTGAGAGAGGAATAGAACGAGAGGAGATGGGGAGAGACAAAATAGGGTAAACTATCCCATATAGAAGAGGCAAGGGAAAATGGTTACAAGGGAGGGGAAGAACAGGAAGGCAAAAAGGCAAAACCTTATTCTCATTGATTTTGGATCAGGGAGAGAATGACATATACACTAAATAGGGTATCTCACCCTATAGGAGAGTAGGGGAGAAGGTGATGAGATTGGGATGATGGAAGAGAGGGCAGACGAGGGGGGGAGGGAAGTTGGAAGTACCCACTTTTGAAAAGGGGCAGGATCAAAGTAGGGAATGGACCAAGTGGGAGGTGGGATAGGAGGGAGGGAAGTATAGTCAGTCTTTTACAATATATCTACTGTGGTAATGTTTTGCATAGCTACACGTGTACAACATATGCTGAATTGCTTATCTTCCCAGTAAGGGAGGGTGACAAGGGAGGAAGGGAATTAATCTGGAATTCGAAGTTTTAAAATCAAATGTTTAAAAATATATAAATACTATTATCAATACTCTTTTACATATAATTGGGAAATAAGATATACAGGCATTGGGACACAGAGATTTACCTTGCCCTACTGGAAAAGTTGAAGGGGGTATGGGAGAAGATGTGTGAGAGAGCAGATCGGATGAAAGAATATCCTGTGGGACTGCTATTCTGGGGTGGTGGGTAGGGGAAAAAATTCTAACTCAAAATCTGGCGGAAATGAATGATGTAAACCAGAAATTAATAAAGCATTTTTAAAAAAAGAATGTAAGTCCTTTGAGGGCAGGAATTGTTTCACATTTGTCTTTATGTCTTGGCACTTTTCCCTTGCAAATGTAGATACTTAGTAAAGTCCTTGTTGATGGATAATAAATATTTTTTCTCATTTCTATGCTTTCTTCTTACTTAGTATTAATTTTGACCTCTATTCAAAGAAACTGGTGGTGTGACTATATGAACATAGTTGATTCAGGAACGACTACCACATTGGTAACAAATTATTTTTATTTAATGTTTGCCATGTCTAGCACCATAGAGAATCATAAGTCTCAGAGATGGAAAGGACTGAAGAAGGCATCATGTATAACATACATTCAAAATTAATTCCTAATATATACAATACCTAATAAGTAGTCGTTTGGATTCCACTATGAAGCCTCTGAAGAGGGGAAAGTCACTACTCCTGAAGCAGCTAGTGTCATATCTGCACAGCTCAAAGCTCTAAGGAAGTTTTGCTTATAATTTGCTTATCATTTATCTTATAGGTACAAAGCCATTTTCATATTGCCTCCCCAATTAGACTGTGAGTTCCCTGAGAGTAGAACCTGTCTTTTGCCTTTATATGCTTAGCACATAGTAGAAACTTAATGAATGCGTAGTGACTGATGTACAGAGTTTTATCTCATTCCACATGCCAATTTTTGAGGTATTTTTCCTTCCTCACGCCAATAATACTCCTGTTTAGAATACCTGTAGAAGATAACCATGCTTCCTAACCTTCAATTCTTCATATCTTCTGTAAATGCCACTAACCATTCTTTACTTCTCTCTGTTCAAATAAAAGATATCTTATTACTACTTAAGAAGGAATATGCCATGACTAATGTGGAAATATGTTTAATATGATTGTACACACAAAGCATATATCAGATTGTATGTCATCTTGGGAAGGGGGAAGGAAAGGGGGGAAATTTAGTCAAAATCTTATAAAGTGAATGCTAAAAACTAAAAATAAATAAAATGACTAAAAAAAGGCATCTGCCATTCATCCCATTGACTCCCTATTCTTCCAAGATCTTCTTTCTTTCAGCCATAATAAAGTTTTTCATACATCTTAAACACCCTTGGATATTTCCCATATACCTACAAAGATAATCAGCCTTCCTTTGATCTTTTTGTCCATCTATCTTCTTAATACTCTTTCTCATCCAATACTAAACCTAAAAATGCAATTTACATCTGATGCCTTTTATTCCTTACTAGTAATTTTGTTCTCAACCCTTTGCAATTGGGCTTTTATTCTTACCACTCTAGCAAATCTAATGACTTGCTTTCAATCTTCATTCTCCTGGATCTCTGTTAGCTTTTGACACTATTGCCAACTCCATTCCTACCAAATACCATCTACTCTCTTACCTTCAAAGATACACATTCTTCTATTTCAGAGATAACACATTCTTGAACTAGTCTGGTTCCTTATCCTTTTCTCAAATCCTTAAGGGAGGTAATATGCAAGCATTTATCTTTGGTCCCCTTTCTCTCCATTTTTCTTTCCCCTAGCTATTTCACTTTTTTCTTATAGTTTCAATGTTTACCTCTATGCACTATTATACATAGTCTCCCTCTTTCTCTCTCTCTCACACACACGTGTATTTGAATGTGTGTGTATATGTATATGTGTGTATATGTATGTGTGTGTGTATATATACGTATATACACACACACACGTATGCATACACAGAAAGAGAGGTCTATTTAATATTGCATCACTAACAGTATATTGGACATTTTTAACTGGATGCCCTGCAGGCATATCAGACTCAGTATGTTCCAAAACCCTCCCTTCCTCCAAACTTCCTTATTATTTGTCATCTCAACCTTCACAACATTTCTAATAGGTGCCCTTCTCACCACATAACTCCTCCCAAACCCCCATTTTGGTAAAGGACTTCAGCATGTCTCAACTCATTCTCATCTTGACTCTCTCTTAACGCCAACTCCTCTTCCTCTCCTCCTATGCTATGTCCAAGTAGTTACTACTGCTACCATTGCTTTCCACCCTTTCATGTGGGTCAGCTTGCTTATATTTCTATCCTCGGCAGTTAGCATGGTTCCTGGCACATTCTAAGCACTTAATACACTCTCAAACCACTGAACAATTGAGTGATCAAACCATCTAGCCACTTATATGGCCACTAGCTTCGTTGAGAAGGCCCTGGTGCTCTCTTGCTTGGATGACTGCAGCAGCATTCTAACTAGTCGTCCTGCCACGTCTCTTCTTTCACTCAGCTGCCAACGGTATCTTTCTAAAGTATAATCTGAACATGGTATCTTCTTGCGTAATGAACTCCAGTGCCCCCTTATTAACTCTGCGATCAAATACAGATTTTTTTCTTCGGCATTTAAAACTCTTTCAGCCTGAGCCATCCCTATTTTGCTAATTTTTTACTTCCACTTTCACATGCTTTATGAAAGAGACAAAAGAGAAGGAATCGCCTACTAGGTGCTAGGAACTGTACTAAGTAAGTAAGCACTTTTACAAATATCTCATTTGATACTAACAGCCACCCTGAGTAGATGTTGTTACTGTGCTCATTTTCCAGTTGAGGAAAGTAAGGCAAACAAAAGGTTAAGTGACTTGCCCAGCATCACACAGCTAGTAAGTGTCTGAGACTAGATTTCAAGTCAGTTGCTCCTGACTCCAGGCCCAAAGTTCTAATCACTGTGCACTGCTTCAATGATTTGGATGTGATCCAGTCATACAGGTGTATTTACTGTTCCTTGCACATGATACCTACCTTTTGTCTCTCTGACTTTGAACTGCCTCATGCCTGGAATCTTCTTCCTTGTAATCTCCAACTCTTTGAATCTCTGGTTTCTTTAAACCTCCTCTAGGAGGCTTTCCTGTTTATTCTGGCTACTAATGCCATCTCCTCTAAGGTTACCTTCCATCTACCTCACATTTATATTATGTTTTGATTTTAAATATGTTAACCTCCATTTGAATGGTAGCTCCTTGAGGTCAGGGACTGTTGATTAATTGAATAAAGCTTGCAAAGTGCTTTAGACATATTATCTCATGTGCTTCCCACCACCAAAGGTTCATATTCCAGGTTGAATGAATGGTATGGATGCTGGTAGCTGCTAAATCTCTAGTCTAAAGAGGTTTTACCAATTTGTGATCAGGTTCCTTAAAAAAGAGTGCCATGAAAACTGGTATGCATTGACTGGCAGAGTGACTAGATATTTACTTGGAAGTCTGTAGGCAAAATATTTTTTTAAATTGAATTCTTTAGAATTTCTTGATTCCTTTGGCTCTGCAAAGTCCCAGTTTGGTGACCCATCTGTTACTATCTAAGTTCTGTTTAACTCAACCTAACACTTTAAAGGCACAATAGAGATAAAGCATTTTAATCATGCTTCTCCTAGAATTTATGTTTTTCAACAATTTTCAATGTGAATATTATGTAAAGCAAATGGTATTTTTTTTTACAAATTCCAAATAATACTTGGAATCCAAATGTTTTTCTATTCTACACAACATTTTCACATTTAGTAACAAAACATGATATAAAAATAATAGAATGATAAAGGTATCTAGATGAAAATTTATTCATAGGGTAATAGCAATTCCAAAGTTTTGCAGGTCTTTACCTGAGATACATATTTTATTTGTTAATTGATTTTAAAACCCCGATCATAAAAACAGTATCTGGGACACTGTACACAACAAACAAAAAATAACCTCTACTGGGCACAATGCCCAGAGAAACCAGCTGCACAAACAAAACTGGGCATAGAAAAAAGATGATCCAAAAGCAAGGCCAAAATAGTCAAAGATGTAGTGACCTGAATAGAAAGGGCTTGCACCAAAGCTCTGGAAACAGCTAAAGCTAGGCTCTGGCAGATGTCCTTTATTAAGACATATAACCCTCCTTTCTTCTCCTCCCTAACCCACAATAAAGATTTTCTATGTGGTGAAATTAAAGTCTGGGCATTTAAATATGCTAAAATTTTACAACTTAAAAGGAAAAAAACTGAATAGCCATTTAGATTGCTATTGCCCCAAAAGATCAATATGGATTTTCTATGTAGGCACAAGTACACAATAACAAAGATTTGTAACTATAAAATCTAAGTAGATTATGGAATTTTAAGGCTGGAAGAGACTAGAAATCATCTACTTGAAATGCTCTCATTTATCAGATGAGGAAAATAAGCCACATGCCACCCAAAATGGCATTATGTGCAATGACATACTTGGGGTGGCTCAGCACACAACTGCAAAGTACATTTGAATTTTAATTACTTAAATTGTTTCAAGAGTCAAAATTGTACTATTATGAAATAAACAAAGATTTTTTCTTGAAGGAATATGAAGAAATTATGCAAAGAATACATTTTCCAGAGAGGTCACATACTTCTGTTGCATGAGATTACAATATATATTGGGGCAGTTAGGTGGCACAGAGTATAGAACGTTGGGCTTGGAGTCAGGAAAAAAATCTGGCCTCAGATCTGTACTAGCTGTGTGACCCTGGGAAAGTCACTTAGCCTCTGTTTGCCTTAATCTGCTGGAAAAGGAAATAGCAAATCACCCCAGTATCCATACCAAGAAAACCCCACAGACAGTATGGTGCCTGGGGTCATGAAAAGCCGGACACAACTAAATGGCTGAACAACAAGACATATATAGATGCAGATGCATACCATACTGAATATACAGAATGAGTAAGCTATTCAAGTTGTTACCTTGTGAAGTTATACGTTAATTTCAAAAACATTTTCTAAAAAAACCTATTTTCTAAGGAAAAAACATGCAAAATTCTTCACCTGGAAATGTCTTCAAAGACAGTTTATAAAACCCACCAGGAAACTAACCTTACTACTTTATAACCACAAATTTTTTTAAAAAAATAAAAAGTGGTATCACATAGTTCAAACAACTACCTTATTCAAAAGATTTTACTGAGTGACTATAAAAATTAATTTTACCCTCTACTCTCACTCAAGAAGATTCTACCATAAGAATATTTCTAAAACATGACTTTTGTGCATGTTATTTCCTTACATAAAAATGTAGTTTTCCACTTGTTTGCATTCCAGGTCTCCACGATCTTCTACAATCCCCTTTAAAGTCCTATATCTCTCTCTAAAACCTTCCTTTCCAGACAGTATACTCACTCTTCTTTTAACATGTATCACACTGTTCCACATTCGTATCTTTCCTCTATATTTCCCTCTAATATTCCAAATTCTCTTAATCTTTCAAGTCTTAGCTTTAATACTAGTGTGATAAAGAGCAAAAATGCTGAACTTCAAACCCTAGGCTTTGAGTTCAAATCTTGACTTTACTATTAGCTGTGTGACCTTGAGTAGGTCACTTATACTCTTTTGTCTTTAGTTTCAACATTTGTAAACTGATGGTGCTAGACCAGGTGGCCTAGTCATCAAAATTTTTTAACCTCAGGCCCAGATGCCATCTCATCTTGGAGATATTTCTATCCTAGGGCTCCATTTCTGTCCCACCAATGTGGAAAGGTTTTGAGCACAGGTCTGGCAACAGACTATGTCGCATCCCAGGATCCATCTAGGTATGTTTAAAGGGGTTCATGGGCTGGGTGCCAGGTGATGAATTTTTTCCATAACCATAGCAGCTCAAGAAGACAACCTTCCTAGACCACTATCATACCTAGAAGTAACGAATGCCTGATATATATATATATATATATATATATATATGTATAAGTAAATAGAGTTCCTTCTAGTTCTAAAATTCTTCTAAGAAAAAATAAGGACAAGTCCATTTTCTTCTATAAATTTCTTTAAATAACAATATTATCATTTTTTCTTTAATATTTACTTTACTATCTTAGGGATCTATAATTTTGTTGGTGTGGACACTCCCTCTACTGGTACAGATGACATCCCCTGGTGATTTTGGAGATGGCTTTTGAGAATTGCTATAGCTAAAGAACCACTACAGACACACAGTGTTGAATCCTCTGACAACAGTCTATCACCTGGTCCATAATCAAAGCTTTTCTAGCTTGGTAGGGCTTAACATGCCCACATAGTGCTGGCATAGCTGAGAACCCAAGTCATTTTTACGTGATGATGAAGCATCGGATAAGGACTCTGGTAGAGGTTTTTCTTTATCTGTTTATAACAAACTTCACTTAGATTAAACAAAAGCACATTTTTGGAGGGACAATTATGAAAGGGTTGTCTATCAGATGAAATGATTTAAAAATGAATATTTATATAATTTCATTTCTTTTAATGTAGGAGTAAAAAGCAAGATTATTTTTAAAACTGGAAGGAAATTTTATATCATATTTGAGGAAATAAAAATTTCAAAATCCAAGAGTCCACTTAATTGTTAGGAAAGCACCTGAAAGGGTAAAGTGAATTTCTTTTTCTCTTGAAAAATGAAGTGGTTTAAACATTTTTTAAGGGAAAAGGGCAGGGATGATAAATTTTTATTTTTAAAATCTGTATTAACTTGAGTTTGGATTTGTGATAGGATACTGTTATGATACAATGAATTCAATTCTGTAAGAACATCAGTAAGAACATTAATTAAAGAGTTTTGGATTCCTCTACTGGTGCTGGTATTAGCAGTAAACCCCGCGCCCCCTAAATATTTTAAAAATGTGTTGAATTAAATTGATTATATATATATGAAATTTACTGAAGTTTTAACTTCTTTTATTTTTTTTGAGGGGCGAAGGCATGGCAATTAGGGTTAAATGATTTGCCCAAGGTCACACAGCTAGTGTCAAGTGAATGAGGCCAGATGTAAACTCAGGTTCTCCTGACTCCAGGGCCAGTGCTCTATTCACTGTGTCACCTCGCTGTACAGACACACACACACACACACACACAAATACATATACATATGTGTGTGTATTTGCTTTCTGGAGGGCAATTGGGGTTAAGTGACTTGACCAAAGTCACACAGCTTATTTTCATATCTTTAAATTTTTTTTGTTTGTTTTTGGAGGGGGGAAAGTAGGGCAATTGGGGTTAAGTGACTTGTCCAAGGTCACACAGCTAGCAAGTGCTAAGTGTCTGAGGCCAGATTTGAACTCAGGTCCTTCTGACTACAAGGGCTGGTGCTCTATTCACTGCTGCACCAAGCTGCTCCTTATTATCATATTTTTAAAAGTAAAATATCCTATGATATTTCTTCAGCTATGGCACTAAAGAGTCACAGAAAGATAATGATAACTATGTTGTGATTACAGTTATTATCTTCGCCTTGATTTCTAGAGGGAAAAGATTAAATGACTCATGGACCCTGTCACTAATATTTGTTCAAAATATAGCATTTTCATTTATATTTATAGTTTCCAATCCATAATTTCAGAAAAGTATGAAGAATATTAACTATTCTGGGCATCTGAGGGAGTGAAATTAACCCTACAGACATATGCCATTAATGTCTATCAACATAAAAATTAAAAACCTATTTTCAACTTAAGAGCACTAACATTCTGAGATTCTATAATTAGAACCCTTTAGGATCTCCAAAATGTTGAAATGCTCACATTTAGGTCCCATGCAAAAACTAGAGAAAATAAAGAGTTTTTTTTATAAAGCAAAGACCACATTAAAAAGTTCAGTAATTCAACAGTGCTAGTTAAACAGATGGAATGGCTATCTGGTCTCTAATTACTCTAACATGATACAGAGATTTCTAGCCCTTCATGATGGTCAATAAAATGGAGGATTGCACATCAATTAAAGAAACCTGTAAGGTGAACTGAACTCTCATGGCAACAAAGTTCTGAAACATGACAGAAGACCCAATAGGCCTTGAAAAATCATATGAAGAGGGGCGGCTAGGTGGTGCAGTGAGTACAGCGCCAGCCCTAGCTTCAGAAGGACCTGAGTTCGGATCCAGCCTCAGACACTTAACACACACAAACAAAAAAAACCTGGCCATGTAACCTTGGGCAAGTTACTTAACCCCAATTGCCCTACAAAAAGCAAAAAAAAAAAAAAAATCATACAAAGAGGAAAACGATTTGGGGTTTAGGTTTATTCATATGAAGCCCCAAAGGAGAAAGAGAAACAAGTTTCAAATAGGCTATGATGTGTATGCTTTGATGTACACAAAGAGTTAACACAAAAGGAGGCATAACAAAATAACTTATGATAGAAATGAATGGACTAGGAAGCTTACTGTCCCATGTTAAACATAGTGAAAATGAGACATTTAGGGTTGTTTTCCTTTTTATCTTATTGGAAAAAGAGAAAGAAAAGAATCAAGTACTTAAGTACTATTCACAAAAGCACCTATGATAAAGTTTGGGCCCTTCACCTTATTTTTGTAATCATGAGGAATGACTCTCCCCCCTTCCTGGTATTACTAATTTGGTTGTTAGCTTTACAGTTATAGTAAGTCCTCAAAGTTATTACTGACAGCTAACTCTGTTATATTTAAAATAAAATATAACCTCAGAAGGTTTTCTTTTGAATTTTTTTCATATTCAAATTTTTGAAAATTTACTTTTAGTTTACAACATTCATTTCCACAATCCCTTGAGTTTCAAATTTCCTCCCCTCCCTCTCTTCCCTCCTCTCCCTATGGCAGCATGCAATCAGATATAGGATCTGCAAATAAATACCTTCACATTAAACATTAGTCAAGTTCTAAAGAAGGATTATAACCTATGGAGTGAACAATGAGAAAGAAGAAACAAAACCAAAAAAGAGAGAGAGGGAGAGCAAGTACTTTGCTTCAATCTGCATTCAGACTCTGTAGTTCTTCCTCTGGATGTGAATATCTCTTTCCATCATGAATCTTTTGGAGTTGTCTTATAACCTTTCATTGATGAAAATAGCACAGTCTATCAAAGTTAGTTGTCACAGATATGATGTGTCTATAATTGTCTTCTCCTAGTTCTGCTCTCCTCACTCAGCATCAGTTTATCTAAGTCTCTCCAGGTTATTATGAAGTCTGTCTACTCTTCATTTCTTATAGCACAATAGTATTTTTGAATTAATTTTTATAAAACTGACTAAAACTAGGCCTTCTATTAATATTTGCTATCATTTGAAGGAAAAGTTTTGCAAACATTTTAAACATGTATTTCTTAAATGTAAACTATTACAACTCTCTCATTTAGAAGTATAGTCATTATGTGTATATTTAAAAGGCACTGAAAATTTGGAACAAGTATACCTAGAATATAATATAAACAGGTATTATTATAATCATTTTAACTTCATTTTTACTTCACTAAATTTGTCTAATTTTTAAAAATCTAATCTTAATGATGATGTAATTACAGTTGAAAACATTTTATCATTCCAAACTGAAATCAACAAATAAATTCTTATTATGTAAATTGTTTTGTCCTAGGTAATATGAAATACATATGAATACATGTTTTAAATGTTCTAAAATTGGGAAGTTGCATGAAAATGCATTTTAAGAGAAAGGCTAGAAATAATCTCTACTAATGTCCTTCTTGATTACATTACCAGGGTATAGTGGTACCCTTGGGTTCTCAAAAGCTCCAAAGCCAAAGAAAGGATCTGCTAGATCCCTATCCAGTTGAAAGAGTTTTGAGCACATGCCTAGCTACAGGCTATTTGGAACCAGACCAATAAGCCTAGGTAAGTTTAAAAGTGTTCAGCACAATATTTATATTTTAATACAAGTAAAGTCAACTCAAGAAGAATGTATTAAACAATTAATATCTGCCAGACACTGTTCTAAGAAAAGGTAAACACAGTTTCAAGCAGTTCATATTCTAATGATGGAGATAATATACAGATATATACCTTCAAGACACATATATGGTAAATTGGAGGCATACTTTTTTGGGAAACATAATTAGTTTCTAGCATAATAAAGGCAGGAATATTGACAGGATGAGCTTAACAAGAAAGACAATATGTAGAAAACTTAGGTTCAAGTTTTACCATTGGAACTCACAACCTGTGTGACCATGGGCAAGTCACCTTTACAAGTTTCAGTTTCTTTATCCTTGGGGTAAAACCACTTTTGTTGTTATAAGAAAATTGGTTGTAAATCTTAAAGCATTATAGAAGTATAGTACTGTTGTTAATGTCTATCTTTGTCTTGAAAGACATTAAGAAAAATCAAGATCTGATCAATGACAAAATTAGAAAGCATATAGAAAGCATACTTTATGAAGAACTACTTTTCTCAGGCAATAGCATCTTCTTTACCAAGAGTTCTTAACCTCTTTTGTGTCATATACTCCTCTGGCAATCTTGTAAAATCTACAAACCCCTTCTGGAAATAGTGTTTTTATAAATCATAAAGTAAAATACATAAGATTACAAAGGAAATCAATTTTATGGAAAAAAAAACAACAGTTGTCCAAAAAACCCCCCAAACAAACCCAACACTAATTCTCAGTCCCTATTTAAAAACCTCTGCTCTATACTATTTTTAGTTCAATACTACTAGCTAAAAATGACCTTTACTAACCAGAGAATACTTAGTTTATAATTATATTAATCAGAATTTTAAAACATCAACATAACTTAGTGTAATGGCAAGCAAAGAAGTAGTTTTTGCCTTGTTTCAGCTATTTAATTATTTAGCATCTTGTTTCAGTTCAAGATTCTTTTAAGCCTTGCCCATGATTATATCAAGTCTTTGTTAAGAAACAGAACTTGTCGGGGGCGGAGCCAAGATGGCGGAGTAGAAACAGCTCGTCCAAGCCTCTCTGCCCCCAGATTCTCCACAAACTATGTAAAAAAGGACTCTGAAAAACTTCAGGAGCCCCAGCACCCACAGAACGACACAGAGAAGCTAACCTCCCGCTGAGGACAGCCCAGCACCCTGCAGGAAGGACCAGCGCAGTGGTCTGGGAGCCGGCAGCACGCAGAGCGCAGGAGCCGAGCCGAGCCCAGGTCCACGTGAGCCGAGGTTTTAGCCCCAGGGCGGCAGGGCCAGCAGCCGGCTGGAGGAACCCCAGAACACCAGGAACTGTGGAGACTCCAGAATTATCAACATAGACTTGCCTAGGACAAAGTAAGAGGTTAGTGTCCTATGGACTTTGGGACCTGTATTTGGGGAATGCGTCAGCTCCCTCCCCTGGGGGCTAGAAGCCCCTGAGGAGACACGCCATTTTGTAGTTTTCAGAGGCAGGTCTGGCTCCCAGCCTACAAATCGTGGGGAGATCCAGCGATCAGTCTTGGGGGGTAATCGCTCTTGCTTTAACCTCCCTGGATCTGGATTGTGATCTAGGGTGGAAGTTGTGGGTGGGTTTACAGCTTGCCAGAAACGGAAGTTGCCCCCCACACGTTCGGGACGAAAATTCCTCTATCTGGCCTTAAAGCCATAGTGTGGCAACAAGCCCAAAAGTCAAGCAATTAAGTGGCAACATGCCAAGGCAAAGGAAACAGAAAAATGCAACCCTAGACTCCTATTTTGGGGGCATAGAGCGGGAAAAGGACTGTGAGGTCAGAAGTCCTGCTCCAAAAGCCCCAGGGGAAAACATGAGCGGGTTGCAGGCCATAGAGGACCTTAAGAAGGACTTTAAAAATCAAATAAGAGAAGTGGAGGAAAAATTGGAAAGAGAAATGAGAAGGATGCAGGAAAAGTATGAAATGAGGGTCAACAGCCTGACTGAGGAAAACAACACCTTAAAAAATAGACTAGCTCAAATGGCAAAGGAGGCCCAAAAGGGCAATGAGGAGAAGAATGCCTTAAAAAGTCGAATTTGCCAGATGGAAAAAGAATCTCAAAAGTTCACTGAGGAGATTCATTCCTTCAGAGTTAGACTGGAGCAAATGGAAGCTAGTGACTTTATGAGAAATCAAGATGCTGTTAAGCAGATCCAAACAAACGAAAGATTAGAAGGCAATGTGAAATATCTCATGGGAAAAACCACTGACCTGGAAAATAGATCCAGGAGAGACAATTTAAAAATTATTGGACTACCTGAAAGCCATGATCAAGGAAAGAACCTAGAAATCACCCTTCAAGAAATTCTCAAGGAAAACTGCCCTGATGTTTTAGATCCAGAGGGCAAAATAGAGGTTGAAAGAATCCACCGATCACCTCCTGAAAAAGATCCCAAAAAGAAAACTCCCAGAAATATTATAGCCAGGTTCCAGAATCCCCAGATCAAGGAGAAAATACTACAAGCAGCCAGGAAGAAACAATTTCAATATTGTGGAAACACAATCAGAATAGCCCAGGACCTGGCAGCTTCTACACTGAGGGATCGAAGGGCATGGAATATGATATTCCAGAGGGCAAAAGAACTGGGAATGAACCCAAGGGTCACCTACCCAGCAAAACTGAGTATTTTGTTTCAGGGGAAAATATGGTCATTCAGTGGAATAGAGGACTTTCAAGCATTCTTGAGGAAAAAACCAGAATTGAATAGAAAATTTGACATCCAGACACAAGAAGCAAGAGATGCCTGAGAAGGTAATCAGGAAAAGAAATCAAAAGGAACTTATCAAAGTTGAACTATTTACATTCCTATATGGAAAAGCAATAACTGTGACTGATGATATCTTTCTCACTATGAAAATAATGGAAGAAGGGGGTGTGGTCATACGAATACATATGTGAATGTGTGTGTATATGGCTACAGTTATATATGGATAGAGGGCATAGGTTGATTTTGTTGGGAAGGGAGAGTACTCAAGGGATGAAATTATGAGGTGAAAGAGGAAAGTGGCAAGAGGAGATGGGAGAGACATGGTAGGGTAAACTATCTCATGTAGGGAAGTGGGTGCAAAGGAGGGGGAGAATAAGGAAGGCTAAAAAGGCAAAACCACATTCACATTGAATTTGGTTCAGGGAGAAAATGACATACATACTAAATGGGATATCTCAACCTGCAGCAGGATAGGGGGAAGGGGGATGAGAGGAGGGATGATGGATGGGAGGGCATCCTTGGGGTGAGGGGAGGTTGGAAGTACCCACTATAGAAGAGGGACAGGATCATGTAGGGAATGGACCAGGTGGGGGGTGGGATGAGTGGGAGGGAATTACAAGCAGCCTTGTACAATATATCTACTATGATAATGTTTTGCATAGCTAGACATGTACAACATATACTGAATTACTTATATCCCAAGAAGGAATGGGTGACAAGGGAGGAAGGAAATGGATCTGAAATTCAAGGTCGTAACATTAAATGTTTCAAATATATATATAAATACTATTATTAATACTCTTTTGCCTATAATTGGGAGATAAGATGTGCAGGCATTGGGACACAAAGATTCATCTTCCTCTAATGGAAAAGTCGAAGGGGGTATGGGAGAAGGTATGGGAGAGAGCAGATTGGAGGAAGCGATATCTTGTGGGACTGCTATTCTGGGAGGTTGGGTAGGGGAATAATGGGGGAAAATGATTGTAACTCAAAATCTGGCGGAAATGAATGATGTAAAACAGAAGTTAATAAAGTATTTGTTTAAAAAAAAAAATAAAAAAAAAAAAAAAAAAAGAAACAGAACTTGTGAACTCCTGTTACTGATACAACAGGAACTGGGAGGAGCTTGATGACCATATACAGGGAGAAGCCCAGGCTGGGAGAGAACAGAACTGAGAGTGTGCTTGTGGTGGTAGATTTTGAGAAGGGAACATTTGTGTTGGCATCAATCTGTTTGTCTCTTCTGTCTGTGTTGATTTTTATTTGTTATGTGTTGAATTCTCAGACCTTGTTTGTGGGTCTGTGTTGATTCAGACCCTCTTGGTGGGTCTGTGTTGATTTCACAGGCAGATAGTGAATTGATGATAGTGCCTGCAATGTGTGTGAATACTACTGTGGCTCTGTTAAGCTTTGTCTTCCCAGAAACAGTGTGGAATGAGAACTGGATGAGGAGCTGGACAAGGAGCTGAGAGCTACCTGCCTTTGAATCCTGGTGCCAGTTGGGTAGATTCAAGCAGGAACTGGGACCATGGAAGAGGAACCATGGAATCTGAGAGCCAGCCTCAAGTCAAAATGAAAAGACCTCTTCTTGGGTACCTAATGCTGACTGAGAAGATTATGATTTACTGTGACCTCGGTGTGGAGAACTTTGACCTTTTATCTTTGTGGCCTGCTCCTTAAGGATGACTGAGTTAAGGACTTATTGAATGATATCTTTTGCTTAAAACTATATGGCCACTTTGGTGAAAACTATGTGGCCAGTTTAGTGATAACTTTTTATGTCATAATACTGTGAATGCTATACTTTGGTTTCTGTCAATGTTTTGCTTTAATTTACTGCTGAATAAATAGAGAGTTCACTATACTATGTAATCAGAACCTTAAAGCTGTTCTCAGCAGCAGTCCTCTAGAAATTTGCTTGTGCTTGGCTTTACATTTAGTCAGGTACAAATGGGCTTACTTACTGAAAGACTTACAAACAGAGGTGAAAGAATATGGAAGACCTGAAATCTGGTATTTATAAGAATCTCCCCAAACTACAATATGCCTTATAGGAAGTTATTTTGAGGGGGAGGAAGAATGGGAATTAGCTTGCAGACAAAAGACATGTACTTTCCTGTCAGGCCATAGTTCTTTTAAAAAAAATTGTGATATATGTGTATCTTATATCTGATTGCATGCTGTCCTGGGGAGGGGAGAAAATTTAGAACTCAAAATCTTATAAAAATGAATGCTAAAAACTAAAAACACATAAATAAATACATTTTTTAAAAATGATCTATATATCTGGTGAACAGCTTGATAACAGGAAACCCCCCCAAATCTTTGAAGTATAAAAAGAAATCAATCAATAAATCTTTGCTAAGTAACTACAATATGCCAGGTACTATGCTACGTACTAGAAAAATGCATACTTAAATATACCAGAAGAAACAGTCAATATATTTTGTTCCTCCCACACAAAAAGTTCATGAGATAAAATATACTTCATAGTTCATTATAAGTGAACAAAGCTACTGCCATTTCAAACGTTCTTTCTCAGATTCTCTTTAATCTGTCTGTCTGTCTATCTATCTGTATGTGTATATCTATCTATCTCTCTAGCTATCTAGATATACACATATATCTCTCTATATACTTATAATTATATATGTATGGATAAGTCTTTTTCATATGAGTTACTATACTACATGTGGTCCATAAAATTATAGTTCATGTATAGACATTTAAAACATCTTGACTCAATGAACAAGCGCACTAATGTATTTTCTTTAACTGTCCTCACTTTACTGAAATTAAATTGGTGATAATTTTAGTGAGATCATGTACACATATAAATTAACAATCTATGTAGACAGGCTTTGTGATGTAGTGTATAGGACACTGACTGTAATAAAAAAGACAGATTCAAAGCCTTCCTTAGACACTTAACTAGCTGTGTGACTTTGGGCAAGTCACTTAACTCCTCTGTAGCTTAGGTTCCTCATCGATTCCTTCTACCTCTAAAGCTATGATCCTATGACTTGAAGAGGATGTGATTAGTGCACTAAGGTCATTTTCAAGTATTCAGGAGGTTAAAACATACTACAAGAACACCTTCCTCTTTAGGTCCCTTTTACGTGTGTTTACCAGGAATAGAAAATGTGTCATTGCTACTCAGCATTCTTAGTTATAAAGTTAACTTTCTATAAAGATGGGAGCAGGGACAGAACATGTACTGAGGAAAACTCTGACCAGTGCAGTTCTCAATGTACCTTCTCTGGATCTTAAAGTCTGGGAGAGTTGCTTAGAGGTGTCAAGGTTGGGGTGGATAGGTATTGAGGAAGACTAGTATCTCTGGTGTGAGGGCTTGCAGAGCCCTTTTTTGGGTGGCTCATCTACCTTTGGTGACCACTTGCTACCCAACTCTTACCTGTTGCTCTAAAAAGCCATAGCATGTTCAGTGGCCACACTCCAGCAAAACCATTTTGGTTAAACCAGGTTGAGGTTAACTGACAGGCTCCAAACCTGTCACTGAGTTAGCGGGATGTCTTACCCCAAGCATTCGAAGACATCCCTTAGGCAGAATGGGCAGATGAGAACAATTTGTTCCAACAGCCACCGGGGAGGCTGAAGTCGGTACGATGGAGTGTTTTGGGTCTGGTAAGACATGAAAGATGCCGAGGCCATCCACTGCACCTAGGGCCATCACCATTATCCTGAGTTTTGCTCTGCCACTGGACTGTGTCTCAGGAAGAGAGAGTGAGGCAGAAGACTGTGCAACTCTGCCTCACTTAAACCCAATTCGCATTTGAGTCAAGACATCACCTTGTGATGTCACTGGTCCTCTTTGAAAATGGACAAACAACTATGTTTCAAGGCACTATCCTAGGTGATAAAAGACAAATTTACATTTTAATATTATAATGTTCATAGTGCCTAAAGATGGAAGAAATCTTAAATAACAACTAGTCTGACCCACTCATTTACAGATTAGGAAACTGAAACCCAGAAGGCCAAACAACAACAAGGTGGAGACACTCCTGAGAGAGGCCCAAACCAAATTAAAATATAATTGGGAACTACTAAACAAAAGAAACAATAAAACAAAGATAATGTTAATAGGGATTTTCATGTACAATTTGGTGCTTCCCTCTACCCTTCTCTATTTGAATTTGATAGTCCTGGCACAGAGCATTGAGAAGTCAGGTGACTTACTCAGGTTCTCACAACTAACACTTGTAAGAGTCAGGACCTGAACTCAGGTCTTTATAAGAAAGCTCCAAGTCCAGTTCTCTATCCACTATGTCACACTGACTCTCAGCTTTGAGGGTACTGAAGGAGAATGTGGAGTAAGATGGCACCAAGGTTGTGAATCTGGTTGGCAGGAAGTATGGTAGTGTCCTTAACAGAAATAGGGAACTTAATACACACAGGATTAAAAACAGCATTAAGCATTGATTTCTATATAACTTCAAATAAGAAAAGTTAGGTTTCTAAAGTTCTGTGAATATACAGCCTGACTTCCAACTGACTTACTAATATGAGATGAAAAATCAATCTGTAGGACTATCACAAGAATAAACACCTCTTCTAGTGAGTGAGAAAAGAAATCAGTTAAAGTTTAGAAAATTTATCTTGTCAAAGAAAAGAACCAAAAAATTAAAAATAACCAAAAGCAAGCAAGAACTTAAGTGTAATAATTTTCTATATTGATCCAAAAGCTACCTTTCTGTAGCTTGGAAATTAAGGACTTTTGAGCCTGAGGGGTTAAAAGTGTGGGTGTGGAAGTCGCCTTTTGTCAGAAGAATTAGCAATGCTATGAGTCATTGTGCATTAGTGGCAGAATAGTTTTGCATCTTGTATGAATCCAGACACCATATGCCATGCGAGGACCTATTACTTTATTCGGTGCCATTGCTGACAGGCAGACACGTGGGTATCCCCAGTGGAAAGGCTGTCTCCTCTCTGTGGTGAGTACAGGAACCCAGTGATCTGAACACATCAGACATTGTAACTAGCAGCAGGAACAGCTGGTAAGCTAGCAAGAAGCAACGGCAAGACAGAGCTAGAATGTTAATGAGACTTCATAGGCTGACAATACAAGCCCTAAAAGGGAAAATATCACCCTGATTTTTCAAGTTTCTCTGCCTATAGTCTAAAAGAGTATAATTTGCTATTTAATTTAATGAGTCCTCATTTATTAAAAAGTTTATATAACTATAACTTGCTCAAATTTGGAACATAATGCTTGCAAGAATTAGCAGTAAATTTCAAGCCTACCTTGAGTACTAAAAATGCCCCATTTTTTGAGGTGCAAGTATTTCCATGAAATAAGCGAATGATAAATAGAAAAACTATAAAACTCCTTTGAATATTAAGAAGTATTTCCTTAATGGACATAAAATGGTTAAGATTTTCTACTAGTCCTAGGATAAACTTATATGAAGAACTAAGGCCTTGGTTATGACTCTATTCTTAGTAGGAGGGGGTGGGAAAAGTTACTTTTCTATCCTGAATGTTGAGAAAAACGGTGGTTAAGGCATAAGTGGAAAACTCCTCAAAGAAACAGGCATTATGACATGAATACCTGAGGACTATTTTGACTCCATGAGAGAATAAATAAATAGAAAGGTTCTGATGCCCTTAATCCCACTTAGGTTCCTGCATCATAATGATCCTTTGATGGTCAAAAGATCAATGCTCTCTCTCTCTCTCTCTCTCTCTCTCTCTCTCTCTCTCTCTCTCTCTCTCTCTCTCTCTCTCTCTCTCTCTCTCTCTCTCTCTCTCTATTTCTCTCCCCCCACCCCTTCCTCTCTCTCCCTCACTCACTTCCCTGAGTCCCCAGAATTTATCTGAGCACATCCAGTTCAACAAGAACCTAAAGAGTATCCCCTCCACACCGGATTAGACTAGAGGTCATCTGGATTTTCCTCCGATTTCTCTTTGTCTTGCTCTCCCTTCTTTTATTTGTGCACTTGTTCTTCCTTTCCATTACTCTGTAAGCTTCTAGAGAGTAGGCCTGTGTCATATCAATATTTAGTCCTAGAGCTTAACAAATATAGAGTAGGCAGTTAGTAAATTTAACTGGACTGAATTTAGAAGAGCTTAATTCTACTGGCATAGATTTTTTCATCTTTACATTCACCTCAGAAGTTAAAAAAAGTATATAGTTATTAATAGAAATACCCCACTGAAAACTAGTACCATGGGAAACTTTACATATGCCAAGTTTTGACCATATGACAATAAAAATTTAAATGGAATAAAGATTCAATGGGAAAGTCTGCTTTTGAAAGAATACTCAGTTCATCTTTAATCACTAAACCTTCAAATAATACTTTGAAAACAAGTTGTAAAAAGTTTGCTATCTAGCTATTATCAGATTTTAGAAAACAGAAAATATTTTCTGAGAAACAGAGCTATTTGTTAGTTCTATGGGATTGTGATGCAACTTGTGAAGGTACAACTTTCAAAAAAATGGTATTCTTGTTCAGGGTCTCTAAACATTTTTGATTACACATACTTATTCGTAAAAAATTGAAAATGAACAGCCATATGTAGATTTACTTATTTGTTAATCATATATGCATACTATTATACTACTAATAATATACTTTATAAAATTTAACTAAAACATAAATTTAAAAATGTCATTAGGGAATTCTTGGAGTTCGTACAGTGGTGGAGTGACACAGTCATACCTGTGCTTTAGGAATATCAATGTGGCAGCTGTGTGAAGATCTTGGAGTGGGGAGAGCCTCAAGGCAGGAGACTGATGAGGCTATTACATAGTCCATGTGACAGGTGGTAAAGGCTTGAAAGAGGTGACATGACTACTGAAGCGGAGAGAAGGTGATGGATAAGAAAGAGATTATGGAAGTAGAACTGGTAAGACTTAGTAACTGATTTGATGTATAAGGTAAGGCTGAGGAAGATGCCAAGGTTGGAAATCTGGGGGAACTAGGGAGATGGTGGTATCCTTGGCAGAGAAAGGAAAAAGGGGTAAAGGGGTGCTTTAGGGGAAAATAATGTAATGATAGCTATGATGCAGACTAACCCAATCATGCTTCCTCATCATGTACTAATCATTCTGTCCCATAGAAAATAAAATGGGGGTGGGGAAGTATACATACTATCTACAACTTGGAAGTATAAAGCTTACTGAGGGTATGATAGAGTAGTAATGGGGTATTTGTCCTCAATTTTACATAGTAATAGTTTAATCTTTCAAAAGATAGAGGAACTAACCAGGGGAAATTCTAACTTGACTTGATTCTAACAGAAAAGAACTGGCTGGTTTCTGGGGAATGGGAACCAGTTTGTCACTGAGGAAAGGAAATCTAGACATAATTTGACATGCACCCTAGATTATTTAAAAGTAGTTTTCAAAGGATTCAGATGCATATTCCCAAAGTGGGTGATACTGTCCACTGGGAAGCACTGGAATGATCTAGGGGAGCAGAAGCAGTTTGAAATGATGCAATTAAAAATATTAAAGAAAGTAGATTTCCAGGGGGGTGGTTAGTAAAATTTTTTTTTGGAAAAGGGGGAGGTAGACCAAATAAAGTTTGGGAACCTTTAGTACAGAGGAAGATAGGTAGGATTCTACAGAATAAATTGCTTTAGTGAAAGTCAGCCCAGGAGAGATGGAGATGTTTAAGGAAAGAAATTCCGAAGACACAAGGGAAAATAAATCCAATGAGGTAGAAAATGCACGTTATCCTATGTGGATACACAGAGAACTCATCAATCAGTTTACAAAAAAGATAGAAGCAAGGCCAGCTAACAAAAGATTAATATAATAGTGTGATCTAGTCCTAAAAAAATTGTGTCAGGAATGTTCAAAATCAGAATGAGCTGAGGCTAGATGGGGAAGATAAGAACAACAAAATGGACTTTTAAAAAATAGCACTGGGAGAAAAATAGGTTCAAAGAAGAGATATGAGATATTTGGGATGGATAAAAAAAGAGAAGGTAGACTGCTCAATTCCCCTATTGTTTCTGTTTTCTCTGTAGAGGGACTGCGTTTTACTTTAGAAACAACAGAACAAAAATGACTAATAAGGAGCTGATACCCAAAATAATGAAGAAAATGGTAAGAGAGCACCTAAGCTGCCTTTAAGGAATTCAGTCACCTGGTCCAGATGAGCTATGTCCTTGGGGGGGGAGGGGGGGCCCTAAAGGAACTCACAGGTGTGACTGCTGAATCATTGTCAGTCATGTCCAATTTGCAGAAAAGAATGCAGAATAGCAATTTATATGCTGGTGAACTCAACTTCAATTATTGGGAAAACTCTAAAATAGAAGAGTAAGAGATGGTTGTGGAATATCTTATAAGAGATGTGATGATTACAAAGAACTACATCAAAAACAAATCATGTCAGACTAATCTTACTTCCTTTAGACGACAAGATTACTGTGTTAGGAGACAGGGAAATGCTATAGGTAAAGTTTACCTGGATTTCAAATATCTGAAAGGCAGTAATGTGGAGGAAGGATTAGGTTTATTCTGTTTTGTCTCAGAGGAAAGAATCAGAATCAATGGGCAACAGGTCAATTGTAAAAAGGTCTATTTTGGTGTCAGGAAAAAACTCCATAACAATTAGAATTACTCATCAAAAAGAATAATGAGCCTCCTGGAGAAGTTGTGGGTTCTTTCTCAGTGAAGGTCTCCCAGATGAGGCAGTAAGATCATTTATTAGGAATGAACTTCTTTCATATATGGATCAGACCAGATAGCTATTGGAGACCCTTCAGTCTCTCAAATGCTGTATTTCTGTGTAATTCTGTAGGTCTGTGAATTCCTTTGTGATAATGGGTAAAGTGAATAGTGAGCTTGTGATAAGACCTGTGACTGGCTCCTGTGGAGAAGGTTGGATATAACCCATTTTCCCACCCTCTGAATGGCTACCTCTTGGCATCATACAACACCCCACTCCTGGTGTAGGACCCCCACTTTGGAGACCACTGCTCTATTTGACTTCCTGAGAGTATTTTGCTTGGCATGATTCATTTGATGATCAGGACTACTGAGAATAATGTAGAAAAGTTACTAAAGAACACAAGGCACATGCTTCACTCTCTGTAGAACAAAAAAGAGGTAGTTTGAACATTAAATTATAATTCAATAAATACAAAGTGTTCAGTAGTAGTACTATTAGAAATATTTTAACGAAGATGAATAATAAAAACAATATCAGAAAGGTATTTTAGAAAGAACACTGGATTTGGAACCAGGGCACCTAGGGATTTCAAACCTGGCTCAGCTGCTTACTACTATTGTGTCCACGGGCAAGCTATCAAATCTCTCTGGGCCTTGATTTCCCCAGCTTTAAAATGAGAGGTTGAAGTCAATAGGCTCTCAGGTCCCTTTCAACTCCAGATGCTGTGATTATATACTAGATGAATAGCTTCAATCACTGACTATATGAAATATTAAGGATGGAAAGGAAAGGAAATAAGTTATTTCAAGAGGTCAGGGTGTTCAACAAACTCTAAGAGAGAGTAACACAATATGTTTTACTTGTTTGCTGTCAGCTGAGGAAGACACATTGAATCAAAGAACTTGAAGTTGACCTTGAAGTCAATTAAAACAAATCATGATGTTGCAGTGAGGAATGGGACCTCCCCCCCGCCAATTAAATAGTATTAAATAGAAACATCATTTTGCAATTAGTATTAAGAGGGTAGAAAACCTGGAAGTTTCTGCTTCACTTCTCCCCACCTCCCAGTCATTAAACAACGCCCCAGTGAGGAACACTGAATGGAAAAGTCATCTCCAGTAGCAAACTACTCTTTAGATAGCTATTTCTTAGGGACAACAGAATAATAATTCTGTGATCTCAAGGGAACTTTTTAGATTAGCTGAAAGTGATTCAGTTCTACAATCTTACATCAAAGCCTAAGCATATTTCAGGAAATATTTAGTAACTTGTAGAGTGCAAGCATATTAGTCCTAAAATATTTATGTGAGATGCTCTGTCAGTGTAGTATATTTCAGGTCAAGGGAAAGGACTTTGAACTTAAAGCTATAAAACCTTCAGTTAAATAGCAACAGTTTAACAGCAAGTTAAAGACAATGTCTCTTTCAATAATGGAGGTCTGTGTAGTTCTGTGATGAACCAATGATGGACATAATCTGATGACAATTCTAAGATTCTCACAAGACATAAGATTTAATTTATTGCTATTTTCAAGGAATGCTTCATTTTGGAAAAATGGATATCTAAATTTAAGCATATGCTTTTGTTGCCTGAGCTCCAACACAAACAAGGCACATCATACTACATATTTGATATAATTCACATTGTGGAATAAATACTACACAAAGAAAGGCAGAGAGGCACAATGGAGAAAATCAGTCTGTCTGAAAGCATTTATTAAACACCTACTATATACCCAGCACTCTGATAAGCACTGAGGATATAAAGAAGTTTTTTTAAAAAAAAAAAAAACAGTCCCTGCCTTTAAGGAGCTCACATTCTTACAGTGTAGACATTAAATAACTAGGTACATGTAAGATACATAGAATATATATTTGGAAGGTGGATGCATTAGCAATTAGATGAACTGAGAAAGTCCTTCTGCCAGAAGACAGGACTGACCTAAGCTGATTCTTGAAGGAATCTGGGGAAACTAAGAGATGGAGTTGAAGAGGCAGAACCTTCAAGGAACAGTGGACGGACAGTAAATAGAATAGAGATGGGGGATGGAGCGTTATGTGTGAAGTGCAACAGGTAGGTCAGTACAGACGGATTTCAGAATGTGTAGAAAGGAATAAAACACAAGATTTGAAAGCTAGGAGTGGGGTAGGATACAAAAACCTTTAAATACCAAACAGGTATTTCTATTTGATCCTAGAGTTTGTAAAAGGGAGGCAGGAGAATTCATTGAGAATTAGGTATGTGAGTAGGGAAGAACAGTATGCATGCTAAGACTTGTGCTTTAGAAAAATCACCTTGGCAGGTAAGGGGAAGATTAATTGGATTGGGGAGAAAAAACGGGTGCCCACGTAGAAGGTTATCGAAGTAGTCTAAAGAAGAGATGAGAGGAGCCTGAACTAATAATTATGGTTCTACAAGGAGGAAAGACACATATACAAAAAATGCTGGGAAGGCAGAAATGTCGATTTCTTTGGCGGTGTATTAGATATGAGGGTGGTGAGAATCAGAAGTCAAGAATGGTATTGAGGTTGGAGGCTTAGGTGACTGAAAGAATGGCAGTGACCCTGAGAGTAATGGGTAGGTAATAGATTTGGAGGTAGAGGGCTTGGGTTCAAATTCTGTCTCTGATCCTTATTATCTGTATTCCTTATAGAAGTGCTAGCAATAGCTGTACTTGTACTTCTGACTGTGGCTTAAAGTTTAGGGACATGACTACACCAGTCATTTTGGGACTTGGCCCTTAATTCCCTATTTCATTACAAACTCTTAATGAAAAAAAATCAGAGTATCTGCACATGGAAACTAGGATTGGGAAAATAGGTAAAGAAATAACAGTTTCTTTTCATACTGTTTCCTTCTATTTGTCCTCAAAGGATTCTTTTGAGAGAACTCATCTGTAAAATGAGGGACTTGGACTGAATGGCATCTGAGGTTCCTTTATAGATATTTGATCCTATACTAAGAATTGACATAATGCTCTTCATTTTATAAGGTCATCCCTGACTAAATGGCTCTGGAGAGAGCCAGGAGCTTGCAGTGGGACTAGAACAGAACAGTGGGACTGGAACAGAAAACTTCCCATCCCTCTAAACCATCAATTCACATCTATTTTAAGACAGGGATAAGGACTACACCTGTGATTTCAATGATAATAGGGAACTAACTCCCAGATGAGGAAATGCCTTACCTAAGCAGCTCAATCACTTCCCTGCAACTTGTAACCTTAGAGAGTTAACCAGAGCACTGGGAAATTAAGTGATGTGCCCAAGGTCCCACATCTAAGTGCTACGGTCAAGACTTAAATCCAGGCTTTCATGGTTCCCAGATCAGCTCTATGTCCACTAATCTACAGTCCTTCCATCTTTTATAAAAGAAGGATACAAATGTCTTACTGATGGTACCTGGTAGTATTGATGAAAAATAACTAGATGGACTCATTATAGGCATTTGCCTTCTTGTTCCCCCACTTCCAAAATGGGATTTTCAAGTTTTTTCAAAGGTCTAAATTCCCCCTAAAACATCCTAAATAAAGACACCTCAAAATGAAAGTATAAATTCCTTGGGGCGAAATGCCGATCAGGAATGGAAGGAAAAAGAACCACAGCATAAAAAGAAAGGAAGATATTAGCATCATGTTTGATAATAAAACAAACAGCTACTTTCCCCCCAAATATGAAAATATGAGGATCTGTGCAAGTGAGTCTATGAAGTAGTAGTACACGTTACAAGAAACATGAAACAAAATTCACTGCAAGGCTATGAAATGTACTGGGAATAAGAAGTAAAGAGGTGTTTCTACAATCCCATGTAATGTCACCTAAAAGCTTTGCCTCGCATGACTTATTGCAGGCTGAAACAGATTAGAGCTATCGATTGCTGCCTGGAGAAGGTTCTCACTGTGAGAATGGAAGGTAAGCAGCAGAGACAGACAGCTAAACTATCGATCTACTCCAGCAGGGAAACTGCACTTCAAAATGAAGGTCAGTGCTCCTTTATACCACCTATTAAGAGTTACTGTAATGTGCATCAGGTTACAATAGAGATTGGTGTGACTGGGCCAAATGTTTCTGTCTCAGAGTCCAACCTCCCTTGTGATAGCTGGGTATAATACCTGACAGAGAAATTAAAGATGTCATGTTAAATCTTGTGCCTTTTTTTTTTTAAACATGGTAGCAGAGAGTTACTATAAACTCCTGAGTCAGGGACTGATTATTTCATCTTAGACCTGTCAGACATTGTCAAATAAATTGCCAAAGCAAGAGAAAAGAAATTTTCAAGAATTTCATTCTAATTTCAAAAAAGGACTGGCATAGCCTTACCAGAAAATAAATAGATTATCTCTTCAAATTTCTTAATCAAGGCAATACAAATAGAATTCACCCAAACTAGAACATTGACTTAAATAAATTTCAACAGTCAGATATCTGTGAATGAATTTCCAAAATGTTAGTATTTGTTGTATTACTTCTGGCAGCAAAATATCAATTATCTGACAATTTAAGTGAACAAATGCTCATTAAATTAATTAAATCATACTTTTACTTTTCTCACATATTGGATGTTCTCAGTATTTTCCAACTGCACCCTAGTCAATTAATCAAACAAAATACAAGTAGTTATTAAGTGCCTACTCTGTGTTAAGCAGAAAAGACTGAAATAGTTCTTGCCTCCAATTAGCTTAATTTGATAGGAGAAACAGCATGTATACATCTAAGTAAATACAAAATAAATACAAGACAATGTGGGAAGTACTAGAAACTTGGGGAACCATATAGGAGGAGGTGTTTGAGCTAAGCTTTGAAATAATAGGGATTTTAAAAGGCATTTTATAAAGAAGGAACAAGCAAATTCAAGATACAATTATTTAAGTAATTAGTTGTATTTTTACTTTTGGATATATTTTTGTAATGATAAATATCTTGGAAATAAACTGCTCTAAAACACTAACAGAGAGGTAAACATAGAGAAAACCTTTCAAAGAGACACATAAAAGTTGTTAAAAACAAGATTTAAAAAAAGTTGGCAGACTAGTTCAACAAACTTTTATTAAACCACTACATTATGAAAGGTGTTGTAGGTATAAAGAAACAAGTATAATAGTCCCTGCACTAAAGGAGTTTATATTTTATTGTAGGGATCCAATATATCGACAGAAAAGACAAGATAATTTGGGAGGGAATATTACAACTGGAGGGTATTAGGAAAGACATCATGGAGATGACATTTCAGCTGAGCTTTAAAGAAAGATAAGGATTCTAAGAAGTCATGATGAGAAAAGAATGAAGTACAGGAAAAGTGAAATATTGTCTGAAGGCATGGAGACAGGAGAAGGAATGCCATATTTGGGGAATGACTAGTAGGTCAATTTGGCTGGAATGCACATTGCTTGAAAGGGAGTAATGTGAAATGCTTGGGAGTATAAGTGGGAATCAAGTCAAGTCAACAAGCATTTATTAAGAACTTATTATATTCCAGTAACTGAACAAAAATACAAAGAAAAATAAAAACAAGTTCTACTTTCAAGGAGTTCCCATTTCTAATTGAGAAAACAATTTGCAAATATGTATGTACAGATAAAATATATATGGTGCAAATGGAAGGTAATCTCAGTAGGAAGTGACCAGCAATAGGATGAACTAGAAAACACCTCCAACAAAAGCTGAATCTTGAGGAACAGCCGATGGCAAGTCAGTCAGGAGAGTGGAGTACTGTGTGTGACAAATGGCAAACGAAACAGTATAGATGGATCATATATGGAGTCAGGAAGTAGTTTAAAATGGTAGGCAAAGGAATCTGAACATGAAACAAAAGACTCTGTGAATGAAAGTATGAAATGCCCCTAAGCTTGTGTGGTCCCCAACTCCCCCTACTTTTGCAGTGATGGTGGCAAAGGGACAAAACAAATAAACTGGAAGGGGGTTGGGGAAGAGAGAGGAATCTAGTGCCAAGAATCACAATTTTTCTAGAGTAATTTAGCTTTTGGTACTGTAAATGTGAAATACCTGTCTAGGGATACTAAGTGAACATACTGCTGGAAGAACTTTGCTAAACCATACTAATCTTGCTGTTCTATTTATAAGAATAGCTCACAGGTTAACTTAGGACAGGTAAACAAAAAAACTGAAGTCTGCTTTATATTGTGTCCTATGGTGAAAATTAACATTATGTCTTTGTCTCATGAATACTTTCTTCAAAAAGATATTTGGGAGTTACTAGATGTGGTGATCACATTACAAAAATAAAAAAAGTTAAATGAACATTTTATTATTTTATATTAATATAACACCAATAAATATTAAATATTAAATTATTTTGTTTATATAATTTAATAAATTAAAGTATAAAATAGTAAATATATTTTAATAGATGGGAAATGGATGGTTATTGATATGGAAGTTACTCTTGGATCATCTGTCCATATCTAGTCAGTTCACCATTTTGTAAAATCAAGGATTAAAATCAGTATCATATTACAAAAAGAAAAATAAGATATGACATTTAAGGTACCTCCAAATTGACTTATTTAAACAAACTGACAATGAAAAATAGCAAACAGGTAAATTAGTAGACATTTACATAGAACATCACCATTTCTTAAGGATATTTAATATGAACTTAGATTTAGAGTTGGAAGAAGACCTTAGATCTGACTGGAACTATGCTAAATCCTCTGTAAATCAACTGCTATAATGAAGAAACCAAAAGAGACTAGAAGTCATTTCAGACAACAAAGTGGGTAATTCTTGTTAAGCAGTGAGGGTAATACTACTTTGGGATTTAAGATCTTATATGAGAAGACAGTTAAAGACTGCCAGTACCATCATATAAATGAGTGAGAAACTGTGTAGGGAAAAAGGTTTGGTGAGAAATTCAGCTAAAGGAAATCATTCTGAGAGCATTTTTTTTTGGCCTTTTGGAGGGCAATTGGGGTTAAGTAACTTGCCCAAGGTCACACGGCTAGGTTTTTATTTGTGTGTGCATTAAGTGTCTGAGACCGGATCCGAACTCAGGTCCTTCTGACTCCAGGGCCGACGCTCTACTCACTGCAACACCTAGCCGCCCCATGAGAGCATTTTAATATGAAACTGGAAGATGAAAAATAGAAAATATCTTCCAAGGTTTCTATAGCACATTCTTTTCTCCATCAACGACAGTGAAGGCAACATATTTGTGTTCTAACTGCAGAGATACATGTACTGCATAAGGAAGCAGAAACAGCACTAAAAAGAAAATAGAACTGGGAAGAGCAATTGGACCAAATAAAATATCAACAGAGAAGGTCCTCATTAGAAACACAACCATGACAGTGTCAAGGGACAGATTTTTCAAGTTATTTAAAAAAGGAAGATAGTAAAGATGCCATTATTTTGGACATTTTTTAAAATGGCAACTGAGACAGTATCAGTAACTACTAACCTGTATGCTTACTCTCCCATTTCTAAAAAAAAACATTTATGAAAATGCTTCTTCTGTGTGTGAGTGCGAGAGTGTGTGTGTGTGTGTGCGCGCGCGCATGTGTACATGTACACACATCATGTTTGTATATAAAATCTTGCTTCTGGTTAAAGTTAGTACAGGAAGCAGCAGATTATTGTGGAAAGAGCACTGAACCTGAAGCCAGAGGACCTGGATTCAAATCTTACCTCCAAAGATTAGTAACCATGTGACTTTGTGCAAGTTGTTCTTATATACCAATCAGAAAGTGTTGCAATTACATATATATACATATATGTATATATATATATATATATATATATATTTGAACAAATGGGTTCTAAACCCTCTGAAACTATTTTGTAGATTTACAAATTCTGTTTCAAAACGCTTTAAGTACACACATATGAAAGTTTCAATAGTTGATACACTGTTTTCAGAGAGAAATGCTTAGTTTTGAAATATTTTGCTAATTATGATAACTAGTATCATTAGTTACTTTAATCTCAAATTAATCTTACTTAAAATCAAATAGTCACCTTCATTATCTCCAACTAATAGAAAGCCTTTTCTTCCTTAAGACTCTGATCAAGTACCACTTCCTGATCACTTCAACTGCCAGTGCCTTCCCTGTCAAACTACTTTTTATTTCATGAATTTGTCATTAATTTTATGTGTTCTCTTTATATTTATTCTGTACATATTTATAGATACCTTGTCTCCCTGTTGGAATGTAAAGACCTTCGTAGAGAAACTGGGGTAGGTGACAGGAAAGGGCAGTGAACCTGGAGGCAGGAAAATCTAGCTTAAAACATTTACTAGCTCTATAAACCTGGGCAAGTTATTTAATCTTTGTGTTTGCCTCAGTTTCCTCATCTGTAAAATGTGGATCATAACAGAACCTGATGATCAAATGAGATAATATTTATAAAATGCTCAGCACAGTGCTTGGCACGTACCACTATATAATTATTATACATTTTTATTATTAATGTCTCTAATGCCTACCACAGTACCTGGCACATTGTAGGTGCTTAAAAAATTAACTTGTTTAATCAAATAAATTAAAAGGATTAATTAATTCTGATTAAATTCCCTAGACTTGAGTTTTCTATTGAATTAGATGGCCTCTGGGATCTCTTCTAGTTAGAGATCTATGATCCTCCAATGAGGAAAAAACAAGAAACAGGAAATAAAGTAAATCTATGCACATATACAAAAGAAGCATGTTTAGGGGCGGCTAGGTGGCGCAGTGAGTAGAGTGTCGGAGTCGGAGTCAGAAGGACCTGAGTTCGGATCCAGTCTCAGACACTTAACGCACACAAACAAAAAAAAAACTTAGCCGTGTGACCTTGGGCAAGTTACTTAATCCCAATTGCCCTCCAAAAACAAAAACAAAAACAAAAAGAAGCATGTAGTAAAATTATAGTTTTTCTTGACTTTTATATTTCATTTATTATACACATATGTGTGTAAATATATTTAAAATGCTTTTGGTTGTATAATTTGTTATTTTCAAACAGCAATGAAGACTAAAGAATGCACATTTGAAATGCTAATTATTTCACCTTTATTCTCTAAAACAGTAGCCCCCAAACTCTTCTGATAAGGGAAAAATTTTAAATATGTACCCCAAATATAGGTAGCATTATTTATGTGTATCAAATTATTATGTATGTTAGAAAACATACAAAGACAAATATTAAGAAGGATGTAACAAAGATGAAATAAACATTTTATTAACGTCATGAAAAACCTTTTTGCTCAACAAAATTTTTTTAAAATAACATTTTAACTAAGAAGAGTGCAACTGAATATGCTCAATTATTCTTGAAAATCTTGGTTTTAAACACTTTGTGGTATAACCAAAAATCTAATTCTAAATTCAGTTGATTTTGTTTTCTTAGTTATAATGGCTGTTACAGCTAAGAAACAAAATCAACTGTTATAGCTAAGAAACAAAAGCAACTAAAAATAGATGAGATACCTCATAAAGATATATAGATTCAAGTGGAAGTATATTGCTAGCTATGCATATTAACTAATCGCACTCACTTTTTAATTTCATATACCAATTATAAAAGTTTTGATTAAAATTCAGCTAAGCTTTTATCTTCTCATACTGATCAATTGTTCTTGCAAATTAATTAGGATATGTTGCAATTTTATATTTTTAACAAATAGTTCAGAGCTTAAAACTGGCTAGAAGATGTTCCAATAAGTTAAAAAGAAATTCTGCTTCTAATTTTTTGAGTGTGTCTGCATAGATAGGAGACTTTAAGTAAGTAACATACTGTTTTCAGCAAAGCTTTGATTTGAAATTTCTTGTTAATAAGAGGATACCATGTAATCATTAACTAATATCTCAAGGCACACACATAGGCAGAGATTCACTGGGTTTTGTTGTGTGTGTGTGTGTGTGTGTGTGTGTGTGTGTGTGTGTGTGTGTGTGTGTTTGCTTTTTTGGAGGGCAATTGTGGGGTTAAGTAACTTGCCCAAGGTTACACAGCTAGGTTTTTGTTTGTGTGTATTAAGTGTCTGAGGCCGGATCCAAACTCAGGTCTTTCTGACTCTGGGGCCGGCACTCTATTCACTGCGCCACCTAGCCGCCCCCAGAGATTCATTGTTAACAAACAGTAGATATCCATCCACATTTCAAATAATGTTTCTGATATTTTGGCTCACTTTTTTTTTTTTGGTCTTTTTTGGAGGGGAGAAGGCAGGACAATTGGGGTTAAGTGACTTACCCAAGGTCACACAGCTAGTAAATATTAAGTGTCTGAGGCTGGATTTGAACTCAGGTCCTCCTGACTCCAGGGCTGGTGATTTATTCACTGCGCCACCTAGCTGCCCCCCTTGGCTCACTTTTTGGTCAGGTCTGATTATACTGTCATTATGTTTACCTCATAATGAAGCTGATGAATAGCTTATACTAGGAGTAGAAGAATCAGCTTCTGCTATTTTCTTGTTAGCTTGCAGTCATATAACTGGCATTATCTCCTACTGGTTTCTTTACAGGAATATTCTTAAACCACTGTCCATTTCTAGGAGCTAAATTCACTAAAGCTGGACAAGTATGTAATCTATAAAGCCATTTAACTGGTCACACATAAAATTTCAGTACACTGCAAAAGGTTAAAAAGAAACAAATGAATTAGGGAATTACTGTCAACTTCTCTACTAGGTGGAACTCCCATTGTTTTCTCAAGGTACCTCAAGTACATTAAGGACTTTCTCAAATTTAGATTGAATGAGAGCAGTAGTGGCAATATATATGTATATATACATATATATGTGTGTGTATGTGTATACACACACATATATGATTATTGAAGCTTACTTTTTTTTTTTTTTTTTTGCTTTTTGGAGGGCAGTTGGGGTTAAGTAACTTGCCCAAGGTCACATGGCTAGGTTTTTGTTTGTGTGTGTGTGTTAAGTGTCTGAGGCCGTTTCTGAACACGGGTCCTTCTGACTCCAGGGCCGACGCTCTACTCACTGCGCCACCTAGACGCCTCCCTTTATTTCTTTTTTAAAGATAAAAACAAACAGAAATCCTAATATGTTCTTCCTGGACCCTAATGGATTGTCTTGAAGACCCATCTTTGGAAATAAATGTCCTAACTAATAATAACAGTAGAAAATTAATTATAAGAAGAGTGCTTGCTGGGTGGATATGGTACAATAACGATAATTATATAACAGTCACAGCATATATCATAGTTATATTTAAGGTTTTACAAATCATTTTCCTTACAACACAATTAGTAAGTATAAGAGCAAGGACTGCAACATTGTCTGGACTCTAATGGTAGCGTCCTTTCTACCATAATGATGCTGAAGCTTCAAAGAGTAATTATAGGAACTAACTTTCACTACAAAAGATAAATTAGATAATTTTTGGGTTTTTTTGCTTTTTTGGAGGGGGGGAGGGCAGGGCAATTGGGGTTAAGTGACTTGCCAAAGGTCAAACAGCTAGTAAGTGTGTCAAGTGTCTGAGGCTGTATTTGAACTCCTGACTCCAGGGCCAGTGCCACCTAGCCACCCCTAAAATAGATAATTTTGATTCCATTAAATTAAAAAGTTTTTGAATGAACAGAATCAATGTGGCTAGGACAAGAGGGGAAGCTCTTGATTAGGAAAATATTTGCATCAATTATTTCTGATAAGCATCTGATACCAAAATATATGGAATTAGATAGACTATTCCAAATGAAATCAGAAATATACAATATACAAATCAACCACTTCTGTGATTTCACCTCAAAACCTGAAGATTAGAAGGTGACAAAAGAGGTAATGTTACAGAGGCTTATTGAATGTTAGTCACGTTAGTACATTATTGGTGAAGTTGAGAAGTAGTTCAGTCATTTTAGAAAGCAGCTTTAATTTTTTTTAAGTGACTAAGAAATTACCCATTGACCTAGTCATATGCTTCACTGAGGACCCATCTGCACTAAAATATTTACAACAGAAATTTTTGTGACAGAAGATTTGGAAATGAATCAGGAGTCAATTAACTAGGTACTGGTTCAACTGTTATACTTGAGTGTAATGGACTACCATTACACAATAAGCAACGTTGAATATGAATTCAGAGAAGAATGAGAAAGTTTGTATGAACTGATACAAAGTAACATGTGGAAAACCTGAAAACTATAGAAGCAATGACTATGAATATAAACAGAAAGAACAATGAAAAGCAATGGAACACTGAATAATTATAAAAACCAAGGTTGGCCCTGGAGAAGAATTAGGATTTTTGAGGTAGAAGACTCTGGGTGTCAAATCTCACATCTAATAGTCAATGAAACTTAGGTACGTTTTTGCTAAATTCTAATTTTTTTCCCAATTACTTTTTAAATTTGTTATAAGGGTATCCTGGGTAGGAAAAACCTAGAGAGGGATATATTTGGAAACAAATATAATATAAAAACAAAAAGAATAAAAAAAAAAGAAATAGTAAACAATCATGTGGCCAAAATGGACTTGCAAAGTATAAAAGTCCAAAATATTTCAAAATGAGCTATTTTTTACTTGGGAAAGAAACAAAAAAAAAACTTACTAAAACTTTCTTCTATCTTACTCAGCACTTGTGTGACAAAAAACCCCAAAAACCTAGGGCACTGATTCAGTAAAAATTCCTTTCATTCTGGAAAAATATGATAAAACATTTCCTAATAAATTCAGGGCTTGTCTTCATGTCTGAAATACTGATTTGCCACATTTCTTGATTAGTAAAGATGGGATGATTTAGCTTCAAGGAGCCAAATAGCATATTTGATATGATATAATAGGAGAGATGGGTAATATCTTTTAAGAAAATTAAAATATATTCCAATTAAATTAATGCACTTTTGTGACTATTTCAATGTCACACCTATGTGTCTTGGGATTCATGTTTCAAAGTCAGTTTAGGTGCAGGTTTGTATTAGGTCAGAAATGCACTTGAAATCTAAATCAATGGGTATATTATGCTAATATTAAAATTGATTTAATAAACTCTAATAAAGTCAAACGAGGCAAATTCAAATAAAAACTGATTTTAAAGAAATATTCTGATTTCATTTTTATATCTCAGTCAAGCCCTCTGATGAATATAAAGTTAACAAGGATTTCATCTTTTTCTGGTTAAAAAGTTAAGGCTCTTGTTGTCTAAACTAGGAACGAATATGTAGCAACAGCTATTCTGATGGAGAACACGCCTTCTTTAAATTCCACTGAGGCTGGCAGTTTGGATGGAGACCCCAAAATCTATTCTGTCCATCTGTTTTATTATTCTTAGAACAACTGTCAAAAGTTGCCCAGGGATCAAGTTGCAAACAGTACTAATTTGCCTTTGAAAAGTAGGGCCTGGGGGAATACTGGAACTCTGCTTATAAATTCAGAATCCCATCACCAGAGTGCCAGGGTCTTTGCTTTGTAGAGGTATGGGACATTGGACTTCCAGGAATACATCTGACTTGAAGCCTAGTATATATGGATATACTTAGATCTTCCTTTGTAGGCAAAGAAAAGAAAAGGAGAGCAGTGACTTAGTCTCTCAAATGTGTGGTTGGTCTCTTTGATGTGTATGGGATCTGGTATTTTTAGAGAACAGCTTTGACAAACTTTCAAAATAAAAAAAAAAACAAGCAAAACCAATCCCTCTCTAATAGTAAAGGAGTAAAATTAAAAACAAACAGCAAAAGGGATAGTAATTTAAAAATCCAGATTTCACACAATTGAGACTAATCTTGGGTAAAATATCTAGCCAGTTCCTTTCTTACCAGTCAAGACTGAGATGGCTTAAGTGTCAGAAGTTGACTTCAAAATTATTTTGAGATACATAAGAATCACAGGTCACTAACTAGAGATTTCTTGCACTTTTGTGATTGTGAAAAAAGAAACTACAGTTAAATTATGTGTACATACAAAAATTCCTGAAGATTTAAAAAAACAACAACAAAAGATTTCCATGATGGGGAATAAAATAAAATTCATGAAATGTAAAACCTACACCTCTACCTCATTTTGAGTTATTTAGTGGTTGCTTCATTAATAAGTATAAAATAGGAAAAGGGAAATGCTTTTTCTAATGTTGTCAGTATTAAGCACTTCATTAATGTCATTTTTCAAACATCTTAAAAGATAAAGTTTTACCTATAATGCTCTACGGCTTCAAGCATGGCAAAATTCCAACACATTAAATTTAAAAGAATATCCATTTAAGTCTATTATAATGGAATCTTTCTCATACTTAATTACAAACTACTAAAAAGAAGCATAATATTTTGAAAATCTGATTTCAAAGTTTAGTGTAGTAATATTGATTTAAAAATTCTACTTAAAACTATCTATAGCTGAAATCTGCTGAGATTGCTATATGCCCTAAGACACACAAGGCACAGAAGGGCTAACCATTTGGACTTGTATGCTTTGTCCTTCCTTTGGCTTTGCAAGATCTTTTATTATAAAGGCATATATTGTTCTTCTGAGAGATTTGAATAATGGGAAGTCTCACTTTCAAATAATATTACTTATAATCCCAGAGTCTAATAAATGTTATTCAGATGTTGTTTCTACCATTTTTTTCCTTTCAAAATAGTACTCATGATTAGTAAACTGAAATTCGATTAATGCTGGATTAGGAGGTTCTGAGGTCTAGCTGAAATATGTTATTTCAGCATGTGAGGTTATTGGAAAAGGATGTCTTTAAAACACTTGTTCTTGTCCTCTTTCTAGAATGTGAAACTGCTTTGAAACTCTGTTTCTGACAATATAAATATTAAGACTATGTATAAGTTTATTTGATATATCTGTTTCTATCTGCCAGGTTAGCTTTTCTGTATTTTTTATTTGATGAAAAACTGAATTATAAAATCTTCCTTAGCTTATCTTTGAAAGTAGTAACTTGTCACATAATAATGTCCTTGGGGCATCTTGGATTATGATTAGGTACAGTCTAGCATCCAGACTTTTATGGCTATTTTCAAAGTATTACTCTGAAAACAAAAGAATGGTCATATGCCATTGCACACGAAACAATATAGATTGTGAAATCATAGGGAAGAGAATTTTAAGACCTTTTTTAAAATGTAAGACTAGAGAATATCTTTGATTTATGGTCTTTTAAGTGATCTGTGTGGTCCAGAGTTTTAGCTGAACTATAATATGAAAATGATTCTACAGTTCTGTTTCTTGTTACTTTATTTTTGGTCTTCTTTATTCAATGCTTTATTCACTTTATTACTTTGTTACACTATTGTGTAAAGGAATCAAAAATAATGGCTGTCTTGAATGCTAAAGTTGAAATATTTTCCTTTACTGAAAATGACCTTTTAATCTCTGAATATTCTTGTACTAATAAATGGTAAAAGCAGAAAAATCACAGCAGTACCATGAAAAGCATGTAAGGTCAGGAAAAGCACTCTTGCATGCTTTTTGGCATAGTGACCATTTCCACTTTTCTAACAGCTTTCTAATAGCAAAATGTATTTGGGAACAACAGTGGAATTTGTGTCATCATGACCAAATGATTACAGTGCAAACCCTAGATTCTTCTGTGGCTCAGCAGGCTTCTAGTCCCCATGGTAACTAAACCTCAGATATTGTCCTCCACTCAGCTGGAGTACAGAGAGTTGGGAGGCTTTTGTGTCTGATGAGATTTCTTCCACAACCTTCTAGCAACAGACCCTAGCTCTTCCTCCAGACTCTTTTCTAATTGAGATGCAAATTAATCTCTGTGGCTGATTACACTTCCCTTAAAGCTACTGACAAGTGCAGCTGTAACCAGAGTTTACAGACTTTCCAACAAGTGACTTCAGCTGTCATTATTTGCATGAGGCTGCCAAGGCCTTAACAGCTCACTGTCTCAAAGATGCAGATAGCTTCCCTTAGGCATTGCATGCATTTTATTTACTTGTATAAAATTTGCATACAATTAAAAGTAAAATATCATACAACGAAGGCACTGTTATTTACTAATATATTCCATCTTCAAGAGCATTGAAATCTTTTCCTTAGCCTCAACTAGAAGGGGCTTTTACTCACCTTACAAAGTACTTATTTTTACCAAATTTCTTTCATTTTCTAATTCTACTTTTGTCTACAAGTATGCCGAGCCAAAATCAGGCTGATCGGACATAATAAATAATATAATGAAATAAATGAATAAATAATAATAATAAAAATAATAATAAATAAAATAATGAAATAAATCCATCCTGAAAATTTGTACTATAACTATCAGGAAATGCTATATGCCACAGCCAATCTATTATTTCAATAAGCATGATGGCTAAAAACCCCTTCACACTTCTGTAACTCTTGATGAGGCCCTACTAATTTTCTGATCAAGTATAACTTTATTATTGTAATTTTTAAGATTTCTCTATGAACATATACAGAGGGATAGGGATCAGGAAGTAAGAGGGAACAGTGAGGTTATCCATAGTACATTCTGTCTGACTGACATGTCCTTTTCCCAAGCAATAGTATTACTGAACTCAGGTCTCCCTGACTCCAGGTTCAATACTCTACAACTACTCCACCTAACAATCAGAATCAGACATTCTCACTTTAAATGAAAGCAGAAAACAAAAGATGTAGCTACATAAGACAACTGTCTCTAGAGAGCTAGCACTGGCAGAGTTGATTATAATTATTGCTTATTCAAAAGGAAGAAGCAATATCTTCAACTCCTCACTTGGACTTAACCTTTATGGTCACTCCACTGCCAAATCTTATAGTTTCTTCCTTCACAACATCTCTCACACAAGTCCCCTTCTTTCCACTAACTTATGGCCACAATCCTAGCTCAGAATCCTAGCTCCTTCCTACCTCTTGCCGGATTACTACAATACCTTTTTAAGTCTCTAGCCATTCTTATAATCCGTTATCCACTCAGCTGACAAGGTGATTTCTTTTCTAAAGCACAGGCCTGACCATATAACATCTTCTTTTGCCCAGTGATCTCCATTGGCTCCCTATAAACACCAGGATCAAACAGAGGTCATCTAAAAAATTTTAAGTTGTTAAAGCAATTAAAAAAGACTATTTTAAGCAATTAAAGTACGAAGACTTTTGGGATACCCTGTACAAACGATTCCAGTTGGCATTTAAAGCTCTTTCTAATGTGCTCCCTGCCTACCTTTCTCATCTTATGCTGCAGTATTTCCACATACTGCAACATAGCAAGAGTGGCCTATTTGAAGTTCCTTGAACACAACACTCCATCTTATATGTGCATGCCTTTGGACTAACTGCCCACCATGCCTGGATCGCTATTTCACCCAGCCCTTCACCTCTGAATCTTAATTTCCTGGCATCCTTCAAGACTACGCTCAGATGCTACCTTATACTTCCTATCTTACAGTACTTTTGCTCTCCTTAATTCTTCAAAGGTCATTAATATTGGTGGAGCAACTATATCACCCCTTTTGAATATGATGAAACTATTCCCCCTGTCTTATCAATACAAAAGCTCCTTCCAATGGTGCACCTTGCAACCTATGCACTCCTCATCCTGTGTAACTACTGACTCACTCTAGGTACTAGAGATCTTTCTCTAGACATTATGATGTAAATTATAAATTTAATATAAAAGATTTCTAACCAAAATATAATACTTGAATGTTTCACAGCATCTGAGTTTAAAAATAATTTTTTATACCAAGGCTTGTTCCTGGGGCTAGCAACCATTTATTAGGCTCTTATTATAGCCTAGAGACTATGTGAGGTGCTGGGGATACAAAGAAAGGCCAAAAAAAAAAAAAAAAAGCCACTGTTCTCAAGAACTCCAATGGAGAAGACAACATGCAAACAACTATGTACAGTAAGATATATACGGGGTAAACAGGAGATAAAAACTGAGAGGAATGGCAAAAAGATTACAGAGGACACAGGGAAAGGCCAGAATATCTAGGCAAACTGAATATAAAATTATAAAGGTGTCTCTGACAGACTGAATATAGAATGAAGATTTTCTTCCACAACTCGGTCCAACCCACCTTTCCAAGCTTATTATATATTATTCACTTCACATTCTAATGATCCAGTCAATTGGCCTTCTTGCTACTCCTGTCTTGGTGCCTTGGGACTGGTTTCTCTAACGACTAGAACGTCTTCCCTCCTCACCTCTACCTAGCTTCCTTAAGAATTCAGCTTAATGGCGCAGTGAATAGAGCGCCGGCCCTGGAATCAGAAGGACCTGAGTTCGGAGCCGGCCTCCGACACTTAATCCACACAAACAAAAACCTAGCCGTGTAACCTTGGGCAAGTTACTTAACCCCAATTGCCCTGAAGGGGCGGCTAGGTGGCGCAGTGAGTAAGAGCGCCAGCCTCGGAGTTGGGATGATCCGAGATCAGATCCGGCCTCAGAAAATGAGCACCCACGCAGAAATCAAATGACTAGCCGTGTAACCTTGAGCAAGTTACTTAACCCCAATTGCTTTAAAAAAAAAAAAATTAAAAAAAAAAAAGAATTCAGCTTAAGCAACACATTCTTCGTAGAAGCTCTCCCTAACCTTTCTGTGCCCCATAGCTACTGTTATCTTCTCCAGTGAATTACCTTATGCTTACTTTGAAAATATTTTGTATCTCTGTATCTGTCATAACCCCTGACATATCATACACTCCTTGAGGGCAGGTCTATTTCATGTTTGTCTCTGTAATAATGTCTGAAATCATGCCTGGTACACGGTAGGTTCCTAATACATGCATTTTGGCTGACATTTTCATACAGTAGTAAACATATGACACCAAATTTATCCTATCTGTGTCTTTCATGTTGCTTTTCTTCTTTGAACTAGGCCAAAGAGTTGGAATGCATTATGTTTTAAGGAGGTGTTACTGGTCAGAATTATACAGGATCACTCTTGGAGTGGGAAGGAAATTTAGATATCATGTAGTTGAATCTCCCTCCCAGTGAGGCAAAATTTTCTATAATATACTTCTTAGCTTATGATGGGCCATCCAGATTCTGCCTGAGTCTTTATAAAAGAGAAGAAGGTTGCCATGGGAGCCCACCTTGCAAAGGAGCCTGTTCTACTAGACAGTCAACTTTTAAAATGTTCTTTATAATATACAGCCTACATCTAGTGGTTATACCACTGGACCCTTGGCTTTAGTTCTGCCCTTAGCTTAAAATAGTGTTTTCTTCTTTCATTGAGCTGTGTGAAATATTATATTTTTTATCTAAAAAAATGAAAGAAATTCAGCGTTACTAATATTTAATATGTGGATTGACACTAATATTTAATATGTGAATTGACACTTGAGAGTGTATCAGACAGATATATGTCACAAAAGTATCAAGAAAGAAGAATGGGAGTTTCACAGTGCAACAGGGTAACATTAGAGATCTTTATTTCATTTGTTTTTACTGTATTGTGATATACTATAGTTTATTTGTGGCAAGATAATGGATTATTAATTTTAATATATTGTTTGATTTTAACTAAATGAAGTTTCACAAAATGGAAAAATTGATTTAAAGAGCCCTGTAAAGGAACCATGAACTTAAAATAAAAATAAGGCAGACTAAGTAAACAAGAAAATGACAGAACTGAAACTTACAGGATTACAGGTCCAGATGGGAACTTAAGAGGCCAACCCCTTCATGCTTCAAATGAGTAAACCGAAGGTTAACAAGGTTAATTAAGTTGGCCAAAGTCACATAGCTAGTTAGTGTCAAAGGCAGATTTCAGACCCAGGTCTTTGCATCAAAAATGCTTGAGAGTCCTCTTTTTCATTAAAGGTTCATTTTCCCCTGTAGGTTTATACTCAGTTTTGCTGGGTAAGTTATCCTTGGCTGAAAGTTATTTTGTGTCTTGGAATACTATATAGTAAGTTTTCCACTCCTTCATACTGGTGGCTGCTAAATCATTTGTGATAATGACTGTGGCTTCTCAATACATGAATTCTTTTTTTTTCTAGATGCTTGCAGTATTTTTCTTTTCACTTGGCAGTTCTGAATTTTCATTTTGGGGGTTCTTTTAAGAGGTGAGTGATGAACTCTTTATTACTATTTGGCCCTCTGCTTCTAAGTGATCTGGGAAGTTTTCTTGAAATAGGATATCTAAGTTTTTTTTGGTCAAGGCTTTCAGATAATTTAATGATTAAGTTTTTTCTTCTTGATCTGTTTTCTAGTTCAACCATTTTTGTTATGACATACCTTACATTTTCTTTTATTTCAATGAGTTTAATGTTTGTCAAGGTTTTGTACCTCCTGCGTTAAACTGTTAATTTACCATTTACCAATTTACTGTTTTTATTTGAAGTTTTGCTCACAAATATGTTGGAGTCATTCTCTTCTTCTGGGTTTGTGTCTTGAACATCCTTGTTACTATAACTTTTTCTGGTAGAATTCTTTCTCATTTGCTCTTTTTTTCCCATCCTACTTCCTGACTTCAGACTTGATACTAGTGACTGGCTCTCTGCTCTTCTGGAAGGAAGGTTTGGGCTGGTCCTACTGTTACTTTTTTCGGGGATATTAAGTATCGTGCTATTCCAGGGCAGATAACTCATGCTAGGTACCTTTCAGTGCTCCCAAAGCAATGTGATTTAGGATAAAGTCTGACCACTGCTTCTCTTGATTGCTGACCTTCATCTGGGTCAGAAAGAACTTGGGTCCAAATATTGCTTTAGATGATTATTAAATATGTCAATCTTGACAGAGCATTTAACTGTACCTCAGTTTCCTTATCTGTAAATGAGGATAATAGTAGAATGTACCTCTAAGGATTACTGTAAGGTTAAAATGAGATATCTGTAAAGAAGCTAAAATTCAATCTTCTGAAAGAAGCTTTTTTCAATCTCCCTTAATGCTACTACCTTCCCTGTATTATCTCTAATTTATTCTCTCTCTTTTCCCCCCTCTCTGTCTCTCTTTGTTGTTTGCATGTTGTCTCCCCAACATGTTTGAGTTCTTTGAAAGAAAAGACTATCTTTTCCCTTTCTTTGTATCCTCAGTGCTTAACACAATACCTAACATCTAGTAGGCATTTAAATACTTCTTGACTGTCTAAAGTACTTTATAAATTTTAAAGTGCCACATAAAAGCAAGCTATTATTATCAAGAGTATTTGAACTATGGATTTATATCAACTATCATTAACAATCAACTTTGCCCTAAATGTTTTCTGTATATTCCTAGTATAATAGTACTAATGATAGTACAGTGCTCTGTGCCAGCGCTGTGCTTGGACTGACGATGAAGCCACTGTGAATAGCAACAAGATGTACTGAAACTAAGGTTTTATTGATTAAAATTATGTTAAGTGTTATCACCTTCAAAAAGTTTTGTAATCAAATTTTTTAACCAGTTTAAAAGTCTTCCAAATGAAAAATTTAAGTGGGTTTTAAATGGGATCAAACCATTTGTGAGAAATGCATCTAAGTGACATCAAGGAAAATGGAAGCTTAATAGTAAAATTTCAATGGAAACCATTGCATAATTGGAAGGTGGGCTTGAAATATGACTATCATCATTTAGTAATAAGCACAACCAATAACGTGCCTTATACCTTGGACTTTTGTATCTTTGTGAGGTATCATTTTCAGCTATAACAGCCATTAAAAGGATTAATACTGAACTTTGTATTGGATCTTTGAATGCAAAGTGCTAAATTTTGATTTAAAAAAATGAAGCATATTTATTTGAATTTCTCTAAAAAATTATTTCACTAATAAATTTAATGAGAGAAAAAGGGTTTTGCACCAATAAAATAATTATTTAAAATTTTATCTTTCTTATCCTTTTAAATTCTATTTTTATTGTTTTATATTCACATAGTGGACATGTAATTTACATAACCATTCATATGTACATACATAGAGGAATACATACATGTATGTGAATTGTGAAAAGTTTTTCCCAGAAAAAACAAAGGATTAAAAATTCTGGAGAGTACTGCTTTATAGCTCTCTTCGGACAATTTTTAAATATCAAAAAACTATCATTCTTCTTTACTATCCCCTAGTTTTTGCTTCTCCTGGATAAACATCCTCAATTCTTTCAACCAAACCTCATGTAACATGGATTCAAGTTCTTGCTCATTCTGGTTGTCTTCTAGACCAGAGATTCTTGAACTTTTTCTACTCGACACTTTCAGTGCTTCCTAAATGGTGGGTCACAACTCCAACCCACAGTTGAAAAAACTCTGTAATAAAGACAATCTCCAGTTTATCAATATCCATATCTCACACTCATTCTCTTTTCTCTATGTTCAGAAACTCAGAAAATTACAGAATCTCAGAGATGGAAGGGACTTTAGAGGCTATCTATTCCAATCCATACCTTATCAAAAACCTCTTTCACAAATTCGCCTCTGTTCAACTTCTGGAAACTTGATTCTGTTTTCTATTCCTGGTTTGGTCTTCTAAAGCTAATCACAATGAATCTAATATTTCCAACAGATAGTTCTTCAAACTCTTAAAGATAGCTATGATGTTCCCCCATAGTCTTCTCTTCTCCAGACTAAATATTTCTTCAACAGAGGCTCCTAATATGTAAGGCTTATTTACCCTGAACATAAAGCAAAAGTTCCTTTGTTTCCAGCTCCCTGGGGTCATGGGAAGGAAAGCATTAGGAACAGCTGCTTTTATATTTTATATTTACTTTTATTTCTCCTCACACTTACTCTAGGTGTTAACCTGCCAATAAGCTACAGAAAGTTAGGAATTAAAAAGGCAACAAACTCTAGAACACATTTATATATACAAATTCTCCAAACTTCACACAAACGAACAATTTATATAGATAATAAGCAGCAAGAACAATACATCATAAAATTCCACTTACCTCTTTAATTCTATATTAAATGTTTAAGCACTTACTAAGTACCAGGTACTCTGCTAAGTGCTAGAGATACAAAAAAAAGGGGGGGGCAAAAACCAGTTCTGGCTCTCAAGGAGCAAAGAGTCCCACAGGGGAGAAAACATGAAAACACCTCTGTACAAATGATAGATAGATAGTTAGACAGAGAGATGAAGATTTAGATAAACTGAAGATAATCAATAGAGGGAAGGAACTAGTATTAAGGGAAGTTAGAAAAGGTCTTTTGTGGAAGATTGTAGCCAGGACTCGAGGGAAGATGGGGAAGCAGGGAGGTAGTGATGAGAAGGGAGAGAATTCCGAGTATGGGGGACAGCTAGTGAAAATGCTTGGAATCTGGAGATATACACAGAAGAGCAAGGAGTCCATTGTCACTGAATTATAGAATATGTAGGGATGAGTAAAGTGTAAGTAGACTAACACGGTAGGAGGGAGCGAGGTGATAAAAGGTTTTGAATGCCAAAGAGAGAATTTTATATTTGATCCTGGAGGTGATAGGGAGACACTGGAGTTTACTGAGGGAGGGAGGTTGGAGAGTGATATGGTCAGACCTCTGCTGCAGGAAGATTAAACTGACAGCTGAATGGAAGATGGATTAGAGTGGGGAGAGACTTGAAGCACACAAACCCACCAGCAGGCTAATGATGAGGTGGTAAGAGGCCTATACTAGAGTCATGGCAGGGTCAGAGAAGAGAGAGGGGATATTCAAGAGATATTGTGGAGTTAAAATTGACAGAACTGGGCAAAAGTCTGGCTATGAAGAGTGAAAGAGAGGAAAGAGTTGAGAATAAGCCTAGTACTTGGGAGGAGGATGACATCCCTAAGAGTAATAGGGAAGTTGGGGAGAGGGGAAGAGTTTGAAAGGGAAGGTAAGAAGTTCACTTTTAGTTATGCTGAGTTTACAATGTCAATGAGACATCCAGTTTGAGATACCCATTAGGTAAGTGGAGATGTGAGTCTGGAGGTTTGAAGAGGGGTTAGAGCTGGATAAGTAGATTTAATAATAATCAACATGGGAATCATAATTTAATTCATAGGAGCTGATGAGATCAGAATAGAGAATATTTTATTTTTTATGGCTTGTACTTAAAAAGACTGAAGTACTGTTTTTGGAGAGGTTATCTGGAAATAATTCTGTCATAGCAGAACTCCCAAATTACAATATATCAATAAATGAATTGCTCCTCTGAGAAAGTAAAAGTCAGCTGAATTGAAAAGTGAATTGTTTAACAAAATTCTTGGGAAATGGGAAAAGTGCAACATTATTTTTCCCATTTAGAAGAAAATCTTGGGTACTGAGAAGCTATATATCTTAGCTATGGTCATCTAATTGATCAGTGGGTAAGAGAAATCTGAAGACAAAAGCTAAGCCTGACTGTCTTCCTTCACCTTACTCTGCTGCTGTTCTTACTTCAATAACACTATATTAAATAGGAGACATGCCCCCAACAAGAAAATAAGATTGATATTTATTATGAGAGAGTAAAACTACATAATTGCCCTTTACCACCAACTGGAGGTCTTTCAGGAAACATTGATTGCTCTACCAATCAATGTTGTCATTTTCACCCCCTCCTAACTAATTTATGGTTATAGTACAGCTTGTATTTTCTCTGATTTTCTGAAAAAAAGATAAATTACAGAGTATCACTTTATGATTCAACATTGTAAATAACATTATTTTGACTCACACATATTCAGTGTAAACTCCCAGGATGGTAAAATAAAATGCTTCTCAAATGACAAAGGTATCAGTAATTATTGGTTACAATTTTCAAGTTTACAAGTTTTAAAAAAACTTAACTTTGGAAATAAAAAAAAGTGAAGCTTTATCAGATCACTGCAAAAAGGACCCTTGAAGTTGAAAAAAATATGAAGTAAAAATAAATGGGATGAACTCTTCCATTAAATGGAAAAGAAAAGCAGTAGAAAGAGAATCTAAATTGAAAGATAAAAATTCACATAGAACCAAAATAAGGGGCTAGAGCAAAATATTATGCTTTAAGTGAATTAAAAAATAAACAAATAGGTAGCAATAATGATTTCAGATGCAGCCAAAGTAAATATAGGTAGATAAAAAGATAAGCGAGGGGATTACATTATATTTATAGGCACTATAGGTAATAAATCAATACTAATATTTAATATATATGCATGAAACAATGCTACATCTAAATACTTTAAGGAGAAGTTAATTGAATTAGGAGAAACAGAAAACAAAACTATGGTAATGGAATAACTTAATGTATTTCTTCCAGAATCAAATAAATCTAACCAAACAATAAACAAGAAAGATGTTAAGGACCTGAATAGGACTTTACAAAAAAATAGAGATGACAGTTCTTGGGAAACAACTGAGTGAGAATAGAAAGGAATTTGCTTACTTCTAACTACAACTGACTATATATTGTGACATATGGAGTTCACTAAAAATGCAGAAATGCAAAAATACTTAATACATCATTTATTGGTCATAATGAAATAAACATATTCAATAAAGGGTCATTGAAGAACATATTAAAAAGTAATTGGAGACAAAATAATGTGATTCTAAAGAACTAGTGGGACAAAGAACAAATTGTAGAAAAAAAGAAGAAAATTTTGTCAAAGAAGATTACAATAATACCATACCAAAACTAATAGGAACCAACTAAAATAGCTGTGAGGGGAAATTTTACATCTCTAAACACTATCATCAATGAAAGAGAGAATCAATGAATTCAGCATGCAGCTAAAAAAATAAACTTTAACAACAAATTAACCCACTTCCCAACTTAGCAACAAAATAGAAATTTGGAAAATTAGGCATGAATAAAATTGAAAGTAAAAAGAAACAAGCTAATAGTATTTTTTTGACTTTTTAAAAAGACAGGGGGGAAACCAAATTGTTTTCATCAAAAATGGAAAGAATTCAGAAGAATGAAAATAAAATAAAGAAAATTATCAGAAACTATTTCGTACAACTATATGATAACAAAATGACAATGTAGAAGAAATCAATTAATATTTTAAAATATGACTGGATTAAAAGAGGCTATTAAATACACCAATTTAAAAAAAATAAACTGAAATAAGTTCACAAATGAATTCCAAAAGGGATAAAAACCACAAAATAAACTTCAAGAATGGATCAATTTATAAGTGAATACTATCATTCAAAAACACAATTTTATTATTATGTAAATTATCTGCAATAATATGAAAAGAAGGCACACTCCCAATATCTTTCTGTGATATAAATATGGTTTTGATAACTAAAATAGGGACACAAGACAAAAAAAAACCCAAAACTATTGACTAATATCCCTAAACAATATTGATGTAATGAGTATAAATGAAATATCAACAAAGCGTCTATGACAAGATATTACAAAAATTACATATCATGACCAGGTTGAATTTACATTAGGAATTCAGGACTGGTGCAACACCAGGAAAACTATTAATATAATAACTTAGATTAATAACATGAATAATAAAGCCACAATTGTCAATAGATGGTGAAAAGACTTTTGACAAAATCTGACACCTGCTTCTGTTAAAAACTCCAGTAAGTATAAATGGACTTTCCCTTAATACACCAATATGGAAGTATCTATTTGAAAGCAAGAAGAAACTTTTTATGTAATGGAAAAAAGTTAAAGGCTTTTCCACTACAATCCACGCTAAGTAAATATGCCCATTATCATGCCTACTATTTAACATAATTCTAGACATGCTAAAGTATAGCAATAAAACAAATAGTAAGAGAAATCAAATGGAATAAGCACAGGCACAGAGGAAGCAAAATTATTGCTTTTTGAGGATGAGAAGATGACTTACTAAAAAAAAAAAATGACTTACTTAGAAAACTCTAAGGAATCAATGAGAATTAATGGAAACAATAAATTTAGTAAAGTTGAAGGATATGCAATAAATCCACACAAATCACCAGTATTCCTATATATTACAAACAAAATTTGGCAGGAAGACCTAGAAAGAGAAGTTTCCTTTTAAAATAAATATAGAGGAAATAAAATATTTATGAGTATATCTCTGAAAATATATCCTGGAACCTTTTGATTCCAATTATAAAACTCAGCAGATAAAAATGTAGGCCTTAACATCTGGAGATATACTAATTGTTCAAATTAATAATAATATAAAATATTAAAAATAATAATACTATTGACTTATTCTGTGTCTTGCCAATCATCTAAAAGGATTACTATGTGGAGCTTAAAAAATAATGAAATTCATACATAAGAATAAAAACTTAAGGGGCGGCTAGGTGGCGCAGTGAGTAAGAGTGCCGGCCTCAGAGTTGGGATGACCCGAGATCAAATCCGGCCTCAGAAAATGAGCACCCACACATAAATAATGACTAGCCGTGTAACCTTCAGCAAGTTACTTAACCCCAATTGCTTAAAAAAAAAAAAGAATAAAAACTTAAGAATCTCAAGAGTAATCATAAAGAAATAGAGAATGAAAGGAATTTATCTGTACTGGATCTCAAACTATCTTATAAATCAGTCATCACTAAATTATTTTAAAAATAGACAGGTCAATAAATAGAACCAAATTAGATACACAATAAACAAGAGAAAATTATGTTAAGAAAGTGACTAAAATAAAATGTCCATGCCTTTTTACCCAGTGACTTCATGGATATCCTTGAAACGAAAGAAAGGCCCGTATACACCAAAATATCCATAGAAGCACTTTTTTTGATAGCAAAAAGTCTTTGGAAATGAAGTGGCTCTCCGTAGATTTGGAAATGGTTTAAAAATCATGATATGTGCTAAAAGAAATGCTAAGTAGAATGAATACTGGAATGAAACATGAATAGGAGAAAACATGGAAAAGAAAATGAACTAATGCAAAGTAAAACAAGGAGAAACAGGGAGACAATATACAAAATTTCTGCAACAATATAAATGGAAAGGACAAAATCAACAAAATCAACTTAAATGATACTGTGGAGTTACAATGACAAGAACTGGCCCCAAAGAAGAGATATGAAAAGACTCATGCCCTTCACAGAGGTAAGGGACCAGATTGTGGAATACCTTCTTGGTTAGTTTTGAACTCTTTCATTTCCTCATTTTCTTCCTTCATTTTTTATTATACGGTATAGCTTTTGAGGGGTATGGGAAGAAGTATACAGTTATAAATGTGAGTGATACTAAAACAAAAGATGATGGGGCGGAGTCTGCCCAGAAGTGCTTTTCTATAAATGTATGCACTCTCCATTTGGAATACCCTTGGAAACAACAGACTGGCCATTATTACCTCAAAAGACATAGCCTCCAACAAAGCAAAATAACAACCTACCATTACAAAGGTCATCCTCTTTGATCCAGTGGATGATCCATTGGATCTTTGATCCAGACTGCTCCCAATCAATAAGGAACACTAAAGGTCATTAGAGTCATGTAAGTATCAAAACAACAACTTGAGGAACACGGAACCCTCTATCAATGGAGCAGATCATCTGTTAGAAGTTTGGTGGAAAAGAGGCATTACATCAACAGACACACCAAGGGACACTTGCATTTTCTCGGTGGACAGTGATCTGCTCCAGTTCAGAGAGTAGCAAACCAAGGAGCCACTTTACTTCCCCAAAACTGTTATTATGTTGGACAGTATTCATCCCATTACCATCCTTTGGATTTATGAATTAATCATCTAATGCCAAAGTTGACAAAACTATGATTTAAGGTTGGCTGAATTTTTTTAAAGTTTTTTTTGAAGGTTAGGAGTTGCCACTTCCCTAAAATTTTGCTTAACTTTTTAAAAATAAATATGCTATTTGGTTCCTCTAAAGGTGATGTCCTCAGGTGATGTAACAAACCTGTGATTTAACACAAGGCTATTTGCTGAAGGGTTGGTTGTTAGTCATGTATTTGGAAAAGAAAAAAAAATAAAAAAAGTATTCCATCTCAAATGACCTAAGTATGAAGATAGGTCTTCTGTGTCACTCAAAATCTGGCTTTCTGGCGTGTGTGTGGCAGAGTGGTTAGCCCTTATTTTTGAAAGTAACCAGAAACAGTTCAGAGGAAAGATATTAAGAGTCTGAGTGAGAGGTGCTTATTTATATTAGGATATATTTCTCTTTGAGTTGTCAGTTTAGTTTTCAAAACACTCTAAAGACAACTTTACAAGAAATAAGTTGGAGCCACTGGTCATCTGTTTAAACTGGTGGCCCTGATAAGCAAGAAAATGTTATATCCTAAATTGTACATGATATACTTTCTAATTGATAAATGATATACTTTCTTATTGCTTAGGTGCTGTTAGAATTGAGAAGGAAATGAAAAGAAATAAGCTATAAAATATCCAGTGAAATTTTCAGGGAAAATGGGCACATGAGAGTTCAATTACAATATTTTTATGATTCTGAATAAATAATTTTTTTAATTAAAAAGATAACACATCACAAATTTTTCTTAAAGATAAGTTGGAGTTTGTCAATGGTTTTAAATAGCAAAGAGATAAGTATTTTGTCCAAGAGGCAGTAAAGATACCCTTGAAACATCTTGAGTCAAATTCATAGTCAAATTCATCCATTAGAAATATCATTTTGGCAGCTGTATGGAAGATGAACTGAAGAGAGGAGAGAATAGATCAAGGGAGAATGGCTAGAAGTTCTGTAACAATTCAGGTGACAAAGGGCTGAACAAAGATAGTGGCTGTGAGAAAGAGAGAAAGGGATACATGCGAGAGTAGTTATGGAAACAGAATCATTACTTCTTTCTTTCATTTCTCTAATTGGACTTCTTGGTCTCCACCAAGTCACTGGCCCACACACTAAGGTTCATGTACTAAGCCCTAAGGACTCAGAATTTTCATGCCCGGACTCTTAATTTCTTGATGAGTGGTTGTCTTGGTCACTCAATAAAGCTAGACCCAGTCTTCAGTATTCTTCCAAACCATGCCAAGGTTCTAGTAGCCCCAGTCAATCTCCTTACCTTTTTTCCTACTTAAAAATCATAATAAAATTCATTCATTAAAAAAAAAAAAACTTTGTCATTGTACTTAGAAAGGGTTTATCAATCATCATCCCTCTAACTATAGTCAATACTTCTAAATGGGAACATAGAAGTAAAGTGAATAATCAAATTTGGCTTGTTCTTAAAGGTCACAAAGAGAGGAGAGAAATTCAAGTTTTGAGGAGGAAACACACCCAAGAGTACATTAAGTAATTAAAGGGTAAAAGTTATAGCTTTATTAAGAAAACTTCTATCATTTAAGGTTAGCCAAAAGGCAACAGGATTCTGAATAGGAATGGGAGAGTTTTTATATAAACACACATGTGCCCATTAGACTCTGCTTAAAATGTAAAGAATAACCAGTATCACAAATGGCAACTATTACAAAGTCTCTTGTTCTGCTTCTTCACTTTTTAAAATTCATTAACTGTTTGGGCTGTTTAAAAGATAATACTTAGACAGTAGAAACAGTAGATATTATCCAGTAATGGATAATATGATTTTTTATTTTGGATAAAGTTATAATATTTGAGGTACTAAATTAAAGTGTCAAATATTTGATAAGTGGGATTGGAAATTCCTATCTCCTAACCATGGTTCGACTTCAAAATCTCTAGCTGGCTTGTGAAATAAACTATAGAATGTGGCAAGCTTCCCATTTACCACACACTTGACACTCAAAGAAACCCCCTGATTGCCCACAAGGGAAAGGAAGAGCAGATGGTAGGGGACCTGGTCCTCATCACTCAGAGGAGGCAATGGCTACAGAATGAAGGCTAAACCGGATGGATCCATTCAGCCTGCTGAGGAAGTTATAGAAACATCTCATGAGGACAAAAAGGGTATGCTGAAAACATTACTAAGAACTCTTAGCCAGCACATTCCCACTGTGTTTCTCTTTCTTTCCTTAGACCTGACAGGCAGAGTGACTTCATTGGCTGGTAACTGTTATTGCTATGTGTGGAGCACTGATTCTTTCATTGTCACATACTGCTTACCATATTTGCACATCACAAACAACATTTTCCCACTCAAACAGAAATAAAAATAACTGTATTCTGAATATAATCCTGCCCCAAATACAAAATCTTTCAACTAAAGTTCAGTTTTGATAAATACCAGATTTAAAGTTGAATATTAACTGGCCTAAGATTGTCCTCCTTCCTCAGAGGCATATTTGCAGTAGTAGCTGTGATAAAATTGAGCCCCAATGACACTTGATTTGGGGTTAAGCTAATATGTTTGGGATCCATTCTTTAAGTAATGGCCAGAAGATGAGATAAACATAGCCATTCTATTTACCACTGCAGAACAATATAAATTATAAGTAGTCAATGTTCAGGAAAAATTATGTTTTCTCCCTATAATTTGTAGAAAGTTCAAAATGGAAATCACACTTTGTAAATACTATTCCTTTTTCATAAAAATAAATGATTATTCTAGATAATAAGTGATATTTGAGTTGAATGAATCAGTTTTGTCCTGAAAATAGTTCTACAAAATACCTGAAACAAAATGGGAACTCAATACTGGCCACATAAAATTAGAATGCTAGCTGCTCATATTTATTTTTTGTTTCTTTGTTTGTACTCAGTACCTAGTTTCAAGGAAAGGTAATTCTTTACCTGACCTTTGCTTTTTAAAATAAGTGCATTAAGATATATGTGGGTTCATGCATATTGCTGCTTTTCTGTATTACACTTAGGATCATGTGGAGAATGTAGTTCTATAAATGGAGTGGGGAATTAACGACAGTAGACTAGGATATCATCTAGTGCATCTCTTCTGTTGTAAATCAGTCCTGTTGGTGTTCTACATTGTTTTCTGATGTACTTGGAAGTGACATTTCACCTTTACAAAAGTTTACATTGAAATCACTTTACTGATTATATCATTAGATCCATTATTATAATTTGTGGAATTATTTAGCTCTTTCCAAAATTCAGCTCTGATACTTGGCTCAAGGAAGAAGTGCATTCCAGCCATAAAGAGGGAAAAAAAGAACCTAGGGCAGGCTTTTGCCTATATGTCGTTTGGGTTAGTATGGTTTAACAAAATGAAATTTTAGGGGGAAACTAGTCATGGGCATATTTGTACAATTTACTTAAAGTCCAATAAAAACAATGACCTATAGCTTATCCTTTCCGCAGAATGAAAGCATTCGTAACTACTCTTTTCAACCTGTAGTACATCTATCTACTTTTTCCACTTCTATCACCTTATTAAAAAACAAAGGTAATTAATATCCACATTTGATGAATAGTAAAATTGGGAATAAGGAGGATTAAGCGACCAGTCAAGGTGAAAGGTGATGACCATAAGTGGAGGGATTTGAACCTAGGTCTTCTGACTCCAGAGTTAGCATTTTCTTTTTAGTAAACTTTCTATATATACATATACATATATACATATATATATGCATATATATATATAATATGACCTTACTTAAATACCATTCTACATTTCAATTACGTAGATATTGTTAGATTCCCTCTTACATGAGGAAGCAATGCTAATGAAACAGCATTTTGTATGGCAAAGAAACAATAGTATTTTTTATGATGACAAATTATTTGGAGAAGGGGATAACTAAGAGAAAAAAATAATGCATCTAAAGAAAGCATTTCCTCACACACAGTTTTCGTTGCTGTGGAACATCCAGCAAGGCCTGATAGATAGCTCTACTTGACAAACCACCTAATCAACTCAAATTGTTTTTTTCCTTTTCTGCCAAGAAGCATTTTGGTAGCAGCATGTGGAAAGAATATTTTGTTTTTATCTTTTGCCTTTTCTGAAAGCAGAATTTACTGAGATCATAAGATTAAATTCATAGTCCTTTTGAAATGATTGGAGATCTGTTGAGACATTCACTGCCAGCATGAAGCACTGGAGAGTATCCTGGAGGGAATAATACTGCACTGACCCCCAGGGGATGGACCAGATGGGACCTAATAGTTCTTTTCTACTTCTAATTTCTATGATAATTGCAAGTTGCCATGTGGTACATTTCTTTAAGGCAAAGTATCTTTTTGCCAATTTAAATGTAAGAATCTCTGTCAAGAACATATTCATAGAATGTCTCATTCTTTCCTTCAAAACTGTGTTTATGAAAAGCACCACAGGTAATACTCACTTTTCTCTAAATATTAGCATGAAAATGCATTTTTACAGGTGATGTAGTTATAAATCAAAACACAGCCATTATTTGTTAGTGTAAATACCAACTAGAAACCAGGACACATTAAATCCTATGAAGTGATGTGAGGACTTTTGTGAGAACTCTGTTCAGTTCATTGAATGTCTCAAAAGCTGAAACAATTCAGAGGGTTATATAAGAATTGTGGTATGGTTAATTTAACCTTTGAGAAAAATGAAAACTGTCACTTGCTATTGTTCTAGAACAAGATCAGAAACTGGATAAAAATTATAATAAAAAAGGAATTATAACTGAAATATTACCTTTTGCCTGTTCTGAAGGCAAAATTTACTGAGACCAGAAGGTATAAGGCATCCCCAATGAACCTTCCTTCAAGAAGGCTTTCCTGATTCCCTGTGGATGTGATTTCATTGTTCCTTTTGAATCCTCAAAGCATTTTACTTATAGCTCTTGAGGTATTTATCAGTCTAACTCGTATTCTAGTTGTATACTTCTACCGTCTCTACTAAACTATAGACTCTTTGAGGGTAGCAACTGTCTCTGTGTCTCACTCAGTGCCTAACATCATGTTCCATATTAAAGAAGTTCTAAATAAATATTTGTTGAATGAATTTATGGATGGAAGAAATTTATAAGGAAATATTAGTATTTCTTGGGTGAAAATCACAGAATTTAATTATTTATATTTTTTATTAAGCGTTTACTATGTATCAGGAATCAAGTTAATCACTGGGAATACAAAGAAAGTTAAAAACAGTCTCTGTCCTCAAGGAGCTCACATTCCAATGGGGCAACTGACATGTAAATAACTAGATACACATAAGATACATACAGAGTAGAAGAAGATAATTTCAGAGGGGAAGATTGGGGGGACAGCTAGGGGACAAGGGAGAGAAGGGCTGTGTGGACTGGAAAAGGCTTCCTTTAGAAATATGATTTGAGTCTGAAACTAAGTCAGGGGAGACTAAGAAGCAAAAATATAAATGGAAAGTAACATGAAAATCATTTCAAATTCAAAGCAGCATGAAATCACTACACATATTGGAAATTACCAAAAACTGTGATGAGGCTGACTTGGTGTTTTTGTTTTAAACCCACAGCATTAGTTTGAAGTTAAATTAAAATATCTCTGAAAAAACATTCTATATATAATTGACTGTAAAAGTTTCTCTCCTATCCTGCCTCTATTACTTACCTCTTATACTGAATTCTTCAGTGCAATGAAATTACAGCTACAAAGCCAAAGGATACAAACTCTGGTAGAGGGGTATGAGAGACTTCACAGCCCTGCTAGCATTGATACACGTAGAACAAATAAGACTTGGCAGCAGTTCTGCCGTCACTATTGCTCCATCAAACAAAGGCCCAAAAAATGGAATCTGTGGAAGAAAAGAGAAGCCATTTAGTTGTTAAAAACAGCACCGATGAACTCTGGATGAGAATGGGATCGATTAGCATGAAATAAGAAATGTAATGACTACATATTGACTATTCGTGTCTATAGATTATACTTTTAATTTAAGAGCACATAGTTTTCTTCTGAATCAAGACAGCAAAGTTCTTCACTGTTATCTACTTAATGGCAGTAAAAATGTTTTAGCACAAAATTAACACATTGCTAGCTTATTTTGAACACTGCCATTTATAAAATGTGTCTAATTTATTAGCTAGCATTCTAAATGCATATATCCCAAAACATGAACAACAGAGTTCACATCTGAGTGAACATTTTCTGATAATAGTTTTGCATTTTTCTGAGAATAGTTATGAATTCTGTAGTATTTTCCACCATAGGGTTGTATTAATATGCAGAAATCTCAGAGATAAACAGTGACCTACAAATCACCAAATCTAATGTTATAACTAGTTCCTATTCTCTATGATTTTTCCACTAAATATCTGATAGATCTGCCCACCTGTTTCTTCTTAGTATTCTTTTCTCCCTTGTTTTCAAAAGAGATTATCTTTTTAAAGCACTTAGCCCAGTCCTGACATATAGCAGGCTCTATATATACATGCTTATTCCCTTTCCTCCTTCCCCTTTTCTATAACATTAGATCCAGTTTTCCTTCTGTACCTCTGATTGCCCCATCTATGTTTCCTTCCTCACTCCACTTCCTAAAGGGGGAAGAGAAGGTATTTTCTCAGTACTTTGGCCTCCATTCTTTTCTCCCTATACTCTCACCTGAGGATTATATTTATGCTCACTAATATTGAATCCAAGCCTCAGAATTATTTTCAATTCTTCCTTTTCTCTATTATTCCCTACATTCAATCTTTCATAGTGTATAATTTATTCTTTTTTCAAAAAGTCTTTTGCATCCATCCTTTCTATTTTTATTGACATCACTCAAGCTCAGGCCTTTATCAGTTCATGCTTTCTAAGAAGTTTCCCTGCCTCCACCTTCTCTCATTTCCAGTATCTCCTACTTACAATTTGCAAGCTTCCCTGTGTAAAATAATGCTCTTATCACGTTACTTTCTCCTCCCCCCACCCCGCCTACCATAACAGCTTCCTATACCTTATAAAATATGTTATCAATTCCGTAATCCTAAAAAGCTTCATATACTCTAGGCCTCCATACCATTCCACCTCATCAATGCAAACAAATAAAGTACAGGGAACTATGACCAGAAAAATTTGTCTGGAGTAGAAGGTATATAAAAGGGGACAAACTAGTCCATTCAGAGTTCCTGGGGCTTTCTCTTACAAGTACCTTTGGCTCATACTCATGTGTCTGTCTGAAATGCATTTACTGTTACCTTGCTACTCAATACTATCCAATCTTCAAGGTCCAGATTCTATTTCTCAACCTTGTCTATAAAGACTATCCTGAAAACTCCATTCAGAAGTGTTTTTTCCACATCTTCTGTACTTTCATGGAAAATATATTAGCATTTATTATTTTGTATTACCACAAATATTAAGTATATACAATATAACTAGATTATAAGTCCCCCTGAGGGCTAGGATCCTCTATTTTGTGTATACTAGAAGAGGTTTAGACAGAGTAGGCATTTAATTAAAAAAAATTAATTAACTCATTCTTTCTCTAGCATTGACTCTTTCTAGTGCAACATAAGTAGGTGTGGAGTAGTAGACCTAGCATCCTCATCCCTTTTCCCTACAACATGCTAAGTACAGTGTTCACCCCCTGGGCAGTTAGCTTTTATCCAGATAATCCAAAGCCTTATCACTCAGAGACTATGATTAAATGGTTCATGGTACAATGGAAAATTGTCAACAGTAACACAATTACCGGTATCTGAAAACTAACACTGTGAGGGGGAAAGCTATAGATTTGATTATGTGAAAAGCAAAACCAATTACAATAGTTTTATGTTAATGGCTAAACATTTATGTATAATTATCAGGAAGCAAGTAAAGATTATGTATATCATTAGAAGAGCCATGTTAACTTTGTTGTAAGTTATATGTGATTTCAACCATTTCATTACAAAATCTAAACAAGCAAACTGTTATCACAGCCTACAGCTCATGAAACAAAGTTGTCTGCTTATGATTTTAAAAAATTAGAGAGGATATTATTGTTTAGGATAAAACAACTCTATAAAGACTTTGGAAAGCATGGAGTTAAAAGTGAATTTGCTAATAACATCCAAAGGCTACGGTCTGTGTGAATTATATATTATATTATATAGATATAGATATAGATATATATTATATGGTCTATGTGAATTACTACCTGCTCCATATAAGAATATATACAAGTCAACTGGCACCATGCAGTTAATTTTCTTGTGAATAGAAACATCTATCTCTACTGTCTTATTTATTTTTATTTATTTATTGTTTGTTTGTTTGTTTGTTTTTAAAGCAATTGGGGTTAAGTAACTTGCTCAAGGTTACACGGCTAGTCATTATTTATGCGTGGGTGCTCATTTTCTGAGGCCGGATCTGATCTCGGGTCATCCCAACTCCGAGGCCGGCACTCTTACAGACTGCACCACCTAGCCGCCCCTTTAGGGCAATTGGGGTTAAGTAACTTGCCCAAGGTTACACAGCTAGGTTTTTGTTTGTGTGGATTAAGTGTCGGAGGCCGGCTCCGAACTCAGGTCCTTCTGACTCCAGGGCCGGCGCTCTATTCACTGCGCCACCTAGCCGCCCCTATATCTCTACTGTCTTTATAGTGGTACAGATAAAATCAGGTACTACTTCATTTTTTATCTGAATTAAGATAGCCATATTTTGATTTACATGGAGAATAAAAGTATGAAATTATTTTGTAAGCCATTAAAATAAAGTAATTCATTTTAATGAAATGGTTAATTAAAATAAAATAGACCTTCCTAAATGACTGGATCCTACTCTAAACATGCCAGTTCCAGGATCTTGTTAGACACTGTTAAATTAATGTCAACTAAAGATAAACTAAAACAATACTACTTTTCATAACAATTTCCATCAAAAAACTAAATCTAGTTTCACATCCCTGAACAAAATTATCTTCATAACGTAAATAAATTTAAAAATTAATTAAATGCATGCCACATACAGAAATAACTGAGATGCCTCTTACAACATTCCTTAAAAATAACTAGGGCAGAACTTTTGAAAAGTTTGTTCTAGCACAGTTGGTTTCTAGACTGGGTACTAGTCATAATCAAAACTAATAATTAGCTGAATAGTTCTTATAATGAGTATAAGTAACATATATAGTGTTGGGGAATCTATGTCATTACTTAAAAAGCAAATCCATTTTCAGTTTTCTTTCATCAGAATTGGGTCCAGGACAGTACACTTTTACATTCCATCTCTTTTCTTTACCAGATCTTGTGAACACAAAGAAAGCTTTCAAAGAAAAGGGATGACATTGCAGTCCATATTGCGGCACAATTACCCTGGCAGCCTAAAGACAGGACAAATAGTTTGGGCAATGACAGATGAGAAAACTTGGGGCACAAAAGGTACTCTGAAATTTCCCTTTAATAATACTGCAGCACATCTCTTAAAAGAACAAATGGAGCCACCTTTATTTGACACCACCCAATCCTGCCAAATCACCAACACCTTCTGGCAAAAGGGCAATGTACATCTGACTTCTGCTTACTGTTCAGAAGAGATAATCATTAACCCATGAAATTAGAATAGTTGCCTTAGAAGATCTATAACTATCTGATTCAGTAAATTTTCAAAAATAGGGGGCGGAGCCAAGATGGCGGAGTAGAAACAGCTCGTCCAAGCCTCTCTGCCCCCAGATTCCCCACAAACTATGTAAAAAAGGGCTCTGAACAACTTCTGGAGCCCCAGCACCCACAGAACGACACAGAGAAGCTAACCTCCCGCTGAGGACAGCCCAGCAGCCCTGCAGGAAGGACCAGCGCAGTGGTCTGGGAGCCGGCAACGCGCAGAGCGCAGGAGCCCAGCCAAGCCAAGCCCAGGTCCGCGTGAGCCGAGGTTTTAGCCCCAGGGCGGCAGGGCCAGCAGCCAGCTGGAGGAACCCCAGAACACCAGGAGCTGTGGCAACTCCAGAATTATCAACATAGACATGCCTAGGACAAAGTAAGAGGTTAGTGTCCTATGGACTTTGGGACCTGTATTTGGGGAATGCGTCAGCTCCCTCCCCTGGGGGCTAGAAGCCGCTGAGGAGACACGCCATTTTGTAGTTTTCATAGGCATTTCCGGCTCCCAGCCTACAAATCGTGGGGAGATCCAGCGATCAGTCTTGGGGGGTAATCGCTCTTGCTTTAACCTCCCTGGATCTGTATTGTGATCTAGGGTGGAAGTTGTGGGTGGGTTTACAGCTTGCCAGAAACGGAAGTTGCCCCCCACACGTTCGGGACGAAAATTCCTCTAGCTGGCCTTAAAGCCATAGTGTGGCAACAAGCCCAAAAGTCAAGTAATTAAGTGGCAACATGCCAAGGCAAAGGAAACAGAAAAATGCAACCCTAGACTCCTATTTTGGGGGCATAGAGGAGGAAAAGGACTGTGAGGTCAGAAGTCCTGCTCCAAAAGCCCCAGGGGAAAACATGAGCGGGTGGCAGGCCATAGAGGACCTTAAGAAGGACTTTAAAAATCAAATAAGAGAAGTGGAGGAAAAATTGGAAAGAGAAATGAGAAGGATGCAGGAAAAGTATGAAATGAGGGTCAACAGCCTGACTGAGGAAAACAACACCTTAAAAAACAGACTAGCTCAAATGGCAAAGGAGGCCCAAAAGGGCAATGAGGAGAAGAATGCCTTAAAAAGTCGAATTTGCCAGATGGAAAAAGAATCTCAAAAGTTCACTGAGGAGATTCATTCCTTCAGAGCTAGACTGGAGCAAATGGAAGCTAGTGACTTTATGAGAAATCAAGATGCTGTTAAGCAGATCCAAACAAATGAAAGATTAGAAGGCAATGTGAAATATCTCATGGGAAAAACCACTGACCTGGAAAATAGATCCAGGAGAGACAATTTAAAAATTATTGGACTACCTGAAAGCCATGATCAAAGAAAGAACCTAGAAATCACCCTTCAAGAAATTCTCAAGGAAAATTGCCCTGATGTTTTAGATCCAGAGGGCAAAATAGAGGTTGAAAGAATCCACTGATCACCTCCTGAAAAAGATCCCAAAAAGAAAACTCCCAGGAATATTATAGCCAGGTTCCAGAATCCCCAGATCAAGGAGAAAATACTACAAGCGGCCAGGAAGAAACAATTTCAATATTGTGGAAACACAATCAGAATAGCCCAGGACCTGGCAGCTTCTACACTGAGGGATCGAAGGGCATGGAATATGATATTCCAGAGGGCAAAAGAACTGGGAATGAACCCAAGGGTCACCTACCCAGCAAAACTGAGTATTTTGTTTCAGGGGAAAATATGGTCATTCAGTGGAATAGAGGACTTTCAAGCATTCTTGAGGAAAAAACCAGAGTTGAATAGAAAATTTGACATCCAGACGCAAGAAGGAAGAGATGCCTGAGAAGGTAATCAGGGAAAAGAAATCAAAAGGAACTTATCAAAGTTGAACTATTTACATTCCTATATGGAAAAGCAATAACTGTGACTGATGATATCTTTCTCACTATGAAAATAATGGAAGAAGGGGTGTGGTCATATGAATACATATGTGAATGTGTGTGTATATGGTTACAGTTATATATGGATAGAGGGCATAGGTTGAATTTGTTGGGAAGGGAGAATACTCAAGGGATGAAATTATGAGGTGAGAGAGGAAAGTGGCAAGAGGAGATGGGGAGAGACAGGGTAGGGTAAACTATCCCATGTAGAAGAAGCAAGGGGAAGTGGTTGCAAAGGAGGGGGAGAATAAGGAAGGCTAAAAAGGCAAAACCACATTCACATTGAATTTGGTTCAGGGAGAAAATGACATACATACTAAATGGGATATCTCAACCTGCAGCAGGATAGGGGGAAGGGGGATGAGAGGAGGGATGATGGATGGGAGGGCATCCTTGGGGTGAGGGGAGGTTGGAAGTACCCACTATAGAAGAGGGACAGGATCATGTAGGGAATGGACCAGGTGGGGGGTGGGATGAGTGGGAGGGAATTATAAGCAGCCTTGTACAATATATCTACCATGATAATGTTTTGCATAGCTAGACATGTACAACATATACTGAATTACTTATCTCCCAAGAAGGAATGGGTGACAAGGGAGGAAGGAAATAGATCTGAAATTCGAGGTCGTAACATTAAATGTTTCAAATACATATATAAATACTATTATTAATACTCTTTTGCCTATAATTGGGAGATAAGATGTGCAGGCATTGGGACACAAAGATTCATCTTCCTCTAATGGAAAAGTTGATGGGGGTATGGGAGAAGGTATGGGAGCGAGCAGATTGGAGGAAGCGATATCTTGTGGGACTGCTATTCAGGGAGGTTGGGTAGGGGAATAATGGGGGGAAAATGATTGCAACTCAAAATCTGGCGGAAATGAATGATGTAAAACAGAAGTTAATAAAACATTTGTTTAAAAAAAAAAAGAAAATTTACATTAACCAACAATCAACAACACTTTATAGCAAACTTCCCATATTAATTTGGAATCAAATAAAATATGTATTTGAAAAAGAAAAAAAAATTTTCAAAAATATAAATGCAAAATTATTTTCTGAATTTCATCAGAATAGTGAACATTTGAATCAAAGGCACAAAAGATCAAAATCTTTGTGCTTTTAGATACTCCTGTAATTATACCAAAACTTTATGACTTGTTAAAACAAAAAACTCTGAATCACATTTCATTTAGATTTGATAAATTTGCCTAAAAATACGCAGCTTCATACACAAAGAGCCAATGACACAATTACAAATCATCTATCATGAAAAATAAATGGAAATAAGAAACTATACAAGCAAGTTTTTATGCATGTAATGGGGACTGGAACACATGCAGAGCATCTGTGGTGTCATTTCCTGATGGAGCAAGTATGGGAAGCTTGCATCTAGAAAAGTCTATAGAGAGAAGCAAGGGCTCTGTGTATATGAGAGTCTTCTTTACCATAAAAAGAAAAAAAAAGCTAACAGAAAGAAGACTAGAAACTTATTTTAAGCATAGCTCTGCTATGAACTCCTAACTGAGTAAAGAGTCTTAAGTTTTTGGAATGTTTATTGCTGCCTAATTAAAAAAAAAAAAACCATCCTTTGGTAGAACAAAATAGTCTTCAAGGTTCTCTTCACACAAGGTATTTCCAATAAAAGTGCTCCAGGTCACAAGACCAACAAAATGAAGGACTAGCCATTTGTTCCTACTCCCAATTATGTACCAGAAATAGAGAATTTGCAGCTATTTTCCCAAACAAGAAATCAACCTAGTACTCAACTCTCACCTGTGGTTCCAAGAAGCCCTTGAATACACAGAAGCCTCACCCTGGTAAACTGTCTTGGCAGAAGGGCTAAAGCAGGTTGAGCATAACCAATGAGCTTCATATGCATCACTTGAGTTAGGGGGTGTCCACTCCAAGCATGTGAATACTTCCCCTGATGGAATGGGCAGATGAGAACAAATTGTTTCTAGGCCATGAAGGCAGCTGAAGCAGATGCTGTGGAGTGCTTAGAACTAGGTCAGACATCAAAGATGCCAAGGTCAACCACTGCATCCCAGGCCATCTCCAGTTGTACTGATTTTTGTCTTGCCAAGGGACTCTAATGACTCAGGAAGAGAGAATGAGGCTGACAACTTTGCACAGCTCTGCCTCACCTAAATCCAATTCACACACAAGTCAAGACATTACCACATGATGTTACTGGTCCTTTTTGAAAATGAAGGACAAACAACAACAGTGCCCCTCCCCAACCAGTGTCCACACTCTACCAATGTACACAAACTCATTAACTCATGGTGAGGGATTCAGTTCAGGGGCTTCATTCTTATATTAGCCTTGACATAAGCTGCCTGCCCTTTGACCTTCCTCCAAAATTCTGTTGCAACAAGTAATTGATTTTAACTCTGCACAGCCACATACAAAGAAAAGGGAGGAAGATGAAGGAAGACAGTGCCTTTCCTTCTTCCTGGATAATCTATAGGTTAGGAAACACTAAAGCAATAGACACTGCCTTGAATATACTCTTCACCCTCACCCAAACCTGCAAAAAGGGGCAATCATTGAGGAACTGAGGGAACTAGGAAATGGAACAAATAGGTCTGAAAGTAAAGGGACTGGAAACCAGCCTGGGGCCAGTCCTTTACTCCCAGAGCCAATTGGAACCAAAGCCAGAGAAAAGTATATGTCCTAATGTGGAAAAAGGATGAAACAGCTTTCGGTCTAGCTATTGGGGGAGGAAACTAAAGCTATCAACAAAAGGAGTTTTTTTTCAGGGGTAGAGTCAAGATGGAGGAATAGAGAAAGCACTTAGCTGAGCTCTCCCAACATTCCCCTCCAAACAACTTTAAAATAATACCTTAAATCAAATTCTGGAGTAGCAGAGCTAACAAAAGGTCAGAGTGAGACATTCTTCCAGCCTAAGACAACTTAGTAGGTCAGAAAGAAAAATTTGTGACACTATAATGCACTACTGGTTGGGTTGTGACCTAGTCCAACCATTTGGAGAACAGTTCAGAACTATGCTCAAAGAGCTATAAAATTTGTACATACATACTTTTTGACCCAGAGATACCAATACTAGGTCTGTATCCCAAAGAGATCAATGAAAAGGGGAAAAGAATTGTTCATACAAAAATATTTATAGTAGCTTTTTTTGTGGTGGCAAAGAATTGGAAACCAACGTGATGCGCATTAAATGGGGAATAGCTGAACATGTTGTGGTATATGAATGTAATGGAATGCTATTGTGCTATTAGAAATGATGAGCAGGATGATTTCATAAAAAAACTTGGGAAGACTCATATGAACTGATGCAAAGTGAAGTGATCAGAACCAGGAGAATATTGTACACAGTAACAGCAATTTTGTAAACATGATCAACTGTGAAAGTCTTAGCTACTCTGATTGAGGCAATGATCCAAGACAATTCCCAAAGACACATGATGAAAAATGCTATCCACCTGAAAAATGAAATGACTCAGAAAACGGAGAATCAAGTTTCTGAGCATATCAATTTATTAGGCAATACATGTCACTTACATAACAAATCAGGACCGGGCCTCCTCAGTTTTGGCACTGGACCCTGAATACTGGTGGAGACAGATTTTTATGTATTAAAAACAATTACTCAAACAAGACCAATTAATTAAGAAAAAAACAACAACAATGAACCAGGATGCAAAATTAGGTGACCCTACTTCTAACTGGAGAAAAGATAAGGGACTTTCCTAATTGAGAGGGGAAGAGTGAACAGGTGCAATTCATGAAATAAGAGTGTCTGTATTCAATCAAAGGAACATGGAAACAATAACTGATAGACCACTATGGGGCCAGTTTTCAGATAAGACATATGGGTTGCTTAAGATGTATAATTGTGAGAAAACTCCTTGCATCCATCTTTGGATCTAGTCAGCATAACCTAGATTTTTAACTAAAGACCTCTAAGAAGAAGGTAGAGGTGGTCCAGCTTTCCAGTCATATAGGGGTTAAGTTCAAACAATGCAATAAAGTTTTCTCATAATTCCTATAAATTTTAGGAGGAAGGAAAAATATATAGAGCACAAGCAGACATGGAAGATGCTAAGAATTAAAAGGCAAAATGAGTGTTAAGACACCTAAGAGATTATAAACCTATTTAAATAAATCTTCTAGGACAAAAGAAATTCAACAGATCTGATAAAACATAGAACTCTATGGCTTTCCAAGGAAGGATGGAACTTGGAGCAGTATGCTCCTGAATGATTCAAGAGAAAAGTCATAATATCGAGTGAAATTAGAGAAAAACAAGTGGTAGAATTGACAGCCTGAACAGCTAAAATAATGAGCAGAATGGACAAACCTGAACCTACAGTGGCAAGTCTCTCTGAAGAAATGAAAGAGAACAACAAAAAGGAAATATACATATATTAAAGAGAAAGACATTATTGAAGAAAAGCAGCAAGCAACATTGTTAAAAGAATAATTATCTCTATATAAGGGAAACACATAACTCTTGAAGATAGGATGCACAGACACAATCTCAGACTTTCTATAAGAACATTACAAGTCCAAAAACTCGAATACCATAATGTAAGAAATAACAGAAGAAAACTGCCCAGAACTCTTGAATAAAGAAAACAAAGCACAAATTGAAAGAATTCAGAGATTATTTCCAGAAAACAAAACAGTACCCCCTCCAAAAAAATTCCTATGATTCAAAATTCCAAACCCATAGTAGTTAAATTTATAATTCCAATAAGAAACCCTCACTTAATTCTTCCATCAATTGCTATTTTCCTTTATCTTTCCTTTCGTGGATAAACTCTTTGAGAAGGCCAAGAGTGCCACCATTTCCTTTTCTCCAGATTTCATCTTATCATTCTACATTTTGACTTCTGACCTCACTGTGCAACTAAAAATGTTCTCTCAAAACTTTCCAATGATCTCTTAATTAACAAATCTAATGGTCTTTTCTCAATCTTCATCCTTCTTGACCTCTCTGCATCCTCTGACACTATCAAGCACACTGTTCTCTTTGATAATCTCTTTTGTCTAGGTTTTCTGACATAGTTGTCTCCTGGTTTCTCTCCCTCCTGTCTGATTGCCTTCCAGTCTCTATCCTTTGCTGAATATTCATCAAATAAGAAATAATTAAAAGCAGTAAGGCAGTTGAATTTAAAAAGTTTGGGAAAATGTTCACTGGCATCCTGAAGATGAAGTGCAGTCCCAGTCAGAGAGGGCTTCCCAATAACAGTATGTATAATAATGTATATAAATACACACATAAACACACAGATGGTTGTGTTCTATAGGTTGCCAATCTAACTGCATATCCTAGCCTAGATAACAGGAATGTTCATTCACTTTAGTTTTTTTCTACGAGGACAGTTGGTCAAAGTCTTTTGAGTAATTGTGGATATCATTTTGCAGGCCGTATTTTGTTCCATGGCTTAACACAATCAATGTGTATCTTGGATAAACCCTCAAAATGGACACTGAGTTGGAACCAGTTTAACAGGAAAAGAATGTCCTGAATTACTTTTGGGAAATTATTTTAAAGATACTAGATCTTTACTGGAAGAGGTTCAAACAGGGATAGAGTTGTCATGAAACAGGTAGTTTTCAAAAAACATATACAACTTTCTGTAGTATTGGGATCAAAGGGCAACAATTCTTTCGGCAATGGTTATCTAGTTATAATTATTTGCTGAGTTTTCAAGGATATTTTGGTAGCACAAGGATTTATTGTCCGTCAGCTTATAAAGGTTATACTTCTGGTACATCATTCAAACCACCTGATTGTATCTTTCTAGTTATACATGGCAGATGGCAAAATTTTGTAACTTATATTGATGTGTTGCACCATTCTACCATTTCATTACATAATCTACTTTGATCAGTAAGACTGGGCCCCTTAAAGATAACCATGACAAATTTATCTAAATCTTCTTTTAATGATTAACAAGCTCTTCCAGATGATACTCTGCCTCTCCCCGTGATGCTAAATCACCAGCAGTCATAATTTGAACTTCATTCTCCATACTCCTCTACCTGATCTCTTATTTCATTCCCCTCAAAATCCTCCTTCCACAATGTCCCACTCCAAAGCTACCCACTTCCACTGTGTTCTCTGGAATGCCTATGCCATAGGCAACAAATTTGCTTCCTTTACCACTCCTTTCATCTTCTGGCTCCTTCCTGATGCCCCAGCCTCCCTCACCTCCCTTCCCAGGAATGGTTGCATTCTGACTCAATCCCCCAACTTAATGGTTGTAGTGGGAAAAGTACTCTTTGCTCCCCATTGTCACTTCCAGGTTCTCTTGCTTCTACCATCACTCAGTAACCTCTCTCCCTTTGAGGTTCACTCAATCCACATTTAACACACAATCAAAATTCTGATAACTGTTGTCTATCTACTTTCAGGTCGCTCCTCTTCCTTCCTCAAAGAGTTCTGTATCTGGTTCACAATCTTTCTATCCCCCAACTCCTGACGTCATACTAAAAGACTTCAACATCTATAGTGACACTATCTCAAACAACCTAACTTCACTTCCTTACTTCGCATGACTTACTCCTTTACCCAACTCAGCCACACACAAAAATAGTCATGCCCTTCACCTCCATGTTCATGAGTTCTGAAATTCTCTTGTCTCATAGCATTCATATAGATTTCCAAATTTCCTTCTGCCTTCCAATACCGAACCATGCCAATCATCCACACCATGGCTTCCAATTCCTCAATGCCTCAGTTAATTTCCAGGTCATCACTTCTGCATTAGACACACTCTCCTCCTTTTCCCATCTTTCCCAACTGATAAACCAATTCAGTTCTGTACTGTTTTCTTCTGGAGTCCTCTGTCCCATTATCACTTTGCTGATCTTGCCCTGCTAAGACTCAGTCAGAGAAACTTGCTGTAGATTTTTTTTTCTAGTTAACATCTTCTTTTTCAAAATATTTAAAATTTTATGTAATCAAAACTGTCCAGTTCTGTGAGACTCCTTTCTTTGCTCATAAATCTTTGCCCTATCAATAGATATAATAGGTAATTTCTTCTCTGTTCCTCTAATTTGGTTACATCACCCTTTATATCTAGGTCATGTATTCATTTGGAGCTTGTCTTGGTAGAAGGTATGAGATGTTGGTCTCTACCTAGATTCTGCCAGATTGTTCTCTAGGTTCCCTAGCAGTTTTTGTTAAATAATTAATCCTTATCTCATTATCAGGGGATCTTTATATTTATTGAACAATAGGCTAGTTTGTTTCCTTCTTTATGTTGTATGCCTAAGCTGTTCCACTAATTGACCTCTTCTTTTCTAAACCAGCACCAAACTGTTTCAATTGATTTGTAGCATAGTTTGATATCTGGTACTTGCAAGCTCTCTCCCTAGTTTTTTCATTGTTTTTATTGGGATTCTTTTTCTTTCTCCAAATGAATTTTATTATTTTTTTCTAGCTTTTCATAGTAATCTCTTGGTAATTTTGATCACATGGCACTGAATAAATAAATAAATTTAGGTAGCATTGTCACCTTTATTATACTGGCTTAGCCAACCCAAGAGCAATAAATATAACTCCAATTACTTAGGTCTGTATTTTTATAAAGAGTTTTATGGTTGCATTCCTTTAGTTCTTACGTATATCTTAGTAGGTATACTCCCAGGTATTTTATACATTTTTAAAATTTTAAATGAAAAAAAATTTTAATCTCTTCCTTGCTTGGCTTTGTTGGCAATATATAGAAATATATTGCTTATTCTTTACATTATTTTATTGGTGGGATTTTTTCTTTTGGATGTAAAATATTGATGTGTCCAACACATCAAACAGTATTGTCACTATTCTTGGATATATTTTGCATATCCATAAGATATCAGTAAACCATGAGTTAAGACATGGATCGATGGCTTTGCAATAATCAACAAAGACAGTATAAGTCTTATGCTGCTTTTGGGTAATTTGTTAAATAATTAATGAATCGATAATAAGTAGCTCTTTACACTCTTGGGACTTTCTGGCATATCCTAGTTGCTCCTTAGCCAATATTGTTTTCCTTTAAATGATTACAAATGTTTTAGTGATATAAACTATGAATACTTTGCATAAAATACATAAACCCACAAATGGTTTATACTTGTAAGGGTTTCTGGTACTATCATCTTTTGTAATAGATATATGATACCTTCCACTAAGAATGGTGAGATAACATTTGCCATAGCTGTTGCTGCTGTTTATTATCATGATTATTTCTTATTCTTCCCCTCTTGTAGGCTACTGTGATCAGTTGAAAGGCCCACAAAATAACTACCTGGTTTTTTTGGTGCATTCACATTCATGAGCTCATACTCTAGAAATAATGCACCCTCTTTACCACCCAAATTATATGCTTCCTCCAGCTCCTTAAGGCAGCTAGCTGGTATGGAGGCTAGAACACTGAGCCTGGAGTAAGGAAGATTTGAGATCAAATCCTGCCTCAGATATTTACTAGCTTAGTGACTCTGGACAAATGATTTAACTGCTGTCTGTTTCCTCAGCTATAAAATTGGGATAATAACAGCCCTTACCTCACAGATTATTTTGAGGACTGAATGAGTTAATATTTGTAAAATGCTTAGCACACAGGAGGCACTTAATAAATGTTTATTATTTCCCTTCTAAATGTGCCTGAATGCAGAGAAATGATGTTTCCTTTTCCTACACTAACCTATATTTGTTTAATGTATTCATGATAGGTCAGGTCCTCCACAGAAAGAAGAATAAGTATTATTAATTAATATTTATTAGGTACTGTCATGGTACCAAATACACGTGCATTATGTATATGATAAAGAGACATAAGGGGAGAAGGAAAGAAAAACCTTGTAATATTCAAGGTAAAGTGAATTTAGTTTCTAGAAAAAAATCAAATAAAAATGGGTTTCAAAACCACAAAATCATGATGAGAGAACCAAAACCAAGCTAAGAGTATTTATCAGTATTTAAGCTATGAATTTTCCCCCACATATATGAAGATTTGCTACATAAAATAAATATACTTTATCATTCTTTGGCAACTACTAGTGGATGGACTAATACATTCTTTCAGTAAGTGGATTACTGAAATAATTTCAAGGTATAGAATTCAGGGAATTCCTCTAATTATAAGTGGCAATGAATTACAGAGAAATTTCATGTAAACATAGGATTTCTAAATGACAACTGCCTTTCATAGAGTTCTTGATGTCATTCCTTTACTTAAATAAACTCTCAAATTAGAATATATAACATTAAACTATTTATACTAATTAATCTTGCATTCTGTTTAGGATGGTCTTTCTTTTTTTTTTTTTAAGTAATTGGGGTTAAGTAACTTGCTCAAGGTTACATGGCTGGTCATTATTTATGTGTGGGTGCTCATTTTCTGGGGCCGGATTTGATCCCGGGTCATCCCAATTCCCAAGGCCGGTGCTCTTACTCACTGCGCCACCTAGCCGTCCCTAGGATGTTCTTTCTATTCTAAACCATTTTGTACATACCAGTTAATGATTTATTTTTCAAGATAAATATTTAAGTAGGCAACAACTTTATTATCAAAATATTTTATTAAAAATCGCAAAATTAAGTCACAAAGGATTTATTAAGAATCTATTATGCATTGAGGATATAAAAAAGTAAAAACAAACTAAAAAACCCAACACCCCCAGCAAAAAAAAAAAACAAAAACCCAGTCCCTGAACTCAAATAACTCAACTCTCATGTCCCTCTAATGAGGGAGCCAAGAGGCAAATAAACATGTACAAAATATGTGTGTATATCCTATATCTGTGTGTGTACACACATACATACATACATACATACATACACACACTTAAAGTTAGAACTAAGCATAATTGCTTAAACAATTTGCATTGAGCACTACCAAAATTAATCAAGTAACCTATAAAACAGCATGCTAATATTAAACTTTTAAATGGTTTTTCAATTTACCCATCAGCAATAGGCTCTTGCTGAGGACACTGTACAAATACTACACATCCATGAGAGCTGGAAGGGAGGAATAGGGAGCAGAATAAATGTATGAATACCTAGCACATCATCAATCAAGACACATTATATTAACAATAACTGATTTTCACAATCTACAAAGTCGATACTATTATTATCCTCATTTGATCAGGTTAAATGACTTGACCAGTTAATAAGTGTCTGAATGAGTATCTGAATTCTGATCTTCCTGTTTCTAAGTCCAGTACTCTTATCCACTGCACCACCTACCTACCAAATATACATTGACAATCCTAGTTCATTACCTACTGTCTGGATTCTGGTTTCCTTCCCACTTCAGATAGATAAATTTCCTAATAAAAGGTGTGAACACATCACAACTGCTCAAAAATCATCAGTGGTTTCCCATTGCCTAGAGTATAAAATATGCACTCCTTAATCTGGATTAAGACCACACAAACTGGTTCCATATGACCTTTCCAACCTCATTTCCCATGGCTCCACATCATATAGTCAATGTATATTCTTTCTAAACTGGAACTTAGCTGATCCTCAGCCTCAAGTCATCCATTCCAATCTAATCTAATCCAACAAGCCATATATTGGAGCCCCCTTTATTGAACATAATAGCATGAGAAGACAAAATTAAAATCTATCCCTGCCAAGGAGCCTAAATTCTCCAGGGGAAGAAAGTAATAACCAATATGTAAACAGTCAAGTGTATACATGATAATTTGGGTGAAAGATCATTGACAAAGGGAAAAGCAGGAAAGTCTTTTTGGAGGTGGTATCACATGAATTAAACATTAAAGAATGGAAGTGATTCTAACAGGTAGAGATGTGAAGTTCATTCAGGACACTGGGCATAGCTTCTAGATGACACAAAATTGGGAAATGAAATGATTTGTAAGTGGAACAGCAAGTCAGTTTGTCTGGAATGTAAGTTTGTGAGTATTTTGAATGAGTATTCATTATTTTTTTGTATGTATTTCAGCAACTAGAACAGTTACTGGTATATAGAAAGTATTTAACAAATGCTTCCTCACTGGCCTCTTGAACATACAGAGGCTCCCCATGACCTCTGAGAAGGTTTAAATCCCTTTATACCCCAACTCCTATCTTCCTGTCCAGGATTATTTTCATTGCTCCCCTTTACACGTTCTCCCATCAAGGAAAACTGTTCTCACTGTTTGTTGTACACAACACTGGATGTTTTGCCCCTGTGCCTTTGCATAACATGCCTGCCATACCTGAAATATACTCCAGTTCCACTTTCACCTCTAAGAATCTCTATTACCCTTCATAACTCAGTTCAAGTCTCACAAATGAGGCCTATCCAGATTTAAGTGGCACTGGGGACGGAGTAAAAAGGAATGGAGATGGGAAATAGAGTATAATATTATAGGACCAAGTAGGCCAGAACTGGTGAATCAGAGTTCATGGAAAAGGTAGGAAGGAGGCAATTTAGGAAGAGTTTTAAATGCCAAGCAGAAGAGTTTATATTGGATATCAGAAGTAAATGGAAGTCATTGAAACTAATTGGGAGGGTGAAAGGAATAGGACCGGAAATTGACATGCTCAGAAACTTTAGATCAGGCCTACACAACATACAGCCTGCAGGCCGCTTGTGGTCTGCCAAAGGATTTCTGGAAGCTGTGGCAACCAACCATCATCTAGGTATAGACCAATACCTCATACCTTCTACCAGGATAAGCTCCAAATGAATACATGACCAAGATAAAAAGGGTGACGTAAACAAATTAGAGGAGCAAAGAAGAAATTACCTATTGTATCTATAGTTAGGGCAAAGATTTATGAGCAAAGAAAGAAAAGAGTCTTGCAGAACACAAAATGGACAATTTTGATTACATAAAATTAAAAACCTTTAAAAAAAGATGGTAACTGGAAAAAAAAATCTACATCCTTTGGTGGGCCACAAATGTTGTACAGGCCTGCTTTAGAACTATACTAAACTAAGTGAAGATTAGGCTGGAAAGGGAAGATTAAAGACAGAGATACCAGCTAAAAGACTGTTAAAGTATTCCAGATAAGAGGAGATGAGGGCCTGAACTAGGATTGTGGCCATATGAGTGAAGAGGGGGTAAAATATAAGAAATTATGTTGTGATAGAAATGACAAGACATGGCAATGGATGGCATATGTAGGGTGAAGAATTGATGGGGACACCGAGGTTTCTGGCCTAGCCAACTAGGATGGTGGTAGTGCCCTTTATAGTAACTGGAAAATTCTAAAGGTAGGAGAGTTTTGTAGAGGGGAAGTAATGAGTTTTAGACATGTTGATTTTGAGATGCCCATAGGACATCTAGACTAAGATGTCCAAGAGGCAGTTGGACATAAATGATGGTAGTTCAACAGAGAGACTATGACTCAATATACACATCTAGGAATAATCTGCAGAGAGATGATAACAGAACCCTTGAGAACTGATGAAACAACCAAGTGAAGTAGGATAGAGTGAAAAGGGGACTCAGGACAAAGCACTGAGAAATACCCATTGCTAAAGACTATCTGTCTTACATGCCTAGTATATTTAATTAAAGTAAGGATTCCTTTCCAATTAATGTACTAAAACACTAGGGAACTGTAAGCCCACCCTTAACATTCATCAACTATTAAGACTATGGTAGACAAAAAGAGATCCAGGGAAGGCTTCAAAACAACTCAACCTCCCTACAACCAAGACCATAGATTGACCGGACATGGAAGTATATATCTGTGGTATCCCCAAATGCCAGCCCTCTTGAAGCCATTGTCTATCATCCTTCATTAAAATTCCTTTGGATACATACATTTTATAAGTGGGCTTTTTCTTTCCTTTTTCTACTAAGGACCATATCAATCATTTGGAGAGTCATCTGTCACTAAATGTAGGAATTACTTATAACTGGAGAGATTGATTTTCCTTTTCATTTTGAGTAAATTCCTTCTCGATATTCAGAAAATAGCATCAATTTGAGGAATTAGTGTATTGAGGGTATGAGAAAAGATGCACTCAGTACTGCAGAAGGTGGCCAGGGATGCATTGCTTTCAAGGGAATGCCAGGTTTCCACAAATAAAACATGGGAAAACTTCTAGGGTTGTATCCCAGAGAGATCATAATAATGGGAAAAGGACCCACATGTACAAAGATATTTATAGCAGCTCTTCTTATGGTGGCCAAGAACTGGAAATCGAGGTGATGCCCATCAACTGGGGAATGGTTAAACAACTTGTGGTATACTACTTTAATGGAATACTATTGTGCTATAAGAAATGATAAACAGGCGGAACTTCAGAGAAACCTAGAAAGATTTATATGAACTGATGCTGAGTAAGGGGAGCAGAACCAGGAGAGCATTGTACACAGTAAAAGCCACAATGTAAAAGGACTGATTTTGTTAGACTTAGCCCTTCTCTGAAATGCAAGGACCTAAAACAATTCCAAAAGACACATGATGGAAAATGCCAGTCATATCCAGAGAAAGAATTATGGAGTCAGAATGCAAAAGTAAGCAGATTATTTTCTTTTTTGTTTTGTTTTATTTTTCTCTCTCATGGTTTTTCCCATTTGTTATAATTCTATGCAACATGACTAATGTGAAAATGTGCTTAATAGGAATGTATGTGTAGAGTCCATATCAGATTTCAAGCTGTCTTAGGGAGGGAGGTGGGAGGGAAGGGAAGAAAATTTAAAACTTATGGAAGTGAATGTTGAAAACTAAAAATAAACAATTTAATTTTAAAAAATTTTAAATGCCAAGAGTATAAAATGAGATCAAAGAGGAAACAAAGTTTGTAGTGAGGAGTTTCCAAAGAAAATTCTAGCTCTCTTCCAACTAAGTTATTCAACTATATGGGGCAGGAAAGTGGCATAAAATTGTGGGGCAAATTCTGGATCTGCAGTTAGGGTGACCCGAGTTCAAATATGGCTTTAGACATGTAGTAGTTGTGCAATCAAGTCACTTTGCTTCTGCCTACCTCAGCTTCTTCATCTGTAAAATGGGAATAATAATGGCATCTACCTCCCAGGACTGCTGCTCTAAGAATCAAATGAGATAAGACTTGTAAAGTGCTTTGCAAACCATAAAGTGCTATATAAAATATAATAATAATAATAATTATTATTATTGTATGCTGGTGTGATGGGGCAATTTTCCCTCATATCCATCAGCCAGAGAATAATAGGATTTATCTATTGATGGCCAAAATATTTATATTATTTTGGGTTCAGGCAATAAATGAGGACTCACTGACTCATGAACTTTGTAAGTTTAATGGAACTCTATAGAATGATGTTCAGAAAAGTTAAGGAATCTGCTCAGAATCACAGAAACTGGTAATACCAGAGCTAAGTCTGGAATTCTTTTCCCTAGCTCAGTTCCAGAAGGTCTGTATAAAAAGCCAAGTAAATTAACCACTATATTAATAAAACAATTACTGCTTAAGCAAATTAAATAAAAATGATTTTAAAAAGGAAAGAGCATTTGTTTTAATCATGTAAATAATAATTCTAAAGTTAAACAGATAAGCACTCCCTTCTTATATTTCTTGAGTTCCTCCTGGTTGTATTCTCTTCAACACATCTACTGTTTGGCTTATTTATAATCACCAGATAGTTTTAAAGGTATGCCTACAGATCAGGTCACTTAAATACACTGAAAAGACAATCACAGATTTTACAAAACAAAAGTTTCTAAATAATGATATAAATGTTTATTTACTGAAAATAGGTAGTAAGTTTGGCTTGAAAATAAAGAGAAATATGGCTTACAATTTGAAAATAAAAACCTATATATTTATTCCAAAAAAAATTTAAAGATTTAGAGGTTGTAAGGGAAGCCTGTCTTATTTATGTTCTTATGTAGTATGAAATTAATCACTAAGAATGAGCTATAGAGGCCAAAGAATAAAATACTGAAGTCCTAGAAGTATGACTCTTTTCCCTTTGCATCATCAAACAAGTTTCAAAACATTCATTCATGCTGATTGAACCATTTTGAATGTAATTAACCTGTGAAATGATGGCTCTGGACTCAGAATTTTATTTAATGAGAAAAAGGAAGAAGCAAGAATCCAATAAAAAGCTGAAGTGGCAGCCATTCCTGTCAGATGTGGGTATTTAGCCACCCACCCTTCTTTTCCAAATTACTTTGAAAATGCTATATATGAAGACGGCTCATGCTGCCAGGAATGCACCTTTCAGAGGCATATATATATATATATATATTTTTTTTTTTTTTAAAGAGTTAAATATACTAAATTTCAATGGCTTTGGAAGGACAGCACTAGGTGCGTGTAACTTGTATCACAAATAACCCTGTTATTATACACTCTGTTAATGAGATAGACTGAATGGAACTAAAATTTGAATATGCATGACTATCAAAGAGCAGCTTTTTTGTACTGATTTTTTCCCTAAAATGGACTAAGTAAAATTCTTTGAAAAATACTTCTGAATACAGACTATCCAAATAAATATATTTGAACCTAAAAGTCAAAATATATTCTGATGGAATTATGCTGCTGCTAAAAGAATACTTTCATCTCCATCTAGAATTTCTACAATAACTTGTCCTAACATTTCAAGCAGCTGCTTCATTATAATTTCTAAACAAAAATAATTATTTTTGTTGTGTTCACTAAAAGTAAGTAAGGTTAAATAAACCTTTTCAAAGGTACAAAGATTTCACTTCTATAGTAAGTAGCACTAGTTAAAAGACTGGGGAATGGGTAAATTATTGCACCAAATGGCTGAGAATTAATCTCTGATGACTAGCTGCAATCTAACGAGGCATCTGTGTCCCAGGGAACCCACAGTATGTCCCTGGCGGTATGTGTAGTGTGTAGAGTCTGCATGGCATTCTTTGTCCTCTTTTGCAAGCAGCTTTTCGTCTCATTGTTTAGAATATCCTCATGCATCTGTGACGCGTGGAATGCATTCATACTAACAGACTTACTATTGTTTTCTCTCAGAAGCTTTGTTGAGCAAAGACTGCATCACGGTTCTTGATAATTATATTGCTTAATTAATCAAGACAAAAAAAATTTGCAAATCATTGCCCCGTTGCCAAGCAGGGAGATAAAAAATGAAAACAATACAAGCTGAAGCAATATAACAAAAGTAACAGCTATCTGATCAGAAATTCTTATATAATGAAGCTATTAATGCTAAATCGGTTAATGTTAACATTGCTCCAGGTGTCTCTACTTAGATGCAAACAAAAAGGCTAACATTATGTATATAAAAGGCCAAATGTTGCCATGGATTCTGTAACCTGATAGAGAGGACAGCCTTTTCATTTGATTAGGGAATGCAATTTAAATACCAGGGACTGAAGCCAAACAACAGACATTTCCCTTTGCAAGCCTCTTTCATTCACCCTGGGGTCAGTAGTTGGTGAACAAAAGGTCAGCCACACTTGCCCTGGAAATGTCTGGATTAATTTTATTACATTGTAATGGTTTGTATTTTAAATGTAGGGATAACACTAAATTTCCAGTTACCTATTATCCTGCTTTGCCCTTTGGGCTTTTGAAATAAAGTATTAAGAAATGGGTTCTCTCAACTCATTCTGACAATTTGTAACCCATTGTACAAAACTGAAATTAATAATCTATATATATATATACACGAAAGTTTCAAAACAGTGTAAATTTGGTTATAGTATAAATCTCTGCTTTTTTACCTTTGAAGATGAAAAGTAGAGTACTCTAAAGTTTATGCATAGAGAAATAAGATAAAAGAGTAAATGATACTTATAAAGTTTTCTTCTTAACACATGCATGAAGTTTACTAAAGTAATTACTGCAAGTGAACAGTTTCTAGTTCTGAAAAAATGCCTTATGCTATTTGCTTATGTCTTAATACTTAACTATTTTGACAGGTAAAACCTTCTAGTAAATCTTTGGGGTAAAAATGCTAACTAAAGGAATATGTATTGCTGATATTACAATCTTCCTTTACAAAACCTACAATTTCATACACTTTGGTATCTAAACATCTAAATCAAAGATAATACATATTTATCATAAAGAAACTTCTGATTTCTTGCTTTTTTGGTGAGAAATCTAAGTAGGAAATATAGTGAAGAACTCTTTATAATACTGATTTTCAGGAACAGTAAAAATATCACTTATCTAAATCACACTGTCTGAATTTTACCACATGTATTAGTTAAGATGTTTCAGGGGATAGTATCACACACTTGAGAAGTCTTACATGTGATCTTCTTTTATTCTTTTAGCCTCAAAGTAAAATGCATTTTTCATAACTTTACTAAAAGCTAGTTTATAATTCCTAATTTAAAAAGTAAACTACTTCAATTAATTGGCTAAACTTTAAAAAAAAAAGAAAGATTTTAAGGACAGTAACTCAATTTAATTTGGAAATAGTGGATTATGTACACCTTTTGAATAAAAATAGAGAACAAATTTAGTATTTGCTTAAATCTGGAATCATCTTATTTATGAGTTCCCTTGACTATTCTATTCTATTAAATTTAACAAGCATTTATTGACCACCCGTTATTTACGAGGCACTTGGCTACATGCTAGGGACACAGATAAAACAAAAATAGTTTCTGCACTCAGGAAGCTTAGAACATTTTAACTATGTAACTGTTACACAAATCTGAAAATGGAATGTTTTTACCCCCTTGGATGATGATCTTAATTTTAAATAATACTAAGGATATTAATTTAGGTAGCCAGCCTAGTCCATGGAACTTCTCAGCGGATGGGTCTTGTCATTTTTAGGATCAATGTTAATTGGTTAAGCTGATTTTGTGGCAAATGTTAAGGAATCATTAGATTATCTATGCTACAATGTAGACAGATAACCCCTTAACATATTCAAGTTAGTGATGCCATCCACTATGCTGGAATTTTAGAGGGGTTTCAAAATTATATTATGTTGCATAGGTAACATAATATAGGAGAGCAACATATTGTGTAATAGAAATGAAATCCAAATTTGCTAATTTCTTCATATTTCAATTCAAAGTATAAAAATCAGACTTTTAATTCTTTTTAATATTCAATTTTTTATGATACAGTTCTGTTGGAACTGGATTCCTAAAAGATATTTCAAATAAATAGTAAATAGTGAAATATCAAGTTGGATACTTGGAATCAAAGATTATACTGTATGTATACTTTGAATATCTTTACTTGTACATAACTCAAGTTAAATATGAAATATGTTTCAACTTGGCTGCATGTAGGCCATTTGCCAACAAAAATATACTTTAACATATTTATAACATCATTTCTCCATAAGAGTTAACTATACTCGAAACAGTACACAAGACATGGCAATAAATATGATGAAATTGTACCTCTGGTTTCTTCATTATCTCGATGAAGAACATGTGATTCTTCATTGGATAAATAATAATTAAAACATCTCCAAAATCTGTTGGTATAATACCCCTGCGGTAGTTCCTGGTGTGTTCAGACCAGACGATGTGAACCTCGTCATTTCCCAAGTGACGAAGCTGCAACAGCAAATTGGCTCTTTATTAATCAGAGTGATAACAACAGTTTATGAGGGGTCATGGTTTACAAATTGAATTACAATGCTCAGCAGCAGAAATATTTCATTACTTAAAAAGGTTAAAACACTGATTTTTTCCACATACAATAAAATGGTGCAGGTGGCATGATTACTTAAAAATAATATGGGCCTCATTTGAAACACATATTGGTACTTATATAACATGAATAATCAGCACATGCAAAGAAATTATTGTCATTCTAGTATAGTTTTAATAGGAAAGATTTTTTGACCAAATTTTAATGCCACCAAAAGCATCATTCTCAAAAAACTACGAAATAAAAATGGAAAGTTATTATTTATTTTGCATCATAGCACTGCTTTAGAATATCTAGTTATATAGAAAAATACTGTACAAACAGAAAAAATCATGTAATTATAATGCAGCTTGTTGTACAGTTTATTATGCTTATTTGCTGCCAAAAACTTTAAGAAAAATGTGAAAAATTACCTCTGTTCAGCAAAAATTAAAAAAAAGAGAAATGTAGACTTATAAAAAATGATATTTTATAGTCAAGGTTCAAAGATCATAGCCTAATCACACTATTTTACTCACAGAGACAAATAACACAGAATGAATTTCTGTGATTTGAAGATATTAGGAAAAATGAAAATGTGCCTCATAAGTAATTATATATAGGTAAATATGAAATGGGTGAAAAGTAAAGAAACTTGATTACAAAAATTAAAATGGTCTCTTAAAGAACGTTAATTATAAAAACACTACTACCCAGTGGATTTCTGAATTATTCTTGTTAATTCTTATTAGGAAGATAAATTTTCAATCTTTTTAGACAATAACATGATGACATGGGAATCAAGAAAAATATATTCCTAAACTTAACTTACAAATGCAACAGAATAAAATGAAAGGCTATCAATACTTGAACTTGTGAAATATACATCATAAGTTAAAGGCAAAAGGTAAAACTAGACTAATATGAAGAGCATTTTATAAAGAAAAAAAGGTAAAGATTATCCTTTGGGGGTAATATGTATGTATAATTTATCATGAAACATGTGATATACTCTAAATGTAGAAAGATTAGTATGATACAGGGAATGGATGCTCTTCACGGGCTGCTCAACTACTGAGGGAAAAACATAGGTAAACACAATATATTCTGGTTTTCATTATAAGGTTACAAAGAAGTCAATTATATTGAATTGCCTCCTAATTCTTTTCTATTTTATTCTTCTTGAAACAACTCTATAACTCAATTATTTAAAGAGATTTGCACTTCCATTCCTATAGTGTATGCATATGTGTGTGGGTACAATTCAGTTGTTTGTATATAGGTTCAGGGGCTGTTATTTTTACTGAGCACTATGCTATAACAAGGAAGTATAAGTTAATGAGGTTCAAAACTTTTCGTTGAAAATTGCTCATTAATTATTTTTTGCTTATAGATCAAGTTAAATTAGAGCCATATGAGATGAGAAAACATGAAAGGGTTGCAATAACACCGGTGAGGAAAATATCCATAACGATGAGGTCACAGATCTCACTTAAGTACAGAAGCATAAAAAGTCTACTAAGCAAAAGTGGTACAATTGCTTTTAAAATGATTACTTAATGTAACTAAGTAAAAATTTTATGCATCTCTATTTCCACCTTAACAAATATCACAACTTTTAAAAATTTAGACATAGTGGCCCCATTCCCCCCAGTGTAATATACTACTTTGGGAGTGAAAACATGATAGTCATTTTGTACCAACAACACAACGAACAGTGTTTTCAAAGAAGTAAATAACATCTAATTGAAACTTCAGGAGAAATTTAGAAAAGCAGAATGTAATTACTGAAGCTGGAACACGGCCATGATTCAATACCTAACACCCCTAATCTTGAAAATAGAACCAGCATCTTTAGTGACATATTGCCCCTTGATATAATGCTTAGGCAAATAATTTATAGGTGAAGAATCTCCCTTATTAGCTCAAAACTCACACTTGTTTTTACTTTAAATTATTTTAGAGATTATCCAATCAGTCATAAGACTCTATTTAGCATAAAATTTAATAAAATTCAACCCTAAGGCAGTGTATAAAAATGCATGAAATCTATTGCTGATTGATAGTTAAGGATTTTAGAGCATGTGAATTGAAAACAATTAATCTTAGCAATATTCTACCTCTCTGAAAACTTCCATTTAATAGCAAACCAAGTATTTAAAACAATGGTTGCTACTGCAAAACTGCAGCAAAATAGTTGTAGTAATACATTAAATTGTAGCACTCCCTATGCAATAATTCACTATTATGCAACATTTATTTCATTGCTTACAATATAATATTATCATGAGGTTATTTTCTTTTCAATGCTGTATGCCTTGAGCATCTGGGTACCACATATGTAATTAACTAAATCACAAAATTAACAGTTAAGGCATCAAGCTCAATTAAATATTTGGGACAAAGGTATATTTGAATATACAAAAATATGCAACATGGACATAATAAATGCTGAAAACACAAGTAAAATGAGTTTTTGGTCACATCAAAACCTGCCAGAAGATGCCCAAAGGAGAAAGATTTTAAGTGCTTTTGCCAAGTTAATGGAAAGTTTACAAAAGATATTCACTTTATATATTGTATCTGATAAACATTCCCAATAGAGACTCATTGCAACATATTGTTCAACTATAGTTTCTTCAGGACACCCACCCTCAATTTAAAATGTGCATTTAACTTATGGGGCAATTTATAGACTTTTTCATTTTATAATTAATCAAGTCAACTATTTCCTCCAATGCAAGCCATACTTCAGAATGTATTTGTCAGTTATAAAACAAATACTCATTTTTCAAGCCTTATAAAAACAATTCATGTTCTGAGTCTTGTCCTATACTACTACTACTCATTAGCTTGAGTAAACAGTTTTAAAGTCACTATGCTTTAACTATTCTGCTTGCTGCCTGCCAGGCAGCACGCCACTGGTGACACTGGTCATGGTACACACCTAATAGTCTGACCTCCTTTTCCATCTAATTGCATTACATAGCCAGCTGGCTCCAGAAAGGAGTCGTCTGTTTGATTGAAGAATTCCTGCTCCTTGGTAGGCATTGCTGCTACTTTTACTAAGTAACAGTCAGGCCTGACATCCCCATTGTTCATCTGACAGTGTGCCCATCCTAAAATCTAAGTTTTATTTGTAAATTAACCAAGAAACTTCCTGCCAGAACAGCGCTGCCTGGAGACTGATAATGTGTGCCTTTCATTCCCTTTCACTCTTACTGTATCACTGCCAATTTGTTTTTCTGCTGCTGGCCAGCCTGAGGCTATAAAAGCCTTGTAAGACATAAGTGCAATTATAGTCCTGGAGTCAAATGAATTGGACAAATCCAATAGCACAGCTCTGTCCCCACTTTGCAAAACCCCTACAGCAGTTAGATTAGCTGCTAAAAATCTAATCTAGCTATAGCTAACAAATTTCTGCAGCGAAAGATCAAGAGTTCAGTATGGGGTTGCAACCAGATTTCTGAATTGAAAAAGTTCTACTATGACAAGGGCAGAGCATGGTATAAATCACTTTAGAATTCTGCAGCTCATTTTTAAGCTGTTAAGGTACAATTTAGTTAGAATAAGACAAGGGACTATTGGATGCTGTTACTGGGATTGATTTTCGTTCTAGCTGCAAGACATCCTGATGAAGAAAGTTTATCACTAATGATGCTAAATCCTGGAACTGCAAAAGGTACCAGCTGAATTGTGATGATTTCAGTGGGGAATCTTTAAAACAGAGCCAAATCTGAGAACATTATTTGTGGGATGGTGTTTTTAACCAGAAAAAAAAAAAAAGCCCCATAAACAAGCAAAACCCTGCATTTCTTTTCATTAAAAGAAAGGAAATGTTTTAAATTTTTATTCCTTCTATAGAAATTTAAAATGTCTCTCACATACAAGAAATTTTTTTAGTATAATTCTCAATTATACTGAAATGACAAAACAGAATTCTATCCTGACAGCATTAACCCTTTACTGTGCATTACTAAGAGTTAGGAAAGTGAGGACCTGGTTGGAAAGTAATCTAAAATAGGTCATCAGAAACATCATTTAAGGTAAATGCTTTGAGACAGGAGCCAAGTCCTTTCCTTTCCCTGACAAAGACTTTCAATACTGGAAGGGATCTCAGCAAGCCACACCTCTACTATTTCTCTAACAAGACTCTTGAAGATCACCATTGAAGGGTGATCCTTCCCTGCCTCATGAGGCAGATCATTCCCCTAGTGTATTGTAATCATTGTGAGAAAATTTTTTCATTATACTGAATCTAAACTAGCTACATTGTTACTTCCAACCACCTGCTTTTTTAACTGCTGGTGTTAAAAAGAAAATGCCTCATCTCTCTACTACAAGACACCCTTTCAAATATTTAAAACAGTTTCAAATCTTCAAGCTAACCACCCTAAAGTCCTTCAAGTAATCCTTTCATATCATGATTTTGAGGCCACTAGGTGATACAGTAGAGAGAATACAGCCTGGAGGCTGAAAGACCTAAGTTCAAATCCAGCCTCAGAAACACACTAGTTGTGTGACCGTTTGCATCAGTTTCCCCATCTGTAAAAATGGGAATAAAAATAGCACCTAACCTCCCATGGTTGTTGTACAGACCACATGAGTCGATTATTGTAAATGATCAGCATAATGCTTGGCATGTAATAAGCCCTTATAAAAATGTTTATTATTATTATTATTTGCCTTTGCTATTGCAGTAGTTCTCACCCTGGACAGTCTCCAATTTAGCAGTATCCTTCCTAAAATAAGGTACCAATATAAAGAGGAATCATGGTGTCGTGCATATACAGAGAAAATTGGATGTGTTGAGAGTTTAAAAACCTAGGTTTTAATTCTCACTCTGTCAATTACAAACAGGTTGTGTCCTTCACTTCCTCTCTCACTTTTGTACCCAGTAGAGATTTATGCTATTTTGCTTCTCTGTGCTTCAATATTTCAATGGATCCATGATCCATGAGAGCACACGTTATACTAGTGTACATCTCAAACATCTTACACTTTTTATTTTTTATTTTTCTAATTCTGATGCTCTCTTCCCATAAATAAATTCATAAAACGTTTACTCTAGGGCTGGGGAGTACAGAAACCAACCTATTCAGTGAATATATGTAAAAGCACATTAAGTTTTTCATAACTCCAACAATCTTATAAAAAATTTTCATTTTAATCATTCGGATTAAGTGTGACTATTTTGGTTACCTCCCCTCTTTTTTCCTTTCCCCATATACACAATGTAGCTTTTGATTGGACTTTGAGTCACTTATAATTCTATATATTCAGAGATCATGGTATTTCATGTTTTATATTTGTGTAACAATAATGGAAAAATATAAGTGTCAAGAAGTTGTCTTATTTGCATAAAGGATCAACTGGGGCATCACAGAGAATGTTATGTAATTTCCTCAAATGCAATCTAATCTATCTCTTTGTTCTACTTCTACTCTAGGCTCAGCTTATTGTTCATTTGTAATGTCTGTTCTAAATATATGTATTGAAGACTTACTCACTGTATTCCCCTTCCAACTACATGCCATAATCTGGGCAATTTACATTCTTGATCCATTCAGTTTTTCCTCCATACATTGTTTAGGTAATTTTTTTCTAAGTGGATCACATAGAGAAAGTTCTATTGTATTAAAAATCATGATGTAATCAACTTAATTTCACCTATAACCAAACTGCTTCACAAATACAGAGAATCCCTCTTCCATTTGGACTCTGTGCAAGGCAACTTACACAGCTGTGGTTATTACTCTGGGTGAGTATATGCCTCCCTAAGGCTTTGCTCAATACTAATCAGAGGATTATTGAACAAAGTTATTTAAGTAGTTACATTCTTGAAATATTTTTATATGATGTTAAAACATGTGGAAGATGTTGTTGCAAGAAAACAGCTAAGGCAACCATAAAAATGAAGAAATGTATGACAAGAAAAGGATGTGTGCCAGGCAAATAGCAAGACTGAGTGATAACAGAGAGGCCAGGGCTGCATTGTTAAAAGACCAAGAGAAAGGCCTCCAGTGCTAGCTCATTTGTGGAGGATTTATGAGAGAATACCAACAAGAATCACGCAACATGTGATCTTGCTTGGAGAAAGCACAAAATGAGTGATTTTGCTCTAAATTTAAGTCTGACATATTAGGATTATAATCCAATACACTGACCAACACTATATTTGGCCAGTTTCCTTTCACATAGTGTTGTGGGCTCTAACGTTCAAAATACAGTGGATTTAACTGTGGTAAAAGCAAAAAGGAGAAAAAAGGTGCTAGTCACTGTGATGGTCAAAATTAATATTTTGAAGTCTAAGGAAATAAAAAGAATGACCATATGACAAATAAATAAAATAGAAATGAACCTACATGGAAAACACTGAATGAAAGCTGGATCTTTCTCATCTTAGCCAAATTAATTTAGCATTGTCTTAGGAATCAAATTGTAAACCTGGCACCACTGACTATCTGTGTAACTTTCTGGGTTATTGATTACTGTCCTTCCTTATATAAATGTCAAAGTCAAAGAGAGTTTTCATTCAAGGCAGACACTAAAGATATTAGTCAGAAATGAGTAATTTCCTAAGAAAGAGTCCTCCAAAAGAGCAAAAATGAAGGACAAGTGTTAGAGATATGGTTTGGGAGAAGATAGAGCCAAAAAATATAAGAGTGGGTCAGCATGTAGTTCACCAGATAAAACTACACCAGAAGGCTAGTGATACAAACAATTCACCAACATTCCAAACACATGAGTACCTACAGCTGATATAGGGGGACTATATACATAGAGTATGGTCTAGAGTAAGTGAATGATTGTCCTATTTGGGCATTTTCTCTGGTGACCAATTCACTCTGCAAAGGACAATGAAAACATGTACTTAATTAGTCTATTTTTCATTCATGATAGCCTACTAATGAAAAAAAATATATATATATGTATGTTTTTATACACACACACATTTTGTTAGCAGAAGTTATAGTTATAGATATCTATATACACACATGTATTGGTATTATATTAGTGGAATGTTGCCATGAATGAAAACCAGTCTAGATTTTACATATCTATATACATGTACATATCCATCTTTATTAGTACATACATACATAATAAAAATATGTATCTATACACACACATACACATATGTACACTGTGATAGAAAATGTTGAGAATAAACACTAAGAAACAGATCTCCTGTGAACCTTTCCTTTATCTCTTGATATAAAGACCTGTTTCAAGAGTGATTAACTATTTTTGTTAACATTTCATCATTTTTTTTGATCATCAGATCTTATATTTGGAACTTTGAGGGACCTCAGAGGTCATCTAGCCCAACTTCCTCATGTGGCAGATTAGGAATGGAAGCTCAAACAAATTCAGTGACTTGCTTAATGTCACACAGACAGTAGTAAATAAAGAAGCCAAATTTCAAAATCAGTTTGTCTGGTTCCAAAAACCAGTGTTCTGACAAAAACATTTTAGTTTAGCAAAGTTTAGAATAGAGGTGAATTAATAAATGACAAAATTCTTTTCTAAGAGTATATAGAATAAAATTTTTAAAAGATATATACACATATATATGCTTTACCTTTTTGGTGAGGGAATCATCTGAATCAGATGGCATTCTAGTGGAGACATGGAAAATCACTTCCACAGTAGAGGTAGCGTAGTAAGGTGCAGTTTGTCCTGTGCTGCCATTTCGCTGTAGGCCACCCATGAATCCACAGTGTGTTGAAAGGTCAACCTTTTATGTGTAATAAAATGAAAAATAATGATAGTCAAAAAACAGGTTTTTTTATTTACTAAGCTAGATGACATTGAATATATTACAAATTTAAAGCCTGCATAGCTCTGTGTAAAGCTACGATTTAAACAGCTGCTTAGTGACTGTCCAGATTCTTTTAGTAAATGGACACATTTTTCTTTTAAGGAGAATGAATTCTCTGTAGTGTAAAATATTAAGATCCACATAATTAAGTACATTTTTTTGCTTGAGAAAAACATGAGTTCCTTTCATATTAAATAAAGGTTAAAGAAATGTGCTTTTTTTACTTGACAAAATGAAAACATCATCAATATGGTTCTATTAAAGAACATATTGATACCTTTAAAATAACCATGTCTTAAACTACTGTTAACAGGAGTCAAGAGAGTAAAGAGCTAACTTTCTGAAGACTTAGTAGTTCTTTGAGAAATATTAACTTATAGCCAGTTTTTTAAAATCACCATCACACCCATTCTACACATCCATACTTCTTAAATTGTTCTATACTAAGTTAAAAGAAAATTAAACTAAAAGGAATGAAAAGGACAGAAGTCTGGTTAGATTTAGAGTTTCAGGGGTGGTTAGGTGGCACGGTGAACAATGGAGTCAGGAGGACCCGAGTTCAAATCCAGTCTCAGACACTTAACACTTACTAGCCATGTGACCTTGGGCAAGTCACTTAAACCCAATTGTCCTGCCTTCTCCCCTCCAAAAAAGCAAAAAAGAGATAAAGAGAGAGAGACAGAGAGAGAGAGACAGAGAGAGACAGAGACAGAGAAGTTCATGAAGATTATTAGATTTAGGGTTTCTAACTTTTTTGTGTATATTATGATAATTTCTGGTATCTGGTAAAGCCTGTGAACTCTTCCTCAGAATATCATGAAAATGCACGAAATATGTAAGCTTACAAAGAAAACCAACTGCAGTGAAATACAGTAATCAAAATATTAAAAACAAATTAAAACAAGTGTAAGGAACTTAGGTTAAGGAAACCTTGGTTTAGATTAAGTCAAAATTATTTAGAAATCTCTGATTTTAGAAGAGCCCTCAATTCATAAGCATATAGTCTCCCACAGGTGCCAAAGTCAGGAACACCTAGGTTCAAACTGATACAAACATGGTATACGACTTTAGCAAATTGCTTAGTGTCTGAGCACTCGAGGTTAGGGATCAGAAAACTATGCTGAATTCTGCCTACAGTCTGTTTTTTGTACTACCCTGAGCTAAGAATGTTTTTTTACTTGTTTAAATAGCTTTACTCTATTTAAAAATGTAAAAAAACCCAAACTATTAGTTCTGTACAAAAAGAGCTGGGCAAGATTTGGTCCTTAGGATATAGTTTATAAGATTCCTGTTCCAGGCAAATCTCTAAGATGATAAACTGCAGAGATGGTACAAACCTGCTTTAGTAGAGGGAATTTCTTCACCTTTTCCCCCCTCCCCGCAAAAAAAGCAACATTCATTCATTCATTTATTCTTTCATTCATACATAGCATTCTCTCATTTAAAAACAAATTTAGTTCCAAATTCTCTCCCTCTCTTCTGCCTTGCCCCTACCCATCAAGAAGGCAAGACATGTTATCAATTATACATGTGAAATCATGCAAAACATATCAAAATATATTTCCATATTAACCATGTTACCAAAAAGAAGCAAGAAAAAATAGAGAAAGTGAAAAGTTGTATTTCAATTTACACTGAGTTCATCAGTTCCTCTGGAGTTAGTTAGCATTTTTTTTTTCATCATGAAGCCTTTGGAAATGTCTTGGACCATACTATTGATCATGTCAGTTAAGTCTTTCACAGTAGAAAATGGTTACAATATTGTTTTTACTGTGTACAATGATCTCCTGTTTCTGTTCACTTCACTTTGTATTAGTTCAAAAAAGTAGTCCTATGGTTTTTTGAAACTATCCCACTTTTCATTTCTTATAGTACAACAGCATTCCATCACAATTATATGTAAACATCTTGTTCAGTGATTCCCTAATTGATGAGCACCTCCTCAATTTCCAATTCTTTGCCATGACAAAAAGAGCTGCTATAAATGTTTTTGCACATACAGATCCTTTTCCCTTTTCCTTTGATCTCTCTGGTGTACAGACTAGTAGTGGTATTTCTGGGTCAAAGATTAAGCCTAGTTTCAAAGTCCTTTCAGCATAGTTACAGATTGTTTTCCAGAATGGTTGGACCAATTCACAAGTCTACAAACAGTGCACTGGTGTCTCTTTCTCCCCTCATTTACTCCAGAATTTGTCATTTCTGACAGTGTGAGGTGGAATCTCAGATTTGTTTTAAATTCCATTTCTCTAACCATTTAGTGATATGATGGTAGTTAGCTTTGATTTCTTCTGAAACCTACCCATTCATATCCCCTGACCATTTATCAATTGGAGAATGGCTCTTATTTTTATAAACCTCATTCAGTTACCTATGTATATGAGATGAGTTCTTTATCAGAGAAACTTACTATAAAAGATTTTGATACTACTTCAAGATCACACCTTTTAGCAAAATAGTTTCCCAGATTACCTCTTTTAATAGGGACTATTTTGGCTTTTGTTTTATCTGAGGTCATAATTGCTATCCCTGCTTTTTCTGTTTCAGTTGAAGCTTCTGACCACTGCCTCTCTTAATCCAGTCTTCCTTTTATCATACCCTACCTTTTTTCCTAGCCCCTTCTCCTCCTAAAATAAATTTCTATATACAATTGAGTGTATACATATACATTCTTCCCTCTTTGAATCAACTTCCAATTAGAGTGAAGTTCAAGCATTGCCCACCATGGCCCCTGACCCATTCTCCGCTCCACTTTAAAAACTCCTCCTTGTATGCCTCTTTTCCATAAGAAAAATTTCCTCATTCTGCCTCTCCCTTCCACCTTCTCCCAATGCATACCTCTTTATTACTCCTTTGTACGTGTGTGTGCGTGTGTGTGTGCGTGTGTGTGTATTTAGATCATCCCAACATAATCAATTTACACTCATGGGCTCTGTCTATGCAGACTTGTTTTAACTGCCCTACTAAAGATAAAGATCTTAGGAGTCACATGTATCATCTTCCCATGTAAGAATTTAAACAGTTTTCCTTATGGACTCCTTTATGATTTCACTTTCATGTCTACCTTCTTTGTACTTCTCTTAAGTTTTATATTTGAATGTCAAATTTTCTATTCAGCTCTATTCAGGAATGTTTGAGAGGACCTTATTTCATTAAAAGTTTACTTTTCCCTATGAAGGATTATACTTGGTTTTGCTGGGTTGGTTATTCTTGATTCTAATCCTAGCCCCTTTGCCTTTCAGAATATCATATTCCAAGCTCTCTTCTCCTATGATAAGGACATTGTTAAATTATGTGTGATGCTGATTGTGGCTCTATAATATTTGAATTTTTGTTTCCTAAATGCTTAAAATAGTTTCACCTTGAAATGGGAGGTTTGGAATTTATTTATAATATTCCTAGGAGTTTTCATTTTTGAATGCCTTTCAGGAGGTGACCGATGGATTAAAAAAAACATTATTTTGGTCTCTGTATCTAAGATATTGATGCAGTTTTCTTTGATAATTCCTTGAAAGACAGTATTTAGGTTCTTTTGTTTTATCAAGGCTTTAAAGCAGTCTAATAATTCTAAAATTGTCTTGGGTGAATCTATCTTCCAATAGTTGTTTTTCTAATGATAAATTTCCCATTTTTTCTATTTTTTCATTTCTTTGACTTTTTAAAAAACTGCTTCTTACCATTTCACTGAGTCATTAACTTCTACTTGCCCAATTCTAATTTTTTTTTTTTTTTTGCTTTTTTGGAGGGCAATTGGGGTTAAGTAACTTGCCCAAGGTCACATGGTTAGATTTTTTTGTGTGTTTGTGTGTTTTAAGTGTCTGAGGCCAGATCCGAACTCAGGTCCTGCTGACTCCAGGGCCGGTGCTCTGCTCACTGTGCCACCTAGCTGTCCCCCAATTCTAATTTTTAAGGAATCATTTCCCTCAGTAAGTTTCTATATCTCTTTTTCAACACTGCCAATTGAAATGGCAAACAAAGAAATACTTAGCACCCTGTTTCAGTTGAGCCTAGACCGTATATCAAGTCTTTGTTAAGAAACAGAACTGTGAAACCCATAGTAGGAGGGACTTGCCAAAGACAGGAACAGGAACTACATAAGAGGAGGGCAGGGAAGAACTAATGACCGTATAAAAGCAGAAGCACAAGCTAGGAGAGAGTAGAACTGAGAAGGGAACACTCGTGGTGGCAGACATCCTGTCTGTTCTGTCAATTTGTATTTGTAGTACTTTGTACAAAAGCTCTGCGAACTTCCTGGAAGCCCTGAAAGAGGAGTTTCTTCTTGACTGTTTACAGAAGTCTTGGAGGAGGGTTTCGGAAGTCCTGGGACTATACTGATGATCTGTGTTGAGTTCTCAGATCTTGTTTGTGGGTCTTTGTTGATTTCACAGGCAGATAGTGAACTGGTGATGATGCCGGCAATGTATGTGAATATTATTTTGGCTCTGTTAAGCTTTGTCTTCCCAGAAACAGAAACTGCGAAAGACTTGAAGTGGATTGGACACTATGAACTTCAATATGGGATTAGAGCTGGTTGAGAAACTGGACAAGGAGCTGAGAGCTGCCTGCCTGTGAATCCAGGTGACAGTTGGAACTAAGACCATGGAAGAGGAACCATGGAATCTGGGAGCCAGGCTCAAGCCAAGATGAAAAGACTTCTCCCCAGTACTTAGTACTGATTGAGAAGATCATGATTTACTGTGGCCTACGGGTGGGAGAACTTTATACTTTGTACCTTTAAGTTAGGGATGACTGCAAACTAATCTCCAATCAAGAAGAAAGAAGACTTTTTGTCAGAGAGATTAAGACAATGTGACCTATGGGTGGGAAAACTTTTACCTTTGTACTTTGTGTCGCTTAAGGAGGACTGCTCCTTAAGGATGAGTGAGTTAAGGACTTACTGATTAATATCTTTTGTTTAAAACTATGTGGTCACTTTAGTGATAAGTGGTTATGTTATATCATTGTGAATGCTATACTTTAGTTTCTGTGAATGTTTTGCTTTAGTTTATTGCAGAAAAAATAGAGAGTTCATTAGACCATGTGATCAGAACCTTAAAGCTATTCACAGCAACAGTCCTCTGAAGAGGACTTGTGCTTGGCTTTACACCAATTTTGCTCCTTTTTTAAAACTAAACTTCAAAGTTTATAAAGCATTTTCTTTTTAAACATCTGTAGTAACTTTTATTAAGTGACAAGTGCCTGGGGCATTGAGAAGTGACTTGGTCAGAATCACACAGACATAAAGAGTCACAGGTCGGACACAAACTCAGGTCTTCTTGAATTTACAATCCATCTCTCCACACGCTATGCTACAATGCCACATTCTTTTTAACAAATTAATTAATTTAATTTTTAGTTTTCCATATCTATTTCGACAAGATTTTGAGTTCCAAATTTTCTCCCCATCTTTCCCTTCCCCCCACACCAAGACCGCATGTATTCTGATTACCACTTTCTCCAGTCTGCCCTCCCTTCTATCATGAAACCCCATAGCACACACACACTCTTATCCCTTTTCCCCTTATTTTCTTGTAGGGCAAGATAGATTTCTCTGCTCCCTTGTCTATGTATCTTATTTCCCAGTTGCAAGTAAAAACAATTATTTTAAAATTTGTTTTTAAAACTCTTTTGAGTTACAAATTCTTTCCCTTCTTTCCCCCCCCCCGCCACCCTCATTGAAAAGGCCAGCAATTCAACATAGACTATACATGTATAGCTATGCAAAATACTTCCATTTGTGAAAGACTAACTATATTGCCCTGCATCCTATCCTGCCCCCCTCAACTTATTCTATTTTCTCCTTCGACCCTGTCCCTTTTCAAGTTTGCTACTGAATATCCCCTCCCCCAATCTGCCCTCCCTTCCATGCCCTTCCCCCACCATTTCTTTCCCCTTCTTACTTTCCCGTACGTTAAGATGCCCAACAGAGTATGCATGTTATCCCCTATTTAAGCCAAATCTGATGAAAGCAAGGTTCATTCATTCCCTCACCTCCCTTCCCCCCCTCCATGGTGAAACCTTTTTCTTGCCTTTTATGTGATATAATTTATCCCGTTCTGTCACTATCAGTCTTGGTTTTAATCCCAGCTCCTTTGCCCTCCAGAATATCATATTCCAAGCCCTTCGATCCTTCAGTGTAGAAGCTGCCAGATCCTGTGCTATCCTGATTGCATTTCCACAGTATTCAAATTGTTTCTTCCTGGCTGCTCGTAATATTTTCTCCTTTATCTGGGAATTCTGGAACCTGGCTATAATATTCCTAGGAGTTTTCTTTTGGGGATCTTTTTCAAGAGGTAATCAGTGGATTCTTTCAACCTTTATTTTGCCCTCTGGTTCTAAAACATCTGGGCAATTTTCTTTGAGAATTTCTTGAAGGATGATTCCTAGATTCTTTTTTTGATCATGGCTTTCAGGTAGTACAATAATTTTTAAATTATCTCTCCTGGATCTATTTTCCAGGTCGGTGGTTTTTTCAGTGAGATATTTCACATCACCTTCTATTTTTTCGGATCTGTTTAATAGGATCTTGATTTCTCATAAAGTCACTAGCTTCCGTTTGCTCCAATATAATTCTTTTTTTTTTCTTTTTGGAAGGCAATTGGGGTTAAGTACCTTGCCCAAGGTCACACAGCTAGGTTTTTGTTTGTGTGTGTTAAGTGTCTGAGGCTGGATCCAAACTCAGGTCCTCCTGACTCCAGGGCCAGCACTCTACTCAATGCACCACCTAGCCACCTCAGCTCCAATATAATTCTAAAGGAATGATTCTCTTCAGTGAGCTTTTAAGATTCTTTTTTCCATCTGGCAAATTTGGCTTTTTAAGGCATTCTTCTCCTTATTGGCTTTTGTGGCCTCTTTTGCCACTTGAGTTAGTCTATTTTTTCATTCTTTTTTTAAAACTTTTTGGAGAGGGAAGGCAGGAAAATTGGGATTAAGTGACTCGCCCAAGATCACACAGCTAGTAACTGTTAAGTGTGTGAGGCCACATTTGAACTCAGGTCCTCCTGACTCCAGGGTTAGTGCTCTATTCACTGCGCCACCTAGGCATTCCAGAGTTAGTCTATTTTTTAAGGTGCTATTTTCCTCAGGTTGTTGACTCTTTTTTCATGATTTTCTTGCATCATTCTCATTTCTCTTCCCCATTTTTCCTCCACTTCTCCATTTGGTTTCAAAATCCTTCTTGAAGTCCTCCATGTCCTGTAACCAGGTCATAGTTTTCTTGAAGCTTTTCGTGCAGGAGTTCTGATTTTATTGTCTTCCTCTTATTCTATGCTTTGATCCTTTTTGTCCCCCAAAAAAGGAATGCAAAGTCAGATTGCTGTGCTTGCTTTGCTTGCTTTGCTTGCTCATGTTGCCACTCAATTACCTGACTTTTGAGCTTTTTGCCATGGTACTACTCTGCTTCCAGAGAGGAGAGCATTGTCCCAAATTTCTGGGGTTTTCTCAGCTTCTGGAGCTATTAGTTGGGTACCCTCTCAGAAGCCTCCACCAACTCTGGCACACTGGTCATGCACCCCAGGACCTCCACCCTAGACATCAATCCAGATCCAAGCAGGTTAAAGCAAGAGTGATTACCGCTAGACTGGTTGCTTTGACCCTCTACAATCTGCAGGCCAGGAGTTTTAAAGCAGCCATGTGGTGGCAGCAGCATGGCCACCACACCTTGGCTGCTTTTCCCTCTGGGGGTCAGAGGCCAGATGACACTCCCAGATCCCCTGTTCCCAAAGTCCACTGACCTCTCACTTTGTTTTTGGCATTTATGGGTTGACAATCCTAGAAACTGCTACAGCTGCTGGTGCCAAAGTCCCTCTAGCTGGGGCTGGTCGTGGCCACCCTGAAGCTAAAACTTCAGACTCAAGCAGGCTGGGCTTGGCTCCCAGTGAGCTAGTATGTACCCTTCCTGTCGGCCTGCTGGGGTGTCTTCACTAGGTTTGTTTCTGTCACTTTGTGGGTTCTGTGGCCCTAAAGTTTGTTTAGAGTCATTTTTTATACGTATTTGAGGTGGTTATGGAGGGGGCATACATTTTCCTGCTTCTATGCTGCCATGTTGGCTCCACCCCCCAGGAATTATTTTCTTTAGTGAGGTTTTAGACTTCCTCTTCCATTTGGCCACCTCTGCTTTTTAAGGCATTATTGGCTTTTGGCCAATCTCCTCATTGGCTTTTTGGACCTCTTTTGCCATTTGGGTTAGTCTATTTTTTAAGGTGTTATTTTCTTCAGTATTTTTTTGGGTCTCCTTTAGCAAGCTGTTGATTTGTTTTTCATGATATTCTTGCATCATTCTCATTTCTCTTCCCAATTTTTCCACTACTTCTTTTACTTGATTTTCAAAATCCTTTTTGTGCTCTTCCATTGCCTGTGACCAATTTATAATTTTCTTGGAGGCTTTTGATGGAGGAGCTCTGACTTTATTGTCTTCTGGTTGTATGTTCTTTTTTTATTTTTTTGTTGTTCTGGTTGTATGTTCTATTTTTTTTATTTTTCTTTGTTACCAAAGTAAGATTCTATGGTGTGACTTTTTTTTTTACTGTTTATTCATCTTCCCAGCCAAATTTGACTTTCTAACTCAGTCAGCAGCTGGATCCCCCATCGTCTGTGGGTCCAGAGCTCCAGAAGCAGACGCTGCTGCTGTTGCCATCGCTGCCACCACTGACCTGGGGCCAAACCACACACTCCTCTTTTACCCAAAACCAACAAAGTTCTCCCACTGATCTCCCATGCCGCTCTTGGTGTTTGTGGGTTGAGAAGTGTGGAAATTGTCACAGCTGCCAGAGATTCAGTCTCCTGAGGACTGCTCAGACCCTGTCTGCACCTGGAGCAGCCCATACCAGACTGAGCTCCACTCCCAGCACGGTGTGATATACCCTTCATATCAGTCTTCCAGGCTATCTTGGGTTGGAGATGTGTTTCACTCTGTCATTTAGTAGGTTCTGCAGCTCTAGAATTTGTTTAGAGTTATTTTTAATAGGCATTTGGAGTGGTTTGTGGGTGAGCTCAAGCAAGTCTCTACTTTTATTCTGCCATATTCATACCCCTGCTAATTTTGCTTCTTAATGAGTTCTTTTCTTCAGTGAATTTTTGTACTTCCTGTTTCCATTTGGTCAATTCTGCTTTTTAAAAAGTTCTTTTATTCAGTGAATGTTTATGCCTCTTTTAGCATTGGGTCAATTCTTTTAAAAAAGGTATTAATTCTTCAGTAACTTTTTTGTGCCTCTTTTACCAAACCATTAATTCTTTTTTCAAAATTTTCTTATGTCACTCTCATTTCTTTTCCAATTTTTCCTCTATCACTCTTATTTCTTTCTTGAACTCTTCCAAAAATTTCTGATGGGTTTGTGTCCAATTAGCATTCTTTCTTTAAGGCTTTGCTTGTAGCTGTTTTCACACTGCTGTCTTCTCCTGAATTTGTGTCTTGGTCTTCCCTGCCACTATAGTTCCTTTTTATAGTCAAGTTGGTTTTTTTTTTCCTTTTCCCAACCTACTTCTTGAGTTTGAACTTTATGTTAAAGTTGGGTTCTTTTTTACCTAGAGGTGAGGAAGCTGTCCCAAGTTTCAACCTTTTCATGCTGCTGTTTTCAGAGCTAGTTCTGGGGATATGTATATTTTCTGTACTTCAAAGGTGGTATCATCTGGAGAGATGTGGTCAGTGTTTTCCTGCTTATGCACTAATATTTACCCAGGAAAGTCCCCTGTAGCTGCAAGCTCTAGAACTCCTGGTGCCCCCAGAACTATGACCATGTCCTTTGTTCTCTTGTACCTGCAAGTGCTATTTTTCTTCTCTGCCTTAGAATTGTGACCAAGGGCCCTGTTCCCCTGTGATCAACTACCAGTACTTCTCTCCCTGGAACTGTGACCTAGAATTATATATGGGCAACAGCATTGCCAATCAGAACTTGCTGCGCTAAGTGCCTGTAAAGGGTCCCATGTAATCTCTTTTGACCAGCTGTCTGACTCCTTTCCTGTCCTTTGGTTAAGAGCTCCCAAAGCTATTGCTGCTGCTGTCACAGCTGCCTCCAAGTTAGGCTGCTGGTGATGTTCCTGTATATGCTCTGGGCCAGTACCTATCCTGGTGTAACAGAACTCTCCTGAAAAACAACTAAGTTGGTTCAGGCTAGAAAAATGTCTCTAACTTTCCTTTGGCTCTGCCACTCCAAAATTTGATTTGAGGTATTATTTTAACATTCTTTGAAGAGGAATGTTGGGAGAACTCCTTCACCATGGCTCTGCTGATCTACCTGAAATTTCTATGCAACAATGAAATCACAAGTCTAGCTATAAGCTCTACCTTAAGAATATCGTTTAATTGTGGGATTACTATTCTGGGAGGTTGGGTAGGGGAATAATGGGGGGGAAATGATTGTAACTCAAAATCTGGTGGAAATGAATGATGTAAAACAGAAGTTAATAAAGTATTTGTTTAAAAAAAAAAAAAAAAGAATATCGTTTAATAACATATACTTTTCTAGCCATGTGACCTTGGGCAAGTTACCCTCCAAAAAGAAAAAGATAAAATAAAATAACATATACTTTTCTCCATGACTAGAACTGATCTTAGAAATTAGGTTTGAATGGATACTCAATCCAAGTAAGAGAACTCATTCTGTTTTATCTTTTCCCCATTATATCTTATTCATTCCATCTTTCTAGTATTTGACCACCTTTTAAATCTCTCTTCTCTATTAAAGCCATTGTGTTTTTATCAGACACCCCCAATTTGCTTTTCTTATCTTACTATTAGATATCTTCTCAGGTGACGAGCTCATTTTTCCTTCCAGTTTAGGTTATATCAAAATAATATGGTGGTAGGAGAACCAGGTGTTTTGTATGCCTGAAAACTCCTCTATTTCCCTTTTTCTCCTTTTGAATCTACAAGAAGCCTTTGATACCCAACTCAAATGCCATAATCTTCATGAAGGCATTCTAGGTCTATATTCTCTTCTCTCCCCAGAGTATAACAGAGTATAACATTTTTGATTTTCTTTTCTAATGCATAATGTTTTATTTTTTGTTATGGTAATCTATCTATATAAGATCCCACACCATAATTCTACAGAAGTATAGAAAGTATTAAATTTCAGCTATTTTATTAACCAAAAGAACACTAATAAATGATTTTTTTGAATTATTACTAAAAACTGTAATAGTATCAGTAAATGACAATTAAATCACTTTAAAAATTGCCAAGTATTTTATACACATTACCTTATTTGGTCCTCAAAGCAATCATTTTCAGAAGGTACAAAAAGAGTTATTATCCCCAATTTGCAGACAAAACAACTTAAGCTAAGACAGATTAAGTGACTTGCTCAATGTCACAGAGTTACTGTTAGAGATGGGAGATGAGCCCAGGTCCAACTGATTACAAATAAATTCTCTTTCTACTACGTTTTTATTTAAATTTGTATTTTTGAAGTTGTTAGGAAGTGCCTAATAAGTGTTCAAACCTAAAAATTAACACTTCTGTCATAAAAGACTCAAAAATTATTGATACCCTGGCTATTTCTAAAGTAGACTTCATACGTCAGCATAATTTTACACAGAAATACACAAAATAACCTTTAATTTCCACTCAGTTGCATTCAATTAATATCTATTAAATGGATTACCTCCCAACCAAGCCCAGCAACAAAGTCTTCATATGCCTGGCTCCCTCTTGCATTTGACAGTATCGAACATTTGTCTTCTTGTCCTTCAGCAATGTAAAACACTGCGATCTTGTGAGTTTCACGGCTGTAGGTTAGAAGAAGATTGAAATGAAGTATATTTATAATGCATAGGAAGTTGGGGGCACTCACTTTAAATGGGTTGGTATATAATTTCTTATATTGTTTAGGATTTTCTCTTCATTTTGATTTAGGAATGTTTCAGCTAGCTTTTGAAACAGACAAATTATCTATTTAAAATTTACATTCCTAGACTCTGAGAATTAAGATACAATATTGTAAAATTCTACAATTCTAAATCATTAAATTAATAACAACAACAATAATGATGATGATGATGACGATGATGAACTTTAAGGAATGTCATCTTCCAGTAAGAACAAATTCTTAATTTGTCTTGGTGAGTAGAAAGTAACTATATATATTACTTTCAACTATAGTAACTGTATATAGTGATTATAACCAAATAATAGGACATCTTCCCCTTCCAAATGTGTAACTGAATATATTCTATGAGGTAAGAAAAAAAAATTGGCTGAGAAAAAAAATCAAATGGTTTTGTCCATGAAAGGTTTATTAAGTTCATACTGATACCATATTAGCTTAACTGAGACATGGACCAATGTACTTATTATATTTGACTATTAAATAACAAGTTTCTGCATAAATAACTAGATTAATGGTTTAAAAAGCCTTAAGTTTATATTACATAGATATGGTATTTTGTTAATAATGAACATATTCTCCCCTCCCCCACCCCCAACATCCAAAGCCCTAAACAAGAATGATTCAATTCACTCCCATTCCTCTATTGAGAAGTCATTTTCTCTTAGGGTATTTTTTTTTAAATTAGGGTTGCTAATCTAATTATCATTGTATTTCTTTCATTATTTTTGTAGTGTCTAATGGGAAATAAAATCTTTTAAGTCCCATAAAATAAAGTTTTATTTCTCCTAGGAAGCATATTATGTTGCTTGTGCCCAAATGACTTAATTTTTTTTTCCTGTTGGCTAGTTTTTAAGTCGTAAATTTGGTTTAAAATAAAAAACACTCATGAACAACATAGGCTGGAAGAGTATAAGTTCCTTTAACATTTTCACACATACAAAGAATTATTTTAGTATTATTAATATATTAACATAATTATATATTTTATGCACTAATTATATTATAAAAATTTTATATTATATAACATTTTATTTATATATAATTCTATTTATAAATATATAAAACATGATATATATAATATAAAATATAATAGCATATATAATTAATATAACTAGATGATTAATTATAATTCTATATTGCTATAATTATAAATTGATAAAATTATTATATGATAATAAACCATTATCATCTTATTAATTATAATTTATTGAACCTCAATTAAATCTTAGACAAGAAAAATGAGGTTAGATGAGAGGACTTAGTAAATGGGGAGGTTTCATTTGATAGGACTAATATCTTACAGAAAAGGCATTCTTTAGACTATGATTTCTAAGGAGGAGTCTTTGAAATTTCCCTTTTATGGGGGTTCAGAAACAGTTGGCAACAATTAAATGATAGGAAATATATTACTTTACATAGAGTACTGAAAAATATTCTAATTGCAGATGTATTGAAGCAGGTAGATGGCACCATACACCTTTACCTACTGGTCAATTGGGGTATGGTAAAGATAAAACACTAAATTAATTATAATAATGATAATAATGAACCTTGGGAGACCACATTTATTTGTTGAGACTGGGTCTCCCTATTTCAACTCAGAAGTGATCAAACTATTCAAGGCTCTCCTAATCTAAGGGCTAAAGCACTACTAATTAACATGACAGTTTTGACCTGCTTCATATCTGACCTAGGTTGGTTCACCCCTCTTTAGGTAACCTGGTAGCCCCTTGTTACCAGGGACTCACATCATATTAATGACAAACTTAGTATAGATACACAATCAGCATAGCCCACTGAAGCTCAGAACTCCAGAGCTCAAGAGATCCACCAGCCTCAGGATCTCTGTTGATTGAGACTATATGTATACATCATTATGCCTGGCAAATACATATATCCTAAAACTCAACAATTGGGAAATTTGGATTGATCCCCAATTCTTTACTGTAACTAAATCTATGTTTAATTAAAAATCTCTGGTAGGTCTATGGAAGCAGTCAAAGAAAACTTAAATGCAGTATTTATTTATGAACTCTCAGACCCAACTGAAATGAATCTGTCCACTCTCCTTCAATTTCAGATTTTTAATTTTGAAATATGAGGTTCTTAAAACATTTATTTGCATGTCATAGAAATACAATCATTTAAATCATGAACAGTTGTATGTTACAGGGGTGAGAAACAATGACCTTTAGTGCTAAAAATTTAACAGATTTCACATCTTTAAATTTTTGGGAACCTAGAAAATTGGCTATTTTTTCAAACTGTAGATGATCTTGCATGTAATGTGTTGGTAGTGCTAACAATATTTCACATTCACAGGATGCAGGAATAAGTGGGAAATACAGAAAGAGACACAGACCTACCTGCTCATTCCAAATGAGTCCGTCAAGACCAAATGAATTTCTTTATGCTTTTTCAAATTTTGTCTTTATATTACAAATCAGAATTTAAAAACAGGTGGCCTTCCCTTCATCTTAATATATACTTGTAAGAATATTACTATTCAAGCAATAAAACTAACTATTCATTAAATTTGCCCTATGTCTAGCACAATAGTTTGTGCATAATATCTACTTTACACATATTCTGAATTTAATTAGCTGCATTCTTATATTACCATTAAAATATATAGTAACAGAAACCAAAAGCACATATTCTTTAAATGATGGTAAAGTGCATTCTTTGTATTTCCTGAGAACAGGGAAAGATAATAATGTTAATACTACCATAGGAAGAAATCAGTTTATATAGGAAGAATAACTGTGAAGGTTGTGGAATAGTTAAAGATGTTACTAATGAAAGTAGTTTAAGATGTGGTCCTACATGTAAACTGAGAGAGAATAAACCCTTCTAGATGTACAACTATAGAATATACTTACTTTTTAAAATTCAAATAGAAATAGTGAAAATAGCAATCACAGTGATAGAAGTTGGTATCCTTCTTAGTTGTCAAGGAACATTAAATCCAAGGGATGGAGGTTTAAATGGAGGTTAATTGGGGGGTGGGGAAGGGAAGATGAGTTGACAATAAGCTTTTCAAAAGTAATATTTTATAAATGCAACAGAACTTCAGGGAACTAATTCAACTGTACCTCACATAGCTCAAGTCAATTAAGACTAAAAAAACTGGCCACTGTTGTAAGATAACTTTTTATTTGTTTAAACTGGAGTGAATAGAATAAAACAGAATGTATTAAAGTATGGAAGTTCATTCTGCTTGCTCAATGATAAGAGAATTCATGGGACACAAAAGAACACCATTCAAGCTCTGTTCCTTATACAGAATTTTAAAAATGAATTCATTCTTTCTCTAAGCCCAAAGCAGTTATACTTGAAAATAAGAATTAGGATGATAGAAAAAAATAAGAAAATTGGTGTTAGGATTGAGGTTAGGGTTTAAAGCTTTTAAAAACATTCTTATTTAAATCCACAACTCTAAAAGTCATCAAAAATATTTCCCAGTGAACCAGGAATCAAGAAATTTTAATAGTGCAATGTAGGTATCTGATATCTGGAGAGATAGTAATTTTTCTATTGTTAATTAATTTTTGAATACTATATATAGTTCAAAAAATGTATTTCTAAAGCACTAATCATAATAGAAACTAAGCTATTTAGGATAACAACTATGTAGATAAGAAAAATTGACCCTTCAAGCTTTTTGAAGGAAAAGCCAAGAGTAAATTATGTCTTTCATACATATGTTCCAGAAGCTTAAAGAAGGCAGTTTTGCTTCAAAACAGTAAAGCCTTAATGGTAATTATGAAGTTCCCAAAATAAACAGGATAGTGTTTTGAAAGAGAAGAGGATAAAGAGAAGAAGAAATAAAGTGAATGGGAAGAAAAATCAAGTCCCTATATAAAGGTAAATGTATAGAGATGCTAAATGGAATACAACAAGAATGACTCTTTAGTAAAGTTTTATAAAATGAGTGGAAACAATACACATACAATGTGCCCTGCTTCTCATTTTCTTCAGTGACCTTTATAAAAGCATTTAGAATGTTTTTAATAGAATTTTAAATATTTATTCTCATTCTTATAGTCTTCTATACTTTTGTTTGAAAGGGAAAGAAAAAAATACTAGTAATGTAAGTTTGAAGTACAACTAATGGTGACATGAACCAAGCCATTTTTGTTACCTTAAAGGTGGCACTGAACTTTGAAGGCCTGTCATATTTGTGTTTTAATGAGAACCCAAAGATAAATGGAAAAATGAAAACAAACCTACACATTATCTTACTGGGGAACTGTTCTTTTAAGAAATACACAATTGTCAGATCATTTAAAAAAAAGAAAGAAAAAAAATGCACTAAACAATTTGTATGTAGAATAGTTGATGCTCCATAGATGTTTGTTACCTGAACACCTAAAGAGTTTCAGGACAAAAACCTAGGTATATATCTAAGTTTTTTACACTTTTAAAATATTTCTAAAAGTAAAAATTATAATTTCCCCAGATGTTAAAATTCAGGTATGTCATGAGATGTCAGGATAAAGCTGTTTTAGTAGTTCCCCTTTCTTTATGCTTTAAAAGCCATTTAATCTTGTTTCCTATCAAAGGTAACAAGTTGTTATTGCTTAATTTAGAACTGTAGGATTTAGAGCTAAAGAGGGCATTGAAAATAATCTTTATTTTTTCATTTTACCTAAAAGTACATTAGTTCAGTAGATACCATAAAACACACACACACACACACACACACACACACATATGTGATTTTTAAAAGTTAAGAATTAAAGTTTACTAAAAAAATAGGGTTGAGATAAGACATGATTTGGCTATTCTACTAAATTTTCCCAAGGATTAACATTTGGGGATTTTGTTATTCATAATGGACATAAAGGTTCTAGGTAACATAGGTCCAAAAAAATCTTTCAGCAGCAGTGCTGAACTATATACCACAGATACTGAAGTTAATATAGGCTGCAGAAGGAGGCCTGTTGACCTAAGAATTCTACCATTTTGGAAAAGAGAGCTCATCTCTAGTAATTTATAGCAGGACAATTTTGACGTCTGTCGTTGAGATAATAAACAGCATAAAATTTGGTATCATCAAACTCTTACCAATTATATTTCAACAGGTATGAATATAAAACAAATACATTTCAGAGATGTCAGATGTATAAGTAAAGATGGGTATATATACATCTATAGATTATCTAAATAATGTGAACATTTTTTTCTGAGGATGTATTCTTTTCTACAGGTTTACTTGCTGGACTTATCCCTTCATTTTATCAAATTTGTTATCCAAAAGACGAATGGCCAGAAAATGAGATGGTCCAGTTATGTAGTAAAGAATCAAGGACATTCTGGGTTGTATAAGAATTAGAGGAAGTTCCTAGTGCACTGGTTGAAGTCAGTATATAGAGGATTTATGGTTGAACATGGATAAGAGTTATATAGGAAAAGAAGCAACAGATGACTTGCAATTTGTTACTCTGGAGAAATTATGCACACTCATAAGATCACAGTTTCATCAAAGTACTGAAGTAACAGCTATACATGTTCTCATAAAATATAGTAAGAATGAAAGTAATTTTTAAATAGAATTACATACCACTGACGTGAGTCCAAATTTTTTAACTCTCTCAACAATTTAGAATTTTTCTTCAGCAGATGAAAATTTTTTCTATAATAACAAAAAATTAAAAATTTTGGGAAGATGAATCATGTGAAACAAAAACAATGTACTATGTAATGAATATTCCTTTTATAAATTTCAACCTGAAGAAAATATCAAGGGAAACGAACTAAATAGAGTCAAATGCAAGTTTTACATGTTTTAAGTTCTTACTGCAATCAATTACTACAATCAATTATTTAGTGCAATCAATACTACTATGATATTATTAATAACATAATCAATTATTTATTTAGCTCTATGCAGATATGAAAAATGCTTCGTATATGTTATCCCATTTTTTCAACACAATGACTCCATGAGGTAGGTAGTACAAGTCAAAGTAGTATGGAGATTTTGAAGATGTTTTCCCACGGTAGAAAGAAACCTACTTTAGGACAGGGACTATTTTTATTTTTCATTGTATCCCTAGTGTCTAGTACAGTGCCTGGCATAAAGTAAGCACTTAAATGCTCTTTAAAATGAAGAAATAGATCCAGAGGCTAATTAACTTGCCCAAAGTTACACAACTAGAAAAGGTAGTAAAGGCAGAACTTATACCTAGGTCTTCTAACTCTAATACTTTTTTTTTTTTGGAGGGCAATTGGGGTTAAGTAACTTGCCCAAGGTCACATGGCTAGGTTTTTGTTTGTGTGTGTGTTGTGTCTGAGGCCGGATCTGAACTCAGGACCTTCTGGCTCCAGGGCAGGTGCTCTACTCACTGTGCCACCTAGCCGCCCGACTCTAATACTTTTTACATCACCTTGCTTCTACAGAAAAATAAGCTGGTATCAGTGGTGGCAAACATTAATTGAATGCATTTTAAGTGTGACACACACACACACACACACACACACATATAATGTCAGAAAGATGATATACAGAAGACAAATTTGCTTCAGGTCAAAGAACGGCAACAAGGAGAATTAGGATTCATGACCAGACTATAGCAAAAGAAACAGAGCTAAGAGAAGACAGGGGAAAGTGGCAAATTGTACGTTAAATATACAGACACAAGACACTTCAATACTTCAGGAATTCATTAGCATGAGTAGTCCCTCCACTAAAATCAAAGGTAACCTCCCTACAGCTAAACAGATAATCTTGGAGAAGAGCTAATAACCTCTCTGAAGTTATCTGGAATGGTGCTTGCATGATACACACTGCCCATCAATAGACGAGGGTCTTGACATTTGAATGTGAATCTTTGGTATGCTGTGAGGATCTGACAGAGCTTGTAGTCTACTATCAGATATGATTTGAGAAATAAGGGTAGCTTCCACACAATGATGAGACCCTGGCATAGGACCTTAGTGAATACAGAAATATTATGGTAGAGAACAATTGGGTGAGAATAAAATGTGAAAAATGTAAAAAGATATTTTTCTAATTTAAATTTTAAAACTGGAGGAAAGGTTAATAAAGATCACTCGTTTTAATATCAGCTGGAGTCTAATCTGCTAAATAAAGTCTACTTTCTATATCTTTATCTTTCCTTACTAACTGGAAAAGGTCAATTGTATCTATTGTTCAAAACAGCACAGACAAAGGATTAAAAAACAATAATCTAAGGGGCCTGCACAAGAGAAGTAGAAGTCAGTATGTAAGAAATACAAAGAGAGAAGAAACAAATGGGAAAGCAGAGCCTGGGTCACTGAGGTCAGAGCACAGTTGGTCCTGTAGAACTGGGTAAACCAGTCATCTGAAACCAAGTGAGTAGTCTGAGGGGGGATATGTGTCAGGAAATGGCCAGAAACTGGGAGGCAAGCTGAAGTCACAGCATACATGTTAGAACATTTAGGTCTGGAGTCCAAGAGCTCAAGATAACTGGATCCAGAATACAGATCAATCATCTGAGTGGTAAGGATCAGGACCCAGTAAAGTGGGAGAAAGGTAGTAAAAAGAGTCCTAAGTCAGTATAGTACAACAGAAAGAACAAAGAACAAGAAATCAAAAGACTTTCTTCTCATGACTCTATCACTTATTGGTTGTGCGGGGGGCAATGAGGTGGCACAGGGGATAGAGCACTAGCCCCCAAGTCAGGGGGACCTGAGTTCAAATCCAGTCTCATATACTTACTAGCAGTATGACTCTGGGCAAGTCACTTAACCCCAACTGTCCCCCAAAACACCAAGAACTAATTAATTGTAATGATCCCTGGGCATGACATTTAATCTTTCTCAAACTCAGTTTCCTCCAAAATACTGAGAGAATCGGAATAGACTATCATTCTAAAATTATGATTCCATGTTCACTGGATCAGGTTAACTGCTAGAAGAAACCTTAGATATCATCTCATCCAAACCTGTCTTTTTTTTACAAGATCCTTATGCCTAGAGATATTATGTGACCTGCCAAGTAAAAAGAACTGAGATTTGAACCAAAATCCTTTTTTAATTCCAAATCTGTTTTTTTCCCATTTCACCAAAGACTTGTGGATATAATCATTATACTTCTCTTTGAATTTCTGAAAAGTTTTGGAGAACGGTAAGGTTGCTAGAAGCCTGAAGGATGGTCATACACATGAACAGATAATCTGAATTATCTGATTAAAAAAAAGGTCCTGTTTTTTTTTTTCAAAAGAAAGATATCTGGCACAGATTAAAATTTTTAACAGAGATATTTTGAACAATAGCTACCTGCATAATGGATGGCATGCTAGATTTGGAGTAAAAAGATTTGTATTTAAATTCTACCTCAGATATTTAGTTAGCTGTGTAACCATGGGTAAGTAACTTAATCTCTCTGAGTCTTGGGCTCCTTAGCTTCCAACTGGGGTTAAAGAAAAAAGTATCTACCTCCCAAAGTTTTCTTAAGAATCAAATGAGATACTATTTGTAAAAATGTTTTGCAAGATATGAAGATTTTATCATCATTATTATCAATAACTTGGTTGGCAAAATTCTGGAATGGGTGGTTTCTGAACACTATGAAAATCAATCAGTGAGGTAGAAGTGGGATCATTAGGAAAAAAAATCATATATAACAGGTAATTTTCTTTTTCTACAAAATTATCTCAACAGAGTATAACTGAGACCAACAGGCAGAAGTCACAGGTATCTGATTTTGTTGCTGGATAAGGAGGAAGTTGTTAACAATTCAAGTGTTCAAAAAATTGCCTTTTGATCTAATCATGAGAAATGAACTACAGGACAAGATTGCAGAGATTCCTATATGAGGATGTCTAAAGATCCTTAAATGAGAAATTGTATAATAACAGTAATTCAGACATGATCATGTTTGGTTAGATAATGTTGATGATGATGATGATGATGATGATGGTCACATGCACATAGTACACTTACATTTTCAAAGGGTTTGCTTTACAACAACCTTGTGAATTTATTGTACCTACTAGATGAGTGAGCAGATCATGGGAAATCAAGTGATTTGCCCATGATCATATAGGTAGTAATAGAGCCAGGATTGCTGTCTCCAGTTCTAATATTCTTTCTATCACACCAGATATGATCTGCATAATTCTGTCAAGAAGATGGCTAAGAAGAGGCCATCTAGCCTCTCCTTAAATACAGAAAATGATGGGAAGCTCATTACTTAAAAAAAAAAATGGGTTCTTTTTAACAGAATTTTAGAATATTCTTTGATATTGACCTGGATCTTGACGCCTTGTAACTTTTATCTAGTGGTCTTATTTCTACCTAAATCTACCTGTATCTATATAATATAGCCCCAAACTTTTCCACCTGAAAGTCCTTTAAATAAATATAGACTTTCCTCTAAGTCTTCTTTTATAAGGTATAACATCCCCTTGCTTCCTTGCATTACATGGGAGATTTTACTAAATGGACTTCAAGGTCTTGTTCTAATTCCAAAATTCTGTGACTTCTGTAAAACAAATGGTATAAATACTAGTATGCCAACTTTAGATAGGAGGAAACCAGTGCTCAGAGATATTAAATGATTTCCTGAAGATAAACACTGAATGGTGGCTGGTAAACACAAATCAAACACAGATCATCTCAAACTCAATGCTCTTTCCATAAAATTTCACTAAGCCATATTGGCAAAGAATGCTAACATTTAAAGTAACTTCTTGAGATCTAGATAAAATGCCAATGCAATACAAAAATCAACAACTTAATCAAAGTTACGTAAGATCCAAAATTAAAGAAAACTGCAGTCAGATTGAACAAATAACTGATAGAAAGCAAGATGTTGCTTTCATATCACTGGCTGGCATTAAGTGCTAGAACTGGGATTGAACTCTTTATTCTGCTAATATTTTAAATTTGGTAAAAACACTCATACTTTTCTTGAGGCTACTGAAATAAATTTAAAATGTGAAAAATAATTAAAGAAAAATCTCAAAATTAAAACTGTTATGATAAAAAAAGCAATAGATTAATAAGATAAATTTTTAAAAATGAAATAATGGAATCATACCTTCTATCCCAAGAATTCATTCCTAAGTCATTCAGCAGTAATCTACAGAAATAAAATGGACCTTGTGGCTCAGAAGGAACTGGTTGTTCTTGATTGGGAACTTTCATTGTAACATCAGACCCGCACCTATGTACATATTCTGCTTCCTGGGCATTCTGATACAAAATTGCTTTGATGATCTCTTTTTCTTGATAATGACTCATTCCAAATGGGGGTGGTGAAGGAGCATTTAGGTTTAGCTGGGATGGCAAAAGGCATTCAGGGCTTGCATTGCCAATATTTTCAAGTAATTTGTCAAGCACATCATCTACTTCTTCAATCTGAGAAAAATCTTTCTCTGGTTCAAATATCTGCTGTCTACTGTCTGAAATCACAAATGAATTATTCCTTTTGTTTTGTGCCAAGCAGCCTTCCAAAGGTCCATATAATATTTTGCTATCCCAAGAATACTTTCCAGAGATATCTCTCACAATAAGCCTGACATCAGAAAGGGCCCCTGAGGGCCTCCCTTCTGTTCTTTCTGCAGGAATCTGAAGGTAAGACATAAGGGTATTGTCATTAAAAACAAACAATTGTAGGTTTGGACTTCTGAAGACTTCAGAAGAGAGCTCAGGTGACTCAAAATATGCATTGTCATGATTTTCACTAACAAGGCTGTGAAGAATAGCAGGGCCCCCACTCAGTGGATAGTGACTCAAGTGGTTTACTAGATGTGTCATCACCATACGGGCAGTCAGAGGTATTAATTCCAAACTCCTCCTCCGTTTTTCTATAAAAATAAATAAAGAATTATCAGAGATGGCAGAAACCTATCATTAAAATCAACACTAACATATTTCAAATTTTGCTTGTGGCTTTACCTTTAAACTTTGGCAGACCTATTTTCAATTCTGTAATGGATTTTTTTTTTTTTTAAAGAACAGTCAGACCTACACTTCTGATTATCCAGGCAGGCCACAACCTACAAAAAGGTTATTTGTAACTGGAACTTGAAATGTATTTTCCCTTAGAAACACTATTATAAATGGCAGCTAAGTTTCTGGGCAAAGCAAGAAAAATCTAGTTCATTATCAGCACTTATTTAGAGCCTACTATGTAAAAGACATTATTTTAAACATCAGTTACCCAGAGAGGTTAAAAAAATTCTTTCTTTAGTGTATGTAAAATGAGTTATTTGGTCCACTATAATGTTTCAACTAAATTCAATAAAAATTTATGAGGCAAATTCTTTGTTCAGTAGACTCTGCTAGGTGCTAGGAATGGGAAGATTAAAAAATGAAAAAGTTCCTGCAATCAAGTAGACAACATGATAAAAGGGAAAGAAAAACTGCACAATTATAAATTAGAATATATGCAGGATTAAAGGAGGTCAGTGAGGGATGAGTAACTGAGGAGTGAAGTATCAATTCTTGATGAAAGAATCAGAAACATTTTCATGGAGAGGAACACAACTGAGCTGTGGCTTATTACAAGAAAAAGAAATGCTTGGGGAACAGTCAGTCTACTGTTTAAATTACCAGTAAAAAAAAAGCCCAGAGAAAGGGAGCACAATGCAAGATCATGGGATGGCTAGTAGCAGAGGTAGGCTGAGTTAAGGAGAGATTGGAAAACAGTCAAAGAAAGATGGAATCCTTTCCAGGTTGGAGACAGACCACAGAGGGACTTGAACAGTAGGCTAAAAGGTTTTCTTTTAATGTCTAGACAATGGCAGTTACCCAAGTTGATGCAACAAGGAAACAATGTAGCATCCTAGGATATGGAACTGGAAGGGTTAAAAACTGTGCATTAGGAAAATTACTCTGGCAATGGTGTGAGGGAGAAAAGGTAGAACGTTGACACTAGTCTGACCAATAGTTACTGAAGCCTTAATTTAGGCGACAGGAGTGGAAACAGCAGTAAAAGAAACAAAACTTGACAACTGATTAGATAGTAGATGGTGATAGAAAGAGGAGTAATATAATACTGTAATGCTTTGAGAGTCTGGGTGCCTGAGAACACCAACAAGAACAACAAAAAAGAGGGAAGTGGAAAGAGGAGCAAGTTGAGGACGAAGAAAGTCATTTCAGCTAAGACTGAAGAACATAATATTAATACTTTGCTTTTAGTACTGAAGCAGGGAGAAGAAAGACTGGTGAATTTATTATTGCTCTTCCCTGGCATACTTCAGCTGAATTGACTGCCATTTAATTATATGACAGAGAGTATTAAGGAAAAAACTAGTTCCAGGCTCCTCCTAAAATGTTTTTTAAAGAGACCTGTCCCGTTTCCATAGTATTTTTACTAATTAAATGAAAAAAAAAAAGGAATAATTTTAAATTTCATTCCTCAATAACAAAGTCTATTTTCTTTTATTTTTAACATTCTTTTCTTTTTACATTTTGAACACCAGGTTCTCTCCCTCCCTCTCTCCTTACTTCTACTCACCGAGGAGGTAAACAATATATCATACATGTGAAATCATGCATATTTTCATATTAGCGGAATTAAGGAAGGAAGGAAGGAAGGAAGGAAGGAAGGAAGGAAGGAAGGGAGGGAGGGAGGGAGGGAGGGAGGGAGGGAGGGAAAAAAAGAAAAAAGTGAGAAAATTATATTTCAATTTGCATTCAAGAGTTCATCAGTTCTCTCTCTGGAAGTAGGTAGCATTTTTTTTCATCATGAGTCCTCTGGAACTGTTTTGGATCATAGCATTGATCAGAGAAGCTAAGTCTTTCGCCATCGATCATCATTACAAGCCTGCTTTTACTGTACACAATGATCTTCTGGTTCTCACTTCCCTTTGCTTGCCATGCTTTTCTGAAACTACCCCCCTCATTGCTTATAGCACAATAGTACTCCAACACAATCATATATCACATCTTGTTCAGCCATTCCCCAATTGATGAAAATTGACTCCTCAATTTTCAATACTTTATTGTCACAAAAAGGACTACTATAAATATTTTTGTACATATGGATCCTTTTCCTTTTTTCTTTGATATCTTTGGGGTACAGACTTAGCAGTGGGATTGCTGGGTCAAAGTTATGCAAATTTTATAGTCCTTTGGACATAATTACAAATTATTCTCCAAAATGGCCAGACCAGTTCACAGCTCTACCAAGGGTTGCATTGGTGTCCCTATTTTCTCTCATTCCCTCCAGGATCTGTCTTTTTGGCTGATGTGAGGTGGCATCTCAGAGTTGTTTTAGACTGCATTTATCTAATTATTAGTGATTTAGAGCATTTTTTCATGTGAATATAGATAGTTTCGATTTCTTCTGAAAACTGTCTTTTCGAATTCTTTGACCATTTATCAGTTGGGGATTGGCAGTTATTTAAAGCCTATTTGTTTTTTGTTTTAATGTTTTTATTCAAAGCTTTGAGTTTTAAAGTTTATTTTCAAAGAGCTACTATTGATTCAAAATAAATAAAAAAAACAGAAACAGGAGGACCTAATTCATCAATTATTTTAAGTTTTGAGGAAGTACTGAAAATACTATAACTGTAGCAAGACCTATTGCTAACATCAGTAAACACAATTCTTTTATAGATGACCATTTTATTCCTAATCTATTTTAAACTGCTTTATAACTGTCCTGTTTGGCATTTAAATTCCTCAATAACAGGAGCCCCTCTTACCCTTCCAATTTTCTTGCACCTTACTCTCCTCCACTTACTCTGTGATACAGTGTCACTGGCCTCTTTCCAGGTCCTCAAACAATACAATCTTTATCCAGAACCTGGGAATTTTCACTGGATGTTCTTTCACTCAACCCCAGCTTAGAATACTCTGACTCCTGGCTTCAAGTCTGAAAATCCCATCTTCTACAAGAAACTTTCCTGATATTCCTTAATGCTAGTGCTCTTCCCTCTCTTCATAGTATTCAGTTCATCCTATATATATCTTGCTTACACAATTATTTTAATGTTGTCTCCCCCAGTAATCTATAAGATCCTCAGGAGCTGGGACTCTCTGTGTCTTCCTTTGTATCTTCATCACACACCCTGGCAAACACAGGTGCTTAAGAAATATTTATTGATTGACTATAAAGTCTGTGATAATAATTTAAACAAGTTCCTTAAGTATGTCAAAATAACAGATCACAAATAAGTTCTTGCATTTAAAAAAATAGCTGGAAATAGCTGTGGTGAGAGGCTGGGAGGAGAGAGAGGATTGAGATTAACACACCAAACATAAGAAACATTTTGTACTACATAAAATGAAAAAACTATCTCATATCTATTTTTATCTCTTGGCTTTTAACAGAATGTACCCACTCAGCAAGAAGTATCTGTGTACAACATCATGTTTTAACGTTTGTAGCTTTTCTATTCAGCTAGGATAACAGTGAAAAGATTTTTTTTTTTAATTCTATGGCAAAAATTCTTTCTCGTATCAAAGAATTGTGTTAAGACAAATATCTCTTGGTTTTCAGATGGCACTAAGCTCTGCTAGGAAACATAATGCCAAACCAAGGGACAAATTAAAGACAGATCTCATAAAGTTGTGTAAATGGGAAGAAAAAATGACAAACTGCAATGCAAACAAGATGGGAAAAATAAATTAAGCCATATTTCTAAAAGGATTTTAACCCATTAGATAAAACTTTGAAAAAAGATTTAGGCATCATTATAGACTGTTACTTTAAGCACATGAATTGAATGTACCAACTTAAACAAAAAAGGTCAACATGTTGGGCATAATTTAGTATGGTGGTAGAAAGAAATTTTGTGCAAAATAATAGTATTATCTATCCTTGGGACTGTGCTCACAGTAATAGATAACAATATAGAGTAGGTCCAGAAAAGAGCACACTCAAAAAATCATTGAAGATTCTTGCACTTTTTGCCTCTCGAGAATGTTTGCAAGGAAAGGGTTTTAAAATGGGATATGACCAATAAGGGAGTTTGATTTCACTATGCACATTACAAAGGTTAATTACAAAGCTTTGCCTTTGTCCTCTTTTTTTTTTTTTGAATGGTGGGATGGGAGAGAGAAAAAAATGATTTTTTGTTAGCTAAAGTTTTAAAAGAAAATTTTTTAAAAAGATAATTGTGGGGAGTTGCTTGAAATTTGTTAATTGTTGTTAGAATTTGTACCAAATTTTGAAAGACTAGGAAAATTCCTAGAAATCAGAGGTAGTTTTAGTCACTCAGAAGCATGTATTGAGTGATTATTATATGACAGACACTGTGCTAAGTACTGGGGATTTAAAAAAAAAAGGCAAAAGCCATTCCCTGCTCTTAAGAAGTTCATATTCTGATGGGTAAAACAACATAAATATATCTATGTATCTACAGGGGAAACTGGAGATAATTTCAGAGTAAAGGCACTAGCATTAAGAAGGATCAATAAAGGCTTCTTGTAGAAGATGGAATTTTAGCTGAGAATTGAAGTAACACAGGGAAGCCAGGAGGCAGAGTCAAGGTGGGAGAAAATTCCAGGCATGGGAAATAGATGGTGAAAAAGCATGGAGTAAGGAGATGGAATGTCTTGTGCCAAGAAGAGAAAAGATACCAGTGTCACTTGATCTTAAGAGAAGCTAACTTTCCCCACATTCTAACAAGGGTAGGAGAAGAAAAATCACAAGATATTATTTGGGCCAACTGATATTCCAGCTGCATTTATCTGTAGTGGTATTGGTAGTGATGGGCTACACTGGGTGAGGTGAAGAAGAATGAAAGAGGGGAAAAATCAAAAGGAAGATCTATTTCAACACCCACAGATCAAGTACCATGGATTCTGCCACAATGGGAATTTGATCCTATTGATCCTATTGAGGACATATGAGAGAATGCAAGTGGGAGAGTGAGAAATGAAGGCAGACTGATTGAATACAACTCAAAAAAAAAAAAAAACAATCAAAGAGAGAGGGTATAGAGAGAATAGCTAAACAAGGAGATCTCGTAGAAAAGGTTAGATTCAAAACAGCTAAATATAGAAAGAGCACTCATTTTTAAGTCAGAGACATATTACGGACTAATGGATTTAGGTGTGAGGGAGCACCTTTTATTGACCTGGGTTAGGCCCATTAGGATGGCTTATTCTGGTTTTAAAAGATCAAATTTCAAGGTGGCCCCTAAAAAATACTGAGTAATTTTTTTTCACTGGACTGTACAAATGTGATTATTTACAACACTATATTTAGTGACTGGATAAATTTTAGCTCACATAAATTATAGGGTAGATAAATATTGAAGAAAAATTTAAGTTAGGCTAGGTTTAAAGGGAAATTCTTGCTTCTTTCACTGAGGTTCATAAACTTGAACTTTGAAGACCACATAATGATGGCAAATTTTGCTAAGGGGGAAAAAGGTATTCAATGCAAATCAAATCTCCACATGGAATTCATTGCTCTTCTATCCTTTTTCTATTTCTCCACTCACATGAATATTACCCTAGCATAGGACTTCATCATTTCTTGTTGAGACTACTACAGTAGCCTCCTAATTAGTATCCCTACCACCAGTGTCTCCTCTCTAATCCACACAGATGCCAAATTAATAATAATAATGTCAAAGTAATGTTTCTATAACAGTTTTGACCATGCCCCTTCTCTGCTCAAGCACTTTCCTAAGTGGTTCCCATCTATTTTCAAAATAAAAATCTCCCAATTTGTCACTTAAAATCCTTTATGATCTGGCTACAATTTTTCTAGTCAAAGTACTCCTTATGCCCCCTCACACACTCTATATTCAAAAAGGCCTCCTTATTGTTTGTCCACATATACAATACCATACTCTCCCTCTATAGCACAGAATGCTCATTTTCATTCACCATTACCTCTTAGAATCCCTCTCTCCATTCAAAGTTCAGTTCAAGTGTCATCTCCAAAATCCTTTGCTTGATACTTCAAATATTACCACCCCACAGAAATTATTTTGCATATATTATTTTCTCACCTGGGTACATGTTGTTTCCACCATGTATAAAATAAGCTCCTTGATGGTAGAGGCAATTTTGATTGTTGTATTTGTATCCCTAACTTGGCAGAGTGTCTGCTGCTTGATAAATGCTTACTTCATGAATCAAGGTTATTTTTATATCGCCAATTAAGCACCTTCTATCCCCTATGAGGGTAAGCATGTTGTGGTGGGTACGTTTGGAGCCAGAAGAAAATGAATTCAAGTCCTTCCTCTGACACATATTCGATGTGTGACTCTAGACAAATCGATTAAATTCTCAGTGCTCTAGAGGCAGCTGTATAAGACTGTGAGTTGGGGCGGCTAGGTGGCGCAGTGAGTAGAGCATAGGCCCTGGAGTCAGAAGGACCTGAGTTCGGATCTGGCCTCAGACACTTAACGCACACACAAACAAAAAAAACCTAGCCATGTGACCTTGAGCAAGTTACTTAACCCCAACTGCCCTCCAAAAAGAAAAAAAAAAGACTGTGAGTTGCAAAGAAGAAGCCAACCTATATTGGGAGAAGGCATTTCTCAACAAGGAGCTCCTTATAACAGTGAAATCACAGGTCTAGTTCCTATCCCTCTCCCGTATAGTACAAATGGATTAAAAAATATGAAGGTAGAAGGGAAAGAGTGAAAAAGCAAAGGAGAAGGAAGACAAAAGGCTATATGTGCCACCTCCTAGATGAAGACAAGTAGCTAGATTTCAGAAAAGCAAAATCAGGTACTCAAAGCTCTCCCCTGTATTGATAAATACATTACCTGAGCATGACATCCCCTACATCCTTATAACATGTGTAGAAATGAGCAACAGAGTAAGATTAGGATCCAGTTTTGATGTAGAGAAACGGTAAAAAGGAAAGATACTGCTTTTGCTAACCTTCCCCATCACAACGAATAATGTGATAAGTCCCTGGTGATGAGTTCCTCACCTTCAGCAACAGTAAGTAGGTTCCCCAGTTCTGCTGAGGAATGGTACTGTACAGGCTCAGAATTCCGGACATTTGCCAGTGGCAAAAAAGGATCATAATCGGAAGATGAAAGGTCAGCCAGAGTCAACGTGTAGTGACTTTGTTGGGTATATGTGCTTGAGCCAGAAACACAACAATGCAAAACCTATAAGAATATAATAGAAAATGGGATTACAAATGTGATACAAAACAAAAAAACAACAAATTAAAAGGTCATCAGGTGGGCAATTTATAACAATTAGAAAGGCCTCATTTTAACCTTGTGAAATTATCTTGTGACAAGTACAGCAAAATCAAAGGAAAACAAAATTAAATGACAAGTTATCCTTATATGGCACCAAAAGCACATTCTTGAGCAAAAAGATTCTTTTGCCTACAAGAGGGTAATAAGAGCAGAAATGAATACTGAGAGGGAACAGATATGTAGTACCTGTGTGCTACAAAAAGAAATTATCCATAAGTTGGGAATGGAGCTGGGTATTATCAAAGTTGAACTAAAGGAGATAAAAAGACCATGAGCCTTTCTAGTTCAGTTACAGTCAAAGAAACATAATGATATCCATTGTGAGCCAGTATATACATACTTTATGACACCAAAAAAAGTGGCATAAACTAAAAAGACACTAATCTAAAATACAAAATGGACCAGTCCTCTGATCAACACATGATTAAATGCCCTGAACAGCAAGTGTTATTTAGAAAATGGGAATAATTAAAGTTGTTCTCTTTTTTGTGCTTCTGTATATATGTAACCATGAAAACACCACATACACAAAATCATTTTGAGTACTGGGTAGGCATATAGATGATAATTTTGATATTTCCTCTTTTAAATTCTAAAATAAAGTAAGTAAATAAACTTATTTTTTGCATAAAGTTTGAAAAGATACGTAACACTTTAAAAGATGCTAAAGAAACATTCATTTTTAATTTAAATACAGTAATTAAGATATTCTTATCTAAAACAGTTCCTCATTATAAGACTGATGATGTGCTACCCATATTCTTTGGAGAATTTGGATAGAGAATTTTGCAACTAACTAAAATAATAAGAACAGCAATGGGTAAAGTATAGCCAAGAAGGCAGTGTAATGCTGTTAAAGCAACACTTATTAGCATATGTAATTCATTTACTATCATTGAAAAGTCATTATTTTTAGTTAAAATGAAAGAAAATCTATCCAATTAAAATAAACTGGTATCAAGGCCAATTCTGCCCAAAAAAGTAATCAGTCATGTCATTAAAGCTATCTTACAAGCAAAATATTATTTTAGAGAAATAACAATTGAGCACTTAGATAGTGCCTTGTACATAAAGGTTTAATAAATGCTTGTTTACTTAAAGCAATGTAAAATATTGCTTCATTTAGGTAACTTTGTATCAAAGATTTAAGTTTATGTCCATTATAACCACAGGAACAATAGGGAATTAATAAAATTCTAATTTAATTAATCTCTTTCTAATTTAATTTTTGAACATTTAGGTAAAAAAAATCATTTCAATATTTTTTATCTTCTCCTTAAAACATATCAACTAAAATGAGCATTTCAATAGCCAGTCAGTCAGTTAATAAATATTTATTAAGTGCCTAGTATGTGCTAGACACTTTGCTGAGCACTGGGGATACAAAAAAAGGCAAAGACAGCCCTTGACCTCAAAGAGCTCACAATCAAATGGAGGCAACAACATGTAAACAAATATGCACAAATAAGTTACATAAAGGATAAATCAGAAATAAACAACAGAGGGACAGAACTAGGATTAAGAGATATTAGGCTCTAGAAGGTAGGAATTTAGCTGGAACTTGACGGAAGCTCAGAGGCAAAGATGTGGAGGGAGAACATTCCAACAATGGGAGGTTCTGTGTTATGTCATGGAGTGCAGCTAAAAGGAGAAAATCATCAACTCACCCTATAAATGTAATCTAGTAAGGGGGCTCTAGATGAATGCTGATCTTCCACAATAGTAGATACTTGATGCATCAGGGTTTTCATTGGCAATGCCATGCACCAATCCAATAAGCAGAGCAAAAGAGAAACAATAAACTGAAGGAAGAAAGAGGCAATTATTTATGACACAATTCTTGTCCTGCTTCAGCATAAATAATGATGCATTTGTATCCAGCTGTAGAAAATCTTTTATAGATATATTAGTATCACCTACCTTTTTATCTGTTTCTACTGAAGAGTACTCAGCACTTGGTAAAAGAAATGCAATTGTGGCCACAAGGATCTGCAAACCAGAGTGACAATTTAGAATTAGAGGTTAAAATACATCCTCACAACAAAACCTAACTGCTTAAATTCCTGCCAAACTTACTTCCACCGGAAGAAAGTTACACAAGCAAGAAGGGAATTTAGGGAATGCGTATAATCATGAGAATTGGTAACAGACAAAAGTAGAATGTAGATCCATGTTCAGTCAACTTCAGTGCTACTCCATTTCTTTAAATAAAGACAAATCACAAAAGGAAATTTGTAGGATAGCACAGCAAAGGCAGTAATCCATGCTGCTAAATGTACCCGCTTCATAACTTCTACCTCCAAACTTGTAACACTAATGAAAAAAAAGAGTTAAAAATTATACAAGATCATGAAAATGCCTTTTTAAAAATCTGCTATTTCGAGATTCCCCCCAAATTATGTAAAAGGGGACTCTGAACAACTTCTGGAGCCCCAGCACCCACAGAACGACACAGAGAAGCTAACCTCCCATTGAGGACAGCCCAGCAGCCCTGCAGGAAGGACCAGCGCAGCGGTCTGGGAGCTGGCAGTGCACAGCGTGCGCAGAGCCGAGCTGGAGCTGAGGTCCCCGTGAGCCGAGGTTTTAGCCCCAGGGCGGCAGGGCCAGCAGCCGGCTGGAGGAACACCAGTAGCTGTGGCGACTCCAGAATTATCAACATAGACATGCCTAGGACAAAGTAAGAGGTTATTGTCCTATGGACTTTGGGACCTGTATTGGGGGAATGCGTCAGCTTCCTCCCCTGGGGGCTAGAAGCCGCTGAGGAGACACTCCATTTTGTAGTTTTCAGACTCAGCTCCACCTCCTAGCCTGCAATTAATTGTAGGGAGATCCAGCGATCAGTCTTGGGGAGTAATCGCTCTTGCTTTAACCTCCCTGGATCTGGATTGTGTTCTAGGGTGGAAGTCGTGGGTGGGTTTACAGCTTGCCAGAAACGGAAGTTGCCCCCCACACATTCGGGACGAATATTCCTCTATCTGGCCTTAAAGCCATAGTGTGGCAACAAGCCCAAAAGTCAAGTAATTAAGTGGCAACATGCCAAGGGAAAGGAAACAGAAAAATGCAACCCTAGACTCCTATTTTGGGGGCATAGAGCAGGAAAAGGACTGTGAGGTCAGAAGTCCTGCTCCAAAAGCCCCAGGGGAAAACATGAGCGGGTTGCAGGCCATAGAGGACCTTAAGAAGGACTTTAAAAATCAAATAAGAGAAGTGGAGGAAAAATTGGAAACAGAAATGAGAAGGATGCAGGAAAAGTATGAAATGAGGGTCAACAGCCTGACTGAGGAAAACAACACCTTAAAAAATAGACTAACTCAAATGGCAAAGGAGGCCCAAAAGGGCAATGAGGAGAAGAATGCCTTAAAAAGTCAAATTTGCCAGATGGAAAAAGAATCTCAAAAGTTCACTGAGGAGATTCATTCCTTCAGAGTGAGACTGGAGCAAATGGAAGCTAATGACTTTATGAGAAATCAAGATGCTGTTAAGCAGATCCAAACAAATGAAAGATTAGAAGGCAATGTGAAATATCTCATGGGAAAAACCACTGACCTGGAAAATAGATCCAGGAGAGACAATTTAAAAATTATTGGACTACCTGAAAGCCATGATCAAAGAAAGAACCTAGAAATCACCCTTCAAGAAATTCTCAAGGAAAATTGCCCTGATGTTTTAGATCCAGAGGGCAAAATAGAGGTTGAAAGAATCCACAGATCACCTCCTGAAAAAGATCCCAAAAAGAAAACTCCCAGGAATATTATAGCCAGGTTCCAGAATCCCCAGATCAAGGAGAAAATACTACAAGCAGCCAGGAAGAAACAATTTCAATATTGTGGAAACACAATCAGAATAGCCCAGGACCTGGCAGCTTCTACACTGAGGGATTGAAGGGCATGGAATATGATATTCCAGAGGGCAAAAGAACTGGGAATGAACCCAAGGGTCACCTACCCAGCAAAACTGAGTATTTTGTTTCAGGGGAAAATATGGTCATTCAGTGGAATAGAGGACTTTCAAGCATTCCTGAGGAAAAAACCAGAATTGAATAGAAAATTTGACATCCAGACACAAGAAGGAAGAGATGCCTGAGGAGGTAATCAGTGAAAAGAAATCAAAAGGAACTTTTCAAAGTTGAACTATTTACATTCCTATATGGAAAAGCAATAACTGACTGATGATATCTTTCTCACTACGAAAATAATGGAAGAAGGGTGTGTGGTCATATGAGTACATATGTGAATGTGTGTTTAGATGGTTACAGTTATATATGGATAGAGGACATAGGTTGAATTTGTTGGGAAGGGAGAATACTCAAGGGATGAAATTATGAGGTGAGAGAGGAAAGTGGCAAGAGGAGATGGGGAGAGACAGGGTAGGGTATAGGATAAACTATCTTATGTAGAAGAAGCAAGGGGAAGTGGTTGTAAGGGGGGGAAGAAAAGGAAGGCAAAAAGACAAAACCACATTCTCATTGAATTTGGTTCAGGGAGAGAATGACATACATGCTAAATGGGATATCTCAACCTGCAGCAGAATAGGGGGAAGGGGGATGAGAGGAGGGAAGATGGATGGGAGGGCATCCTTGGGGGGAGGGGTGGTTGGAAGTACCCACTATAGAAGAGGGACAGGATCATGTGGGGAATGGACCAGGTGGGGGTGGGATGAGTGGGAGGGAATTGTAAGCAGCCTTGTACAGTATATCTACTATGATAATGTTTTGCATAGCTAGACATGTACAACATATACTGAATTACTTATCTCCCCAGAGGGAATGGGTGACAAGGGAAGAAGGAAAAAAGAAAAAAAAATCTGCTATTTCTCTTGAAAAATTATCACCAGAACCTAATATTTTTATTTTTGATACTCAAGGCAATTTACTCTTTAAGCCATAGCTTCCTTTTGGCTCCTAACCCTACATACCAAAGAAGAGTAAAGTAAACTCATAACTGAAACTTGTCTCAGATAAGAGAGTATATATGTAATTTTCCTAGAGTCCAGCCCTCAGTTCTTTTTTCTCTTGTTTTATCATGCATTCCCACACTGACAGAACTCAGAACTAGATGTCTAGGGACGGTGTTTCCATACATATTGAATCTTCTTAGTACATTGCATCATGTAGCAATTACCAGGAACCAACAAATTCTGGAGTTGCTGTTTACTACAAGGAACCTGAAGGAAATGGGTTTTTGAATTAGAGGATATTTGTGCAGATTAAGCATAAATGTAGCTAGTCACTAATGAACTGCACATTTCTACCCACTAATTATTAATGTTAGCATGGAGTTTAACATTTTTACCAGTGACTTGATTAACGGCACATATTGAAGGTGTATCAAGTTTTGCAGACACAAAACAGCTGGGAATGATAGCTAACATACTGAGTTATAGGATCTAAAAAGATCTTGGCAGGTATATGGCCAAACTGAGCAAAATAAAATTTAATTGGGAGGGCGGAGCCAAGATGGCGGAGTAGAAACAGCTTGTCCAAGCCTCTCTGCCCCCAGATTCCCCACAAACTATGTAAAAAAGGACTCTGAACAACTTCTGGAGCCCCAGCACCCACAGAACGACACAGAGAAGCTAACCTCCCGCTGAGGACAGCCCAGCAGCCCTGCAGGAAGGACCAGTGCAGCGGTCTGGGAGCCGGCAACACGCAGAGCGCAGGAGCCCAGCCAAGCCAAGCCCAGGTCCGCGTGAGCCGAGGTTTTAACCCCAGGGCGGCAGGGCCAGCAGCCAGCTGGAGGAATCCCAGAACACCAGGAGCAGTGGCGACTCCAGAATTATCAACATAGACATGCCTAGGACAAAGTAAGAGGTTAGCGTCCTATGGACTTTGGGACCTGTATTTGGGGAATGCGTCAGCTCCCTCCCCTGGGGGCTAGAAGCCACTGAGGACAAACGCCATTTTGTAGTTTTCATAGGCATTTCCGGCTCCCAGCCTACAAATCGTAGGGAGATCCAGCGATCAGTCTTGGGGGGTAATCGCTCTTGCTTTAACCTCCCTGGATCTGGATTGTGATCTAGGGTGGAAGTTGTGGGTGGGTTTACAGCTTGCCAGAAACGGAAGTTGCCCCCCACACGTTCGGGACGAAAATTCCTCTAGCTGGCCTTAAAGCCATAGTGTGGCAACAAGCCCAAAAGTCAAGCAATTAAGTGGCAACATGCCAAGGCAAAGGAAACAGAAAAATGCAACCCTAGACTCCTATTTTGGGGGCATAGAGCAGGAAAAGGACTGTGAGGTCAGAAGTCCTGCTCCAAAAGCCCCAGGGGAAAACATGAGTGGGTTGCAGGCCATAGAGGACCTTAAGAAGGACTTTAAAAATCAAATAAGAGAAGTGGAGGAAAAATTGGAAAGAGAAATGAGAAGGATGCAGGAAAAGTATGAAATGAGGGTCAACAGCCTGACTGAGGAAAACAACACCTTAAAAAATAGACTAACTCAAATGGCAAAGGAGGCCCAAAAGGGCAATGAGGAGAAGAATGCCTTAAAAAGTCGAATTTGCCAGATGGAAAAAGAATCTCAAAAGTTCACTGAGGAGATTCATTCCTTCAGAGTTAGACTGGAGCAAATGGAAGCTAATGACTTTATGAGAAATCAAGATGCTGTTAAGCAGATCCAAACAAATGAAAGATTAGAAGGCAATGTGAAATATCTCATGGGAAAAACCACTGACCTGGAAAATAGATCCAGGAGAGACAATTTAAAAATTATTGGACTACCTGAAAGCCATGATCAAAGAAAGAACCTAGAAATCACCCTTCAAGAAATTCTCAAGGAAAACTGCCCTGATGTTTTAGATCCAGAGGGCAAAATAGAGGTTGAAAGAATCCACCGATCACCTCCTGAAAAAGATCCCAAAAAGAAAACTCCCAGGAATATTATAGCCAGGTTCCAGAATCCCCAGATCAAGGAGAAAATACTACAAGCAGCCAGGAAGAAACAATTTCAATATTGTGGAAACACAATCAGAATAGCCAGGACCTGGCAGCTTCTACACTGAGGGATCGAAGGGCATGGAATATGATATTCCAGAGGGCAAAAGAACTGGGAATGAACCCAAGGGTCACCTACCCAGCAAAACTGAGTATTTTGTTTCAGGGGAAAATATGGTCATTCAGTGGAATAGAGGACTTTCAAGCATTCTTGAGGAAAAAACCAGAGTTGAATAGAAAATTTGACATCCAGACGCAAGAAGTAAGAGATGCCTGAGAAGGTAATCAGGGAAAAGAAATCAAAAGGAACTTATCAAAGTTGAACTATTTACATTCCTATATGGAAAAGCAGTATCTGTGACTGATGATATCTTTCTCACTATGAAAATAATGGAAGAAGGGGGTGTGGTCATATGAATACATATGTGAATGTGTGTGTATATGGTTACAGTTATATATGGATAGAGGGCATAGGTTGATTTTGTTGGGAAGGGAGAGTACTCAAGGGATGAAATTATGCGGTGAGAGAGGAAAGTGGCAAGAGGAGATGGGGAGAGACATGGTAGGGTAAACTATCTCATGTAGGGGAAGTGGGTGCAAAGGAGGGGGAGAATAAGGAAGGCTAAAAAGGCAAAACCACATTCACATTGAATTTGGTTCAGGGAGAAAATGACATACATACTAAATGGGATATCTCAACCTGCAGCAGGATAGGGGGAAGGGGGATGAGAGGAGGGATGATGGATGGGAGGGCATCCTTGGGGTGAGGGGAGGTTGGAAGTACCCACTATAGAAGAGGGACAGGATCATGTAGGGAATGGACCAGGTGGGGGGTGGGATGAGTGGGAGGGAATTATAAGCAGCCTTGTACAATATATCTACTATGATAATGTTTTGCATAGCTAGACATGTACAACATATACTGAATTACTTATATCCCAAGAAGGAATGGGTGACAAGGGAGGAAGGAAATGGATCTGAAATTCAAGGTCATAACATTAAATGTTTCAAATATATATATAAATACTATTATTAATACTCTTTTGCCTATAATTGGGAGATAAGATGTGCAGGCATTGGGACACAAAGATTCATCTTCCTCTAATGGAAAAGTCGATGGGGGTATGGGAGAAGGTATGGGAGAGAGCAGATTGGAGGAAGCGATATCTTGTGGGACTGCTATTCTGGGAGGTTGGGTAGGGAATAATGGGGGAAATGATTGTAACTCAAAATCTGGCGGAAATGAATGATGTAAAACAGAAGTTAATAAAGTATTTGTTTAAAAAAAAAAAAATTATTGGACTACCTGAAAGCCATGATCAAGGAAAGAACCTAGAAATCACCCTTCAAGAAATTCTCAAGGAAAATTGCCCCGATGTTTTAGATCCAGAGGGCAAAATAGAGGTTGAAAGAATCCACAGATCACCTCCTGAAAAAGACCCCAAAAGAAAACTCCCAGGAATATTATAGCCAGGTTCCAGAATCCCCAGATCAAGGAGAAAATACTACAAGCAGCCAGGAAGAAACAATTTCAATATTGTGGAAACACAATCAGAATAGCCCAGGACCTGGCAGCTTCTACACTGAGGGATCGAAGGGCATGGAATATGATATTCCAGAGGGCAAAAGAGCTGGGAATGAACCCAAGGGTCACCTACCCAGCAAAACTGAATATTTTGTTTCAGGGAAAATATGGTCATTCAGTGGAATAGAGGACTTTCAAGCATTCTTGAGGAAAAAACCAGAGTTGAATAGAAAATTTGACATCCAGACGCAAGAAGTAGAGATGCCTGAGAAGGTAATCAGGGAAAAGAAATCAAAAGGAACTTATCAAAGTTGAACTATTTACATTCCTATATGGAAAAGCAATATCTGTGACTGATGATATCTTTCTCACTATGAAAATAATGGAAGAAGGGGTGTGGTCATATGAATACATATGTGAATGTGTATGTATATGGTTACAGTTATATATGGATAGAGGGCATAGGTTGAATTTGTTGGGAAGGGAGAATACTCAAGGGATGAAATTATGAGGTGAGAGAGGAAAGTGGCAAGAGGAGATGGGGAGAGACATGGTAGGGTAAACTATCTCATGTAGGGGAAGTGGGTGCAAAGGAGGGGGAGAATAAGGAAGGCTAAAAAGGCAAAACCACATTCACATTGAATTTGGTTCAGGGAGAAAATGACATACATACTAAATGGGATATCTCAACCTGCAGCAGGATAGGGGGAAGGGGGATGAGAGGAGGGATGATGGATGGGAGGGCATCCTTGGGGTGAGGGGAGGTTGGAAGTACCCACTATAGAAGAGGGACAGGATCATGTAGGGAATGGACCAGGTGGGGGGTGGGATGAGTGGGAGGGAAGTATAAGCAGCCTTGTACAATATATCTACTATGATAATGTTTTGCATAGCTAGACATGTACAACATATACTGAATTACTTATCTCCCAAGAAGGAATGGGTGACAAGGGAGGAAGGAAATGGATCTGAAATTCAAGGTCGTAACATTAAATGTTTCAAATATATATATAAATACTATTATTAATACTCTTTTTGCCTATAATTGGGAGATAAGATGTGCAGGCATTGGGACACAAAGATTCATCTTCCTCTAATGGAAAAGTCGATGGGGGTATGGGAGAAGGTATGGGAGAGAGCAGATTGGAGGAAGCGATATCTTGTGGGACTGCTATTCTGGGAGGTTGGGTAGGGGAATAATGGGGGGAAAATGATTGTAACTCAAAATCTGGCGGAAATGAATGATATAAAACAGAAGTTAATAAAGCATTTGTTTAAAAAAAAAATTTAATTGGGATATAGTCTTTCAATTGGATTTTTATAAAAATCGATGGCATTAGAACAAGATAAGCAGAAACATATCCAGATAAAAGTTCAGCTGAAAAATATATGAAAGATTTTCTGAAATATAAATTCAAACTGATTCAACAATGTGATGAGAGGTAAGAAAGTTAATGCAATATTAAACTGTATTATATAGCTTCAAGGGAGAAAGAAGAATTTATTCTGCTCTAACCTGCCCTGGTCAGAGAGCATCAGGAATATTGGGTTGGATTCTGGGCATCACATTTTAGGTGGAACATTATTAGTTGGGGAGTATTCAGAGGAGGGAAGTCAAGAGTGAAGAGCTTATAGGAATTTTTAATGAGGAAAGGAAAAGATTTGAGGGGACATGGTAAGTATTTAAGTATTTTAAGATTTGTCAGATGGAACAGTGATTTGACTTCTGCTACGTCACAAAGGGAAGAACTAGATGCAATGGGGAAAGGTGTGAAAAGGTGTATGTAGGCAGATATAAAGAAAACCTTGCTAACAATTAGAGGCACAAAAGTTAAATGGGTTCTCTCAAGATCATTAGAAGCCATCAACCAAAGGCTGTATGACCACTTTTTTATGTGGTAGAGAAATTTCTTTGTCAAGAATGGGTTGGACTATATAGCTATTGAGGTCCTTCCCAATTTGAAAAATCCATATTTCTTAATTAATCCTATTATAATGAAGTAAGCAAATTTATAACAAGAAATTTTTTCCAAGGAGTAATCAAAGAAAAAAATGAAAATCTATATCCTTTGGACAATAATGCATCTTCTCAAGTAGAGGCACCCAATCAGTTGCTTATTCCTTGCTGTCATTATCTAAACTGTTTTCAGTGAGTATAAGGATGTATTTACAAAGATATATTTTAGCTGTCTTTTAAATTTTACTAGCACAAGAACTGCCTTCTACCACTGACTACTTCCTTTATTATTAATTAGAATCAAATTGAGTTAAAACCTAATGAATTTTAATTATTTTATGTTTATATGTATGTATACACACATATATGCTTATTTATTGACTTATGCTATACAATAGTAGAAAGGGCTGTCCCAGGAGACATCAGGCTCCCTCTCTCAAAGTCTTCAGGCAAAGGATAGATGACCACTATTGATGTATGTTGTAGATGAAATTCTTTCTCTCGGCCTGACTAGGCCATCCATGATGTTTCTTCCATCTGAAAAAACATTTGATCCTTTTCTCCTCGACAGTTTGTATACCTTGAATACTACACTATATAAGGTAAAAAGTAAATAGTTACATTTTAACACTACAAAAAGTAGACCTACTTCAGTAATTTTCCGTGGCAGAGAGTTGTCATACTTCTGAAGCTTTTCCCAATAGGACACGAGCAACTGAAGAATATCACAAGCTACCTGAGCCACTATCTTATTAGGAAACTATAAAAGAAAACAAATACTAAAATCAGTATCACATAATTAAACACACACAAATGTAAACATATTAATGTTGGTGAGGATCTTTTTACCACTTAAGACATTTATTTATTTTCTGGCATAGAAGGAATAGGTTTATTCTTTTCCAACACTAATATTAATGTTTGCCCATAAAATAATGATGTTGGATATAAATTAGCTCTTTTTACTAGGTATATGTCTTGACCTCAAATTCTAAAATTAGATTGATATACTACCATATCATGTATGTAAAAATTTACATACTATCCTCTAACGCCAGGATTCTTAAACTTTTCTATGTCATAGTCCCACTGAATAATCTGGGGAAGCCTAAGAATTACTTACTTCTCAGAATGTTTTTTAATCCATAAAATAAGATAAATAAGATGACAAAGGCAAGCCTTTAGGTTGAAATTTAGTTAAGTTTAAAAAACAATATAAGGTCATGTGCCTCAGGCTAAAAACACTTGCATTAATTACAAGTAAATCACATATGAAAATTTAACTGCATAGTTCCTAAATACACCAAAATACTTATATTAGCACTTTTTGTGAGAGCAAAAAAATTAGAAAAAAAAAATAGCAGCCCATTTCTACAGATAGGCTACATAACCTGAGGTACATAAATGTAATGGAATATACTGGGATGTAAGAAATGATAAATATGATGAAAACAGAGAAGCTTGGAAAGACTTATATGAACTGGTACAGAGTCAAATAACAGAGCCAAAAAGCAATATATACAATAACTACATCAATGTAAAGACAAAAAAACAACAACAACAACAACAACCGAGAACAATTAAAAGTGAACATTGCAAAATTACAAAGAATAAGCTTGGCTCCGAAGAAGAGATGAGAGAAGAAATTCCCAATTCACTCCTTTATAAAAGTAAGAGGTCCACAGGTGTGGCACACTTCATATATTTTAGATGTTTTTTAATGTATCAGTTTCCTATTTTTTTTCTTTAAAATGTTTTGTTTTGTTTTGTTTTAATATTGGGATGGTTCTTTTAGAGAGGGCAAGGAAAATTTTGGTAACATAAAAAAATTTTTTTTAATTTTTTAAAGGAAATTAACTATAAAACTCAAATGCCTTATCCAAAAATACATAGTTGAAAACTTAGGCTTAATGAAATAATATTACAAAGTCAAATTGGTTCTAGAAAAATAATGAAATGTATTATCCCTGTAACTCAAATCTGAATATATACACTGATTCCTTATAAATTATATAGCAAGTAATTTAACTCACTAACCTCATTAGATTAAAAAAAAAAACCTCAGAAAATAGAATTTCATAACTAGACTCCTTTAAGTCATATTATTTATACTTCCTTGGGCTTAAGCATTTGTGTAAAAATATAGCCAGGGCTTTCTAGAAGAGGTATATACATCTATTTCTAAATATAGGGAACCCTTCATACCCTGAATTTCAGTCTCACATTTCCATATGCCCGCTCAGTATCTCCAGTCTCATAGGAATCTCAGATTCAATATGTCCAAAATAGGAATCCCTATCTTTTACCCATAAATTTACCACTTCTCCTTATGTACTTATTTTCTGTTGTGAGACCATCCTTCCTGTCATCCAGGTTTGTAATCTAAGAATTATCACCAACTTTTCACATTCGCTTACACCTCACATCCATTCCATTGAAAAGTCTTCCCAGTTCCAACCCTTTGATATCTTGCTCCCACATCCCCTACTGTCTACTCACATCACAATACTTATCCAGGCTTATATTACTTCTACTATGGACTATTGTAATACTTACTAATTGCTTTCTCTTCTGCATCCATTAATTTACTTTTCTAAGTCATACTCCATACAGCTGTGAAATTGATATTCCTAAAACTTCAGGTCCAATCGCACTGCTCTCCTATTTCAAAATCTGTTGGTTGGTATTCAAAACCCTTCATAACCTGCTCCCTCCCTCCCCTTCCATTTTTCTTACACCTTATACCCTACCAAGTATTCTCCAATCAAAATACACTGGCTTCCTTACAGTTTCATAAACAAAATGTTTCATAATCACAAGACTCTGGGCATTTTCACTAGCTTTCCCTGATTCCTGGAATTCTCTCCCTTTTTATGTCCATCTCTTGGCTTCTTCAAGTTCCAGCTAAAATCCAGCCTCCTGCAGATAGCTTTTATGATCTCTAATTTATCTGGTATATATCTTGCTTGTACATGGTTTTTAAACCTCATTATGAGCAGATTATTTTGTGTCTTTCATTATAGCCACAATGCTTAACATAGTACCTGGCACATAGTACGTGATTAATAAATGCTTACTGACAGACTGACTGGTTTTTTTTATTACCACTAGAATCTCTTTGCAATCTGATTCTATCTTTCAAGTTTGATCAAATATTACTTCCCTACACAATTCTACATTCCAACCAAAGTAGCCAAATTGTTTTCCCTTACACAATATTCTGTCCACCACTACCATGTCTTTCCAGGCTGTCCCATATAGCCTAAAATGCTTTCCCTTCTCATTACCTCTTAGAAACTCAACTGCCACCCCCTTCAAGAGACCTTTTCTGATTCCTGCCCCGCCTCCCAGTTCCTAGTCCCAATGTCTGATCATTATTTATTTTGTAACATGGATGGATGGATGGATGGATGAATGGATGGATGAATAGACAGACAGAATCCCCCATAGTAAAATTTAAGTTCACTGAGGGTACAGATTATCTCACTTTTGTTATTTGAATTCCTGCACCTCACAGACTATACTGTAGGAGATTAATAAATGCTTCTTGATTCTTGGTAGAATGACATGTTCCCCCATCTACCTCTTCCCCTCTCCAAAAGCTTACATTTTGGTAAGTAGTTTAAGTTATACATAGTACTGACTTCATATTAGTTTGTTAGAAATAGAAGTGAAATAAAATGGAAAAAAAAACAACTTAGTACCTCCATTTTATGGATGAGAAAATTGGGAATCAGACTTGGGATAATTTGACAAAAGTTACATAGCTACTAAGAGGAAGTCTTGGGAGGGGAAACAGCTCTCAGGCTCTCAGTTCTGTGGTCTAAATTACATCCCCATGTCCATATCCCCGAGTGTGTCACACACACACACACACACACACACACACACACACACACACACACACCCCACACACACATTTCCTATAAAGACACAACTTTCTTTCATTTTTTTCATTATGATGCTTATCAAAGGTAAGGGAACTGAAGGTTCTGGAATATCTTGGACTGTCTCTGCTGGCTACAGCAGGCCCCAGGGACACTGGGTGTCAATGAGGGCTGTGATTCTCTTTAAACTCAGAGTTCTTATTTTTGCTAATTAAGTTTAGAACCCTGATGGGAGTTCTGGGGAAGACCAAATAGAACACCAATTTCACCCAAAACCCTCTTCCACCTAAGACCATTTAAGATAAGGCTATAGGATGCAAGCTGTATTCATGCAGATGATATTTTTTTTTTGCCAGTTATTTTTAAATAATTTGTTTAATGAAAAGGAATTAATGTTCTCTCCCTCCCAACTCACCACTTACTAGAAAATAGAAAAAAAGAAAAAACAATTCTTTAAAGAAATATGAATAGTCAAGCAAAATAAACACTTCATCATTAGTCCTCTGGAATCACTGTTGGTCACTGTGTTGTTCAGAGTTTATAAGTCTTTCAAAGTTACTTCTTTTTAACAAAGTTGCTGTTATTGCATAACTTTTTATCTTGGTTTTGCTCAATTAACTGTATCGGTCCATATAAGTCTTCTGAGGTTTCACTGAAATTATTTCCATAATCATTTCTTATGGCACAAGAATTACATAATACTTATATGCCATAATTTGTTCAAACATTCTACAAGTGATTGGAACCATGTAGTTCTAAATTCTTTGCAACTACAAAAAAAGCTGCTATAAATTCTTTGGTATAAATGGTTCTTTCATCTTTCTTTGATTTCCTTGTGATATAGGCCTAGTACAGGCACTGCTGGGTCAAAGGGTATGTTATTTGAGCATAGTTCCAAAATTCTCTTTTAATTATAATTGCTTTCACAGATTATCTTTCAATTGTATGAGAATGAGGAAATTATAATGCATGATGATCTATTTTATGAATGCTTGAGCCTCAAAAGTGTTGGCTACTTTTTGAAGAAAAAGGCAAGATTTTTAAAATGTCATTGATGATGACTAAAGAACATATGAAGAGAACAAAATTATCTGTCAATAAAAATCAAATATCTGGGGCAGCTAGGTGGCACAATGAGTAAGAGTGCTGGCCCCAGAGTCGGGACGACCCGGGATCTGTTCCAGCCTCAGGAAATTGGCACCCACACATAAAAATAACTAGCCATATAACCTGGAGCAAGTTACTTAACCCCAATTGCTTTAAAAAAAAAAATCAAATATCCAAGGCTTTTAATGCACCTGTAAAAATGTAGAATATTGAGACATTTTTATATAAAACATGTGAAAACCTATGTAAAGCATAATTTTTCTAAATATCAAATTTGTTAACCCTGTAATTCAATATTAATTAATAAAATATTTTAAAGATATAAAATACAAATCCATCCTCAGACACTTAACATAAAAACTAGCCGTGTGACCTTGGGCAAGTCACTTAACCCCAATTACCCTCCAAAAAGGGGGAAAAAAGATATAAAATAGAAGAAGATATATATTTTATTAGGAAAAAGAATGTAAGCTCCTTGAGACCAGCCAATTACTATTTGAAATTTATCTTTGTAGCTGCAAAAACCAGCATGGCACTTTACATATAAAAGAGACTTAATGTTTCTTGAAGAAAACTGAGACATACTACTACTAAATTTTATTTGTAATTTTAAAATGAGTTATTTCATAAAAGAATTCTAATTCTCATAATGTAACATAGAACTTTTCAATAATTATGTTTGAAAAGATACAGAACTCTACTTTTGTAGGCTTATTTTCTTAATCTCTTCACAATCTGGCTTCCACTTGCCTCTCCAGATTTATATCCTATCTCTCCCGCTGGTGTACTCCTAGTTCAGGTCAAACTGGACTGTGAGCCAGTCATGTCATTCTAGCCCTTTCCTTTGGCCTGGGTATCCTTTAGAGCACACTCCAGGTGTTGTCTCCAACAAGCAGAGTCTTTTCTGATTCTTCCAAGATTAGTGCTTACCCTTTCTTGAGGTTACTTTGTATTATTTTGTGCATATTTTATCTTAATTTAATTGTTGCAGATTTTAGTCTTTCAACAGAATGCAAGCCTCTGAAGGGCTTACTACAAATTTATAGTAGGTGTTTAACAAATGTTTGTTGAATTGAATTGCAATATGATAGTTTCAAAGTCAAGTTTTGTTAGCTAGTGATAATCCAAATTTAAGATCTTCAATTTGAGCTGCTCCATTTCTTTAGCAGCAAGAGACATATTCTACCTAACTCTCCCCCACCACACATACACCAAAAAGGAAAAAAAAGAAGTAAATTCTGCTATACTGACAATTCTTCCTTAACAAATTTGAAGTGGCTTCTAGAGCACATCGGTACTAGTCATAAGATTCTCATTCTATAATTTTTTTTAGTTCCAATACTATAATAAACTGAGCAAAAATTTTGAAATTCCACAATACGTAAAGATGTGTGCAGATGACTAATCTCAGCAAGAAAATCTCTAAATTATGATCACTTCACTCATATCTATACATAAAAAATTTTTCTGTTCTCTCTTTACTTCCCAACTGCTAAAAAGGAGTTAGGACGTCTCAATGTCCACACCATTGCTAATAAGAGCTTTACTTGCTGAGGAAGCAGTGAATGAAAGAATCAGAGTGCAAATATTAATGCCACTTCAGCTACCTTATGTGCTAGGCATGTTTTGTAGACTGTAGGGGAAGTATGAAAAAAATGAACAAGCAATACATTGGGAACTTAGTAGGAAAAAAATCAGACCCAATTCAAATTTCAAGTGCATTTTTAATACATGTAAAACATTTTAATCTTATGTTAAAATCATGAATGAATACCTTTAAAGTTACACCTATAACATTGATTGCAGCCTTGACTTCTGGATGGTTTGTACACTGAATAAGCTCTTCACATATCCAAAGTCCGAGGCAGCACACAGAAATACATCTTTATAAAAAGAAAAATTCCTTATGAAACTTGCAAAATATTACTGGAATATTTTAAATATATTTATATAAAATAAGAAACAGAAATAAAGTAGCCTTTGTAGGATGGTTTCCAAGATGGATATAAAATCTGGTTCCCTGTACCATGTAAATATTTAGTGAAAAAAAATGGCATATATACTTTGCTAATATTCACAACGCACAATTAAAATATTTTAACAGAAACGTATATTCAATATATTTTTGATATGTATGACAGAAAATTTAATTCAGATATAATTTCTTTCAAAATTCTCAAAAAGCTTCCTTTTTGGAAATTTTCATTTATGTGATATCTTCATAAACATTAAAACACTTTGTTCTCTTTAGACTCAAATTTTAAGGAAACTAGGATTTAAAGTACATTTCATGAGGTTATTACTTTTTAAAAGACACATAAGATATAGGAAAGCTTTTCCTTCAAACAATATTGTTCTTTAAAAATTGCTTGATTACCTACAAAAGCCATATCAATTCCTTTTGTTTAAAATCTTGATTTATTTTCTTTGTTAATAACTAGAAAATTTTCATATCAATACTGGATCTAATCTTCACCCTCACAAAGTAAATTCAAAGATTTGTTCTAAGACCTGATGACTTTCAGAATTACAAGAAACTTTAAACTATTATTTGGAAATCTATTAGTACATTTAGCCACTTTTTATCATGGACATTATTTATCTGCTGATTTATACACATGTCATATTTGAAAATGATAGATTATGTTTAGTTTTTGTATTGTTTGGAGTTTCTTTTCTTCACATTAATTGCTCATTAGACTTGACTTTCTTAATCAGCCATACCTTTACTTACATAAAGATATTAAAATTACCAAAACAGTCGAGAAATTCTTTTTAATACATTCCCCAAATATAAAGACAGTACAAACTTAAATTAAAAGCTTAAAGTGGTACAAAGAGCTTACAAAGCTAGCACCAATTCAGTTCCAACTATAGTATTATAAAAGGTTTGGATTGTACTTGTAACCCTGAACTTTTCCTTCTATATGTCACCCAGTAAATCTTTTTATCTAATTCACATCTTGTTTCAAAATCATTTTCATAGAACCCTTTCTGGTAATTTTATTAATTACTGTTTTAAAATCTTACTTTCTGGAAACAGTTCTATTTTCATTAAAAAATTATTTAATTTACTTCAACTCACACTCAAATTGTTCAACCCAGTAGAATCAAATCATTTAGAAACCTACTTAGCTTTTCATACAACTGCTATCCTTTTGTAAGTTTATGTAAAAATATTAAGAAATTTCTTTTATTTTTTACCAACAGTTTTAAATTCTTCAACAGAGAATATTCATTTCAATGCCAATACAAATATTTTTTACTATGAATGCCAATTGGTAATACCCACTGTCCTGCTTGCCACATATCATAAGCATAGGTTTCTCATTTTTTGGAACATTTGCATTAATCTGAGGCATAATAAGATTTAATACAACCCCAAAACTGTCCCTGAATTGTCAATGTGAAAATTTTTTAAATCTCTTTCACAGTAACATAATAAAAGAAAGCTTCACATCAGAACGTAACTCCTTTCCATGCCTATACCAAGGGTTATTTTCCTCTATTTCTCCCACCAGTCTTTCAGGAAGCTAAGTCCTAAAGTTATTCTGAACCCTACCCATATACTTCATTGGAACATCATGGATTCTATCTAATCATCTGAGATAGCATGTTATAGTAGATAAAGAGACACCCTCAGAGTAGGGATGACCTAGGTTCATGGCCTGCCTCTGAAACTTACTGGATCAATGACCCTTGGGTGGAGTCTTGAAGACTTGAAATTGACAGCTGCCAAACTGTGAAGGTCAGGAAGTTTTCTGACCAAAAGTTTTTTACACCAATTAAATAACAGATCAACTAAATCCAAATTGCCATTATTTGACAAAAAGTTTTCCCTACTATTTTAAACTATTTAATATTCATTTTAAATCTGATACTTTTTGCCTCACACTTTCCACAGAAATTTGAAAAGAAATATACATTGCATAAGGAGTATGAGGTTGAGTCTTTTGGCAGCAAGTTATTCTATCCTCCCAATTTCATCATTCTTGCCAATCTTTGCATTTAATAGTCCACACAAGTCCCAAACCACTAATGTTGAGGAAAACTCTCCCACTGGGTATATTCAGTAATCATTTTAAAAATTAATCTTTTTAGACTATCACTTAAAGTAAGACTCATCTTCTACTGCTCTGTGGATACATTTTGATCAGTTAGGACTTTTTATTTATTTATTCACTTATTTTGCAGTTCTCATCTCTACAATTAAAGACACATTTCCATCACTCTTGTTATTATGTCCTCTAGGCAAAAAAGGTTGTCTGAAGAAAGAAATGCTGTCATGTCATACTAATAAATGTTAGCCACAATGCTTAAGTAAATTATCCCAGAGTTGTTGTCTCTTCCAACTGTATTTCAATAAAATCTTTAGAAATATTACTCTCTTTCTTTATCCTTTAGTAATGAACACAAAGTATTACCTTACAGTTGATAGTTTTCTCATTAAGTTAAAGATTCTTTGAATACATTTAATACACAAGATAATGAAATATTATTTTCTTTAAATCATTCTTATTTGGAAAGGAAAAGATTAAATCACTTTCCTTTTCGTCAATTGTTTTAAAAATAAGACATGCAACAAGATAACATACAATTTTCAAAAGGGATATTAAATATTTTTAGATACAAAATTTTTAAATTTAACTTATTTGACTTATCAAAACAATGTTACAGGCCAAATGTGTTATATTTTTTAAAAAGTAACTGAAAATATTCTTGTCTATATTTAAATGATCTGATTTTAGGCAAACATGTTATTTCACATGAAATTTTTTACATGCTAATTTTCTATCTTAAAAGTCTAAAATAGTTTACCTTCTATTCAACATTTACCTTGCACCTTCACATGGCTCATCTGTTGCATTCTTCAGTAAAATATTTATGAGGTAATGCTAAAAACACAAAATAAAGGGAAATAAAAGCTTTGCATCAAAGAGTTTTGTTTATTTGTTTGTTTTGAATCATATACAATTGATTATTTTCCAGGCAACCACTAGCTACGAGAACATTGGGAATTTTAGAAAAAAATGCATGAAGGACTCAAGGTGGAAAAAATGATTTCAATATATAAATTTAAGCATGGCCTTAGAAAATGGGAGAGTAACAAAGGATGTAGAGATACAAATGTGTGAACAAATTTAGACTATAATAAAATTTAGGTGAGAAATATTGATTTCCCCACTAGATGAGGAAGAATTAATATATCGGTAAGAATTTATTATATTTACATAATCAAAGTTTTGGAGTATTTGTTTAAAGAGAAAATTACCTTTTAAGAGTAAGGAAAAAGCCTTCTCTTCAATGCCCAAAAAACAATTTGCTTTTTGTATATTTAAAACTATTTTTACTTTTGAAATTTTCTTCAAATATAAAAAGGTGAATATTTATCCTCAGTCAATTATGTTATTGATTTATTTGATTGCTGATACAGAGAGTCCAATTAGAGATGCCAAAGAAAAAGTATAATAGTCATGATCAAAGGACTAAAAAATAAAAGCTATGTAGAAAAAACATCTTCAAGTTTAACTAGCAATCACTACTTAAAACTGAAGAAAATGGCAACCTTACAAGTGTCATGAAACATTTCAGTATAAAACTGTTATTTAGCTTATTTTTAAAATTCTCCCCTTTTTCTGAGATAGTATGTAATTAAATCAAAACATGATAACAACATATCTAATTATGTTAATCAAAGGACACATTTTAGAAAATTTAGAAAGGGGTATTAATATTTTTATTTACTTTAATGTCTTCTGATCCAGTGCTGATTCCATCAATTTCAGGAACTGACTGAAGTAATGGTATTTTGGGGTAAATGTTGGGAAAGCAAACAAGAGAACCCAGAATGGTGTGAGCTTCTAAACGTGGGGCCTGTAGAAAGAAAAATAAATAAATATAAAATATAAATTTCCTAAGACTCAAGAATGAAAAGCCTTGAAAAATTTAATAAAATGAATTTTGTTTGTTCATAGATTTTTTCTTTTGGTAGGTTTTAGTTCCTATGCACCAACGATGACATGTTAAAATCAATCAAATATTTATTTATCTATTTTTGTTGAATCAAATATTTATTAAGTGCCTACTATGTGCTAGGCACTGTGCTAAGTGCTGGGGATACAAAAGACTATCTTTGCCCTCAAAGAGTTGACAATCTAGTGGAGAGGCAAAAGAAGTAAAAGATTATTCAAGTTATATATGACTAAAAAAGGAGATATGTCAGTTTTAGTGACAGAGATAGAGCCTTGGAGTCTTTCAGTCTTGGAACAAGGAAGATCTAAATTCAAGACCCACTACTAAAACCTATTAACTGTGGGACCCTGGAAAAATCACTTAATCTTTTAGTAACATAGGCCAAATTTGACACTTTTCATCTAGGTGATTTTCTAAGATGATTAGATGTAGAGAAGGTGCCAATTGAATTGATAATAGGAATTACTTCATTCAGGCCATCCCTATACCAATAAAAACACAGATCAAGTGACTACTCTTATTCTAAAGTACAACAGATATAAAACCCATGTATTGAATTAGTATCTATGAAATATTAAAAACAAAACAAAAAATAAAAAAAAGAGGTCGGGGGCAGCTAGGTAGCACAGTGAATAGAGCCCTGGCCCTGGAGTCAGGAGGACCTGAGTTCAAATCCAACCTCAGACACTTGACATACTTACTAGCCATGTGACCTTGAGCAAGTCTTTCAACCCTAATTGCCCTGCCCTCCTCCCTCCAAAAAAAAAAATAAGAGGTCACCTCCAGCATAGTTGGTTGCTTCATCTATGGATTTATGGAAATAAAAGGATGAGAATTACACAGTATAAGAAGATTTAGGAGGTTTTCAATCTGCATTAGTAGAATGGATTCCTTATAATAATAAGATCATGCATTTACTAAAGTCCAGACTACTAACCATTATACCTCATTAATTAACCTTAATAAATTGCTATGCTTGAAAATATTTATCCTTTGGTAGTAAATATTCTTGTGAGGATAAAATAATAATCTAAACCATGGGTGGGGAATCTGCAGCGTTCTAGGTCCTTGGGCACTACCTTTTGACTGAGTCCAAGTTTTACAGAACAAATCCTTTTAGTAAGGGGATCTGTTCTGAAGTTTGGATTCAGTCAAAGGGTCATACTTGAAGGCCTAGGAGACCATGTGTGGCCTGGAGGTTACAGGTTCCTCACCCCTGATCTAAACCAATCTTTAAGCAACAGATATACAGGCCATTACTGGGACCATATTCAAAAGCCTTTATCACTTGGTAGGATCTGGCACACTTTGTATTCTATTGTCAAAGTCTCTGAAAATTCAGAGCTGCCTCTGTATGATAAAAAAGTATCAGAGCAAGACCATATTCTTAATGGAAGAGTTCGATAACAGTATACTATTTTTTTTAAAGTATAGTATCTAGTTTTGTATGCTCTGTGTATAGTCAACCAAAATTCTCAGAGGACAAAAAGATGAATTCTCATAAAACAAAAAAATATGATTAAATCTGGATGTAATCAAATAAATTTGTGATTAGAAATTCATAAAATCATAAATTCCAATTTGTACAACTGAAAGAAAATATGTGGGGATGAACTGTTTCTATGTTAACAGGATAAGAGATATCTTCCTAGAACCTTAATATTTTCAAGATTCATAGGATAAAGTTAAAAGGACAGATGGTTCATGGATCAATTTATTCCATTTTTATGGTCTAAGAAGATAAAAACAATAAGATGAACATGGAGACTATATTTTGGGAGGTAGCAGATTTTTTCTTCACCTTGGATAGTATTTTATTTTGCATTTCATATATTACTCAGTTTCACATTCTTATAGGATTAGCATTGACAGAGTAACCTATTCTCAAAAATCTGAATACAACTGAAAAAAATTGTCAATATTAAAAATGATGTATGTTCACAAAACAAAATTAAATTTAACAATTTATTTCCTTCAAGGAAAAAAAAGGGAGAAATCATTACTATATAACAGAAGTGCATAAAATGAAGACTATGGTGGTTGTCCTTCATGCTTGAAGAGGACCAAAATGACATCACTATTTTGGGGTCAAGGTATAGTGTCCAGGTGTGGATGATCAGACACCAATACAAACTTAGAAGGTTCTGCCACAAGTCAGGCACAAAAAGTACAAATGAATATCTGGAGTAGAGATGTCTCTAAATTTGTATATTTCGCATGTCTTTTGAGCTATATTTACCCCACAAAAAATAATTTCTAATAATGTATTTCATTTCTTTAACTCTGGCTATTTTATTCATTTTCCCCCAGGTAACTCCTTATAGCTTTATTTATAAATTTAGCAGTCTCTGGTTTCAGATTTTAATAAGTAAATTTTAATAAATCATTTCTTTAATTTTCAGAATTTCTACTTTGTTATTTAGATGATGGGAAAAGAGAAAGGTAGGACCATGATATTAATGAATATCAATTCAAAAACTGTAAACAGACTAAAGCAATTCAGTGAAGCAATAATTCATTATGACCTAGTAAGATTCATAACAGGTATGCAAGAATGCTCCAAAATTAGGAAAATAATTAACACAAACATATTGAAAATAAAAAATACCCCAAAACATATGATTAGCTCAGCAGATACAGAAAAAAAGCCTTTGACAAAATAAAAAACTCATTCATGTTAAAAATTCTACAAGGTTTAAGCACAGAGGGGCGGTTTTAATATAGTAAAAAGTATAAAATAATAAATTAAAAAGTATAAAATAAAAAAAATCTAAAACCAAAACCAAATATCAAATGTAACAGAAATTGACTATGAGCTTTCCCAGCAAATACAGGAGTAGAGAAAGGATGTCTACTCTTCTTGTTGTTACTTGATATAACTCTGGAAAAGATAGCAATAGCAATAGCAATAAGCTAAGAGAAAGAAACTACAGGCATAAAGATGGGCAAAGAAAGGATAAGATATGTCTGTCTATTTGGAAATGACAAGTTAACTCAGAAAATCCTGGGGAATCATTAAAAATACTAATTGAGTCAATTAATTTTCTTCAACAAAGTTGAAGGTTAGAAAATAAACAGCAATTCTAGATAATGAAACAAAATCCTGAGTCTATGAAAGGAAAATGTCATTCCAAAAAACAAAATTTTTTAAATATTTGGGAATCAATCTATCAATCATACAAAATATTTGTTTATAACCAACTACAAAGTGCTTCATAAGAAATGTAAAAACAAACTAACAAAAAAAAAAAGCTAAAGAAATAAAGCTGGCGGAATAACCAGTTATCACAGCCAGGTACTAAAAGCACACTAAAATAAAACTGATAATACTATAATAACAAAATTCAATAGGAAAAACAAAATATCTAGAATGATAAAGGGAAATAATGAGAGGAGGCATAGTTAAAGGGGGAAATGGGCCTTCTTTATCTCATATCATATAGCTAAAGTTATCAAAACCATTTGGTATTAGTGAAAAATAGAAGTAGAGTAGTGAAATAGAATAAGAAAAGGAAAAATCAGAAATAGCAGAATTCAATAGCCCAGAATAAAATTAAAAGGAAAACAAATCACCTAGGGGAAAAAACCACTATGTGATGATAAAAACTACTAGGAAAACTAGAAAGCAATCTGGCAGAGTAGTTATCAGATCAATATCTTATGCCATATTCCACTATATATTCTAAATACACACATGAAATTAATATTAAAAATCAAACCATTAAAAATTATGAGCAGATTATATACCTTTTGCAACTGTGAGATGTATTCTTAACAAAACATATATATAAAACCTATGATAAAAAAAAAGTTTGAAAGGGAAGAAATATTTTTATCAAATTTCCCTGATGAGGATTTAGTATCTGAGAGATAGCTATAACATATCTGCGGGTATGTGTGTGTAAATATACACATAAATATATACATATATATATGAATATATATGTATATATACATACACAGACATATACAGACCAAAAGTGACACGTCAGCAGAAGAGTAGTCAAAGAATATAAAGAAAGAATTCTCAAAAGAAAAACTGCAAATTTAACCACCAAATGAAAGAATGCTCTGAATTACTAATAAGAGAAATGCAAATCAAAATAAATTTGAACCTTCACTTCTCATACTCCAAACTGACAACAATGACAAAAGACGGCAACAGTCAATTTTAGATAGGTTGAGTGAACACAGGCACACTAGTACACTGTTTGTGGAGGTATACATCAATGTGTTATTAGGAAACAATTTGGAATTATGCAAATAAAGTGACTAAAGTGTTTGAATGTCAAAGATACTCTTGCCAAAAAGACCATTTTATGGAGAAGTCATACAGACCAAGTGTTCACATAGTGGTAAGAAGAAACAATACAAGGACACTTTCAAGGTCTCTCTTAAGAACTTTGGAAATGATTGCTTGACATGGGAGACACGTGCACAAGACTGCTCAGCATTCCATGCCCACATCAGAGATGGTGGTATGCTCTATTTTCAAAGCAGAATTGAAACAGCTCAAAGGAAATGAAGGATGTTCAAATTTAGAGAATCCACATGGACTATTTATGCCTGACCTGTGGTAGAACATTCTGAGCTTGTATTGATCTGATCAGCCATAGTCGGACAAATGGAAACTTGACTCTAGAACAGTGATATCATTTTGAGAATTCAAAAACAACTTCTTTGCTCTGCAAAGGTGGGAAGTCCTCTGATACATTTAAAAAAAGTCTTAAAATGTAAACAGTGTATTAATCATCCTGGCAGATTCATCTCTATCTTTAGGTGGTTGTTGTTGTTGTTTTCAAATGTTATTTCATATATGTTACTTCATATATGTTTATATGACTCTCTGGGAGGGAGACTGGCAGAGTACTGGGGGACATTTGGTAATGTAAAAAAAGAATATAAATAAAATTTATTTTTAAAAAGAAACAAATTTGCCCAACTACATGCTATCAAAAGTGATTATACAGCAAATGAATGCTCATAAAAATATAAAATACAATGATTAAAAAAAAGAAATGTACTATTTAAATAATCCAATATCAGAGAATAAAATCAAATAAGGTATAAGTGAACTGCCAAAGAAAAGGCAGCAAAACTAGATGGATTAACAAGTGAACTCTGTAAAACATTCAAATAAAAACTTATTTCAATTCTACATAAACTGTGATAAGAAAATAAGACACCCATGTGATTTCTTTCTGTGATATTAACATGGTCTTGAAAGCTAAAACAGGGAGAGACAAATTAGATAAAGAAAATTACAGGTCCACATACCTAATGAATAATGATATAAATTTATAGAAATATTATCAGATAGGGGTGGCTAGGTGGTGCAGTGAGTAAGAGCGCCGGTCTCGGAGTTGGGATGACCCGGGATGGAAACTGGCCTCAGAAAATGAGCACTCACACATAAATAATGACTAGCCGTGTAACCTTGAGCAAGTTACTTAACCCCAATTGCTTTAAAAAAAATATTATCAGATAGTTTGTAACATATTAGAAAGGTAATATAGTATTACAAGATTAAGTTTATAACAGGAAGTGAGTTGCTCTAACATAAAGAAGACTATTAATATAATAAACTATATTAACAATATGAATAATAAAATCACATTATATCAATAAATGGTAAAAAGTATCATGTCAAAATACAGCATTATTTCTATTTAAAAACTCTAGAAATCATAGACACAAATAGAACTTTATTTAAATAAGCTGTATTACTGTATATCCAAGAATAAACATCATATTTATTAGAGAAGACTCAGAAGCCTTTTCTATATGATTCAAAGCAAAGCAAAGATGCCCAGCTAGATATGCTAATTTTTGTAAAAATCAACTGAGGGAGTAAGCACAGGAGGAGTAAAAACAAAAGGAACATTTTTTGAAGATGATATGATGATATACTTAGCAAATCCTGGAGAGGGAACTAAAAATTAACTGGAAAAATTTATAAATCCAGCAAAATTGTAGTATATAAGATAAATGCTTGGAAGTTCCATCTTCAAAGATTTGATCTGGGACTATATAAATCTAACTATAAACTGCTCTTTGCAGAAATGAAGATAGACCTAAATATTTGGAGAAATATTAATCACTAGGTAGTCAGGGCCAATATAATTAAATTGGAAATGGTAATTAAATTATTTATTCAGTATTCTCCCTATCAAATTCCTAAAAGAATACTTTGTAGAAAGAGAAAACACAAAACCAAGATCATGCAGAAGAACAAAAGATCAAGAACCTCAAAAGTAATAATGGGGAAAAATAGGAAGGAAGGGGTTTCTATCAATGCCAAATCTGAAACTGTACTAGAAAGTATTAATTAGTAAAATGATCTGCTACTGGTTTTTAAAAGAGGAACAGTGGAACAGATTAAGTATACGACATATAGAAACAGACAAATAATAGTACAACAAATAAAACCAAAGACCACAATTACTGGAGAAAAAACTCACATGACAAAAAACTTTGGATAAATTGGACAGCAATCCAACAGAAATTAGATTTCATCCAGTACTTCACACTACATACCAAGATAAGCACCAAATGGATATGACGTACAAGTAGTATGTCACATCAGAAAAAAAAAATTAAAGGAATAAGAAAGAAAATAACTTTCAGGGGTGGCTAGATGGCACAGTGAAGCTCTATTCTATCCAGAGCATCTGCCTCGGAGTCAAGAGGACCTTAGTTCAAATCCAGCCTCAGACGTTTGACACACTTACTAGCCATGTGATTTTGGGCAAGTCATAACCCCAATTACCCTCCAAAAAGAAAATAACTTTCAGAAACTTGGCTGAAGAAAAAGTTCATAATAAATAAATTATAGAGAAGGTTATACAAGGTAAAATACAGTTTTGATTTCATAAAATAAAAATTTTGAAAAAGAAATCTAACATAAAAATTAGAAGGGAATAGATAATTAAGTAAAAATATTTTTAACAATTTACTTTGATAAAGGTCTCATTTTGAAGATATATATATATATGAAAGTAATGGATGCACATCTATAAGACTAAGAACCATTCCCCAGAAGAAAAATGGTCAAATAACAAGAACAGGCATTCTTCTTTTATTTAAAAATTTTTTTTTAGTTTTCAACATTCATTTCCACAAGATTTTGAGTCACACATTTTGTCCCAATCTCTCCCCTACCCCAAAGTCGAAGATGGCAAGCATACTGAATACCCCTTCCTCCAGTCTCTCCTCTCTTATATTCCCCCTCCATGCCCCTCCTTCCCCCTTACTTTCTTGTAGGGCAAGATAGATTTCTATACCCCACTGCCTATATATCTCATTTTCTGGGTGCGTGTAAAAAGAAATTTTAACATTTGTTTTTAAAACTTTGAGTTGCAGATTCTCTCCCTTCTTCCCTTTTCACCCACCCCCTGTGGGAAGACAAGCAATTCAATATAGGCTGTACATGTGTAGCTAGGTAAAACATTTCCACAGTAATTATATTGGGAAAGACTAACTATATTTCCTCCATCCTATCCTGCCCCCCATTTATTGTATTTTCTCCTTTGACCCTGTCCCTTTTCAAAAGTGTTTGCTTCTGACTACCTTCTCCCTAATCTTCCCTCCCTTCTATCATTCCCCCCCTCCTTATCCCTCCCCCCCCCACTTTCCTGTAGGGTAAGATACCCAATTGAGTGTGTATGTTAATCCCTCCTTAAGCCAAGTCCAATGAGAGTTAAGACTGACTCATTTCCTTTTATCTCCCTGCTCTTCCCCTCCATTGTAACAGCCTTCTCTTGCTTCTTTCATGTGAGATAATTTACCCTAGTCTCTCTCTTTCCTTTTCGCATGCTCCCAATATATTTCTCTCATCTCCTATTTTTATATATCATCCCTTCATATTCAACTCACTCTGTGCCCTTTGTGTATGTATACATACACACACGCGTGTATACACACACACACACACACACACACACACATCCATATTTCCTTCAACTATCCTAATACTGAGTCTAATGAGTTACAAATATCATATTTCCATGTAGGAATGTAAAGAGCGTTCCTTATGATTTCTCTTTTCTGTTTACCTTGTCATGCTTTTCTTGCTAATTGTATCTGAAAGTCAATTTTTTTTGTTCAGCTCTGGTCTTTTCATCAAGAATGCTTTAAAGTCCTCTATTTCATTGAATACCCATATTTTCCCCTAAACTATTATACTCAGTGTTGCTGAGTGGGTGATTCTTGGTTTTATCCCTAGCTCCTCTGATGTCTGAAATACCATATTCCAAGCCCTTTGATCCCTTAAGAAGCTGCTAGATCTCATGTTATCCTGATTATGTTTCCACAATACTAAAATTGTTTCTTCCTGACTGCTTGTAATATTTTCTCCTTGACCTGGGAACTCTGGAATTTGGCTATAATATTCCCAGGAGTTTTTGTTTTTGAATCTTTTTGAAGAGGCAATCGGTGAATTTTTTCAATTTCTATTTTACCCTCTGTTTCTAGAATATGAGGTTTGATAATTTATTGAAAGACAATGTATAGGCTCTTTTTTACATCATGGCTTTCAAGTAGTCCAATAAATTTTAAATTATCTCTCCCGGATCTACTTTCCGGGTCAGTGGTTTTTCCAATGAGATATTTCACATTGCCTTCTATTTCTTCATTCTTTTGGATCTCTTTTATATTATCTTGATTTCTCATGAAGTCATTAGCTTCCATTTGCTCCAATCTAGTTTTGAAGGAATTATTTTTCTCAGGGTGTTTTTGAAATTCCTTTTCCATCTGGTCAATTCTTCTTTTTAAGGCACTCTTCTCCTCTTTGGCTTTTTGGACCTCTTTTGCCATTTGAGTTAAGTCTATCTTTTAAGGTGTTATTTTCTTCAGTGTTTCTTTGGATCTCCTTTAGCAAACTGTTGACTTGTTTTTCATGATTTTTTTGCATCATTTTCATTTCTCTTAACAATTTTTCCTCTACTTCTGTTACTTGATTTCCAAACCTTCTTGAGCTCCTCCATGGCCTGCAACCAATTTATATTTTTCTTGGAGGCTTTTGATGCAAGAGTTTTGACTTTGTTGACTTCTTCTGGTTCTATGTTTTGATCTTTTTTTGTCACCAAAGAATTATCCTATACTCTGATTTTTCTTCCTCTCTTTGCTTACTTTCCCACCCAATTACCTGACCTTTGAGCTCTTTGCCATGTTAGAACTCTGCTTGAAGCATGGGTAGTGCTGTGTCCCAAATTTCTGGGATTTTGCATAGCTGTTGTCAGAGCTTTTTCTAGGCACTTGCCTTAGAACTGTGAGGGGAACTACCTCTCCACAGCCATGCCATTGCACCTCACCCCAGGACCACCACCCAAGACTACTACCCAGTCCAAGCAGAGAAAGGCAAATGAATCCTGCCTCAGTGCCAGGAAAGAGATTCTTGCAATTGCCCTCAGTTTAGCAGCTTGGTCCCCCCACCATCTGTGGGCCCGGAGCTGTAGTAGCAGTCACCCCAGACTCTGCTGCCCCAGGGGCAGGGTCCAGACCTAGCTCTTCTCTCATCCTGGTCCAATAGAGTTTCCCCACTGACCTTTTACTTTCTCTTTGGTGTTTAAGGGTTGAGAAGTCTGGAAACTGCCAAAGCTACCAGTGATTCCCTGAGGTCTGCTCAGGCCAGTTTGTGCCAGTGCAGCCCACTTTAGATTATGCTCAGCCCCCAGCCCAGTGTGACAGAGCCTTCCCCTAGGCCTGCCAGGCTGCCTTCAACAGGAGATTTGTTTCACTCTGTCATTTTGTGGGTTCTGTAGCACTAAAATTTGTTTAGAGTAATTTTTTAACAGGTGTTGGAAGTAACTGGGGGATAAGCTCAAGTAAGTTCCTGCTTCTACTTTACCATCTTAGATCCATCCTGCCAGTACAGGCATTTTTCCAAAAAAAGAAGAAAAAAACAAACAAAAAAAAATCATATGAACAATCATATTAAAAATGCTGTGACTAATAAATAAATGAAAATTAAAACAACTTTAAAGTTCTACCTCACAACTATAAGACTGGCAAAGATGACAAAAATAGGAAAATGATAAATGCCAGAGGGACTATGGAGTAAATAAAAGGTGTGCTAATATACTATTAGCAGAGTTGTGAATTGGTCTAGCAATTCTGGAAAGCAATTTGGAAATATGTTCAGAAAGTTAAACTGTTCATACTCTTTAACCTAGCAATACGACTAGTATGTCTATACTGCCAAAGAGATCAAAGATAGGCACAACAATATTTATATAAGCTCTTTCCATAGCAGCCAACAACTGGAAACTAACAGCCTGTCCTATTGGACAAATTGTAGTGTCTGAATATAATAGAATGTTATTGTTCCTTAAAAAATGATGAAATTGAAAATTTTAAAGGAAATTGTAAAGACCTTCACAAAAAGCAAACTGAGAACTAGGGAACATTTAATATAAAAACAATATAGAGAAAAATAACTTTGAAAGACATTACAACTGTGATCACTGTAACTGATCCAAAAGAATAATGATGAAACACACTACTTAAGTCCTGACTGAGATGATGAATTTATAAATTCAAAAAGAGCCATGAATTTTTGGACATGACTAAAGTATGAAATTTGTTTTGCTAGACTATGTAAACAAATAAGGGATATGGGGTTTGCTTTTTGTCTTTTTATTTTATAATTTGTCCAGTTGGGGTTGGAAAGGGGGTAGTTAGTGCAAAAGATTTATTTTTTAAAGCAGCTGTTACCTCAATAATTAATAAGCAATTTCTTAAAATTTAGGATTTATTTGTTCTACAGATTCGGCCAATATAATACATCCCAGCACTCATTCTAGTTCCTCTCTGTCATCTACTGATCTATTATCTCTTTACAAAAAAAATTTTTTTAAATCAGCTTTAAGGATTGGCTACCGATTCATAGCTCCATTAACAGTGCACAATGGCCATCTAATTAGTCCAACATAGACTTTTTTTTAATTCCTGCTATAAAATTCCTGAATAATGATTATTCAACTTTTGCTGAAAGACTTCTAGTGAGTGGGAATCTACCAACAAACTAATCAATAAATATTATTAAGAAACCACTATGTGCAAGGTAAATAAAGGCATGTGAGGAATAGAAAAGACTATGTTTAGCTGGATTGTAAAGCATGTTAAAGGAAGTAATGTATAATGAAGTTAGAAATACAGGTTGAGAGTGGTGTATGGGGTGTTTAAGGAGTACTAACATCTCTGATGTGAGGGTTGCCAAGCTTTTTTCAGGACTGCTCATCTACTATTGGTTTCACATTCATCTGTTTCTCACCTGTGGCTCCAAGTAGCTGTAGAGTGCACAGGGACCACACCCCAGTAAAAGCATCTCAGCAGACAGGTAAAACCAGGCTGAAGTAAACCAAATGGGTAACCTAAAACCCATAGGTGAGTTGGGGGAGATGTCTACCTGCAGCATATGAAGACTTTCTCTTGGGAAATAGACTAATGAGAACAATTAGTTCCAATAGCCATGAAAGCAGCTGAAGCAGGAGCTGTGTAATGATTAGAGCTTGGTCAGATATCAAAGACAAAAGCTCATCCACTGAATCCCAGGCCATAAACAGTCACTGACTTTTCTCCCGCCACTGAATTCTGATGACTCTAGATGAGAAAATGAGGCTGATGACTTTGCCCAACTGCCTCACTTAAATCCAGTTCATGTGCAAGGGAAGACCTTACCTGTAATGTCATTGGTCCTCTTTGAAAACAGACAAATAGAGATCACCTCCAAACTATGTACAAGGGGACTCTGAACAACTTCTGGAGCCCCAGCACCCACAGAACAACATAGAGAAGCTGACCTCCCGCTGAGGACAGCCCAGCAGCCCTGCAGGAAGGACCAGTGCAGCGCCGGCAGCACAGTACGCAGTGCCCAGGGAGCTGAACTGAACTGAGCCATGCCTGAGTTGCGGTTTTAGCCCCAGGGTGGTAGGGCCAGCGGCCAGCTGGACGGACCCCAGAACACCAGTAGCTGTGGCGACTTCAGAATTATCAACATAGACATGCCTAGAACAAAGTGAGAGGTTAGTGCCTATGGACTTTGGTCATTCAGTGGAATAGAGGACTTTCAAGCATTCTTGAGGAAAAAACCAGAGTTGAATAGAAAATTTGACATCCAGATACAAGAAGTAAGAGATGCCTGAGAAGGTAACCAGGGAAAGAAATCAAAAGGAACTTATCAAAGTTGAACTGTTTACATTCCTATATGGAAAAACAATAACTGTGACTGATGAAATCTTCCTCACTATGAAAATAATGGAAGAAGGGTATATGGTCATATGAATACATATGTGAATTTGTGTGTATATGGTTACAGTTATATATGGATAGAGGGCACAGGCTGAATTTGTTGGGAAGGGATGATACTTAAGGGGTGAAATTATGAGGTGAGAGAGGAAAGTGGCAAGAGGAGATGGGGAGAAACAGGGTAGGGCAAACTATCTCATGTAGAAGAAGCAAGGGGAAGTGGTTGCAAGGGAGGGGAAGAATAGGAAGGCAAAAAGGCAAAACCACATTCTCATTGAATTTGGTTCAGGGAGAGAATGACATACATACTAAATGGGACATCTCAACCTGCAGCAGAATAGGGGGAAAGGGGATGAGAGGAGGGATGATGGATGGGAGGGCATCCTTGGGGGAAGGGAGATTGGAAATACCCACTATAGAAGAGGGACAGGATCAAGTAGGGAATGGACCAGGTGGGGGGTGGGATGAGTGGGAGGGAATTATAAGCTGCCTTGTACAATATATCTACTATGGTAATGTTTAGCATAGCTAGACATGTACAACATATACTGAATTACTTATCTTCCCAGAGGGAATGGGTGACAAGAGAGGAAGGAAATGGATCTGAAATTTGAGGCTTTAAGACTAAATGTTTCAAATATATATAAATACTATTATTAATACTCTTTTGCTTGTAATTGGGAGATAAGATGTGCAGGCATTGGGACACAGAGATTCACCTTCCTCTAATGGAAAAGTAGAAGGAGGTATGGGAGAGAGCAGATTGGAGGAAGCAATATCTTGTGGGACTGCTATTTTGGGAGGGTGGGTAGGGGAAAAACAGGGGAGAAAAATAATTGTAACTCAAAATCTGGAGGAAATGAATGATGTAAAACAGAAGTTAATAAAGCATTTGTTTAACAAAAAAAAGAACAAATGAAGAAAGATGCTATCTGCATGCAGAGGAGGAACTGAGAAATAGAAATATGCATAGAATAATTTTGCATATTTATACCTATGTGTAATGGTAGCCATCTCTAGGGTGGAGGGGATGGAGAGCGAAGAAAAAAAGAGAAATGTACATAATTTTGTTGTATATTTGAAAGGAATAGCAAGCTATACATAGTAGATTTGCAGATTTGTGTACAATCATCTTTTTTTAAATTGTACCATGTTATGGAAATGCTTACTTTATTCCCTAAATTAAAAATAAAATTTAAAAGTTTCCAACCAAAAAAAAAAAAAAAAAGAAAGAAAGAAAACAGACAAATAATAGGTTGAGATCATGTTGTGGAAGTCATTAAAAGCCAGTGTAGTTTAATTTAATTCTAGAGGCAAAAGGGAGCCAATGAAGTTTATTGAGGAGAGAAGTAGCATGGTCAGAACTGTATTTTAGGAAAATCATTCTGGCAGCTATGGGAAATGGTGACATACTTAACACAGGGTGATCCATAGGGAGGATATTACAGTAATTCAGGTAAGAAGTGATAAGGGTCTGTCTTATGTTAGTGGTTCTTTGTGAGTAAAGAGAAGGCGCTAGATATGAGAAGTGGTATGAATATAAAAAGTCAAGATTTGGCAAATGATTTGATATGTGGGAGTCAAGTATAACACTGAGGTTAGAACCTGGGAGGATGGAAAAGAGGTAGCACACTCGATATAGATAAGGATCTGATAGTTTATTTAGAAAATCATAGCATGTCAACTAAAAATTAAGGGAAATAAGTTCAGAAAAGTTCCATGCTATAAAATATATTGAAAAAAATCATTACTCTTTCTGATATTGTGAAGAAAACCTAATATGAAGAGGAAAAAAATTCCACTCAAAATAACTACAGCATATATAAAATGCCTAGGAGTCCAGCTACCAAGACACAGAGAAGAATTATATGAATAAACCTACAGAACAATCTTTTGAGGAAAAAAATAGTTAAATAATTGGACATTAATTCTTCATGATTAGTCTATGATAATATAATAAAAATGGCAATATCACCTAAATTAATTTGCGAATTCAGTGCCATATCCAATTACTATTACCAAACTACTCATTTTATAGATCTAGAAAAAATAATAACAAAATATGTATGAAGGAGCAATAGGTCAAGAATATTAAGGAAAATAATGAAAAAATCAGACAGGAATGGGTCTAACAGTATAAGAACTTAAATTATACTATAGTTTTAAAAAAACACAATTTGGTATTAGGTAAAATATAAATATATACATATAAATAAAATATAAAAATATAGAGGCTGATCAGTGGGATAGATTAAGTAAAAATGACATAAAAGCCATCAAACACAATATGACTTCACTATTCAACAAAACAGACATAGATCAACATATATCAAACAGGTATGGATCAACATTTTACATGATATACCATAAAAAGTCCCGAACTAATAGATAATTTAGATATAAAAGATCATATAAACAAATTTGAGGAGCAGTCAGGGGCATCTAGGTGGCACAGTGAATAGAGCACCGGCCCTGGAGTCAGGAGGACCTGAGTTCAAATCCAGCCTCAGACACTTAACATATACACACAAAAAACTAGATGTGTGATCTTGGGCAAGTCACTTAACCCCAACTGCCCTACTTTCCCCTCTCAAAAAAAAAAAGAGGAGCAGGGAGGAGATACCTTTTGTATGGATAGAGATGGAGTTCTTGACTAAACAAGCTATTGAGAAGAACACAGGATATAAAATGTATAATTTCAATTACATAAACTAGACAAGTTTTGACATAAATAAAATCAATGCAGTTAGATTTAAAAGGGAATTTAAATGGGGAAGAGTCTTGGCAAAAATAATTCCGTGTCAAAGGTCTGATAACCAAGATGTTTAGGGAATTGATACAAACATAGAAGAAGAAAAAGAAAGGATATGAATACACACTTCTCAAAAGAAGAAAGGAAAGCAAAATATCAACAATCATACAAAATGTTCCAAGTCATAATAAGACAGATGTAAATTAAGACAATTCTCAAATTCTACCTCATATATCAGATTGTTAGAGATGGGGAAAAGGCAGTTGTTGCAGAAACTGCACATTAATGCAATGTTGGTGGAGTTGTGTAATAGTTCAACAGTTTTAGAAAGCAATTTGGAATAATACTCTCCAAGTAACTAAGCTCTGCATACCTTTCTATCCTACTTTGATACTCCAAAGAAATCAAAGAAGAAAGGAAAGGACTCATATGCAACAAAAGAACATTTAATAGTGTAGTTTAAAAAAAAACCAAGAAAACACAAAAAACTGGAAACAAAGTGGGTATTCACCATTTGGAAACTGCTAAAATAAAATGGTCCATAATATAACACAGGACTGTTGTATCATAAGATATAATGAATACAGAGAAACTTGAGAAGATTTACATGTACCAATACAGCATGAAGTAAGAAGGATCAGAACTATTTATACAATGACTACAATAATGTTAAGAAAAACAACTGTGAAATAAGTAAGGTGTAGCTAATATTACATACTGACCAATCATGACTCCAGATTGAAGGAATAAAAGCATTTATTAAATACTTTTTATGTACAGGTATTAACTAAGCACACTGAGGATACAAAGGCAAGCAAAAAAGACATTCTCTGCCTTCAACGAGCTTACGTTCTGCTAAATAATGACAATATGTAAGGTACTGACAAGGGAGCAGTGTTTTTAACAAGAGAGACTGAATGATGACTATTAATAGGAAAAATAACTGACATTTCCTTCAGAAGAATGGTAATGATGATTTGATTACTATGTTCACAAGTAAAGTTATAAAGTGGGGCTGGAAAAAGTAGGGTAAGAAGTGGGAGAATGAAAGTAGGAGGAAAAGGGAAGTAGAGATTCTAAGCAGAGGAATGGTATATAGATTGGTTTTACATGACTATGCCTATTTATTAAAAGAGAAGAGCTGTAGTGTGGGTAAAGAAGACAGCAACAATAAACTGAAAAAGAAAGAAAGAAAAAAGCACAAATCATCACAATATAAATACATGAGAGTAAGAAAACTGAGAAAGGAACACAGGAAAGGAGGCAATACTGGATCTATCATCTTAAACTTAAAATACAATAAGACAAACTGTAAGTAGTAGAAAAATAAATGCAACAAAAATTTACTGTCTCATATACAATCCTCTTCTCTGCGTTTCTTTATAAATTGAAATTCTGATGTTAAGAGAGGTTTACTAAACTCATGTTAGAGAAGTAAATGAAAAAACATACCACCAAAGAGAATGATTCAAAGAAGGTTTTCAAACATAATAGAATAAAGTTTTTTATTATTATTATTATTAGTCTCGATTTGAAAAAATACAAAGCACAAAAAAAAATAAAAGTCATTCTGTTTCAGTAGTTATATGAGTACAGACTGCCTTTACTGGATTAAGAACAGATTTATACTGATACAATAGGTACCTGAAAAACTAGGTAGTCTGAGTCTACTTCAATATTTCTGGCAATGAAGTTGACCTGTATAAGTCCAGGTAAGGCCCATAACAAATGGCATTTTTCACTCTATGTATGTGTATTTTTTTTCCTTTTAAAGTGATCTAATTTTAATAGTATGATCTACATTTGGAACAATACTATAACCTGACATATTTTGATTTTGATTATTATATAGAACCAGCAAAAAAATGCTTTGTATTGTAGAATTTTTAATGAATTGTAAGTTGCATAGAGGATACTAAAAATTCAGGTCAGCAGTCAATTTTTTAAAAAAAGAGATAGCAACAAACAAAACAAAACACAATAGAGCAAAGTACATTATGCCATTAAGAGTGAGCTAGGGTACATAAGAAGGAATATGATACATCTCCAGAAAAGGAAGTAATTTGACTTGTAGCCAGAATTGAAAATGAAAGCATGATACACTTGCCTGGAGAGCACATCATGGGGATAAACAGAAGATAGTCAATACAGGACTTTGACAATGGACTACTCTAACACCATGAGTAACTAGGAAGAAAACCTCAAATAATTTCCATTGGGAGCTAGTATGTGGATGAGGGTGAGATGGGTGGAGAAAACATCATCAAGACTCTTATTTTTTCCACAACATGAGTCTGTCTGAAAGAAGTGTTGATGCACTAATGGGTTATCAAATACATTTATATAGTACTAATTTGAGAGGGAAAGGATAGCAATAAATACATTTCATCATGTAGATGTTATCACTCAGTTAATGGCACTGGGATACATTAGGATGTATGCCTGAGTTTTACAATAAAGGTAGGAACCAGGGAAGAGAATACAGAAGTATTATCAACAGAGAGGAAACATAAAAAAATGAAGAATAATTAGTGTTTTTTGGAGGGGGGAAGGCAGGGCAATTGGGATTAAGTGACTTGCCCAAGGTCACACAGCTCATAAGTATTTCTAGCTTTGAACTCAGGTCTTTCTGCCTCCGGGGCCGAGCTCTATTCACTGTGCCACCTAGCTGTCTCAGAATAATTAATTTAAGGGAGGGAAATAGAAAAAAAAATTAGTCTAATCTTTTGCTTATAAGGAAAAAAATACATAATTAACTTTCAATTGAAATAATCAGCTGTTGGTTTTGCTTGTTTTCTAGGGCAGTAAATGGTATTGTGCGATTTTATCAATATGGATACTCCCTCTACTAATGCAGTATCCATCTCAGTACAGCGAAGAAGAAATTCTTCAAGGGCTGCTGCAACCAAAAAATCATCTATCACCCTGTGGTCAAACTGATGATTGGCCTTTCCAAACTAAGTTCAGCTGGTCATTGTGCACAAACATATGTTCTGTCAGCATTCCTGTATTTGAAACCTCTCCTACATTGAGTTATGAGGCACTGGGGAAAAAAAAAATTTCACTCTTCCACACCTTCTATATCCAATCAATGGTAAAGTTTCATCATTTCTACCTCCACAATATCTTTTGTGCCCATCTCCTTACAGTACAAGACCTGATTTTCTCTTAGGATTATTGCAATAGCTCCATGATTGTTTTTCCTTCCCTTCCTTTCCTTCCTCCCTCATTAGAGGAGGCCTTAATGTTCAAAACAAATTCCACATTCTCTATGAAACCTTTACTGATCCCACAGGAGAGAGAGAGAGAGAGAGAGAGAGTATGTGTGTCTGTCTGTTTAATTGCAAACTACTAATTAATTTGCCTTTTTTTTAAGCATATGGAAATATAAACTTGCCACTTTTCTGTTCTCATCTAGTGCATATCTTTTGAAGATATTTTGCAGTAGATGTAAAAATTGTATCTAAAATTTCCAAATTTCTGAATTTATTTGTAAAATTTCCCCCAAAGAATAATTAATCTTTGTTACAATTCAAAGTGCATGTTAGTAATATATAAATTCCTTAATATACAAATTTCATTTTTTCCTTACAGCCATCAAATCTATTGGCAATATTTTTTAGCATCCTATTCATTTATAACTTCCTATTTATGTTTTTGTTTGATTTGCTATGTTGTTAGTGAGACAATGATACAGTTCCCTTTACAGTTTTTCTTGTAATTCTTTTTTGCAGTTCAGTAACTTTTTTCTTTGAAAATAGAGTAATACTGTTGTGGTATACATAGTTAAAATTATTTTTTAACTGACAGAGGTTCTTTTAAGCATAAGATAGTCACAGTATTTATATCTATCAATCTATTATAATGTGAATTCAGTTTAGTCCAGCATCATGATTATAATTCTCAGTTCTCTAGATTCTCTTCAATGCTTTACCATAGTAAATTTTAGTCTGTCTTCTTATTTTGAATATACATGCATGATTCAATCTTAAGTATGTTTCCTTTAATCAATGTATTATGTTGTACTTTCTAATCCATTCTGTAATCCCTTTTTCTTTTTAAATAAAATTTAATCAGATAACCTTCAAGTTACATATTCCGTATCCTAAACAAAAGTGTTATACTCTGGAATTAATCACTTTTCCCTTTCCACCCACAATTTATTAGAAATTATTAAGCATGTGTAAGGCACCAACCACACTAGGCACAAAGAAAAATACAATGAGAACAAAGCAGACTCTGTCCTTAAGATGTTATATTCTACTGGCAGGATTCAACCTGTACATAGCTAAATAAATAGGGGCCTAGGTGGTACAGTAAATAGAGCACCATGCCAGAAAGAGAAGTCAGGAAGACCTGAGTTCAAATCCTGCCTCAGACACTAGCTGTGTGAGCCTAAGCAAGTCACTTAACCCTTTTTGCCTCAGTTTTCTCATCTGCAAAATGAGTTGGGAGGAGGAAATGGCAAACCACTTCACCAAAAAAAAAAAAAAAATCAAACTCAAAAAATGATCATGAAGAGTCCAAAAGGATTAAAATGACTGAACCACAAAACCTAAATACAAAATAACATAAACTCATTTCCAGGGGAAGAGAGTGTTAGTAACTGGAGGAATGAGGAAAGGACTTAGGCTGGTATCACATGGGCTGTACTCTGAAGAAAGTTAGGGATTAGAATGCAAACTCCCAGTGAGTAGGGATTGCTTTGATATTTTTGCGTGTGCTTATATCTCCAGTAATTGGCTACCTCACAGTAAGTACATATTAACTTTTGTTGACTAACTGAGGAAGAAATGATGCAGCATTTCATGCATAAGAACATGGAAGCAAGAGATAAAATTTCATGTAGAAGAACTCCCTCAACAAAGACTGCATGGAAGGGAGTAAAATGAAAAATAGATGGAAACCAGGGTATTGAGAGATTGAAATGCCACACTGAGGAGACTGTACTTCATTCTAGAGGCAATTGGGTGTCACTGAAGATTTCTGATTAGGGAGATGACAGGGCTAGATTTGTATTTTAGGAATACTAATTTAGCAGCTGGCATCTTTCTCTCTTATTCTGCAGCTGTGACCTCATAATTAAATCATTCCCCACTTCATGCTTATCCTTTTATATCTTTTTTTTTTTAAGTAACTAAGTGTGAAAGTAAATTCAAGCTGTTAGGTATTAATGTTTCAATAAACATTTTTGTAAATGATTCAGAGGTCTAGTTTTGTATAACAGGGTAAATGCTTAGCTTTTCCCTGTTAATAGTAACAGAAGCCCTCAATTAATAATCAAGCTCACCATAAATGGGGAAAATCATACAGAAAGCAATACATTTTTGATTGGTATGAAAAGGTAACATAAAACGGTAAAGAGCAAGACATAATTTTAAACATAAAAACATCATTCCATTATAAGACTATAGGCAAAAGTGGTTAACTTGTACTTGTATGTTCCATAAAAGCATACATTCATTATTTGTTTCCTCATCACCTAGCACAGCTCCAGAAACATAGAAAATACTTAATAAATTCTTATTGAGTGACTGATTTTTCCAAGTTACCTCACAATATTCTGGATAAATGTAAAGATCAAAAGCAAATGTTACATATAAACTTTATATTACAGTACAAATTTAGGGACTACCTGTTTTAATAAATAACATAATTTTTATTGAAGAACTATAGTTTAGTTGATCATCAGCATTAACAAAATGCTGAAATAATTTTAGTAATAATGATTTAGTACTCTAAGACATTATATAAAAGCTGAAACAAATATATATATATATATATATATATATATATATATATATATATATATATATATATATATATATATATATTTAGGAGGGCAGGGATCACGTCTTAATTATCTTTGTAATTCCCTTCATACAGTGCTTTGATGATATTAAGCCCGTAACAAATTGCTACTGAATAAGTCAATTTTTTAAAATCCCTTCATTTTAAAAACCATTATTTTCCCATTTTAAAGTAGCCAAAATGTTTTGCATGTCTTGTAACCTTTATTTAATTTAAAAAAAAAATCTTAATGGCATTATCTTTAGAAATCTGTGCTTATTACAAGCATCTAGGTCCATTTTCATTTATTATAAAAAGCTAATGAGATTGTGAAACCCAAGACTTGCTTTTTAGTGTGTAAATGTGCTGAAATACTAGTGAGGATATGATTTCTCACACTTTGGCCTTTTGATGAAACACCTTTGCAATACTAGTATGTCACCTTATCCTACAATTTCACACATCAGCTGCCATGGTATCTACCCTGAGAGCCCAGTTTCACATTGCACTAATGAGTCAACACCTGTTAAGAGTGGAGAAATCTGAACCTTGTTAGCGATTGTACACTCTCTTGGGAACTTGGATGTTGAGCATTGTCATACTCACCGCCAACATGTCTGTACTGAGAACTCTGGATGCAGCAGTGATGAAGTCTCCTATCAGCATTGTAAAGCCAGGTAAACCCAAGAAGAAAAAACGGGAAGGACAATGCCTTATAACAGTATTTAAGATATCCTGAGGGAGAGAAAAAAACTATGAGATTACATGTTCAATTTTACATGGGAAAAAACTTTCAAACAGAAGAGCAATGAGATTCTAAAATTTACAACAGCTCTTTATACTTTGTATTTCCACAGGGCCTTCCTTTAAGAGCTGAGTATATGTACTTGAGGAAAGAATTATTACCTCATATGTGTTCATGACCTCTCTATGAGATAAATATAGCATAGACATCTTTATGAGATAAATAAATCATAGATTTTGCAGCTAGAAGGGACTTTGAAGATCACCTAGCCCACTTAATTCCTAGAGTAAGGTATTACAATATCTATCTTGGAAAATGGAAAAATGATGCACCAAGAATCAAAGTGATTTGTCTAGGTAATGCAGCTAGTCCTAATAATAGCAATAATTTACATTAATAGCACTTTATGAGTTCAACACATTTTTAGTCTTTCAGTTCTCACAACATCCTTGGAGGTAAGCTAGTGAAAACATTATCCTGCTTGTTTTAGAGATGAAAAAACTGAGAATGGAGAGGGACTTGCTCAAGCTCACCAAACCAGAAAATAGCCGAGCTCAAGTCCCAGTTTCCCATCTCCAAAGGTGCTGTTCTTTCCACTACATTAATACCAGTAAGGACAGGTTTTATCAGATTCAAGGCTACAAGGGCTAACAGCCAGCTTTAGGAATTACAATGCCTTACTGAAAGGAGAAAAGGGACAGGCAGAGTAAACAGCTGTCTAGGTTAAAAACATACAAAAGAGTCTCTAACAATATACATTTTAAAGTAATACATTTTAGTACTGGTCTTCATAAAAGCACATATTTAAATTCCAGGAGATTGTTTTCCATGTCATGTAGGTATTATGTGAAAAGTTGACAAAACACAATACCAGTCTCCCCAATGCTTGAAAAACCCTCACTTGGGGGCGGCTAGGTGGCGCAGTGAATAGAGCGCCGGCCCTGGAATCAGAAGGACCTGAGTTCGGAGCCGGCCTCCGACACTTAATCCGGACAAACAAAAACCTAGCCGTGTAACCTTGGGCAAGTTACTTAACCCCAATTGCCCTAAAGGGGCGGCTAGGTGGCTCAGTGAGTAAGAGCGCCGGCCTCGGAGTTTGGATGACCCGAGATCAGATCTGGCCTCAGAAAATGAGCACCCACACATAAATCAAATGACTAGCCGTGTAACCTTGAGCAAGTTACTTAACCCCAATTGCTTTAAAAAAAAAACAAAACCCTCACTTGACTCTACTGTCCCCCTACAGCTATCCTTCTATATCTCCCCTTTCCTTTACAGCCAAATTCGGGGTGGGGGGGGGATGCTATTACATTAAGTGCTTCAACTTCATTTACTCTTACTCACTTTTCAACTCTGCAATCTGGCTTCCAACCTCACTACTCAATTGCTCTTTCCCAATGCAAAATCCAATTGTCTTTTCACAATCCTCATCCTTATTAACCTCTTGGCAGTTGACACTGTTAACTATCCTTTCTCCTGGATAATATATTCTCCCTGAATTCTTGTGACACTGCTCTCTCTCTTGGTTCTCCTTCTGTCTGACCACTCCTTTTTAGTTTCCTTTGATGGACCATCATTCATATCTCACTCCTTAGACAAATGAGTTCTCCAGGCTTCAGTCCTGTGCCCTTCCACCTTCTCTCCTCTCTCTCATCATATCCCATGAGTTCACTTATTTCTATGAAGATTATCTTCCAGATCTACATTTCTAACATTTTTCTCCCACATGACCAACTGTCCAATGGACATGTCAAAATGGATTTTAGAGAAGCATCTCAAACTCAAAATGTCATAAATAGAATTATCTTTCCTTCCAACTGACTCTTCTTCCAAGCTTCCCTACTCTTTTTAAAGGTATCACCATCCTTCCAATCATCCAGATTTGCAATTTCAGTTATCCTTGACTTGCTTTCCCTCATCCTACATATACTTTTATGTGCCAATGTTTGTCAATTCTACTGCCACAAAATCTCTCATATCTATCTCCTTCTCTCTAGTCACTTAACCATTACTCTAATTCAGGCCTTCGTCACCTCTCACCTGGACTACTGAAACAGCTTCCTAATTAATCTCCCTGATTCATTTCTCTCCTCTATAATCCAATACAACTGTGATATTCCTAAAGCACAAGTCTGGCCATGTCAGTGCCCTATTCAATACAATCTAATGATTCCTTAGTAGCTCTAGGATCAGATACAAACCCCTTTGTTTGTCATGTAATGCCCTTTATAACCTAGTTCCACCACCCTCTCTTTCCAGCCTTGTTATACAATATCCCTCCCCTGCCCATGCAAGCTACAATACGGCCCAAGTTGCCTTTTTGCCCTTCCTCAAACAGAACATTTCATCTCCAGTCTCTGTTCCTTTGTACCAGGTATGCCCCAGGTCTAGAATACGCATTTTCTTTAACTTATCCTCTTAGAATCTCTGGCCTCTTTGAATGCTCGGATCAAGCACCACCTCCTTTTCTATATGAAACCTTTTCTTGTCATAACCTTCAGCTGCTGGTATTTCCCCGTTTATCTGACATTTACTTTGTATGTATTTTATATATACATATGTGTATATGTTGCTTCTCCTGATAAAACGTATCCTCCTCAAGGACATGGTCTATTCCATTTTTGCTTTTCACTTTCTAGGGTCCTAGAATAGCACATGGTACATAATAGTTGCTTAGAAAACGTGTCTTGCACTTAATCTAAATCTCTGTTGACTCATATGTAAAAAGTGTATATTTCTGAGAGGTGGGGAATAGGAGTGGGACAGATAGTGGGCTTCTAAAGTCCTTTCCATTCTAATCAGAAATTTCAGACTCCAATGTAAAGTAAAAAATACAAGGGACATAAAGTTCCAACTTTGTCTAGATTACAGAAACATTGTTTCCCAACTCTAGTGCTCTTCAACTTCTAAAATGGTGATTAAAGAATATAAATAATACAAAGAATACACTTTTTTCTTCAGCTATTCAATGACTGAAAATTCTTTCACAGTTAAAGAATTGTTCCTCCTAAAAAAATTTAAAGGTTGCCAACTAAGTGGCATATTTCATTTTGGAAATAATGAGTGTTTTAAAATGTTTGAGAGAAGACTTCATGGCACAATGGCATATTAAGATTTTAATTCTGCATATTTGAAGATATCACTACTATTAGTGCTATCTTCAGGCAGACATGTAATCAAAATTTACAATATGTAACCAACAGACCTTTCCCTAATGTACAAAGAACATCCTTTAACTTCTAGTTAAGACATTTAATCTATATGGGTTTTAGTGAAGCCTTCATGAAAGTCAAGAAAAGGAATTAAAAACATGAAATCAAGAAAGGGATTAAAAATAAGGCAAACTTGAGAATTATCGTCTGGCATTTTATGATTATGCATATTAATTAAACCATAGGAGCCTACATCTAGTTTCTGGACACTAATGAGAAAAAATACTCTAACATGTTCTCTTTTTGTGGCATCAAATTTCTTTTCTCATCCTTCTTATAAGGCTACTTTAGAAATTCCTTGTAACAATTTGAAGACCTCTGAGGTCTAAAATTCAAATCTATTACCCAACTATAATAACCAACTAAATTTTAATAAGCTGATGTGTATCTCCATTCTTAACTAAAACATTTTAAAGACTGATTTTGACATTAGAAAAGATATTTTTACTAATCATAGTGGATAAATTCTTTATTCTTCTAAACCAAAATGAGTTAAACTGCTGCTTTCAAGTTAATGTTTAAACCTATTTTAATCACTTCCTTTTATACATTTTAAAGTCAATATCAGTCAAGACAAACATTCTAAGAGATGGAGCAGATGGATGCTGTAGTTTTATAAAGTGTGTGGTAAATTCATGCTCCAAGGTCAGAACAAAAGATCCACCTTTTCCATAATTAAGGGTCTGATTAATGCACTGGGCTCCTCACAACACACCTGTAACTACTAACAGAGGTACGCATTGTGCTGTGCCCTTGTTTCTGAATATCAGACATCAAGCTATACAGCAGCAGATGGGAGAACATTTCTGTTGACATATGCTGAAATGAAAGGATTTGTGCAAACCTGGCTAAAAAGGTAGCAGAATGTAGCATATTTGAAGATTAATAAGGCAAACAACCATAATGTTAACTTTGTTGTGCTTGTGTTAATTCCACCTGTTAATGTTAGACTCTAAATCCCATGCCCTATTTAATTTTTTAAAAAAATTTTAACGAGTAGTTCAAAACTAGTTTTCAACAACTGAATAATTAGACTTATTTTGAGAATGCTATCCTATGCCATCTTTCTGAGAACTAAAAACTACTGTTTTACAACAAAGTCAAACTTTTTATTTCTTTGTAAAAAAAAGTTGTGTCGGGGGGGTGGGGGGGAATGCCTCATGCTTGCTCCAATAGTATCAGATGCCCATGCACAGTAGAAAAGATATGTAAATTGTGAAGAAGCAAAAGAAAATAGCAAAGTTGCTATTCACTCTGAAGAGCTATGGACCAATTTGACTAGGATAAAGTCACACAGACTCCACCCTCTGGACCTTTGCCAATCTGTTTAACTAAACCTGCTTCTTAAAGGAAGGAGAACCAACTGGAAGGGTAAAGTAGCAGATGGCTAGCCTACCTAACCTCTACCACCCACAAGAGGACAAGGAAATCAGGAAATAACTAGGACCTGATCTGGTAACCATAGATTATAGAAAGTCCTAGAAAAGGTTTAGTGTGAAAGTGAAGAAAAGAAAGGTTAGGCTTATTCAGCCTAGTTATAATACACCTGCTTGTTTGATTAGCCACACTGAATTCAAACTCAAAGGATTTACATCTATGTAGAAGAAGCAGCAAGGGATAAACACCAGGGTTGCACAAAATGCAAATTAGGTGCACACATCTTTGCTGTCAGAAAAGTTTAATCTTTCTGCTGAAAGACTAAAAATCTAAGTTTGCTTCATGCTACTTTATAGTATAAACTTCTAGTACACAACATGCCCTAAAGACCATCTGTACACTGTCATATTTTCTGGAAAAGAGACAAAGAATATGGTGCTTCCTTTATAACTATATTCTTCAAAGTAGTGGAACATTTGTTCCGTATAATGGACTTTAAGCTATTTTAATATTAAACCTACTTACATAATATTGTGTACAATATGTATAAGTACATGTATATATGTATATATAAGTACATATAGACATGTGTACGCATACATACACATATACATACATATACACACATATATAATGTGAAGTTTATAATAAATAAGTACACATATAGATAAACACATACATACACATATACATATATACACATACACATACATATATATATATAATATGAAGTTCAGGCTTGGGCATAACAATTTTATAGATACTTTTGACTTGTTAAAAAAATGTCCTGATATAATTTATGTGTCAAACATTTTCAAAGGAGACAACATAAACATGCCTCTCAAATTATATCAGCCCAATTTTAAATTTCACGGATAATAGGCTTGTCTACATTTTCCATAAGCACTAGTACTAAAAGGTCTTCCGGAATTTGAAAAAAATATGTGAAATTGAGCAGGGGCAGCTAGGTGGCGCAGTGAGTAGTGTCAGCCCTGGAGTCAGAAGGACCTGAGTTCGGATCTGGCCTCAGACACTTAACCCACACACACACAAAAACCTAGCCGTGTGACCTTGGACAAGTTACTTAATCCCAATTGCCCTCCAAAAAGAAAAAAAAAATTGAGCAGATAGAATGACAGCAGAGTAAAGCATTATAGTATACAAGAGAAATACATATTATTTCTAAAACAAAAGAAAAAGAATAGTAACCTTTTAGTATTTCCAAAGTATCTTTTTGATGAAGGTGTTTACACTGAAAGGCAGTACAGTACAGAAGGGCAACAGACTTGAAAATCAATAGACCCAGATTTGAGCCTTTGACTTCCCAACTAAGTTACAAGCTAATTTTGGACAAGTCACTTAATCTTTCTTGGTCTCAGTTTCCTCTTATGTAAAAAATAAAAATAATAATCTAAAAATATGTATATTCTCTATCTCACTAGAAGATGTGAGGAACAAGTGGAAAGTGAGTTCCTTGAGGGCAGTAATTATTTTCATTTTCACCTACAAAACTTCATGACTGGATCATAGTAAGTATAAGCACTTAATAATTGCTTTATAAATGAATACTTGCTAAAAGTAAATGTCTGCTGAATAAATGAATGCACAAGCCAGTGAGAGAATGTGCCTGATTCTACTTCCAGTATCTGAACGAGAAAGTTATGTGGCAGAAGGGTTTTAAGTCAAATAAGACAAAGAAACTGTGAACAGGGTTTGGAGGACTTTGGAATTATGAGAGATTGAATTTGGAGGAAAGACATTCAGCAGAACTGGGGAAAAGCTGAAGGACAACAATGTATCTAAAGGACAAGAAGGACCTAAGGAGCCCCCCCCCCCAAAAAAGGAGAAAGTAAGGAAAGTTATGTAAGAAGTGACTAAAAGAAATGAACAGGACCTGGATTGAAGCCTTAGCTCCATGGCTAAGGCAGAAGCTGTCTGATCTTGGGCAAATTACTTCACCTCAGTCTCTGTTTTCTCTTATGCTAAAAAAAAAAAAAAAAAAAAAAAAAAAGGAAAAAAATGTCTAAAAATATCTGTATTTCCTGTATCACTGGTGGTGTAAGGGACATGGAGAAGCTTAAGTTCCTTGAGGATATAAGTAATAGGGTAGTTCATATATTCGAATTCCTTGAGTGCAGCAACATTCTCTCTCTCTCCCCCCACACATATGTACATATATACATATACACACAAATATATAAAGCATACTATAATGCTTTACTATATTTCCATATTTGTTTTTAAATGCATAAAATATATATATAACAATTATTCTGAAGCAGAACTAACAAAGTACTTCTTAAAAAACAAAGTTCGGGGCAACTAGGTATCGCAGTGAGTAAGAGTGCTGGCCCTGGAGTTGGGATGACACGGGATCAGTCCCGGCCTCAGAAAATGAGCACCCACACATAAATAATGACTGGCCATGTAACCTTGAGCAAGTCACTTAACTCCAAATGCTTTAAAAAACAAACAAAGTTCATAAACTTCAGGTTAAGAACCCCTGATTTAAGTCCACAACCTTATCCTTATCCTTGGCTATTTACTCTTTGTCACATTCCAGACCTAATTAATCCAATCAATTATCAGATCCTATCACCTCTACCTCCATTATATGTCTTACATGACACTTCTCAACTCCCATGACCATAATCCTAATTCAGGTACTTAACATCTTTTTCTTGTACTGTTGGAGCAGTTTCTTGATTTGACTCTTGAATACAATGTTTCTCTATTCACCACTCTATTCTCCACACATCTACCAAAATAATCTTTCTAAAATTTAGGTATGATCATGTTACTTTATAACGCAAACAACTTTAGTGTATTTCTACTGCTTTAAGGATAAAATACGAACTCATCTTGTCATTTAAACCACTTCATGATCTTGCTCATCCCTACTTTTCCAGGAAAAAAAAAATGCCTTTATTTTTTGCTTTTAGGTACTTATAGCCAAATCAGCCTCTTCGCTATTTCTCAAACTTGAACAATTCACACACGCCCCATACCTGTGTGCCTTTACACAAGCTATTCTCCATATCTAGAATCCCAATTTGCATCTACCTCTTAAATCCTTAGTTTTTCTCAAGGCTTAGTGCCATCTTTTACAAGAAGGAAGTCATTCCAGATGCCTTTGTTTTTAGACCATTACTTCTTCAAATTATATTGGATTTACCTGTGTAAATGTTGTATCTCTCTCTCTCTCTCTCTCTCTCTCTCTCTCTCCCCCCCCCCCTACAATGTAAGTTTCTTCAGAGCAAGTACTATTTTCCATTTTGTCTTTCTATCCCTGACACAATGTCTGGAATGTAGCAGGTACTTTATAATGCTTGTGGAATTGCTGACATGATTGATACTTTCATGTATCTGCAGCATTGCCATGTTTGCAAGAGATTAGACTTGTTCTGCAAGGTCCCAAACAGAAGAGCTAGAAATAATAGGTGGAAGTTGCAAGAGGCAAAAAAAGAGCTTGATATAAAAGAAAACCTTCTTAACAAATTAATTGCTCACAAAGTAGAATTGACTCCCTCAAAAAGTAGTGGGTTCTCCTTTTTTGGAAGTCTATAAGGAAGCCTGGATAACCATCTGACTTGCATTTTAAGGAGATTCTGGTTCAGGAAGGGCAGCAGGCCTCTGAGACAGCCCTCCATCTCATTGATTCTGTGACTTTTCGTTTCAGTGAAAGGCTTTGTAACTGTTAAGTCCTTTGAAGTACCAGTAGTTCACATTTACATATTACTTTAAGGTTTAAAGAGTGCATTCGACATAAAAACTCAATCAGGTAGGTAGTCTGAGTATTATTGTTACAATCTGTAAACCATAATTACTATGAATGCATGAGACTTACAGTCAGTTTTATCAAAATATAAGGTTCTATAGACTCTATGTGGGCTTCAGTCTCAACTAAAACCATGGCGAAACTGACTTTAGAGTACCTATTAAATTTAATATCATTTTGAAAGCATGTTAATTCAAAACACAGAGAAAAACCTTCTTATACTTGTTTTAAATAATTTGTCACACAAAATACTGTAACAATTCACACTAAAGTTCTAGAACTTTTCTTCCTTTTTTGATTAAAAATCTTGTGTTCTGTCTATACTAAATGCTAAAAGCTAGATTGCAATATAGTTATTCAATGGCTTTGTAGCTTATCAAAGGATTCAGGTTTATGAGAAAGTAACCAAGTGAGAACATCTGTCCCTTATCAGTGATCTTGAAAAAAATCAGGTAATTCAAACAGAGGCATGTTGTTTCCTTTCCTTCAAAGCACAGCTCCATAAACACAAACTATTCAGCTTGGTAAATGAATCCCTTTAATTGAATGCTATGTACACAGTAACTGGGGGAAAAATAAGCAATAAGAGAAACATATGGTGACAGCAACAGAAATTGGTTTATTCATTTTGTATAGTGTTGTTTCTTTAGTTCTTTCATAATTGACCTTTAGAACGATAAATGTGTAAAATAATTTTGTTTATTATAGCACCAAACCTTTCAACAGTTACACAAAATGAAAATTTAAAAGGTAGGATTCATTCTGGAAGCATTTCCATTGTTTACATAATTGCACAGCTATAATTTGGTGCTCACGTTGTTATGGAAAAGTAAAAAGGGGGGGGCATTATAGACCATTTTGATTCAAAATATTACACTGTAGTGTCAAAAATGGAAAACATCCCAGCTTATGGCAGTTTAAAATGGATTAACTTTGTGAACAAAATTTTTTCAACACAGTGGCCAATGAAAAATAAATATTCAAGGACATTATCTTTGAATTTTTTTTAACATTACCAAATGAGAACTTAAACACCAATTCTAATTACACAAATGTAATTCACTTAATATTTTAAAAATATAACAAGATTATGATTGTAATACAATAGCTAGTCATCTGGTTTCTTTATTCCCCTCATCCCTCATTTTTCAAGATTCCCTCTCCTTTATCTCATAAAGGATATGGGACATGGGCAATGTGGGAATTTGTTTATCTTGACTATGCATATTTGTTATAGGACTTTTGTTTTTCCTTCTTCTTCCCCCCAGTGGAATGTGGAAGTAGAAGGGAAAGGGAATAAATGCTTGATGATTATTTAAAGATTGCTAAATTAAACTGTAAACTAAAACTGTATTTTTTGGATAACTGGAAATTCAGGTATGACCTATAGTGCAACCATGCATAAAATAAAATAGTCCATTCTTTTAAACCCACAAAATAAAAGAAATCATACTAAAATATTCCACTAGAAAATATAATATATATATATTAATAAACAGTTTTTATTTTCATAAAGTAAAAATATGTTAATTATATGATAGTTCTAATGATATAAAAGTATTGTATATATACCTACATGACAGGATAGAAAGTTTAAGGGATAATGCAGTAAAGTAGGCCACCTCTCACATATATTCCATCCAGGCTACCAAACACTTATCTTGTAGAAATTTTATCTTCTCCCTTCGTGACCCCATTAAGGAATTTACTATAAAGGAATCTCATTCTTTATGGGAGTAGGTATGCAAATTAGCCCCATTTTAACCACCTAAAAATGGACAAAGTACCATCCTCATCCTGGTTGTCTAACAGATTCAACGGGCTTTGGAAGAGTCTTCTGTTAGATTCCAAAATCAAAGGAACATGGCCAGAAGAAGTACCATATTGTACCACTGTACCACATGCTCAACAACCACTGAATTCAACTGACTCAACAGGCTGTTGTTTAAAGTTCTGCACCCTCACAAATTCCATGATGGTGCAAATCTATGAAAATTTACCCTGTGATACCCCCATTGAATATGTTATCCTCCCCAGAGATATTAATAGGATAAACCTGAGGTTCTCTTAACATGGAGGCAGATCAAACACACATTATATGCATACAGAGTATTTTAATATTGTGTCTCCCATTAGACTGAGAGCTCCTTAGGGGAAGGGACGATTTTTTTCCCCTTTATTTATATCCCCAGTGCTTAACACAGTTCCTAGCATAGACTAAATATTTGAAACTGTTTGTTGCAGATTGCTGAGGAAAAAAGCACACACTTCAAATGCCAAAGCATATAGTGGTTCAATTTAATAATTTCAATAACAGAATAAATTCTGCAAGCTTCTGCAAGCTGCTAAGAGAAAAACCTTTACATATGAAGGAAAGGCAAGCTGAATAATCAGGATTATTCTATGTTCATAAGAAATTGCCAGAGTATAGAATGGCATATTTCATAAAGCAAAAAAGCTCAGTTGGAAACTCCCCAAGTAATTAGAACTCAGAATCTAAATCTTCTCACAAAAAAGGGATTCCTGAAGCAGCTGTAAATATTTCTCAACAGTCTCCTTTAAACAAAAGGCCCTCAATTCTCATTCCTGGACAAGCTAGGTTGGTCTGAGTGCATTCACCATCTCCCCCAACCTCAAGCAAGTATTCGAGTTGGTTAGGTCTTCCATTGAGTATTTTGGGGCCTTAATAAAAACCAATCTGGCCCCTTCTATTTACCTTTCCATCCCACATATTCTGGTGCCTGACCATGCTAATTACCTGAAGAATCAATAAATCATAAAAAAAAAAAACCTGGAAACACAAGTTTGGAAATGGTAAAGCCAATGGATGTAACTCTCTCACAAGAACAAAGACTCTGTTACAAGAAATTAAGAAGTATGAACCATGACCTCAAAATTATCTGCTCAGCAAAATGCAATATGTTGTTTCAAGGAAAGAAACAGATTGACTGAACAATATTTCAACTCTGAAAAGTTTGCAGAAGGACATCTATACTTCAAGGAAGTCTTTGGACAATGGTAAATAACAAAAGATAAGTTTTTAAAACAAGTCCCGCTACTCAAATAAAGATAAACTAGTTAACAAAATCTAAGAATTCTCACAATATTGTAATGACTAAATCATTAAATGTTACATTTAGTACAAAGAAACAGAGAGAAAAGGGAAGAAAAAAGGAATGAAGAAAGGATGAGGACGAAGACAAGTGTGTATCTTTAATAAAAAAGGAACTATTAGTTAAAGAAATATATCAAATTATTCATAAGTGACAAAGGAACCTAAAAAATGTAAGTAGATTCCAAATGTAAGTATGTTCTCATCCTCATCTCGGTTGTTCTCTTCCATTGTAACACTAACCTCAGTAGGATACAACACATTTTGCATCAAAATCTTTGGGTTGGAGGGCCAACTATTCCCCTATAGTCATTTTCCACTCCCATCAGCAAGGTCTCTTTTACCTTTGCTGTTATGTTACTATGACTATAAATTTCCCTATTCTATCTATAAAACATGAAGATTAAAAAATTTAAAATGTATGTATACCTATATACAGCTGTTTTAATACAAAAAGTTCACTTTGATCTACCCTAAGATGAGGATTCAAGCTCTTTTAAATTCATAAACACTTTCAAACCTCACTAAGTACCCATTGAGAGTGATCTTGCAGAGTCAGTGCAATCCCCTTTTTTGATGAGACTATGCCCCATACAATCTAGAAGTAGCATGGCCACAGGATGACTATCATCTGAGGCTCCCCATTTCTACCACATTGCCTTCCCCCCCAGATAACCAATATGTTATTCTAATCCATAGCTGAGAACTAATACCATGTTCTGGGCTAGGCTGTTCTCAGGCCAATCCAACAGTTCAGGTTTAGGATTAGAACTCAATGAGATACTTGTTGGACATAAAACATTTAACAAAGAAAAGTTCATTCAACCATTTATTGTGGAAACTAGCTCACCTGGCATGAAATAAAGCCCTGTCCTACCATACCAACTGATAAATGGTCAAGAAATATAAACAATTGATAATACAAAAATTACAAACTACCAAGTGAAAGACTGCTACAAATTACTAATAAGTAAGAATCAAAACAACTTCAGATGTTTTACTTTCCACCCAATAAATTAGCAAACATGACAAGAGGAGAATAGTCAAAGTTGGGACTGTTATGGAAAGAGAGAAACACAAGTTCATTGATGGTGAACCTATGACAGTACAGAGGCATCAATCTCCTTTTGCTGCTGCAAAACTCAGGCCTGAAACAGCCTAAATTGTAATTGAGAAATGCTTAACAAAATTTAAAAATAAATACAATCTAGATAATGCTGATTTGTGGTTTTCTAAACCAATACGCTACAAGGATCCATTCTATTTGAATTTGGCACTATTGACAGTTCATCCTTTCTGCAAAGCAATTTGGAATTATGTTAAACAAATGAATAAAATGTGCATACTCTTTGACTCAAAAAGCTGCAGGGGAAGAATATATCTCGAAGAAAGCTGAATATGGAAAGATCCCAGATGGAGTACTTTTTGTTGTAGCAATTAAATGAAAACACACACACACCCAACAACTGGAGAATGACTACAGAAACTGTGGTACATAAGTAAAATGGAATATCAGGATGTTCATAAGAAACAATGAATGTGAAGAATATGAGAGGTTTACAAATACTTATATGAACTGATGCAATTGAAAAAGCAAAAGCAAGAAACTATATATACAAAAACAATGTAAATGGAAAGAACAAAAACAATGACAAAAAAATCGAAAATGAATGCTGTGAAATTATAGAAAACAAGATATGAGATTGCATCTCCTTCCCTTCTTTGCAGAGATGCATATACTGGGTATTATATTGATTTCTATAAAATATTTTTTAAAACTCTAGCATCCTAGATATATCATCAGAGCAAAATTTATGGAATGACATGTATAAGAATGGATGTGGAACACTGAATATAACGATGGCTTTGGTTGATGTGTTAGCTAGTTTTTCTGAATTGCTTTTTTGGTCTTGTTGGGTTTTTCACTACAAAGGATGGTAGCAAGAAAGGTATATTGAGAAACAAAGGTAATATAAAAATGAAATATATTGATTTAAAATTTTAAAAAGAATTGCATTATTCTTTGCATGATCTGCTTCCATTTCTGTCACTCTCTCACACCAGTGCAAAACCAGAAATGAATCACATGGCAAGATGGGCTGATATACATTTTTACCCATACTGGGTATCACCACAGCCAAAATAATTCTTTATGTTGTAGATAACTTTCTGATGACTTAGCTTCTCTATACTAAGTTAACCTGGCCCACAGACAGTAGACACTGTCAGACATCAGACCTATATAACTCAAAGTTTTTAGAGCAGGGGTGGGGAACCTGTGGCCTCAAGGTCACATATGATCTTCTAGGTCCTTGGGTGAGGCCTCTTGACTGAGGTCGTTTTACAGAACAAATCCTTTTATTTAGGGGATTTGTTCTGTGAAGTTTGAATTCAAAGAACTGCACTTGAGGACCTATAGGACATGTGGCCTCGAGGCTGCAGGTTCCCTATACCTGCTTTAGAGTTTCAATTAAACACAGCTTATGGTTTAGCAGAGAGTTCAGGTTCTTCATTATGTTGAGGCACCAGAATAAGGCTTTTGTGGAGGGCACTTTGGTTGCTTTTATGGATCTATGATCTAATCTCAGCTCTTATTCTCTTCAACAACTAATGCATGCCTTCTCATTTTGTAGGATTCTTAAAACATCAATCTACATATTATTCACAGAAGTTCTACCCAATATGCCACAATTCTTGTCATATTCTATACAATGCAACATTTACTTTTTCTATCTATTATCCCTTAATCTCACAACATCATCGAAACTATTTCCTTTTCTGTTCATTCAGTCTCTTGGTGACATTTGTACCATATCTTACACACTTCATCACTGGTAATGTACAATAGCTTAGTTAACGCCACCACACATCTTTTTATTGTCCTTAAGGAAAAGATATCATAGAAAAAAAAAAAGAAAATCATTTAGATGTTTGAAGCCAATAAATAAGCAATCACTATTGCACATAATTTGCTAAAACTGGAAATCAAGAAGAAATTGGTTTCTTAACATACAAACATCTTGATAGGAGCTGGACAAAGAGTTATCTCAATGTGACAAGAACATGATCAGTTAGTCTTATGTGGCACATGTAAGTCCAGAGGCTAAAATCTCATGTGAAGGTAAATAAAATAAATACAAATAATAATTTGATAAAACAAAAGAGAAACTATGTCATTTATTTAGAGTAAGGATCAAAATCGGTGATATATGAGGCCTATGATGGGTGAGGTACTAATTTTCCAAATATTTGAATTGTAGGGGGTGGGAAATAATGCCAATCATATGTAACACAATATAATAAATTGTTTATGACCAAGAAAAACAAGTGCTAACCAATAGATAGCCAAGCAATTCTCAGTAACTCTTAAGGTTCTAATAAAATTTGGCAAATAGATAAGTCAAAACATTCCATAAATATTTATTAAATGCCTACTATGTACTAGGTACAAACAAAAAAGGAAAAAGACAGTCTCTCATCTCAAGGAACTTACAGTCTAATGGGGAAAGACAATACAAAAAAGGAAAATGAATAGGGGGGTGGAACATCGTGGAGTTTCCTGGTTTGTGGAGTTGAAACCAAGCAGAGCTGCTGATGGAAAATTTACCTGGAAAGTTTTGAGCCCTCTATAAAAGGAAGGCTGTGGGAGAAAAGGAAACAGCATACAGAAGTACTGAGTATCACAGATGAGTCAGTCTGCATGACGATGAGATTTTTAGGTTGCTAAGGACACAAAGAGGATGAAACAACCCCTGTAAAAAGGTATTTACATTCAAATGGGGCAGATAAAGTTAGTTAAAATTTATCAAGTGCCTACTATGTGCCAGGCACTGTGCTAAGTCCTGGGGACACATAGGTCAAAAAGGGGGAAAAAATATTCCTGCTCTCAAGAAGCTTACAGTCTAATGGAAGAAATAATGTATAAGTAGCTATCTATAAACATAATCTATATAGGATAAATTAAAGACCGTCTCAGAAGGAAAGCACCAAAATGTAAGAGAATTGGGAAAGGCTTTTTGCAGAAGATAGGACTTGATGTGGAACTTGAATGAAAGAAGGGAGGGAAGCAGAAAGGCATAGATGAGGAAGAAGAGTGGTCCAGGTATGAAGGAAAGCCAGGAAAAAAAAAAAAAACACTCAGAGACCTGAGACAGAGCACTTGTGTGCAAGGGATAGCAAGGAAAACAGTGTCATTAATCTCATGACAGGGGAGGAAAAAGAGGGGGAGGAGGGGAAGGAGGATAATTACTTCTCTCAGAGTTCTAATGATAACTCTCTGAGACTATGCTTCTACTACAGGTCTTAAAGGCTAAATGCAGCAGTCCCCATTGACAATTATCCAATAGTTTCAATTAGTTTGTACTTAAGGTATTTGCTCAGAAAACATGATAAAAACAGTTGATACAAAATGTTCTTCCAAGAATGTGGTTCACTCCTCAAAAATACACACAGTATCCACATGAGAAGTAAATTTAAACTTAGACTGTAATAGTAGGGAGGCACACATATAAGAAATGTGTGACAAAGGTTTAGCTCACAACACCTGCTCTAGAAGTCCTTCTTTCTGTGTAGAGACCTCAACAACAACCCTTGTTGTTGTATATGAATATAGAAGGATATTATTGTGGTGTGAATGTAAGAATTTAAGGAAAAGAGGGTGTCCAAGAGACATGGAAAGATTTATATGAAGTGAGGCAGAGTTAAATAAGAAGAACCAGAAGGACAATTTCTATTACAGTACCAATATTATAAAAATTAGTAATTATAAAATGCTTAAGAATTCATCAACTAAATGATGAAACCTGATTCCAAAAGACTAATAAAGAAGAATATTGCCTGCCTACTTCATGATAGAGAGGAGACTAACAAGTATGCAGAAAAAGATTCAATTTTTGGACATAAAAAGTTAATTGGCTCAGAAAATAGGATAGAGAATACATTGAAGAAATGGTAGGACCTAGTAAAGGTTTTTGAAGGATAAGGACAATTTGGATGTTTGAAGGCAAGAAGAAAGGAATCAGTAAATAGGACAGGTTCCTAGCAACTGACAAGAAAAAATCAACTCATTCTTCTCTCCTCAACAGAACATATCAGAGTTTTTTTGTTTTTGTTCTATTTTTTTTCATAGCTCATCAAGAAGATGGATAGTTAAGCTAGCATATTCATTATGAAATTTTGGTACACATACAATATCAGAAAGCACTGAAAAATACAAGAAAGTAATGGAATAAAAGGCTATAAACTGCATATGGTGTTAGAAAAAAAGTGGGGGAGGAGTGGAGGGGTTTAACACCCAACTGACTTTCTCAGTCATCAGCTTGGTCTTTGTTAAATTCACCACACCATACAGTTCCCACAGCAGTCTATTCTTAATGAGGTTGATCAGGATAATATGGAAGAGCTATTACTCATGATGAAACTTTAACAAACTAAGACCTTATAGAATTATTTCAACAAAAAGAATAAAGTGATACTAAGAGACTCTACTAGTGAGTTTAATTTCTCCTTTATAAAAAATTTATGAAGAATAATAATTTTTAAAAGATACTTTAAAATCTCCTTTTTTGAGCAAGAGACTGTTGCTGTGAGATTGTTGTATCTTTTTCCATTTTATCCAATCTTTCATGCTTTTTGTGTCAAGTAACTACAAAGCCCATTGGTAGCTCCTGTACTGAGACAACTGTAAAAACATCTTATTGAAAAGAGTTTTAAATCAATTAAATTTATTTTTAAGTTTTTAAAATTAAAATTAATTATTGTTGTTCATAGTGGAATACATTACTGTATATACCATGCATTTAACTACAAGATGAAGTTTGAATTGTTCTTCTATTCTTGATTGTCACTATATCCACGACACCTAATTAGGACTTACTACACAGTGGTTTTTATTAAAAAATTAAATCATCCCCTGATCCCCTAGGATGAAGTCAAAGTTTCAAAGAAACTCAACTGATACATAGTACTATTAAATACTTCTTTATTTCCAAACTGCTGTGGTAGTATGAGGCTGCCAAAAATGGCAAATGCAATTCGGAACAATAATTTCACTTTTATCACTCCTCAAACTCACATCATAAAATGTTATTTTCTTTACTATTTGGGGGGGGGTCTCCTTTACCAAGCTGTTGACTCATTTTTCATTAATTTTTCTTGTATTAATCTCATTTTTCTTCCTAATTTTTCCTCTACTTCTCTTACTGGATTTTCAAAACCCTTTTTGGGTTCTTCCATAGTCTAAGATCAATTCATATTTTTCTTGGAGGCTTTGGATGTAGGAGTTTTGACTTTGTTGTCTTCTTCAGAGTGCATGTTTTGGTCTTCCTTGTTACCAAAGAACTTTTCTATAGTCAGAGGTTGTATTTTTTTCCCCTGTAGTTTGCTCATTTCCAGATTTTAACTCCTTGCTGAGGTAGGTTTCTGCTTCCAGTGTGGAGGGTGAACTATCCCAATCTTCAGAGGTTTTGTGCAGCTGTTTTTAGAGATACTTCTAAGGACCTGCAAGTTTTCAGTTCTTTCAAAGTGGTATGATCTAAGGAAAGGTGTTTACTCCTCTCCTGGCCTGTGCTCTGGTCTGTGAATGACAACAAGCAGTCTTTTCTGCCCTGGAACTGTGAGGAGGGTTCCCTCTCCATTGCTACCACAAGCTCTGTTATGTTAGTGCTCCTCCTGGACCCAGGACTGCCACCCAGTTCCAAGTATGAGCAAAGCAACAGCCCTGCCTCAGTGTCAGCAAAGAGATAACTATAACCTCCTTTTGACCAGATGTTTGATCCCCTTACTGCCTATCGACTAGGAGCTCCAGAAGTAGCTGCTGCCACAGCCACTTCCTCATTTCCTGGGGCCAGGACTGGACTGTGCTCCTCTCTACCCCAGGTCCAACAGACCTTTCCTGCCACCTTCTAAGTTGTCTTTGGCATTTTTGGGCTAAGAAATCTGGAAACCATCTCAGCTGCCAGTGATTCAGTCCCCTGAGGTCTACTCCGGTTTTATGGGGGTCCATTCTGTGCTGGTGTGGCCTGCCCTGGACTGTGCTCCTCTCTCAGCCTGGTGCAACAGACAAAGGCCTGTTTTTTCCTATAGACTTTGTCTGGATATTTGTTTCACTCTTTCATTTTGTGGGTTCTACTGCTCTAAAATCTGTTTCGAGTCATATTTAAAGGTGTTCAGAGAGGTTTTGTAAGAGAGCTCAGGTGAGTCCCAGCCTTTACTCCACATCTTGGTTCCACCCCCTTATCAAATTTCTTTGAGAAGGATTTGTAACCCAACATATACAAATATCAAATATATGTGTATATATACATTTATGCTAATATCAATTTCACAATAAGTAGTCAAAGGACATGCATGGACAGATCTGAAAAGAATTGCAAAGTATTTAACAACCACGTGAAAAAAGGTTACAAATCACTAATAATTAGATAAATATACATCAAAATAACCCTGAGGTTTCACCTCACACACTGCAGATAATCAAAGTTGACAAAAATTGGCAATTAGCCAATGTTAGAGAGGATGTAGGATGATAGATATAATAATGCATTGTTGGTATAACTGTGAATTGCTACAACTATTTTGAAAAGCCCTTTTGAATCATGCAAATAAAGTGACTAACATGTCCATATCCTTTGACCCATAAACTTCATTACTGGGCTTATACCCAAAGGAAGCCATTGATAAGAAGAAAATCCCCCCAAAACAACAAGATATTTATAGCAGAACTTCTTTGTGATGGCAAAAAAAATTGGAAAGAAAGTAAATGCAATTAATTGAAGAATGCTGGGGTGGCTAGGTAAAGCATTGAATAGAATCCAAGCCCTGGAGTCAGGAGGACCTGAGTTTAAATCCGGCCTCAGACACTTAGCACTTACTGGCCGTGTGACCTTGGTTAAGTCATTTAACCCCAAATGCCCTGCCTTCTCCCCTCCAAAAATAAAAAGCAAAAAAATAAAAAGAAATTGGGGATGTTTAAGTAAATTGCAGCACATGAATATTGCTGTGCTATAAGAAATAATGTATGTGACGAATACAGAGAAGCATGGAAAGATATAAAGTATATTAACTGAGGAAAAGTAAAGTAATCAAAACCAAGAAAACAATATATACAGTGACTATAAGAGTATAAATGGAAAAAACATCCTACCACCACCAAAGAAAAAGAAAAAGTGAACAAAGCAAAATGATAAAGATTAAGCATGGCTTGAAAAAAGAAATATGAAAGAAGATACTTTTAACCCACCTCTTCATAGAGGTAGGAGGTCCCAAGTTATTGAACGAGTTCTTGGACTTTTTTCAGTATATTTGTTAGTTGTGTTCATTTTTTTCCTTTTTTGTCTTTAAAAAAAATTATTAGTTATAAAGCATGGCTCACTAGGAGGAGTTAGGGAAAGATACTAAGAAAAATTATGAGGATGTAAAAAACAAAAAACACTAGCAATAATTTTTCCTCTTTCTTTCCTTTATCTGCGATACAGACCTAGTAATGGTATCTTTTCATAAAATGCTATGAACACCTTGGTAACTTTTTGGACATAGTTCCATATTGCAGCTGAAAATGACTGAGTTCAGAACTCAACCAGCATCTGCCATTTTCCTTTTTCTATTAACTTTGTCAGTCTAATTGCATGAAATGGGACTTGAGTTATTTTAATTTGCATTTTTCTATACATTCAGTGCTTTAGAGCATTTTTTCCATGTTTATTGATAGCTTGGATTTCTTAATCTGAAAAATGCATGTTTATATCCTTTGATAGTGACTCTTATTCTTATAAATTTGGATCAGTACCCTATATATCTCAGAAATGACATGTCATCACAAAGAGGTGCTACAAAGAATTTTTCCCCAATTTACTTGCTTCTATCCTAATTTTAGGTGTATTGGTTTTGTAAATTAAAAGGCAAAAACTTTTAAAATTTTACATAACATATCCATTTTAACTTTGGTGATCATATCTTTTGTTTGGTCATGAACTTTTTTCATATCCATTTTGAAAGAAGATTTTCCTTAAATTAAATCTTCAAATGAGATATCTGTAAAATGCTTCTTAGTACTACTGTAAATATTTATTTCCTTTCCCCTCCTTCCATCCTTGTTCCTCTAACTTAAGATGTGTGTTATGTCTATCTCAATTATGAACCTACTTCTGGCTTATAGTGGAATATGGTGTGAGTTGTTGGTTTATAACTAATTTTTGCTGAACTTTTTCAGTTTTGCCAGCAGTTTGGGATTTTTTTTAGTCAAATAGTAGGTTCTCACCTCAACAGCTGGGGTCTTTGAGTTTATCAAATTCTAGGCTTCTGCATTCATTTGCTTATAGATGTGGTATACATAATCTATTATACCAATTGTCCTCTCTATTTCTGATCTAGTACAGTTTCAGGACCTGGTACTTATAAGTACTTACCCTTTACATTACTTACCCTTCCTTTCCTACTCTTCACACCCCCCCCTTTAATTCTCTTGAGATTTTTGACCTTTTGTTCCTTGAAATGAATTTTGTTACTATTTTTTTCTGGCACCACAACGTAATCCTTCTATAGTTTGATTAGTATGACACTGAATAAATTATTTTAGGTAGCACTGTCATTTTATTATATTAGTTCAGACTACTTATAAGCAATTAATATTTCTAAAATTATTCAGATCTATCTTCACTTGTGTAAAGTGAAGTTTTCCTTCCTTATACCAATCCACATTTCACCCAGTTGTCAAATTAATCTTCTTAAAGCACAGGTCTAACAATAACTCTCTCCTATTCAACAAATCCACTGGCTCCCTATTAACTACAAGATGCTCTTTGGCTTTTAAAATTTGCTTGGTTCACTTGAACATTCTTAAATTCTGGTCTTTCTAGTTTTAAAGCACTTGATTACCTGGATCCTACCTACATTCAAACATTCTTACATTTTACTTACCCTCCTACTTCCCCCTTTCTTCCCCCCCACACATACTCTGAGACCAGCAACACTGGTTTCCTTGATGTTCCTTGCATATAACACTCCTCTCCCAAAGTGTAGTATTTTCACTAGCTGCCTTCCATGCCTGAAACACTTTCTCCTCATCTCCATCTTTGAACTTTCCTGGCTTCCTCCAAGTCTCAGATAAGATCCCACTTTCTGCAAAAAGGCCTTTCACAAGCATTCATTTTCTTAGTTCTTCTCCTTTGAGACTTACCCTACCCCTCCCTAAATATACTTATTTTTTTGCTTTTTTTTTTTTTTTGAGGGGGGAAGGCAGGGCAATTGGGATTAAGTGACTTGCCCATGGTCACATGGCTAGGAACTCTTAAGTGTTTGAGGCCAGATTTGAACTTAGGCCCTCCTGATTCCAGGGCTGGTGCTAGTGCCCTATTCACTGCACCACCTAGCTGGCCCGCTCCCCCAAATATACTTTTTATACACAAATGTTTACTTGCAGCATATGAGGTGTGAGGGAGGATTAGCACCTCTGGTGTGAGGGTTGACTGAGCCCTTTTCAAGGGCTGCTCATCCACCTTTGGTGTCACCTTCACCTAACTCTCACCTTTGTCTCCAAAAAGCTGTAGCATGCACAGTGGCCAGACCCTGGTAAACCATCTCACTGGATGGATTACATATCAGGTTAAGGGTAACAGACAGACGTCAAACTTATCTGTGTGTTAGGTGAATGTCTACACTAAACATGTGAGGACCTCTTTCTCCATACTGAGAGGAATGAGTAGATGAAAGCAATGTGTTCCAACAGCCATGAAGGCAACCAAAGCAGGCACTGTGGAGTGTTTAAGGCTTGGTCATATACTGAACATCCATTGAATCCTGGGCCATTGCCAGGCATTCTCACTTTTGTCCTGCCGCTGAACTCTGATGAGTTTTGAAGAGAAAGTGAGGCTGATAACTTCATGCAACTCTGCCTCACTTAAATCCAATTCAAGTGAGAGTCAAGACATCACCCCATGATGTCATTCTTCCTCTTCAAAAACAAAGGATAATCAACAACAGTTGTTTGCCTGTTGTCTCCTCCACTAGACCGTGAACTCCTTGAAGGAATTGCCAGTTGTTTTTGCCATCCTTTGCATCCCTAGTGCTTAGCACAGTGTCTGGCACATTTTTGTTTAGTCATTCAGTTGTATCCAACTCTTTGTGACCCTGTGGATCATACTATTTGTGGGGTTTTCTTGCCATTTCCTTCTATAGCGGATTAAGGTAAAGTGACTTGCCTAGGGTCACACAGCTAGTAAGTGTCTGAAGCTAGATATCAACTCAGGGTTGTGCTGAGGCCCAGTGCTCTACAGCTGCCTCATCTATGTATCTGACACATAGTGGGCACTTAATAAATGCTTGCTTACTTTACCTGACATGTATTCATAGAATTCCTACATAGGTTTTGGCAAATAAACTCCAACTTCTAAGTGAAAACCCAACTCAAAACGTATCTTCGTAAATCCTTTCCTGACCAATAAAGCCAAAAGCACCTACTTTCTCCTCTGAACTTCCATAAAACTTATTATCTATATTGCTCATATTAAACTTATTATAATATTAAAACACCATATAAGGTTATTTTTTCAAGTGAGCATGACAAACTTCCTTAAACATATCATACATTTTTAGAAGGCAGTAACTTCATTTTATTCTATCTTGGATTCCCTACAGTGCTCATCTTAATAATTTGTACAGAGCAGGTCTTTCAAAAAATGCCAGTGCATGATAAAAATGAGTACATCTCATGTTATATATAACCTGAACTGACTTTAACAAACTGCCTCACAAAAAAAGGCAAATGTTTAAAATGTTATCCAATCTTTATAATCTTTATATAAGGAGAACTAATCTTTATAAAAGGAGAATAACTTTAGAAATATTTCTCTCCCTAGCCTTAAAAAGTCCAGGAATACTCCAATGTTTATTTGACCTAATTAGGTTGCTCAGATATACATTGTCTCAATTTAAAAAACGAACTGTTTCAGAAATTTATCCACCCTAAATGTTCCAATGAAACATACCTAGATTACTATTTAATCTTAACTAAGAAGAGATATAAGGTGTCTAGGTCTTCAAGTTTCATGTGAATGTATTTTTTTGTGTGTGTGTATAATTTGGCTATGTTTATGGTAAAATAGAACCTTGGTGACATGACTTAATGTAATCAAAATTATGGTAGAGAGTTAGACTAAAAAAAACCCTATTGATAGATATTTAAGATGCATGCCCTTATAACAGATATAAAAGAAAATCACAACTTCTATCTTAATCTTTTAATTTAGGAAAAGTGTTTTCTTGCTTTTTTCCCTTAACAGATACCAGAAAAAATACATTTCTACCTCCTCATGTGTTATTGGCATTACTGAATTCCCAATGATGAAAGTAATTTATTTTTCTTGGGGAAAAAGGTGATGCAATTATTACATATCACTACATGATACAGGCTGTCTGATGTTATTAAAAGATTCAGGTATGGCCAATTTACAAGCATTTCCCATAGACCTTGCTTTCCAAGTTCACTGCTGAGTCTTACTCTCATTGAGTGTACCCTTGGGATCTTTTTACAGACGACTGTTTATTATTTCATTATTCCATCATATACCTCATGAGAGGTCATAGAAATTTCTGATAAGAATCATGAGCTATCTTTGACTTTTGGGACAGAATATTAAACTTTACTACATATGGAAATTTTCTTTTGAATTGACATGAAATAAAAATTAATCTCAATTATGATTTTAAAAATAAATGCTTACACTTTATTCAAAACTAGAGAAACTACCATCACTAGAAAAGAAAAGGCTTGGGAAATAAAATTTTACATGAAATTAGGAACAATTTAATGAGAACTAAAAAAATTACACAAGAAAAGTGAAATAAAACTTAAATATGACATTCAGCTTTTTAGGGGGAGGAGGCAAAAAAAAGGTATACTTATAACCAAACATGGTACAGTGGAAAACACTAACTTTTGAGTCAGAGGACTAGAGTTGATATCCTACTTGCCACTTACACTTGGTCAAGTCACTTTCTATCTCTGGGCCTCAGTTTCCTCATCTATAAAATGAGGGAGTTCTACTAGAATGATTTCTATAGTCCCTTCTAGCTTTCAATCTATAATCATTTGTGCAGGGAACTCCTGGTCTGGCAACACTCTTGATAAGTAAATCTTCTGTAAACTTAAACATCTGGCAGAGGCACTAAGAAACAAACTTTGTTATCCATATACACACAGCTAGTAAGAATAAGGCACTAGACCTGAATCCAGGTCTTCCTGTCTCCAATTCTAGTATTCTATCCACTGCCAGGTTGCCTTTCATAGAAACATCAAGTGGATTTATTTCACTGTGTAAAATTGAACTGATGTAGCTATACATTTGTTTGTATTCAGGAACAAGAGAAGAAAAGGTAAATTAATGTTAAGACATCATGAAAATGAAATGCACCATATGTGCATGGTTAAGGTTTTATATTATGGTACGTAAATAGGACTTTAGGATTGTAAGAAGACTAATCCAAATCACTGTACTTAAGTCCTATCTTACCTTAAAAAAAAAAAAACAAAAAATGACTACTAGAAGATAAGATGATACATTATTAATGTTCAAGGAAGATGAGCTCTCCCTGTAATGGAAATGACTGATAGGCTCAAATTGTCTCAAAGTTCTGCATGCAAATTACCATTTGTAACTTTTCAGTAATATAGGCTTTGCATTTAAAAGAGAATTTTGCTTTGATGTCTTAAGAGAAAAATTATATTAAGACAAAATCTGTAAGTCATTGTTAAAGAATAGTTTACTTATTTTAAGCAAAGAAAATGTTCCAGCCTTTGATATGTTCTTAGAAACATGAAAATAAAATTCCTTTCTCCAACTGTCCTTTTCCATTTCACACATACTGATCTTTCCATATGTTTTAAATAAAGATGAAATTAACAGGAACTGTTCTTAATAAATTTAAATCATGACTCCTTTCATGTTAAGATACTTTTGTGCAACCAGAGGTAGGAGAGCTGGCAAAGCATTAGCAGAGAAACTCTCCTTAAGGTTAGCAGAGGGCTTCAAAAGTTATAAAACTCTTGAGGTAAGAAAATGAGCAAGGAAAGAAGCTTATAGGTTGTGAGAGGACAAAGAGGACTAGGACAATGGCAAATTAAAAAGAAAGGAGGAAAGCTAAAAACTTAAAATCTCTAGAGCACGGACCCTGGAATCAGGAGGACCTGAGTTCAAATCTGGTCTCAGATACCTAACACTTATTAGTCATGTGACCTTGGGCAAGTCACTTAACCCTGATTGCCTTGCCTTCCCCCCTCCAAAATGCCAAAACAAAAAACAAAAAACAAAAAAAACAAAACCAACTTAAAATCTGAGCTAAAAAAACTTAGATGCTTGTTGAAACTGTATGTCAATCACCACAACAATGTATATAAAACTGCTGCTGAACACAAAGGGATCATCTCAGTAACAATACCTAGAAATTCAGGATCCTCAGATCAATAACAGATCTTTCATCAATTCCTTCACTTTCCCTTCTTTCTTGATTAGTTGGTAGAAAACTTAAAGTTCAAATTTGACATCAGAAACTTATTAGCTATGTAGCACTGGTCAAGTCAAATATAAATGTAAAATGGGAATTATAATAGAATCTCTACCTCAAATAGTTTTTGTGAGGATGAAATGAAATAAATATATATAAAGTATTCCACACAATGCCTGGCATACCGTAGACACTTAATAAATGCTTGTCACCTTCCTCCCTCCTTCTCTCTAGCTCCCAAGAATGATAAGAGTGGATGAAAGCTTTTTATTTTTCCCTTTCCTCTTCAAAAAGAAAAGAAAATTATTTTCTGTAACTGTGAAACCATAAATACAATAGATATCCAAGTAGAACTGTTACTTGATAAGGCAATCTTGTTAGTTAATATAAAATTTTGAATACTAATAAGTAGCCTCCCCCCAATTATTTAAAATAAACAAATATTCTATCATTAAGTGCCAGGCTCTGTGCTTGGTGCCAGGGATACAAAAATGAAACAACTCCTACCCTTTGGAAGATTACATTTGATTTTACACAATTTTGTGTATTTTGTACATATTCACAGAAATATAAAAACATATATGAAGTAAATGTAAAATTTCTCAGTGTAGAGGAACTAGCAGCTAGAGAAATCAGAAAAAAGGTCTCAAAAAGAAAGTGGTGCTTCAGCTAAATTTTGATGGAAACTTGAAAATATAAAGGACAAAGGTAAATATAGAGTATATTCCAAGGATAGGGGACAGGTCTTACAAATGCAGAGAAACAGGAAAGAGTCACTTTGGCTGAATTTTAGATTGAGTCAAAGGGAGTAATAGGAAATAAATCTAAAAAAGTAGGCTGGAGATTGATTGTGAAGAGTTTTAAATGCAAAACCAAGGAGTGGATATTCCTAGAGGCAATGAAGAACCAAATGAAGATTTACAACAATAAAACTAAAAAAACTGTTCCCTATCATTATACTATAGATATTGTGACCTACCCATTGTTCTTTGCAAAAGATATTGGTCTTGAGTACTTTTATACATTAGATATGAACTGCTTTTTTATTTTAGCCAACCTATTTATTGCAGTCTATGCAACAGTTATTTATTGATAGCATATCACTGAAAAACTATTAAATTATGTGAAAAAGTCATGCTAGACAGGGTAATTTATATAACTGTCATTTTTTACAAACAGAAATATTTTGTGAAACCAAAAATGTATAGTACTGTCATTAGTTTTTTTTAAAAAAATACCATTTTTAAAGGTGATCAAATTTATGTTTTTGAGCTTTCATGTTCAACTCAAGCTCTATTTACAATTACTTCAATTACCATTTACTGGTGGGTTTTTGTCAACTCTCCCAAGTTTCTTGTTTTTAGCATAAATGCCACTTTGTAAAGATACACACATTTGTAAAGATCATCACATTTAAGGTTTCCTGGGTCTTTCAGTAATTCTTCAGCTATGATTTTTAAATAATGAAAACGTCAGTGCATGGCTAAAAATAGGCAGTCAAGTGTGCCACCCAGAGGCAGAAATCAGAAATTCAACTTGGGACTAAAGTAATTTTAACCTATAATAGAAAAATGATAAACATTACCCTTTAAATGTTTTGAGTTACTCAACCCACTCAAAAGCACAAGAATTCTAAACAACAAAAGTCACCTTAAATATGGCAAATTCTGATTTTCTTCCCTTTCCAACTCATATTTCTGGTGTCAGAGTTCATAAAAATGTAACTTTTAGACATCTCTTTTCTAGGTTGTCATTCATTTAGAACTAGTCTCTAGGGGGCGGCTAGGTGGTGCAGTGAGTAGAGTGTCGGCCCTGGAGTCAGAAGGACCTGAGTTCGGATCTGGCCTCAGACACTTAATGCACACAAACAAACAAATAAAAAAACCTAGCCGTGTGACCTTGGGCAAGTTACTTAACCCCAATTGCCCTCAAAAAAAAAAATAACAATAATAATAATAATAATAATACTCAGAATAGAACTAGTCTGTACTGAGGCCAAGTATTCCAACATCCTCACTTTTACAGATAAGGAAAATGTGTCCCAGGAATGTGAACATCAAAGAGATAGTAAGGCTCAGAGGTAGAATTTCAGCCCAGATCTTCTGACTCCGAAGCCAATACACTTTCAGTTGTACCACACTGCCTCCTGACATCAGGTAGAGAAAATGGAAGCACTTAAAAAATGCTAAATGCAACTACCTTTTAATGCAGGAAAAATGGGATTTACTATCATGCCAAGAATGATATCTGTCCTAAGAAAATAAATGTGAATGGTTAATGGGAGGCAGGGTAGAGTAGTGGGAAAAAAAATGCTGAATTTTAGTCAAAGGACTTGGTTTAAATTCCAGCTGTCATACATTCACCTGTGCAAACTTGGAAAAGTCACTTAAAATTCTCTAAACCTGTGTCCTCTGTAAAATAAGAATGTTAAATTAATGACTACTAAGTTCTTCCTAATTCCAAATCGATTTTTCTATTTCCTTTTAATATGTATAGATATAAAAAATATGTATACATATAGCATAATATATAGTATAACTATAACATGTATATTCAGAAATATTTTGTTTCTTAAAAAGGTACCATAACCTAATAAGAAATTCAGAACAAAAGTTAATTTTATGACACAAAATATGCTGCTTCAATTTTATTAGTAGAAATTCTACTCTTCTCTCAAAAGACTAAAATTTATCCTTTATACCCTTTTCAGAAGAATTACATTTAGGATCCTTACAGTAATTACATGGTTGCTAATCAGAACTTACCAAAGTATATAATACAATTTACTACCATTGAAGAAAAAAAGGTCAATTATATTAAATTTTTTTTAAGTATTCCACATTCTAAAGCTTCAAACAATAGGCCTATTGAAGTTTATAATTCTCTTATTTTGTTTAGAAACAAACATGAAAGAATGAATTACTGGTAGTATTGACTTGTCATTTTAAAAAAGTATATAATTGACAATGAAAGGTAAAAGATCACACATCTCTTACATAACTAGAAAAATGAATTATTATAAAATCTAAAAATGATGTTAAGTATGAACCTCTTTTCTTTCTTCAAAATGAAGTGATGATATTCAAAAACTGTACCCTTCAAAAACTGGAGAAAAAAATAAACCCTAACTCTCACAAAACTGAACGTGAGCAGATTAACAATCCAATAATATGAAACTGAGTGGCAGATTGGATAAGAAAACAATGCCATAATCTGCTGCTTATAAGAAACACACATCAAAAAGCAAGGACATACACAGGATAAAAATTAAATTGGAATAAAAGTTACATACATTAGATGAATCCAAAAAAGGCAGGAGGAGTGGTCATGCTAACAGACAAAAGAAATACAAAAATTCACGAAATAAATGGAGATAAATTATATTATGTGAAAGGAAGCATATCCAAAAATCTCAACATTAATATTAAATTATATATTTCAAATTCCAAAGCATCAAATTAACAAAGGAAAAAATTAAATGAATTATAAGAAAATATAAATAACAAAATAATAGCAGAGGTCTTTAATATACCTCCCTCATATTTGGACAAATATAACAAAAAAACAAAAAAGGAAAATACAGAATTAGATAAACTTCTGGGGAAATTAGAGCTAAAAAACTTGGCATTATTATTTTAAATTATACTGATAAAGAATATGTGGTGTGGGGGGGAGGGTGTGTGTGTGGGGGGGGTGTACTTCTTGGCAACACAGAACTATACCATGCCACAGTTCTGAACATAGCAGAGAGTGAAGAAAATATTTTTTTTAATTAAAGCAAAAAAAAAAAGGTGAAATCACAACATTGTTAACACATAAAAATTATCAAAATCAATTACACAATAAAAACAAGTATCAACAAGAAATACAATATCAGTAAGAAATAAAAAGAGTTATCAGCAGTCATATGGTAAAAAAAAACTGAGAATATAAAAGTAGATTATTTTCAAAAATAGAAAATATCCAAACTAAAAGCACACCAAACAGACACCCTAAATAGTTCAATTCCAGAAAAGAAAATAGAACTTGTTGCAAAGAAAATAAAATTTAAAAAAACTAAGTCCAACAGAAACATAAGAGAATTCTATTAAACTTTAAAAAAAAAGAATGCCAATATTACATAAATTATTTTCAAAAGCTGAAGAAAAATTCTACCAAATTCCTTTTATGAGAAATATATGTTCCTAATACCTAAACTAGGGAAGGATAAACAATGTAGAACTATACATTAATGTTATTAATGAATAGTTATTCAAAAACTTTAAATGAAATCCCCCCAAAAGGCTACAATTCAGAGAAGAAATAATTCATTATGATCAAGTTGGATTTATACCAAGAACACAGTGATGGTTCAACGTCAAGAACACAATCACCATTATTAATCAAAATGTTAAAATTGTCCTACTGCTATGCTAGCTGGACCCTACCTGACAGAAGTGACTTCATGTGTGATCACTGACTGACACACCTATGGGATCGGGAAGTTCCTATGTTATCGATACTGGTTGAGCCAGCTACAATTAGGTAAGGAATACAAGGCCAAGCAACAGTAATAAGACATAAGGGCAGAGACCCAGAAATTGGGCCTTTCTATCAGACAAGAATTCCAGTGGATGATAGGCATCATTCGCCTATGCACCTATGTGACTGAAAGTTTAAGGAGCAACATACTTATAAGCATGGCAGTAATAAACTGCCTGACATGATCATCTGAGCACTTACATTGCTTTTTGGTACCATATCTACAATCTCCTCACACATGTTAAAGTAAAAACATTCAAGAATCACACAGTTATCTCAATAGATACAGAAAACTGACAAAGTATTGGTATACAGGAACCTTTTTTTTTAAGTGTAAAAAGTACTAAGCTAAAATCAAAATTAAGTACTATATGCTAGTTTTCCTAATGAATACATAAGTGGGGTGGCTAGGTGGCACAGTGAATAGAGCACTGGCCCTAGAGTCAGGAGGACCTGAGTTCAAATCTGGCCTCAGACACTTAACACAAAAACCAGCTGTGTGACCTTGGGCAAGTCACTTAACTACAACTACCCTCAAAAAAAAGGCAAAAATAAATGAATGAATAAATAAATAAATGAACAAATAAATAAATACATAAGCATGCTAGTATTTGACATAGTTTTAGAAATGCTAGCAAGAGCAGTAAAATAAAAGAAAAAATTAAAGGCATAATCATAGATAAGAAAGAGAAGGGAGAGGGGAAAGCAGGGAATAAGCATTTATTAAATACCTATTACATGTCAGACATTGCACTAAGTGTTTTTCAAATATCCCATTATTCCTTTATTATGGGTGAGGAAACTGAGGCAGACAGAAGTTAAATGACTTGCCCAGAATCATACAACTAATAAGTATCTGAGATTACATTTGAACTCATGTCCTCTTGACTCTGCACCTAGTGCTATCTATCTACTGTGTCACCTAGGTGCTTGTGGAGATTTTTTAAAAACAAGATAAAATGATCCCTATTTGCTGATAGGGAATCACTGATCCAGCAACATCAACCTTCTTGCTGCTTTTCTCACAGGAGAGTCCATCTCCTGACTTTATACCTTTTCACTGGCAATCAATCCTTCAAACCTGGAACAATCTCCCTCTTCACTTCTGAGGTTTCCTTCAAGATTCATCTCAAATCCCACATTCTGCAGGCCTATCCCATTTTCCTCAAAGAGTCCTCATCAAAACTTAGCACAGTGCCTATTACAACACTTATTAAGTAAGCACTTAATAAATAAGTATTTGTTTCTATTGTTGACTGCCATAATCACCTTGGAATTAAAAAAAAGAACAATTAGGGGCAGCTAGGTGGTGCAGTGAATAGAGCACTGGCCCAGGAGTCAGGAGGACCTGAGTTGAAATCCGGCCTCAGACACTTAACACAAAACTAACTGTGTGACCATCAGCAAGTCATTTAATCCCAACTGCCCTACCTTCCCCCCTTCCCCCCCAAAAAAAGAATAACTGATTTTGCCTTGTCTCTAAAGATAATTAAAACATTGCTTCGTAAGCCATGTTGTGATATCACAGTATTCATAAACATAAGCAAAAAGAACCCAATAAAGATAATTATATTTAATATACCTAAATCTGTTGCCATGGATGAGACCGAGAAATCTATGGAAAATTCAGTAAGATGCTCCAAATTACATCAATACAGACACTGATCCTTGGTGACAGCAATATGAGTGAAAGTGGGCACAAGGGTAGACAAGGAAAAATAGGAAAATGTGATTCAGGATTTAAAAAGGAAAGAGGCCAAAGGCTTGTAAGACTTTTCATATGTTTCAGTGTTGCTGATGTATTCTTAATGAAGAGAGCTGAAAGGTGCTAGACATTGCTACCTCCTCCAAATAACTTCACACACCAAAAAATGAAAATGACAATGTTTTAACAGGCAAGAAATAATTAGATGTTAATGTGGGAATCAGTTCTGAATCAGCAATGGGCAACATCATATTAGAAGGATGAAGCTGATGAGATAACACTGGGTGATATAACCTTCCTACCTGTCCTATTCAAATAAAATATTGAAGGAAAGTTAACAGAGAAAAAAATTGATAGGAACTTATTAGCACTTCCCATATTAGTTGAAATTAGTTGAAGCCAAGAGTACAAGGAAAAAAATTCATTCAATATTTGATGAATTTGCCAATATGAGAGAGAAGCCAAAGGCTAGGTAAGGAGAGAACTTCCTTCCTTCCTTCCTTCCTTTCGTTCTTTCTTATAGAAGATGATAGCAGATTCTCTACATATACAAATGATCCTATTCTATCTCATGTTCTCCAGAAGATTGCCACCCTTCTTATCCTTGATCTGTCATTAATCTTCAATTTTTTAACTTGGTTCACTAAGGGGTCAAAATGGGGAAGGGAGGACAGTGTAGCCAGCAGAGGAGTAATGGTCTAAAAAAGAACCAAGGTTTGAAGGGACTGGAGATCACAGTGAGGAAGATGAACAGGGTTAGGATTTGCAAGGGTGCTTCCATTAAATTTGTTTATTGAAATATTTCTGGGGTTTGGTTTTTTTTGGAGTGACTTCTAATTTCCCCTGTATATTCTTTATATTTAAAAAATGGCAAAGGTAAACTAGTTTTTAGTTCACATTGTTTGAAAAATTCTATAGTAAAATATGACCATTTTTAGATATAAAAATTAGACTAATCCTCAAAACTAGGGGTTTGAGCAGATGACCTCAAAGGTTCCTTTCCAGCTCTAAATCTACAATCAGTTCAACAGACACCAAGAGTTCCAAATTCATGATCCTATGAAGCTATCAATTTTTTACCTATACTTCATGTAGAAAAACTGCTTTCTTCAAGTACAGATATACTGAAATCTCTGGGGATATTGCATTAATAAACAAATCCTGGTAAAGTACTTCCAGTTTATTTACAAATGTAGATTCATTTATCTAAAAGAATGTTAGAGAAAAATTTTAAACAAATACAAAAATAATGAGAGGGCACCTCAAATGGTATTCCCTGTAATCCATTTAATTATGAGAATCAATCAATAGATACCTATTAAGTAATTACTAGTAGACAAAGACTGTGTTAAGTGCTGAAGATACAAAGAAAAAGCATAGTGGTTGTTAACAGGTTTTCCTTGCACTACCTATATTTCTAAAAGCCTTTATTGTATTTTAACTGCAATTTTGGGATGTGCAAATTGCCACTACCATGGTCCCCTCATGACTGCTGGAAATTCAGTAGAGAAGGGGCTTTGGACAGTTGATAGTATGTTCTCTTGCTGTCCTCTTCGTGAGGAGTCCTTTGAAGAAGGGGAATGCAGTCAGTGGCCACCCGTTTTCTTGCCCCACCCTCTAAAATCAATAATTATAAGAATTTGGGGAAATCACAAATATGTCCCCATAAGAAAAAATTGAGTGCCTTAGTTTTACAAGTGTAGATACTTTCCAAAGGTAGCATATCCTTTTGAGGTAACTTCTTATCAACTTTATTAAAACTGGTAGCCATTTCAATGGACTAACAGTCATTAAAACATGAAATATTGTCAAATGTCCCAGACTACAGAACCAATCTTCTCTTTGTCTAAAAATGTCTAAAGTCAAGAAGAGAAATGCCTACCACTACAAATCCTATACACTATCCTTATAGCATTTAAATAAGAAGTATAGGCCTAGTTTTAAGCATTAGTCTAACTGATATCTAAAGAAGGCCATATTTTACTATAGATTTTTTTTCAAATAATACGAATTAAAAACTAGTTTGCCAATGCCATTTAAAAAAAATAAAGAATAGGAGAAATTAGAAGTCACTTCAAAAAATGCAGAAATCTTTCAGTTAACAAATTTAACATAAGTACCCTTTGAAACCCATGTTTTGTCTTTAAAAAAAAATCATACAAAACCTCCTTCTGCATTTCCAACTCTTGAATTATTTTTATCCAAACTATCATGTTTCTTAAAACTGATATGCATTTGAAATGACAATTATGAATAAATTAGAGAACAAAGAACATACCTGATCTTCACTAGTTAAGCCAATGTGCATAACAAGATAAAAATGCACTAGGAAATCAGAGTTTGGCAAAACATCTTGGCGTCTGGTCATCATAGCACAGATTAGTTTGTATGCTTGCAGTTTACCTTCTTTATATTCATTTGGCAAAGTAACAGCCTGAAAAGAACAAGTAATTTTTACTATTGTTCAATTTATGTTGTTCAATACTTCAACACTGACAGTGAACCTTTATATCTTATATTTATCTCTTTATATTAATCTTAATATTGATATAGTTTGCTGGAATTTTTTATATCACTTCTTCCTCTGTTATAGGGAAGATAGGAGAGGAGGGATAAACTGGGATGTAGGAAATGTAAAATAACAAATATTATCAATAAATTTTTTTTAAATTTAAGGCAAAAACTCATTAATTCACCTTAAATAGCCATGATGCAAACATTCGAAGTGGTGGGATCAAGACAGGAGGAGATGGAGAAGTCTGGTTATCCAAACTTATTGCTAGGTTATCTCGTATCTAAACAGAAAAAATAGTCATTAGAAGGCATATTATATAGTGCCATAAAAATATATTACAAATAGATAGAAAAATATTTGCTCAAAATTCCTACCTGATTTTTATAAGGATAAATAAGAAAATACATTTTATAAACATTTTGTCTACCTATATCCCAAATATTAACCTCTGAAAAGTTTATCTTTCCTTTATATAAGTGGACTGGCAGTAATATAAGGAGATGAAACTATTTTCAACTCAATTTTAATTTACTATTTTTTGATACTTACTATTGTAAGTATTCTATTGAATGAATGAATGCTTATTTGATAGTTAATAGTCTATATGAATTTCAACATGTTCCTACCTAAATTTTATCAGGTCATTTCTTAAGAAAACAAAATAAAAATAAAACCATTATATAAGAAAAATTCTCAAGTTCTAAGACTAAAAATCATATCTAATTTTTATTTTTTTTTCATAAGCACAAAATATACTCAAATTTCTAAGTTTTATCCTGAATATAGCAAACTACAACATTTTAACAGTAAATAAACTGTACTGTATTAGAGAAAAGGTAAAATGAAAAAGAATACCTTTGCTAATTTAAACCAGAGTTCATAGAGATAGCCAAAAACTTTGGCATGGATTTTGGGTGACTGGATATTATTAACATCTCCAAGGATTCCTAAGATTCTTCTCCATAGCACAGCAGCAGAATCTGGATGCCAACCTATTAGGTTTCCACCAGCAATTATACTACAGTCATCAGCAAGACATTCACTGCTATCTGCAGAATTAAAAAAAAAAACCACAAGCAAAATTTTAATCATATAATTTTTATTGTATTTTTATTATTTTCCTCCAGGAATAAATATCTTTAATTCTGAACTTCACAGACACTGAACAAAAAGGTATTAGCTTGTCTTAAAAATATGGAATGCCTGAGAGTGTAGAAATGCGAGAAAGTAAGATAAATGAGGAGAGATTAAAGTGTCAGCAATCACTCAAATTATATAAGGTTAAAGATTAGGTTGTCAAATCACAGAATTTGAGAGCTGAAAGAGAGCTTGGGTAGTCATCCAGTGCAAGCAATCTAGACAATAACACAGCTAACAAGTGGTCGTCCAACCTGTTTAAAATCTTTTAAGGATGGGAACCTGCTGCTCCTCAAGGCAGCCTATGGGTGAGGTAAGAATTGTTTCCTGTAAGCCTAAATTTGCTTCTTTGATCTTCCACCCATTGGTTCTGCCCTGTGGTGCCAAATGCTACAAAGGGGAAGAGGAAGTAGATTTTCTATAGCACCCTTTACATGCCTGACACTCTGTTAACAATTGCTTTTGCAAATACGATTTCATGTGTTCCTCACAACAACCTTGCAAGGTAGGTGCTATTATTTTTATTCCTATTTTTCATCTGAGGAAAGTCAGTTTCCTGAAATAGTTGAGGAACAAGTCTAATCCCTAGTTACCACAACAATCCATCAAATTCTTGAATTTCTTGAATTATCATGTCCACCCTGAGTATTTTCTTCTCCACACTAAGAATCTCTAGTTCCTTCAACTAATTCTCATGAGACAAGGTCTGAAGGCCCTTTCCTGTCTAGCTTATCAGTACCCTTTATCTGTCTAGGAAGAATATGCCATTTATGCCTTTGTCCAAGTCACTGATAAAAGTATTAAACAGCACAGGGCCAATCACAGAATCTTGGGGTAGTTCTCTAGAGAATTTCTACTTTATTGACACTGAACCAGTAACCATCATGCCGTATATCTGGCCATCTAACCAGTTCTGAATTTTATTACTGTTGAGTTCATATTTCTCCATCTTCTTTACAAGAACCAAATGAGATCCTTGAGCAAAAGCTTTTCTAAAATCTAAATCAATTATGTTCATGGCATCTCTCCCTCCCCATCAACTGGTTAGTAATCCTATCAGAAAAAAAATGTTCATCTGTGATGACCTGTCTTGATAAAGCTACAGTAACCTGAAACAGGTAAAGGAAAGGACTCAATGAAGAGGAAGAGAAGTAGGAGAAGACAAGGAAACAAGAAGGAAAAGTTATTGCTAAAACAAGAGGTGACTAAAAGGAAGACAAGAGAAGTTGGGTACATTTGAACAGTTTGTTGAAGAGAGGGACAACTTTAGAACTGAGTCCTCCAAAGGGACTACTGGAGAAAAAGACCAGGACTGGATTCATTTCCACTCAGTTCCTGAACCTACTCTCCTCCCAATGTGCTACTCCTCCACCTCCTTTCTGCTACACACAAAGATGCTCTTGATCTCGCCAGCATCCACAAATGTACTACTTCCATGTTCAAGAATTCTGACATCCCCAGAAGTGGGAGGAAGACCCATATGTACAAAAATATTTTTAGCAGCCCTTTTTGTGGTTGCAAAGAATTGGAAACTAAAGGGGTGCCCATCAATTGGGGAATGGCTAAACAAGTTGTGGTATATGAATGTAATGGAATTTTATTGTGCTATAAGAAACGAGGAGGTGACGGATTTCATAATTGCCTGGAGAGACTTATACAAACTGATGCTGAGCGAGAAGAGTAGAATCAGAAGAAATTTGTATACAATCACAGACATACCATATCTGTGACGACCAACTATGACAGACTGGACTCTTTTCAGCAATGCAGTGATATAAGTTAATCCCAAATGACTCAAGAAAGTGAGAAATGTCCCATCCAGAGATATAACTAGAAAGAACTGAGCCTGAATCCTGATGGAAGCAAACTAAATGATCTTGTTCTTCTCGTTGTTTGGTTTTATTTCTTCCTTACCATCTTTCATCCCACCTAGTACAATATGCCTTTGTAATTGGAATAATGTTTAATATGAATGCATTTGCAGACCCTATACTGTACTATATGCTGTCATGAGGGGAGGGGGGAGGGACGTAAAGGAAATTTGAAAATCAAGGAACTATGGAATTGAATCTTGTTAACTGAAACTAAACTAATAAATTAATAAAAAAAAAAAAGAATTTATGACCAGATGGTCCTAAGAAAACTTTGAAGTTTAAAAAAAAAAAAAAAGAATTCTGACATCCCCTTATCCAGCCATAATCTCCAGCATTCTACTTCTCCCTCTGCTTTCCTTTACCTGACTCTACACTTCCTCTGCATGATGACCTCCAATCCCTTGATCCATCAATTCTCTACCAGGCCATCTCCTCCGCATTAGGAACTCTCTCCTCTTCTCCCTAACTTGACTTCTTGGTGAGTGTACACTGTACTCCTCTCTTGAATCCCTAGCCCTCTAATTATATCAGTGATTATGTCCAGACAAGCTTCAGATTTGGATCACTCCCAGCATCACATTTGTGCCTACACATGTGCTGTTGAACAGAGGAGGAGAAAATCACACAATTTCTAGCTGGTTCTGTTACAAATTTGTGTTACACAACTTCAGTTGGCTCTCATTGATGCTAGGCAATTTTACTATATATACCTTATCAGGTTGCTATCCCGCTCTCCACAAAGACTCTTCAAAACTTTTTCAGACCTCCTCAAACCTCCCAAGGCTCCCCTTCTCCCACTCTCTCAGTGGAGAACTTGCCTCATATTTTACAGAAAAAACTGAGGCTGTTAGCTGTGAACTCTCTCTTTTCCCCTCTTACTCATTTCCTATCACTGACATACTTTCTGGCACTTTCTTGTCCTGCATCCCTATTTCACCTGATGAAGTGCTCTCATTCCTCTCTACTTATTCAAGGGATCCTATTCAATCCAGTCTCATCCAACAGATTGCCTCCTCTCTGTCATATCCACTCTTTCACTAATTTTCAATTTCTCTCTGTTTCATTGCCTACTGCCTACAAACATGTCCTTGTCTCCCTATCCTGAAAAAACTCTCACTAGAGCCTTCCATCCCCACTGTCATCCTATTTCTTTTCTGTCCTTTGTAGATAAACTTCTCAAAAGGGCTATTTATAAAGGTACCTCCACCTTTTCTCCTCTCACTCACTTTTTAACCCTTTACAATTTGGCTTATGGCCTTATCATTCCACTAAAACTGTTCTCTCCAAAATGACTTAATGAACTCCTAATTGCAATATCCAATGGCCTTTTCTCTATCTTCATTCTCCTTGGCCTCTCTGTAGCCTTTGACACTATTAATCATTCTCTCCTCCTTGAACCTCTCTTTTCTCTAGGTTTTTGGAACCTAATTCTCTCCTGATATTCTTTCTACTTATCTGACTGCACCTTCTTTGCCTCCTCGTTGGGTTCTTCTCCAGATAATGCCACCTAACTATAGACACTCAGGGTTCTGTCCTGTCCTGTCTTCTCTGCTCCTCCTATACTACTTCACTTGGTGATCTCATCAGTTCCCATGGATTTAATTATGCAGATGATTCTTAAAACTAACTTTCTGGTCTAATCTGTCTCTAGCACATCTCCAACTGCCTTTTAGATACCTCAATGTCCAGTAGATATCTAAAAGTCAGCATGTTCAAAATAGAACTCATTAATCTTATCCCCTAAACCTTTCTCCACCTCCTACCTTCCCTATTACTGTAAGGGGCAATGCCATCCTCCCAGTTCCTCAGGCTCACTATGAAGAGGTCATCTTGGATTCCTCATTATCTCTCACCCCATCATGTTGCAAAGACCTGCTAATTTCACCTTTGCAATATCTCTCAAATGCATCCCCTTGTCTACTCTGACACTGCCATGCAGGGCCTCATCATCTGGTACCTGGACTATTACAATACCCTGCTGGTGAGTCTGCCTGCCTTCAGTCTCTCCCCACTCCAATCAATTCTCTATTCAACCACTAAAGTGATTTCCTACATGCAGATTTGATCATGTGATTCTACAACTCAATAAATTCCAATGGCTCCCCAGCACCTCCAGGACTAAATATAAAATGCCCTGTTTGATATTCAAAACACTTCATAATCTCTGCCCCTCATACCTTTCCAGTCTTTTACACCTCACTCCCCAACTCTTAGATCCACTAATATGGACCTCCTGGTTGTCTCACAAACAAGATCCTCTATTTCTGGGCTCCAGCCATTTCCTCTGGCTGCTCTGCAAGCCTGGAGCACTCTCTCCTTTGCTCCAACTACTGACCTTGCTAGCTTCCTTTTAAGTTTCAAATAAAATCCCATCTTCTATAAGAAGATTTACCTCTCTTAATTACAATGCTTTCTCTCCCTTAATTATTTTTTACTTATGCTGGAAATAACTTGCTTTGTATATATTTGTTTGCATACTGTTTCCCCATTAGACTATGAGCTCCTTGAGGACAAGGCCTGTCTTTTGAATATTTTTGTACTTCTAGCCCATAGCACAGTACCTGGCACATAGTAGATGCTTAACAAATATTTACTGAATTGAATTTTTATTAAGTGTGGAAAGCAAGGCAAATTGGGCAGTCATTAATGTTGTGTGCAATGTCTGTATTTTTGTCCGAACTACACAAATGTGATATAGATTTCTCCCTCCTAAAAGATAACGTTAAGGTAGTAATAACAACAAAATAACAGTTAAAATTCACATAGCTAAGATCTGCAAAGTGATTCATATATACGTTCTCAACTGATATTTAAGATAGCCCTATGAGGCAGGTGCTATTATTAGCTTTATTTTACAGATAAAGAAAGTGATGCTGAAAAGTAATTTACCGGGATGGCTAGGTGTCGCAGTGAGTAGAGGTTCAGCCCTGGAGTCAGAAGGACCTGAGTTCAGATCCCGCCTCAGACACTTAAAGCACACACAAACAAAAAAACCTAGCCGTGTGACCTTGGGCAAGTTACTTAACCCCAACTGCCCTCCAAAAACGAAAGAAAGAAAGAAAGAAAGAAAGAAAGAAAGAAAGAAAGAAAGAAAGAAAGAAAGAAAGAAAGAAAGAAGAAAGAAAGAAAGAAGGGAGGGAGGAGGAGGAGGGAGGGAGGGAGGGAGGGAGGAGGGAGAGAGAGAGAGAGAGAGAGAGAGAGAAAGAAAGAAAGAAAGAAAGAAAGAAAGAAAGAAAGAAAGAAAGAAAGAAAGAAAGCAAGCTTACCCAGGGTAAGTTGAACTATTTATATGCTGACATAGAAAAATGATAATTGTTACTTATGAAACTTTTCTCAGTATGGGAATAGTTGAAGGGAATAGAAATGTGTATCTGTCTGTCTATCTATCTATCTATATATGTACACACACACACACACACACAAACACACATATATATGTCTATATAGGAGGCTATATAGGTGTATGGATACATATGTGAGTATATGTATATATGTGTACAGGTATACATAGAGGGCACAGGACCAATTGAATAGGAAGGGATAATACTTAAAAGGTGAAATTAAGAGGTGAGAGAGGAATATAATGAAAGGAGATGGGGAAAGACAGAATGGGGTAAATTATCTCATATAGAAGAGGCAACAGAAAACTGTTACAATGAAGGGGAAGAACAGGAAGGCAAAAGGGAATGAGTGAACTTTATTCTCATTGAATTTGGCTTAGGGAGGGAATGACATACACAATAAATAGGGTATTTTACCCTACAGGAGAGTAGGGAAGGAAGGGAAGGGATAATGGAAGGGAGGACAGTCTGGGGGAGGGGGAGGGAAGTTGGAAGCACCCACTTTTGAAAAGGAACAGGATCAAAGTAGAAAATAGAACAAGTGGGGGATGGGATAAGATGGAGGTAAATATAGTCAATCTTTCACAGTATATTCACTATGGAAATGCTTTGCTTAGCTACATATATACAAGCTATATTGAATTGCTTATCTTCCCAGTAAGAGTGGGTGACAAGGGAGGAAGGGAAAGAATCTGGAATTCAAAGTTTCAAAATCAAATGTTTAAATATTTATATGTATATATATACACACACACACACACACACACACACACACACACACGCGCGCGCGCGCGCGCGTATTATTCCTATTACTTTACATTCCAGGCATTGGGGCATAGAGATCCACTGCGTCTTACTGGAAAGTTGGGGGGAGGGGGGGATAGGGGAAGATATGGGAGAGAGCAGATTGGGGGAGGGGATATTCAGCAGAATTGCTATTTTTGGGTGGTGGGTAGGGGGAAATGGGGAGAAAATTTGTGAAGGTGGAGGTGGAGGTGGAGGTGAATGATGTAAACTAAAAAATAAAAAAGAGAGAGAGAAAAAAAAAGAAGTCATCAAAGAGGATTTTCTTGTTGTCTGTTTACAGAAATCCTGGAGGAGGGTTTCAGAGGTCCTGGGACTATACTGATGATTTGTATTGATTTCTCAGACTTTGTTTGTGTGTCTGTGTTGATTTCACCGGCAGACAGTGAATTGATGATGGTGTCAGCAGTGTGAATGAATATTGTTTTGGCTCTGTTAAGCTTTGTCTTCCCAGAAACAAAATCTTAAAAATACTTGAGGTGGATTGGACACTGAGCTTCAATACGGAATGGGAACTGGACGAGGAGCTGGACAAGAAGCTGAGAGCTGCCTGCCTGTGAATCCAGGTGATGGTTGGGTAAATACGGGCAAGAGCTGGACTCATGGAAGAGGAACCATTGAATCTGGGAGCCAGCCTCAAGTCAAGATGAAAAGACCTCTCCTTGGATATTTAGTGCTGACTGATGACATGACAAGATCATGATTTACTGTCATGTGGGAGTGGGAGAACTCTGTACTTTGTAACTTGTACCCCTTAAGGATGATCAGAAGCTAGTCTCCAATCAAGAAAAAAGAAGATTTTCTGACTGAGAGATTAAGACAAGGTGACCTAGGCGTGGGAGACCTGTGTACTTTATATCCTGAAAGATATCTTTTGTTTAAAACTATGTGACCACTTTAGTGGTAAGTTATGTTATATCACTGTGAAAGCTGTACTTTGATTTATGTGAATGCTTTGCCTTAGTTTACTGCTGAATAAATAGAGAGCTCACTAACTATGTGATCAGAACCTTAGAGCCATTCACAGCAGCAGTTCTCTGGAGAGCTACTTGTGCTTGGCTTTACAACTGGTTGAGGAGCCAGTCTCAAATGTCATAGTTCAAGTCAACTTGTAAGGAAATCACCTGCAGAGGCCCCCAGAGTTCCATGCTTACTCCTGTGCAGTCTATTATTTTAGAAATTATTTTAATAAAGACACTGATGGCATGCTTAACAAATCTGCAGATGGCAAAACTAGAACAGATAACTAATTTACTGGATAATAGTCAGGACCTAGAAAAAATGTGGAAGACTAGGCCAAGTCTGGTGTGATGATTTAATTAGGCAACAGGGAGGAATAAGAGGGAAGAGGATCACATCTATGATTTTATTGGTATGGGGAGCTATATAAACCTGGCAAACATTTGGACAGAAAGCATATGTAAGCTCGTGGAGCTGAAGAAGTCACTAAGTGAGAATATGTAGAGAAAAAATGGCCAAGAATAAAAACTCTGTTTTGGGGTATGACATGAATGATAATCCAGTAAAGAATCTGAAGAGCGGTCTAATAGGGAAGAGGAGAACCAAGAAGAAGTAGAGTCACAAAAATGGATGGAATTCTAATAAAGTTGCCCCAGGTCCCAATATTCTAACTTCCTTATAGGCCTCATTGAAAGCAAGAATATAATAATGTTTGTGTGGCTGAAGTGCAGAGGAAGGAAAAGGGAGTTAATTAGTATTTATTAATTACCTACTATATATTAGACACTTGCTAAGCACTTTATAAATAATTATTTCACAGCAACCCTATCAGGTTGGTGCTGTTGTAACCATTTTACAGATAAGGAAATTGAGGCAGATAGAGATTAAGTGACTTGCACACAGCTAGTAAATAGCTGAGACTGTATTTGAACTCAGGTCTTCCAGTCTCCTGGCCCATGGTCTATCCACTGTGCCACTTAACTTCCTATAATAAAGGCTAACATGTACACAGCACTTTAGGGTTTACAAAGTGCTTTATAAATATCACCTCAGTTTATCCTAACAATGACCCTAGGAGATAGGTGCTTTTATTATCTCTATTTTATAGCTGAGGAAACTGAAATAGACAAAGGTTAAGTGACTTTCCCTGGTTAATGCAGTGAGTAAGCAGCTGAGGTCACATTTGAACTTAGACCTTCCTGTCTTGAGGAAGATGCCCTACACTGTGCCATCTGGAAGAATAAAGGTAGTCATAGAATTTGAAGAGTTTGAGGAATGGGAAGGTTAAAGCGATTGAAGGAACAAACATTTATGCCAAAATCCCTTAGTATAAGGAGATTGAGGAAAGGGTCCCTGAAAGCTCTGAGGTGGACTCTCTGGGATTCACAGAAGGACACAGATATCAGTCCCAGGGTTTGAGAAAGCATGGATGGGTTTTAATCTGCACCCCAGGAAGGGATAAGGAGAGCAACACTGAGGAAACCATAGACTGAGAAAAAAAGGGAGCTCTGCAGCCACCAATCCAACCTATTTACAACAGAATTCCCATTACTACATACTTTTAAAATGGCCAGGGACCCTTTTCCCAGGTCTCTTTGACACCACATCTTATTCCTAGTTTTGTTCTCAGAGTTCAAAGGGAACAAGTCTAATCTTTTGGTCACTGGGAATCCTTTCAAATACTGGAAGATGGCTATTATGCCTCCCCCAGGACTTCTTTTTGTCAGTTTTAACACAACTAGTTCTGTCAACCAAACCTCTTGTGTCATAAATTCAGGACCTTTTGCCATCCTAGCTACTCTCCTCTGGGCGCTTTCTAGCTTATCAGTATCCTTTTTAAACTGTGACGCCCAAAACTGAACACAATGCTCCAGGAGGTCAGACAAGGACAGAGGTCCTTCCTGAAAGCTATCCCCTTCCTAAGGCAAGCCAAGACTGCATTCAATTTTTGGTTGCCATCTCCTACTGCTGACGTATATGGAACTTGCAGACCAATGAAAAGCAAAGATCCTTCTCCTAACAACTACTATATGTCTATATGCTTCCATATTACATTGGATGCAGTTAATATTTTGTATTTAATGTGAGACTCTACATTTGTCTCTATTGAATTTCATCCTATTACATCAAGCCCAACATTCTAACCTGTCAGGATCCTTTTGATTCTGATTTCTAGCTGTGTGACTGCCCCTTTGTCTCTCTGTATTTCAGTTTAATAAATTCATTACTAAGGTCTCTTTTAGTCATAAGGTTCAATTATTTTATTTAGGATTTTTTATGACTTTTTAACTTACAACAAGTCTTCCCAAATTTTATTTTCTTATTAAACAAATGGGGACAGGTGATGTTTTATATTGTCTTTGTATACTCATTGCCTTTGTATACTCATTGCCTAGCACTGTGACTGGAAACATACTAGATCCTTATTTTTTTGACAGATTTTGCATATGTGCAACAGAGAAGTTATCTTGCTTTGGCTTAGTTTTGCCTACTACTGAGAATAATACAACTGAATCAACTTATTGATTTTAAGAAATATTTACTGAATGTTTACTACATCAACAATCAATAATTCCTAAGTGGTAATGAAAGAATAACTTACAGATGAATTATAAGAAATAGTCCTTTCTCTCAAATGGCTTAGAGTGTAGGAGATAAGACTAATACCTGAAACCATCAGAGATTATCAGAGATTTATTGTTTTAGGTGAGTTTGCACTAGACGATTTCTGAAGTCCTTAAAACTCTAAGTTTATTCATATAAAGAGCTCAACTGGTATCAAAGTACTTAATTATAAATATGTAGGTCATCATTAACCACATAAAAGTTGGGGGGAAAGGGAAGAAGTGAAGATGAGACCTATTATGGGATACCACTTATGAAAGTGTACTTCCTTCATGTCTATGTATCAAAGTGATTGTGTTTATGGAAAAATAATTATTACCTGTTAAATTTGCAGCATCTGTGGGACTCAGCTGTAACCAATGTCTAGCATCTGAATCAACAGCAACATCAGTTGGTGTATTCGGTTCTTGGTCTTCTTCAAATGGATGCCATGGATTCATTGTTATCTCTACCTCATTATTATAGCCAAGAGATGTGTCACTGCTAACACTTTCACCTAACACAACCAGGGGAGGTAAAAGAAACAGATAATGAAGAACTGGAAAGTTTATTTTCAAAACAATTAAAGTGATAAGCTAAACCAGTGAGCATCCAACTTGAATATAATTTGAACATACAAATAAGACGCATACTGGTGTACCCAGAGGACACTTAGTCAGATATTGATAAGAATCCACAGAGAATAGCAAAACCTAAATGTCTACATTCAGAGGCTGCCTGGTGTTTGAAGCCTTCAGACAAAAGACAAAAAGTTTCATAAATCTCTTTAAAAGACTTTAATGATGTTAATCACAGTGATCAAGAATCATAAATTAAGCTAGAAGAATATATAACCTATAGATTATTCAGACAAATACAGTCAGAGATGTTAGTTTTTTAAATAATCAATTCCTATATTATTTTCTAAGAACTTATACCTTTTGCCTTTGTGAGAAGTTGGTTTAGCTAAGACAGCCAAAGGCAACTGCATGTTTACATTAATTTTAAATCTGATTAATTTAATAAAGAATATTTTTAATTGACTGCCAAATTTTTTTAACAAAAGCAAAATGAGTTCATAGAAAAATAACAAGGTTAATGTTAATCATGGTCAACATTGAAAAGGTAAAATGTTGATTAAAAAAATATATATTTTTTAAAAACCAAGGTTAGGGAATACAAAAATTTAATAAATACAACAAATAAATATTTTTGTTCTACATTGTAACTATTAATGGTAATTTACAGAAAGAGGAGGAAAATGGGAAACAGAGAAAAGACAGAAACACATAGAAATATGGATACAGAATTTCCCAGAGTATCAATTTACATTTCATGATGTTTTAGGAATCTGCAAGAGTACTTTTAAAGTCATAGGCATTTTGCTCAACTGAAAACACACATTATAATGGTTTAACCTTCTTTCTGTACTTGTTCATTGAGCCAGATCTGCTCTTAGTAGAAGGTTTTTCATCCCTGTTCTGACCAGTATAGTAGAGTTTCATTAAACTGGAATAACAGTGTAATAAGGTGTTCCACAAGTGAATTTGCAAAGTAATTGGACTCTTATGCACTTGACAAATGAATTTTTATACTGATTAATTTAATGGAAATATTTCTAAAACATACTTCCCTGACTTATTAAACAGTATATTGAGCAAAATTTAACCTTTATTTGGATGACCCAAGGCCATTACTATGAATAAAGATTATTGTACTGTGCTGTAAGCAGTGATATCTTCAAGAGGCTACTGAAGTATACAGAGCCATCAGCTTCAATGTTAAACTTTATCAGATTGCTATATTTTAAAAGTTCTACTCTCTCCCTATTATAATTGTCTCTTGGATTGTTGTTAGCTGTCATTTCTCACTGTCTCCCTCTACCAGTTCACGGCCTTACTGAAATGACTTCAACAGAGAAAAAATTAACATTTGTCATGGAAAATCAGATGGTCAAAATTACTAAAATAAGATCTAATTTCACATACTAGCTTCTCTGTGAGGATCTTAAAATGGATTTATGCAATCTCCTACGGAATCTGGTGAGCTTTGTGACAGATATTTTTCTTACTGCTCAGAAGCTGTTCTGGATAATTAAGGTTGATAGTTGTCCAAGGAAAGAACAAGGAGGCTATTACTATAGGTTTTCCAATTGTTCCTACTATTTTTTTAAAAAGGCTACCTTTTTTCACATTTCAAATTTAACTTTGCTTTTTAAATACTTAATTGAATGAAAAAGATTTATAAAAGTTTCTGCCTATGTGAAGTTTGTGGAATTTAGTCTGGGAACTAAAGAAACTAAATGCTGTGGAAATGATTTCATTTTTCCCTTCATTCGGCTATAGTCATCAGACAATGCAATTTGTTCCACTAAATCCTTGCCTAGTGAAATGTTACTGTGCAAATTCATAGTTGGCTAGAAAATTTGGTTAAACAAAACACTCCATTAAAATAAAATAGTGAGGTGTTATTGTAAAGGGAAACTGGAAAAAATTACACGTATGTATACATCTATGTATGTATATAGCTTTTGCAGATAATCGAAATAACAATTCAATTTCCTGGAACTTACTCTTTTGTCTTTCTCTACATTTTCCTTCTGTTTGCTGTAAATCATCTTTTAAATCTATTTCAGCTGGGCTGCTGCTTCTTCGCACTAAAACCTTCAGACAAAGAGAAATCACATTGCATTTGTTTATTACAAGCTATTTTTCATTTTAAAGAGACCACAGAATTTTCTAGTATACATTTCTAACAGCAAAACAAAATACAGCCACCCAGAAAAGCAAAAAAAGAATGCCTTAATATTCTGCATCTATGTTAAATATTTATACATTTCGTGAAGAAATTATCAATTACTCAAAATTTGTCATTTCAATTTATGGATTCCATTATGTCAATAGGCATTTGATTAAATGATAATCCTATTAATGAGGAATTCAAATTTATGCATAATTTAATTTTAAATTTATATTAATTTGTGCAAGTATATATGCAGAAAAATATAGTTTTTTTTACCAGTGTTTGCCTCTCCCTGATAGTGTAAGCCAGGATATTTTTGGTTTCCAGATTTAGAGGTCAAAAGTACCTCTAATAATTGCCTAATCAAATGTCTTCATTTTACAAATTAGAAAACTGAAGCTAAGAAAGATCTGGTAGTTCCTCCTCAAATATACAGCTAGTTCCAAGACTGGAAATCAGTTCATAGGAAAAGAGGAAAATAAAGGATGTAGCGGTAGAAGCAAGGTCAAAGGAAAGGGTTTTTGTTCCCCCAACATGGAAAGACTAACAATTAAAAATTTAGTGTACTAAAGAGTTAATAGATTAAAACATCATATGAATTCCTAATTTAGAGAAGAATCTGATCCATTTGGACTGATCAAATTACCAAAAAGGAAATAAGCTATTTACTTTTTCTGAATGTTTATAACATGTCCTAGACATTGAAACAGTGGGAAAAACATCTTCAAAAGGTACATTACTAAATTTAAAAAGTGTTACCCATTGCCAAAATTAGGAGAATATAAGGAAATAAAAATAATCATTTATTTAATCACTCAATTTAAGTGAGTGATTTATGCTTATAAGCAATATGGATGACTTAACTTATAACTCTTTAGGGTAGTAATGTCTAATTTTCAGACAATTACAATTTTTTTAAACTAGTTTAATTCTCAAATTTCTAATATACCTATAAAATTACATGTTTTTCCCCCTTAAAACATTAGAAGCTAGAAATAATCTCAAAATTCTTCAAGATGATTTCCTATCTGAGTATATGAGTTTGGGAGAGGGGAAACACTAACACTGCTATCATTTATTTTAATTTCTAATCCTTAGCTATAATTCCCAAAGGAATCCCAATCTGATAAAAGAATTAAAGTATCTCACTGTTGGTCCTTCATTTTCTTTCTTTAAAGGTCCTTTATTTTCCTGAATTTGTCTGGAGTCTGATGAACTGAAATTCTGTGAGTTCTCCATTTTTTTTCCTGTAAAATGAAAAGTGAATTGGATTACATATTTCTGACTGATTATAGTTTTTAAAATAAACAGCTGCTTAATTGTAATTAGTGAGAATATGAGGCTCAAAAATAGGGCTTTATGTTACAACAGAACATGAGAAAAAACAACAACATGGAAAGCCATAATGGTCAGGTCTTTCCAATGGCTATTCTCTATCATTTCATTCACTTCTCCGCCTAGAACAGTTATAATATTTTAGAGTTACAAAAGGACTTTAGCCCCTTCATTTTACATATCAGAAAACAGGCCCAAAAAAGTTCCCCAAAGTCAAGCAAATCTGGGTAGAACTGTTACTGGACCTCACCTCTCCTGGCCTAGCTTAGGCTTCTTTAGATCATGTTGTGTATCCTTCATTGTGAGAGAGGGAGAAAGAGGAAGAGAGAGAAAACAAAGAAGAGAGTAGAGAGAGAAGGGGAGGGACAAAAGTTTAGGGGGGGAGTTTCTTCTATTTTATTTAATAAATGATGTTTAATAAAAATAAAGTGGGGACTCAAAGCCAAATGATTGAGAGGTTAATACTTAATGAGAAAATACTGGAATATACTCCTAAACTCCCTTAGAACTGGAGATGAGATAAGGAAAATTAAGCTAGTAACAAGTATATATGGGATTAAAATTCCACCTAGGCTAAACACGGGATAGTAAATTCCTAAATGCTGTTATACTTTAAAATTAACTTCAAAAATGAACACAAACATGTTAAAATATTGTTAAAAATACATTAAGAAAAAGTTTTAAGGAATATGTCCACAGTGACAGTGTGGCAGAGACAGAGAACTTGGATAGACAGCTTGCTTTGAAGCCAGGAAGACCCAGATTCAAATCCAGCTTCAGATACATCCTGGCTGAGTGACCGTGGGCAAGTCACATCACCTGTCAAGTGCTCTAGACTATTCCCTAAGATTATACATTACTGACTGACTCTTGATAGACAGTTTTCTCATCTTAGAATTCCCCATAACCATGAAATCACAGATTCAGTCACTATCTATCAGAAAGATAACCGTTTGTTTCTGTGAGGATTCACAACCTTATAAAAACATTAAAAATATATAATTTACCTTGATAAGAATCAGAATGTAACTGGTCAGTTATATCAGACGTACTACTGCTACGAGGTATCTGTTGCTCCTGGTCAACTAACAGGCAGCCAGATTCACCTCCCATTATACTTTCTGATTGTTGACATTCTTCCACTTCTAAAAATCATTAACAGAAAATATGCAATATTTTAAAATTAAATTATGAAGTTTGAAATAATATATTTTATTGTATTCGAATTACTATAATTAAAGTTTAATAGTTTCAAAATATGATGAATCTTAAAATAATAAAGTACTTAGATTTCCTATGATTAATGTTTAACACTATAGAAATATTTTAACTCAATTTTCACAATGAAAAAAGAAACTAATACAGCAAAATAAATACTACAGATGGTAATCATTAAAATCATTGAGCAGAAGAAAGGAAAGGATGGAAATAAGCAAGGAAGGGAAAAAATGTGCAAATACTAAAGTCTGGGCTATTATTTGATGATTAAATTTGATGAAAGAAATAGAGACATAAATTTACCAAGATTAAAGAAAAAGGAAATATGAGAGTTAAACTTCAATTGCGTCTTCCTTTACTTGAAAAATAGAAACAATTTCCAAAGTAAGTGCTAAAGTGTAAGTAAGATGAGTCTTTCATGGACATGAGTTAACTATGCATTACTAAATGTCTTCATTATTATGTCTCAATATTAGATACTTGTGTGGTTATTAAAATTATGTACTTGGTAGTGTTTTTGTTCTCCAGTGTTCCAAGAGATCAGTGACCACATCAATAATATTCCCCTCGATGTTGCATAATGCAATAGACAAAAGCCCATCCTGAGTCGCACAGAGAAGATTTTGGTTCATATTTTAAAATAACTTATTCTGAAGAAATGCTTATATTCAACTTACTGATTTTTCTTAACAAATGTTAACATGTTTTTAACTATGATAAAGTTTTTTTAAAGCTTAACTTATGCAATATAAGATTTTTTAAATTATGTACCTTACATTTTATGATCTTATAGCCCTTAAGAGCATAAAATAAACAACCAGTTATTGTTAATTAATACAATTCAATATTGGGTACCAATCAATTGGGAAATTACTGAAAAAACTAGGTCACATAATAAGAAATAATGAATATAAAGAATTCACGGGAAGATCTGAACGAACTGATATAGAATGAAATAAGCAGTAAAAAAAGGATCATTGGGCGGTTAGGTGGTGCAAGGAATAAAACACTAGCCCTGGAATCAGGAGGACCTAAATTCAAACCCAGCCTCAGAGATTAACACTTATTAGCCATGTGACCTTGGACAAGTCACTTAATCCCCAATTGCCCTGCCTTCCCTCCTCCAAAAAAGAAAAAAAAAGAAAAAGAAAAAAAAGAAAATGAAAAATCATTATATACCTGAACAATACTGTAAATGAAAAAGTGACTAAGAAAGGCCAAATTCTAAGACACTGTAAAATTCATAATGATCCTAGAAAACATGTCTTCCTCCTCATACCTGAGAGGCAGAGGACAAGTATATACATTGTAAAATACAATCACGAGAATGATGTTTGTGCTTAATTTTTCTTTACTGTCATGAGTTCGGTTCAAGAGAGAGGAGGTAATTTTTAATAATGTGTGATGTAATGACAAAATATATTACACTAAAAAAAGGACAAATAGAAAGAATCTATCTTCTAACCTCACCATTGTACTGAAACCTTTCTCACCAAGGTTGCACAATGATTTCTTAATAATGAAATCTCAAGTCAGCAAATCAACTAGCATTTACTAAATATTATTTAAAAGACTTTTCTCATTTCTCATCTGTTGATTATTTGGTCTCCCTGCCTCAAGTCCTTCTTTGTTCCAATGATAGATAGACAGAGACAGACAGACAGACATATACATACATATATATGTACATACACAGATATCCATGCTCATGTGGTCTCCTCTGCCAGAAACTTATCCAAAAGGAGGTACTATTTAACCTTACTATTTGTACGCCCAGTGCTTAACAGAGTCTGGCACCAAGTGTTTGCTGACTAAGCACCAAATTGCTTCTTTCTGAATTTCTCCACCTTTGGTTTTAATGAATTGTTCTTCCTTGGTTTAACCAATTCTTCTTAAACTATCTCAACTTCTATTTCCACTCACATAACCATTACCCTAATTCAGTACCTCACTACTTCTTGTCTGTCCTACTTTAGTAGTCCCAAATCATTGCCCTACTTTAAGTCTCTACCTTCTCCAATTCATTCCCTACCAAAATCATCTTGCAAAAGCAAAAGAGTCTGATCGAGTCACTCCTTTGCTCAAGAATTTCTATTCTGCCTAGAATAAAATGCAAAGTCCTCAGCTAGACACTTAGAGCCCTTCAGAGTCAGTCTTACACTTCTGAGAGTATATTCTTATACTTCTGGGCTTATTTTACAATAATGGTAACAGTAATGGTAATGAATGTCAATAGATTATTATCTTCAAGTCCTTAATAAAGTGAAAAAATAAGTAAATGAAATATCACCTTGATTAATCTCAAATTAATTAATTTCAAAAGATAGAGACAAGACCTGTGATTTCATTGGTATAGGAAACTCCCAGGTGAGGAAGCTCACTCCACCAAGGCAAGTCAGAACCTTCTCTTCATCTTAGAGTTACTAGAGCAGAGAGAAGATAAAAGATTTGCCTAGGGTCCCACAACCAGTATGTGCCAAAAAGCAGGATTTAAACCCAGGTTCTCAGGCTTCAAGTCTAGTTCTCTACATACTCTGCCATAGTACCTCTCCTGGAGACAAAGAAGAACTAGATGAATTTAAGAAACTTGTTAGTGAAAAATTTATATTTAGGTTTTGCTCCACTCTATCACAAAAGATATCTGTGAGAAAAATAATTAACATCAGAGATTTAGGGATTACATTAACAGAAAGCCATTCAATCACTAAAGATTTCGGTAGAGACACCTCAAGACATGGTGGGCTCTCAAAGGCCAGGCCAGTGGAATTTAAGCTCAAGCAGTTGCTATATCAAGCAAGAAATATAACAGATTTATGTGTCTGTTGTCCATGAAACAGCTCGGCTAAGTTCCTAGAGCCTCAATATTACATAGGCCAAAGGGTGTTGAAATTGTGGACAGACAATTCTCTAGTAATTAAAGAAAAGGAATTAACATACTTTAGAATTTTCACAATGGGTATTCAACAATATTTTTCTGTTTAGCCTTGGTTATAGGTTAATCATGATTTTATGAACACCAAAAGAAAAATGTGGGGAAAACATAGTCCATGTGTCAGGATTTGATTTAGCAGGACATTTTACTCAATTATTTACCTGATTATTGGAAACAAAGGTGAATAGCTGATGACTAGCTACACTGTACTATTTCTTGGTAGCTAAGTAGTGTAGTCAATAAAGTGCTAGGTCTGAAGTCAGGAAGACCTGAGTTCAAATCCAACCTTCAATACTTATAAGCTGTATGGCCCTGGGCAAGTCACTTAACCTCTATCTGCTTCAGTATCTTTAACTATAAAACAAAGATAACAATAGAACCTACATCTTGAGGTGAGATCAAATGAATCTGTAAGGCATTTAGCACAATGCCCGGCACACAGTAGGTACTTAATAAACGCTTTACCCTTGCTGGATCATTGTACATCCCTACCTTTATATTCTTTAGTATTACCAAACAGAATCCAGGATGTATCCAGAAGATTTATTTTGGCTATTTTCTCTTCTCATTAAAGATGTCAAAGACAATGTACTTTGCTTGGCTAAGGGGGTCTCTATTAATTTCTGATTTGGAGGGAGTGGGGAAAGATAAATGTGCTAATACACTGTTGGTGGTACAATCATTTTGGAAAGCAATTTGGAATTGTGTAGATAAAATGACTTAAAATGTCCATATCCCATACCAAAGACTCCTATTACTGGGCTTATGTGCCAAGGAAGTTATGAATACGAAAAATGTCCTCATCTACTCTAAAACATTTACAGTAGCACTTTTTTGTGCTGGCTAAGAATTAGAAACAAAGTAGATACCCATCAACTAGACAAAATGATGTATGTGATGAATACTGAGAAGTATAGAAGTATAGAAAGAGCTATATGAACTGATATAAAGTGAAATAAGAAGAGGCAAGAAAACAAAATACATGTAACTACAAGAATTTAAATGGAAAGAACAATGATGCACCAAAAAGTTAAAAGCAAATAAAACAAAATTATAATGATCAAATGAGATTAAAATGAAGTATGAGAAATCACAGCCAACCAAAGTACTACTTCATGGAATCCACATGTTTTACACATTGCATTATGTTTTTGGACTTCCATCAATCAGTTGGGCTGATTTTTTTTTCTTTTAAAAAATACTGTTTGTCATATGGGATTGCTCTTGGGAAGGATTTGGGGATGGAAGACTTGGGATACCATGGTGATATAAGAAACAGAAAACATCAATAAAACATTTCAATTGTAATGCTAATACATAGCCAGTAGAGGGAGACCAAGAGCTAGCTTACTTGCTTTATTGCTAAATAAACAGAAATACCTTTTAATTTTCCCATGGATAAAAGAATAGAGGGTTTCATTTCCTTAAAGGAGAAAGTGGTGGCCACTAGATTATAAGAATAAGTAAATAAAAGTCTAGAACAAAAACCATAGGGCAACATCTCTCTAAAGGAAAAGAAACCAACCAAGTGCTATGATACTAAACAACACAAGGCCATCACTTTGAAATTATAGGACCCCTATTGGTCCTATTACATTAACAACACATTGATCTCCTTCCACACTCACTAGATAAGCTTTTCAAATACTCTAGTTTGATAGTGCTTTTAAGGCTTTGCTTTAGTGAAAGTGTCAGGAGAGTCTTCTTCAAATGTTGTAGAAGTGTGCAATCACAAATAGCCACTTAAGTACTGGGATTTTACAGCTCTTCTGATGGGGAAATAGAAGTGGAAAGGAGTAAAAGGAGATGATTTTTTTGTCACCCCTGGACAACTGTAGTTCACTAGCATGAAGCCAAATGATACTAAGGGAAGGAGATACCTTTCAAAACTATTCTAAAAATCATTTTAAGTCAATAGCCCTCCAATTTCTAGATTAAACACTTGTACAGATGTAAATCAAATCATTTGCACTTATTCATGAAATTTTCTCATGCCAATGTATTTTTCTCTAATTTCTGTTCCTTAACAGTTCTTGGGCTCCCTCTACTGGCTTTAAATTTGTTAAATTTAACAACCTGGCTATATAGTCATGCTTTCATTTTTTTCCCTTTTCAAAACCCTTTGCAATCTTACTTCTAACCTTATTATTCAACTGAAACTACCTTCTTCAAAGTTATTAATGATCTTTAATTGCACAATCCAAGAGCTTCTTTCCTATTCTTGTCTTTTTTGATCACTTAGCAGCACCTGACCCAATCATCTCGTCTTAGATATTCTCTCAGTTTTTTCTTTTTCTTTCTTTCTTTCTTTCTCTTTTTCTTTCTTTCTTTCTTTCTTTCTTTCTTTCTTTCTTTCTTTCTTTCTTTCTTTCTTTCTTTCTCTTTCTTTCTTTCTTTCACTTTTTTGGAGAGCAATTGGGGTTAAGTAACTTGCCAAAGGTCACACGGCTAGGTTTTTTTGTTTGTGTGTGCATTAAGTGTCTGAAGTTGGATCCGAACTCAGGTCCTTTTGACTCCAGGGCCGATGCCACCTAGCCGCCCCTCTGAGTTCTTTTTATAACATAACTCCTTTGCTTGCCTACACAGTCATACCTTCTCAGTTCCCTTTTCTGGTTCATCATTCACATCATTCCCACTAACAATGAATGTACCCTAAAGTTCTGTCATGGGGCCTCTCTGCTTTTTCTCCATACTTTATCATACGTTGACCTCATTAGCTCTCGTCATTTTTCAGTCATTGTCTGATTATTCATGACTCCACTTGAGGTTTTCTTGGCAAAGATACTAGAGAAGTTTGCCATTCCTTTCTCCACCTCATTTTACAAATAAGGAAACTGAGGTAAACAGAGTTAAGTCACTCACCCAGAGTCACACAGCAAGTATCTGAGGCCAGATTTGAACTTGCAAAGATGAGTCTTCCTAATTCCAGGTTGACACTCTTTCCACTGTATCACCTAGCCACCCAAGGTCATTAGCTCACATGAGTTCAATTATCACCTCTACGCAGATGATTTCCAGTTCTATATGTCTAGCCCCAATTTCTCACCTGAGATCTAGTTCTACACCACAAACTGCTTATTGGCATCTTAAACTGAACATGTTCAGAACAGAATTTGTGAATGTTTCCCTAAAATCTCGTTCTTCATCCTCTTTATAATTACCCAATCACAACTTCAACTCCTTATTTACCTATACCTCACATATCTAATAAGCTGCCAAATCTTATCTTTTCCTCCAAACTTCTCACATAGCTCAATTCCCAGTCATCACCCTAATTCAGTCCCTCATCACCTCTTGAATAGACTACTATAGCAATTTCCTATTTGAACAGTCAATGGGCATTTATTAAGCACCTACTACATGCTAGGTACTGTGTTTACCTCAGTCTAACCTCCATAGCCAGCCAAGTGAATTTCCTAAAGAACAAGTCCAACAATGTCGCCCCTCCTCAATAAACTCCAATGGCTTCTTATTAGCTCTAGGATCAAACATAAACTCCTCTAGTTGGCATTTAAATATCCTTAAAATCTGACCCCTTTTTATCTTTTCAATATTCTTAAGCATTACTCCTCTCCACACATCTACAACGCATCCATCTTTGGCCTCTTGTTTTACACACACAACATGCCATCTTTCATGGCAATGCCTTTGTATCTGTTGTTCCTTCATGCCTAGGCACTTAACTCTTCACCTCTGCCTCACAGAAACCTTGGTTTTAAAATTCAGCTCAAATAACACCTACTGTATGAGCTCTTTCCTGATCACCCAAGTTCCTATTGCCTCCTCTAAATGAATATTTTTTTAAAAATATATATGCATATATCTTCTCCCCCTATGTGTTCCTATGTGCCTCCTCTAAATGAATATTTTTTATAAAAATATATATGCATATATTTTCTCCTCCCATTGAAATATCAGCTCCTATAAGGAAGGGACTGCTTCACTTTCATGTTTTTATCCCCAGTCTTTAGCATATTGCCTGACATTTAATAAATATTTACTGGTAAGGCATTTTTAGAACTGAGGCCATTATTATGGCTCTGATTATATATAGTGCGGCTCATAGGCTGCCTCCAATGGGACACTTTTCTTAAGTATTCTCCTCACTGCTTGTGCTCTCTTCCTAAATTACTTTGCACTTACTTAACTTGGCGAATGTTACATAACCTTCCTACCAAGAAGAAAAAGAGTATTAGTCCCTGGGGGCAAGAGCTGCATTCCCTGGCACCCAGCACAGAGCTGGGTACATAGTAGGCACCTAATTTGATGGCTGTTGCTTAGCTGATTACGCAGTGCTTTGAGACTGTCAGAGTGCTTCCTCACACTCCTGTGCAAGTATTCTTATCTAAATTTGATAGAAAGCAAATCTGAGGCTCTAAAAGTAAAAGTGTTTTGCTCATATTTATACAACCAAACTCAGGTCCCCTTATGCTAGGTACAGTTCTTTCCATTACACAATTAAGGAAAGAAAACACACATTGGGTTTATATTATATTCAAAATAGAACAATAATTCCTTTGTTAAAAATATTAGATATATTTTAAAGGGCACAACTGAAAAAAGCATAGTTAAAATGGAAGAAGCAAACATTTAAGGGTTCTATGAATAACATAATTACAATAATACAACAAAGTGATTTCAAAACAATTTTATTTGATCCACATAGCAAAGCCATAAGTAGGAGTTATCATTATCTCCATCTTGTAGATGAAGAAACTGAGGCTGAGAAGTTCAGTGCCTTGCCAAAGGTCACATCACTAATAAATATATGAGACAGGATTTGAATCTAAGTCTACCTAACACCATATGTCACATTTTATATAATATGTTATGTTCTTCTACACAGATACCCCTATGTATTCTTTTAAAGTAGCTAACATAAGAGATTATGATTTCAGATTCATAAAATCACTCACTTATTATTTCCAACTTAAAAGTCCTACTAAATCTAAATGTAGAGGAACCAAAGAATGATACTCTTAAATATTTCAAAATGCTTAGTAACATTTTTGAACTACAACTTTCCAATAATAAATTTAGAACAAAAGAGATAATTTTCTAATCCTTATTTTCCCCTTTTTTTCCCACTAAGGGATAATTCAATATAATTAAATTAAATTAGAATTAATACAGACTCAAATCTAGAGCAGATGTTGACCTATAAGGTAGATTCTCTATCAAATGTGAGACTTAAACATTTGAAAAAATCAAACTATATAAAAAATCTATATGATTTTAAAAAATAACAAATAAAAAATAGATTTTCAAATTAAACATATTACTAGAATCTGTTTAGTTAATGCCTCCTTATGCCTAAGAATTCTATAGAAAAATAATGATTATTACTTTTTCAATTCCAAATTCAGAGTTCTAGTTTATCTTTAATAAAATACTGGTAATACTGAGATATGAAGTAAAAGTAATACTACAGACTCCTATTCTTTTAAAGATGCCATTACCCATAGCTAATGAAAAAAAATAGGCCTATACTAACTTTTAATCCTGTATTTTCTCATACAAAGCTAAAGAACTCAAGAACTTAATAAATATAACTACTGCTGACACTCACAGAAAGTACAATTGAATATTCCCTAGCAAATTCAGAATGTGATTTAGAAGAAGTATCAATATGGTATGGTATAAATGTAAATATATACTCATACTTATGGCATAAGTCTTTTGGGGAAAGAATTGATATTATTATGATATGTGGATTCTATGAATATAAAAGTGGAATTAGAACAAGAAGTGGCAAGAAATTCTCCTACTACCATTATCAAAGAAAAAGAAAATAAAATAAACCAAAAAAGCCACTCTAAAACAATTCTCCATCATCACCACTGGTTTTCTGTTTTTCCTTTTTAGTTCTCCCCCCTCAAATTATCACATATATTATTGATTATTTTGTGCCTCCCAAACAAAATGAAAGCTCTGGATTTTATATCCTCATTGCCTAACTGAGTAACTTGCACTTACTTAGCTGACAATCAATGGTTTCTGAACTGAAATAAGTTTTGTGGCAACCTCAAATAATGAACACTACCAAGTACAACTACAAAGATAATAACTATAAAAATAAAATAAAATAAGCAACGGGACAAAGTAGTTATAAATATGGTGCATCAGTAGTTTCAAAAGATAAACAAGTTTTATTAAGCATTTCATTTTTCTTAAATGTACATATAGAGCACAGATATAGAGCTAGAGATTGTTCTAAGTTCATCTTGTTCAAATCCCTTTATATTATAGATAAGAAAACTAAAGCTCACAGTCTGGTATTAAGTAGCAATATTTAAGTTTATGATACATTTTTGTTTCTTTTCTCTATTCTGTATTTGAGTTCTGGCCCTTGAATATAAAATAAATTCTTTCAAAAAGAAGTTTTAAAAAAGAATTTAAAAAAAAAGAAAAAAAGAGAGGAGCATCTTAAAGTGAAAACAAGGGAGAAAAAAGGATCTAAAGAACCAGAAGAGATCCTGGTTGGTATTAGAAGTTGGAACTTCAGAAGAATGCCACAAAAAGAGGAAGAGAAGATGGAACAAGGAAAACGTGGATAAAATAAAGAAATAAGAAGGTCTTCCCGAAGAGAAGCAAGCATAATCCTTTGAAGAAACAGTTGCTTATCCTCAAAGGATGGTGCTGGTGCCTCACCAGTGAAATCAGAAGCCAGATAACTTAGTAAAATGTCAGAGGAAGAAGAGAAGAGTAAGGTCACTTGATCATCTCATGCTGAGTACAAGATAATTAAGTCAGCCGGTTAGTGAGTGGTACCTACATGGCACTATAAGGGCATTTCCTGTGCATGAATAAGGTGCAACACATTACAAAGTAAGAACCACATGTGAGCAGCATAAAGGATGTGGTCAGCGATATTTATGACCAGTAAAGGAGACAGAACAATCACACAGCCAAAGATTACTGATAGAAAGCTTGAGTGCTACAGTGGCAAGATACTGACAGGAAGGCCTCCAACACACTATATGGAGGATTTAAGGGAAAGCATGGACAAGTCATAGAAGGTAGAGACAGGGTGTCATTTGAACTGAAAGTCAAGGGTGGGAGAAAAGGCAGAGTTGCTAGACTATTATTTTGCTTCTGTTTTCACTGCCAAGGAAAATAATCTTTACACTGGAAAGACGAGAATAAAAATAGCTAATAGGGAAATGATAACTAAATAAGGAAATAAAGAGAGCACAGAGCTGCACTTGAGATTAAGTTATGAAGACCCAAAGAAATTCATCCTTGAACGCTAAAAGAACTACAAAATGTGATTGCTGAGCTATTGTCAGTAATCCCTGAGAGACCATGAAGGATAGAAAAGGTACTATATCACACTAATGAAGGCTCAAATCATCTTGATTTTCAAAAAGTATAAGAGAATGGAGTCTACAAAGTACAGACCACTGAGAAAGATTTTGATTCCTACCAATATTCTATATGGTTAGTAAATATCTAGTAAAGTGATAGGTCATGAAAAACTAACCTTTCTTTTCTTGTAGAAGACTGAAAATATAAAAGCAATGTATTGAAGCAATTTAACTAAATGTTAGCAAAACATTTAACAAGGTCTGTCATGTCATCCTTGTAAAGAAGATGGAAAGATATGGTTTATACAATATTAAAATGAGCTATAATGAAGCATATTCAGAAGTAATTAGATGCCCAACGCAAACAATACTTGTGAACAGTTTGATGCCAATCAGTGAAAACATTTGCACTGGGATATGGATCTGACTCTGGCTCTTGAACTTTTTTTTTTTTTAAGGAAAAAAAACATTTTAGGACTAACTCAGGTAAAAGCATAGATGGGATGCTTCTGAATATGCAAAAAATTAATGAAAGTTAAGAGGGACGGGGGTGGCTAGGTGGCGCAGTGAGTAGAGCGTTGGCCCTGGAGTCAGAAGGACCTGAGTTTGGATCCGGCCTCAGACACTTAACGCACACGCAAACAAAAACCTAGCCCTGTGACCTTGGGCAAGTTACTTAACCCCAATTGCCCTCCAAAAGGAAAAAAAAAGAAAGTTAAGAGGGATACTACTTTATTACACAACAGAATCAAGATTCAAAAGATTCATGAAAGGATAGAATGTTGGTCCAAACCCAGTAAGATGAAATAAATATAAAGCTTTACATTTAGGCTCAAAAATATAAATTTCTCAAATGCAAGATGGAAGAAGTATGGCTAAATAGTAGTTTACTTGAGAAAGATCTGGGGGTTTTGGTAGATTCCAAGTTTATTGAAAATCAATGTGAAAGTATGAGGATATGGAAGTCAAAAAAAGCTACTACCCTCTTAAGCTGTTATTAAGAGAGACATAGTATTCCAGAATAAGGAGGTTTTTTTAGTACTGTACAGTACACTGTATAGTACACTGCGCTCTGTCCTTGTCAGAACATTTGTAGATTGGTCTCAGATTTGGATACCACTATTTTAAGAAACAGAGAGCATTGAAAGGACAGCCTCAAGTTCTTGTCATATAAGGACAAGTTTAAAGAACTGAAGAGGTTTAGCCTAAAGATAAACCAGAAGGACATGACAGCTGTCTTACAAGTATACTTAGCCCCAGAAGACAGAACATATAATTAGTGAAAGTTGCAAAGAAGCAAATTCAAGCTTAATAATTATTTTTTTAAAAACCTTCCTAATAGAGTTGTTCCAAAATAAAATGAGTTGTTTCTAGGAGAAATTAATTCCTTCACCTCACTTGAACTCCATAAGCACAGACTGGATGGCCACTTATTATGAATGTTTGTTAAGATATGCTTTTTCAGCAGAGATTTAACTGAAAGGACTCTGAGGTCTCTTCCAATTCTAAGATTATGTGATCCTAGAAATACTATGAAATTAGGTATAATTGGGAATGTTGGGAGGGATTGCTAAGGAGAAAATGTTTCCAAAATCATGATTAAAGTAGATTAGAGTTGTTATTAAAATATCTATCATCGGGGTAAGAGTCAAGATGACAGAGTAGAAACAAGACTTCCACAGGGCTCCAGCTCTCACCTACTCCAATTCATGTAAAAGGTGACTCTGAAGAAACTTTGGAGCTACAGAACCCACAAAATGACAAAGAAAAGCTAACCTCCCACTGAGGACAGCCTGATCTGGGAGCCAAGGGAGGGCCTGATCAGCCTCTGGCTGGAGGGATTTCAGATCACCAGTAGCTGTGGTGGTTTCCAGAATTATGAACACACAGATGCTAAGGACACATTGAGAGAGGTCAGTGCAGTTTGGATTTGGGGATCCAGTAGTTGGGAGTGAGGTTAGCCTCTGCCCCCGGGGTCAAGAAGCCTCTGAGGTGCCTGGCAGTGTAGTAGCCCACCATGTGGCAGCATCATTTCCTAGTCTGCAGATTGTAGGGGAACCAAGCAACACGTCTGAGAGGTAATCCCTCTTGCTTTAACCTGCTTGGATCTGGATTGTGGCATAAGGTAGAGGTTCTGGAGTGTGCGACCAGCTTGCCAGAGAGTGTGGAGGCTTCAGAGAGGGCACCCAACTAATACCTCCAGCAGCTGAAAAAACCCCAGCATTTGGTATGAAGCTCTTCTGTCTGGTAGCAGAGTACTACTGTGGCAAAAAGCCCAAAGGTCAAGTAATTGAGTGGCCAACATAAGCAAATGAGGGAAGCAAAGTTAACAGAGAAACCCAACTTTGCACTCCTATTTTGGGGACAAAAAGGATCAAAGCATGGAACAGGAAGAAGCCAGTGAAGTCAGAACTCCTACACTAAAAGCTTCTAAGAAAAATAGGAGCTGGTTACGGGCCATAGAGGACCTTAAGAAGGATTTTAAAAATCAAATAAGAGAAGTGGAAGAAAAATTGGGAAGAGAAATGAGAATGATGCAAGAAAATTATGAAATTAGAGTCAAGAGTCTGACTGAGGAAAATAACACCTTAAAAAATAGACTAATTCATGGCAAAAGAGGCTCAAAAAGGCAAAGAGGACAAGAATACCTTTTAAAAAGCCAAATTTGCCAGATGGAAAAAGAATCTCAAAAGCTCACTGAAGAGAATCATTCCTTCAGAATTACACTGGAGCAAATGGAAGCTAGTGACTTTATGAGAAATCAAGATACTATTAAACAGATCCAAACAAATGAAAAAATAGAAGGCAATTTGAAATATCTCACTGGGAAAACCACTAACTTGGAAAACAGATCCAGGAGAGATAATTTTAAAATTATTGGACTACATGAAAGCCATGATCAAAAAAAGTACCTAGAAATTATCCTTAAAGAAATTCTCAAGGAAAATTGCCCTGATGTTTTAGAACCAGAGGGCAAAATAGAGGTCGAAAGAATCCACCCATCACCTCCTGAAAAAGATCCCAAAAAGAAAACCCCTAGGAATATTATATCCAGATTGTGGAATTCCCAGATCAAAGAGAAAATATTACAAGCACACAGAAAGAAACAAGTTCAATATTATGGAAACACAATCAGGATAACAGGATCTGGCATTCTATACTGAGGGATAGAAGAGCTTGGAATATGATATTCTGGAGGTCAAATGAGCTGGGATTAAAACCAAGAATCAACTACCCAACAAAAATGAGTATCCTGTTTCAGGGAAAAACATGGTCATTTAGTAGAATAGAGGACTTTCAAGCATTCTTGATGAAAAAACCAGAGTTGAATAGAAAAACTGACATTCAGATACAAGAAGCAAGAAAAGCATGAGAAGGTAAACAGGGAAAAGAAATCATAAGGAACTTATCAAAGTTGAACTATTTACATCCAAACGATAATTGTAACATGAAATTTTTCTCATTATGAGAATAGTTGAAGGGAATAGAAATGTTTGTGTTTGTGTCTGTGTGTATGTCTATATAGGAGGGTATATGGGCGTATAAATACATATGTGAATGTGTGTGTATATATATATGTATATATGTATGTGTGTGTGTATACAGGTATACATAGATAGAGGGCACAGGACCAATTTAATAGGAAGGGATGATACTTAAAAGGTGAAATTAAGAAGTGAGAGAAGTATATCATGAGAGGAGATGAGAAGAGACAGAATGGGGTAACTATCTCATATAGAAGAAGCAACAGAAAACTCTTACAATGGAGGGGAAGAACAGGAAGGCAAAAGGGAATGGGTCAATCTTATTGTCGTTGAATTTGGCTTAGGGAAGGAATGATATACACACTAAATAGGGTATCTCACCGTACAGGAGAGTAGGGGGGAAGGAGATGAGAGGGGGAATGATGGAAGAGAGGGCAGGCTGGGGGGGGGGGGGGAGGGAAGTTGGAAGTACCCACTTCTGAAAAGGGACAGGATCAAAGTAGAGAATAGAACAAGTGAGAAGTGGGATAGGAGGGAGGGAAATATAGTCAGTCTTTTACAATATATCCACTATGGAAATGTTTTGCATAGCTACACATGTACAGCCTATATTGAACTGCTTATCTTCCCAGTAAGGATGGGTGACAAGGGAGAAAGAGAATGAATCTGGAATTCAAAGTTTTAAAATCAGATGTTTAAGATGTAGGTAGGTAGAGAGAGAGAGAGAGAGAGAGAGAGAGAGAGAGAGAGAGAGAGAGAGATAGGTATAGACATTATTATTAATATTATTTTACATGTAACTAGGAAATAAGACATACAGGTACTGGGACACAGAAATCCACCTTGCCCTACTGGAAAGTCAGAGGGGGTATGGGAGAAGATATGGGAGAGAGCAGATTGGAGGAGGGGATATCCAGTGGAATCACTATTTTGGGGTGGTGGGTAAGGGGAAAACGGGGAGAAAATTTATAACTCAAAATCTTGTGGAAATGAATGATGTAAACTAGAAGTTAATAAAGCATTGGATTAAAAAATAATATATCTATTATGCAAATAAACTATATTTTAAGTAATTAAATTTAAAAAAAAATTTTAAATCTCTACAAAATTAACATCATAATGTATTTTGTGTAGCTTTGAGCATATAGGGCCAAAACATTTTTTATTTAAACTTTTTTTTCTTAAAATAGTGGTACGATTTCTCAATGCATAAAACACAGTTAATAAGCAACATCTATTATAACTGATGAGTTATTTTATCACCTAATATTTTAGCTAGGTTTAAACTTTACTATTTTCCAGGATAACTGTATCTGAATTAAAACCCCTCCCTACAAAGCAATTATTCACAAATCATTCCATCCTTGGCAAGCTAGTTTAATGTAATTTTTTAAGTTAGACAGTAATAACATAAGTATGCCCAAAAATGGAACTAAGCTGGTTTATGTGGGACTCTTAAACCATACTACATGACATTCTATGCTAGAGATCATAGGCAAACTGCTACAGTCAATATCTAATAAATAAAAATATTCAAAACAATAAAACACAAATATATGGAAATATTATTCCCCTCTTTCAAATGGAGTTCAGGAACATTTTCTTAGTGTTACAGTAAAAAATATAACCATTAATATAAATCAAATTAATTAACTGAGATGATTAAAATGAGAGAAAAATCAAATCTGGTATAACATATGTACATATATGGATGTATGTCTAAGCCTCATATGGTTAAATGATTTTAAACGCATGAAACTCAGAAAGGTGGGGGTCTTTTTGTTTTGCAAATTAGTAACTAAATCAATGGTTCTTTTTAAATAAATTTTAACCATTAACAATAATGTATATATTGATAAGTGGCTTTTTGCTAAATAGGATTTAAAGTCAACTTCAAAAAAAAAAAATATATATATATATATATATGTCATTCCACCACCCATCTCCATTTTGTTTTATAATGCCAAGTATAAACATTCCAATTTGTTCACTCAAAATTTGTTCTCCAGAATAAAACTTCTCTATCCTTTAGTGAAACTATATTACCTAAAACAAAATAAAGTTATATGCAAAAGACTCTACTGTAGTCTTCCAATTAAGAATTCCGGCAATATTTTTCCCCTTTTTGACTGTGAATACTGTTCTGATGAATTAAAAATCAAAACTACAAAAATTACTAAAGTATAAGCTATCATTTTGTAAAGAATTAGGTAATATTCTTTTCTATTAAGCCTCTAAGAAAAATAACCATCTAACAACTAAGGAAAATTGATTCCACAAAAAAACTGCAAATGCACCACAAAAACAGCATAGTATGTTGATTTATGGGTACAATGTACTTAGACAGACTACTCAAATTTAAACAAGTGTTTATAAAAAACCTAGAAAGTGAAGATTATAAAACCACATCACAAGTTGATATGAGTGAGGTTTAAGTACAGTACCTGACAGTCTGTGAGAGCAAGAAGTGTAAGAGATACCAGGTAAGAGAGAGCTCACAGTATGAAGCAGAAGAGGTACACTTTTAGTGGCTGGCAAAGCCTCAGAAAGGTGGGCACAGTTGCTGATAGACTGGCTTCGCTTAGCTTCCAGGAAAGATAATAAAGTAATAATTATGTCAGAAGAATATTAATATCATTTACAAAAACTTTCCTTGTTCTTTAAATATGTATTAAAATGGAATATCAAGTATCAACAATACAAACCTAAAGTTTGTCTGTTTAAATCTCTAAATCCAGTCACAACCACCCTTTGTAATAAAGGAAGAAGTGGCACAGATATCAAAATCACTTATGTTGAATGAAAGACCATTTTAGGTTTTTTATTTGGGGCTTTTTAATTTTGTTTTTGCAGTGGCAGATTTACCTTTGTAACTACATTTTGCATAAGCTGATATTAAAATGAATTTGTATTACATAATAAGTGCAGATATATTAATGTTGGAGGGGGGCATCCTGAGTGGCAAAGGAAATCCAGACTGTGATTTAAAATGGGTTACAGATAATCCACAAAGTAAGTAAATGAAAGGCCCCTAACAAGAATAGATTTTTCACTTAAAAGTTTAAATGTTCCCAAACTAAACTAATATGTAGCAACCAAAAATTAGATTTTTTATTCTAATATAAGTGAATAACACTAACTCTATATATGCTGAATGGAAATCACATGACTTCCAGGTGTCAAGACTATGAAATTCTGGATAATATACAAATCAGTATTTCTCAGGTAAGAGAAAATTCTTTCTATGAAAAACCATCAACCACTTCAGTTTCATTTTCTTTAAATAGATGCAATTGAAATAATTTGTACAACCTTAATATTTATTTGCACACTGCTAAAGAAAACTTGAAATGCAGTATGGTGTGTTGAATAGAGAGCTTGCCTTGGAGCCAGAACACCGGAGTTCAGGTGCTGCCTCTGACATATTCTGGTCTGGGACTCTAATCAGTGAGGCCACTCTCATAGAATGTAAGTTACAGAGATGGTGCTAACTTGTATTAAAAAAAAAGGAAGTTACCTTATCTGAAAGTTCCCTCTTAAGGAAATCACAAGTCTAGCTTTCTATCCTTATTTCCATTCTAAAAGGGAACTATGAATAGAGGACAATGAAAAATATACAGGTAAAGAATATCTTAAATCTAGGCTTCTTAAAGCTCTGGCAATGTGGTGAAGTCTATGGGCCCCTTCTCAGAACGTTTTTAAATACATACAATGAAATATATGAAAACCAACTATAATACAGTTGTCAAAATATATTAAAAACCGAAGTTCATTGACCCAAAGTTAAGAACCCCTATAGAAAATTTCCCTCATCCCTAGATCCTTTACCTTACTGGAATTCTTTTTTAAAAGACCAATCAGTAATACTGACAGGAGGCAAAAATTTGTGTATTTTATATTTTTCCTACTCAAATGTTTAAGTTATGGTATACAGTACATCCAGGTACATATCTTGTTTTAATGTTAAATTATCTCCATATAAATTTAAAACTGATTTTCAATCTGTCCTGTAAAAGAAACCTTTAAAAGTATTTTAAAAGAAAATACAATAACCTTGTTTATATTTGTCCACTTTTCCTTCTTAAATATCTTAGTTCAGTACTTAAAGGGTATATGATTTCTTCAGTTTGAGTATTCCCTTCACCAGCAGTATATAACTCCACTATGGTTTAGAAGACTACCTATATAAATTCCCATTGCTGCAAAAACTCATTACCTAATGGCCAACCTCAGTTAATCACCCTCTCTCAATCTAGGCAGGCCTGTTCACAGATAAAAGGTGTGGTCAGTCCATTTAAATCTTAGTAGTTTGGTAGACCTGCTAGAGCTTGTAATGAGGGCACAGCCTCTGAAAAGTTGAAGTCACCCCCAAAACATGATAAACAACAGGAATTAAGTTCCTAGCAGAAAATATAACAACCAAATATGGTAATTAGACCAAAAGGAAGCACTAGTCAATGTTTTAAGCATTAAAATTACATGTGAAACTAATGTTTGTGACTAATTAAATAATTCATAAATTAATTTGGCAACTAAAAGGTATAGAATGTGGTAAAATTAAATTAGAAAATCACACTCTTACTCAAATAGGGATGCCTGTATTATATGGCATCTAATATTTTACAAATCAACAATTAATGCAACCACAGTATATGCTGGGGGGGTGTTGTTTGTTTTTCTGGGTTGTTGTTTTTTTTTTTATCAATTTTGGTCTTGTAAATAAGTCACAACCTTCTAAAAAAATTTTTCATAAATAAATGATTGATAATATGAACCAAACTGAACCACAGAGATGGTGCCAACTTGGATTAATAAAAGGAAGTTAGCTTATCTGAAAGTTCCCTCTTATGGAAATCACAGGTCTAGCTTTCTATCCTTATTTCCATTCTAAAAGGGAACTATGAATAGAGGACAATGACAAATATACAGGTAAAGAATATCTTAAATCTAGGCTTCTTAAGCTTTGGCAATGTGGTGAAGTTCAGGCTATTTTATAGAAAATTAACTCAAGTTCCCTTTTACTTCCAAAAGACTTATCAGTTTGCATATTTAAAATTTTACAAACAATCATTGCCTTAGATAAAATCTTAAGATCCTAAAAACTAGCCTAGGCAGTTCTCCTAAACTATTCCTAAACTATCAAATTACTTGAATTACTTTGATGCCTTTCTCTTTTTTTTGCACTTATGCAGCTGTTCCCCTCCCTCTTGGCAGTTCTTTTACCAAACTGTAAAACATCATGCAAGTCAAAAGACAAGAAATTTAAGAGATTCTTTTAAAGAAAGAGAAAAATGGCACTTCCACAAAAGGGTTGAATACTACTGCTAAATGCAGCATTAACTCCATTGTATCTTATCTCATTTTATAGAAAAAATGTTACCTTTCCACAAAACAAACTAAATCCAAAATGTTATCTTTCCAAGGACAAAACGAATTCATATTTTTAATGAAAACAATAAAAATGATTAATCCTAGTTGAGAAAATTAGCTCTTTAGACTTTTCCCTAATTAATGGCAAGGTAGTAATAAAACATACTAGTGTGAAGATAAGTTTCATTACAATTATTTTTGTTATTTTCAAAAAATAAACATATTAATAAGGAGAAATACATAGAGGGTAAATTCAGTCATAAATTAATTGCTAATTTAATTATTAACTACTACAAATAATGGATTCTTTTAAACTGGCAGACTGCAAATACTTTATTATTATTTTAATTTAAAAATTCTTAAATTATACCTTGAATCTCAATAGTCCTGAGAGTATCTATTACTTTAATAGCATAACTGATAATAGAACATTCCATATTACTAAAAATATAATACTACAGTTATGTCATTTAAATATTCACTTTTTTTTTAATCTAACCTTTCTTATTGTCATATAATAGCCAAGTAATAACATATCCTTAATGGTGTTGTCAACATTAAAGCCATTTTATACTTTGTATTAGAGACCATGGACAGTTAAGAATAAGAATAGTATAGGGCAAGAAAGAGAAAGATATTTTTGTACCTTTACTTGCAGCTTTTCTAGGCCCTATCTCCTCCCCCCAGTGAATGAGATACAAATTTTTCCAAAGTGAAGCTAAGAGGTAAGGGTAGTGAAGAGTCAAGGACAATCTGACAGCTATTCTATGGAGAAAAGATACCCTTCTCTTCCTTGTATAGCTGCTTGATAAGGTGGAAGGTGAGAAGGAACAATACAAGTGGTGGCACAGAATAGGAGACTAGAAGGCAAATGAGGACTAAGATGCATCTGAATGAGTTGTCTAATACAGTAGCAGCTTTAAAAAATCCAAAGAAAATTTTAGCATATTTTATAACTAAACATGAACATTTCATTGTTCAGTTTCCTAAAATTTTTCATTTTAAAATGAGCCATTAATTTCAAAAATTTGTATCCAATAAAACTAATTCATCACAATGCTTTAAGAATTAAGGGGTTTTTTTTTTGGTTAATATTTCTTGGATATCATGCTAAAATGGATCAGTTTCAAAGTTGATATATTATTAAGAACTGCAGAATAAACTAAGTATAATTTCTTAATAACGGGAAATTGTAGAAATTGAGGGTCATAAATCTGATATAAAAAGCTTAAATGTGTGGGCTGAATATGAAGCCAAAGACCTTACCCTGGAAGTTACTGGAACTTTTTTTTTTTAATTTTCATTAGATTCCCAATGTAAATTTGTTTTCCTGTGGATTCTTTGGGTTAAAGGAAAGTGGAATAAAATATTCCAGTTAATTGAGGATCGCTCATAATAAAGGTTTTATTGTATAAACATAATTATGTACAAAATGTACAAATGTCCTTAAACATAAGAAAGTCTCTATTAGTTATAGTTATACTTAGAGGCCTAGAAAGCTCATAAGTATGTAAAATAAGAAAATACAAGGCACTTTACCAGTTAAAGGCAAATACCTCTTAAAAAATAATTTTCTACATTGATATATTAGTATTTCAAAAAAAATAGCTATTCATAATAATTTACATAATTAAAATGATCTAAGATTACATGCCAACAGTCAAGATTACAGTATTCTCATTATTTATCTGGCCAAATTAGACAATTACTTTGCATTAATCTTTTACTCAACATTTAAACATACTAGACACTTAATAAAACAATGTAACATTTGAGGTATTTTTACCAGTTGCTTTTTGACGGACTATATTCCTTGCTTTTTCAACTCCTGGTGCTCCAGATGTAGTAGCACTCCTAAATCTCATTGGTTCTGTAACATCAGGATGGCTTCTCCAACTCAAAGAAAATGATCTCCCCACTGCAGTAGCTTTCTGTGAATCTGAAATACAACCTATGGCAAAAATAAATGAAAGATTTTCCTTGTTTTAGAGAATTACCTATAGTACTGTCGTTACATATAAATAATTTAAGGTTTTTTTTAGAAAATTATCTGTAAACTTTAAAAAAAAATTCCTTGACTCCTTAGATAAGTGCAAAGCTCCTTATTAACGGTACCTACTAAAGCCATAAAGTATTAAACTAAAATTAATGTCTTCTGGAGCATATTTTGTAAATATAAAAGAGCTATATCATTTTAACAAACTTTCTTGAATGCAAAAAACTCTAACAAGAATGATGTTAAAAATAATAGTAGCAGCAAGAAATAGTAATCCAGTCTCCAAATGTCTGGAACAGTACTCTACCCATTTGACCTTCAAACTAACCCACAAGGGATTCATCTCAATATTTTGTAACATCATAAATAAAGTGAAATCTTCATTAAAAAGAATAAAGATAACTGAAATACACATATACAAAAATTATTTTTAGCCAAGTGCTTCACCATCCTAGTCTAAAAGTAAACCTGTGACATTACTACCAAGTAGTAAAAATAACCACTCTAGGTTTTCATTCCCCTTATAGTGCCTATTATCATACTAGTTAGGAGATAATCATTGAAATGTGAAAAGTCCACAAATAAACTGGAGGATGGAGGGAAAAAACCTTTATATCACCCAAACTGGAAAACTATGCCTTATATAATACAAAAAAATTTAAATGAATAAAATATAAATATCTCCAATACTGAAGATGGCGTTGCAGTATTTTCTCTCACAATAATGTATTCAAAATCTATTCCTAAGCAATCTTATATTTATCAAATTTTATGACCTATTTTGCAAATACTATTTCTGATGAAGGTTAAATTGATATATAATAGAAAATTTTTAAAAATTTGCTATAGTAGAAACTAAAACAGCAAAATTATAGCCTTTAAATGTTCACTGCAATGCTATAAGAAAGAGGATATTAAATTACTTCTGGTAAGTGCTGCCACCCATTACCATTAACCTCTTTCTGCTCTGAAATATATAACCTCTACCAATCTGAAGAGTAGAAACAAAATGGCAATGCTAGCATTCTCTTATCTTTCTTCCAAACTCTTCCCTCTAAACTCAGTTCTAGAAGCTCTCCTTATTTACGCAGCTCCAACCCAAATAAGTATCCCAAAAGTATAGTAAACTCAGAAAATTCAGAATGGGGTGATTTGGGTTGTTTTTTTTACTATCTAGTGTTGATAATTTACTAAATCCCTACACACGCATACACACACACACACACACACACACACACACACACTTATACAACAGTACTCAAGATCTGATGTTAGCACACAAGGATGAAACTTACCTTTGCCTCTTTGTTTCTTTTCTTTTTGCTCACTCAGCTTATCCAAAGGTAGGTTTGTCATTTCAACTCCATAAACTGTTCTGGCCAATACTGCTGTTAATGAATCCATGATATTGGCCCATTCGTTTATGAGTTCCTCCCAGTCAGTAAGTGAAGACAGCACACTAAGAAAATCATCCCAAAGTTCTCGAGAAATATAAACACACAGATTTGCTCTGATCCATGCCACAATAAGTGTCTGTGAAAAGAAAAAAGAAAATCCTGCATCTCAAAGAAATACAATTTTAATAACAAAATGTATTTCCAATTATAACTAAAATATATTTTAATGTGAAGGGTAAGTTAACCACTAGAGGATTCTTCCTTATCATTTATTAAAATAAGTTTAACAAAGATTTGAGCTACCATGAAAATAATCATGGTTGTGAAGCAAAGATACTAATGTAACCATATTTGTTGCTACTTCTTGCTATTAGGGGAAGGATAGAAAGATATAAAAAAAATAAAATAAAACATAGTTTTGAGAGAAAGAAGCAATCTTTCTACTTTATAAGAAAGGATAACCAGAAAGGATTAGAATCCCCAGTAACACCACCATCCAATCAAATATTCACACAAATAGTTAATAAGCATTTTGTTACTGAAATTCTCCATGCCTAAAATTACCTAGCTGTCTCCTCGACCAGAACAAAATCTTTGTATTTTTAGAATCTCACCTAAAAGACAACCCTTTGGAAAAGTGTCTCTCATTAACCCAGAGCACTCCATATTATTCCAATACTTTCAATGCATATTAAATTAGCATATTTTCTTTCATACACTAAATAGAATATATAGATTTTTTAATATACCATTTGCAGAGAACAATGTGGAAGGAGATATCCTGGTGCAGTGAAAAATAAATTAATTTGACATGAAATTAGAGAATGTGGGTTTAAATCCTAACCCTGACATTGTTGATTATTTTGAATTTTTACTCCTGTAAGTAGTTGTTTACATATTTTTTCCCCTCTTTAGACTGTGAACTACTTGAGAGCAGAGAATGTTTTTATCTTCTTTGTTTTTATCCTCCCCATTATATCCCCAACACATAACAGCAAAGTGTGTGGCACATAGTAGCTGCTTAATAAATATTTATTGACTGGGGGGGCTAGGTGGCGCGGCGAGTAGAGCGTTGGCCCTGGAGTCAGAAGGACCTGAGTTCGGGATCCAACCTCAGACACTTAATGCACACACAAACAAAAACCTAGCCATGTGACTTTGGGCAAGTTACTTAACCCCCAATTGCCCTCCAAAAAGCAAAAAAAATTTACTGACTGACTTATCAGAGTGTGACCTGGCAATGTAACCTAACCCCTATGGAGCTCATACAAGTTACATTTTTACATACATTTTACATACAAGTTCCCTTGTATGTAAAATAAAAGAGTTGAATTAGATGATCCCTAAGGTCCCTTTCTGCTCCAAATTTCTGATCCCTTTTCTAACATATGTTTGTTAGTAACAGATATATAGAAAAGGAAAGGACACTGGACTTGGGAGTCAGAAAGCTCCGGGTTCAAATCCTAGTTTAGATGACATGGGGCAAATCATTTAACTTCTCTGCCTCAGTTTAATTACGTTCTTTCTAGCTCTAAAATCTGTAATCCTGCCACTTAAGGTTTCTAAAACACTATATACAAGAATTTTAACTGGACCTAATTAGAAAATAATGAGGAACCCCACACAGATAAAACTAGATTTCCTATCCCAGTTAGTTTATATTTAATAAATATTAGAAGAGTACATACTAGCTAAAAATTATTATATAAAAACTTTATATAAAATGCTTGAAAGACATTCAAAGTTGTAAGTACAAACTCATAATTACATCTTAACACTAAAACAGTGAAACTCTGATAAGTATGGAAGCCTAATTTAAATCTAAAAAGGCACTTCTTTTTATTAAACTAAATCCTATAGACTTACAAAGAGGCAGGCCAATATTCAGCTTACTATATAAGTTTAGGAGTTCTGATTTTTATTTCTCAAAGTATGTTATCTATTAACAAATCAGGAATATGCTTAATATGAGCTCGTATACTGTAATGGCAAGCAAAATGGGATTTTTTGCTGTTTTTCTGGACTGAGCTTTAGCTAACCAAGTGCCTCTGAGCCTCGACTTTGATTGTATCAAGAGTCTTTGATTAGAAACAGTATACATTGGGGGCGGCTAGGTGGCGCAGTGAGTAGAGTGCTGGCCCTGGAGTCAGAAGGACCTGAGTGCGGATCTGGCCTCAGACACTTAATGCACACAAACAAAACAACCTAGCCGTGTAACCTTGGGCAAGTTACTTAACCCCAATTGCTTTAAAAAAAAAGAAACAATATACATTGTATTGCCCTTAATAGGCCTAAAAGAGTATGAAGATCTCCCCTGCCCCTTGATGGGCTGAATAAAATCACATGGGAGCCCATGGTGGGAGGAGATTGTAAAAATTATAAAAAGGAGATTGTAAAAATTGTAAAAAGATTGCAAAAAGGAAATTGTAAAAAGGAACAGGAAGGAGCTGATAAGAGCATGGGCAGAACTGGGAACAGGAAAAACTGAAAGAATGTCTGTGATACTGGTTCAAATCTGGCCTCAGACACTTGACACTTACTAGACCCTGGGCAAGTCACATAGCCCCAATTGCTCTACCTTTCCCTCCAAAAAAGCAAAATAATAATAATTTTAAAACATCAAAACTGTAACATATTTACATTCAGATTTCATATTAACTAGAAACCTAAATATTAAAAGCAATGAAAAATTAAAATAACTTGATCAAAATTTACATTTATAACTAAAACAGTTTTCAAGAGAAAATAACGACTAAGGATATGGCTAAAACCAAGAGGAAATTAATAGCATTCAATTCCACAAATTCAAACATTTACTAAACATCAACAATGTATAAAGGCATGATATACAAGACAAATCTTTAGAAAAATAGGACTAGAGAAACAGTACTTACATAAAACATTAAACCATGTTTAAAATTAATTTTATTTGGCTTTAATATTCTTTAACTTATAACTTTTTCTAAAACTTCTCCAAGAATAAAATCATAATAGTTTTAGTGTAATGGGGCAAATGTAAATATTATGGCCCATCCCACCTAAATATTATCTAATCATTGTAGATCTTGGCAAACAACTTCTTTCTGTGCTATGAAAATCCTATAATAAATATATATTGCTACATACAAAAAAAATATATTGATAGGATTTGAGTGCATTACAATTCATAAATAATTCAATAAAATCTTGAATATTGGAAAAAAAGACAACCAGATGTAAAAATTCTTTTAAAAACTGTCTTTAAAAAAGCAGTTCAATTTAGTGGAAGGATCAGATCATCTTGGTCCTACTCCAGGCCATGATACTAAACAGTTTTACAACTTTAGGCAAGTCTCAACCTCTGAGGTAGTCCTCACCTTCCTCAACTGAAAATAGAGAGAAGTGAACTACATGATCTTCAAGGTCCCACATAGCTATAAAATTCTTATTCAACAACAGCTTAATCAATTTAAGAAACTCACACAAGAAATGAAAAATTTTTAAAGAATATTTTTGCCCTTAAACTACTTATTACTTACATATGGGATGCTGGAGTCAGCTCATGCTGTCTCCGGAGAGTCCAACTGTTAAATTTTCAATGTGAGCATTTACAGCTCAGAAACTGGCAAATGCTAAATACTGGATTCAATTTATTATTTTCCTGATTGGCTAGTCTTAGAAAGTAATGGAGAAAATGTTAATAAATACACATGAAAATTAAAAGCTTGGTTGGGGGGTTGGTTGTTTGGGGGGGTTTTGAGAGCCAATGGCTGAACCAGAACAACACTGCTTATGCATGTCAACTATATTCTAGGTTTTGCCCTTTTCTGCACTTTAAAAAAAGTATAACCTAGGGGCGGCTAGGTGGCGCAGTGAATAGAGCGCCGGCCCTGGAATCAGAAGGACCTGAGTTCGGAGGCGGCCTCAGACACTTAATCCATACAAACAAAAACCTAGCCGTGTAACCTTGGGCAAGTTACTTAACCCCAATTGCCCTAAAGGGGCAGCTAGGTGGCGAAGTGAGTAAGAGTGCCGGCCTCGGAGTTGGGATGACCCGAGATCAGATCTGGCCTCAGAAAATGAGCACCCACGCATAAATAATGACTAGCTGTGTAACCTTGAGCAAGTTACTTAACCCCAATTGCTTTAAAAAAAAAAAAGAAAAAAAAAAGTATAACCTTAGTGGGAAAAGGCTATTGCTATAAATAGTTGATCTAAATGGATTCTTGGGTATTTATATTAGGAAAACCTATTGAAATAGAAAACAGATTATTATAAGAAGTCTAAATTAAACTATGAGATATATACTAAGTAAAAAAAGTTTCTAAGAAAAATTGGATTTGCATTTGTAAGGAAGTCTGTCAACCTGGATTATCTACTGAAACAGAAAAAAAAATGAAATTTAAAAAGAAATCAAAATTATGTAAATACTAAGTCGATATAGTTACTTTTTCTTTCTTTTTTTTTTTGGAGGGGGAAAGGCAGGGCAATTGGGGTTAAATGACTTACCCAAGGTCACACAGCTAGTAAGTGTGTCAAGTGTCTGAGGTGGGATTTGAACTCAGGTCCTCCTGACTCCAGGGCGGGGCTCTATTCACTGCCCCATCTAGCCACCCCCTATTGTTATTTTTTTTTAATTAAGTAGTTGGCAACTCTGGATACAATGTAACATCTAATGACTAAATGAGATGCCAGAGGGTAAAATAATATTTGTGCAGTGATTAGGGTCAGAATAAGATGAAACTGACCTCATAAATTAGTAGATCTTAATAGGCCCTTTACAAATTCTTTCCACATAATGCAACAAAAAATTTAGCATGCATTAGCAGTTTGGCCATCAGGAAATGAACGTTCTCTTCAAGATATTACTTAATAAGGGCCCACAAGTAAAGTATTAAGCTAGGTTCAATCCTCTATTAGTTTATCTGGTCTATTTAAATTTTCACTTCAATAACACTAAATATATAATAAAGACATGCAACAAACATTCAACCTAAAAAATACTAAGTAGAGTAATATAAAACATAATGCTCTCATTCCTAAAGTTCTCTCTATTGTTCCATTTTAATTTGAAAGAAAAATAAATTAGGCAAGAGTGTATGGTTGAGTCAATCCAAATTAAAATAGATGATAAGAAGGGAAGAGATTTCTTTTCTCTTAATAAAAAATATTAATCTATTGCCAATGAGCTCTTGATTAAGGCATGCTTATAAATTGTGGAATGATAAACCCAGAGGGAGGAAAGAAAGTTTACCTAGTCTAATCTTAGAGAGTCTCCTGAGGCTCATAGATATTCAATGACTTGCCCCTGGTCATACAGCTAATACATACAGAGGTAATGTTTGACTTTGAGTTCAATACTCTATAAAAAAGGTGTAACATTGCCTCTCAGCAATACAGAATATGGATCATCTCCCTTTTTGATTATAGTATGGATCTATAGGTGTGGAAAGCTGCGCATAATGTAGGACTTAATTGATATGCTGATTAGTTTCGATGAACTACAATGTTATTCTTCATTATAAGGGATGGATCTTTTGGAGGGGATATATCGGGAAATAAAGATGATGTAAATATAAAAGATATCAAATTTTAGAAGTATATGTCAACAAAGTTATTTGCTAAGTGATATACAAAGTCTCTCTAATCTATAAAACAAAATAAAAATGCCTTTAAGGCAGAAATTATTAATAATTTTTGTGCCATGGACTACCTTCGGAATCTAGTGAAACCTATGACAACCTTCTCAGAAAGATATTTTTAAAATGCACAGAACAAAAAGCATAGGATTACAAAGAAACTAATTAAACTGAAATACAATTGTCAAGATTCTTTTTAAGGGGAGGCTAGGTGGTGCAGTAAATAGAGCACTGGCTCTAGAGTCAGGAGGACCTGAGTTCAAAATTGGCCTCAGACACTTAACACTTACTAGCTGTGTGACCTTGGGCCAGTCACTTAACCCCAACTGCCCTGCCCTCTCCCCTCAAAAAAAAGGGGGGAGGCACAAAAATAAATAAATAAATGGTTTTTTTTAAAAAAAGAACTTCTTTACAAGTTTGCAAACCCCAGACTAAAAATTCTTCTTTTAGAGACAACTCAAAGCTAAAAGACAATACTTAGAGCACACCCAAAGTCATAGGGAAACAAAGCTGTAAAAGGATATTCACAAATTACTGAAAATGTGTTAATGGAACTGGTCTGGATTACTGAATTGGATTAGGTACAAATAGGAATAAGAACAACTTTAAGTACTAAGCACAGTAAGAGTGGAAGAGCCTGGGAATGAGAGTATTTTTTTTACTTTATTATAATATCTCTTTAGAAAACTTTCACTATGATATAGTAGAGAAAGGGTACAAAAGACTGCTAGATTCAGGTTCTAGCTCTAATACTTACCTGCTGCATATCCTTGACCAAATCACTTAATTTCTCTAAAACCAAGTTCATTTTTTGTAAAATAGGATAATATTTGCATGACCTTCCTCACCTTCAAGAGACTCCCAATGAGAAAGAAATATTCTATAATGGAACTTGACAACCTTACAAAGGGAATAAACTGCAGGGATTTTGTGCTCAGAAAGACTGATCCTTCCTCAAAAGAAAGGGAATCATCACTCCATAGGGACAACTGGAACTCGGAAAAGTGGGACAGCAAGGACCCAGGAAAAGATCGTATGGCATGGAGAAAATAGTCATAGTAAGGGCAAAAGGTAGTAAGGAACTTCAAAATCAGGATAAAGTAAAATTCTGACCAAAGGAAATACTTCTATCCTCTATATCATCTGCAGGAACTGATATTTCTAAGAGTGAGATGCAATAGGAAAAAAAGAACAAGGAATAAAATCTAAAAGGCAATAACAAAGAAACCATTTAGAAGAAGGAACCTAAAATATGTTCTTTAATTCCATGAGGAATACAGAGACTAAAGAAGGAATAAATAAGTATAAAGACCATGAATCAACTAATACAAGTATAAAAATAGACAAAAAGGGGGAAGATAAATAATGAAGAGGACAAGGGGAAGAAATCCTTTTATAAAAAAGAACAGAAAATGAAAAAAATAACAAAAATAAATTTAAGGAGAGAGGAAGAGAGATTTTACTTCACTCTAGGAAGAAAAAAGAGAAGAATTACATAATTAGATGAAAGGAAGAAAGAAAAAGGAATTAATAAATTAAGCAAAACTACAGAACTAGGGAAAAGAGTAACAAGGGGGTGGGGTTGGCTTGAAGATGATGGGAATAGGGTTGCTTTAAAGCAGATTAAGCTACATTAGCTGAAGAGACAAAGTACTATCTTTATAGAAGAAAAGGGGACAAAATACTAATTCAGAAAAAACTAATATTAGAGAGAAATGGAGCACTGTAACAATTTAAATCTCATGAATTTAAATGTAAATGTATTAATCCAATTTTTTTAGAAGTGACAGACTGAGAAAGAAAGCAAAACTACAAAATCTGCTGTTTATAAGATACCTATAAACAAAGACATACACAAAACAAAAATATGGGGCTGGAGCAAAATTTACATCGCGATTCCAAAAAAGCAGGAACTGAAACAAGTATTAACCAACATAAAGAGAAAAACCAGAAAACTACATTAAATTATATGCTCCTAATATCATAGTGCCTAAATTAATAAGTAAAAAACAGAATTACAAGACATGGACATACAATAAAACTTTTAATGTCTCCTCTCTCCGTTTTGGACAAATCCAATGGAAAGATAAACATGAAAATTGCTAGAGAAATTAGAGTTAAAAGTCTTCTACATAGGACCACTAAGTAATAGTGTATTTCTTAGCAGCACATCAAACATTTTTTTAAAATGACCACATATTGGGGCATAGAGATACTGCAAATAAATGCAAAAAGACGGAAGTAGTAAGCATATGCTTTTATAGACAATAATGTAACAAAAATAGTAACCACAGACCTAAATGGAGACTTAACAATGAAATCCTAAATAAATTGCTCAAAGAATAAATTATACACACAATTAATAATTATTTAAAAGAAAATGATAATGATCAAACAACATAACAAAATTTATAAAGCAGTCCTCAGGTACAGGAACTGTATCTCTATCACATCAAATCTTCTCCCTCATCTCCCCATTTATCCAAACCTACATAGCACCCCACCAGAAGGATCTCAGATATTAAGAGATGAAAGAAGAGACTCACTCCAAAATATACCATCTTCATCCAAAGGTTGGTGGCTAGAAAAGCAGAAAAGCCTTAAAAAACCCCAACACAATAAAATCCCCCCAAAATAGAAATAAGTCTTTAACTTCAAAGCAAAAACTAGGGGTGAGGGAGTATGGGTAGAGGAGGAAAAGTTACACCTGTGATTTCATTTGTATAGAGACCATCTGATGAGGAAATTCCCTTTACCAGTGCAGATCTTAGAAAATTACCTAAAGTGTTGAGAGGTATGCAACTTGCCTCGACTGCAAATTTTGTATATGTCCGAGGTAAGACAACACTTCAACCCAGGTCCATCCTGACTCCAAATCTACCTCACCATTCTGCCTCTCCAAATGAAAATTAAAAATCCCATAAATTACATAAAGTTAATTAAGTAAACCATAAATTTAATATAATTCTTATCACTTTTTAAAAAATTTATTCATGCTCAAAACTAATGTATCACATATGAAACCTGGCTAGCTCTTCAGATTTGTGGGTTTTTGTTCTTTTGGTTTGTTTTGTTTCTTTTTAAAGACTTACCCTAAACAGTAACCCTGCCAAGCTCTGGGCAAACAAGTCCTTTATTTGGTTATCCTTTGGCTTCTGCATGACAGCTTCTGTTATCCTGAGTAGTATTTGCAACATCTGCTCCCTGGACCCCCAAAATAAAAGTTGCATGTAAATTCCATACACATTATTCATCATAATGGTAAATCATTTCAATTACATTAAACTCTCAAATTAGATACATTGCTGTGAGTCAATCATTCAACAAGCATCTATTAAGCACTTAGTACATGCAAGGTTCTCTGATAAGTATTGAGGATACAAAGAAAGACAAAAAAATTTGCTCCTGCCCTCAAGGAGCTTACATGCTAAAAGGGGATACAACATACAAACAACTAAATACATACAAGATTTATGTAGAGGAGAGAGAAGGCCATCTCAGAGGGAAGACATTAGTGGGGAAGGAGGGAGCTAAGAAGGAAAACCAGGAAAGTCTTTTTGCAGAAGGCAGGACAGGAGCCTAGTCTGGAAGGAAGTCAAGTGGATATGAGGAGGAAAAGCATTCCAGGTATGGGGAACAGCCGACGAAAAGGGACAGAGTCAAAAACTAGAGTGTTGTGTGCAGGGAACAATACTCTATTGGACTGAAAAGTGTAAGGGAAGTTGAGAGCAAGAGGATAGAAAAAACAGGTAGGAGCAAGGTTATAAGGTGTTCTGAATGCTAAATAAAGAATTATACATTTATTGGATCTTATAGGTAATAGGGAGCTACTAGAGTTTAGGGTCATGGACAGATTGGCAGTTAAGGAAGATCATTTTGGCAGCTGAGTGGATAATAAATTTTAATAAGGAGAGACAAGGTAGAAAGATCAACCAGAAGGCTATTAAAATAGTTTGAGGAGTAAGGTAACAAGGGGCTGCACCAGGGTGGTGGCTGCCTAAGTGTGAAAAAAATGGGACATAAACAAGAGCTGTTGTGAAGAGAGAAATGGTGAAAGTTGGCATCAGATTGGATATTGGAGTGTAAGAAAAGAGTCAAGGATGACATGGACCAGAAATTGTATATCAATCAAAGAATCTTAATTACCTTTTCAAGAAAATAACACATTTTACCAAAATATACAATCTCAGAATAAAATAAACATTTCAAAATACTCCTCCTAATTCTGTACTATCATCACCATATACAAAGTAATTTTGGATACAGTGAGTCCTGCAGGAATCACAGATTATGTGACTGTACTGGATTAACATAAAGCCACTCGTGATTTCTATCTTGGGAAAGCAAATAGTAACACCCTGATTTTACAGCATTTTTTTAAACACCTCAAAGCATTTTCCTGTCTATTATCAAATGTAGTATATCTTTACATGGAAGGTAAAATGTCGATTAGTTCTTTAGTATATGGATATTAAAGTTACTATATCTCAAATACAGATTCTGACAGCTGAATTAGTCTCAGAGATCATCTAATGTATTTACCAAGTACCCATCTTCAAGACATTATGTGACCTAGACCAGGGCTTCTTAAATAGTTTCCACCTGTGACACCTTCAGCACTTTTTAAATTGTGGGCCACAGTTTAAGAAGTGTTGATCTAAAACTGTGAGGGGCAGCTAGGTGGTACAGGGAATAGAGCACGAGCCCTAGAGTCAGGAGGACTTGAGTTCAAATCCAGCATCAGACACTTGACACTTAACTAGCTGTGACCTTCGGCAAGTCATTTAACCCCAATTGCCATGCCTTCCCCTTTCCAAAAAATACCAAAAAAAAAACCCAAAAAAATTCTCAAATTAGATAAGACTGTTAACTATTCCAATAATAATTTAACACACTTGTAAAAAAAAACAATTTTCATGAAGGTTCACACTTTTTGCACGAAAGCTTCTAATTTGCTTTTAAGTTGCTTTTAAAAGTATAAATCTCTATATAAGTACAAAATAGTAGTCATATTTAGCAATCTTTTTCAGCTGGGAATTTTTTAGAAGCACGTTAAATCATTCATTTTTGCCATTTTTTCTCATCTCAGCAGAGCCAGACAACTGATTATAGTTCTTTAAAAAAAAATCCACTATTGAATTTCTTGAATTTTTCTTCAAAGCATGTCAAAAACTCAATTTTCTCTAATCTTTCCTTGGAGGTCTTATTTTGTAATCACATTTGTAGTTCTCTTCCTCCTCAAATTTCCTCTTAATTGTAAAGTTTACTTGAAAAATTATAGTTACAGACTTAGAAAAATAGAATCCAAGATTTAGAAGAATCTCAAATGACATCTAGTCCAATATATACCTGAGCAAGATTCTTCTCTACACCACATTTGAAATATGGTCACAGAGCCCAACATAGCCCATTCTGCTTTGGACTAGCTCTGTTAGTAATTTTTTCCCCTTAGTCTAAATTTACTTGTTTACTATTTCCACCTATCACTTCTACGTCTGCCTTCTGCAGCCAAGGAGAATAAATCTAATCCTCATCCACATGACAGTCCTTCAAATATCTGATGACTAGATTTCATCCTCACCATCTCTTCTCCAGGCTAACCATCCCCAATCTCTTCAAAATGTCTTATTTGGCAGGAATTTAATGTTCTTCAACATCTTGGTCACCTCACCCTTGTATGAATGATCTCTGGTTTATCGATGTTTTTATTTCCTAAAGTACAGTACCCATAACTGAACATAATACTGCAGCAGCAGGACAACCACCTTCTGGTTTCTGGAAACAATGTTTCTCTTAAAACCTAAATTTGTAGGGGCGGCTAGGTGGCGCAGTGAATAGAGCGCCAGCCTCGGAGTTGGGATGACCCGAGATCAGATCCGGCCTCAGAAAATGAGCACCCACGCATAAATAATGACTAGCCGTGTAACCTTGAGCAAGTTACTTAACCCCAATTGCTTTAAAAAAAAAAAAACCTAAATTTGCAACAGTTTTCTTGACTGCCATAACACAACATTACTTATTACATTTTCAGGTTGCAGGCCACTAAAACCCTAGATACTATTGAAACTGCTGCCATGCCATGTATTTCTACATAATACTTGAGAAACTGATTTTTTTAACACAAATGTAAGAACATCTATTTATATCTACTTAATTTCATCTTAGTAGATGTGGCTCAACATTCTAACCTGTCAATATTTTTCAATACTGTTATCCAGCATTAGCTACAACACAGCATTATAGCATATCTTTATCTAAGTCACTGATATAACTGCTAAAAAGCACAGGAACACAGATAAATCCCTGGCATTTACCAATAGAGATCTCCTTCTAACCTGATATCAATTCATTAGTGACTACTCTTTAGGCTCAGTCATTAAACCAGTTCCAGAAATTCACTCAACAATATTATTATATTTACTCTATCTCACTGTCTTTCTCACAAGAAGAGCATAAGAAACTTTATAGATGATTAGTCAAAATTTAAGTAATCTATAAGATTCTCCTGATGAATCAATATAGTAACCATATGATAAACTGCTGTAAAAAGAAGGGGTTGGATGGGAAATATGTTCTAGTGGTAAAACAGATTTAGTAACTGATCATATAGAGAGAGAGGAGTTGAGGTTAATGTAGAAGCTGGCAAATTGGGAGACTGAAAGATTGGTGGTACCTTTGAAAAAAATAGGAAAATTTAAGACAGGTAAGTTGGGAGGAAAATAATGTTTATTGTCATAAGCCCACTTCCCTCCAAACTGCCATCAGCAGGGCATACATAGTCATTGATTCCACTCTGATGAACAAAGAAATTATCAACTACAATCATCCTGATACAATGGCAGAGCACAAGCCCTTACCATCTGACCTAATGCTGTATACCTCAGGACCCCCTAGGTCTTGCCATTTACCCTGCTACTGCACTAGCACCATTAGGCCTTTCTAAGAGCCCTACAGCTAAACCCTATTGTCTTTCCAATTAAAATGTGAGCCCCTTGAGAGAAGGGACCATGATTATGAACATCACCACTTCACAAAGGAAGTGAACAACAGAAAAAGAGTCAGTTGAGTCAATATAATAACATTACTTTGATTTTAACAAAATATTTTAAATCATTGTCAGTTCTTTATCTGAAAATGTTTTTTTCAGCATAGATTAAAACTCCTCATTAAGTCTCCTTGCTAAGATTAAAAAAAAAAATCAAACTCAAGAAAGTGAGAAATGCGCCATCCAGAGATATAACTAGAAAGAACTGAGCCTGAATCCTGATGGAAGCAAACTAAATGATCTTGTTCTTCTCATTGTTTGGTTTTACTTCTTCCCTACCATCTTTCATCCCACCTAGTACAATATGCCTTTGTAATTGGAATAATGTTTAATATGAATGCATTTGCAGACCCTATACTGTACTATATACTGTCATAAGGGGAGGGGGGAGGGAAGTAAAGGAAATTTGAAAATCAAGGAACTATGGAATTGAATCTTGTTAACTGAAACTAAACTAATAAATAAAAAAAAATCAACAAAAAGGTAGGCAGAAAAAATATAATCATAATATCTTAAGCAACGACTGAACTATCCTCAGTTTATACATTATTAAAGTATATAATAAACTACTAGGTTAACTACTCACAAAATAATTAAATATGGGACACACACACACACACACACACAATAAAGTAATCTAGTCACTCTCCATTCAAAACTATTTTTAATATCCAAATTCTTCATAATTTACAGAAATCCCTTATTCAATACCAATTAGGAACTCACTGCAGATTTTTTAACAGGCAGTAAAGTAGTACGTTGATATTTTAATTACACTATTAAAAATTAAAATATACCACATCAATTTCTTGGGAAAGTAAACTTACCATGTCTTTTTGTTCATTGCAAGTTCCATTATTATGCGCCTAAAAATACTTAAAACAGCTTTACAGGCATCAACTTGCTCTTTCAAAAGCATGGGAACTTCAGCACATGGCTCCAATAAAAAGACATTGGCAGAATTTGTCAAAAACACCTGTAAAGGAAGACATGGCTTTTAATTTTATTTTTATCCCAAAATTAAGCACCAGAAAAGTTAATTTCCATATACAAAGCAGAACACAAAAAAGGATTCACATGAAATCCTGAACCTCTATTTCAAACTTCTTGGTGTTTTTTTAAGCACAATAATTTAACATATTTCAAAACTTCCCGGCTTCTCTGTTATTCCTTCTGAACTCCTTCTGTACACTGAAAAAAATGTTTCAACTATTAACTATTTTTTTGGCATCACAATTTTTCCCTCTCCTTCCAACCTCCCTCAAATTTAAAGATAAAGAAAAAACACCTTTATTTCAAGTGAATAGTCAAGCAACACAAATCCACAGTGACCATGTACAAAAGTATATTATCTGGAGGTGGGTAAGAAGACAAAAACAACACTATTAAGAGCAATATACAGCATTTAAACAAAAAGAAATTTAATTTCTTAAAAAAAGAAAACTTCTTTTATGAACAACCATCTATTTCAGTCCACCAATCCATGCTATTAGAATAGTGTTAGTTTCTACTGCAGCAGGAGAAATACAGAGTATTAAAATATATCCCTGGGGGGCGGAGCCAAGATGGCAGAGTAGAAACAACTCATCCAAGCCACTCTGCCCCCAGATTATTTCAATGCTGAATTTTGACCACTTTTTCCTAATGAAGGCAAATAAGTACCAAGTTCAACAGGTACAATGAAGTGCAAAACCTGGATGCATCACGAAGAATAAATCAGGGGTAAAGACACAAAGTACAGTTAACATCACCCAATTCTTGGGAGCTATAAGGAATAGGGAACCGGGGTGGCTAGGTGACTCAGTGAGTAAGAGCGCCAGCCCCGGAGCTGGGATGACCTGGGATCGGATCCGGCCTCAGAAAATGAGCACCCACACATAAATAATGACTGTCCATGTAACCTTGAGCAAGTTACTTAACCCCAATTGCCCTCAAAAAAAAAAAAAAAGAATAGGGAACTTATTCTCAATTCATCAACCTTAGATAATTTTTGGCATAATTTAACTTACTGAAAAAAAGGAAAGGAACATATATATTCTAAAAGCAATTTCTATTCTCCCAACTTCTGACAAAGGCACTCTACCCTATTTGAAATACTAAGCGTGACTAAGAAGAGGTATTTTTCTAGCAATTGCTTAGATAATATTCAATCACTAGATTACCTTTCCAGAAAATTATTAAGTAAAAATTATCCAGATTTGTAAAAGGTTTATATCCTAACTACTCTGGCAATTTCCCATATAAAATGAACAAAGATTTTAGTTAGTTTGTTTGATTAGCTGGTTTTACTACTTAGGACCTGGGTGATTCAGTCCACTACTGAACATGGAGTCCACAAGCCCAGAGTTTAAATTCTATCTCAGATACTTCCTAGCTGTGTGACAATGGACAAGTCACCTAACTTCTATTTACCTCAATCTCCTCATCTATAAAATAGGGATAATAAAAAAAATCCACTTCATAGAGTTATTCCAAGGATCAAATGAGATAACATAAGTACACACATTACAAATTTTAAAGAGCTATAAAAATACTAATTATTATTATTTCCAATAATAACAATAAAAATCAACAGTACCTTCCTTGAGGGGCTTACATTCTCCTGGGGGATATACCACATAAACAAGCCAATAAGTACACAATATATAAAAAGCAAAAAGGTAGGGAACACTAGTAACTAAGGAGACCAGGAGAGATGTCATGAAGGAAATCACACCGAAGACATATTTTGAAGTAAACAAGGGATTCTATGAAACCAAAATGCGAAGGAAGTGTTTTCCACACCTGGATAAGCAAGCGTTTGACTGACTACATGGAGAACACCTGGGTAAAGGCTGAGAGAGAGAAAAAGACTGCATTTGAAATAGACTCCAGATAACCTTAACAAAGAGAGGAAGCAGATGAGGCATTTGGGGTAAGATACAAGCTATAGCATATGTATATAGCAAGACTCTCCCCTCAGCTGTTCAATCTTTCTGCCTAAAGCAAAGCAACTACTAATTTCCTAACTTGCTTTTAGGCTCATACATCAAAACAAAAAACAAAAACAAAAAACAAGGGATCAATTCTATTCTACATATGACTCTTGCCAATAAGGAGAAATTGGTTGCTAAGGTAGAAATGATTACAGAAACTCTGAAGGTAAGTGACCATTCCATCTCTGAATCTGTAACAGAGTAGTCAAAATAAACTGGCATGCATTTCGAAGATTTAAGGATAACATTCCACAGGGTTGAAAAATTTAAGGTGGTTGTCATGAACTAAAATTCTACAGAAGTCATCCCAGGAGAGGGGGGGAAGCTCTTGAGAATGAAATTCAGGGTAGTATGATAGTGAGATTAATGTGGATGCCTAGGGAAGTCACAGATTTTTTTTAAAAAAAATATTTACAAAAGTAGGAATTAAGACAGAAATAGCAGATATTGAATATGGAAGTATGGCATAATCCTATAAAAAAGTGTTAGGAGTAGTAAAGCTTAGGATGATCATAGATCCAGAAGGTATCAATGCCAACCCTATGTTATAGATAAGAAAACTGAGGGTCAGAGAGATTTATGTGACTTGCCCAGGGTAAAATAGCTTTAAAAAAATCACTTCGACTGAACAGTATATCTAAGGACATTAAGGTTTTGCTGTTCTTTTTAGCTATTTGGAAAAAGATATGATAGTCAAATAAATGATAAGACTGTTACTTAGAATGACAGCTGAAAAAAAAAAAGCAAAGATGCTCTTCAATTACTATTTTCCTTCCATTTTTTTCTACCAAGAATGATCTTTGGGATGCTAAGTGCTGTCATTTTTGACTTAAGAGGAAATTAATATACAAGTAAGCGAACAGGAAGAGGGAACATACCTACCCTGCAAGAGTTGAAGTCAAAAGGCTAATATGTTATAATCTCTAGTTCTGAAAGAATGAATGAGTGAAGTATTGTGTTGACTACACACAAAGATCTGAGCTAAGCACTGAAAATACAAATAAAAAAAAGAGACGTGCTTGAGAAATGGCTAATAGGTGATATAACTGCAACGAGGAGTGTAATGGGGAATGCTTAAAAGGGAAGTAAGAGGAAGCAAAAGGAGAAGGTAGGCAACAACAAGATAGTAGAATGTTTTAAATGCCCGGCTGGGGATTTTATTCTAGAATACAAAACTTCTTATTAATCTGAGAGCATAATCTTGTAATGAATTCTATTATTATCTGAAGAATGGTAAGAAAAATGATTTTGAGGAGAAAAACATTACCTATAGATTCAACCAATTATCATAAATTCCACCTATCTTCATGCTTTTTCCCCCTAGACTTTATGTATGCTTTGTCAACAGGATATACAGAATTTTAATATATCTACAAGAATATTGTTTGGATGTGGTCAAGATACTATTCAATTTCTAGGCATCAGTTCTTTTTAAAAGATATTTAATAACTATTTAGATTAATTTTTACATCTCCAAGAGAGCTATTGTTTAGTATATAAATATGGCCTAAACAATTTTTAAGATAGAAATCATTAACTTATAAGACAAGCATCATGGGACAATCAAAAGAACACTGAATTTGGAGTCCTAACACTGCTCCCTAAAATCAATGTGACTTTGGACAAGTCACTTCAGTCAATCAGTAAATATTTATTAAGCATTAACTAAGAGCTAGGTGCTATGTTAACCAGATGAGAAAACTGAGGTTACAAAGACAGACAGAAGTCAGTCACTGCCCTCAAGAAGCTCACAGTCTAATGGGGGTCACAACATGTAAACAAGCTATCTAGAGGATTAACAGCAGAAAATCAATAAAGTGAAAGGCACATAAATTAAGGAGGATCAGGAAAGGCTTCCTGTAGTAGTGGGTGAGATTTTAGTTAGCACTTAAAGGAAGCCAGAGAAGCCAGCTGGCAGAGACGAAGAGGGAAAAAAATCCAGGCACAAGGAACAACCAGTAAAAATGCCCAATGTCAGGATATGGAATGTACTGTGCAAGGAACAGCCAGGACTCCAGTGTCACTGGATCTCAGTGTCCTCATCCTTAAAAGGAGAGGGCTGGACTTGCTGATGCATTCCAGCTCTGAATCTTGTGATCTAAAGGTACTGTAACAGCAACTACTATATGTATTCTGAGGTGCAAATCAGGACATAGATTAAATCAAGAGCTGGCAAACTACTGCCCACAGTTGAAATCTGCCAGATGCCTGCTTTTATACAGCCCAGTGAGCTAAGAATCATTTTTACATTTTTTAAAAATAACTTTATTTACAAGTGTAAAAACAATTCTTAGCTCATGGGCATAAACACATGAAGTCAGCCTTCAGATGTAACTGGGTGACCTTTAGGTTAAATGATTGTCATTGGTGGCTCCCATATGCATTGAATGTAAAGTAATAAAGCACTTTCTTCCTAATAACCCTATGAGTAGACAGAACTAATATTATTATTCCTACTTTACAGATGAGGAAGCTGATTCTCAAAGAGCTTAGGTGACTTGCCTAAGGTCACAGTGTAGTGAAGTATTAAAGGATATGCTCCAAGAATACTTCTGAGACAAATCAGTTACATCATAGTCTCATTACTACAAAATTTCCCCTACCAAAGAAAAGAATTTGTATTTTTGTAAGCCTCCCCCTATAAGGGCAGCTAGGTGGTACAATGGATAGAGAGCTGGACCTTAAATAAGGAAAATTCATCTTCATGAGTTCAAATCTGATCTCAGACATTAGCTGTGTGACACTGGGCAAGTCACTCAACCCTATTTGCCTCAATTTCCACATCTGTAAAACGAGCTGGAGGAAGAAAAGGCAAACTATTCCAGTCTCTTTGCCAAGAAAATCCCCAAAAAAAGGGTCACACGAAGTTACACAACTGAAACGAATGAACAACAGCAATAATTTTTTCTGTGAAACTACACATTAGGAAAAATAAAAATAGAAGCTCTGTAGTTGGTTAAAGTAAGAGTTAGAATGAGAATCTGATAGATTCTGGTTGTAGAACGTTTCTAATTTTATATGTGATGAAAAATACCACTTGTTAACAATAGTAAATAATTAAAATGAAATTATACCACAAGAGTAAAATATTTAAGTAAATAATATTTCTTGGCTACTTTTCACTTTGTCTGGCCACATACCTGTAGTGTAGCTTGCACACCAGCTTTAATATTCTTATTATCATCTTCTAATACACAGCCTCTGCTAACAGCACTAGTAAAGGAGTAAGTCCGTCCCCAGCTTGAAGATCGTTTGTGACCAGAATGTTCAGTTGTGGCCTTTTAAAAACAAGAAGGAAGATATATTAATTCAAGTATTTATCTCTAGTTGTATGAAATACTATTCACAAGTTTTAAAATGACAAATGTGTACTTATTCATTTTTATTCATACCTATTTATCAGTCATGTGGCCAGTTATTCAAAAATCAAGATTGTTAATATTGTTACTGATGCAGCTATGTACATCTTTAGCTCAGAAATATATCAAAGGGGCGGCTAGGTGGCCCAGTGAATAGAGAGCTGGTCCTGGAGTCAGAAGGACCTGAGTTCGGAGCCGGCCTCAGACACTTAATCCACACAAACAAAAAAAAAAAAACCTAGCCGTGTAACCTTGGGCAAGTTACTTAACCCCAATTGCCCTAAAGGGGCGGCTAGTGAGTAAGAGCGCCGGCCTCGGAGTTGGGATGACCCGAGATCAGATCTGGCCTCAGAAAATGAGCACCCACGCATAAATAATGACTAGCCGTGTAACCTTGAGCAAGTTACTTAACCCCAATTGCTTTAAAAAAAAAAAACCTAGAAAAAGAACAAAATAAAAAATAAAAATAAAAAAAGAAATATATCAAAGCATTTAATAAATTATTCACCATGAAAATATGTTCCTTTATAAGTTACTTCAAACTACTTTTTGAAACAATTTTGTTAAAAAACTAGCAATTTCTGTTATTTTTCAATAGTATATTGCTCTGTAAGTGTCCCTTCTACAAGACTTCTGCTGGTATAATAAAAAAAAAAATCAAACACATGGGGCATATAATTTCAAATATATTAACTGCATGATGACAGTGTTTTCATATATTTTAGAAAGACATTTAGGACCTGATACTAGAAATTCTAATTTTGTCATTATCTTGCAAATCTTTCTCTCAGATGCTTAACAACTAAACTGATCTGGATACCTTAATGGAGACCAGTCTAGCAAAACCTTTCCTTTGAAGCCTAAAGGCTATGACCCAAAACTGTATTTACATAAATATAAAGGTTAAAAATGTAATGTTCAGATGTAAAGCATGACATGTAAGAAAATATTTTATTAAACAACCAGCATTAAAGATAGTTCATCGGAAAAGGTAGTTTGTTATCATTTGTTAGTTAAGAAGAAATCTTTGTCTTGGAGCTCCTTCTGTGAAAAGTTCAAGCCCCTTTATGAAGTAGTTCACATTCTGACCATTCACAGGTCCCAAAAGCAATGCAATTTAAAGGAGATAAGACACTGAAAGAAATTTGTCTATTTTCTATCAAAAATGTATTTCCAGCTAATGTAGCAAATAAATAACACCTGTTTATTATCTGTCTCTGTCACTGAAAATCCCAAATTTGCATCATCATCATCTTGAGAAATATCTTTTTTATCAGGTTCCTCCATGAACAAAGGCTTGTCCTGTAGTATCCACTTTCTATATACTTTGACCACTTTTCTTGTTACGGATATGTCGCAGGAAGGCAATAAAAATGCCTGAAATAATAAAAGAAAATTATGTTTGAAACATTTGTCCATAAATATTCCCAAGTCACTGACAATCAAAACACTAATTTCACATTTTCTCTGTGTGTGTGTGTGTGTGTGTGTATGTGTGTGTGTGTATGTGTATAAGCATTCACACTTAGGCAGATCTGTTGTTCTTGTTCAGTTGTATCCCACTCTTTGTGACCACATTTGGAGTTTTCTTGGCAAAGATACTGTAATGGTAAAGGAATCTGAAGATCTTCCCTGCCTCTTAATAGTCATGAGGAATTTGAATATCTTCTCTGCCCCTTAATGGGCCTCAAGTGGAATCCAAGAGGAGGGGTTTGACTTGGGAGGTGGCTTGTTTTTCAAGAAGGCCCACACCTTTTATGACTTTTTAATTAGGCAGTGGGTCAAGAAAGTCGCAATGTCCTCTGACCCTGAGGAAGGGTATATACTCTAAGATGAGGTTTTACTTTGGGACTCACTTATGGTTAGAGTTGTGTGATTTGGCCAGATGAGACTGGGCAGCTGTTAAGCCCTCCTCCTCCCCCAACTTTAAAAACCCAGATGATGGTGGTGCTTCTCTCTCTGATAACTAACTATGTATGTATGTATGTAATAATCAGACTGCTAGAAACTCTGTGTGCTGGTCTGTTGAACTGTGTTATTTTCTCTGTATTTTTTGTCCACTTATAATTTCATTTTGTATTTTCTGAAGTTTAGGGTACTGACTTTTTCCCCTGAACTAAATAAATGATATAAAAGTTTGATTAAAGTAAGATTGTTAAACCTTTTTGAATTGCTTTTCTTTAGAAAAGCAGATCAAAGAGCCTGTGCTAGCAGCCATCCTGGGTATGCTAGGGTGCTTGCTATTACAGATACTGAAGTGATTTGCCATTTCCTTCTCCAGCTCATTTGAGAGAGTAGGAAACCGAAGTAAATAAGGTTAAGTGACTTGCCTAGGGTCACACATCTAATAAGTACGTCATCAGCCAGATTTGAACTCAGGAAGATGAGTCTGACTCCAAAACTAGCACTCTATCTATTGCACTACCAATTGCCCTAAGTAGATCTGTATACACACATACACACACACACACACACACACACACACACACACACACACACACACACACACCCCACACACAGTTTTATAACCATTTCAGTTATATAATATTGAAACTATTTCATATTACATTGTATTTACCTACTTACATACATATCATATCCTGCCAGTGCAACATAAGCTTTTTCTGTTGTTTCTGTATGCTCAGAGCTTTGCACAGTACCTTGTATTGAGCAAGTATTTAATAAAATTTGATTGAACAGAATTTTCAGTAAAACACAACACACCAAAAATGGAGTAAAAAGAAGCCCCTTTTCCCTCCTTAAGAAAATGGCAGAAAGTAGACAGAGTTCCTTTCAGATCTTCCATTTAAGAAGGATGCCCAGAGCAGCCATCTTGTAATTTCCCATCAGGCTGCACTTTGAAGAGTTCATCAATGCTCTAGGGAATGTCATCATCCTACAAGATTACACCAACCCTGAAACTTATAACTCTTCAGGATCTCCTGCCACCGGGGCTCTTTTCTGCCCCTAACTGGAGAGGATAGAAAATAGAGATAGGAAAGTTCCTCCTATGCCTCCTTTTTGGCTTCTTTTTATGTACTGTCTTCCTCATTAGATTGTGAGCCCCCCAAAGACAGTGACTGTCTTTTTCCTTTCTCTGTATCTGAAACTAACACCAGTCTAGTACAGGCCCCCATCATTTTCACCTTAAATTATTGCAATAGCCTGCTGGTTATCCTCCCTGCTTCAAGTCCCCATTCCATTCCATCAGCTGTCAATCTGATCTTTCTAAAGCAAGGGCTGATCACATCACCCCTCTATCCAGTCTCAACTGGCTCCCTACTACCTCCAAAATCAAATATTAAATGCTCTGTTTGGCATTTAAAATCCGTTCTAATCTTTCCTCCTCCTAGTTTTCCACTCTTCTTATACTCTACTCTCACCCACACATTCTGCTAACCAGTAACACTGGCTTCCTTGCCATTCCTTATATGGACCCAACAACTTTCAACTCCGGGCATATCCCCCATATGTGGAATCATTTCATTCTTCATCTGTCTCCTGATATAGTACCTGGTTTCCTTCAAGTCCCAGATGAAATCCTACCTTCTACAAGAAGTCTCTTCCAGTAACCATTATTGCTAGTGCCTTCTTTTTTTCGATTATCTCCAATTTATTCTGTATATATCTTGTCATTGTTGTTTATATTTTGTGCACCCCATTAGACTGGGAGCCCCTTGAGAACAGAGATTGTCTTTGGCCTTTCTTTGTATCCCCAGTATTTACCATGGTTCCTGTCATATAGGTCATGGTTAACAAATGTTTGTTTATTAACTGACAAGTGCCATTATATGGATGCAAGACAACTCTAAAAGGAGAGGGTTGGACTAAATGGCTTTATAGCTCTAAATTTATGATGCTATGATCCTGTAATAATGATACAGAATACAACAGTCTCCAAAGAACTGAAAATGAATATCACATAGAGGGCAATAAAAGGGCAGGTGATAGATGGAAGCAGGCTGCATTATGTAACCAACGAGGAACTTCAAAGAAGAAAAGAAGTAAAGTACATCACCAGAGAAATTATAATAGTGAAAGAAGATGAACTGCTCATGGGGTAAGGGGGAAGGCTGAAAGGTGGACAGCAACGATGCTTTACTGATGTCCTTACAATGTTCATAGAAACCAAGGAAATCCTGCAGGATATGTGACTGATCCTTACAACAAAATTATGGAAGGACATGAACAAGAGTCACACAGAATGGGCAGGACAGATGGACTGCCCTTGATATTAATGGAGGAAACATCAAATTGATGAGATCACAGATCCCTCTGAGTAGAGTGGAGATGCACTTTCCACTTGAAAGAATAAATAGCACTTTCCACTTGAAAGAATAAATATAAATTGGGGCGGCTAGGTGGCGCAGTGAGTAGAGAGTTGGCCCTGGAGTCAGAAGGACATGAGTTCACATCCGACCTCAGACACTTAACGCACAAACTAAAAACCTAGCCCTGTGACCTTGGGCAAGTTACTTAACCCCAATTGCCCTCCAAAAAAGCAAAAAAAAAAAAAAAGAATAAATATAAATTATAAGAATCTACTTCATAGCTCTCACCAAATCCTCAGAGCAAATAAAACTAAACATTAAGGAAATCTGTTGAGTTGTTTCAGTTGTGTCTGACTCTTTGTGACCCCATTTGAGGATTTCTTGACAAGGATACTAGAGTGCTTTGCCATTTTCTTCTCTAGCTCACTTGAGAGATGAGGAAACTGAGATAAACAGTGTTAAGAGATTGGTCCAGGTCATACAGCCAATAAGTATCTGAGGTCAGATTTAAACTCACAAAGATGACTCTTTCTGACTCTAAGCCCAGCACTCTATCCACTGTACCACGTAGTTGCCCATTAAAGAAATATATTTGCTATTTAAACAAGATGACTAATAAAAAAAAAAAACTATAGTAGTCATATTTATATGGTACTCAAGGTTTATGGTAAGATCCATCTTTTTTGCTTTGGTGAAGATATTCTGGCACTTCTGGTAATAAAATATATTTGGATGGGATCGAGCAAGACTCCAGTATACAAATTTATCAGTCACTGGGAACTACACTTGGAGAGTATAGAACATGGAATTCCATATTCTATAGAGTACGGAGTAAGTTCTTTTGAATGAATGAGAATACGAATTCTCTTCTTACATTAAAGAATTTTTAGAATTTCCCAATCTGGTTCCTATTTGTCTTCTAGATACAAATATTTAAAGCCTATTTGAATCAAAGGGAGAACAAAAAATGAATAAATATTGTTACATACCACCAATAAGGCTGTAGTAAAAAAAAAAAAAGATCATTGGATTTGGCTTAAAATAAGTGAATATTTATTATACTATCCAGTTCAAAATTAGTCTTTAAAAATTAAAATCCCTTAAATGAAGAGTAAAAATAATATGGAAAGAATAAAATAATATGAAAGCTCTAAGCATCCTGGTTAAGCAGAACCAAAGGATGAACATATGTGTGATCCAAAGGAAAACCTTGCTGATTTCATTAAGGCTCATCACCAAAAGTTTACAACAACATGATGACTTCTTTGGCCAGAACAAATTATGAAAGCCTTTCAATAATGATAATGACAATGGTCACATGGCAGTAGTACTTCATATTTATATATGACATTAAGGTCTATTAACTGGTTTTTCCATAGCAACCCTCTGAGGAACACAGTGTAAATATTATTTCCTCTATTTAACAGATGAGGAAACTTATGCTCAAGATTAAGTGGTTTCCCTCCAATTACAAATCTTCTTAGTGTCAGAGGCAGAATCAGAACCCAAGTTTTCTGATTCCAAGGCCAGCACTCTTTCATTAAAACATAATGGGTCTCTTCTGCTATGACATTTTGATTATAATCTGTATTAGTATAAGGAGTCTTCATACCAATAAAATAGCGGATCTTTTAAAATACTAAAGCTATGAGACAAAAAAGGAGATATTACATCAATATTATAGAATTCAGTCAAGGCACAAAAATCTGGAAGGCCATTCACCACATGTGCACACATGCTCATACTTGTACGCACACAGAGTGTGTGACAGTTTTAGTAACGACACATTTCAAAAATAAAATATCAAGTTACTTCATCACCTTAGTGCTTTTAGAATCATCACCTAATACAGAAATGAAATTGTTAAGAGCCTTTTTAAACACAAAAGAACACATGTATTCTACTAACCTGACGAAATACTTCATTGATAAAGTTGACATAACCTCGAGTAGATAAGAGGATTCGTTGAACCATTTCATATACAGTCCGATGCTCTTCTTCAATGCTACAGAGGCTGGAATTACTGAGTCTTCGATCAGACAAAGTGCTGCTATTAGAGTGAATTTTATCCTGTTCAGATGGCCCACTAACTTCCAACTCAGAAGCTTTCTCTTGTACCATTCCACCAACATTCTAGAAAAGAGTAATTGCAATTTGCTAAAAAAGCTTACAAAACATAAAAACACATTTTTTTTAATTTAAGATACTTGTTTATTAAAGAAATTTAGATTACTGTCAACGTTCTGTTTGAGGTTCCTGGGAAATCATCAAAATTGTAATTCCAAAATCACTTTCAGTGAAGAGTAAAGTAATCCATAGCTTTTACTTTATTTATCAATTATCTAATTTATAAGCTATCCCTTCCCCTATTCCAATTATATTTATCTCTCAGGGAAATCATTAATTGAGGAGCTTAATATATAGCTATAAAATTATAAATACAAAAATGTAGGTTGAACAGATGGTTAATCAACTGGAGTTACAATAAAAATTGGACACTGAACAGCCTCCAAGCAAACAATGACTTGAAAACCTTATGTTCGGTCCGTAGCCCAGCAATAAATCATTTGATCCATAGGAATGGATCAAAAAGATCTTTCCAGGGGGCAGAGGAAAACGGTATGAATTTGGAGTCCAAATGCTATAGTTTCATTGTCAAAGATAAGGAAAAGTTTTCAACGTGTATGAACTGCCACATCTTTTTCATTTTTTCATGGACTCATTGTCCTCCTGTTTTTATCCTTAAATTCTCCTGGGATGATATGCCTTGGTTAGGTCTCTTTGCCAAGTTTTTGTATACTTATTTTTACCTCCACTAACACTGTTTTGTGGAACGATACTGTCTATAATCTTACAACATCCTTCTTTGTAAAAGGTTACAAAAGAGTTTATTTTCTTAACTAGTATTGCCCTTTGTTACCATCTCTCTCTACTTGGCAAGGAAAACAAATGTCTTTTGGATGAGGAACTTTCTAGGCCCCTCATTTAGTCCTTATGAAGAGAAAGAGGAAACTAATGTGTTGTAAAATACAGGACAAAAAAGGAAATAGGTATCCTTGGAACCCACAGCTGCTCACCAAGGAAGCAAGATCCTTGGCTACAAAGACAGTTTATGGCAAAGTAAATTTAAATTATAAATGGTTACAATGACCATACCAACTAGCTGGTTCCACTCTGTTTTGGCAACATGGAAATTACTTGGCCCACACTGGAAAGGTCAAGTACACCACTACAAATGATTACTGTCTAGCCTTTGTATCATGTGGGTTAAAATGAACTACCCAGATCAAATGTGAAAAAAAATCCAAGATAGAATTTTTGTGCAGAAATGTTTTTTGATTTGATGTCCATCCCTTACATCTCACTTAAGGATATATTTCAAGAATATGCTTCTAATAAAATACATTTCAAAAGATGTATTATTTTCTGAATACTAGTAGAGGGTTGTCAGGAGACAGAAAATAAAAAGCAATTTTTATTTGTGACAATTTTGTAGCCTAACACACAATCTGGAATGAAGGAAGAATCAGATAGTACATTTTAAAATGTAAAATTTCCTTAAAAGAGGAACAGATCTTTCTAAATACATACTGAGTAATGCATAACAGCACCTCTTTGTAATAATTGTTTCTGGTTCTCACACCAGTCGGCCCACCTCCCAAAAAAATTCAATTCAAAATTCTTTTGGGGCTGTTTACTTTACTTGGGTAAAAAAAGAAGAAAGTGAAAACAAGTGATTAGTAAAATACCTGGATGATTTTAGGCAATACTTCTCCTCCATTTTTAGTGTTCTGAGTTGTAGGTAGGTATTTCTTTTCCAGAAAAAATGTGACAATCCACTTAATAAAAGCAACACGAGCTGCCATATATGGAATTTTTGTACTATAAGTATTTTCATTGTTTCTAGTTGCAGTAACATATACTGGTTTTGGTCTCGAATGGGGGATGTCTGGTAATGTAAAAGAGTACACAATCTAGTTAAGTAAATCACAACTACAAGTAAAAATAAATATTTGCATTTGATACATCTATTTAAATTAGAAAGCTGGTATGGTATAGAGATTTCTTGATTCTAACACTCTCAAATCTCATTTTTCAAAGCAGTACTTTTTGGTAGCACTATCATTGTCTCCATATTAGGTTCTGATTAATTTAATAATTAATTTTTGCATAAATAATAATTTTTGCATCTTAATTATCCATCTATTTGTTTTTAGCCTATATTATTGTACAAATACAAATAGTATAGTTAACACGGCATCTCAGGCCAAAACAAGATAAATACAAGGACATAGTTACTATGACCTCCTTTAAGCCCTTTTTAAGACTTAAAATGTAAGTACCTAATAAAATATATTAACCAAATTTATTCATCTGTAATTTGCTAACATTTTTCCTGGCAGCAGAAGCTATTAAAATAGAAGGCATTTCACCTAATCACTGGATGACAGTTTTCAAAGATTTTGTTTTGTTTTTAATCTAACAAACCATCTAGAATGTCAGCCAAATATATATATTTTCAGTCCTTTTCTCCTCTACAGTAGATCTAAATATGGAAAAAGCTTTGAGATAATACCTGACATATACAGTTATCTACCTACCATGATAATTTTTCTGAATATGATTACAGTCATACGTGGATCTAGAATATGTCATTTCATAAGAATCAAAGCTTTTAGCAAATATAGCTTAAAAAAAAAAACACTAACAGTATAAAAATGCAATAATTGGTAAGTAGTCTCAGCTAACACATTTTCTCCCCAAACACATTTTCTCTCTCTCTCTTTCTTACCCCCTCTTTCAAAGGCACTTTAGAGATCCTCTACTCTATCTCCACATTTTATAGATGGGGAAACTAGGGAAGAGGAAGACAAAGTAACTGACATAAGGCTATTCAGCAAGTTCATATCAGATTTGGGACAAGAATACAGATCTCAAGGCTCTCAGGCCAGTATTCTTTCTGCTACACTAGAAAAGTTCAAGATCTACTCTCCAAACATTTTTCCTTGTTCTTGCTATAAATAACCCACAGGATAGACTATGTTCCCTACCTCCTCAACCATCACCAGTATCTTGTACATATAAATTTCAAACTGCATGATATATCCCTATGATTTATTTTCAAAAGTACCTAGGAAATTAATTTTAAATGTTACATGCGTATAAAAATGTCTAGAGTAGGAATGAAAAGGTGGGTTTACAATACAGATTTGCCTGAGATTTGCCTCCACTCCATGGGATGCCCTTACACCTAGGCTTCCTCAAACTACATGTGAAAACTTTAAAAGCTAGATCAGAAATATGTTTATCTTTCCACTATCTCTCTCAATGCATGGAATCAGCTAGCATGCAAATATTCTCTCACACACACATACACACCCTTCCTCCCCACTGCCAAAGCTACTTCTTTTACTTTAAAGCAGGATTATAATGCATTCATGCTCTCTATGACAAGACAGGTAGTTCTGGATATTCTTATGGGCAACTTATCCACTTTTTAACCACAAATTTTACTCCTGGGCTGATTTCCTTAAATCACAATATTCTATCACCTACTATAAGATTCTCAGGAAATGAAAACTAATTTTAATATTCCCTACAGAAAGTAAAATTATAGCCAAAAGTGATGCATTCCAAATCAAATATAAATTATTTTTGGATTACTTCAGCTCCCTTGTGAGAGTATGAATAATTTAAATCTTAGAAGAACAAAAACTGTAATTTCTTGGAAAATTCTTTAAAAGGTAGAAGTTTTTAAAGTATCTAAGTTATTTAACCTTTTAATATTTGAATAGATACATTTTTTAGTTTAAAAGATTTTAATGATGATGTTGAAGGAAACTATTCAAAAGTCAGTATAAGTGGTTAAAATCACTACTTACCCAGGACAGGCTTGTAGAGGTTGGTTAATTTTGTAAATGACGGAAACAAATGTGGAAGATAATACTTTCGAAACAAAGTAAAAAGAAATTTAAACCCAGTGTCTTGGTTCTCCTTATTCTTCCATTCCAAGCTTGCAGCCTTTGAATATTACATTTAAAAAATAATATATAAAGATTTTTTCAAATCAACATACATTGAACTAAAAGGTTCTCAAAAATTATAAATACAACCACATTAAAGTGTTTTAGTTGAAAACTAAAACTAATTCAATTGATGGAATCGTAATATTTTTACGAAGCCCAAGAGATATAGTATGGAGAACTGTTTAAAAACAAGTATTTTAGAACTTTTATCAAAAGCTGCCATGTTCCAATGTAAGAAAAACAGAAATATAGCAATATAACCATGTAAAGATATTATCGTTTCATGTTACTTAAATAATACATTTTCCCCTATATGTCTATAATCATATCTTCCTTAAAATCTTTAGTGGGAAAAATAAAATAAAAATATTTGTATCAAAACTAAAATATTTACAGGCAAATAGAATACAGTAATTATGGTCTGATCTAGTCCCCATTCACTATATTTTGCCCCTTACTTCCATGACCTTACTATGTTGGTCACATCTTTCTCTAATGCAATCCTTCTCACTTTGGTCTCATAAAAGTTTTAGCTTCCTTCAAAGCACAACTCAGGTGCAACTTCTTCAAGGAATTAGCAATATTTTATTCTATATTTACTTAATGGTATGTATGTATGGTATGTATGTATGTATGTATGTATAAACATTCTATATTTACTTAATGGTATCTATGTTTAATCTCCCCAGTTAAACATAAGCAACTTGAGAATATGGACTGTTCTGTTCTTCAAAGGTTGGTACTTAAAAAATGTTTGTTATTGTTATTTGTTGGAATTAAGTTCTTTCAACAATTATTTCAATTTTGCCATGGAACACATACTCATTACTATAAACAAAAAGCTTTAGAAACTTACTTCTAAATGAGTTTCCTAAATTTTTTCTAAATAGTTTAGAATTTTCTAAACAAGTCTGCTAACTATGGATATTCCACAGGTTGAGAGAACTCCGTCCTTTACCTTATGCCCCCACTGAGGTTACGAATTACAATTTTCATTTTGTTAGTGGCATTGACATTTAGCCCCACAGCACCTAGCACAATGGCTCACATATAATACACACCCAATCAATACTTGATAATCATCAGCAAAATATCAAGGATCAGACTGTAAAGATTTGCAACAGATTTTCATAGCCAACACACTATTTAAGAAATGAATATGATTATAGAATTATACATCTAGGAGACATTTTATAGATAAAGAAACAGAAATCTGGAAAAGTTAACTTGCCCAGGGGCCACAGAACTAGTTTTTGGAAGAAACTGAACTAGAATTGAAGCCTGATTGAATAAATTCTTCATGCTCCAATCCCTTTATTCCTACTTTATGCCACTAAGGTAAAATAAAAATTTTAAAGAGTTTGGGTAAGAACAGGGCTATAAAAGTCATAAATAAAGTTTCAAATAAATCATTGTGCCAAAAATTTTGAAGCATAAAACACAACATAAATTTTTACCTACACACTTCGAAGAGTCTGATGTTCACATAGTCCTTTTAAGATTTGTAAAATAGGGGCGGCTAGGTGGCGCAGTGAATAGAGCGCCGGCCCTGGAATCAGAAGGACCTGAGTTCGGAGCCGGCCTCCCACACCTAATCCGCACAAACAAAAACCTAGCCGTGTGACCTTGGGCAAGTTACTTAACCCCAATTGCCCTAAAGGGGCGGCTAGGTGGCGCAGTGAGTAAGAGTGCCGGCCTCGGAGTTTGGATGACCCGAGATCAGATCCGGCCTCAGAAAATGAGCACCCACGCATAAATAATGACTAGCTGTGTAACCTTGAGCAAGTTACTTAACCCCAATTGCTTTAAAAAAAAAAAAAAAAGATTTGTAAAATATTTACATATAGTATTTCACAATAACCCTGTGAAGTAGGTACTACAGGAACAGATATTTTCCCCATTTTGCAGAAGAGGAAACTGAAACTAAGAAATTAAATGACTTGCCCAGGATCACAATGCTAGTAAGTATCAGAGGCAGTATCTAAACCCAAGCCTTTCTGACTCTAAGTCCAGCCCTGAATGTACTAGGTCACCCTGCCTTTTAAAAGGAGTTTGATCTTTCTAAATTGTGGCAAAGGGGGGAGGAGCCAAGATGGCGGAGTAGAAACAGCATTTCCAATGTGCTCTGCCCCACACAAATTTCAAACAATGTGAAAGGGAGCTCCGAACAACTTCTGGAGCCACAGCACCCACAGAACGACACAGAGAAGCTAACCTCCTGCTGAGGACATCCCAGCAGCCCTGCAGGGAGCGGCCAGCACAGCGCTCTGAGAGCAGGTAGCCCAGGGCGCTGGGAACTGACAGCTCAGCCCGAAGAGAGAGCCCAGGTCCACGGTTTTAGCCCCAGGGCGGCCGGGCCTTCAGCCAGCTGGTGGAACCCCAGAACACCAGCAATTGTGGCGATTCCAGAATTATCAGCACAGATATGCCTAGGACAAAGTGAGAGGTTAGTGCCCTATGGACTTTGGGACCAGTATTTGGGGAACATGTGGCTTCCTCCCCTGGGGGCAAAAAGCTGCTGAAGAAACTGCTGCACAGAAGCCATTTTGCAGCATCAGCAGTGGCTCTAGCTCCTGGTCTTCGAACTGTAGGAAGATCCAGCAATCAGTCTGGGGGTTAATCGTTTTTGCTTTAAACTGCCTGGATCTGGATTGTGGTCTGGGGGGGAAGTTTGGGGTGGGTATCCAACTTGCCAGAGTGGATGGAGGCTTTACAGAGGCCACCCAACTGGTGGAAGTTTTGTGAAGACCCCACGTTTGGGCGGAAGCTCCCCTGTCTGGTGGCAGAGTCCTACTGTGGCAACAAGCCCAAAAATCAAGTAATTAAGTGGCAATATGCCTAGGCAAACGAAACAAAATAAACAGAAAAGTTCAACATTGGACTCCTATTTTAGGGGCAAAGAGGCTCAAAGCATGGAGGAGGACTGTGAGGTCAGAACTCCCGCACCAAAAGCCCCAAATGAAAATACAAGCTGGCTACAGGCCATAGAGGACCTTAAGAAGCAGATAAGAGAAGTGGGGGAAAATTTGGGAAGAGAAATGAAAAAGATGCAAGAAAAGCATGAAATGACAGTCAACAGCCTGACTGAGGAAAATAACACCTTAAAAAATAGACTAACTCAAATGGCAAAAGAGGCTCAGAAAGGCAATGAGGAGAAGGATGCCTTAAAAAGTCGAATTTGCCAGATGGAAAAAGAATCTCAAAAGCTCACTGAGGAGATTCATTCCTTCAGAGTTAGACTGGAGCAAATGGAAGCTAGTGACTTTATGAGAAATCAAGATACTATTAAACAGATACAAACAAATGAAAGAATAGAAGGCAATGTGAAATATCTCATGGGAAAAACCACTGACCTGGAAAATAGATCCAGGAGAGACAATTTAAAAATTATTGGACTACCTGAAAGCCATGATCAAAGAAAGAACCTAGAAATCACCCTTCAAGAAATTCTCAAGGAAAACTGCCCTGATGTTTTAGATCCAGAGGGCAAAACAGAGGTTGAAAGAATCCACAAATCACCTCCTGAAAAAGATCTCCAAAAGAAAACTCCCAGGAATATTATAGCCAGGTTCCAGAATCCCCAGATCAAGGAGAAAATACTACAAGCAGCCAGGAAGAAACAATTTCAATATTGTGGAAACACAATCAGAATAGCCCAGGACCTGGCAGCTTCTACACTGAGGGATCGAAGGGCATGGAATATGATATTCCAGAGGGCAAAAGAGCTGGGAATGAACCCAAGGGTCACCTACCCAGCAAAACTGAGTATCTTGTTTCAGGGGAAAATATGGTCATTCAGTGGAATAGAGGACTTTCAAGCATTCTTGATGAAAAAACCAGAGTTGAATAGAAAATTTGACATTGAGACACAAGAAGCAAGAGATGCTTGAGAAGGTAATCAAGGAAAAGAAATCAAAAGGAACTTATCAAAGTTGGACTATTTACAGTCCTACATGGAAAACAATAACTGTGTTTGATGAAACCTTTCTCATTATGAAAATAATTGAAGAAGGGTACATGGCATATGTTCACAGGTATACAAGGATAGAGGGCACAGGTTGAATTTGATGGGAAGGGATGATTATTATTTTTTTTTGGAGGGCAACTGAGGTTGGGTGACTTGCCCAGGTTCACGTGGCTGGGTTTTTGTTTGTGTGTTGGGTGTCTGGGGCCGGATCCGAGCTCGGGTCCTTCTGGCTCCGGGGCTGGCTCTCTGCTCGCTGCGCCACCTAGCCACCCCAAGGAAGGGATGATTCTTAAGGGGTGAAGTCAAGAGGTGAGAGAGGAAAGTGGCAAGAGGAGATGGAGAGAGACAGGGTAGGGCAAACTATCTTATGTAGAAGAGGCAAGGGGAAGTAGTTGCAGGGGAGGGGAAGAACAGGAAGGCAAAAAGGCAAAAGCATATTCTCATTGAAGTTGGCTCAAGGAGAGAATCACATACATACTAAATGGAATATCTTACTGTAATGGAAATGCAGATTTAAAGATCTTCCCTGCCCCTAGCTTAAGTGCACCTGGAGCCTGTGGTGGGAGGCTTGTTTTTCAGGAAAGCCCACACCTTGATACTTTGTGATTGGGCAGTGGGTCAAGGAGGTTGTTACATTCTCTGAGCCAAGAGAAGGCTATATAAGCCCTGAGGAGAGGCTTTGCTTTGGGGCTCACTTTGAGAAGTGTTGTGTGATTTGACCAGATGAGACTCTGGGAAGCCGTTGTTGAGAGCCCCCCGGCTTTGAAAACCGAGATGTTGATGCTTCCCTCTCTGGTAACTGTGATTTGGTATTGATATAATGGTTGGACAGTTTGGAAGCCTGTCTGTTTGATCTGTAAGTTCTGTAACTCTGAGGTTCGGGGTGCTGACCTTTTTCCCCTGAACTAGGTAATGTATGTTTGTTTGATTAAAGTAAGCTTGTTAACCCATTTTGAGTTGCTTTCCTTTTGAAAAGCAGATCTAAGAACCTATATTGGCAGCTACCCTGGGGATATTGGGGTGCTTGCTGCTACACTTACCCTCACTCACTCTCCTGAGTAGGGGAAAGGGGGATGAGAGGGGGGATGATGAAGGGGAGGGCATTCTGGGGAGAGGGGAGGTTAGAAGTACCCACTATCAAAGAGGGACAGGATCAAAGTAGGGAATGGACCAGGTGGGAGGTGAGACAGGTGGGAGGGAAATATAAGCAGTCTTTTACAATATATCTACTATGGTAATGTTTTGCATAGATATACATGTACAACACATACTGAATTGCTTATCTTCTCAGAGGGAGTGGGTGACAAGGGAGAAGGGGAATGGATCTGAAAATCGAAGTTTTAAAATTAAATGTTTCATAAGATGTCCAGGCAGTGGGGCTCAGAGATTCACCTTGCCCTAATGGCAAAATCGAAGGGGGTATGGGAGAAGATATGGGAGAGAGCAGATTGGATGAGGGGATATCTAGTGGGACTGCTATTCTGGGGTGGTGGGTAGGGAAAAAATGGGGGAAAAATGTAACTCATAATCTGGTGGAAATGAATGATGTAAACCAGAAGTTAATAAAGCATTTGTTTAATTAGAAAAAAAAAAACTAAATTGTGGCAAAGGTCACAAGCTATCAATGAGAATAGGACGTGATTATTCTTCTGAATACATCTCTATTTCTAACTTAATTACAAACTTTAAACAGTAATGGAAATGATAAGACCCTCATAAAGAAGTGAAAGGTGGAAATGATAAGACACTTAGTAAGAAATGATCGCTGGGGGCGGCTAGGTGGCGCAGTGAGTAGAGCCTTGGCCCTGGAGTCAGAAGGACCTGAGTTCGGATCCGACCTCAGACACTTAACACACACAAACAAAAACCTAGCCGTGTGACCTTGGGCAAGTTACTTAAACCCAATTGCCCTCCAAAAAAAAAAAAAAAGAAATGATTGCTACATCTAAGAATCTGTAACAGGTCTGTGATAGAAGATAGGAAATCTGGGCATAGATGGGCATGCTTTCAAAATTTGAGAAGAGCCTATTTCAAGAGGTTCAGAAAAATGGTAGGTAGCATCACATGACATAAAATTCTAGCTAAGAAATTCTCCTAAAAGAAGTGGGAAGTACAAAAGAATAAAATTTTGAGGATGCAGAGAAAATTCCAATGAAAAGTAAGATGCACCTACAAAAGGGTAAGCACATGGACCTTTCCAGTCAATTTAAAATTTGAAAAGACATACAGAATACGAAAACAAAGATGGATAATAAAAGATGACTAAGAAAATGTGCCACGATCCAGTATGAATAGTGATATTAGTGCAAAGCTTAGAATGAGTTAAAATTAACAAGGAAAGCTAAGTATAACACAAAGGGAATTTTTTAATAACAGGGCAAGAAGAAGATCAAAGAAGGCATTGGGATATTTCTCAGGATAAATGAGATGATTATAGCTGATAACAGAATAGGAATAGCTACTAAATTCTAATTTTGATTGTTTTGCCTACCAAAGATTTTATTTGTTTTAGCCTTTGGACTAAAAATGAAAGAACAAATATGTCTTGTCGGTAATTTACAAGAGGTAATCAAAAACAAAGAGAGCACCTATCTTTCTGTTATATTGTGTTTTGTTCCACTTAGACACAACGATGACAGAATCTATATCTGGAAAAGTAAAGCCAATGTTTTAACATATTAAACATAATTAAGAAATAGTCCTTCAACCTCTAATGTCTTTGAAATTTATCTCAAAATCTTCTTTACATTCCTTTAATTCTACTAGTTTTCAAATAACTTTGTTTTATCATATCATCTCTTTTATTAAATCTTGGAGTAACTATCTTTTGGTGAAGAGATCTACCAACGAACCCAGGTCCATACATCTACTCCAGCAAAACCTTAAAACAACAGCACCATACAAAATAATGATCAGGAAGTGAGAATGAGGACTGTCAGTAAGTGACCTGATCCACCAAGAGCTGAACACAAAGTCAGCCAGAAGCCCAAAAGCCATGGGAAGGGAGTAGCCATAAAAGCTAGCACCAACATAGGCAAAGACAACAAACCCTTCCTGGAGATATACCAGAAACACCTAGAGCCTGGGAGGCAGTGAATACAGAGAGCTCCTCCAAGAAAGCTCCAAGACAGCAAGAAAGCCTCAGCAGGAATCTAGAAAGAGAGGCAGGAACCAGGTCAGACACAGAGGAGTTCTGAGGTCCACACCCTTCTGTTCTGAGACCTCGCAGAGGGCCTGAAGTTATGGACCTCTAAGTTTCAAGGTAGGTAACCAAGAGAAGGGGAAGTCAGTGGAGGACCACACAAAAGCATTGAAGGAAACAAAGCCCAGCCCTGGCAGAAAGCCGGCATACAAAAATGAAGGCTGGCGAGTTAAGTAAATATAAGACACCACTAGCAATAAAAAAAATTTATATATCCAGAGATACCCAAAATTTAATCTAGAAGAAAAGGGTAAGTCATTAACAAATGCAGAGAGACTCAAAGGAAAAAAAAAATTATTTTCCACAAGTGGCACACAAAAATTTTAGGAAAAAAAATATATCAAGAGATTTTTTTTTAATGAAATAAAAGCTCTGGAGAAAAGAAGTGAAAGAAAAATAAAGAGTTTAAAACAGAAAGTGATGAACCTTTTCCAAGTAATAGATTTCCTTAAAATAAGTTTCCAAATAGAAATCAACTCTATGAAACAATTTTTAAAAATTAAAAGAGTGAAAAAAATAGAAGAAAATATAAGGTATCTGATAAATGACAGATCTTAAATTAGCTAACTCTAAAAATCATGATTTTAAAAAGTCTGTATGTCAAGAAATGAAGTGAAAATTGTCCATATCTACTAGAACAAGAAGATGAAAATACAAAAAGTCTCAATAAGGTCATAACCAAAATCCAGAGTTTCTAAATTAAAAAACAAAACAAACACTACCAGTAGTCAGAATGAAAGCAAATATCAAGGAACCAAAGTTGGGATCACAAAAGACTCGGAAGCTTCTACTATAAATGAGAGGAGATTTAGGAATATGATTTTCCAAAAAGCAAAGGTTAAAATACACTTAGAAGCAAAAGTAATTTATCCTGAAAATGAGTATGGTCCTATTGGGGAAAAAAAATTAAACATTTCATGAAATAGAGGATTTTGAAGCATTAGTGATAAAAAAAGATCATGACTGAGTAGGAAGTCTGAAATGTAACAAGAGTCAAGAGAAGCTTAGAAAGGTAAATTCACTTGAAAAAATGGAAGGGATTACAAGATGATGACGTGGCAGCATTCTAACAGAAGAAGAAGAAATTCACGCCCTATAGAAAATGTAATGTCTTCAATGGGTATGAAGGAAGTTAAATAAGAAAAGCAAATTTCTTTTGATTCTGTTCTGAGTATGAAGAGGAGAAAGAAAAAAATGGGGTAAAAGGAAGATGTGAGGGTAGAAAAGAGAAAGAGGACAGAACTTGCTATTTTCTTTTTTTTTTACTTTTTTTAAAAATTTGTTTATTTTTAGTTTAAAAGATTCAATTCCATAGTTCCTTGAGTTTCAGATTTCCCCTCCCTCCCTCCCTCCCCTCACCCCCCATGACGGCATATAGTCCAGTATAGGATCTGCAAATACTTCCACAATAGACATTAGTCAATTTACAAAGGCGAATTGTACTAGATGGGATGAAAAATGGTAAAGAGGAAATAAAACAAAACAATGAAAAGAAAAAGATCAATTAGATTTCTTCCATCAGGATTCAAACTCAGTTCTTTCTAGTTATTTCTCTGGGTGTCGCATCTCTCTCCTTCATGAGTCTTTCAGGATTGACTTATATCACTGCATTGCTGAGAAGAGTCCAGTCTGTTGTAGTTGGTCATCACACATAATGATATGTCTGTGACTGTATACAAATTTCTCCTAGTTCTACTTTTTTCACTCAGCATCAGTTTGTATAAGCCTCTCCAGGTAAATATGAAAACCGTCTCCTCCTCGTTTCTTATAGCACAATAATATTCCATTACATGCATATACCACAACTTGTTTAGCCATTCCCCAATTGATGTGCACCCCTTTAATTTCTAATTCTTTGCAACCATGAAAAGAGCTGCTATAAATATTTTTGTACATATGGGTCTTCCTCCCTCTTCTATGATCTCTTTGGGATATAACCCTAGAAGTGGTATTACTGGGTCAAAGGGTATGAAATTATTTATAGCCCTTTGGGCATAAGAACTTACTATTTTCATAAATGGGATATGTATGAAAGTTTAAAAACAGAGAGAGGTGAAGTGAATTATCACTAAAAGGACCTCACTCATATCTAAACTGAACAAAGAATGGTTGCACGTGTTTAATAAGTACACACACATATGCACCAACTATAGTACAAAAATATTAAACTCAACAAGGAGGCAGGTAGAGATAGGGAGAGGTGAAATTAAATGGGAGATAATATCAGGAACGGAAAAGCCACAAGCAGAAAACACCCAAATTTCTGAGGATGGATCCAGAAGGAGAGATTAAAAGGAAAAAAACAAGAAAACTGAGAAATTATATAAATGTAATAGAATATTACTGAGCTACAGGAAAAGACTAAAGATAGTTTCAGAAAAAAACTGCAAAGCAAGAAACGATGCAGAACCAGGAGAACAATTTATATAATGATAAAAACATTGTTAAGAAAAACAAGTTTGAGAGACTTAAAAACTCTGGTCATTGGTTTAGATGACCTATGATAAAGCATATTACCTAATGCCTGACAGAGAGTGTTGGGGGTATACATGCAGTTCCCCTGGAGGCATGAGACCCAGAGCATGCTGACTCTACAGTAACACTGTATCAGACATTCCATGAGACAGCTCTGTTCCAGGAAGGGAGCTCCGTGACCTTCTGACTTGTTGCCAACTGATAGGGTCTTCAAGGGAAGAGAAGCCTTGAGATTCCAGGGAGGTTTGGGGAGGTTTAGAGGTTTGGAACATCCTTCCCAGTACTCAGAACCTGATACAGAGTACTCGGCTGTGCTGTAAGAGGCATATGGGAACGAGGACAATGTTGTACTCCCAAAGATAGTAGTTTATGATGGCTATACGATTATACACTATATATTCTGAACTCTTAGCTGATCATGTAGAAGTTAGAATGTAATTGCATAAAAAACTGCTGAATAAAGTCTTGCTACTCTTTGACTCTCCTGGCTTGGAACTCCGTTCTTGGGGAATGTAGCTGGACTACTACCAAGTGTACAATGAAGGCCAGAATAAGGTAAGACTCAGCCGCCCCTGACCTTGGAGGTCGGATCAAGAGAGATGTAAGACTCAAGGTAAGGAAAGACATACATATTTGAACATGGCCACTATGTGAAATTGTTTTGCTTGACTCTGCTTCTTTGTGACAATATTAAGGTTTTAGTTTTGAAACAGATTAATTCTGTGTCTTTTATTAATTGATACTATTTTCAAAATACTGATTTTGTGCTGTAACTGCCTAAATCATGACTCTCTGTCTCTGAACTTAATTTGGAAACTTAACAAGCCTGTAATAAGTTAAGTTTAGAAATCCAATTCTCTTGTTAACCACTGTTTTATTCTTGTGTCAAGGAAATCTGTTACCCTTCAAGGATGCAGATGGACACCAGGGAGACTGGTCTAGCATTTTTTTTTTTTTGCAGTCTGACAGTGCATCACAGAATTTTAATACTAAAGGATAACTATGTTTTAGGGTGATATGATCCAAGCTGACAGGTAGGTTGGGCTCAGGTCCCAAATACAGTGTGACCAGGTTACAAAATACTAACTCCAAGAGGGTAACTTCTCCAGAATACATCTCCTTTCTGCCAGCATTAATTAGATGGAAATTCTCTATACCTTCGGTTCAAGTCCCATTGAAGAATAAGATAGCCCAACGCAAATTTATCTGGCTGATTATATCTCAGTCCTTTGGTTCATAGCAGCATATATACCCACATTTCTGTGTCTAACAAGCCAACCCCACTTAGGATTCCAACACAGAGTGTAGGCAGAACCAGGGAGGCATGAGACAAAGCAGGGTTTGAAGGGTTGCTGAAATGAATCTGGAGCCAGTTTTTGGAATGGAATAACCCCCACAAGTCCCAGTAATTTTGCCTTTTAGGCATCATGAAGATTTTTTTCATTCAAGAGGATTTTCTCCCCAAGTTTAAAGGCTGGCATCCCAAGGTAGGGGCAGCTGGCACAGAGGAAGACATCACCCAAATAACAATTTCCACAAGCTGACTTGGGTTGGGATCTCTTCTGCTCCTTCACTTTCTCCTGCTCCAGTTCTTCTGCTAGGCCACAAGTGCAATTTTTACAGGCCTTCCTTTTTGTCCCTTCTCCACATGACGCAGCCCGCAGAGAAGCTGGATCTGGCTTCTTCAAATCCTCTGGATCCAAGAGTTCATCAGAATCAATGAGATCCATTCCATCATCATTCATGTCGTTGGCTGAGAGTGTCCACAGCTTGGCAGCATTAGGGTCCATGGCAGGTTTCTCTGATATAGCAGACTTCTTGGGAAAGGAAAACTTAAGCTGGGTAGAAGAGCCTACTTCAAAGTTTGGTTTTTTGTCTGTGACTTGAACAGAGACCAAGCTGTCACTTTGGTAACCCAGGTGCTCTTGTACTGATTGTACCTCCTCTGGGGTTAAGGACTCCCTCTGCAACTCCTTCACTTCCACAAGCCCAGAGAGTGTCAAGGTTGAGCACAGCTTAGCTGCTGTCTTCACTTTGCTTTCATAAACTGAGGTTGTCTCCACTGGCTCTTTCAGAAGGACTTGCCCACCTGGTCGAAGGATCCTAGCAATTTCTGCCAAAATTTCAGTGTTATGCAGTGTTGTACTTCCTGGAACCAGACCCGACAGAACAACATCGAAACTGGATTCTTTGTGAGCAGATTGTAATAGTTGGTTGATGTTTTCCACGGATTCATGACTCTCATCACCAGCCAATTCCTGTAGTTTATCAACCAGACTTTTCAGAGCCTCCACTGAAGATGACTTTTCCCAGATCACTGCCACATGCTGTCCAGCTAAGATTCCATACTCAGCCATTGCTACAATGTCACCAGTCCAAGCGCCTGCACGCTCGGCAGCCGCCGCCGGTACCCACTCTTCAGATGCCCTGGTCTAGCATTTTTATACCACCAAGCATGTCAAAGATGTCTGGCTTGTAATCCAAAGAAGTCTGGTTTACTATCCTCTCTTTACAGATGCAGTTAGCCTCAAACAACGAACATTTCTTAGTCACAGGAGTTAAGAAAGGAGTTGTTGCTAACCCTCATTCCCAATTTCCATCCAATCACATTTTCTTGCCTCTTCCTTATTTTTTTACTCTTCTTTCCTATTTTCTGTACTCCCCAAAACTATAAAAATTGTTATTGACCCCATAACTGGGTTTTAGCTTTGCTAGGGAGAAGCTGAGATCCTATTTATTGGTAAATTCATGCTTTACTAAGAGATTGATCATGCTCAAAACTTTGTGCCTTGGTTTACCTTGTTTTTAATGACTACAGTTTGCCACACTTTCCCCCCCCCCCCATTTTTCACTAGGAGTAGAAGAGAGAGAAAGGAAATAACAAAAGTGATTAAGACAAGTAAGGGGAAAAGGGAAGGAGGAAGAAGGGATCACTGAAATTTTCTTTAAATGCATATATGAAAATAGAAGAAAGTCAAGAATGATGCAATGCAAAGCAGTTTTGAAAATAAAGAGATGAATTTATTATATACTTTTTAAAAATGGTAGTATGAAATAGAGTCATGGTTTCATGTTCAATTCTCTTTTTGTGTTCTACTTTATATATGGATATGTCTGTACATATTTTGAAGGATGTTTCTTAAGTTTAGAATAAAATATTAAATTAAAAATCTCACTGAAACTGTATGCCCTACTTAAATATAGTGACCGTACTGAGAAAATCAAACAATGATCTTGTATTTTATATATGATTCCACTCTGTAATTGTTTCTATTCTATAACATTCTGTATTTTATAAACCTTTTCTTTGTCTCTGAGTAAAGAAGTTCATGAGTTCACAAGTTTAGTCTTCTCTCATTAGATGCCAAAAATTTAGTCTCCATACTGATCATTTTTAATCAAAGAAAAACTCTGAGCTAAGTTTAGAGTTCCAAAACTTTCCTAAAATACTTAAATTCTAGGGGAACTGTTATCTCAACACCAACTGAAAATCACTTTGTGTCAAGGAAACTTTTTATCCTTCATAAACTTTTATCTCCTGAGAAACTCCATGACATCAGTGTGTTACTTTTAGGGCCTATAAACTGACCTGGTGCCATCTTAGCCCATCCTTGTCAATTAAAAGGGGGTCATATCTAATTTCCAGAAGCCAGTGAGTCTGGTCCACTAAGAATAGGCTCAGCATGCAGCTGGGTCCCAAAAATCAATAAAGCATTCCTCTAAGAGAGAGAAAGGTGATCCTGAACCCACATGTGTATAAGCCCTTGTTTCTTAATGTAACCAATCATAATTCCCCACCCCCACGATGCTGCCAACCCTATAATCAATTGCATTATGTCCTCACCTAGCCTATTCTGTTCTTTGTTCTATGATTATAAAAAGGAGGTGCATCTCCATCTCAGGACCTTTTGGTTGAGGCAGTTATTACACCACTTACTAGGATCAGGCCCTGCTAATAAACTGTTATCTTCCTAGGAGAATACGTGCCTCAGTATACCTTTGTCAAATTTTACTTACAACACTATAAACTAGTTAATGTTTCAGCTTATCTGACTTAATTTTTTTAATTCCATATTTAGCTTTTGTAAATATTCAGTAGAAAGTAATTTTATTCTCTTATTTAATCACAGCTAAAGGAAAGAAACCTTAGCTTCATGAGGTCACAACCAATACAACAAAACAATTCATCCAACAACTATGTATGGTATAACTGTAGGTACCAAAAAGGAAAAATCAGCAGTTTCATGAGTACTACTTCATATATCTAAAGCTACAAAATGACAGCAAATGTCTATTATATTATTTCTGATAGTTTTATTTATAAATTCTAAGGCAGACTTTATAGGAGGAAATATTATTCTAAAGAAGAAAAATAAAACTGCTAATATAGCAGCAATGTGACAAGTATTTGAAAACCCACAGAGCTAATCATTTTCAAAAATCCACACCTTTAAATTCCAACTTAAGTTACACATTATTTAGCCAACTGAGGTCTTTGATTTGGATAAGTTGGATAATATCTAAGCAAAATTTTCATTTTGAAAAAATTATACTGTTTACTAAACTCTGTTGAAGAGATTATATGATGTTACTATTAAGACTGTTTCATAAGTCTTATGTGAATAATGATTAACTGAATTATGTGAACAAGTAAAATCTGAGTATAAGAAAAAATAAAATTATCTTTCTTTTCTACAGCTAAAATATACAAATATTCAATCGCATAGAATTTTGTTCTTACCTGAATAACCATATATCTCAATAATACTTGAAGAAAAAAGCAGGTTTGGTCCTCACCAATTTTTTCACCTGATACAGCTGGCAAGAGTGGAGTTATTTCTTCAGGATGTATCTTTGCTAAAATGTGAATCATAATTAAATTTCATTTAGTTAAATTTTAATAAGGTAACAGAAAAAAGGAATCCAGAGTTATCAATAACATTTTTTTAAATAAATAAGCTGCTAATCCTATGGCATACAGAATGATTTAAATGCCTTCCCAATATAGAAAATCTTTGCATCATCACTTCTTTTTATTTATTCTTAATATCTCTAATTTTACTCAGGCATTTCATAAGGGCATTTCTTTTGCCCTGAAAAAGAAAAAAACATCATCTATTCCTTTTTTATTTAAATTTTCAGGAGCTAATTGCCCACCTCCTAGACCTGTTTAGCTTGGTTCTAAACTGAAGGTCCTAATGAGCGAGGAGGGATGCAGAAGAAGGTAGTAAAGTTTGCATGGGAAGATGAATTTGATATGAAATCAATCTTCTGTCCTTAAGTAAATGTTATTAAATATCATGAATTATTTGTTCTTATAAGAATCTCTTAAAGATATTCTATGAGTACTCTATCTTCTTTGATCTCTAATGGCCTACCCTGATACCCAGACCTGATGGGCCACAGTGGAGAATTACAAAAATGAAATGAATGAAGAAGTCTCCAAAGTAATAGGACTTATTGACAACAAGGTAAAGACCCAACATTGCAGCAAAAAGTCCCTCTAAATCAAAAAGTGGCTTATAAAAAATATGTCTTTTAAGATCATAGGGCCTACTATGAAGCATTGGTTTCTTCAGTAGGCTAGGCCCTGAATACCAAAAGTCCTCCCTTGGGCAACAAACTTACTATCCTTCCAACTCTCATGCCTGTCTGTCAAATACTAACTTTAGATCTCTGATCAGCTTCAGATTTCCCTAAACAAGTCTCCCTACTCTTCAGAAATACCACCAATATCAGTCTCACATGCTACCAGAAACAGGCCTCTCAGAACCTCATCCCATAAGGGGACAAGACCCGTTGGCCACCCTTTCCAGTACTGGCCATGCTTTCACTGGTTGAGGCAAAGGAGTTTAATGCTCTTTGCCCCCCATCGCCACTTTCAGGTTTTCCTCCGACCTCCATCATTCTCCTCCTTTGATGTCCATACAACCTACATCTTCCAATCAAAATACTGGTAGTTGTTGACTAAAGACCTCCAGGACCGTTTTCTATCTTCTTCAATGAGTTCAATACCTGCCTCACAATATTTTTCTCTTTCCCAACTCCTATCCTCATACAGGGAACTTCATCATAAATACTAACTCACCCTCAAACACCCTAAACATCAATTCCCCAATTTACTCTCTTCTCTAGACCTATTCCTTTACCCCACCTCAACCACATACAAAGATGGTCATGCCCTTGATCTTGCCATTATCCACAAATTTACCACCTACATATTCAAGAATTCTGAAATCCCTTAATCTAACAATAATCTATTGGTTTTCCTTCTTTTAAAAAAAATATTTTATTTTCAATTTATGGAACAAAAAAAGCATTTCCATAACACAGTACAATTTAAAAAAAAAAGATGATTACACATGAAACTGAAAATCTTCCATGTACAAATTCTCCAAATCTTATAACAAAGTTATAAGATAAATTTCTTTTTCCCTGTTTTCATCCCCCCCACCCCACTCTAGAGATAGCTACCATTAGACACGTTTAGGGGTGTATAATATATATACATGTGTACATAAATATATATGTGTAAAATTATTCTATGCATATTTCTATTTATCAGTTCTTCCTCTGGATGCAGATAGTGTCTTTCTTCATATGTCCTTTATTTTGAATTTGTGTATTTATTTGTGTCAAAATTACTTAGTCTCTCAAAGTCATTCTTAAAACAATATTGTTGTTACTGTATACAATGTTCTCTTGGTTCTACTCACTTCACACTTCATCATTTCATGTCTTTCTATGCCTTTCTAAGATCACTGAACTCATAATTTCTTAAAGCACAGTAGTATTATACCACAACTTATTCCACCATTCCCTAATTGATAGGGATCCTTGCAACTTCCAGTTCTTTGCCACCACAAAGAGAGCCACTATAAACATCCATCCCACTGACATTTAAAGTTATAATTACAATTTGTGGATTTCCCTCCATCTTATTTTTACTCACTATTTTCCTTCTCAGTCTCTTTTTACCCTATCCATGTTACCTTATCTTCTTCCCCAAGCCCTCTACCCCCTACTCCAGCCACCCCTCCCGGAGTCCCCCGTGCCCTCCCCTCACACCCCAATCTTAATCCATATACCTCTCCAAAAGGCCCCTCCTTGTTCATTTTCTCATCAGACTTTACTGTTTGTCCTCCCCATGACCTCTAATCTCTTGATCCCTCAGTTCTGTGCCAGGCCATCACCTTTTCGATAACAACTCTCTCCTCTTTTCCCTATCTCGATTTCTTGGTGAACCAGTTTAATGCTACACTGTCCTCTTCTCTAGAGTTCCTGGCCCCCTTATAATATGCTGGCACTCTTCCTACCTACTAATGGTAGATGTCCCAAAGGGCTCTGTCCTGGGCCTTCTTTTCCTCTCTTCATCTATACTACTTCACTTTGTTATCTTATCAGCTCTCATGTATGATTTTCATCATAAACACAACCTGTCCAAAATGAAACATATGATCTTTCCCCCTTAACCCTCCCCCTCCCAAAGTTCACTATTTCTCTCAAGGGTACCATCATCCTCATAGTCTTCCAGGCTTGCAACCTAGGTGTCATCATTGATTCCTCACTATCTCTCACCCCCCCACATCCAAGCTGTTGCCAACCTGAATTCTATCTTCTACAGGGCACCTCTCCCAATGACTCTAAATTCTACTGCCTTTCCATTTCGTGTTTATCTTGTACATAGCTTGTTTGTACATATTTGCTTCCTTGTTGTCTCCCAGATTAGACTACAAGCTTCTTGAGAACAAGCCTTTTATTGATTTTTGCCTCTATCTCCAACACTTAGTACAAGGCCTGGCATGTAATAGGCACTTATAAATGTTTACTGAAGGGCTGATGAGCCAGTCACAGTTTCAAACCTCACCTTTACACCAAAGACTATTGCTATTTACATTCCCATTCTTGAGAACTCTAAACTCTAGTCTCATTACTTCCAACTGCCATCTATATTTTTTTCTACCTAGATATCTTACTATACTTCAAGCTCAACACATATAAAACCAAACTCATCATCTTTTCCTCCCAAAACCTATACTATCATAGTCACACAGATTTGAAACCTTAAAACTGGTACTATGAACTGAATGTTTGACTCTTCCCTATCCTTCATGCCTCCATATCAAATTAGTTGCCAAGATACTGCCCCCCCCCCGCTTTTCTCTCTACCCCCTCCTCTTTCTCCTTCCTTCCCTCCCTCCCTCCCTGCCCATCTTTCCCAGTCCCACTAAAACCATCTAAGTCAAACCCTCACCACTACTTTTTTTTTTTTTTGCCTGGAGTACTTTTTCAAAGCTTCAATAGTTCTGCCTTTCTATAGCTTCTACCCTCCTTTATCCATTCTTGATACTACCATCCAAGTAATGTTCCTAATATACTGCTTTGATCACACCAGTCCCCTGCTCAAAAATCTTTAACGGCTGCCTACCTAAAAGAAACAGAAATTTATTTTGTCTTGATATTGAAGGTCCTCCAGGAATAATTTCAACCTACCACTACTCCTCTTCACTATATTCTAGTCTAACTATGTTGAGGTCTCTAACTATATTGAGGTCTATCATGGCTTTTTCCTACCCACATCTGCTTAATTTCACATCATTTTCTGTCCTTAAAACAGACTCTACTCCCATCTCCACTTAGTGAAATTCTATCTCAGGCAACACTTCTATGAAGCCTCTTCTGATACCCTCTTCTGCTATTTCCTCAAATTTCTAAAAGCATTTTGTTTGGCTCATTCTTTTGTATTTTTTCACATTATGCCCATATTATAGACTTTGAGAGTCCTCACTAATCCACCATTCCCCCATTAGACTGGAGGGATTCTTTCAGAGTAGGAATGTTGTCATATTTTTATCTTTTGTTTCCTCAGTGCCTAAATATAATACCTTACACAGAGGAGTCATTTAATTAAATGGTGATGAACTGAACCAAATTATAATGTTCAGTTTGACAGGCAGTAGTGGGATCAACAATACAGAATAGTTTAAGTCGGAAATTCAATGCTGTTCAGCATCTACAAAAAAAAAAATATTGCAGTTAAACTGTCTAAAATATAAATGGTCGGGGCAGCTAGGTGGCGCAGTGAGTAGAGCACCGGCCCTGGAGTCAGAAGGACCTGAGTTCTGATCCCGGCCTCAGACACTCAACCCACACAAACAAAAAACTAGCCATGTGACGTTGGGCAAGTTACTTAACCCCAATTGCCCTCCGAAAAGAAAAAAATAAAATAATAAAATAAAATAAAATAAAATAAAATAAAATAAAATAAAATAAAATAAAATAAAATAAAATAAAATAAAATATAAATGGTCATAGTTTCTCCTTAACATATTTATAGTTTAGTGTTTTAAAAAAGGTATTGTTCAGTCTGACTGAATGAATGAAAAAAACATTTATTAAATGCCTTCTATGTGTAAAGTACTACACTAAACACATAAACTTATATATAACACATACAAATAAATATATGACATATATTAACCTATACTATGGCAGGTGAAAGATGAAGTGACTGAGAAAACAAAGATTTGAGCTTCTGAGCAAACTGGTTTAATGAACAATGCATACCAACTGCCCAATAAATAGGTTTCAGTCCTTCCTCAACTTTAGTACTGGACCCCAAATACAGGAGAAGGCAAATTTTTATGTATTAAAACAATCAAATAAGACCAATTAGATAAAAAAAAAAAAACAAAATTAACCAGAACATAAAGTTAGGTCATCTGATTTCTAACTGGAAGAAATATTAGGGACTTTCCAAGTTGGGAGGGGAAAAACAAATAGGTACAACTATCTGAAATCAGAAAAAAAGATATACCACTTTCCCCAAGTGTCTGTATTCAATCAAAGGATTATGGAAACAATAACTGACTGACCAATATGGAGCCAGTTTTCATATAAGACATATAGGTTGCTTGAGATATTATATAACTGAGAAAACTCCTTGCATTAATCTTCAGCTCTGACCAGGTTTCTGGTTGGCATAACCATGGTTCTTAGTTGAGAGCTTCTAAGCAGCAAGGAGAAGTGATTCACTTCCTAAATCACACAGAGCTGGGTTCAAATAATACAATAAAGTTTTTTCATGATTCTCACAACGAATAAAGTTTTTCACAAGACAGAAATTGGACTAGACCCATAACTGAATAGAAAGAGAACTGAGCTAGTTTCAGAATTGAGTCATAAGATGGAGTCAGTGTGGTCCACTCAATTGCCTCAATATAAGAGCACTGTCTCTATATTTAAAAAAAGGTATTATTCACTCTGAATGAATGAATGAAAAGACATTTATTAAATGTTTTCTATGTGTAAAGCATTATGCTAAAGGTTGGGGATATAAACAGAAAAGTAGAACAGTCCCTTCTTTCAAGGAGCTCAAATTCTAATAGGAGTGACAACTCATACAGGTTTTAGCTGCAAGTCCAATGTAAAGGCTGAGTGGTCCTTAGGGTACAGTAGTAACCAAGCAGATGACAATGCATCGTATTTAGTGTCATTTCTATTTATAATAGCACAAGCATTTCTCATGTTGATGGTATCAAGGGTTTTGGTGATGAAAACTTTGTTTTCTGGGTCTTCAGTAGCCATCTTTAATCGCTGCAGATTTTGTTGCAGAATCTATCTTTCAAAAGAGAGACTTGCTTATGATTTGTACTCACAATTTAAATAAGTCTACAAATGTAAAGGATAATTTCAACATTCAGTAATGTTACTTACTATCAGATGAAAAAGGAGCAGGATTTATAAGGGTGTCAAGTGTACAGGGACCTCTTGATGACATAACTGCTGGAAATCCAGGTACAAGGCAGGCAAAAATTAACACTTGCTCTTCTGCACAATTTGTCTGAAGTGCTTGAAGCCAAAGAAGATACAGCCGGATTCCTTCACATCTTATCTAGTAAACAACAAAAATATTTTCAGAAATTATTCTTAATATAACATTATCATAGTTTTGCAATAAAAAATAAACTGAATGGAAACTATATAAAAACTAATACTACTGGTAACAAACAAGTATTACTTAGAAATAAAGCATGCTGGCCAACTCCCTTGATCATCTACTAGAGGAAAATAGTGGCAAAAATAAGCCATCAAAGTTATATTATGTTTAAACTAAAATTATGTACTTAGGTTAAACTATAGATGTATATGATACTCTGAGAACTCATATTTAAAAAAAAAAAGGAAGTTATAACAAAAAAACAAACTCAACAAGAGCTGGAAAACTCTCTTAATTTCCCTATTCTGCTCTCTTTATTTAATTCCTTCTTGCTTCCCTCTACATTCTGAGGATGGATAACAATACCCTATTAGGATGATGCTAAACCCCACCTTAAGCAAAAAGTGCCCTTTTGTCTTCCTCTTAAGTTGTTTTTTCTAGTTCACAAAATCCCTAGGATTTATAAGATCTTTTTCCATTTCTACATTCTAGGGGACACAAAGCTAAGTAGAAGTTAGAATAAAAACCACAGTTAAGCAGAAAGAAATAGCACAGTTTCTATTTATATGGTACTCTACAGTTATAATACATCCACTATTTCATCCTCACAACACTCTTATAAGTTATACAGTAAAAATATTATTATTTTACAGATGGGAAAACTGTGATCCAAAAAACTACAACCATTTGTCCAAAGTCACACAATTACGGGTAGCAGAGAAGTAAGTACAAATGATTCAAGTCCAGCACTTTTTCTGCTACTGATCAACTTATGTGCTGCTTTTAACACTGTTAATGATCCCCTTCTCCTGGATACTCCCTGTTCTCTAGATTTCATGACACTGTTTGACTCCTCACTCTCTTTCCTTCATTTATCCAATCAGTTGCCAAAACCTGCTGTTTCTATCTTTACATCTCTCACATCCGACCACTTTTCTCCACTTACAAAGTTGCCATCTTAGCACAGGCTCGCTCTCATCACCTCTCATCTAGATAATTATAACAGCCTACTTAGTTCCTCTGCCTCTAGCCTCTCCCCACTGTAGTGCATCCTCTACACTTCTGCAAAAGGGATTTTCCTTAAGCACAGATCTTGACCATGTAGTTCCCCTACTCAGTCAGCTCTAGTTTCTTCCCATTGCTCCTAGGATCAAATCTAAACTCCTCTGCTAGGCTTTTAAAGCCCTTCAGATTCTGGTCCCTGTGTTTCCAACACAATGGAATTTATTCCTCCTGCGATATTCAGCAATCCAGTCAAACTGCTTTCTCTCTGTTTCACACACAACACTCCATCTCTTATCTCTATGTCTTTAAATCTGTATGCATTCCCTCTTTACCTCTACACCTTCTTATTATCATAGAGTTTCTCTCTTCCTTTAATATGTAACTTAAGCACTATCTTCTATACAAAGCTTTTTTTGATTCCCCCAACTACCTTGTAGTTAACTATGTAGTATTATTATATGTATACTATATGTTCATTAACATTAGATTTTTGCTACACAAATATATACTTGCATATACATGTATATGCATTTAAATTACGGTTTGTCTACCCCTTCAGAATGAAAGCTCATTGTGTGTAGGCACCATTTCATTCTTTGGACTTGTACCTCCAGGGACTAGCACGGTACTTGGCACAAGAAGAGAACTGTGACCACTCAAAAGAGTTTGACCTATCCATTCATATAGGAAAAATCAAGGGGATGAAAAGTGTCTACTGCTCAAAATTCAGCATGCATTTTAGTAAGTACCTTATTTTCAAAACTATGTATATATTGAAAGGACAGTACAAATGGACGAGTTAAGTCCAGAGCTGAACATGAGAAGATCAGTCTCGACTGCTTTTGAAAAAACTCAGCTCTCCTTTACTGACCCCAATCTTCCCATGAAAACAAAGATGCATCTTTTTCAATACTAACTCTTTATTCCTATTGCTATATTACTGTGGGACACTTTATGTAATTGCCTCTGAGGAATTAAACATAAGTACTACACAGAAGACAATGAAGAGGTAAACAGAAGATGTGAATAAGATGCAATATATAACCAAAGTGGAAGTCTGAAGAATAGGAATAAAAGATATTATCAAGGAATCATATGATAGGAAGAGAAAATGAGGTGACCATATGGCATGAACAAAGGCTGAAATTTCAATACCCAAAGTGTATAAATGTTACCCTCAGGAGGTCAGAAGAATGCAAAGAAGGACTGCAATCTGTTATGTGGACCCTGTGTAGGGAAGTTTTGAGAGGATACAATAAACAAGAGTCCCACAGGATATATAGTTAACAATCCAAATGGTTGAAGGGAATTCCCAAATCACTGAGATCACATATCTATTTGAGTCAAGTTAAATCAAGTCAACAAGCATTTATTAAGAACCTATCGAATATCTATTTATTAATACCTATTTATTAAGAACCTATCGAACCAGATACTGTAACTAAGAACTGGGGATATAAAGAAAAGTAAAAAACAGTCCCTGTCCTCAAGACAATGACAATCTAATAGGGAAGACAACATGTAAACAGCTATGTACAAACAAGATATACACAGGATAAATTGAAGATGATCTCAGATGGAAGGCATTAACATTAATTTCCTTCTGTTTCTATTTTAAAAATATGTTAAGAATAAAAAGTCAGACTAACAACTACCTTCAATTTACCCTCCCAGAAAAATAACTACCTTTAACTTACCCTAATCACCATATTTCCTGAAAACCCATACTTTAAAAGACACAAAGCCATTAAATCCCACTGACATGTTTTTTCCACTTTTCCCACCTTTGCTTTCCACTAATGTCGGTTCTCCTTCTGTCATTTATACCAAGATTATGAAGCTCACCTACTTTCTGTCAGTACAATACTGCCCAAATCTGGAGCCAGCCAGCAAAATCAGGAGAGGATTTTGAGACCCATCATCTGAAAGATATCCTTTCACTAATACAAACAGACCAACTACAACACACAGAGATACTGAAAAGGAGGAAGATCACAGGATGTGAAATAGATCAGTAGTAAAAAGAGCCCTGGAAAGAAAAGAGTACTTCAGGGGAAAAAAATTAGCGACCCAGATCTCAGTCAAGATGAATAAATTCATATCCTGAATTATTTGACAAAATGGAGGTTTTAATTTTTTACGATAAAGCTATATTCAATATTTAAGAAATATTAAATATAATGTACTAACTATAATATTTTAAGAAATAATCATCAATAATGAATTCAGAAGGGTTAACATCAAATTTTAAGCTGCTGTGACTTTTTTAAATGATTAGCTATATGTGAATTATCCTCAGTAAAATGCAGTAAAATGCTGGTCCAAAGGTAAGTGAATATCACTTGATATGTTTCTAAGACCATATCTTGGACATTATCAGTTGGTATATCCTCTTAACGAAAACAAATTCATTTTAATATAAGCCTAAGAAAAGCATCACCTGGAAGGTAAACCTGCTGCAAAGTAACCAAGTAACAAACCTTCTGTTCACTTTGTAAGGTAAACCTGCTGCAAAGTAACCAAGTAACAAACCTTCTGTTCACTTTGTCCATGATACCACTCTTCTTCATTACTATACAGATAAAGATCTTTAACAATAGAATCACTACATTATAAAACCTCAGAACCCAAGAATACTAGAGTGAAAGGAATCAGAGACTTCATCTCATCTAAATCCTCATTTGAGATAAGAAAACTGAGCTTCCAAGAGTTTAAGAGAATTGTCACATAGGGACAAAATAAGAACTAAAACCGAGGTCTCTCAGCTCCCAAAATTCAATACTATTTCTGCTACACTCAATAAAACTAAAGCAAAGATCACCACAAAAAGTTGTCTATGAAATAAAAACATTAATACTCCCCAAATTTTATTGATCAGCAATATATAAAATTAAAATCCTATTTTAAAAAGCTAGTTGAAACAATTAATAATTTTAGCAAAGTAGTAGGATAAAAAGTAAATCCACATAAATCTTTAGCATTCCTATATGCTACAAACAAAACTCTGCAAGAAGAGACAATAAAAAATAATCCATTTAAAATAACTCTAGACAATATAAAATATTTTGGAGTACACCTGCCAAGACACACCCAGAAATTATATAAACAAAATTATTAAAAACTTTTTATACAAATAAAATCAGATTTAAATAACTGGAGAAATATTCATTAGCCATGGGTAGGTAGGGCCATTATAATAAAAAAGTGAAAATTTTACCCAAACTAATCTGTATATTAAATGCTATCCCAATTAAATTACAAAAAAATATTTTATTTTTTACTGAATTAGAAAAAAAATTACAAAATTCATTTGGAAAAACATAAAAGTCAAGAATAGCAAAGAGAATAATGAAAAATGTAAAGGAAGGAAGTTTAACGGTATCATATCTTAATCAATATTTTAAGACAGTAATTATCAAAACTATCTGGTACCAGCTAAGAAAAGGTCGATCAATGAAACAGAGTAGACATACAATTTACAGCAATGAATAAACATGATAACCTTGTATTTGACAAGTGTAAAGACTTAAGATTTAGGGATAAGAATTCACTATTTGGTAAAAAAAAACAATTCCTGGGAAAACTGGGATGGCCAAAACTGGGCACAAACCAATATCTTCCTATTTACCAAGATCTTCCTATTTACCAAGATACAGTCAAAATGGATATGTGACCTAGATATAGAAAGAGTTATTAAAAGAAAATTAAAAGAACATAGAACATATTACTTGAGACTTATGGGCAGGCGAACAATTTATGAATAAACAAGAGAGAGAGAGCACAAAATTAGGAGTAAAATGGATAGTCTTGATTCCATCAAATTAAAAAGGTTTTGTAGAAATAAAACAAATGTAACCAAGATCAGAAGGAAAGTTGAACATTTGGGGGGAAATTTTATAGACAGTTTATCAGATTAAGATCGCATCTCTAAAATATATAAAGAACTTTGTGAAATCTATAAGAATACAAGTCATTCCCCAATTGATTAGTGGTCAAAGGACATGAACAAACAGTTTTCCAATGAAGAAATCAAAAGAATTTATAGTCATTATGAAAAAATTCTATAAATCATTACTGATTAGAGAAATGCAAATTAAAACAACCTTGAGATATCATTTTAAAGGTACCAAGTTGGCTACAATGAAAGAAAGGGAAAGTGACAAATACTGGAGGGGATGTGGAAAAATTAGGATTCTAATCCATTGTTGGTAGAATTGTGAACTGATCCAACGATTGTGTAGAGAAATGTGGAATTATGCCCAAAGAGTTAGTAAACTACCTTTGACATAGCAATACCACAACTTGGTCTATTTCCAAAGATGATTAGTGAAAAAGGAGAAGAACCTATATGTTCTAAAATGTTTATAGCAGCCCTCTCTGTAGTGGCAAAGAACTGAAAATTACAGGGATGCCCATCAATTAGGTAATTGCTGTACAAGTTGTGGTATATGACCGTGATGAAATAGTGTGCCTTAAGAAATGATGAGCCCGGGGCGGCTAGGTGGCGCAGTGAATAGAGCGCCGGCCCTGGAATCAGAAGGCCCTGAGTTCGGAGCCGGCCTCTGACACTTAATCCGCACAAACAAAAACCTAGCCGTGTAACCTTGGGCAAGTTACTTAACCCCAATTGCCCTAAAGGGGCGGCTAGGTGGCCCAGTGAGTAAGAGCGCCGGCCTCGGAGTTGGGATGACCCGAGATCAGATCCGGCCTCAGAAAATGAGCACCCACGCATAAATAATAACTAGCCGTGTAACCTTGAGCAAGTTACTTAACCCCAATTGCTTAAAAAAAAAAAAAAAGAAATGATGAGCCCAGTGATTTTAGAAAAACATGGAAAGATTTGCACAGAGAAATAAGCAGAACTAAGAGAACAGTGTATACAGTAACATCAATATCATTTTAAGAATTACTTTGAGCAAATGTTATAACTATTATAAATTTATAATATTAAGAATATTATCAATGTTGCATATTTGAAAGGAATAACAAGTTGTGCATAGTAGATCTGCAGCTTCATGTATAATTTTTTTTACTGTACTATCATGGAAATGTTTGTTTTATTCCATAAATTAAAAAAATTTTAATTGAAATAAAAATAAAATCATATTTAAGGTGAAATTTTTAAAAATTCCCACCAGAGCACAAATTACATTAAAAATTTGCTTTCATCTGAGATAAGTACCTTAATAGAATTTCCAGTGTGCAAAAGCTTCTTTAGAGTTGATCCTAAAATGAAAAAATATGCATTTGTAATACAGGAATTCACATATAAAATCAATGCCTTGTAGCAATGATTTAAGTATTTAAAATGGAAAATCTAATAGTCTTTTTTAAAAGAATGCCAAACCTAATAAATACTGAAAGAAAAAAGAGAAGTAGCTTCACACCCAACCAAACATAAAAGTTAATATTAAAAAACGGAAGTGACCTTCAGAGATGAATGAATACCTGTTATAGAGAGAGAGACCTTTTAAGATAAATCCATTTTAAATATGTAACTTGTCAAAAGCTTTTCCTGAGGTCCTAAAGCATTTGATATTATAGTAATCTATTTAACCACATTGGATTTTACGTAGCACTTACCTGTCATACATAAAAATGAATGGTAAGTAAATCTCCAAAGGTAAAAACATGAATTAATTTTCAAAGTCAACTAATATTCACTGAGAAACAATTTAAAGATATTAAAATTTTCTAGCAACAGCACTCACAGTTGTGGGCAGAGCTACATTAGTAAATTGTATAACATAGCACCTTGGTGACTAGCACTGAAACTTATAAGCAATTGCACCAATAAAATGAGGGAGCCCTATGTGCTACATACCACTAACAATGGAAAAAAATCCTCCTGGCCATATCAACCAAAGACACTGGTGATACAACAAAAATGGATCTCTGACTGTCCTCAACAGGAGACATATAAAAGGATATAGAGAAATAAATACACAGTCATTTGGGGAGAGTAGGCAGCTTGGGAGGATTATATAAGACAGAGACTGAGATGAATCTAAAAGGCAGTAGGGAATCTGTAACATTGAAAAGAGGGAATGCATTACAGGTATGACAGGCTGACTGCATCTTTATAACTGTGTCCCTAGCTTTTAACATAGTGACTGACAAAGAATAAGCAATTTAAAGCTCTTTCATTCATACTACTTTGAGGTTTTAAAGACAATTTTATATGGCTTTGTATCATTTATTACTTTCCATGGGTGCCAGAGAGGTCTCATTGACTTGATACTGACATCAGGTTCACTAATCATATCTTACAGTCCTAGTATAGAGCAAAATGTCATAAAGTAGATGCCCAATACATAATTAGTCAATCAAATCTAACTGGTTAGGCCAATTCTGTGTACTTCTTGTTAACTATCTTTTCATAAAATCACTTGTCAGAAAAAAAGCTCTATTTTCGACATATTTTAGGTGAAAAACAATATAATACAAATAGACAGCCAGTTGTTATGATGGAAAGAGCACTGGATCAGTATTCAGAGGACTTGAGTTTCCCTCCTGTTTATACTACATGTATGGCTATGGCAAGTCTCTGGGCCTTTAAAATGAGGAGACTAGAGTAGGAGGCTTCTAAGAGCCCTTTTAGCAATAAACCCATGATCAAATGCAAGACAGCATAATGTCCTCTGTTCCTGAAGATAAGAAACTTGGGGCGGCTAGGTGGTGCAGTGAGTAGAGCGTCGGCCCTGGAATCAGAAGGTTCAGATCCGGCCTCAGACACAACGCACACACAAACAAAAACCTAGCCGTGTGACCTTGGACAAGTTACTTAACCCCAATTGCCCTCCAAAAAGCAAAAAAAAAAAAAAAAAAAACATACCCCAAGAATCTAGCAAGCACTGGTATCCACATAATGCAAAAAGAGCTCATGTATGGTCCCCATATTACTGGGTGAAGCTTTTGTGGAAAATTAATGGGAATATATGGACAAGTTCCATAGGATCAAAGGAAAGGAAAAGATCTGTTTCTTTAATGCATGTTTTAAAACAATGGTCAAATTTTAAAGTGTTAATTGGTATTCTTTAAGTTTATAGGAATTTTTAAAGAACTCCAGTTATCTCTTTTTATTTCTCTTGTGGATAACTGCAAAATTAACAAATTTTTTCCCTGATCTTGAAGTTTCATTTCTGTCCATTATTTCTACTACCAACACTGTCATTATTCACCTGACATAAAGTAGTTCACTGAGCTCTAGGATTAAAATCTGAATATTTTGTACAATCTATTTTCCTCTAAGACATAACTATAGGTAGTTTCCAATTTTGCTCTCTGAAATTCCACTTCTCAGTTTATTCAATACAACTTACCTGTAATCACTATTTAAGTTTTTTTCTGTTATTTGTCCTATTCACTGTTTTAACAATGTAATAGCTATTGAGCAGCAAAACCAATAGCTAGCATTTATATTGTTCTTACTATGTCCCTACTATGACCCTTTCCTTAGGGTCAATAGCCAAATATCATTGGTCTTCAAAACAGTATCAAAAGACCAATGTTCAATTTTATAAAAGCCAATTCCATATGCAATGAAAGTATGAATGTGGGCTCTGTAATGCCTACACTAACCTGTTAGACACACTGGGAGCTTCCCTTCTTTACAGGAGAGCAGTACACTGGAATAATCCAACAACCAGCCTATCAGAAAAACTTCTGGAGCCCAAGGCTACTTGACATACCAGTAATCCTTTGCTAGTAAGCTCTAGTAGAATTTGGAGGTGCCTATAGCTTCCAAAAACCAAAGAAACCAACCTTGAGTAGCTCAAGAGCAACCTTGAGCAGCAACTACAAACTCAAAATCATACTTGGGAGTTTCCAAATATCCTGCTCCCTGGCTTATTGTGCCTACAGATGTCATTTCCCTTAAGCCCCACTCCCTGACTAAAAGCCTCTAGAAACTATTACTATCTCATCCTTTTTTCACACCCCCTTTGAGTAGCTGAGAACTCTCCTTCTCTCTCTCTCTCTCTCTCTGTCTCTCTCTCTCTCTCTCTCTCTCTCTCTCTCTCTCTCTCTCCTTCCTTGTAAGCTCTTCACTCCCTAGCAAGCTCTTTTCAGACAATAAATGCTTTTGTAATCTGTGATCAGACTCAGTTTCACTTAGAGACCTCTTTTGGACTCAGCAGTGTTCTGTTAACAAGAATTACTATTCCTATGTTTCATTTCTAGGTGTCTTTTGTATTTGAGGTGGGAATGGGAGGATAGAAGAAAGGTTAAGTCATATACATTCATGATGTTAATTCAAATTACAGAGTGCCAAGCCAAACATTCACAAAGGATGCCTTTATAAATATCTGCTGTAGCAAAATACAGACTAAAACAGACTTCTACAGCAACACAATCTATCTTGTAGACAGCTAGCATTGGATGAATAAAATATAAAGAGGTAGGGTCTTGTGAAAAATTTCATCCATCAAGGCTAGAGGTCATTCAGATTCAAGTTGCTAATAGGAAAAGGAAGAAGACAGGTTCAAACCATATCAGTTCTGCTTGGTCAGTGTGGTGTCTTGGCTTCCATGACTACTTTGGTAAAGACTTTGAGAAATCGATAAAAAGAACATGAAGAACATAAAAAGTAGCTAGGAAGTAACATAAAGAACATGATTTAAAGTAAATTATCTCTAGCCATTTGAATAGTAAACCAAGAAAAAGTATCATTATGAGTCATGTGTTCACTAAACTTGAGAATGTAAGTGTGAACCATATCCTCTAATCATTTCTTATGTGTCTGTCAAATTCACTTGTCTTGAATTTCTACCTGCAGGATAAGCAAATTATTTTTAAGGCTATTCCTCAGTATAGGTAAGTTCTCTTGATCAAGCTAATTTAAAAATTTAGCAACAGGAAAAATTTGTAGTATTAGAAATTTTTAAAACTATAATCTTACCTATACTGTGATAATGCCATCGAAAAAAAATCCTTTCAGGTAGTAGCTGCAAGATTTTCTGTATAAAACAAAAATATTAGTTACTTTATAAGATATCACGAGAATCTAGGTAACAAAAGCAATTACACAAACCAATCACAAATTAACTATAAAGTTGAAAAACTATATTTTAAAAATATTATTTCTAATCAAGGAAGTTTTTTCTCCTATTTAAAAAGTAAACTTAATTCCTCATCAAGGGTCATAGATCAATCTCACCTCAGATGCACATTTGAATGGTCACATCCTTGATCCTACCATCATTACCCTGAAGTGTTTCATTTCTGTGTAATTCTGAAATTCCCTTATCTGATCAGAATAGGTTGTCATTCTACCTCTCCCTTTGCTTCGAAACTCAAACCTTGTTCATCAATCTCACTGTGATTTCCCCTGACCACTCCCTTTCTGTCTCCTTAGCTGAATCTTCCTCCAGATCACAATATCCTTAAACCAAAGGAGTCCCTCAGGGGGTCTATCCTGGGCCCTCTTCTCTTCTACACTATATAATTCACTTGGTGATCTCCTCAGAATTCATGGATTTAATTATTGTCATTCTATGCTGATAACTCTAAAATCTACCTATCTTGCTCCCAATTTCTCTGCTGACCTCCAATCTTGTTGTGTCTCGAACTCCTTTCATATATCTTGAACTAGTATCTAGCAGATATCTTGAACTCAATATGTCTAAAACAGAACTCATTATTTCTCCCCCTAAACCCTCCTTCTACTTCCCCTATTTCTGTACAGGGCAACAACACCATACTCCCAGTTCCTCAGACTTGTAAACTGGGAGTCATTCTGGATTTCTCACTATCTCTCAGACTTGTAAACTGAGAGTCATTCTGGATTTCTCACTATCTCTCACTCCCCTAGCCAATCTGTTGCTAAGGCCTACTGATTTCACTTTTGCAGCATCTCTCGAATAAACCCTCCCTCCTCTCCTCTGACACTGACGCTACTCTAGTACAGGCACCATGTCATCCCAAGCCTGGCCTATTGGAGTAGCCTACTAGTGAGTTTGACTGCCTCAAGTCTCTCCTCACTTCAATCCATCCTCCATGAGGCAACTAAAGTGATCTTTCTAAAGCCCAGATCTGAACATGGCACCCTCCCCTCCACACAGATATACCCTGCTCAATAAACCCCAGTGGTGTCCTATTGCCTCCAGGATCAAATATAAAATGCTCTATTTGGCATTCCAAGACATCTACAAACAGGGTCTCTACTTCTTTTCCCCTAAGTCTCTATAGTCTATCTTCTGACTTTATATAATTCAATTGAAACTGCTTTCTTCAAAGTTGCTGGTGATCTTTTAACTGCCAAATATAATGGTCCTTTCTCAATCTTCATCCTTCCTGAACTCTCTGCAGCCTAGACTATTGATCACTTTGATACCCTCTTCCCTCTGGCCTCTCCTCCCACCTGACTGCTCCATCCCTTTGCTGGATAGTCATCCAAATCATACTTTATTTATATTGGGAAGAAACATAAGTTGAATAGATGCTAGTCTTGGAGTCAGAAAGAGGAGAGTTCAAGTACTAGCTCTGACACATGTTGGCTATGGAGCCTATTAGATTCTTTAAGACAATATATTACCAATTAGTTGTCTATCTAGATCAGTGGAGGGAATGTTTCAAGCAAAGAGTTTCCTAAATAGGCAAATTCATAGTTCTAACCCCACCACCAAACAACTCTATATTAAACATTTTTCTTCCTGTTAATGAGAATCAGATACAGAATAGTGATTCTTCTACCTTGCAAAGGATGAAATTATTAGTAAGGCAAGTGACTGTCCCAAGGCTCCGTCTTGGACTCTCTTTTCCTATCCTGCCCAAGGTTAGGGAACCTGCAGCCTCGAGGTCACATGTGGCCCTCTAGGTTCACAACTGTGACCTTCTGACTGAATCCAAACTTCACAGAACAAATCCTTTTATTGAGGACTTATTACTGTCACTTGGCAATCTCATCTACTCCCAAGCATTCAATTATCATCTCTATGTTCCTGATTCTAAAATCTACCTATTCAGCTTTAACCTCTCTTCAAATCTCCAGACCTCCTAACCTCTAGCTGTTTATTGGATCTCATACCAGATGTCCCATAGACATATTAAATACATGTCAAAGTTTGAATGCATTATCTTCCTTACCTAGCCCTCCCTTCTTCCTATCTTCCCTACTACTTTGGAAGACACTATTATCCTCCTCCCAATCACCCAAACTTGAAATCTAGCTGTCATTTGGGACTCCTCACTGTCTTTCACACACAAACACACACACACACACACACATATCCTATACTAACCAATCTGTTGCCAAGTTCTGTCAATTTTATCTTCATAACAATTCTCATAAAGCTGTCCTTTTCTTCTCTGACACTGTCACCATTCTGGTGCAGGCCTTTATCATAGCCAGTAACAATAATTCCAAAAGTTTTCTAGTTGGTCTCTTGACTCAAATCTCTACCCACTCCAGTCCAAACTCCATTCAGCTGTCAAACTGAGTTTCCTAAAGCACCTAGGTAAGCTTGATTAATTCAAAACATAGCTCTAAAGTAGGGCTAAGGTAGAAAGAAGGTTCCAAGGTAGAAAGAAGGAGCAAATTTTTACACCACTGTCAGTGATACTGGAGAGATACTGGAGAATGGATGAAGCACCACATAACGGAAGAGAGCAATTATCCCAATTTTCAAAATAAGGGAAAAGAATAGAGTCTGAAACCTATAGGCTAGAAAGGATAACTTCAAATTCCCTGCCCCACCCCACCCCCAAACCTGCCCAAATCCCACTGGGGCAATCTGTTCAATAGAAGATGCCATTTTCCTTTATTCTACCTTCCTTTTCTGACCAAGAGCTCCCTAGATCCCATGGGGAAGATGGGTTGAAAGAGTAACATGGTTCCTCAAACCACCTGGATAACTGAGAGTCAACAACTCTAATCTTTCCAGTGAGAGAGAGGACCATCAAATCAACACTTACCATTTACTCATTCTTTATTTTCCTAATGTTCTCAAAGCCTTACTAAGCTGTCCAGGTTTTCCTCTAACCAGACCCCAAGACACTTATCTAACCTGCAGGTGCCCTAGGTCCAATCATTCTTTCCTCTCAACCATTCTCAACTGCCTTATCTACTCAATGTTTACCACTCTACTTTACATTCTTATCATCTCCACCTAGACTATTGCAATAGTCTCCAAAGTCCTCCCCTCACTCAAATCAAAGTCAACTACAAATCATGTCATCATCTCCCTGATGTCATGGTCCTCCTGGAGAACAAATGACAAACATACAACACAAGCCTCCTAAGTGGCCTCCTTGTGTCTACTATCTGCTCTCTCTCCTAGCTAATCCATTTACACTGCTACAAAATTAATACTGGAGAAGGAAATGGCAAACCACTCCAGTATCTCTATCAAGAAAGCATTAAATGGGATTACAAAGAATAAGATGTGACTGAAACAAATGAGCAACAACAAAAAAATCAATATTCCTAAAATACAACACCAAGTATTTCCCTCCCCTGGCTAAAAATCTTCAGTGGCTCCCCATTTGTCTAACAAATTAAATACAAAAACTTTAGCTTGGTATTTAAAGCCTTCTATAATCTGATCTCTACCTACCTTTTAGGACATATTTAATATTATTTCCCTTCAAGTACTTTAAAATTGCCTAAGCGCTGTTCCCCATATAACATTTCATTTCCTACCTTCATGACTTTGCACAGGTTGCCCCCACACATGAAATGTATGTCCTTTCTTGCCCAAGTGTTAGAATCTACAGCTTCTTTGGTTTTTTTTCTTTTTAATTTATAGAATGAAACAAATATTTTCATAGCATAGTAAATTTAAAAAAATGATTGTACATGAAACTTCAAATCTACTGGGCACAATTTGCTATTCCTTTCAATTATACAACAAAATTATCATGTAAATTTCTTCCCCCTTCTTCCCCCTCCCCCTCAGTGACTCAGGTACTGAAGAGATTACCTGTAAAGAGGCTTAGGGTTGCTCTGTAGACCCCAAAATACCAACACGCCAGGTCCTGCCGAAAGAATTCAACTCAAATCTTCTCTCAGCCAAAGAAAAGTAAAGTTTATTAAAAGTTCCCTTGCATTAGACACAGAGTAAGTCTGTGCTAGATCATTCTATGGTACTCTCACTATTCCATGGCCCTCTCCCAAACATGAAGACAAGATGGGGTCTTATATACAGAAGGTTGTGGAAGGAATCTAGGGGTGGTCTACCTCAAGGACTCAAGGAGAACTCAAGGGGGCTCCCAGAGCCCATACCTCATCAGTACCACTTCATATTCAAAGCCTTCCCAGATTCTACCAGTTGTTAATCTCTTTAGGAGCTGTCCCAATGGAAATGGCCAAGTTGAACAATATAGCTCCTTCCTTCCTTCCTTCCTCCCTTCCTTCCTCCCTTTCTTCCTTTCCTTTTCTTTCCTTTCTTTCATCTTCTTCCCTTCCCTCTGTCCACATAAGGTATCATACCCTTACCTTTGGGTGCTCTGCCCAAAGGAATGTAAATTTTGATCACTGAAACCTTGAAACATATCTTGGGGTTAACAGGCTAGATTTTTTTCTTAAGGCCCATGCCTTAAACCCAAATCACTCTGGATCTCATTGGCTAGGCAACAATAGATCCCAGCCCAAGCTCCACAAGGTTATCATTTGGGCCCAGATTGCTCAGAGTGAATGTAAATAGCAACTGATTCTGGTTTTGGTCAAAAATCCTGAGGGTCTTCCTCTCCCAAACTGACTTTTTTTTTTGGGGGGGGGGGGTTGGGGGGCTGGGTAAAAGAGACCATTCTCTGCCTCATTTCTTACCTAACCTTAATTACTGAATGGGGACTGCCCCAGTCAAATTGAAACCTATTAAAGACCTTAGCTTAAAAAGGCCAAGATTTCCCACTGCACTTAAATCCAATTCCCTTGCATGTCATGGCATCACCCCCCTGATGTCACCATCTTCTTCTAGAATGAAGAATAAACAGCAACAACCATGTTTTCTTCTACTTCAAATTACCACTTACTTATCTTTGTTCTTTGCCTCTGCCCCCAAGTTAGCTACTCAAGGACAGGAACTGTTTTTCTTTTTTGTTTTTGTATTTGTAAAGTTCAAACTAGTTTGTGCAGGATGTTACTTTCCAAAGGGAATCACTTTTAGTTTGCCTTGTCAACTTATCTTCATTTAAGGCACATGGAACACACAAACACACACACACACACACACACACACACACACACACACACACCCCAAATTATTGCAATTGAAATGTAATATAGTCAAGGCAGATGCATATTTGATTTTAACATAAGTTAGTAATGGTGGAAGGGAAAAGTTGAGAAGATAAATATATCATTTACACTTTTAAAAATTCTATAGAAGAGCATATGATATTTTATGTTTTAGAAGATGGGGAATGTAGATAAATTCTCTTAAAACTAGATAGCACTATAAAAGAACTTTATAAAACAAAAATGCACTAGTGCTTTAAAAGATATATAGCCTGATTAGAATTGTTCAAGTTTTACATACTTGACCTTAAAAGGAATAAAATACTGAGAGGTTAGACAATGGGAACTGAATGACTATTAAAAGGGCCTCACTAAGTATAAATGGTTTCCAAAAAAAATCAGCATCAGCAAATTCTTTACGACTCTTACTGTCTACTATACCCAAAACAAGACAAAACAGTAACTTTCTCTTTCATTATTTCCCATTCTATTAGACACCTAAAAGTTAAAAAGGAAAGATGAGAAAACAACCAGGAATTTTGATGTGGTTACATTTTCAATGAAATCTGATGGTCAATATGTATATAAGTTTTTAAAATCCAACAGACCTAGGGCTAAAATCAATATGTTTTTTAGTAATTTTAGAAGATAACTTTTTGTAAGTATTTTCCTCTTATAATAATATCCCTGTTCCAATATGGTAAATTATAATTCCTAACTGTGCTTTTCACCTTATAAGAAAAAAAAAAACAACCAGAAATCAAAATTCCTAGACAGGCAGGCCAACAGAAAAATAAAACAAAATGAGAGAATGTGTCATGATTCCACACTGCTGAGTTGACTAACAAAAACTAATTTTCTGGTTTCCTGAAATATTTTAGTATTTATTCTTTGAAGATAACTGAAAACTGAATAATGCAACCTGTCATTTTTTAAGAAAACCAAATATTGGATGAAAATACTGGAGAGGAGACAGTTTTCTTAGAGAACCATGTAAAAGCCAAATTTTGACAGAAAACTATAACTAAGGAATAGAGCTCACTTACATTTACAGCTTACCAATAGAGCTTACCAACATTTAAGGTACAATATTATTAAACATGTACTCAAATATTAAACTAACTTGGAAATCCACCAAAGTAAATAATGAAATGCAAATAAAAAGAAGCCATAGTAATATATTTTAAAAATAAGAAGCAATGTGGTATAATACAAGGGACGCTAGAGTTGGTATGAGATGATTTCGATCTACAATTCCACCATTTGTTAGTTATGTGATCATGGGCAATTCACTTTGTTTCCTCATCTGTAAAGTGGGGGACAAAACTTTACCTCATATGTCATAGGACTGTTAGGAAGATTTTTTTTTTAAACTTACATAAGTATAAAATCCTAGAATTTTAGGGTTGAGTTTAAGCCTTTTTCTTATTTTATCATCAGAAAAGAATAATAGCTGGTCACTAACTTCTGCAGAAAATCCTTTCACACACCTCATGAAAACCACATTTTATTTTTCAGGAAAAGGAATTCTACTTTCTTTAAATTTTATAGATGCTTCTTTTCCATCAGCTCTCTCTCTGTATATACATTATACATACACACACACACACACACACACACACACACACATTCTTTATAAATGTCTTCTGGACCTTAACCAAATTCTCCCTATAATACCCCCAAGATGTGGAATATTAACATGTGGAACATGCAAAGTCAATTCTCTTACAGGTCCCATAGTTTCCTCCTACTAGAATTAATAAACTCCTGAAATGCAGAAACCATCTTGCTTCTTGCAACATCAAGTCTAAATTGGCATCTTTGCAGTTTATTCTCATTGCTCCTAGTTCTCCTTCCAAGGCCAATGAAAAAGCCGATTCTCTCCTCCACATACAATCCTTCAAATGCATGAAAACAGCAATCATAATTCCCCTAATTTTTCCCAAAAGATTGAACTTATCCTCATATGACTTTAAGTCAAGGACCTACACCATCCTGAGTTTCCTCCTTTGGAAACTCTCTAGCTTATTAATGTCTGTCTCTACTAGACAACTATGGCACCCAGACCTGAAAACAAAATGAAGTCTGATGAGTAGAACGTAGTGGGATCACCACTTCTAAAAAGATATGTCTCTCTATCTGCAATCCAAAGTTCTATAAGCTTTTTTGGCTGCCACATTAAGATTCAATATTGAGGTTATGGTCTACTAAATCCAGCCAGTCAACAAGTATTTATTAAGTGCTTACAATGTGCCAGGCATTATGCTAAGCACTAGAAAAACAAACACAGGCAGAAAGAGACAGCCCTTGTTCTCAAGAACCTTATATTCTAATGGAGGAAAGCAACACATAAAAGAAAAGAGGTCCAGGGGGAAGGAAAGAGAAGAAAACACCCACTGCGCAGATAGCGTAGATACATTCAAGAACAGCCGCCTGGGCAGAAAATTAATAATCAGGAGGGGAATCAGACAAAGCTGGCCTAGGCACCTTCCTTAAGTGGAGATTCTAGAAGGGGCCATACAAACATAGGGAAAGGCCACAGGGACAAAGCATATTTCCAACATGTGAACTTTCAGAATGAAGAGGCTTAGGAGGAATGGTAGAGAAAGTCTGGAGTGCAGCCTAGAAAGGAATAATTTGCTTGGGTACCCTTTTTAAAAGGAAGTTCTAAGAACCATATGATCAGGCAGATGATCGGGGGAGACGCTACAGGGGTAAAAGGTACTTCCAATGTACGAATTCCAAGATTGGAATGAGCACCCAGCTTTTCACAATTTCAGTCTAGCCGTGTCTTTCCTACTGAATCTGAAAAATTGATTTTTTTGTACCCAAGTGCAAGTCTTTATATGTATACCTACATAATTCCATCTTATTAGATTCAGTCCAATGCTCTAGCCTTTCAAAATCTTTTGTGAATCATGACTGCCATCCAGTATTATCTATCCCTCCCATTTTTGTATCATCTGAAAATCTGATAATTATATATCTACACCTTTATCCAAGTCAGTGATAAAAATATTAAATAGCACAGTACAAAGGAGATCCAAAAGATACTCCACAGAAAACTTCCTGTCACAATGATAATGAGTTATTAACTATTCTGAGGCCAACCATCCAACCAGTTCTGAATCCACAGATTCAGAATCTACAACTCTTTATCAGAAAAGTATGGCATATTTTTATAAAAAAATTTGTTAAAATCTAGGTAAAATATATTCACAAATTTTCCTTCAGGGACTAGTTCAGTCACTTTCATAAAAATTTAAGTTGGAATGGCATGAATGTACTTGAGGAAAATGGCTTTAGTTGCTGAGTGGAGGAATTCAAGTGGGAAGAGAAGAGGCAGGCAGACTCATCAGCAGGCTACTACAATAGTCCAGGCTTGAGGAGATGAGGTACTACACTAGTGCGTTGACAATTAGAGGAGAGAAGGGGTTGTATTCAAGAGTTGTTGCAAAGGTGAAATCAACATGCCTTGACAACAGATTGGCTAGGGCAGTGAGAGATAGTGAAGAATCCAGAATGACTCCCAGGTTGCAAGTCTAAAGAACTGGGAGGATGATGTTGTTCTCTATAGAAATAAGGAAGGTAAGAGGAGGGATTAGGAGGAGAAATTATGAGTTCTATTTTGGACATATCCAGTTCAAGATAGATGAAAGGCAGTTGAGGATGCAAGATTAGAGATAAGCTCAGAGACTGGAAGCAGGATAGGTAGATTTGAGACATTAGCATAGAGACAGTAATTAAATCCATGACAGCTGAGATGTATAGTATAGTATAGCATAGCATAATATAATATACTATAATATAGTACAGTGAAGTACAGTACAGAGGGAGAAAAGAAGAGGGCCCAGGACAGACCCTTGAGAAACATGTGTGGTTAGAAGACATATTCTGGAAGAAGATCTAGGAAACAAGAATGGAACAATCAGATAGGTAGGAGGAAAACTAGTAGAGATGATGTCTTTAAATCCTAGGAATTGTGGGAAGATGACAGAATAAGAAAATTACCTAGCTCTCCCAAATCCCCCACCCCCAAATAACTAAAAATCATGTCTCAGAGTAAATTTTAGAGGGCAGAAATAATTAAAAGTGGAGGTAAAGCAGTCATCCAGCCTAAGACAACCTGAGTAAGTGTATTACAAGAAGATGGAACATATTATCTATCAGATTTATGGATTGGAGAAGAATTTATGAATAAACAGATAGCACTGTGAGATGTAAATCAGATAATTTTGATTACATTAAAGTTTTGGGTTTTTTGTTTTGTTTTACAAATAAAACCAATGTAGTTAAAGTAGGAAGAAAAGTATAAAATGGGGGGGGCGTGGAATTTATAAACCATTTCTTGGATAAAGGCCTCATATCTCAAATATAGAGAGAACTTTGTCAAATTTATAAGAATATAAGTCATTCTCCAACTGATAAATGGTCAAAGAATACAAACACGCAGTTTTTGGAAGAAGAAATCAAAGTTATATATATTCATGTGAAAAAATACTCTATATCATTACTGATTAGAGAAATACAAAGTAAAACAACTTTGAGCTACCAATTCACAACTATCAGATTGGCTAAAATGAAAGAAGAGGAAAATTACAACTGTTGTTGGGGATGAGGAAAAATCAGGACACTAATATATTGTTGGTGGAATTATGAACTGACCCAACCATTTTGGAGAGCAATCTGGAATTATGCCTAAAGAGTAATAAAACTGTATACCCTTTGAACCAACAATACCACTATTAGGTCTGTTTCTCAAGGTGATCAGGGAAAAAGTAAAAGAACCTATATGTTCTAAAATAGTTATAGCAGTTCTCTTTGCAGTAGCAAAAAACTGGAAAATTGAGGGGATGCCCATCAGTTGTGGAATGGCTGAATGAGTTTTGCCATATAATTGCTATGGAATACTACTATGCTGTAAGGGGCGGCTAGGTGGCGCAGTGAGTAAGAGCACCGGCCTCGGAGTTGGGATGACCCGAGATGGAAACTGGCCTCAGAAAATGAGCACCCACACATAAATAATGACTAGCCATGTAACCTTGAGCAAGTTACTTAACCCCAATTGCTTTAAAAAAAAGAAACAAGCAGGTTGATTTTAGAAAAACATGGAAAGACTTGCATGAAATAATGAAAAATGAAACAAGCGTAATCAAGAAAACATTGTATATGCTAACAGCAATACTGTTCAAAGAGTAAATGTGAATGACTAGGCTAATCTGAGTAACAAAAATATTCAAATCAACTTCAAAGAATCCAAGAAAGAAGATGTTATCTACCTCCAAAGAAAGAACTGATATGTGGAAATATGTATTGTATGGTTTCACATATAGATGGGTAGATAAGATTGATGTCAAATGTTCGCCTTCTGTAGTGTGGGGTTGGGAAGGAGTGAGACAACTCAGAACTCAAAAAGTAACCAAATAAAAAATAAATGGGGGTTGGGGCAACTAGGTAGCACAGCAAATAGAGCACCAGCCCTGGAGTCAGGAGGACCTGAGTTCAAATCTGACCTCACACACTTAACATACTTACTAGCCGTGTGACTTTGGGCAAATCACTTAACCCCAATTGCCCTCCAAAAAAAAAAAAAACCCGGAAAATTTAAAAAAATAAATGGGAGTGGGGGATTTGAAAACCTTGAGAAAAGAGAGTATCAAGGAAGAGAAAATGATCAACAGTGCCACAGGCAGCAGAGAGGTAAAAGTAAATGAAGACTGAGAAAAGATCATTGGACTTAACAATTATAAAATCATTAGTAACTTATCAGTAAAATGAGGGAGTCCGATATGCCGAGAAAGATTCCATCCAGCTCTAAATCCTATTATCCCTAAACACATACTTTCCCCCAAAGATACTTAATGAATTGCATATAAACATCCAGACTTAATTTATCTTGAGAACTTCATTCTCAAATATATTATCTTTTGGAACACCCCATTTGGCTGCTCCATTAGCATCTTCAACAGCTAAATTCATGGTTTCCCTTTAAACCCTCACTTCCTAGTTTCCCTATTTTTGTTGAGGGTACCACTATATTCAAAGTCACAAGCACTGAAACTGCTCTCTTTTTCTAGGAAGGAAGAATGATAAAATGTGAAGAGCTCTGGAATTGGAGCCAGAATCTTAGCTCTGCTATGTACTTAACTTGTGAGACCCTAGGCAAGAAACTTCATTCACCTCTCTTGGCCTCAGAGATACTTAGCCATAAAAAAAAAAAAAATGAGTGAGACTAGATCTAAGGCCACTTCCAGCTTTATGTCTATGCTATAACGTTCATGGTTTCTTTTGCAAATGGTCAACATGAGCACTACAACATAAAATAACCAAAAATTCTATTATATTCCTTGTTGCCTTTTAATGCATGGTAAAAAGCAATCCTATAAGCTTTATTTGTTTCTCCAAAGAGAACTGAGTCTCCTTCCATTTAGGAGCCACAATTACATTTTTGGCTTCTTGTTTCATTTACACTAGAAATACTGATATTGATATGACTTATAAAAATTCAAACTCTGCTAACCTATTCCCATTGACTTAGAATTAGCTGTGATGTAGTGAAAAAACAACAAACTAAACTTGGATTTGGGGGATGGGTTCATTCAATTCATACTATGTGACCCAGGGCAAGCCACTCTGTCAATTTGCTCAGAGTGGATAATCTTTAGGCAGGAACTCTTAACCTTCTGTGGTCAGAGATCCCTTTGGCAGTCTGGTGAAACCTATGGACTCTTTCTCAGAATACTCTTAAACAATCGGAGCAAATGCTAAATTTCAGTTAAAGGTTAGTGAAAGTAAAGGTATAAATGTTTTCCCATCCAAACCCATGAATACCCTGAAATCTATTCATCCAGTGTCTATGGACCTGTAGTAGTAAGCACCTTAGCACACCCAGGATGGCCTGCTAGCACAGGTTCTTTGATATGCTTTTAAAGGAATGACTGCTTTTAAGGAGGTCAACAATCTACTTTAATTACATTCATTAGTTTATTCAGGGGGAAGGTCAGCACTCTGATCATGGAGAAAATACAGAGAAAATACAACCAGAGACCAGAGACATTAGCACAAAGACCAAGAGAGCTCCAACTGCCTGAATATAGCAATACTGCTATACACTTTACATACATCACTGGATTGAGAGAGAACATCAAGGAAGGACATGGGGGGGCAGGGAGGGCCGAGGTCCGTCGTTCTAAACATGTGGCTACTCAAGATTCTTCACCAGGAAATCAAAAGATCTTTCTCAAGAGCAAAATGCCAAACTAACAGAATATATAACAAAGACTCGGCCCCAACTGGCTCAGAGCCAGAAGGCTCAGAACCTACTTGACTCAGCATTGCTGTGAATTATAAGGGTTCAAAGGAGATTAATCCTTCAGATGTTTACAATTTAGCCTGAGCCTGGGAAACTGAACCCCAAAAAGAAAACAACAAAAATTCTACCTTGCCTTTACTTACAGAGCCCTAGATTAAGAACAAATGCTCTAAGGTCCCTCCCAAATCTAACTTTTTGTTACTTTATGTCTTAACTAGGGAGCAGTGTGAAGACAGTTACAAAGGAAGAACAACAGGGGTGCAAATAGAACCCCAAAACTCCCCAAACATACTCCACTACATAGAAGCTCTCTTTTTCCCATTTTTTTTAACTCTATCCCCATTCAAATGCATTTAGTGGTAAAGCATATTCTTATACTAATATTAAATACCTCCACATTAATTCCAAAAGTAAGAACTGGAAATATATTTATGCCTAATTATAAATATTAACTTTTTACTAGTACTTCACATAAACTCAATTTCCTTAATCATGTTCTATTGTCAAAATATCAATAATTAGGACATTTGTGGTATAAAAGTAGCCAACAAGGCTTTGAAGTTCTACCACTGATAGAATCTGGTAATAATATACATCAAGAGTGAATGTTATGACTTTGAAGAAATGTAAGTCAAATACATTAAAGACATATTTGCTTGGTAAGGAAAAAAATAGATATAATGCCTGTATAAACTGAACATTTGCCTTAATTCTCATCTTAAGTATTAATATACAAAGATTTAACACATCTTAGTAGAGTACTAGAGGAGTCTTACTGATTAAAGACTTTTAATATAAAAAACTTGAGGAAAAACTTCAATTTCATTAAAATGAGTTAAATTCAATTAAAATGAAGAGTTTTAAATTTTATTTTGCATACATATTTCCACTGAAATCTGAGTAGTGTGGTATTAAAACAAATAAATGCCAAATGAAATAGGAAGACAATAAGAAAATTTTCAAACAATTGTCTGTACACACATTTATGGGAATAAATTTCTTTTCTGTTATGACACAAATGATATATTGCTATTTAATTATTTATGATTGTCTCTAGTTGTAACTAAATGGCTAGAAAATAAAGAATTCTAGTTTCCTGTAAGTATTTTAAATGTTAAGAATACAAAAGAAAAACCCACTTACTTCAAAAAGAAAGAGGATAGAGTCCAGCTCCTCCCGTTGTGACTTATTATTTCCTGGAATATAGGGGGCAAAAACAATTATGTTATTATGCCAATGCTAGAAATCCGGTAGACAGTCATTTTAAAAGAAAGTCTTCAGTTAATTGATTTCTAAAGTATGAGAAAAATTTTCTTCCCCCCCCCCCCCCCAAAGTATAACATGACTCTTCTTTTTACATTTTCTCATCCCAACACCAACTTCACTGAAATGACAAAGTTCAAAATCACAAAGTGGTTTTATTGGTAACCGCTCCATATCCTGACTGCTGAACATATAGGTTTTACAAAGGAAAAAAAAAACTAGCCACCTTTTCAAAAATAGGATTTATATATCAAGAGGAGAAGTTCTTAACTTGGGGTCTATGAACTAGGTTTTTTTTTAACATATATTTTGATAACCATACTTCAAGTTAGTTTCTTTTGTAACTCCATGTATTTTATTTTATGTATTTAAAAACATTATTCCAAAAAGATGTCTGGAAAGTTTCACCAATCTGCCCAAAGAATTTTTATTGTTTAGTTGTTTCAGTCACGTCTGTCTGGAGTGGTTTGCCATTTCCTTCTCTAGCCTCTTTCACAGATGAGGAAACTGAGGCAAACAGGGTTGATTTGCTCAAGGTCACACAGCTAATAAGTAAGTGCCTGAGGCCAAATTTGAACTCAAGAAAATGAATGAGTCCCAATCAGGCAATCTATCCACTGTGCCACCTAACTGCCAAAAGGGAATAGGTTAAGAACCCCAATCCAGAGCTTTAATTTTTGTTATTTGTTATTCTGAGCCAAAATCACATTGTACTTTACTTCTCCACATTCCTATGGAATCAGAAAATGAAGACTGAAAAGGGGGATGCAAAGTAGATAATTTAAAAATCTAAAATGTCTGTATCAATTTTTACATAAAACACAGGATCTATGGCTACTTATAAATTAAACCTCGAAATACTTATATTCTATAAAACCAGACAAAAAAATGATCAGTGCATAGCATATTATACATTATATTTAGGAAATGTTACTTCATTAAAAAAAATGTTCCAAAACAGTATAACTCATTTGTAATAACTATAAACCTCACTTAAATCCAATTTATTTACAAGTCATGACATCACCATCAGGTACCCAAAAGAAATTAATGACAAATCATTGTGGGCTACCTCTGGAAATTAACCAGAAATCAAAGTACACTTTTATCATAGTAAAATACATATGGAATGGATCACATAGAACTTCTGCTACTTAATTTAATGCTTCAAGGATTTCTCAGTGTGAGTACATACTACACTAATGAGGATTACGATCTTCTTCCACAAAATAGTATAGGGTTTTTATGCATTAATATGAACAAAAATAAAAATTCATCACCTAACAGCCAATTCTTTAACCTAAGCTGTGACGATTTTCCTAAAAAGACAGACATAAAAGCCCATCAATGGCCCAGTGCTTAAAGCCATTCAAGATTAGCAGCACCACTCTACTGAGAACTCTAATGGCAAAGCCTGGGTTTTTCAGAACCCAGAACCATTTTTACCTAAAAACAGAACTTTACAGGAAGAATTCAGTGGAAGTTACTAGTAACAAAAGAATCATCTATAAATGAAAGAACAGAACTAATTCTATTTGTAATAGTCTTCACTCTTTACTGAATAACTATACTCATTCATCTTACGACTAGACTCTAGCATAGGATTACTGACCTGGATAACAGTCCTATCTCTATATACCTTAGGGAAAATGTCTTGTATTTAACTTCAGAAGACTTCAGTTTCCCTATCCTTAAAATAAAGGTGTTAAACTAAAATGATCATGTAGGATCCTTTCTGGCTCTATTCAGGACTAGTGATTTCGTGCAGATTGGGACAATTAGGTGGTATTATGAATAAAGTGTCAGGTCTAGAGTCATGAACACTCCTCTTCCTGAGTTCAAATCTGGCTTCAGATACTCACTAGCTGCATAACCCTGGATAAGTCATTTAACCCTATTTGCCTCTGCTTCCTCATTTGTAAAATGAGCTAGAGAAGGAAATGGCAAACCACTCCAGTATCTTTGCCAAGAAAACTACAAATGGGGTCACAAGAGTCAATATGAGTGAACAATAAAAATTTAGTGTGAACTTTACAACTCATTCCTCCCATTTTTCCCTTGCTAACTACCTTTTAACTATTTCATTGTTCATTAGCATCTACCTTAAAAAATGAAATTAAAAGAGATAGAAATGTAAATATCACAGCTGCAATTCTTTTTTCAATCAAAATGGTCCATCCAAAATGCTCCTCCAAAAATGCTTAGGAGGGCACAAGACTGAAATATTGACTAAACTAAGGACTTTTTGTTGTTGTTTTTTAATATGTGGGAAAAATTCACACCATAAAGGTGAGAACTTTTTAATACCATGACATAATCTGATGGAGAAAAAAACTTACCTTTTAATTTTAAGCTATTTTCCAGTGTTATGAAATTTTCATAGAAGATGAAATATATTTGAGAATAGTTGGTCTCAAAAAAATATTTCAGTTCACTTGTATCTACAATATCTAAAAAAAAAGAAAAATATTTTCATTTATAATCACATGTTTATGCCATTATGAGAAATCATAAACTTATTTTTATAAAATGTGTACAAAAAGCCACAAAGTACCGTTAACCACTTTTGTGAAGTAAAGATAGAAGTTTGGTTTTTTGTTTTTTTTTTTTTCATTTTTAAACAATAGGCATCAATGGCACAATGGGAAGAGTATTGGAATTGATTTCAATTCTAGCTATGTACCCTGTTACCTCACAATCTCACTAATTTGCAATTTCCTGAACAACCAACATGTATTATATTACCTAATTTATCTAATTAATAAGATCATGTCATTGAATGAGATCATATAATGCAAAAGTACACTGAGTATTATGCAAATATATGCCATTAATATCATCATTCCATTAGGCTTATCATAGATCAACTAATATAACTCCAAACTCTAAACAAGTTTAGGAGGCAGGATTATTCTATTACATATATAACATACTCAATCATCAATAAATCAATCAGAAAAAAATGTGTATTTATAGAAATGGAATTCTATATGAAATCAGAGGATTCATGTTCAAATCACAGTGATTCCTTATTTCCCCTGTAACTTTAGACAAATTTTCTAAACCCTCTGAGCCTCAGGTTTCTCATCTTTAAAAAGTGTCAGCTTGGGGAATGAATGGAGACGAACAGTTTCAATCAGTCAATAAACATTTATTAAGCCCTACTACAAGCCAGACATTGTAAGTACAGGGGATACATAAAAAAAAAAAAAAAGGACAAAAGACAAGCTCCAGCCTTCAAGGAGCTCATAACCTAAACAGGGAAGATAATGCATAAAAAAAAAAAAGATGCTATCGGGGAAGAGGTGGGTAAGAAGGGAAACTGGGAGAGGGGCTTAAGTCCAGAGCAATGCAGCCAGTGGGGAAAGAAATGTCAGACCTGTGTGGCCTCCATAAATGGAGGACCTAGGAGAGTTCTCCCAATTAGTGGGAGGAAAAGGCCCCAGGGCAAGGAGTACTGAGGAGGTGAGGGCTCCAGGGCTGCTGTGATCTTAGAGGATGATAAGGTTTCTGAGGACATGGAAAAATCCAGGAAAATTCCATTGGTAGATGAATTTTTAAAAATCTTATATAAATGAATCAATAAAGTGTTTATTAAGTAATATGTCCAAAGCCCTATGCTAAGTGCTATGGATAGAAACAGAAAAGTAAGACAGTCCCTATTGCCAAAGAGCTCATATTCCAATGAGGAAGACAATTCAATTGGAAGATTTCAGCAGCAAATTCTATGTAAAGGTCCTATGGCTGGTGCAATGAGTTGTGCAATGGTTAAGCAGATGGTGATTCTTCTTCTTTAAAGTCATTTCCACTAATAAAATAATATCAGTTTCTGATGTCATGCCATTTGATAGTACTAAAGATTTTGGTGACAACTTTCTTTTCTGGATCAGTCAACAGATGTGACTGTCTGTAGCACTTGCAGGTGTCATCTCCACAGAGATTACTTACCAGAATGACAACTGGGAACACTAAGAGGCTGCTATTACAAAGGCCTTTCGTTCAGGGTTCTATGCTGATTCCATCAGTCTCAAGAAAGGTGCTGAAACAGCTGGTGGTTAAAGCAGGGGCTGTGTTCCCTCAGGGTTCCCTGCAGCTTCAGATAGCCTGGTTTGACTGCCCTTTGAGTGGATTTGGTTGGCATTGGTAGATATGTCCCCTTTCCTATTAGAGCACCTGCCTCAATGATAAATGTTAGAGTCTGGGGTGGAAGCAGAAGCCCTGGTCTAGAAAGAAGGTGCTGCCACTCCCAGTGTGCTTGTGTTTATTTGCTGCTGGTTGGCAGTAGTTGGTCAAAAATTGTTGGTGATGAGGAAAGAGCCCTTTCTTCACGAGTATATTTCCCTAAATCACTGACTTTGACAGCTGGGCTAAAAAGCAGGCCTCCCAGCAAGGTAGACACTTCTATTCCCAAGGCTCTTGAGATAAGGATCTGGATTATCTCCTTAAGAATTTGAGGAGAGATAGTGGTCAGGGTTGGGCTTACCCAGCACACACTAGATATAGAAAGGAGGAATCTTTGCAGGAATTTCTATGTTGATATTTTTTCCTTAACAAATACAGGCTGTCAGGGGCGTTCAGGTGATTCAGTGAATAGAGCACAGGCCCTGGAGTCAGAAGGACCTGAATTCAAATGTGATCTCAGACACTTGACACTTACTAGTTTTGTGACCTTGGGCAAGTCACTTAACCTCAATTGCCCTGCCTTCCCACCTCCAAAAAAAAAAAAAAAACAAAACAAAACACAGGCTGTCCATTATAATGATGTTAACCCAGCACATTTCTGAGAGGTTCTTTAATCTCAATATCATACTTTGCCTAGAAATGTTTTGTATAAAGTAAAAGAAACAGAGTGACACACCTATGATAAGATTAAACTAATGTGGAATTGTGGTATCTTGTTTCTAAAGATTAAAATCTGAATTATGTTTATCACTCTCTAACCAATGGGGGGGGAGATAGGGATTAGATGGCAAAAACAACCTTTTTATTAGAACTACAAGAAATAAGATTTCACCTGTTTTAGTTTTTGTTATTTTGTTAAGAGAAGATGAGCCAAAAGACAGAGAGTTGAAATATAGAATGCTAGGGGCAGCTAGGTATTGCAGTGAATAGAGCACCAGCCCTGGAGTCAGGAGGACCTGAGTTCAAATACAGCCTCAGACACTTAACACTTACTAGCCCTGTGACCTTGGGCAAGTCACTTAACCCCAATTGCCCTGCCCCTACCCCCTCCAAAAATGAAATTAAAAAAAAAAAAAAGAATGTTACGAATCTAAAAATAAATTTTAAAAAATAGAATGCTAGATAATTGACTCTTCAATTAATCAATGTTAACTGTGGTTTTCTAATAATTGTTTTATATCAAGATTATTCACATTTTAATTTTTTCCATCTTGGCTAATAAATTTTGACCATCTTAAATTTTTTTTTTTAACCCATCACCTACCAGCCTCCAAATCATTCTCCTTACTACTTCCTCCAGGAATTTGGTACTTGATTCACAATCTTCCTCTCCATGATTACTCCTGTTCTCAGTCAGTATGTGTTCTTTTCCTGCCACCTAACATGCCCAAATCTCCATCCAGAAAAATACTTTCAAATGACCTTTCCAACCCTTCATGCTCTTCTCCTATATTTCTTCTTCTTCTCAAAGAAAAACTCCTATAAAAAAAAGTTTTGATCATGCTCTTCCCTCCATTCCATAACCTCTCACCCATTCTGAACCACAGTTATATGGGAATGGGAATCTAAGATCTTCCCTGCCCCTAGGCCCTTTGATAGGCTTAAGTGTCTCTGAGAAACTTCCTTGATTATTCTTCCCCCTAATAGGCTGAATGTGGTCACATGGAGCCTGTGGCAGGGAGCTTGTTTTTCAGGAATGCCCACACCTTGTTGCTTGGTTATTGGACAGTGGATCCAGAGGGCTGTGAAATTCTCTGAGCCAACAGAAGGCTATATATACCCTGATGTGGTTTTGTTTTGGAGCTCACTTTGAGAAGAGTTGTCTGATTTGACCAGATGAGACTGGGCAGCTGTTAAGCCCCCCCAGCTTTGAAAACCCAGATGTTGGTGCTTCCCTCTCTGGTAACTGTGACTAGGTATGGATGTAATGGTCAGACAGCTGGAAGCCTGTCTGCTGATCTGTTTCTCTGTCTGCTTGTAACTTCTGCTTGTAACTTGTTTGTATTCTCTGAAGTTTGGGGTGCTGACCTTTTCCCCCTGAACTAGGTAAATGACATATGTCTGATTAAAGCAAGATTGTTAACCCATTTTGAGTTGTTTTCCTTTAGAAAAGCAGATCTGAGAACCTGTGTTGGCAGCCACCCTGGGTATGCTAGGGTGCTTGCTGCTACAACAACAGAAGATGGGCTTCTCTATCTATCTTCTATCACAAGACTGAACTTATTCTCCTTATAGTTACCAGTAATCTTCCTAAATGACTTCTGTGTAGCTTTTGACACTGTCAGCTTCCTCATTCCTTTCCATGGCTCATCTCTCATCTGACTTCTGTGACAATATTCTCTCTTGGTCCTCATCTTACCTGTCTGAATTTCTCAGTCTCCATTCCACTACCATTACCCAGTTGTTGTCCCCTAACCATGGGTGGCCAGGAAGACTGCCCTGAGGCTTCCTCTCTCTCTACACTTTCTCTTTGGTGATTTCATCAGTATCCCAGGGCTTATTTAGCACCAGTTCTAAATCTATGATTCTCAGTCTCTTCTGACCTCCAGTTCAACAACATTAATTTCACTTACCATTAAATATTCATGTGAATGAATGAAAAAGAATTTATTAACTGCTTACCATGTACAAAGTATTGTTCTAAGTTCTTGGGATATAAATGGAAAAGGAATATTGTCCCTGCTGTGGAGAAGCTCGTGTTTGAGAAGAGGAGGGACTTCCATTTGACCATGTACCTATGAGCAGAAATGGACTTCTATCTGAGGCAATTTATCTCCCCCTGGTTGTGTGATTTCTAGTTAGAAGAGGATCAACCTTTACATCTGACCACACCTCTTGACCTCATTATACCTAATTGATAATATGCCCTCCTGCAAAAAAGAGAGCCTCCAGACTTGAAGAGGAGTGACCTAACAACTACCCCTAGGGGGAAAACAAAAATGGGTGGGGAGTAGGATTTCCAAGTCCTTCTGCAAAAGCTCAATTTCTACCTCCTGCTATACTACCTCCTACCTAATATCCAGCCTTTAGAATCAGAATGTAAGTAACAGGACATTTCATTGTGCCATCTGATCTCCTGAAGAGGAATGGCACCTTTTATTCAATGATTTAGCATACTAACACCTGGTCATAACCTACAAAATCCCAGTGACTCTGCCCTGTAGGTAATCATCCTAACCCTATTTTCCCCATCCCCGACAACCCAATTCCTGATTTCCATGTCTTTCAACCCTTTCACCAAAAAGTCCCAAGGAAATGTAACCCACCCCTTTCATTGTGCCTTCCAGAATGCCCTCATTGTGCCTTCAAGAATGCCCATTCCACAGGCAACAAATTACCCTTCATAATCCTAAATATCTTCTCCCATTTATTCTATCTTCTAGCACTAGCTCCCCACAGATGACACAGCCTCCTTTGCTACCCTTTCCAATATTGGCTGCTATTTCACTCAATACCCTTGGTTCACTGGTCAAGGTAGAAGAAATGGAATATCCCTTGCTCTCCACTGCCACTTTTCCCTCTAGCTACATCACTCTCTTCCTTTGAGGGCCATATAATCCACATTTCCCACTCAATCAAAATCCTGTATCTACTATCTACTCCAGCACACTCTCCTTCCTTCCTCAATGAGTTCAGTGCCTGGGTCACAATCTTTCTCTCCTCCCCAATTCCTGCGCTCATACTAGGGGATTTCAACATATATACTAACTCTCCCTCAAATGCCTTTCAGGGTACTTGTTCTGTGAAGTTCTGGATTTAGTTTAGATTTAATCTGTTCTGTGAAGTCTGGATTTAGTCAAAGGACTACACCTGTGGACCTAGAGGGTCACATGTGACCTTGAGGCCAAAGGTTTCCCACACCTGCACCTAACTATTCAGTTCCTTAACCTATTTATTCACTTCCCATGACCTACCTATCTTCTACTTCCCCTCAGCCACACACAAAGATGTCCTACCCTTGATCTTGCCATCAACCCCAAATTCATCATCTCCATGTTCAAGAATTCTGAAAATCCTTTAGCTGACCATAATCTACAGGCTTTCCAACTCTTCATTGGCCTTCCCATACTAAACCCTACTCTTCACATATACAATGACCTCCAATCCCTTGATCCCTGGGTTCTGTCCCAGGCTCTATCACTCCTGCACTAGTCACTCTATTCTTTTCCTCATCTGGATCCCCTGGAAAAACAATTCATTTCTATACTGTCATCTTCTCTTGAGTCCCTGGCCCCCTTATCATATCACCAAACTGCACCCTGGCCTTAGATCAATACTACTATACAACCACCTTCACCACTTATACATGTACTAATGAACAAAGGTGGATAAAATCATGTAACTGTTCTGACTGGGTCACTAAAAATGTATATTACAAAACTTCAAATGGGCCTTTACTTTACTAGGCAATCCAATACTTCACTTATCAAATCACTACCCAATAGTATCACTTTCAAACCTCCCTTGCAAGAACTTGATGGCAGAGCAGATAGAGGACTAGGACCAGAGTCAGGAAGACGAAAACTCAACTTTAGCCTCAGATATTTACTGGCTGCGTGACCCTGGGCAAGTCACTTAAGCTTATTTGCTTCAGTTTCCTCATCTGTAAAATGAGCTGGAGAAGGAAATGAGAAACCGCTCCAGTGTCTTTGCCAAGAAAATCCAAATGGAGTCATGAAGAGTTGGACAGGATTTAAACTACTGAACAACAAACTTCCTAAGGCTCCCTGTCTCCCCATATCCCCAAATTGAGAGCCGTGCTTCAAATGTTACAGAAAACTGTAACTGTAAATGTTACAGAAAACTGGTCATTCACGAGGAGTTCCTTCTTCTCTCTTCCTCATTTCATGTCAATCAGATTCCTTCTGCCTCTCTAGGTTCCTTCTTCATTCCTGTCTAACATGAAGAGGTGGCCCTATTCCTCATTCCAGATTCTATTTCCTCCCCTCTCACTTTCTTTTTAACCCCTACAATTTGGTTTCCTATCCCAACATTGCACCAGAACTTCTCTATGTGAAATACAAATGATCTCCTAATTGCCAAATCCAATGGCTTTTCTCAATCCTCACTTTTCTTGACCTCTCTACAGCCCTTAGCACTATTCATCATCCTCTTCTTAATGTGCTCTTCTCTCCAGGTTTTAGAAACACCACTCTCTCCTAGCCGTATGAGACTGTGCATTCTCAGTTTCCTTTGCTGTATGCTCACTACCCCCAGGTATCCCACAAGGCTCTCTAGCACTCTTCTCTTTTCCATCTATACAGCATACACTTGTTAATCTCATCAGCTCCCATAGATTTGGCTGTCATCCTACATGCATGAAGAGGACTAAATGTGGGTCAAGGTACAGGGTGTCTGGCTGTGGCTGATCAGACCAATATGAGCTCAGAAGGCTCTGCCACAGACAGAATATATGAACATTTGGAGTGGAGACATCTTCGATCTAAATTTGTGTGCCTCAGGCTTCCTTTGAGCTACTTCAGTTCTGCTTTGCTCATAGAGAACACTGCCTTCTTTGATTCGGGCATACCATGCTGGAAGGTCTTGTGCCAGTGTCTCCATGTCTCACAATTAATTCCAAAGTTCTTCAGAGAGATGTTGAGAGTGTCCTTGTATCTTCTGAGAGCTTGCCTTTAATTATCATCTCTATGTTGTTGATTCTCAAATCTGCTTATACTGCCCTAACCTCTATGGTAATCTCCAGTCTCCCATCTCCAAAACTGCCTTTCAGACATCTCAAACTGGATGTCTAGTAGACATCCATACTTAAACTCAACATGTCCAAAACTGAACTCATTACTTTTCCCCCTAAATCCTCACCTCTTCCAAATTTCCCTGTTACTGTCAAGAGTACCAATAGCCTCCCAGTCCATCAGGCTCACACAACCAAGATGTCACCCTTAAGTCCTCACTATGTCTTACCTTCACATCCAAACTATTTCAAGACTGGTCAATTTAATCTTTGCAATATCTCTTAAATACACCCCCTTCTCACCCCTGATACTGATACCTATCACCTTCTTGCAGGCCCTGAGCATGAACTACTGCGACAGCCTGCTGATGGATCTGCTTCCACAATTTTCTCCCTACTCCAATCCATTCTTTATTCAGCCAACAAAGTGATGATTATTAAGCACAGATCCAACCATGTCAACCCTCCTCCCACCCCACAATAAACTCAAACAGTTAATGCCTCCAGCATCAATTACAAAATACTGTTTGGGGTTCAAAGTCCCTCATAACCTATCCATCCCTCTTTTAACATTCCAGTGTTCTTATCCTTTACTCCCTGGCACATACTCTTTGACCCAGTAACTCTGGCATCCCTGATGTTCCACAAAAAAGACTTTCAATCTCTTAGTTCCTAGCATTTTCTCTGGCTATCCCCCATGCCTTAGACTACTCTCTCTCCTTATATCTGCCTGTTGGCTTTTGACTTCCTTTAAGTCCCACCTAAAATCCCACCTTCTGTAGGAAGCCTTTCTCAAACCCTCTTAATTCTAGTGCTTCCCCTCTGATAATAATGTCCTATTTGTCCTGTATGTAGCTTGTTTGTACATATTTATTTGCTTGTTGTCTCCCCTAACTGTAAGATCCTTGAAGGCATGAGCTGTCTTTGGATTCTTTTGTATCCCCAGCACTTAGCACAGTGTCTGGCACAGAGTAGGTGCTTAACAAAAGTTTATCAACTGAGTGACTGGATTTTGATGGGGGAGATAACACATAGAAGGTTTTAGCTGCAGGTGAAATGCAAAGCTCTCATGGTCCCTAAAGTGCTGAAGCAAAGCAAGAAAAAATGGTAATGCTGCTTCTTTCATTAACAAAATCATATCAGAAGGGCTAGGTGGTACAGTAGATAGAGTACTAGGTGTCAGGAAAACCTAAGTTCAGAATCTAACTAGCTATGTGACCCTAAGCAAGTCACTTAACCTCTGGCTGCCTTAGTTTCCTCATCTGTAAAATGGGAATGATAATAGCACCTACCTTACAAAGTTGTTGTATCAAATGAGATAAGATTTGTAAAACACTTAGGACAGTGCCTGGCACACTGGTAGGTGCTATATAAATGATAGCTATTGTTGCTATTTACCTAAAGTCACACAGATGGAAAGTGCCAGAGGCAAAATTCAAACTATGGCCTTCCAATCTTAATTCTGTTAGTGTGATAGCTATGCCTTCCCAGTTTTGTATCAATTACAAATCTAATGAACATGTCATCTATGCCTTTATCCATGTCACAGATAAACAGCACAGGGCCAAACCCAGATCCCTAGGGGACTCCTTTGGAGACATTTTGTCACACTGACATCAAACCATTAACTACAATTGAGTCCAACCAGTTCTGAAACCACCTGACTACGTGCACACACACACACGCACACACACAGATAGACAGATATGTATAAGTATATCTTCAGACAGGTTGACTGTCCCTTACTCCTCCAGGCAAGGAAAGGCATCTATCAGAAACCTTGGCAATCCTGCAAGCCTAAAGCCTGGATATGCTACCTGCTACAGGTATTGTATTTTGCTCATTCTCCCAATTGTTACTGCTCTTTCTCGTCAAATTATCTTATATTTACTTATCTGTGATTATATTCTCATTCAAACGCCAAATAAAATGAAATCTCCTTGAGGGACAGGACTGTTTTGCATTTGTCTTTGTATCATCAACATCTTAAGCAATGCCTTAATCATTATTAGTCACTGAAATGAACAGATAAATATGTGGCACAAAAAGATGACTTTAACATCCAATAACTTAAGTATCTCTCCCCACAAATTTGTGAGGCAAGTCATCTTTGCCTTCAACCAAGTCACTGATAATTCTGAGCAACAAAAGGTAAAGACTGTCTATCTCTATAACACTTAACTAGAGATGTCTCTCTAAGATGACAAAAACCCATTAATGATTACTCTTTTCATGTAGCTTTCAACCAGTTCAAAATCCACCTAAGCTCTGGCCCATTTCTCCTGCTAATCCATAAGCAAAAATGAGAAGCTTTGTCAATATCATTCCATTTCCTAGATCTTCAAGTTTATTCTGTTAACATCAAAAAAAAAAAAAAGGCTGCTAACCAGGCATGACTCGTTAATGAAGTCATTCAATTTAATTTGACAAACATTTGTTAAATGCCAGGTGAAAGTAATATGACTTTTAGTTATCACTGCTTCCTTTCTAAATGCTCATCAACCATCCGCTCAATAATGCATTCCCGAATTTTGCCAAAAAAAATAATAGTTTGCAGAGTTCACTCTCTTCACTTTTTTAAAAATCAGGATATTTCTCCTTCTCTACTCTTGCAGCACCTGTCCTCCAAGATCCCCAGTGCTTTGCATAGTCGCTGGTGCATAGTAAATGTTTCACAAATGTCTGTTATAGTTTCCAGGTTAAATAACCAACAAATGGAGAACTAGACAGTTTTTTTGTCCTCATAACCTCTCAAACCTCTCCAAAATATAGGAATTATACATAAAAGATAAAGCAATTCCAGTTGTTTCGTCTAGGATACCAAGAAACTAACTGAGGTAAAAACCTTATGAACTAAAAGCAGAAAAAGCTAATCCCTAACCCTTAACCCCCTCATTCAACACCCAACCCAGCTCCCCTGTGACCCTCTCCCCCATGGACCACCAAATAAGTGGATCTATCTAATTCAAAAATTTATAACAGAGCTCAACTCTGCCTCTCCTTCCTACCAATGCTTCATAAAACAAAAAGGCTTGTGCTGGTTTGGACAGCAACTGAGCTCAGTCCGAAAACTAAGGGGAAAAAGGGGAGGGAGGAAGGGAGGGAGAGAGAGACAGGAAAACAGAGAGACAGAGAGACAGTGAGAGACAGAGACAGACACAGAGACAGTGAGAGAGAAACAGAGTCAAAGTGAGAAAGACAGAGACAGACAATCGCTATGGTACTCCTCTAAGCCTAAGAGAAAGAGCCCAGCATATAGATGGAGTCCTGATTCTTAAAGTAAATCCTCTAAGGGAATGCACACATGTACACAGATAAGTAGTTTAGGGTTCTAATTCTGCTACTGAATATGAATATGACTTAGAGCAAGTTTACCCTCTAAGCTTTAGTTTCCTCATCTTTAAAATAAAGGGTTTAACAAAATCAATGCAGCAAAAATTAGGGGGAAAAAAGCAGGAAACTGGGGGAAAAAATCTTTGCAGCAAGTTTCTCTGATAAAGGTCTCATTTCTAAAATATATAAGAAACTGAGCCAAATGTATAATAAAAGCCATTCCCCAATTGATAAATGGTCAAATGATAAGAACCAGTAGTTTTCAGAGGAAGAAATCAAAGCTTCAATAGTTATTTAAAAAATGCTCTAAAATAAAAATAATTCAAGAAATAAAATGAAAATAACTGAGGTACCACCTCACATCCATCAGGTTGGTTAAGATGACAAAAAAGGAAAATGACAAATGCCAAACAGAAAACAAGCATTTTCCTGGGAAAACAGATCTCCTAAGGCATTGTTGTTGGTAGAGTTGTGAACTAGTCCAATCATTCTGGAAAGCAATTTCGAAGTAGGTCCAAAAAGTTATTAAATTATACATACCCTTCAACCCAGCAATCCTTCTACTAGATCTATACTCCAAGGAAACAGAAGAAAAAGAAAAAAGTTCCACATGTACAAAAATACTTATAATAGCTCTATTTCTGGTGGCAATGAATTGGAAACTGAGGGGATGCCCATCAATTGGGGAATGGCTGAAGAAGTTATGATATATGAATGTTATAAGAAATGATGAAGGGGGGGAGGGTTCAGAAAAACCTGGGAAGACATAAACTGATGAAAACTGGGGTAGAACCAGAACAACACTGTACGCAGTAACAGCAATAATGGAAAAACAATATTGAAAAGATTGATTAACACAAGGACCCAAAGCAAATTTGGAAGGCCTCATAATAAAAAATGCTATCTACTTCTAGACAGAAAACTGATGAGTAAGAGTGTAGACTGAACCATATTTTTTCTTTATTTTCAGAACATAGCTAATACAGAAATTTGTTTTCATGAGTTCATATTTGTAATGGGTTTTGTATTTCTTGCCTCCTCAATGGCAGATGAAGTAAAAAATTGAAACTGAAAACAAAATAAAACTGATTTTTTAAAAGATAAAATAAATAAAACAAAGGGGCATTACCTGAGGTCCTTTACAATTCTAAATTCATGAACTTAGGTTTCAAATATAATATTGTTGGACCCAGCTCCACTCTGCCCTTCCCCCATTGATTTGTCACTTTGCCCTTCCCGTAGGACACAAATCCACTCACCCTTTCCTTGAGTTGTAAAACAGGCAGCCCAACCTTTCCTTCACTGATTTGTAAAACAGAACTCCACCTTGTTTAATCTGTAAACAGGCAGAACCCCCACCCCTTGCTAACCCTAGATTAATCTGTGGGTGGGAGTCCCAGACTAGGCTTTCAGGCAGGCGGGAAATTCAAATGTATACTGACCAATCACTAATTGTAGTTTCAAGTGTACACTGACCAATCACTGGAGTTTCAGCTTACATCACTGTAATTTCAGCTTACATAACCTGGCTATGGAACCTCTATAAAACCGGCACACTGTGCCAAAGTGCTGTCTGATTTGGGTGACCATGTACCCTGACAATCCCGCGGGACACCGAGGTAATAAAATCCACTTTTTAAAACTTAATCTTGGGGATCTTCTGTCTCGCTTTTATTAGGGTACAACAATATGAGAAAAAAAGTATACTAGTAACTAGGGTGGGAAAGGGGAGGGACCAAAAATGGCCCTGGGGTTAGGAACTGAACTGAGCCTTGAAGGAAGAGGGAGATAAATGGGAATGAGGAAGTAGTATACTACAGGCACAAAGGACAGCTTATATACAAAGACTTGAATATGGGAGGTAGGAAATCAATTAGCAGGAACAATTAGTAGGCAGGAGTATGATGCATGGGGGAAAATAATATGAAAACAAACAAGAAGGATAAATGGGAACCAGATAGTGGTTTGAAGCATTTCTATCATGAAAAGACCAATCAAAGTTTATACTCTCCTGACAAAGCCTTTTGGGGGGGAGTAGGGGGAAAGACACTAATAAATAGGAAATAAAGAAAATCCTCTAGTAGGAGGTGGCACTTAAATTGTGAACTGCAATGGGATATAAGGCTTCCAAGATATAGAGGCAAAGAAGAATATCACCACCTCTTATCAGGAGAAAAAAATCTGTGATTATACTGGCAGTGTTGTAATCTATTACAAGCAAGGGGAAAGCCTGCACAGTGGTATGGAGGATGGAGACGGAATATCTTGTATGAGAAGCAGGCCAGTTTAGCAGGATTGTAGAAAGTGTGAGAGAGTAGTATATAATCAGCATCAAAAGATATGGAACCAGATTATAAAGGGCTCTAAATGTCAAAGACTTTGCAATTTATTCTAAAGGCAAGAGAGAGAAACTGAAGCTTCTTGAGGAAGGCAGATCAGACCTGGGCTTTAGGACTATCACTGTGTGGGTGGTATACTGGAGAAGAAAGAAGCTGAGAGCAGGGAGACCAATTGGGAGGATAATGTAAGAAGTAAGGTGAGAGGTTATGAGGCCTCAATTAGGACAAGTGTGGTGTGAGTAGATAAAAGTGAAAAACATTGATCCTACTTCCCCAATAAGACTTGCCACATGTTTGGCTATAGGAGGTGAGCAAGGATGTAGTAGGATAGTAGTTGCCTTAGGGCAGATGGAAGATGCTACTCTTTCTCATTATCACCACCTCTTATCAGGAGAAAAAAATCTGTGATTATACAGTGTTGTAATCTATGCTTGGTTCTGATATTCTAGCTGCCACTCTGGTTCACTGCTACCATCTTTGCATTAGGATAGGTACCATGAACTGCAAAGATTTGGCATCACCCACCACATGGACCATACTGTAACACTTGATCCTTCTGAAGGGTAGAAGAAAGCTTTAAGATTTGTGACTTTTTTTTTATTTTGTTTTTATTTATTCTTTCTTCATGTTTTTCCTAAGTATTGCCCTTGATAATGATCTTATTTCCAAAATACAGTTAATCCTCAACCTTCACAAGGAGAACATTCCTAGAAAACAGCACAAAAGTCAAAAGCATGAATGCTGATATACTGAACCTATGGGAAATGGGGGTTAGGGTCCTGTGACCTCTAAAAACTATAAACTTTCTGCAACCACTATAAACTGTTATCTTTCATATAGAGACTGTTGAAAATACATTTTATGTATAGTTTTTTATAATAAAACATTAATTCTGATAATATGCACTTTTCTTGACACAGTAATCATGAAATAACCCATAAAATGAAGTACACAAAACAGAACTGCTAACATGAAAAACATTTTTCCTCACTAGTAGTTCCCTAGAATTCGATAACCTTTTGTGCTAATATCCCAATTTTTAAAAATTTATTTCAGATAATAGTCACTTTTCATAACTTTTTTGGTACTGAAGACTCCAAGTGTTTTTTAACCTGAATCTTACCTTCCACTCTGTCAGATGGCAGAGTGAGGGCATTCATTGCATTTTATAACAAATCACAACAGCATCACAGACATTCTGTAACAGTTATCTAACACCTTTATTTTCTAAGCTGCATTACTGACTGCACATTTGGGCTTAGAGCTCAAAGGACTTGCACTATACGTTTTTGTGGCTATGCAACACAAAATTTGAGTTTTAAAGGCAAATAGTGAACATGCACAACAAATGTACAGGGACCTCTTTACTCTACAAAGATAAAGTGAATAAGACCAGCACAATATCTAGTAAGAAACCAGCCCTACAAATCACCTCTCATTTTTTTCTCTACTGTGCATAGCAAGTTTGCAAACAGGAAAGTAAAAATGAAGTTACTAATAAGATCACTAGCATATCTGAAAATGCAAAGTTGAGTACTGACTGTATAAGGAAGTGATTTAAACGTATAACAATAAAAGCAATTCCCAACAAATGATAAATGGTCAAAGGATACAAGCAGGTAATTCTCAAGGGAAAAAATCAGGGGACAGTCGTGTGAAAAAAAATTTTCAAATCACTAATAACTTGAGAAATGTAAATTAAACTCTTAGTTCAAGTTCCATTTGATACTTACAAAAAAGGACACACACTTTGCCCTAACAGAACAAGGATATAGTGGTGCTTAACTTCTCATATCAGGGTACATACATATAGTATACCCACCAAGTCTCCTTCTCTGCCTTCTGGCTTCCCTGGCTCCCTACAAGTCTCAAAAAAAATCCCATCTTCTACTGGAAACCTTTCCCAACTCCTCTTAATTCTAGTACCTTCCTTCTGCAAATTATTTCCTACTTACCTGTTGTCTATACATATATGTGTGTGTGTGTATTTATGTGTGTGTGTATGTGTGTGTGTGTGTGTTTGCTTCTTGTCTTTCCTATAAGATTGTGAGCCCCTCTAGGGCAGGGATTTTTTGCCTCTCTGTATCTGCAGTATTAAGCGCAGTGTTTGGCATATAGTAAGCACTATTAAGTTGTTCCCCAAACTTGTCTTTTTGAGTTGCCACATTTTCAGGAAACACCAGACTCAGAGCATGTAGGAGGCCCTGAATGTGGCAAGGATGAACCCCCCTCTCCCATGGCTGACATAATTTGTTGTTTACACCCGAAACTGGATTCCATGTGTCCTTGGGAGGCAAGACAGGTGCCAGCCAGTCTGTGGCAGGCTAGGAAACTGCTTGTACAGCTGGGGTCCTTTGCTGATAAGCAGACACTCCTATCTTCATAATCTAGTGGTTCCCAAGGGAAAAAAATGAGATTTCTGCCATCATCTTGCTCCTCCCCCTTGGGGAGGAATTTGTCCTTTTTCCCACCTTTACTGCACCTTTATCCTCCCATGCAATACCCCTTCCTGTTTTCTCCTCCCTTTTGTAGTACAGTCATAAATATGCAAACTTCTGTAAGACTTTGAACTCTTTGGGTTCCACATGTATGTTCATTTCTTTTGTGATAAACCTGATTTTCACATAAGTCTTGTGACATCTGTGATTGCCTGCCACAGCACTTAATAAATGCATGTTTACTGACTGACTGATCAAGAGATACAGACTCCACATTTCTAGGCCTTTTTAAGCTCCTAGATGAACAGGAAGCTATGTCAGGGAAGCCACTACCAATCAATCACCAGGGGCAAACTTTTGTCTTCTTTTTGGTAAAGCTTCCTTATGTTATGGGTGCAAGGTTCTAAGGATATTCTAGAACAGAGGTGTCAAATTCACCGCCCAGGGAAATGTTTGATGAAATAAATAAAAATACAACACAGATAATATTAATTTGGGATTTTTTAAGTCAATATGAAGCCCACAGAGATCTGTTTCTATTTGACTTTGCCACTACCAATACTAGAGGAAGACCTTCCACCTTTTAAATGCTTACATAGGTTTTATTGGACAGTCCTGACCTAAGTAGTACTGCCCCTTTTGAAAAGGTAGCTTGGCTTTGACTGATAATTGTAATTCAGTTGTGATCCAGGGGTGGGAAACTTTTGACTTTTTTGTGCTCAGTGACTGACCAAATGAATGTACCTAGTTTAAGATTGGAAACTAATCTCCATTTGAGAAGAGGGTCTTTGGGATTAACTAAATGAATGTACTGCCCAGAGGTGGAGTAGTACTTGGAAATTATTGAATTACACATGGTGAATGCTGTATTTTATTTTCTCTGTCCCTAATTTGTCACTGAATTAAATGGAGAGAGGCTTTGCTGGTATTTTGAGCTCGGAAGTTGCCTTTGCCTTTGCTTGGCATTACAGGTACCTATCCTAATGCAAGATGGTAACAACGAGCCAGAGAAGCAGCTGAAATATCAGAACAGCATAGTTTAAAACACTGACAATATAATCACAGATTTTTTCTCCTCATAGGAGGTGGTGACAATGAGCAAGAGCAGCTCCAAGAATATCAGGGTTATAACAGGAACCCCTATGGCATAGTCAATATTTCTTCATCTGAAGTAAAGCCGCTAAAGGGTTTTTCTAAACTTCTTACATGCAACCTTGTCCAGGATCTAAATTAATAATCAGGCCCTCCCTGACCACCACCCATTCGGTAATCCCTAACCTACTAGCCAAAACTTCCACCTCCCAGAAAGATACATCCTGGAATGATAGTGTGGCACAGCACTCAACAAATCTCTTCAGTATCAATGTGTATTCATTGTGTATCATAGCTAATCCAGAGATACTCATACCATCTGTATATCTGTGCAAATGCAAAGCAGTAGAATGGAGCTAACATTACCATAGAAACCATTCTATAATATGGATTTTTGTTAGTAAAATGCAAAGAAAGGCAGAAGAAGACGACAATAATCAGCATCCTATTGTTCACTACCACTCAGTTTGGTAGTCAGCCTTAAGAGTGAAGGAAGCTGGACTGTGACTTCTTTACCTAGATTAGGAAGTTCGTAGAGAAACTTATCTGATTCTTAAAAATTAAAATCTGCATATGAAAAGTCAGTCTGAGCCAGTATAAGGCCAGAGCTAGGGCCTAAAGAATCAAACAGAAGACCACTGGCTGGATAAGACAGACTAGTAAACTGGGAACTAGCCAGCCTAAGCAGGATTGTTTCTAATGTATTCCAAGTATTCTTTAACATCATCCATTATTTCTAAAATTTAATTTTTCACTTGAAAATAGTATTACTTAAGTAATGGAAGCAGTATTTGTATCAGTTAATCACTCCAGAGACACCCCAGAGAACTTAAAAAAATAACATTCTTTACTGTAAGTAGAAGGAAAATTTACCATCCCTGGTCAAAGTAAAAATACCTTTGCTTCACCCTGATTTTTTTCTTACTCAAAGTCCACTAGGGATATACATGGCCTTACAGCTCTCATAGTTCTATGCAGCTCTCCATCAAAAATCTTTACAAGAAGTTTATTTCCAACTTTTGTAAAATCTTTAACCATTGGCTAGCAACTTACTACAGGCAAGATAGTAAGTTGCTTTCTTAGTATTCCAAAATCGGTAATCATTCAGGTTCTTCTCTTTTATGTGTAAGAAACTGGCTTTCTATATACAAAAAAAAATTTTTTTTTGCTTTTTTTTTTTTGGAGGGCAATTGGGGTTAAGTAACTTGCCCAAGGTTACACGGCTAGGTTTTTTTTTGTTGTTGTTTGTGTGTGTTAAGTGTCTAAGGCCGAATCTGAACTCAGGTCCTTCTGACTCCAGGGCCAGTGCTCTACTCACTGCACCACCTAGCCACTCCTCTATATACAAAATTTAAAAAAAAAATCAGATTTTGACGGTACAATGCATGAACACAAGCAATTTCAATCTCAACTAGTCCTTTTGCAATCATGAAAGAGAACTATTTCCTGGCAATAAGCTTCTAAATCACTCAATCCCCTTCTCCAAAAGGGAACTTAAAATTTTCTCTAAGTCAGTTTCTTTACTAACCTCTATAAGATTCTAGTAGTTTTATAGTATAGCCTCTGGCACAATCTGCTTTTAGTTATTAAAGGAATCATTAAGGAATCAATAAAAAAAATTTTAAATTGTTAACTTTTTAAAGGATTAAACGGAATGTAATTGGTTTTAACTGGACATATAAGAGTAGTTTTTCCACATTATCAAATATATATATATATGATAAGCACCTGACACAAAACCATAATAAAAATAAAATACTTGTCCTTCTAATGGTAGGCTTCTTTATAAATAAAAGTTGTGCAAGATACAATACTTTAGAAGGTTAAGAAATGTTTAATCTATATAAACAGCCATATTATATCTTATGATAAAAACAGCTTCAGCTACTGGCCTCCTTCCACCTCAGTGCTTTTGCTTCTACTGTCTCCTCATATCTGGCAGGAACTGCACTACCATAGAATCCCTCATCTCCACTAACTGAAATCCATTAAGGAAATCCTTATAAGACCTACACACAGAATGCCTCCTCCATAAAGTCTTCCCTAATGTACCCCCTGAAGTTAATCTCATCCTCCATAAACTTAAAATACTTTGGCCCTCTTCTTTGCTCTTTTCACATTCTAACTTTTTATCATCATACTTATTTGTGTAAGTAGTATTCCACCTTTCCAAAATCACCAATTGAAACTACAAGTTCTATGAAGGGAAAGGCTGTTGTTTTCATCTCTGTGTTACCAGTACTTAGCACAGTGCTTTGACTAGAATAGGTGCTTAATAAATGTTTGTTAAATTGCATTGAATTTAAATCCACTATAAAAAGTATTCAAACTGATTAAATCACCAATCCATCCAAAAATCTAAGAACGTATTTTAGAATTTTTACACTCTGGACACTTTATTTAGTTAGTGTCTTAAACACACCATGACTTCAAAACGACTTCAGCTTCACTAGTAATTCTGCTTAAGCAACTATAAAGCTGTCCAAGGCTCACAATTTATAAACAAATGAAACACAGGAAAGTAGAAACGTACATGCAACTGTGTCTGCCTACAAAATGAAATTAATAAGGCAAAGACTTAAGTTATAATAACTCATATGTATGTAGCACTTTAAGGTTACAGAGGATTTTCTTCCACAAAATCCTGGTAAGACAGTGCCAGTATTATGATCCCCATTTCACAAACAAAGAAAAAAACTTCATAGAGTTCATAGAGTGACTTGCCTCAGATCACACACCTCCTATCACAGCCAAGAATTAAACTTAGGTCTTCTAAATATGCATCCATCTCTCTTTCTACTACCCTAGGTTTGTGTTGAGACAGAAAGTTTCAGTGGACAGGGAACAGGTCTGGGGAGTCAGGAAAACTGGGTTTAAGTCTGACCTCTGACAACTTAATAACTGCAATCACGAAACAAATCTCTGAACCTCTCCCTAACATCACTCTCTAATACTAAGCTATGGAGGAGATGCTGGTATTCATCTGTGGAGTCACAAGGCCAGACAACAACAACAAAAAATGCTGCCAGGACACTTGGAGAATTAGTAATTCTAGGTAGCAAAATTCATCACATAAATGAGAGTTTACACTCATGTAAGCACCAAAAAAAAAAAATTTAACCATTTTAGGTGAGAATCTAAACCACACTAATACCATCTTCCTTACAGGCTTAGAAAATAGATAATCCTTTCTGATTTTGAGAAAATGAAACTGACTTTAAGGAAACCTAAGGACTCTTATTTGTTTAGGCCTTACAAGGACTTTGCAGCATCTATTTTAACTGCTTACAATTCTCATATGTTAACAGGGGTTCTCATTTATGATCCAGATAAGTAAGTTTACCTGACAAATTAATTCTGGAAAGGTAGAATGTTACAAAACTGCATGTCAACCAAAATAATAATAGCTAACTGTCTTGAACTTTCAGCATGGTGTCCTTTTAATGATACATTCCTGCTTCTCCTCTGAAATGGAACAAAATAATTTTGATATAAGATAGAACTTCCTACTTCTAAATTCTACATAGTAACATAATACTCAACTTTGGTGGAAAAGCACCTTTCAAGAGGGAATACTCCTTGGTCTCTCATTTTCACCCTGAGGTAGATAATAACAACTGGATATTTACAAAAACACCATGGTTTATAAAGTGTTTTTCTCACAACAGCCTAGGACAGGGATATGGGTAGCAACTACACACATGACTCCATTGGTGTAGAGAGCCCCCTGAGGGGGGCATATTCAGTCTCAGATAGTTGCCCCAGGCACTAAACCCACATAGGTAGGAAGCAGGACTTATAGGCAGCTCCCTATTCACTATGCCACATTACTAAAAAGGGAGATCCTACTGTTGGGATCACCATTTTACAGACAAGAAACTGAGGCACAGGGAGGTTAAGTGACTTGATCAAGGTCACACAGAAAATAGCAGAGCTAAGATTCAAACCATGTTGTAACTGGATGCTGTGTTCTTTATAATAGACCACAGCTGTCAAAGGTCTCCTAGTGAAATACTACAGAATAAGGCAATGAGCACAGAATAGAGAATAAGAAAACTTGAATTCAAGCCCTGGTTCTTACAAACCCCTTCTAAGCCTCAGTTCCCTTACACACATTACCGGTGGCAGGGCTTAAAGTCCTTCTCATCTTCAGTATTTTACAAGTCTAGGTCAGGGGTGAGGAACCTGCTGCCTTGAGGCAGTCTGGTCATCTAGGTCCTTGGATGCTGCCTTTTGACTGAGTACAAGTTTTACAGAACAAATCCTTTTTATTAAGGGGATTTGTTCTGTTAAGTTTGGATTAAAAGGGTCGAACTTGAGATCCTAGAGGACCAAACGCTCTACTAAGCATTTATAGAACACACGTGAAGCATCATGCTAGACACTAGATTTTGTTGTTTGTTTTTAATAAAAGGTGAGGAAAATAAATACACATATGAAAAAATAAACTAATTCTAATGATTTTTCTACCATACTACACTCCTCTCATATACTCTATTCAAATCACACAAAAAAGCCCAGGAAGAAAGACAGGGTCAATTGTACAAGTTCCATTCCCCACTGAATTTCCCACGGTTGCCTGATAACCCCAGACCTATACTCACCTAGCTGGCACTCACACTACCCCCAACACACCTCACCTTTCCCACATACCTAGAACTTTTTGATACCATACTGTTCTGCACTCCCCTGCCCACTAAAACTTAAATATTCTCTACCTCACTGCCTCAGAGTCCAAAATATCAATCTTGTAATTGATTAATATCAATCAATACAATTTTCTAAAAGGAAAAAACTACTAAGTAAGCATGGCAGTTGGCTCAATGGAAAGAGTACTGGGTATGAAGACATGAGTTCAAATCCAGCCTAAAACACCCACTAGTTATGTGACCCTAAACAAGTCACTTTACCTCTGTTTGCCTTACTCCAAGGGGAAGGAAATGACAAACAACTCCAATATCTTCACCAAGAAAACTCCATATAGGGACACAACAAGTGAACAACCAGCAGAATTACTTAAGTAGGGTCTCCTCCTAAAACGCATATTGATTTTATATATGGGATTCTTAAGCAAATGCTCCTATTTTTGTTGTCTAAGGGACCCATCAGTTAGTCAATCAACATTTATTAAGCTGCTATGTGCCAAGCACTGTGCAAAGTTCTGGAGATACAAATAAAAGGGAGAGAGGTTGGGAGGTAAGGAAGGAGGAAGAGAGAAAGAGAAAGAGAGAGATAGAGAGGAGAGAGGGAGGGACAGGAGGGGGGGGGAAGGAGAGAGAAACCCTTGCCCTCAAGGAGTTTACAATCTAATGAGACAAGACAACACACAAAAGGAAGCTGAAAAGGGGTGGTGCCAAGCGGGCATGGTAGAAAAGTCAGAGAAATACCAAAGTAGTATATCCAGGTGAAAAATGAGATGTTTTTAGCTCATTTCCCTTCTTCTTAAACAGAGATTTTAGAGTTCATGGCTAACCCTCCACGGGTTGAGGACAGCTGGTGAGGATAAGGTGTAACTACCCCAAGACTGATGAGATCTTGCAAGATGATGAGGTTTTCCCAATAATGTGCTTCCTGGAGTGTGGTATAAAGTCAGATCAGTCCCAAAGTGGTACATCCAGGTGAGAAATGAAATCCATAAGGGACTCTAATAATGTGAGCTGTAGACTAAAAGGAGATACTCAAGGGAAGTGAGTCTTTTATAGGGCTTTTTCTATGTTTTCTGTCTAGAGTATGTGTACTTTTATCATATCATTTAAATATTATAGCCAAGCTTCAAAACTACCAGGTTAAGGGAAAAAATATTGCAAGCAACAAAAAAAGCAATTTAAATATCATGGAGCTACAAAAGGATTACACAAGACCTAGCAGGACTGTAGGTCTTGGAATACTATATTTGGGGTTACAAACAAGAGTAACATACCCAGAAAAGTTAAGTGTAATCCTGAATGAAAAAATGGACACTTAATAAACTGAAAGACTCAGGTATTTGTGACAAAAACAGCAGAATTTAAGGAAAAATTTTATATATAAGATCCAGGAGAAATATAAGGTAAACATTAAAGACAAATTATAAGGAACTCAATAAGGTCAAATTGTTTACTTCTTATATGTAAAAGGTTATCAGTACTCTTGTAACTGTAATCATTTGTGTAGTTTGAAAGAAAGGCGTGGGCTGAGCTGTTTTTGATGGGGTGATTCTAAAAAAATTAAACTGTGTAGGAAGAGATAAAAATGAGTAATTATCTTGTACAAATGATGCATAGGAGGAAAAACTGATACAGAAGAAGGTAGAGGGGGTAGGGCAGATCGTGCTAGAACCTTACTCTCATCAGAAATGTGTAAAAGAGGGAACAACATATATACCTGGAATGAGTATGAAAGTCTTCAAATTCAGCAAGAAATGAAGGGGAAGGAAATGGGGAGGGATAAGAGAGGGACTCTTTGAGGGGTGGATAGGTTAAGGAATAAGAGGACAAGGTAATGAGTAGAAAGAAAGCAGAGGAATGAGGAGGGATAGGGTAAATAGGGTGAGAAAGATGGTGAGGAAAAATAGGAAGGAATATACAATAAGTAATTATAGCTTAGAATGTGAATGGGATGAATTTACCCATAAAAGAGAAAAAGCAGATTAAAATTTTGAATTCAACAATATGCTGTTTTCAGGAACGACTATAAAAATGAGTTACACACAAAGATAAAATAAAGAGGAGTAGAATTTATTATGGGGGGTGGGGGGGATGGAGTCAAGATGGCAGAGTAGAAACAGCAATTCCATGGAGCTCCAGCCCACTCCACTTCAAAATTATGTAAAAGGGGGACTATGAATGACCTCTGGAGCTCCAGAACCCACAAAATGACACAGAGAAGCTAACCTCCTGCTGAGGACAGTCCTGCAGCCTGGCAAGGAAAAGGCCAGCACAGAGCTCTGGGAGCCGAGCCCAGGCCGGCATGAGTCTTGGTTTTAGTCCTAGGGCGGCCAGACCAGCAGCAGGCTGGAGGGACCCCAGAACACCAGCAGCTGTGGAGTTTCCAGAATTATCAACACATAAATGCCACAGACAAAGTGAGAGGTCAGTGCCCTATGGACTTTGGGACTGGTTGCGAGAATGCGTCAGCTTCTTCCCCTGGGGGCGAGAAGCTGCAGAGGAGCTAGTGCAGCTTGTGCCACATTGCCACATTGCAGCTTCAGCTCTTGGCCTACAAACTGTAGGGGGATCTGGCGACCAGTCTGCAGGGTAAGCACTCTCGCTTTACCCTTCTTGGATCTGGATTGCTCTTTGGGGAGGAGGTCTTGGGGTGTATGAACAGCTTGCCAGAGTGTATGGAGGCTTCACAGAGGCCACCCAACTAATACCTCCGGAAGATGAGAAAACCCCAACATTTGGGACGGAAGTTCCCCTGGCTGATGGCAAAGTCCTACTGTGGCAACAAGCCCAAAAGTCAAATAATTGAGTGGCAACATTCCTAGGCAAAGGAAACAAAATAAACAGAAAAATGCAACATTAGACTCCCATTTTGGGGGCAAAGAAGATCAAAGCATGGAACAGGAGGAGGACTGGGAAGTCAGAACTCCTGCATCAAAAGCCCCAAATGAAAATACGAGCTGGCTACAAGTCAGAGAGGACCTTAAGAAGCAGATAAGAGAAGTGGGGGGAAAATTGGGAAGAGAAATGAGAAAGACACAAGAAAAGTATGAAATGACAGTCAACAGCGTGACTGAGGAAAATAACACCTTAAAAAATAGACTAACTTAAATGGCAAAAGAGGCTCAAAAAGGCAATGAGGAGAAGAATGCCTTAAAAACCCAAATTTGCCAGATGGAAGAAGAATCTCAAAAGCTCACTGAGGAGAATCATTCCTTCAGAATCAAACTGGAGCAAATGGAAATTGGTGACTTTATGAGAAATCAAGATGCTATTAAGTAGATCCGAACAAATGAAAGAATAGAAGGCACTGTGAAATATCTCATGGGAAAAACCACTGACCTGGAAAATAGATCCAGGAAAGACAATCTAAAAATTATTGGACTACCTGAAAACCATGATCAAAGAATCTAGAAACCATCCTTCAAGAAATTCTCAAGGAAAACTGCCCTGATGTTTTAGAACCAGAGGGCAAAATAGAGGTTGAAAGAATCCACAGATCACCTCCTGAAAAAGATCCCAAAAAGAAAACTCCTGGGAATATGGTAGCCAGATTCCAGAATTCCCAGATCAAGGAGAGAATATTACAAGCAGCCAAGCAGAAACAATTTCAATATTGTGGAAACACAATCAGGATAACATAGGATCTGGCAGCTTCTACACTGAGGAATCGAAGGGCATAGAATATGATATTTCGCAGGTCAAAGGATCTAGTATTAAAACCAAGAATCACCTACCCAGCAAAACTGAGTATCATGTTTCAGGGGAAAATTTGATCATTCAGTGGAATAGAGGACTTTCAAGCATTCTTGAGGAAAAAACAGAGTTGAATAGAAAATTTGACATTCAGATACAAGAAGCAAGAGATGCTTGAGAAGGTAAACAGGGAAAAGAAATCACTATGAACTTATCAAAGTTGTACTATTTACATTCCTACATGGAAAAACAATAACTGTAACTAATGAAACTTTTCTCAGTATGAAAATAGTTGAAGAAGGGTATATGGGCATATGAATACATATGTGAATGTGTGTATATATGTTTTCAGGTATACATAGATAGTGGGCACAGGTCGAATTTAATAGGAAGGGATGACACTTAAAAGGTGAGGTTAAGAGGTGAGAGAGTAATGTGGTGAGGGGGAATGGGGAGAGACAATGGGGTGAACTGTCTCCTGTAGAGGAGGCAGGGGAAGGTGGTTGCAGGGGAGGGGAGGAACAGGAAGGCAAAAAGGCAAAACCTTATTCTCATTGAATTTGGACCAGGGAGAGAATGATATGCATACTAAATAGGGTGTCCCACCCTACAGGAACATGGGGGGGAGAGGGATGGAGGAAGGTGGTAGAGATGAGGGCAGGCTGGTGGGGAAGGAAGTTGGAAGCACCCACTTTTGAAAAGGGACAGGATCAAGGTGGGGAGTGGATGAGTGGTGGAACGTGGGATGAGAGGGAGGGAAATATAGTCAGTCTTTTACAATATATCTACTATGGTAATGTTTTGCTTAGCTACACATGTACAGCATATACTGAGTTGCTTATCTTCCTTTTAAAATCAAATTTTTAAAAATATATATACAAATACTATGATTAAAAAAAAGAATTTATTATGTAAAAAAAGGAAGGATAGTAATCATGATCTCAGATAAAGTTAAAGTTAAAATAGACTTAATCAAGAGAAAAATGGGGAAACTTTACTAAGTGTTGGAAAGGCTATTCGATATTATTTTAGACCATTTAAAATAGTGAATTCTAAAATAACTAGCTAGTATAAAATACCTGAAAGTTTATCTGCCAAAACAGACACAAGAACTATATGAACATAAACATAAAATACTTTTTATACAAATAAAGTCAGATCTAAATAACTAAAGCAGTATTTATTGTTCATGGGTAGGTAAAGCCAATATACTTTTTTTAAATGGCAATTTAGCCTAATTTGCTTATTCAATGTCATGCCAAATAAATTACTAAAAAATTATTTTACTGAGTTAGAAAAAAATAAAGTTCATTTGGAAGAACAAAAGGTTAAGAATTTCAAAGAAACCAAAGAAGAAAGATGTAAAGTAAGCATATTCAACAGTATTAACCTTAAAATATATCACAACATGAGAACATTATTGAAGTGTAAAATGGTTAATTTCCATTTTTTTTTTTTTTGCTTTTTTGGAGGGCAGGTGGGATTAAGTGACTTACCCAAAGTCACATGACTAGTAAAGTGTGTCAAGCAGAAAGCAAAAAAATAGTAATAATAATAAATGTATTGTTTATTATATAGATTTTCTTGAAGTGGAAATTTATTGTTTTATATTGGATCCTCTCTCATTTTCTGCTGTATACATAGCAATGTTATTTTTTTCCCTTTTCTCATTTTGTATTTAAGTTTAAAGTGAAAAAAAAATTAAAGATAAAAAGATTTCAAAAAAGGTAAAGTACTATGGAAATTCAGGAAAAGAAGCTTACAAACAGAAAGAACATGGAAGGCTTCAGAGAAAAGTAGCCTGTTAACGGGGCCTTTAAAACTGAACAGGTCCACCTGTGTTAGGTTTTCTAGATTCTCCATTTTTCCAAAATATTCAGGTTTGCTAGTAAATATAAAATATGTTGTCCCTTCTCCTCTGGCCCCACCAAAATGTAAAAGATAACCTTCTCCAAAGGGGCTGGGGAGGATTTTTATTGACTAAAAATTTTTTCATTTAAAAATTAAATAAAACATTTTTTAGACTAAAGTTTCAAGGAGAATAATCATATTTGGTCATTCATTTTTGTAGAAGTCCTAGGATAATGATGTACTGGTATGTATGTAAGAAATCCTTGGAAAGTATGTGTGTGAAAGCATACTTAAAAGTAGAGTTTATGCTCAATATAAATGAGACAGTATAAAAGCACCTAATTATCCTAGATGAGTTCAAGTTACTAGGCTCAGATAAACAACATCTGAGGGCATCCCCAACACCTAAGCACAGATCTTGGCACAGAACAGGGATATAAACATTACTATACTGAAGAATTGGCAAATGTGAATGATGAGCTAATAAGATAAGGAGCTACATGATCTCTGAAAGACCATGGAATAAAGGGAAAGGTATCAAAAGAGCAGAAAAGGGCAAATGTGCCATAAGACAGAAAAGTGTGCAAACTATAGATTAGTGAGTTTCTCTTTAATTTCTGGCATAATTAGAGGGCATTATTAAAGAAATGCTTAGGGAATATCTTGAAAAGGAAGTAACAATCACAGAGATATATCTCAAATAAAAATAGGTTATGCCAGACTAACCTTACTCTTTTCTTTATCAGTCAACATGCATTTATTAAGCACTTACTATATATTCTACACATACTGGGCTAAATATAGAGGAAATAAAGAAAAAGCAAAAACACTGTCCCTGCACTCAAAGACATCACATTCTTTTTTTTCCTTCTGGAGGGGAGAAGGTAGGGCAATTGGGGTTAAGTGACTTGCCCGAGGTCACATGGCTAGAAAGTGTTAAGTGTCTAAGGCCAGATTTGAACTCAGGTCCTCCTGACTCCAGGGCTGGTGCTCTGCTCTATTCACTGTGCCACCTAGCCTCCCCAAAGAAGTCACATTCTAATGGGGAGGCAACATGTAAATAAATAACTACATACATGTAAAGAGTAAATAGAAGATATTATGATAAGAGAAGGCACAAATAGCTAGAGGGACTAGGAAAGGCCCCTAAAGAAGGTAAGATTTGAGCTGTTTTAAAGAAAGCCAAAGAAATTAAAAGGATAAAATAAAAGAGAAGTATATTCCAAATATCAAGGACATCAGTGAAAAAGAATGGAATTGGGAGATGGAGTGTCATGTTTGAGGAAATGTAATTATGCCAGGAAGGGGCAGCTAGGTTGCCCAGTTGACAAAGCACTGGGCGTGGAGTAAGAAAGACCAGAGTTCAAATATGACCTCAGACACTTATGAGGTATGTAAATCTTGGGCAAGTCACTTAAAACTGGAGAAGGAAATGACAAACCACCCCAGTATCTTTGCCAAGAAAACCCCATGGCCAGTATTGGCATGGTACAGTCCATGGGGTCATGAACAGTTGAACACAACTATATGACTGAACAACAAATTAGGACAACATAGCTGGATCACCGAATGCTTGAATGGAAATAAGTCTAAGAAAACTAGAAGCTAAGAAAAGGCTGGGTCATGAAGAGCTTTAAATACCAGAGGCTTTTATAATTGATCTTAGAGGTAGTATAGAGCCACCGAAGCTTATTGAGCAGGAGACTGACTTGGTCATACCTATACTTTAAGGGAAAAAATCATGTAGAGGCTGGTCTGCTGTGGGATGAGATTCAATGCAGGCAACCCAATTAGAAGGCTATTATACCAAGAGCTGTTCATCACAAGAATGCCATAGTTTGCCTAGGTTTTAGCCAAGCATTTGAAAAAATCTCCCAGGAAATTCTTGTGGAAAAGATGAAAATTGTAGGCTAAACAATAATACAGTTAGACAGACTAAGAATTAATTGAATGGACAGATGCAAAGAGCAGCTGATAATAATTTGATATCAGCTTGGAAGGAGATCTGTATTGGAATGCCTGAGGGATATCTTCTATTAAACATTTTTATCAATGACTAGAATCAAAGCATAGATTGCATGCTTATCAAATTTGCAGGTGACCTGAAGCTGAAAGGGATTGCTAACATACTGGAATGACTGAATAAGTATTAAAAAGGCCTTAATAAGCTATAACCTTGGACTGAATCTAATAGTATAAAATCTTAATGGAAGGGATCATCATAACTATCTTTGTATTCCCACAATACTTTGCTTAGTTGGAACTTAATTGCTGAACAGAACACAGATTAATAAAGTCTTAATAAATTCAAAATATTAATTTCATACAAAATGTGGGAAGGATAGCTAGATGTCTGTTCATCTAAAAAAAGATATAGGGATTTTAGAGGGCTACAAGCTTCGTATGAAGTGACAGTATATGATATGGCAGGCAAGAAAGCTAATATGACCTTAGGCAGCACTGAGAGGCATAGGCTCAGAAATGGGGAAGGGATGATATCACTCTACTTTACCCTGGTCAAGTCAGAGCTAAAATATTGTATCTAGTTCTAGAAAATACATTTTAAGAAAGACATTCATCAGCCAGATGAAGTAAAAAAAGTATGGCAACCAGAATAATGAAAGGCCTCAAAATCATGTTGTATAAGAATCAATTTAAAAAAACTGGGTATGTTTACTATGAAGAAAATACTTTTTTTTTTTTTTGCTTTTTTTTGGAGGGCAATTGGGGTTAAGTAACTTGCCCAAGGTCACACGGCTAGGTTTTTGTTTGTGTGTGCGTTAAGTGTCTGAGGCTGGATCTGAACTCAGGTCCTTCTGACTCCAGGGCCAACGCTCTACTCACTGCGCCACCTAGCCACCCCCTGAAAATACTTTTTTTAAAAAACCTCTGGGGGCAAGGGGGAGGCAGGGAGGTTCTATTTTCAAATAATTGAAAGATTATTACATGGGAAAAAAAAGAATAGACTTGTGATTTTATAAGAAATGGGTAGAAGTTGCAAAGAGGGAAATTTAGGAATGAGGTAAGAAATTTCCCAAAAATTAGAGCTATCTCATATAGAATAGGCTGTGTAGTAAGTTTACTCTCAGTGGAGGTCTTTAAGCCATGAAGAAAAGCCAACTTGTTGGGTACATCATAGAAATGATTTTTGTTCAGGCATGGGTTGGACTAGGTGGCCTCTGAGGTCCCCTTTTAGCTCTGAAATTCTATAATTCTGTGAGATATAAACATCTATACAAATATAACATTTATCATTATCATCATAATGTCAAAAGGGGAAGAAAATAAACACCCTTCAAGTACACAACACTCCCCTAGACAAAATTAGTACTGGAGAAGGAACAAAATGTATCTAGTGCATATCAAGATATTCAATTTCATATCAGTGCTTTTCCAATACACCTAGAAAGAAGGAAAATCTCCAAAGAAAGATGATATGCTTCAGGAATGCTAATACTCTGAACTGTGTAGTACTAAAAACTTTTAAACCTTTTTTAAAAAAATATTATTTTCAGGTTCAAGGTCATTTCTGTTTCTAAAATTAATTTCTTCACCTCCTATTGCAGTCAGTTGACCTACAAACATTATAATATTTAAATTTATGTCCAAACTATTTTATTTCCACTAATAACTTACCTTCTCAGAGGAGGACTTGAATATAATTTTCTTTAAATACTTAAAAGTAAAATAAATGAGCCTAATCTTTCATATTACTTCTATTCTTCCCAGACTTAGGTGTTTCCATCCTAGCAATAGATTGCCAATTATATTTGTGCTAGATACGAGCATAGAAAGTTTATTTTATACTCATTTGGCTATAAGTAGTTTTACTATTTTCAAAAAACTTAAAAAAGAAAACATGATGGTAACATAATTTTGCTCAAAACAAGGTCATTTGAAAAGGACAATAACTGAGGCTGGCAGGCTTGAATTATACCTATCAGTTTTGTTTTGGTTTACAGAATTACCATGTGACATTAAAGTTCATGTGGACATCATGCCATCTGCTCTGCTTGCCAATTCAACTGTAGTGAGCCAGCAATACACAAACTTAGAAGAACCTTTCCTCTAGTATTGTCAAATTAAGCTTGATATTCCACAGCCTCTTCAGAACAATGCTGAAAAACAAGCTAGAACAAAACAATCTGCACAAGTCAAGTAGCAAATCTAGGAAAATTTGGGGTAACAACATAAATTTTGAGATGTTATCCATAATTCAAATTTTATTTTCTTCAACAAATGAATATTCTGAAATTTATTCTTGGTTTATAACAGTCATTTGAAATTTTGGAAGGAAAAAGGAAAAAAAATCTTGTTTACTGAGTATTTTGTCCTCTCGTTTGAGCTCCAGTCCAAATTATCAACTGACAAGCAAAAACATTTTCACATGAATGAATGAAGCATTTATTAAATGCTTACTAAAAGCACTGGGGATAGTAATAGAAAGTAAGGTAGCCCTAGCTCTCAAGAAGCTCATATTCCAAAGGAGGAGACAACACATATATAAGATTTCAACTGCAAGTCCAAAAGAAAAGTCCCACAGTCCTTGGAGTGTAAGCAAAGCAAGAAATCCTTCTTTTTAATGTCACTTCCACTGATAGAATCTTATCAGTTTCTGATACTGAACCATCTGCTAGCGCCAAAGACAGGGGACTAGAACTTTATTTTCTGGGTCTTCATGGCTATAGCATGTGCAGGAATAGGTCCAAGGTTGCATCCCATAGGGGTCATTTTCTACAATGATGGCCGAGGACAGTGTGTGAGAAGCATTATTGTTCCTAAAGTTTTTTATAGTCCTGGCTGTGTCTATCAGACTAAAGGGAAACAGTGGTCAAGGTGGTGGTTTGACTTGCCTAGCCCATGCTGCCTACCATCTCTCCATAAGGGTGCCTTGTTGCTGAAGCTTAGTTGGCCTGTCCTCTGCCTTATATGGGGATACCTCACTTCTTCTCACAGAAGTGCCTCCCCAGCTGAGCTAGAAGCAGGACCAATATGGTGGGGGGGATCTTGTGTTTATCTGCAGTTGGCTGGCAGTAGTTGGTCAGAAAATCTTGCTGTGGTGAGGAAGGTGGTCCTCTTTTTCACCAAAATTTCTCCCTTCAATGATTGGCTTTGGAAACTGAGGTGAAAGCAAGTCTGGTGGTTTGGAAGACACTGCTTTATGCAAGACTCTTAGGTTCGAGGTCTTGGACTTTTTCCATCTGGGTCTGAAGGGGGACAGTGGTCAAGAGGGTAGTATGCTTTGACTTGTTCAGGGTGCTCTTCTGCTTTATACCCACACTGTCTTCTCTGCCCTGTTCATGGAATTTAGATAATATGATATGGTGGAAAGAGCATGAGCTAGATCTAGCTTCAGATCTGTCACTGATATCTTAGGACAGACAAGTCACTTCACCTCTTTGTATTTTAGATTTTTCCTCTATAAAATCAGAGAAGTGACCTAGGAAAATTCTCAAGTTCCTCTAAAGCTCATCTCTTCTACATTCTATTTTTGTCTTGTTTGCATTTTCCCAGTCTACTCCTTGACCTTGGATTTTGTCATTTTGGACCTAAGCTTCTGCCTTCTGCTGTTTTCACAGCTCAGTCTGAAGGTCTGTAAGTTTTCAGTGCTTCCAAAGTAGAGTGATCTGGGAGCTCTGGTCCTTACACAGGTAGGGCCCCTGCGCCTTTGCAAACATTCCACTTCTTTCCACCCTTAAAACTGTAACTGAGAAATGGATAATGAGCAACAGAACTGCCAGATAGCACCTGTTCCTTCTCCCAGTGCTACTACAGATGTCCCCTAAGATCTTTCTGACCTAGTGTTCCGTCCCCTTACTGCTCATGGGCACTGAGCTACTCTCTCTACAGCTGGTGCTGCTGCCACCACTAATGCCACTTCTGTTACATGGCACTCCTGGCCAGCCTCCACCCCAATGTCTGCAGACCTCTCTTTCTGTCTTCCTAAGCTGTTTTCCAATGGACTGGAAAAAATGATTCACTGTGACTTTCGCTTGGCTTTCCCACTCAGAATTTCATTTAGTACATTATTTTAAGTTATTGTGGAGAGGGTCTGTTGGGAGAACTCAGCAAAATTCTGGCTTCAGTCCACTATCTAGACCCCACCCCAAGAATTTTATTGATCTTTTTATAACTAAATTCATTATCTTTCCCACTCCAACTTCTCTATCAATAATACCACCTTATCATCAAGGTCTAAATCTTGAAAGAAATGTTCAACTCTATCATCTTCATTGTCCCACATAAGCAAACATGCCCCATTTTTATCCTTCAAAAGTGACTCTTTCACCTTTTCATCTCTATTCTGTTTGCTACCACCTAAACCAGACTGTGAGCTAAATTAAAGCCACTGACCTTCTCTGATTTCATTCCCTTTATCTTTCCAATCCTTCCTAAAAGCTTTTGCTAGATTAATCTTTTTAGCCTCTCTCTCTCTCTCTCTCTCTCTCTCTCTCTCTCTCTCTCTCTCTCTCTCTCATCCCCCAGATTATCTATTTTGCTATCTCCCTGGTAAGACTGTAAACTCCTCAAGGCCAAGGACTATTTCATTGATGTCTTTGTATCCACTGCACCTGACACATATTATGTGTTTAATAAATGCATATTAATTGATAAGGTCACTCCTCTGTTCCAGAACTTCACTATTTCCTGCCATATCAGCCCTCTACTGGTACTACTTTACATAATCAGTCTTATTTCTCACACTCAATTTGCACCTGTCATTATTGTAGTTTCCTCAATAACACACGATTACACCATGTTCATCATCACTTCCATAACTACATTAAGGATACTATCTTTTTCTGAAATGCTTCCTCTTCTTCCTTTATCCTAACTTTTCCACTTGGTAGGACCTTTCACAATTTATGCCCTATTATCATAGCCTTTGGGAACCCATCTATAATGAGACATCAGTTTTCATTTGATATCTATAAGGTTTTATATAAATGGGTGATAGCCCCAATACAAAATTTAAACACGAACACCTGACCAAGGAAAGACACTATACCTAAAGCTCCTAAATTGTTCATTTATTACTGTGGTCACCGTACCTGTTTTCCTATCTACAAAATGAGATTATCTGTCCAACCTACTACATATATATGTATATGTATATTTAAGTATGTGTGGTGTGTATGTAAATTCACTTACTGACAATATAATGGAGTCAGTTATCAGGCTACAGAGAATACTGAATTCCATGCCATAGATTGTATTACTACTAATCTTAGCCATTTGTCTTAAAATACAGACTATTGTTCACAAATTGGATCAGCAGCTACCAAAAAAGGTCACTAAGCTTATATCCCATCTTACTAATGGAGAATTGATAGCATCATTTTTGTATAAAGAGGAAAATATTATTAAGGACATAAGATATACAAAATACTATACAAATGCAAATTTAAAGTAGTAATCACTATTCTCTCTAAATAGCTCCTAGAACCATGGTTTAATTTACATTTTTTTTAAAATCTTCAGGTTCTAAAAGTAGCACTGAAGCAAGGTACATGATGACTGTAAATAAATAATTAAATTGTCTCCATATATCTACATTAAAGGACTACAAATTTCTAGAAACATCCGATTCCATGTAGTTCAACACAAAATCTTGTCCATGTTACAAAATACAAATGTTTTTAATCGTGACTGTCACACCATACAAAAATACATCCATACAATTCATAAGAAAATTGATAACTACCTTCTGAATTTTATAAAACTAAAGATGATTTAAGCCGAGATCAAAATATATGAAGAGGTGCCTTAAAATAAGGCACAAACCTTACATTGAAACAATTAACAGAGGGTAGATTGAAAAATATCTTTCTGAAAGTGACAGGAATACACTTTTTGCCTAAAAAACTAAACTAAACTAAGTTAAATTAGAACAGACTTTATAAAATATAGTCAATTCTGTGGGCTCATGTAGAACAAAAGTTAAAACAAAACATTCCCCAGATAGCAAATGCTTTGATTTCAAAATACAGTTTAATAAAAATATCATTAGTTGGTAGTGCTGATCATTTACTATTAATCTGGAATACTACACAAGGCAACATGCAAAGGGAAGCAGAAAAGTTTAATGCACAAAGAAAATCAGAGTTCATTGTCATCAAAATTATAAACTAGCTTTAAAAAGTCACTTAACAATAAACAAGTCAATCAACAAGTATTTATCTGTCTTTCATTTTAAACCAAGATTGTGTAATCTTCATGGAATAGGAGTCAAGATAGTTTTGTGCTCTTTTCCTGTCAGGGAGTCTAATAAGTGAAAATGACCAGCAACTCTTATGCTAATTAGATTTCTAAAAATCTTCATTCACTGAAACAAAACAAAAATCTTAATGCACCATATTGTTTAGTTTATTAATCAAATGCTTAAGTCTCAATGTTAATAGTCACATTAAGACTTTGCCATACTTTTTCTTAGAAAAATACATCTTAATTGGGTTTTGGTTGCCAAACAATTAGGCTAAGATAAAGCAATCTACATTGAGAAAAAAAGTTTTCATTTTAAATGAAACAGTCTAGAAAGATAAGAAAATGGAAACCAAAACAAAAGCATCTCCGCCAGAGCTAAACCCCAACTCAGCAACAGAATGTATGCACTATTCAAAGTGACAGGAAGTATTGCCAGCACTTTCACAGCCAGATGGGTTGGCATCATTGTCGACCACCATAGCACCTATCAAAGACCAAACCACGACCCACCACCAGACCTTAAAAGTTGAGAAGAAATATTAATCATCATCATCATTTTATTTCTAAAGGTGTGAAGGGTGAATCCTCTCTCAACTCCAGAGGCAGGTGTCAAAATACAAACTCAACCATTTCACAGCCAGCTAAGACTGAAAAGTTGGAGCGAGTGTGTGTTGTGACCACTTGGTGCCCTTGCTTCTGTGTCTACTCTCAAAGAGAAGTTATCAGAGGGCAAAGGCTGTTTCTAGTCCTGGGAGTTACCTATGAGATCCAACAGCCTAAACCCAACGCAGGAACCTTTCCGAACAAGTTTTAAAACGCGATGTAGCCGATCCAATTCAATTACATTCAATAAATATTTATTAAGCCCTAAGCTCTGTGTTGTCAATGACAGTCATAAATAAAACAAAGCTGTTCAGTTCTTCGCCTTCCAAGCCCCAATTCACTTTGTCCCTCCCAGAGAACTGTGGAGGGAATCTGGGGGAAGGTCTGCACCCCATATTCCTCTTTATGCCCCCCCCCACCTGGGAGCTTTTTCCAAGACCTACTTTCAGCACCCGGAAACTCCGGACAGTTTTCCACCCCGCCAAAGGGTGAGCAAGGTGGCCCTTTGGGAAAGTCCTGCGGCGCGCGGAGCAGGTGAGCCCAGAAGCCCCTTCCCCAGTCCAGCAGCGTGCGCGCCCCCGGGGTCTCCCCCGCCCCCTCCCCGTCTCCTAGCAACGCGCCCGCGCGACCCCCCTTTCCCCTCACCTAGTAGCGCTCGGAGGTGCTTCAGGCGGGTCAGCACGTCCTTCTTCGGGTCCAGCACTTTCTGGGTCGATTTCTTGACATCCCCGTGGCTCCTCCGGGAGAACATCCCGCTGCGGGCGCCCGAGCACCGAGCCTCGGGGGAAGGTAGCCGCCGCCGCTGCGCTGGTTTACTGCATACAGTCAGTGCCGTGCCGAGGTGGGCACACACGCACACTCACTCTCACACACACACACACTCTTACCCACGCGCGCGCTTCCCCCACCCGCCACGACCACTCATCCACTGCCCCCAAAACCACCACAGCAGCCGCCTGCCCGCGGCTCCCTCCTCTGGGGCTCCAGGAAGGAGGGGAGGGGCCCGGCATGGGGAAAAAGGGGAGGAGGGAAGGAAGGAGGTGTCAACACGGAACTGACCAGCCCTACACCACGTGAGAAGGCGACCAGCGGGTGGGAGGGGTGGCACTTCCCCCCACCCCATCCATAAACTCACGCTCTCAGCCAGTCCAGGCTCTCCTTGGCTGTGACTCCGCCCCGCCTCCGCCCCACCAAAGTCCCAACGCGCAAGCGCAGAAATCCTACGGGCGGCATATCTTTCCTTCTTCCCCCTCCCACCTTCAAACCCCCCCCCAAAAAAAAGCTGGGAAGCGCGCGACAAAGACTAGCTACCCCACCTCCCTCCAAACCGCTCCGGAACTACAAATCCCGGCGTGCAAAGTGCCAAGTGTCACTAGGCATGGGGCTGAGGGAGAGGTCTGTGCGAGACAGTCTCATCGCCCCTCCCTTGCCTGTCTTCTTAGCACGTGCCGCACGCCCTCCTGGGAAATGTAGTCCTTCATTGAACCGAGCCCTGGGACTGTCTTCCAAAGTAAGGCCAGCTTCCCGAAGCGGGTATAAGGAAAGCCGTTGTTCCTCCTCTTCGCCCCGCTGCACTATGGGACTTGTAGTGGCTTTCCACTCCAGACACTCACAGTTTGCTGGGTTAGTAGGACACAATCATGTCATCTCAGTGCTAGAAGCCTACAAGTTGTCTTTGTAGGAGTAATTAGAGTCTCTGTAAACGTTTGGGTCACTGGCAATTTTAATCCTTTATATTCACAGGAAATTGTGCTCCCCATATTTATTCAATGCAGAAGAATTTTTGGCATTTCAAATTGAAATTGGCATTCTTGGGTCCTCCAGCTCTGAAGGATACTGCCTCAGTCAGCTGACTGGGTGTGACAGCTCATGTAGATATTGCAGTTGGCTGTAAATTAGGATTATTAGATTCTCATGTTAATTTGTGAAGCCCTCTGGGTCGTTGGGCAGTGGAGCAATGGAAGGAAGCTTGATAACAGAAGAAAGTTCATGGGCTTTTAAGTCAGAGGGTACAAATACTATCTCTGATGTGACCTTGGTCAAGTCACTTCACTCAGTTTACTTACTGTAGGGACTGTGGAGTCTCTTTTATCACCAGGTCTATGATTCTATGACCTATTCCTCTTAACTTTTCCAATTTTAAAATGAGGAATTAAATTTGATTACCACCAAGTTTTCAGGAGTGCTTTAAGGATTAATGAAGATCATCGTTATTATTTGGAGAAAATGCATGCTTTTTTCTTCTTTTTTTGTGCAAGGTCATGTAATATTCCAGTAGCAGAACCAGAAATAGAACCTGTGAGATCTGACTCACACTGCACTAAGCTTTTTGAGGTCATCAGCTTCTTCCTTGAGGGTAGAACTTTGAGATGCAGTATGGGGTCTTTTTCAAACACAGAAAAATTTCACTAGAATTGTGTTTCCTGATTCATCAACTCCGGAAGAAATTTCTATGTCTTCCAATAATACATAATTGGCTTTAATTTACAGTAACAGCAGCCAAATATTAGAAACAAAAGTTGTTGGCGATCCTAGGCATTTCAGGTATGGGGGGAAAAAGTCATACTTTGTTAAAGCAAGTGTTCATCTTTATCTAATCTGAGGAAACAGTATCAATACCTGAAAACAAGAGATAAATGTGAAAAACTCTTTTAAGTCCATTACTTCTTTTCCTGAACTCAAGTGTAATATTGCCAAGAAGTATAAAAAACAGGAAAGCTTGAGATTGAGGGTTCATATGCTATACTGGAAACTACACTGAACTTGGGCTTACATACTTAATAAGCATGTGACCATGAACAAGGCACATCACCTCTCTGCTCAGTTTTTTGTCTGCAAAATGAAAATAATATTTATGCTACCTGCTTCACAGGGTTATTGTGAGGAGTGCACTTTGTCAACCTTAAAGCACTACAGATAAAGCTGTAATTATTTTACTTCCACATCCTCTAATTTAGAGGTACAGAAATAGCTAAAATGAGGGTCCTCAAAGGCTTATCTCTGAGCCGTATCTAGTTTCTATCAGTCACTACTCTACCTTACTCCCCAATATTGACTTGTACTTTCAACATCCTCAACCACCCATTTGCACCCCCTCACTGCCCCAGTTAGTCAGTGATCTACAATGTCAGCACCACACCCTCATCCTCACCCTAGTTCCAGCAGCAATGATGATAAGAACTGAAGGAAATAAAAAACTGCTCCCAATTAGAAAAAAGAATTAAAGATCTCTAGTTTTGAAGAATCAGAACAGGAAAGAAATCACTAATTGGATAATTATAATAGTAGCTAACATGTATATAATGCTCATATGTGCCAGGCACTATGCTTTACAATTATCTCATTTGATCTTCACAACCCTGGAAAGTAGATCAGGAAACTGAGGTAAATATTGGTTAAGTGAGTTGCCCAGGGTCACACAGCTAGTAGGTATCTGAAACTAGATTTGAACTGAGATCTCCCTGACTCCAGGACTAGGGCACTATTCCCTCATAATCCAAATTTACTTGGGTTTAGGCCTCTGTCATTTGTGGGAAAGCCCTTTACCGTTAGAAACAGACCTTATCTTCTGCTAATTTATGAATCAATAAATAAAGCATTTATTAAGTACTTAGCATGTTCTAGGCACTAAGACAGTCACTGTTCTCAAGGAACTAACATTCAGATAGGAGAGACAATATATATGTATGGAAGGTGTCAGCTGCAAGGCCAATGCAAAGGTCCCATGGTCATGACTCTAAAGCTATTTCTACTGATAAATTCATATCCATTTCTAATATGAAATCATTTGACAAGGCCATGGACTTTGGTGCCAAGAACTTTCTTTTTTTGAGACTTTAATAGATATGGCCTTAGGAACTGCAGGAGTGGCTCTCAGGTTGCTTCTCTGCAGGGGTTGTTTCCCAGGATAATAGCTTTGGACACTACCAGAAGTGTTGCTGTTCCTAAGGTTTTTGGTCCATGGTCTTGGGATGTCTTCATTTGAGGTCTGAGGGGAGATTTGGTCAGAGTTGTAGTGGTGGTAGTTTGACTTGCCTGGCATATACTGCCTCTGGCCTCTTCCCCAGGGTGCCCTGCTGCTTCAGCTCAGCTGGCTTGCCTGCTTTCTATGTGGCATGTGTTTGACAGTTAGTAAGGATCCATTTTCCACAGGAGTCACAGGTTGTGGGAGCTGTGTGGGAAGAAGAACCAGGGATCTGGGGGCTGCTGTCATACCCAAGGTTCCTGTGATGTTTATTTATATCATAATATATTTATATTATGTAAATTATGTTATAACTTTATCATGTAGAAGTAGAGACAAAACATAAACAAGAGATAAATAACAATAAGCCCCCCCCCCCCAAAAAAAAAAAAAAACAAAGCTGAACACAAGAAAACCTGGGCTCCAATCACAACTGTCCTACTTATGACTTCTGTGACCTTGAACATGTCAGTCAACGTCTAGGCTTCATTTTCCTCATCTATAATAATTAATGGGTGAAATTAGAAGATATCTATGCTCTCTCTCAGTTCTTTCATTTTACAGATAAAGAAATAGGCCCAGTGAAGTTATGACTTACACAAGGTGTAATGGGAATGGGAATTTGAAGATCTTCCCTGCCCTTTAATAGACCTAAGGGAATTTGAAGACCTTCCCTGCTTTGAAAGTAAATTCTATCCCTAATAGGCTGAATGTGGTCACATGGAGCCTGTGGTGAGAGGAGTTTGCTAAAGGATGAAGCCGAGCCCACAGGAAGCTGGGAGTCAGAGCTAGTTAGGCTGGGAAAGAGAGAGGATGCTCAAGCAAGGAGTGCTTCAGTAAGCCTAGTGAGTAAAAGTTGGTTTTTTGCCACCTGTTGTGACAGGCTTATATTGGTTTATGGGAAGGCTAAAGGATGGCATGACTCTCTGCTACATTGTGATGCATTAACTTCTATGTTGCCATGATGGATTTGGTTTCCTGGTGTTGGGATTTAGTTTTCTGGTGTTTTGCTTCTGTGTTCTATATGGAGAGCCTGTTATATTCTGCAATTGAGCACCATGCAAGAGTATTTATAGTCACAGTTGGTATATTTATCATGAACATGGGTAGTGTGAATATTGCACTGGCACTACACAAGGTCATAAGTGAACCATTTTGGTCTCTTCAATTTTCTTTAAAAATTCCATTCTGACACTAGCTTTTTGACTATGGGCAAATAATTTTGAATTCTTCTGTCCTAATTGATGACTTTCTTATGTGGCCCAGTGTATCTATGCTAGCTCTAGAGATACTTCACTTTATTGCTCGAAGATCTTGCCAGATGCCTTGTACAGACCCTCCATATCTTGTACACACACGCCCCAACCCCATTTCTAGTTCAAAAACCATAATCTTTGTGGCTCCACTCATTTTTTCCTATAATTTTACAAATCAAGACATCTTTCTCCATCACTTTCTTATGAATGTGGTTTCCTCCTATTAGAATATAAGCTTCTTAAAGGCAAGAACTATTTCCACTTTGGGGGGGGGAGGGGGAGGCAATTGAGGGTTAAGTGACTTGCCCAGTCACTCGGCTAGTTTTTGTGTTAAGTATCTGAGGCTGGATTTGAACTCAGGTCCTCCTGACTCCACAGCCAGTGCTCTATTCACTGCGCCACCTTGCCGCCCCCTATCTCCACTTTTGTATTTGTGCTCCCAGCACCTAGCACAGTGCTTAATATATGCTTTTTTTCATTTGTTCAATCATGCATTCATTCATCAATCTGAGTCTCTGTTATCTCATTTATAAAATGAAAGGGATTGGACATCTGTAAGATGTCTTCCTATAATTCTAAATGATAATTGCTCTTCCCCTTTGATATGAAAATAAAATAAGGATGGATTGAACTGAGACTGTTTAACTTGAAGCAGAGAAAACTCATTGAAGACATGACTGTTTTCTACCAAGTATTTGAAGTGTTATCTTATGGAGGAAAAAATCTCTCTGGCCCTAAAAGGCAGAACCAGAAACAAGAGGTGAAAGTTGCAAAGAGACAAATTTAGGTTTGATGTCATGAAAAACGTAGCAGTCCAAGAACTTTAGAAAAGTAGAGTTGGGCTGTCTCTGGGGACACTGAATTTCCCCTCATTGGAGATTTTTGAGAAAAAGATGGATGACTACTTGTCAATAATATTGGAGTGACAATTCTTTTAATTGTATTGCCTGGACTAAATGTCCATGAAAGTCCTTTCCAACTCTGAAATTCTGTGAAGTAGTTACTTTGTTGTGTCTTCTCCATTCCTTCTCTCTGTAACTCTTCCATGTTCTAGGTATTTATCCCCTCCTACTTTCCATTTTTCATTGCTGACCTTCTACCCACTTTCACCAAATAAATAAAGAGGCTGAAAACCATGTGAGAATGGTAGGAGATGAAAGAAAGTAAATAGAAGTGTTCCTTATGTTTTTGGTTGGGCATCCAGAGAGGAAGGCAAAAGATATCCAGCAACTTTCAGTAGATTATCATGTGCTGGGGGCGGCTAGGTGGCACAGTGAATAGAGCACCAACCCTGGAGTCAAGAGGACCTAAGTTCAAATCCAGGGTCACACACTTAACACTACTAGCCATGTGACCTTGGGCAAGTCACTTAACCCCAGTTGCCCTGCCTTCCCCTCTCCCAAGAGCAAAAAAATAAAAATTTTAAAAAGATTATCATGTGCCGAATATAGTTGTCTGCCAATTGCTCTGGCTGCTCTTGACCTTGTCAGTATGTTAGACCAGGTAGCCCAGGGTGAGTGGTATAGAGTTAGGGCATTTACCAATGCTTTTCCCTTCCCCTTGTGAATGAGACTAATCAGGATAAATTTACTTCTCCCTGGGAAGGAATTCAGTATACCTTCACTGTTCTTCCTTAGAGTTATTTAAATTTTTCCTATTGCCACACTTTGCTGGGCAAAGATCTGAAAGGGGTCCCACTTTCTTACAACATCAATGTCTACCACCATATTGATGATGTTATGTTGAATGGGTCAGATGAAAACACACTTCCGGAGACCCGAGATTGGATATTGGTTCATATGAGTGGCAAGTTGTAAGAGCTAGTCAAGTATACCACCACAGCAGACACCATCAAAGTTCTTATAGAATATACCTTTTGGGCCCCTCTATATCGTGCCTCTGATCAGGGCATCCATTTTTAAGACTAATCTAGTGGTAGAAAATCCCCTGGAAAATTTTGGGACCTTGACATTAAGAATGGGATATTGCAGGAGCAGCATCTGTCTTATGTAGGCTGGGCTACTTTCTTTCAGAGAGGGTGAAGAGGCTAGTTTTTGGATTATGTTTCCTTTAGCTCATCTTTCCCCACCCCGCCATCCCCAAGCCTACCATTTTTGTAAACTTGCCAATTACTGTCAAGGTCACCACCATCCTTCAAGGTACTCAGGTTTACAATTTTGGCTTTACCCACAACTCCTCACTTTCCTTCACTCCACATATCCAATCAGTTGCTAAATCTTCTCATTTCTACCTCCCTAACCTCTCTCACATCCATCCCCTTATCTCTACTTACAGAATCACCACCTCAGTCCATTTCATCATCACCTTTTTCCTAAACTATTGTAGTTATGTATTAATTGATCATCCTGCCTTATCTTTCCCCTTCAATACATCCTCCACAAGCTACCAAAGTGATTTTCCCTAAGTATAGTTATATCATGCAGCTTCCCTATCCAGTAAACCCCAGTGGCTCCCAGCTGTCTGTAAAATCAAATATTGTTTCATCATTACCTCAGCCTTTTTCCATAATAGCTAATAGTAATAGTAAAAGCTAGCCTTCATATAGTACTTTAAGGTTTACAAAGCACTTGAAAAACATCTTGTTTTATCCTTACAACAACTCTGAGATATAAGTATTCTTATTATACCCATTTTATAGAAACTGAGGCAGAAAGAAATTAAGTAACTTGTAGGGACTGGGGGAACTCCAGAGAAGGAAATTTCAAATTAGTATAAAGAAGATATTCCAACAAGAGCTGCCCAAAAGTAGAATGGATGACATCTATAGGTATTGAAATAACTAAAGAATTCTTATACTTTTATTTTCCCAATCTTTCCACTTAGCTGAAAATGTCAGGGGTTTGGTTTTTTTAAGATTAACAAAATATCTAGAAGCAACATGCTAATTCAAGTTCTCATGGATTTTCAGTGTCAACTTTGATACTTGGAAATTTGATTTTTAGTCACCATATTTTCTTTTCAAATGATTTCCTTGTGTCTCTTCTGACTAGGGTGTTTATTAAGATAGATGATACAGAGAGGTTACAGGTTGAGTGGCTCAATCACTAGGTAACTTATTGAAAGGACAGGAGGCTTCAACTTCTGGAAACTTCCTGTAAGAATGGTGGACTCAACTTCCTCTGTAACCTTTTCTTTGTCATTTGGATTGTCTTCACTGGCTCCTGGAGTTCTTTTCAATCCCGCTCTGAAGAGGAGATGCCACCAACCGAGGTTGACTGCTTGGTGGCAAGAAAGCTAAGAAAGGAAGCCAGAATCCATTTGGAGCTATGAATATTACCCAGTCTCCATCTGCTGCACAAATTGGAATTTCAGTGGAATTACTGGATAATATGGCCTACCAGACTCCTGTCAGCAATGCTGCTGTATCATCACTTTATTCATTCACTCCATTCATTCAGAAGGTGTTGGGTAGTTTCTATAGTTTTGTTTCACCATTTGCTGTGTTGTAGGTCCAGATGACAATAAATCCAATCCGAAATATTTGTTCTGACAGTTGTGGTTCTGAAATGGCATGAATCCTTTCAAAAGTGACTAACCCAGAAGCCTCTGTTTTAGAAAATAACATATAAGAAAATCAATGACATAATCATTTGTGGTATTTTTTCTTTATAAATTAAAAACCCCAAAAGAATAAAAATGTTTAATCTGATTTGGTGAAATATGTACTAATTAAAAATAGAGTTTAACAATTAATGTGATTTTTATCCCTCTCCAAGTAATATAAAACTTAACTAAAAATAGCATCACATTTATAAACTCTTTTCAGTTTATTTTAATAGTATTGTACCAGAGCAGATAAACTACACCAATCACATGAAATTTCTTTATTATATTTCTCTCCTTTCAAAAATACTTCATGAATATATAAATTTTCACATATTAGAAAATAACATACAAAATTAGCTTTTTCTTAGGATTAAAAAAGTCTTGAGTTATCAAAGGTGACTACATTTTCTATAGCCTGAAAGCTCACACTTTTTTCCTGAAAGGTTAGTAAAGTTGGAATGTCTATTAATAGGGAAAAAAAAATTTGAATGAGTACCGATGATGTACTAAGTATATAGAATATTTAATTCATTACCTGTTTGTGTTTAGAGTAAGTTTATTTTTGGAGGGGGAAGAATGAGAAGAATAAAAAATGCTTTTCTACTTTGAAAAATATGATTTAAAAAAAAACTTCAGGCAAAAATAAGTATCTTGTATAAAAAGGAAAAGATATTATGCAATCCCTGGGATCCTTAGTTGCATGTTTCTTACAGAGCCAACCCATTGTTTAATCTGTATAAAACAGATTATGTTTATTCAGGTCACAAAGGTACTCTCTGAAAAGTTTCTTAAATTCAGAATTATTTCTTTGATCAGCGTTAGTTTTAAGAACTTGGTCATTATACTATCATTCTTTAAGTTGCTATAAGTGAAATTTTACACTTACCTAATATCTAAGGAAAGAGAAAAGGTGATTTTTCTAAGCAAGATGTGGCTACAATTCAAAAGATTGAAACATGCCTAATTTGGTAACCAACAAGTAGAGAATACTGATTACAATTTACCAAATAGCATACAAGTGAGAATCACAGGGTCATAGAATCTAAGAGTTAGAAAGGATTTTGTAGGCTATCTAGCAGTCTAACTAGTAATTTAACCCATACCTAACTCCAAATCTACTCTACAGCTGTTCAGATACCTCAGCTCAGTGACTGTCTCATCAATTTTATTCCAACTTCATCTCTCACATCTGTACCTTTCTCTCTCCTCACAGTTACCAATCTAGTTCACTACCTCATCCTTTTTACCTGAATCATTGAAATAACATCTTTATTGGTCTTCCTTCTTCCAGTCCCCTCCCCATCCTCCACAAAGCTGACAAAATAATTTTCCCAGGACAGAGGTCTGATGATGTCATTCTCGTGTTCATAAATCTTCACTACTCAACCTAGCATTTAAGACCCTCTGGATTCTGTTTTGTTCTGTCTTCCTTGATGAACTGATTTCATACTACTTCGGCTCATAAATTGTACATTCCAGTCAGACCAGACTACTAGATATTCTTCATACTCAGCACAAATTCACACAGATTTTTTCCCCATGCCTGGAAGACACTCTTTGCTGATCTCTGCTTCTCAGAAATCTGTCTTCCTTCAAAGGTCACCTTCTCTGAACCTTCAGGTGGTTAGTACTTTCTTACTTGTCAATTTACCTTTTATTATATAAAGTGTGGGCAGCTAAGTGGTACAGCAGATAGAACACTGGACTTGGAATCAAGAAGACTCATCTTTTTGAGTTAAAATCCAGCCTCAGGCTGTGTCACTCTGGGCAAGTCACCCTGTTTGCCTCAGTTCCTCATCTGTAAAATGAGTTGGAGAAGGAAATGGCCAACCATTCCGGTATATTTGTCAAGAAAACCCCAAATGGAGTCATGAGGAGTCACATATAACTGAAAACTGACTGAACTACAACAAAACTTTGTGGGGAGTGGGGGTGAAGGAAGTCATCAGCAACTGGGGAGACTGGGCTTCATATAAAGAAGGCACTTTAGCTGAGCCTGAAGAAAACTATAGATTTCAAGAAACAGAGGTGACAAAAGGGTATGTGGTAGATACGGGGACTTCCTGCAAAGTAACAGGTGGGAGATGGAATGTCATCTGTAAAGTAATGGGAGTGTCGTGTAAGAAACAACAATTGAACTATAATTTATAAGTTATATAGTTAGACTTATATTTGTATATATTTTATTATGTCATAATTTCATTAATGTTTATATAAATATATTGTTGATATATAATATAATTTTACATAATTATAATGTTTATAAAAGGCACAAAATAATGAAGAGCAAAATGAGCAGAGCCAAGAGGATGTTGTATATAGTAACAGCAATATTGTTTTAAGAACAGCTTTGAGTGACTAAGTCATTTTGATGATAATAAAAATCCAAATTAATTACAAAGGGCATATGAAGGAAGAAGCTAACTGCATCCAGAGAAAGAACTGATAAATAAAAGTAGGTATAGAATGGCTGTACATATATATCTATATCTATATATGCATATTTGTATCTAATGGTAGCCATCTCTAGAGGAGTGGGGGAAGGGGAGGTAAGAAAAAAGGGGGGAGAAAATTACATTATAACTTTATTATAGCAAAATGTACATAATAGACTTATAGTTTCATGCACAAGTGTTATAGAAATTCTTGTTTTATAAAAATCTTGTTATAGAAATTTTTTATTTCTTAAGCTCAGAATAAAATAAATAAAAATTTGAAAAAATGAATGCTTATAAAAAATAATTGTTATGATTCCAGTTGCCTGGCTCACACTCAGTACTTATTAAGTGCTTATTGATTAATAATCAAAAAGTCACCAAAATACCAAATAAACAACAAAAGAATTGTACAAAAACATATACTCCAAATTCTTTTCAGTTTACTAAAAAGAAAAATGTGTATATATGAATATTAAAAAAATGACACTATATTTGCTTCAGTGACCCTTCTGACCTTTTTCATCTATGTACTTACCAAATTTTGTTTTCTATTGTTATTTTTATGTAGTCCTATCTTTATATATATTATGGTCCTAATTCTGTGTTTTTTCTCTACATTAATTTGAATGATTCTTTCATGTTTGTCATTTTACAAAATAATCATTTTTATATTGATTTTGGGATAATATTAATATGGTTTCTAGTTCATGACGCATGAGAGTCTGTTGAAGGAACAAGGGTTATTTATCCTAGATAAGCAAAGACCCAAGTTGGGGTGAGAGAGGGGAGTTATATTTTCCATTTTCAAATATCTGAAAGTCTATCATATGTAAGAGTTCTTTGACTTGTTCTCCTTGAGCCTGGAAGATGGACTAGGAGTAATTCATGGAAGTTGTAGAAAGGAAGATTGAAACTTGATGCAAGAAACAACTTCTTAATAATTTAAACTGTACAACTGTTAAAGGGGTAAGTGGGAGTGGGAGTGGATTTTTCCTCACTAAAGATTTTTGTAAAAAGGCTAAATGCATTTGACAAGTGCATCTTAAAGGGAAATTCCCGTTCAGTTTTGGATTGGAGATTCTGTGATCCTTTTAAACTGATTTTTGTTGTTCAAACATTTTCAGTCATGTCTGACTTGTCATGACCGCATCTGGGGTTTTCTTGGCAAAGATACTGGAGTGGTTTGTCATTTCCTTCTTCAGTTTATTTTACAGATGAGGAAACTAAGGTAAACAAGGTTAAGTGACTTGCCCAAGGTTGACATATCTAGTAAATGTCTGAGTATGGATTTGAACTCAGAAAGATGAATCTTCCTGACTCCAGGCCCAGCACTCTATCCAGCTGTCCCATTAAATTGATACTTCAGCATTTTAATAGGTATATGATCTCATCAATGTAGCTACTTCCTCCATCAAGACAGATTGTAATCTTTCTATGCCTTCTTATCCTATGTCATTCTTGCCCATATTTTCCCATACATTTTCCAAAGAGGATTCACTCAACTTTCTACTTCCCCGAATGCAAAACAGGAATAATAATAATAGCACCTACCTACAAAGTTGTTGAGAGGATCAAATGACCTATATATGTAAAACACTTAGCACAATACCTTGCACATAGTAGGTGATAAATAAATTGATGTTCCCTCCCCCCTGGGACCCTCCATGGCTCCCAGTCCTCTGGTATACCCATGTGCCCGTTGAGCTATCCACCTGAAATCCCTTACCTACTAACCATGATCGGCCCACCTCCTCTTGTCAAACATATGCTCGATGTCTGATGTGGCTGCTTGCGCATTTTGCCATTGAAAGTACACCAGTGTCTCCATAAGTCCATCGTGCATCCTTTTATTGCCTTATGTCACCAACAATTTTGATTCTTCTGCAGTCATGGTGTCCCATGGTTGAAAGTCATGTAAAATTATTGGTAAAATATGAATGTTAAAAACTTGGACTTCTGTACCATTGGATAACTTGGAATCAGTGAAAGTGCTGCACTCTTCAAAACACCATTCAGTTGTACCTCCTCTTTCAATTTTGGGCCTGTGTTGCCTCTCTAGTGCCTATCTAAGACATATATACCAATAAAGTAATTCATCAACCTTCCCTGTATCTCAACAATGTGTTTTTTTATCCACTTTGTTTTTCTAGGGTGAAAAATTCTAGTTTAGAATAACTAAATTTATTTAGTTATTCTCCTAATGTTAGACATATTGCCTGCTTTCAGCTCTGGTTTTGGGGTTTTTTTTTGGCGGGGGGCACAAGGAGGTTATAAGTAACGCCACTATACAATTTTCATACTAGATATATTTTTCCCTTTTAAAAATATCCTTCAGAAGTAGTTCAAGAAGGGGATCACACAACCAGAAGGCATAATCACTTATGTAATACTTATTTTATGCTGACAGATTAATTTACAAAAAGATTGAAACTAATTTAATTCTTTAACAGCAGTATTAAGAGTGTACCTATTTCCCCCAGCTCTACTCCACTGAGTGAGTTATTTTTGAAGATTCAATTAGCCACAACAAATATACTGACTATATATACTGACTGGCAAAACATTTTGTTGCCAGGCATGTCAGTGCAAAATAATGCCCTGATAGTAATTTGAAAGCAATGTTCTAGCAGTGCCGAAATTTTCATAGGCATCTCTGATTTCAAGAAAAGAAAGTGTACTTCTAAGGAATTTGACAAAAAGAATATTCTTTGTAATAACATGTGTTCAGATTTTTGGTACAGAAAATATGGTCACCATAGCTAAAAATAATGCCCAAAGGAAAAAAAAAACCTTAAGAGTTTCTCTAAATTTATTCAACCAGATGTTTATACAGCTGCACTCTTCAATCATGATATCTTCAGTTTTAAATATGTTTTTATTTTTCTTTGTCAACAGCATTCTATTCATGTCATTATTTAAACATATAAAACATTACTATCTCATGGTTGGTGAACCAGTGCAAACTCAATTTGTCTTCTATATCTAATCATTCTCAGACCACTAGACAAGACCATGTTTCATAGCCCCTCCAGATGTACACCTGGCCATCTTGTCAGCTACTCTGCGGATGCTGGGTTTCTCCCCACCTGGATGAGCATCTCTAACCCTGACCCCAGGAAAAAAATGCCTCCAGTCCCTAGGGGAATTAATGCACTCAGTTTTGGAACTTCCAACCTGGAGCCAAGCCATCTTGATTAACGAATGAGTCAGTACAACTAGTTTACTCTATTCTGGCCAGCCCCAGACTTCTAGACTAGGCCAAGCTTCTCATCCCCTCCAGTAGTCTATACCAGCCATTTTTGCCACCCATTTCCCTATTCCCCATCTTCAATTACTACCTCTTGCTCCAGACTCAATAATCAAACCATTGTTCCTGGAAAGGCATGTCAATTGACTGTTGATTTACCATCCTGGTGACTTCCAAGATACTCCTTTCTCTGGCCACCCTTCTTATATATGTGATGTGTTCCCCTATTGGTATGTAAACTTCTTGAGAATAGGAACTGTTTCACTTTTGTATTTGTATTTATATCCCCAGTGTTTAGTCAATAGTCAATAAACATTTATTAAGTACCTACTATATGTCAGGCACTGTGCTAAATGCTGAGGATACAGATATGAAAAAGAAAAGCAGTACCTGCCCTTAACTTAAACTTAAAGTATAATGGCGGATGAAGACACACAAAAAGAGGCTGAAAAGAGAGGAGGAAGGGGAGGGATGAAAAAGGTAATACAAGGAGCACAAACTTGTGGGAAATGAAGAGATGAATGGCCTGAGAGTCAAATTTAAATGGATGCTTTGGGAGGAGCTCTTAAGTACTGAGGATATTGATGATGTGTGAGTATCAAAATCGATGCAATCTCACAGGGATAATGAGTTTCCTGATGAAATTAGCATAACACTTGGTATATAGGAAGTGCTTAATAAATACTTTTTCATTCATTCATGAAAATATAAAACCAAGGATCAAAAATAGATACAATACTGTTTTCTATAAGAAAAGACATATTTCTTTCAAAGATTATATTTAAAACATTTAGAATAATGAAATAAGCTAGAGAATAAATAAAACTAGAAGTTGGCATACAAAAATAATGTTTATGTAAGGCTGGAGGCATGTAAGATTGTTTCATTATCAACCATCTTATATCTGTCCTCAATAGAGGAAGTGTCATTGTTAGGTTCAACACTTTGTGAGCTTAGTGGGATAGAAAGCTGCATTTGGATTCATAAAGACCTAGATTGAAATCCTATCTCAAACACTTACTGGTTGTGTGGTTCTGGGCAAGTCATTCAACTTCTCTTAGTCTCCATTTCCTCATCTAAGTGGATGGGGAAACTCCCTCATCTATCCCCCAGGGTTGTTGTGAGACTATGAGGAGATAACATATATAAAGCACTTTGCAAACCTTAAAGTCTATATAAATGCTAGTTATTGTTTTTGTTATTTAGAATTAATGGTTAAGAAAAGATTTGATAAAAAAAACACATTTATGGAATGGTAGAAAAATAATTCTTGCACATTCACATTTCTACCAGGAACTTTATCTTTTTATATTTCTCTTAACATATATATTAATTTATATATTAAATATATATATCAAAAATGTATATCAGATTGTCAGTGAAAAAGTTATCTGTGTTGCATCTTTTTAATTACTCCTATATGATTTTAATATATGCATGGGAAACATTTTATTACAGGAGTTTACATTTTTGCTCTCCAAATCAAATACTTTTTTTTTTTTACAGTTAACAGTAAAAAGCACAGTGGCATCTTGGATTTTCTGCAACTTTTTTTTCACTTTTGTCACTCTCAAAATGTGGTCTGCTGTTGAGTAATGTTTGCAAAAGTCCTCCTATTCCTTTTTTATATCAAGGATGACCCTGATATGTGTGTAGGTTATTTTCATTAACTTTTTATAAAAATGGGAAAGTTAGATATATCAGCCAGTGGGTTTTGATATCTTCTTCATTACAGTTTTGGTGGTGGGAGGGTAGTCTTCCTGTTTCAATGATGCTACTTAGCTATAAATCATGGAATATCAAAGCTCCTGAAAAATCAAAATCACAAGCCACCCAAAGGACAATGAAAAGATACATAGTGGATGTAAATAGACAAAAGCATATCATCAGTGACAAAGTATTCCCAAGAAGCAGTGGAAAAACTATTACCAAGGAGATTCATGACCAGAAAAGGAGGTGGGCTCCTCATATGGAGAGGATGGGTTTTAAACAGTGACCAGTTTGCATGCTGCATTGGTACCCACATAATGTCAAAAGATTTAGAAGATGCCAATTTGGTGGACTCATTTGTAGGGTGTGAGGGAAGACCTGGTAAGACAGATGCATTGTACACAAAGGTTTAAATGGGTTGGAGTCTGTACCATTAGAGATAGTTATTTATATCAATGAGATCATAGATCCATTAAAAACAGTGGCATCGGGGCGGCTAGGTGGCACAGTGAGTAGAGTGCTGGCCCTGGAGTCAGCAGGACTTGAATTCAGATCTGGTCTCAGACACACAAACAAAAAAAACCTACCCGTGTGACCTTGGGCAAGTTACTTAACCCCAATTGGCCTCCAAAAAGCAAAAAAACAAAACAAAAAAAAAAAACAGTGGCATCAAACTCAATCTTTATATTTCTTTCCAATATTGTATTTAAAACATTTAGAATAATGGAAACAAGCTAAAGTGCACAAGGGTCCATAAGTGCTACATATTGACTTAGTTTTAAAGAATAATGTTATCTGTTTTATTATATTTTCATTTATTCTGTTAAATATTTCCCAATTACATTTTAATCTTGTTTAACTGCACTAGGTAGTGTTGATGGTGGTATGTTTGATAAAAGATTAAACATTAAAATACTGAAAAGTTTTATCAATGAATGCTAAACTCTATAGAGTTTCACGAAACTCTAAGACTTAAAAAAATAATTCTTTTCAGAAATAATAATCACTTGAATTATGGTCAAGGTAGTACTATACAAAGAGTATATCAAATTGATCAAGGAAGCAACATACAAAGAGTAACTAAAGCCTTTAATTTGGATTTGAGTAAAAACTGGCAAATGATATTCTTTTATAAGTATGTTTTTCTAAACCAGTCATCCTCAAAGTGATAAAAGTCCATGAAAGTAGTGCTAAATTTTGCCATTCACCATTGTTTGATATCCCGAGAAATGGAGTTGTCTAGTATGATATGATTTTAAAACTAATCTCTGGTAAGTTTAATAAGATGAATGAGAAAGGGTTTGTTTGTTTTTTGGTCATTGTTTTAAGTGGGGAAAGTTATTCCACAAATTAAACATTTAAAAAAATCTGGAAGAATATGACCTTAGTTTCAGGATAACTTAAAGAGATATAAAATAATTCTTTCCTCTTTTTCCATTAATTTTATTATACACATAAGATCTGGTTCTTGGAGAAGTATATGGTTGTACTCTGTTTTTGTAGAGGACCAAAATGTTAGATTCAAGTGACAGTGTCTCCAACTGTGGCTGATCAGACATGATCCATGAGCTCAGAATGCTCTACCACAGGTCAGACACCAATAGTCCATATGAACATTTGGAGTGAATTCTCTAAATTTACATATCTTTCATTTTAACTACTTCAATTCTGCTTTCTCATAGAGCACCTTCTCTGATTAGGACACATGCTGGGTAGTCCTGTGCCAGTGCCTCCCACGTAACAATCAATCCCAGAATTCTTGAGAGACCTTGAGAGTGTACTTGTATCACCTTTTCTGATCACTATATGAGCACTTGCACTGTGGGAATTCTCCATAAAATAGTCTTTTCAGTAAGCATACATTTGGCATTCAAACAATGTGACCAGCCCATCAGAGTTGTGCTTTCTGCAGTAGAGTTTGAGAAAGGACCTCAGTGTCTGATATCTTATCTCACCAGGTGATCTTCAGAATCTTCCTAAGACAATTCAAATGGAAGCAATTCAATTTCCTGGTGTGGCACTAGTATACTGTCCAGGTTTCTCAGGCATAGAACAATGAGATCAGTACAATGGCTCTGTAGACTTTCAGACCTCTTCTCCCCCACACTTTCTTTTGGACCCTCCCAAATACTGAGCTAGCTATCACAATGCATGTGTCAACCTCATTATGAATGTTTACATCCCTGGGGAAAGTATACTGCCAGGATTAGTGAACTTATCCACAGCATTCAAAACTTCTCCATTTGCTCTAAATGATGGTTCCACCTGTGTTTTCTTGGTGTTAATTGTTAGGCCAAAATAAGCACAAGTAGCAGAGAATCTCTCCATACTTTGTTGCATCTCAGCTTCAGAGGCTGAATGGAGTACACAATCATCTGCAAATAGAAAATCATGCACCAACAGTCCCTCCACTTTGGTCTTGGCTTGTAGTCTTTTCTTTTTTCTTTTTTTTTTTTTTTTAAAGCAATTGGGAGTAAGTAACTTGCTCAAGGTTACATGGCCAGTCATTATTCATGTGTGGGTGTTCATTTTCTGAGGCCAGAACCGATCCCGGGTCCTCCCGACTCCAGGACCAGCACTCTTATTCACTGTGCCACCTAGCCAGCCAGGCTTGTAGCCTTTTCAAGTTGAAGAATTTACCATCAGTGCTGTAGCTGACCTTGGTGCCATGTTTATCCTCATTGAAGGTGCTTGACAACATAGCTGAAAACATCATGCTAAAAAGCATGGGAGCAAGCACACAGACTTGTTTTACTCCATTGGTAACTGGGAAAGTATAAGAGCATTAGCCATTATCCAGAACCCAGGCAAGTTGCCATCATAAAATTGACATACAATAGTGATGAACTTCTCCAGGCAACCAGAGTTTGACATAATTTTCCATATGTCCTCATGACTGACAGTATCAAAGGCCTTAGTCAGATCTACAAATGTTGTGTTCAGACCTCTGTTTTGCTCTTGGCATTTCTCCTGGAGTTTTAGGGCAACAAACACCATATAGGCCATTCTTTGGCCCTTTCTGAAGTCACACTGGCTCTCAGGTAGATGGCCATTTTTCAGGTAAAGGATTGGCCTGTTAAGTTAAGGAGGACTCAGGAAAGAATCTTGCTAGCAGCGACTAAGAGAAAGACAGCCTTGTGATTGTCAGAGGATAATCTATTTCCTTTACCTTTGTAGAGATGAACAATAGAAGCATCCATGAACTCCTGGGGGAATAACCTCCTCTTGTCATATAACCAGGAAAATTTTGGTTAGCTTTTGTATGAGCAATGGACTCCCCTACCTTCTAAATCTCAGTTGGAATAGAATCAGCACCAGGTGCTTTGAACCAGTGGAGGAACCTAATGGTATTCAAAATCTCTTTTTCAGTTGGAAACTTATCTAGAGAGAGACTGACTTCAACCTTAGGCAAATGTTCAAAGGCTTCAGCATTGATTGATGATAGCCTGTTGAAAACTCAGGGAAGTATTCAGTCTATGTCTGCAGGATCGTATCCTTATCACTAATCAATGTGGCTCCATCAGCTTGGAGTAGTTGAGAAGCAAGATATGTCTTTGACCCATAAATAACTTTCATGGCATCATAAAAACGCTTTGGATTGTTACTATCAGCATAAAACTGAATTTCATCTGCCTTCTTACTGAGCCAAGAATCCTGCATCTCTCTAAGCCTCACTCGTACTTTACTTTTGATGGAGTTAAATGCTATCTTCTTAGAGACAGACGAACTATACTTCTGATAAACCCTCTGGAGTTCTTGTTTTCCATTTAGCAACTTTTGTATTTCCCCATCATTTTCATCAAACAAGTCTTGATGTTTGTGAGTATTCTGACTCAAATGAGCAAATGCAGAACCTTACACCAAATCTCTGCCCACTCCTTTTCAGCTCCACTGTTGCCAACTGTGTCTTGGCTCAACTTTCCTTCCAAGTTAGCAACAAACAGTTCCTGTTCAGAGAAGAGCTCTAATCTGTTGACATCAAGTCTTCTAGTAGTCATTTTGTCTCAGGGTCCCCACTTTTGTTGATTGTGAATATTTACCTAGGAGAGGATAAGTCTATGATCAGTCCAGCACTCTGCACCACACATTGCCTTCATCGCTGTCACATACTGTCTGTCTCTTGTCCTTACAATCACACGGTCCCTTACATGCCAATGTTTGCTGTGAGGGTGCATCCACGAAGTTTTATTGCATTTAGGTAAACAGAAAGCAGTGTTGATGATGAGGTCATGAGATGCACAAGTCTTTAGTAGTAAGTGACCATTGATGTTGCTATTTCCCAAGGAAACAATCCTCCCGAGGACTCCCTGCCATTTCTGGTAGTCTGAGCCTACTCTAGCATTAAAATCACCCAGAATTGCTATAGCTAGAATGCCAGTGAATAGAACACCAGCCCTGGAGTCGGGAGGACCTGAGTTCAAATCCGGCCTCAGACACTTAAGACAAAAACTAGCTGTGTGATCTTGGGTAAGCCACTTAACCCCAATTGCCCTATGTTCCCCCCTCCAAAAAGCAAAAAATTTTTAAAAAATTAAAAATTTAAAAAATAAAAAGCAAAAAAAATCAACCAAAATTATAAGCTTATCACCTTTTGGCACATTGATGAAAAGGGTCTCCAGGTCTTCACAAAAATTTTCTTTGACCTCATCAGGGTTTGTCATGATGGGAACATAGGCATTGATGATTGGTGGTATGATATTTTCCTGGAAGTAGAAATATCATTGTCATGAACCTATCATTCACTCCTTTTGGTAGGCACAGAAGCTTGTTGACTAGTTTTGATTGCAAAATCTATTCCATCTTCATGCCACTCCCCTTCACTATGGCTACTCCAGAAAAATGCGTATTTCTGCTCCAACTTCAGTAAGATGGGTTTCATTTGCCAGCCTTGTTTCATTCAGGGTTGCTATTTGGAAGCGATACCTGTTGAGTTCTCTTACAACAAAAGCTGCTTGTTTTTCAGATCTACTGGATTTTGTGTTGTCTATAAGTGTGCATACATTCCATGTGCTGATGGCAAGTGGAATCATTTTTGCAGAAGTTTTTGTACATTTTTTTGTGTGTATTGACCACAGTGTGGGATCCCCACCTGCCACAGTAATCAGGTCAGGGTTGGGTAAGCAGACAGTTTTTAGGGCACCTTTTCTAGCTCTTTCCTCACACCAGGAGGTGAAAAATGTGGTTATCAACAGGTTGCTCAGACCCCCCAGGAGGCTACTGAATCTCACTGCAGCTTCCAGTGAGAAGATGACACTATGACCTGGGCCACCTGTGTGTAGAGTTGTGACTACAGTTCCCAAAGTATCTGTACCTGCTACTTCATCACTTGCCTAGATTTTCAGATAGGTAAAAATGATAAAACGGTATGGGTGATTTTTTTATTCATGCATAAGTTGGATTTAAGTGAGGCAGAATTGCATGAAGTTTTCAGTTTCACTCTCTCTTCCAGAGTCATCACAGTCCAGTAGTAGGACAGAGTCAAGACAACGGGTGATGACTCAAGATGCAGTGGATGAACTTGGCATCTTAAAACCCTAAAAATACTAAATGTTTTCACTCACTCAGTAACTTCTTTGTCTCCTTTTTACATGAATTCATTTTTATGGAATCATAGACTTAGGAATGGAAGGAATCTAAGAGATCATTGAGTCTAACTCAAGGATATCATTTTACAGATAAGGAAGCTGGCACAAAGGAAGTAAATTGACTTTTCCAAGGTCACAGAAGTAGTAAGTCACAGAACCAGGATTTTAATCCAGGTTTCTGGACTCCAAATTCAAGACTCTTTTTACTATATCAATACACTGATCACTCATGATGATCAAGCATAATAACTGAATTTTTACTCTTAAAATGTAGTTTATAATAATGCAGACCTTTGAATATTATTATGGGACCTATAAAAATTCTAGTAATTATGCTACTGAACTTGAAAAATTATAAGGAACAGAAAATCCCATAAATTTAAATTGTGGTCCTCAGTCAAATATATCATTTAAATGCCAATTTACAAAACTGAAAGGAGAGAGTGACTAAATGGAATGAAGGGTATGTATATATATATATATATATATATATATATATATATATATATATATATGAGATATTGTGTAAGTAGAATCCACAGGCATTGGCAGCAGATTGGATGGGGTGGGGTGAGTTTGAATGAGGAGTCAAAGATGGCATCTAGACTGTGATCCTGGGTAAGTGGCAGGATGGTGTTTCCCCCAACAGTAGTAGAGAACTTAGGAAAAGGGGACAGTTTGGTGAGAAAGATGAGTTCAGACTTGTTTAATTTAACATTGAGATATCCAAGAATCAGTTGGAAATGTAAGACTAGAAGGTCAGGGAAGAACTGGATGAATAGATCTGAGAATCATCTATAGTACATAGATATGATAATTGAATGTATAGGAACTGATTAGATCACTGAGAAAACTAATATGTAGGGAGAACAGAAGAGAGCTAAGGACAAATCCTTTGGGTATGGATACCTATGACTAGTGGGTATTACCTGGATAAATAACATGCTTGTTTAAATGGCATATGCAAGGTCACACCGCTAGTTATTGAGAGAGCCAAGATTAGAATCCAGGTTGCATGATTCTTCACCCAATGTTCTTTCCTCTATACCACAACATCCCTAGTAATATTAGAAGAAAAAGAAGGCTTATAGGTACCAGTTCAGTAGAAAAATAATATTTGGAGTCAGAAGACCTGGACTTGAATCTTGGCTCTTCCATTTACTTCCATTTTCATGACACTGGAAAAATAATTTAACCTCTCTAGGCATCAGTTTCCTTATCACTATGACAGGGTTAGAATAGATGACAAATCTATGATCCTGTGAGAAGCAAAACAAAAGACCCAGAGGATAACTAGTAAAATAAAGAATTTAATTAGTCCAGTGGAAACTGAGAAACAAAATAGATATGAGACTCAAATATTCAGAATATGCCAAAAGCTCAGTTTGAATCGAGATTAGAAACAAAAGTCCAGTTTAGAACTAATGCTATCTTTGGTATCTGTAAAATTCAGAAAAACTGTAGCTTGAATTAGGGATAGAAACTAGTTGAAACCATAAAGAAATTACAGATTTCTTTGGGGGCCAAAGAGGCAAAGGCCTGAAGCAAAAATAGGCAAATTTTTGTAGCTCTTTAGAGGCAGGCAGAATCAACATAATTGTATGATTTATTTCCCAAAATATATACAGTCGCATTTTATAGCTATATGAGTTTTAAGATCCTTTTGAGCTCAAGAATTCTGCCTCTATCATTCTACATACTTATCTTTAACTTCAGAGTTATCTATAACTTCAGAGTTTCCTCATACTCTACTCAGTTCCTATGCTGATGGCTCATCTTGAAATGGAGATGACCTTGGTTTTCCAAATTTGTGGCAATAGAGCACAAGCTCTTGTGAGGCCCTACCAAGCTAAAGAACCTTGGAGTATGGATCCAGGGACAAACTATGTGTATATTGTCTAGGGATCAGCTCAGCTAAATGAGAGAAGCTCTTCACCAGGATGACCACTGGGTGATGATTTGTGGGGAGCCATAGCAATTCACCAAGACCATTTACTAAAGTGTAGGAGGATTGAAAATCTTCATTGATGGAGAGAGTACCTACATAAGACTACAGATCTATGAAGTATTGAAATAAGTGACACACTACAATAAAGAAGTTTTAGCTGGCTTGGACCAGTCCCTCTTGACAACCATAGGAGTGGAAGAGATGCAAAAAGGACAGTATTTCAGAGTGTTGGCCACAGAAATAGCCACGTGAGTTGCGACAGCCTATGAAGGGTGTCTAATGAACTGTCCAAGGGTTATGAAGGCTGCCCAATAACCACTGGAATAGCCTCCATTTTTACTCCAGGGAAGAATGGCTACAAGTACTGATCTCTGCTTCCATGTTCTTAATGATATATTTGATTTTTGAGAAATCGAACTCCCCAAAGATTTATCAGTGTCCTAACATCAGGAGAATATACAATTTATATTCTATTAATGTATTAAAATGTCTATTTTTGTATCTCATTATTCCTTTGGCATATTGATAGTATTTCCTTTTTTTAATTAAACTCCTAGAGGGAAGGAGTCTCTATTTAACTTGCCATGTACATAGCATCATATCCAAGTTGGCATTTAATTCTGAGGCACTAACAGACACTTATATGCCTCATGTTAAGTTTTGCAAACATAGTCAATAGCAAGATAGGGACACTGTCCAAAAGGCAAGTGAGGGGGTTAATAGAATAAGCGCTACCTACTATGTTACAGTATTTCATTGCTAACATTGAACTGAGGAAAGTAGGGACCAGTATCATGAGCTGGACGAAAGTAAATTAAATGGTTGAGATTCAATCAAGACAAGACCAAAGGGCTGCTAGTTGTCTGACAGAAATGTCCTGAGAAAATGATGGAAGCTGTATATCCATCTATCTATATCACCTGTCATTCTAGGGCCTGTGGTCTGGGTGCTAGATGAACACAAAATACAAAATCAGGGAGAATATATTCTCTCTTGGCTATCTAAGAGTACTGTGGGATCAGTCTTGTGGAAATACATGAAGCTATTCTGACCAAAGAACCCCAAGCACAACCCTTCACTAACTTCAATCTGTTGCCCGGAATTCTGAAAAGGTCTTGTGTCAAAATACATTCTAATTACTGATGCTTTTCTTTAAAAGGCGTTTAGTACAGAAATGTTGGATAGGCTTACTATAAAGCTAACACAAAACTCACTGAAGAAAATGAAATATAACATGAGGCAGCGTTATACAGAGGATAGAGTGCCAGAGTCAGAAATACCTGAGTTCTACTCCTTCCCTCACATACTTACTAACTCTATGACCTTGGGTGAGTCTCAAATCTCTGTTTCCTCATCAAAGGTCCTTAGGATAAACAGATGTAATGTAAGAAAGCACTTTGTAAGCCTTAAAGAGATACAAAAATGTTATCTATTTTTACAGTTAATATTTATAGCTAATGGTTTGTTTTCTTATATTCATTGGTTTTTTGGTGAAACCCTGAATAGTTCTACTTTTCTAAATGGTAACTTGCCTAAGCAAAGTCTCTCTCTTAATCTCATGAAATTTCAGAATAGTTTCTTCACCTACTGCAAACTGAATATGAATTGCTTGATAAAAAAAAAAAAGTGAAGTAGGTCATTCCCGTTTCTCATCTTTTGTTGTTTTAGGTCAATAAAAATGACTGGATAGGAAGGAGGTGACTCATGTTCTGGCTTGCTTAGATTTTATTTAATTAGAAAAATAGCCACATGACTGACTTTCTTGATTTTTTCTGATCTTTTCTTAGTCTTTCTTTACAAAAATGAGATAAAGTTGCTAATATTCATTCCCAACCTCTAATCAATTTATTCTGAACAGCAAATTATTTTCATCAAATTGAAGTGATTTCACCTAGGATTGAAAATTAGACCATCTAGGCTTTCTTCACCCCCTCCCAAAAGTTCCTTCGGTGAAGGTATAGTTCAAATATAGAAAATTAGCACAATAACCATGTAAATTTCCATTAGGCAGAAACTATGCAGATGATTCAGCTTTTTCAGTCACTGATTATCTAATCAGGTCTGTTGTGCCATTGCTTCCTATTTAGAGGTGATATCCTGAATAATGAATACATTATTTTTTATGGTTCCCTTTTGTCTAGATCTCAAAGTATTTCAAAAATATTAATAAAACTTCATAACATTTCTGTGAAACAGATAAGCATTAGGATGTTCATTTTATAAGTAAGGTGAAGGTCACACTTCAGAGTAATAGCAAATCAGGAAGGGATCCAAGTTTTCTTGAATCCCAGTTCAATGCTGAAATTCTAAAGAGCAGTCTCAAATAATTAACATTACAGGACACTGAATATATTTTTATGTTCATGACTCTAAAGTGCTGTGTTTTGTGCAACTGGTCCAGTCAAAGGACCTATTTTCAGTTCTTCTTACATGACATTCCATATCCCACCTCCTTTTCACAGGTGGTTCCCCACATCTGGAATGTATTCCTTCCCTTCCCTTGCCAGGTAGAACTCTAGTTCCTCCAAAGTACAGCCCAGCTACTACCTCTAGCAGAAGATCTGACCTAACCCTTCCCCATCTCTTCCAGTTAGTGTTTGTAATGGAAATGCAAATTTAAAGATCTTTCCTGCCCCTAGGCCCTTTGATAGGCTTAAGAGACTCTGAGAATCTTCCTTGATTTGAAAATATACTCTGCCCCCTAATAGGCTGAATATGGTCACATGGAGCCTGTGGCAGCAGGCTTGGTTTTCAGGAATACCCACACCTTGATGCTGTGTGATTGGGCAGTGGGTCAAGAGGGTGGTTACATTCTCTGATCCAGGAGAAGGCTATATAATCCCTAATGTGAGGCTTTGCTTTGGGGCTCACTTTGAAAAGTGTTGTGTGATTTGACCAGATGAGACTCTGGGCAGCTGTTGAGAGCCCCCTGGCTTTGAAGATTCAGCTGTTGATGCTTCCCTCTCTGGTAACTGTGATTTGGTATGAATGTAATGGTTGGACAGTTTGGAAGCCTGTCTGCTTGGTCTGTTTCTCTGTCCTATAACTTCTGTCTGTATACTCTGAAGTTTGGGGTGCTGACCTTTTTCCCCTGAACTAGGTAAACGATATATGTTTGATTAAAGTAAGCTTGTTAAGCCATTTTGCGTTGCTTTCCTTTAGAAAAGCAGATCTAAGAACCTATGTTGGCAACCACCCTGGGGATGCTGGGGTGCTTGCTGCTACAGTATTCTCACTCTCCTGAAATTACTTTGTATTTACTTATCTGTGTACATGTTGTATCTCCATTCCACTCCCCCAATCCACACCTGGCCCATACCAGTAGACTGTAAGCTCCTTGGGGACAGGTACTGTTTCATTTTGGTCTTTGTATATCCAGTGCTTAGTATAATACACAGCCTGTACTTGAAAAATGCTGAATTGAATCTAAAAAACAAACAAGCTAGAATAAGAAAGCAGGAAACACTTCTCCATGTCTCAAGATTTTTTTTTAAAGGATAATAGGCAACATCATAAACTATATGATTCTGAGTTCAGAGTAGGGTTCTTTAAGAGTTTTTTGAACTGATTTGAGATACATTGAGGTATAATGGAAAGAGTACATCAGAGGACCTAGGTTTGAGTTTTTACTCACGACTGCTACCTTGGTTGGCCTCCTTTAATCTATAAAATGAGGGGTTGGAGGAAATGATTACTTTGAAATTTCTTTCCAACTCTTAATCTAAGAGCCTAAAACTATCAATTCTAATTTAAAAAAAGAGCAGATCAATAGTTACTCAGTTCAAAGTGGTAAATTAGGGTTATTATTTACAACTGCCAGATCCTACATCCCAACAATCAATCACCACACTTCTCAGTTTAGGACAGAAAAAGAGAGGTTAGTTCCCCTTCCAAGCTATCTCTACAGCAGCTTCCCCTATGAACTAATGCCAACTGAGCAGCTATTTAAGACAGATGACAGCTTGGTAGATGGCTCCTTTCACACACATGCATACATACATACACTCAAACACATCCCACTGACAGTTTTGTCGAACCCTTCTGTGTTCCTTTTGAGAACTATTTCTGATCCTTTTTTTTATGAAACTATGGTTGATGATGTCTACCATAATATCCTTTGCCTAAGTACCCATATGATAAATTCCAGTTTGGGTTTAGTGTCAGAAAAAAATGTCTGTGTAGACCAATGTTTCTGTTGTTAAAAAATGAAAAATATAACACATAAAACATTACCCACTTTGCTGTAGCCATCAGAGTATAGAGTCAAATTCTGTAATCTGTCTAACTAAAGCTTGAAATTTTCTATTACAGGCAGTGAGGAATGTAGAAAGAATGCTGGATATAAAGTAAGAGAATCTGGTTTTGCATCCCAGTTCTACCACTTACAACCTGGGAAACTGTGAGAAACTCACAACTTCTATGGACTTCTGATTTTTTATTTCTAAAATGAGGTGGGGGGTGGGATTGGACTTGATCTCTAGAATCTCTTTCCACTCTAATCATGATGATCTCATTTATCCTGCTTCCTTCATGATCTCTGTTCTGTTTCATTCCTCGATATCTATATGACTTTAAGCAAGTCATTTCGCCACTCTGGGCCTTTTTCCTCATCTGTAAGATAGAATAGTTAGACTAGATGAACTCTAAAATCCCTTACAACTCAATCTAAATCCTATGATCTTAAAAAAAAGTTATTGATATCTTCTATTTTTCACATTATTGTAGTTATCCCCAGTATCCCTTCATTTTTCTCTCTTGGAAAGCTATCCCGTATAACAAATGGTATCTTTTAAAGAAAAAAAAAGTATGGGGGAGAACCAGCATCAATATATTGAAAAAGTCCAGAGATATGTACAATGTATACCATCTGTGGATCTCCACAAAGGGATGTATGAGAGGTATCATATCATATCTCTTCATTTGAGTCATACTTGAGCTTTGTCTTTTTGTTGCATTCACTTTTGATTGTGTGTGTTTGTTCTTTTTCCATTTACATTGTTGTAGGTATTGAGCATATTATTATCTTGATTTTGCCAACTTCACTCTGCATCAGTTCCTGTAGATCTCTGTTTCTTTGTATTCATCACATTCATTACTTCTTACAGTACATTAACATCCCATCAATTCACTTACCACAATTTTGTTTGGCCATTCCCCTAATTGATGAGCATCAACCTTTTTCCCCCTAATTCTTTGCCATCACAAAAAAGTGCTGCAATAAATATTTTTGCATATATTGGTACTTTCTTCTTCTTGATGGCTTCCTTGGGAGTATAAACTTAGGAGTAGAATCAAAGAGTATGGACATTTTTGTCACTTTATTTGCATAATTAAAATTGCTTTCCAAAATGGTTGTACCAATTCACAGTTTCACCAACAATGTTTTAGTGCGCCTATTGTTCCATAATCCCGAAAACATTGACTATTGCCATTTTTTGTCACCTTTGCCAATTTGCAGGGTGTGAGATAAAATATCAGGGTTGTTTTGATTTACATTTCTCTTATTATTACTGATTTGGAGCTTTCTTTTACATATCTGTGAATACTTTGTAGTTGTTTTTGAGATCTGTTTATTCATATCTTTTGATCACTTACCAATTGGAGATCCTATTATCTTATACTTTGCTTAATCTAAGCCATTTCAGTTCCTTCTACGCAAAGATAAATATTTTTAAATAAACCAAAATTTGATTTTTCTCTTCTCTGGGAAAACTGCTATACCCCATTATATCTTGTGTTATTTTTTTTTTTATATTTCATGTGTCTTGAGATTCTGGGCTTTACAAGTTCTATGGTGGCATTTAAGCCACAATCAAGGCTTATTTTGTCTGCTACTGAAAGCAGTAGTTCAGACCCTAACTATAAAGAAGTGCACTAGGCCAAGTGAATAGTAGTAAGTGAAATCATAGGAAACTGAGAGGCATAGTTTTATCCTCTAGAATGAATTACATATAGTAAACAAGTCAAGTCAACAAGCATTAGTTAAGCATTGATTATGTGCCAGTCACTGTGCTAAGTGATACAAATACAAAAAGAAAGTTGAAAGAAAGACAATGCCTACCCTCAAGGAGCTTATGTTTTCATAGGGGAAGATAACATGTAATAGGAAGCTGAGAAGGAATGGGAGAGAGAGAGAAAGGTGTCTGACTGTGATAAATTCTGAAGAGTCTGGAAGTCAGACTAGATAAGAATAAAGAGGTGACTGGCCTGGGTGTCCTACTTAAAATGGAGATTCTGGATGGAACTAACCAGAGAGAGAGGTCACAGGGATGGAGAGTGATTTTGATGAGTGAAGTCCAGACATGGAGTGGGCTTCCAAGGTGAAGTTTTTATGGCATGGTAGAGAAAGTCCAGAGAGTTTGGGGTATATCCTGGAGAACAAATATAGGAATGTTACCTCTCTTGATAGAGTTAATGATTTGTTTTCTAAACTCTTTCTGTTGACCTCATTATAATAGATCTATAGTCCTTAAACATTCTTCAACTTTTCACTATAACTTGTAGTTACCCTTGTGACCATCCTACCCTATAAATGTGAACTAGAGAAAAGGAATCAAATTGGGGGTTTTCATGTTTACAGTATTTGGGGAGGAAGGCCGGGTTCCTGTTGTTTGATTAAATGAAATCTAAAAAAAAATCCATCTCTTTATCTAGGGTGATAAAATGTTAAGGAAGCAATAACTCTCAGTTGTAGGGTGAAACAAAAATTTCCATAGTGTATATCAGGTAAAATAGATTAGAACAATGCAGTAGAAAGTCTGAAAGTCTCTTCCAACCCCATTATGAAGGTTTAAAACAGATGCAGCCAATCCCATGCACTAAAAGATTTCATAAACAGTCTTTTGATTATTAAAATACACAGAGAAATGAATTCTGTGTTGTCAATGTGTTCTCAGTACTTCCTTGTGTATGTATGTATGTGTGAGTGTGTATGTATATCCACATTTCCTGAAACATCTATATCCTGCCAGAAATGAATAACAAACATTAGATCATCTTGCCTGACACTTCTTCTTTCACATAAATATGTCATCATTCTAGCAAGATCACACCTAAACTATGGAGTAATACACTGATAAAATTACTTTCTTGAGTCATGTCACTTGGGAAACGAATACCATAAAAGATTGCTAACCTAAAGAGAGTAGATTGAGGGGAAATGTTTGAAAATCTAATATTTTTAATTTATCCCCAAGAAAAATATACAAAATATTCCAAAAGTCTCTGTTTGTGCCGAGAGACATTGAGGAAATATAACATTATACTATTTTTAGTAACATCCTCATGATGATTTTGCAGAAACCTAGAGGGTGCATTTTAGAAATATATGGCAGCTGGTGACATAGTGGATAAAGCAGTGGGCCCAGAGGCAGAAAGGTCTGAATTAAAATCTGGCCTCAGACACGTACTAGCTATGTGACACTGAGCAAGTCACTTAACTTCTGTTTGCTATAAAATGAAGATAATAATAGCACCTACCTCTTAGGATTGTTGTGAGGATTAAATTGAGATAATATTTGTTTTTTTTAAAAAAAAGCACTTAGCAGAATGCCTAGCATTTATATAGCAGGTAAGTGCTATATAAATAGTAAAGCTATATAGTAGGTGCTATATAAATGCTTATACCCTTTTCCTTTCATTTGATGTCCAGAATCCAAAGCAATTGAGATAATAAAAAGCAAAACATATTTATTGTGAAGTCAAAGAGTTATAGGCAAAGTATAAAAGAAAATTCTGGTGTCTTTTGTCTTAGTTACCTATAATAGGAAAACTACTATCACAAGTCAAAACTATTTTATTTTTTTGGAGGGGGGAAGGCAGGGCAATTGGGGTTAAGTGACTTACCCAAGGTCTCAAAGTGTCTGAGGCTGAATTTGAACTCAGGTCCTCCTGACTCCAGGGCTAGTGCTCTATTCACTGTGCCCCCCAAAACTATTTCTAACTGAGTAAAAGCAGAATGGTATCTTCTTAAAGAGACAGAACAATTATAGGAGTAAACTAATCAACAGGTTAGCTTTGTTAACCAGTATATTTCTTCTTCATGTGTGAATAAGTCCACAAAGTCAAACATCTTAAATAGCTCACTAGAGAAATTCAGCAAACACAAAGAAGAAGCAGACAATGAAAGAATTCATGATTATAAACTCCAGTAGGATAATTTCAATCTACTTCACACTAATTTAAGTTAGTCCAGAAGGTTTTAGACTTCAGTGTTGGCTAGTTCCTATGCAGTTTTAATATTTACAGCAATGCTCCATCAGAGAGTACATCTAGTAGGCAGTAAATAAGATAATGGTATCTGCTATAATTCACACCCAATGGCAGGGTTATGTTCTACCACAGTTGATTTCACAGTTTGCTACCATAATCACCCTACCACCATCAAAGTTCTACTCTTAATTGCTACACTTGACTGGATCAAGCATGTGGAAACATGGAAATATTCAATACAATAAATACCTATTAAGCACTTACTATGGACAATGACCTAACTACTTTAGCCTGCTCTCTTTAGTCCATTCAATTCTGGAATGGATTGCTTTTCTAAAATTATAAAGTTCTTTTAATGACCTCAAACTTTTCCCTGAAACAAAGACTCATCTTCCTAATTCCAATTTTTTTTCTGGTAATGTTGTATTGCTTATAAATCTTGATTTATGAAGAGTTGGATATATGGATCACTGAAAGAAGACTGGAGAGGTGCATGGTGGATGTGAATAGACCAGGTCATATTATAAATGAAGACATGGTGGAAATGAATGTAAATGTAAATGAACGAAAATGTAAACAGGGAAATGTCTGATTCAAAAAGATGAACTAGGCATATATAGTAGAAAGAACAAAGTACAAATCCTACATTCTTCATTGCCATCCTTGGGACATTAAAATAACCTAAGGAAGAACCCTAGCACTTTGGAGGAAACCTCATGTACCAAACTTGTGAGCAGACATGGACTAGAAACACAGTGTGAGCAGGCCTGGCTGTTTTGTGAGATATATCATTTTTGCCATCCTCATGGATGAGATCATAGCTTCATTAGTGTATTTAAGAACTAGGGATATTGACAATACCTCTTAGAAAGACAATTATTTGAGATTTCCTTGTTGTAAGAACTCCCTGCATCAGAGCAAACCCAATCCAGATACCTGTTTAGAACTTAGTAGCCTTAGAGAGTCTCCTGAGTGTCAGAGAAATTAAATGACTCTCATAGTCATGGAAAAGCTTGAATTTGACTTCAGAGGATGGGTTCAAATATTGCTTTTGTCCCTTACTACCTAGGTTCATTTTGGAAAGGGACTTCACCTCTCTGGGTCTTAGCTTCAGAATCTCAAACAAACAAACCCCAAACCAGGTTGGACTAGATGGTTTCTAAGAAGACTCTTTCCTTCAGTAAATCTATCATCCTATGATTCTCTAATTTAGATTCAGAATTTTAACCCAAATATTCTTGGTTCCAAGCTGCTTCTTGAGCCCTAAGATCATAAATATTTTTTTAAAAAGACACAATACTTGTCTACTAGAAACTTGAATAATACAAATATCTATTTCTCAAAGTGGGCAGCAGGTGGCATCCAAAAGAACCATTTTTAGTAGAGTAAATCAGAGCAATTAAGCCAGGTTCCAGCTATGGTGGGCAACAACCAGGTAGGTGGAAGTATGTTACTGAAGCTACTGGAACAGTGTGGGTGGTGGCTCTGCCAGTATTTTCACGCTTCATGTTGTCTCCTTGGAATATCTGTACTCTGCCTTTGAGGCTACTCTTCATGTTCATTTAAATCAAATTTCACCTATGCCAAATAATTTTTGTTGGAGAGGAGGGGGAAGGACTAATAGATTGTTAGAATTTGCACCTCAAGGGTCAAAAGGAATCCTTGGTCTTCAGCCTTAATAGTTTTTCTCAACTGCCAAATGCAGTATACCTCTGCCATTGCTCCCTTCTAAGTGATATTAATATCATTCTAGGTCTTTCTTTTTCATGTCTAGTCTCTTCCTCATAGAGTAACTTCTTTTTCTAGTCCTAGAATTATATATATAATATATTACATATTTAATTTTATATGTATATATATACATGTATAAGAGCTAACATTTATATAGCACCCATTATTTGCCAGATACTATGCTAAGGGTTTTATAAATATTATCTCTTTTGATCCTCACAACAACCCTGTGAGGTAGGTGCTATTATTATCCCCAGAGGAAACTGAGGTTGGCAAAGGTTTAGTGACTTGTCCAGAGTCTCACAGTTGGTAAGAGATTTGAACTCAGATCTTCCTGACTTCAGGCCCTGATCTCTATCCACTGTGCCAGTTAGCTGCCTGTATCCTTAATATATCCTTGAGAGGCATTTAATTCAGTTTTTCTGCCCCCCTCTTTTTTTTGAGGGGGAAAAATTGAATAACAAAGGATAAAACTATGTATTTGGTAGGAAAGGGCACAACTGTAGTTCTTCTGGAGGCTTGCCAGGTAGAAAACCTTTGAGAGTCACATTTATATAAATAGGGAATAGAATAAGTAGAAATAAGGGAGCATCCTAGAGACTTTTCATTTATGTAATAGATGGTCCAAAAAGGTGTGTTTGAATCAAATTTTTATAAATAAAATCATACTTTAAATACATTTAAAGAAACTCTAGAATGGTAGGATGATCAAATTTCAGAGGTAAATCTACTTGAGTGATCTTATGTTGAATCCTTTTGCAAACTGGAGAATCTTTTTAAGAAGGACATGATCACCTCCTAATTTATCTTATTATTTATTGCATAAGTGTGAAGTTGTATAGATCATATTTTCTTAGAGGAGTACACTTTAACATTCTCAGTTTATCCACACTAATGGCAACCAGAGAAACATGTGATCTGAAATTACTAATACAAACATAATTTTTATTTAGCATAGGAAGACCATTCCAATACTTGATCTGAATGTGGATGTCCTTGATATTCTGAGAATTCACTTCAAACAAAATAAGCTCTGTTGTGAAAACTAGTTCTTGGGAGAAGCTAGGCAATAGTCTGGTTTCCTCATCCTGTCATCCCCCACCAACTCTTCTCTTTAGCCTAGACCCCCACACCCCTCCTCTCCTCTCATATTAAAATTTTCTCTCCTTACTTAAATTTCCCTAGAACACTATATCTGGATCTTATCTTTCCCCCATCACATTCCTCTTCATATGTAGGTGTTCTTTCCCTTAGTAGAGTAAAAGAGCCTTAAGGAAAAGGCCTATTATTTCTCATCTTTGTATTCCCCAATACTTGTATTAGTCTCTAGCTAATTAGGGCCCAAAAGTCAACTGAGTTTGTCTCCAAGTCATGGAAGGTTTAAAAAGCTCACCTGTAAGTACAGTTAAGTACTCTTATTCAAGTAACCCCCTTTAAGATTACTGTAAATACTTGCTTGTGTAAACATTCCACACTGAACAGATGCAACCCAAAGTTAAATAAACACGAAGGGGTCATTACCTTCTCCCTTCTTCCCTAGGAAAAGAAATATGTGTATGAATATATCTATATAGCTTTCTCTTTTTAGGCAGTTCTGCTGAATTATGGGGAGAAGGAGATGTCCCCTATAAGATAAGAGTCTCTGTGAAGGCCACATGGCCATACAAATTTAGGATAAACATGTTGTATACATGCAACAGGGGTTTGAAAATTGACTATCAACTTTGGACTTGTAGTTCCCCATCAGCACCAAGACAATTTTGGAGTCTCTCTCACCCTTGATCAGCAAGTATTATTACCACAATCCAGGAGATATGAGATGAGGAGAAAGAACAAGGGGGAAAATGGAAACACAGGGGTATGGGGTGAAAGGAAAAAAGTAAAAGGAGAGACTAAAAGGAGAAAGTGACATGAAGGTTGAGCTTCAACAGAAAAGAGAAAGTTCAAGGACAGAAATTGGGCCCCATCAGGCTTCTTAGAGTTGGAGACTCTGGATGAAGCTACCTCTTCAAGGACTTCAAGAAATTCCCCCAAAAGGTCTCAAAAATAAAAAAGGACAGGGATTAAGGAGAGATAAACAAAGGCAGAGACAGCCCTCTGTATGAATGTTAGGAATTTTCCTAGCTCCAAACTATTATGACTGAATACAAAGGTTATTCATAATTTACTATTCTTCATGATATAAATCCCATAAAATAGAGAAAAGAACCACATAGACCTTGAAGGTTATCGTATTGCCCCAGACTAAATAAAGAGAGGTAATTATTATGACAGAATACCAGAGAAAGGGGATCAGGGGGAGGGGGAAATGACAAAAGAACTGGAAAGAATCCTAGGGGGTCATTCAATTCAGCTATCTCATTTTACAGTGGAAGAACTGAGGCCCACAGAGGTTAAATGACTTTTCCAAGGTCACACAGGTAAGTGGTAGAGCTAATTTATTTGTTAGGTGCTGATTTTCTTGTCACCAACATAAGCAAGCCCAGATGCTAAAAGCATGGTCTAACTCAATGGTTAATGGATAATAATAATGGATAATAAGATAGTGAGCTACAGAGATCATTAAACCAATAGGTTTGAGTAGGAAGAAGATATATCTAAATATTTGAATTATGAGTAGTTATTTCGGAGTACTGTTTGCTTAGAGAAAATTTTGCCATCTGGATTTAGCCATGTACCCCAGTAAAGATATTATACCAATGAAAAAAAAAAGTTTAATTCATATCCAGCTTAGAAACAGAGTACTACTCTGGGACATACATGAATTGTAGCTGACCTCAGAGTCAGGGAGACTGGAGTTCTAATCCCTCTTCTGTGAGACCCCAGGCAAGTCATTTGACCAAGAAGTATTCAAGGTGATTCTAGCCTTACAGAATTTAAGTTGCAGAGAACATGACAACTCTAGAATTACAAAAGTAAGTGTTGCCAGTGGTAAGTGGAGGAGTTCAAGAGCATTGCAATCAAGCATCTTTAAAACTTAAAAAGCAGGGTCATCCTACTTGTTTGCCACCTTGAGATGGAAAAGGAGCTTTGCAAAAAGGTTAGATTACAGAAGTTATTTTTAAATGAAGGTGAAAAAAGTGATTACACATCAGTCATGTCTACCTTTATGTAATTCCAAGACAGTCAGTTGGAAATAGTGAACTGGTTGCAAAATCCCAGTAAACAAGGAGGTTTCCAGTTACAACTTTACCTCTAAGGCAATGCTGGCTGTTGGCTACAGAAGTGTTACTTTCATTCACATGTTAACTGTGCCTCCAGCAAGGAAGTAGCTCAGAGCCATATTTCAGGTGTTTACAGGGATTTCAGAAACACAACATGTTGCATTTGTTCTAGCTAGAGGATTCAAACTATTTACTCTGCTGATCTCAGAATGAGGTTGGAGTTTTGCTCATAAGCCTTCTGGACCTGGACTGGGTAATGAATAATTAAACTACTTTGCACAAATGAAAGTATCAATGCCTTAAAGAGTTTTCACGGTTTCTGTAGGGTATGATTTTTGTTGTTCAGTCATTTTTCAGTTATGTCCAAGTCTTTGTGACCCCATTTGGGATTTTCTTGGCAAAGATACTGAAGTAGTTTGCCATTTCCTTCTCTAGCTCATTTTATAGGGGAGAAACTGAGGCAAACATATCCTGTGTCTGGCCAGGGTCACATAGCTAGTGTCTGAGGCTGGATATGAACTCATGAACCTGAGTCTTCCTGACTCCAGGCTTGGCTGTCTATCACCACCTACTTGTACCACATAGATGTCCATACCATATGATATCTCATCATAAATAGTTTTATTAATATTTTTCCATTAAACCAAATGGTTCAACTTTGACTATTTAAAAATCCTCTTTCATTCATAAGTAGTTTTCTAACATCTAGCCCTGCCTTAATCTGATTGGCAGATTTCAACTGACCTTTGTTAAGAAAAGCCAGAGTGCGCCCCACTCAAATTGCTGATGCCAATTTTTGCCAGAACAAATTGGGGAAAGAGTCACTCAAAGGAAATGTAAGGGAGAGCTTCCTCAAAAAAGAAATGTGGGAGAGGGCAACAAGTGCCTTTGAGCATACTGATGCCCTTGTGCTAAGGAGACTCGAGGGGAAACGGTTATGTCTCAGTCCTGGTGTGCCAGAATAACTAATATCCTGTTACCAGATGGCAGAGCCAACTGGTTATGGTACTCTGTGCAATTTCAAAACAAAATGCAAAAACTACAGAAACAGATTTATTGACTGCAAACAACATTTTATGTCTAATCTATTGGTAAGTTACTAAATAAGTTATTTTTGTTGTTGTTTTGGAGGTATTTTTTGTTATTCCCTATTGTTTTCATACCTATCTCCTCCAGAGGCAGCTAGGGTAGTAGGATAGCTTGTTAGGCTTGAAATGAGTAAACCTGGGTTTAAGTTCCACCCCTGACACCTTATATCCATGCAAGTTCCTTAAGGGTAGGAACTGTTTTGTGCCAGTCATACATTAGGCATTTAATCAATGCTTATTGTTGTTTTCCTGATAGGTGTTTAACCAGGGACAAGTCTCTTAATCTCTCAAGGCCCTAAATCGATTGACTGGGACTATGAGTTGGTTTCTTCACTTCAGAGTTCCATACAACAAGGAAATCACAAGTCTATACCTGTTCCCCTCCAAAATCGTAAGCTTAGATGCTAGGGACATAACACCAAAACAAAAACAAACCTTTTCCTCAAAGAGTTTATATTCCACTGAAGAAGGCGGGATATGAGATTTACATGGGTAAATACATAGAAGATAATTTGAGAAGGAGAAGGGTATAAGCAACTAGGGGAATCAAAGGTTTCCATAAAAGGAAGGATCTGAGTTAAGCCCTGAAAGAAGCTAAGGATTCTAAGAGGTTGGAGTGCATTCTAGGTGTACAGAATAACCTTTGTAAAGGTGGAATGCTGAGTATAAGGAATAGAAAGTAATCTGGTTTGTAGATCGTAGAATAGATGAAAGGAAGCAGTCTCCAACCTGGAACAGAACCACCAAAGGCTTAAAATATCAAGGTGAGAAGTTTATATTTTCTTCTAGAAACAATAGGGAGCTCTTGAAACTTCATGATCAAGGGGATTAAAGGGATCTATGTTTTCAGAAGATCACTTAGGTGGCTGTATGAAAAATGGATGGGGGGCTGTTAGGTGGTGAAGTGAATAGAGCACTGGTCCTGGAGTCAGGAGGACCTGAGTTCAAATTTGACCTCAGACACTTAACACTTACTAGCCTGTGACCTTGGGCAAATCACTTAACCCCAATTGCCCTGCATTCCCCCCTCCAAAAAGCAAAAAGAAAGGAAGAAAGAAAGAAAGAAAAAAAGAAAGAAAGAAAGAAAGAAAGAAAGAAAGAAAGAAAGAAAGGAAGGAAGGAAGGAAGGAAGGAAGGAAGGAAGGAAGGAAGGAAGGAAGGAAGAAAGAAGAGAAAAATAGAAGAAGAGAGAGACTAGAAACAGGGAGATCATTTAGAAGCCACTGAGGGATCTTGAACCAAGTGACATGACCAGACCTTTGTATCAAGAAGATGATTCTGGTAGTTGTGTGAGGAGAGAGTGTGGGACAAGTGACCTTTTGAGAAGCTATTGCAATATTCATGATAATGAGGGCCTATACTAGGGTGATAGCATCAGGAAGAAAGAGAGGAAGGAAAATGAGGAAGACATTGCAGAGGTAAAATAAGTAGGACTTGAAAATTAGTTTGATTTTGGGGGCAAGCAAGAGTGAAAAATCAAATATAATACCAAGTTTATGAAAAGGGGAGGTAGAGTGGACAGAGAGTGACATCAGAAAGAGGAGAAAGTTCTCAGGGAAAAATAGTACATTCAGTTTGTGCTATGCTGAGTCTGAGAGGCTAGCAAGATATAATAGAAATAACTGATAATTTATTAAACACTCTCTCTGGGCTTTACTTCACCATCTCCCACTTGCATGGATGAGCCAGATCCCGTAGGGATGGTTTCTACTACTACTCATAATTCTAAAGTTAACCCTCACCAAGGGTTGGATTGCTAGTATTGTTGGTAATGACAATTACCATCTGTATGATATAATAACCCCCATCTGTATGTTCTCAATCAACAATGAAATCAATAGATACTAATTAGCTTTTTAGAAAAAGAATTTACTGAAAAGAAGGTAAGAATAATTGGTACAAAACATTTCCCCAAAATCAGAATGCATACGTGGTCCCTAGGAAGAGAGTGCTCAAAGTTAAAGGACAATGATAGTGAAAACGGGTGTGAGGGAATACATATGGAAAGGTCTACCTTCTGACTCCAGACGCTGGAAGTCCTTTTTTCTCTTTGTAGATTCTTGATGAAGTTCTTAATTAAAGTTCCTAGTAGAACAGTTAGTCCAGCTGGGCCCTAAGGGTCAATGCTTCTGTTAAATTCATAACTGGCTAGCATTTCTTTCTGCCATCAGGGACGGATTTCACTCCCTGAAGCTTTTGTTATCTATGGGTAACTGTCTTTACACATCTGTTTTTAGGTAATTACTCTGTCATCAGTCACTACTACCCTGGTGAACATTGCTATTGTGACCTTTGAATATCTTGAATTCACCAGGTTACTTGGGAAATCTCAGTTCAGAATTCTCATTATATAGGATCAGAAAGAATAAACATAATAGAACAAGAGCAGATATTCACAGAAACATGGTAGCCAGGTGGAGAAAATGGAAAGCTGCCCACCCCCACCTGGTAGTTCTTAGAGGCAGCTTAAAGCAGTTGTGAAATCTTCTTGAAATCTTAAAGGACTGGGAGATAAGTGCCTTGCTCCTTTTGAATGCAAACTCAGTTCTGGTTCAGCAGACTGTAAGAAGATTTCATAAACACATAATACCACACCCCCAAGTCCTTCATGACTGAAAACTGGTTTCCCAAAGTTTCCATATGGTTCAAATTAAAGGAAACAGAAAATATCATCCTATGCCTTAGGGAATGACCTTCATAGGTCATAGTGGATAGAATGCTGGACTTGGAGTCAAGAATATCTGACCTCATATCTGGCCTTAGACACACTAGCTGTATGAACCTGTGCAAGTCACTTAAATACTATCTGCCTAAGTTTACTTATTTGTAAAATGAGGATAAAAAGAGTACCTGCCTTGCAAGGTTATTGTGAGAAGCACTTTCTTCACAATATAGCTATGATTTAGGCAATGCCAAGTCTAATTATCACCATTTAACAAATGAAAAAATAGGCCCTGAGAAGTTTCATGGCTTTTCTTTAAGACCATATCTCCCAAGGATCAAAGGTGGGCTTCAAACACAGGTGTTTTGATTCCAAGTTCAGCATATTCCCAGTACTCTCTGCTGCTTCTCCTTTTCCAGGCAGAGAGATGATGATGGAAACTAGTATGATTGGTGAACACACAATGCCCATAATATTCACACCAGACTGCAAGGAGTAAATGGATGGTAAGAAAGCAGAAGAATCAGGCAAAAGCTACTTTTTCAAGAAATTTGATTGTGGAGGAGAGAAGTGAAATGAATGGTAGCTCAATGAGAAAAAAAATGGGAGAGTTTTGGGTGTGTTTGTTGTTTTTGTTTTTTGGACTAGGGGAATGAACATATTTGTAGGCAGATGGAAAAGAGCATAGTGTAAAGAAAAATATTGAAAATACATGGGAGAGGGGGAGTGATTCCTGGAACAAGGTTGGGATTAGGACCAAGAACATGGGATTAACTTTGGCAAGGAATAGGGATACCTCTTTCTCTGAAATAGAAGGGAAAGAGGAAAGAATGGCTGATGATATTGAGAATTATGAGAAATAGAGTAGGGAAGATGAGTACAAGCCTATCAGATGACCATGTGGTGCCACCAGTCCAGGAAATTGAGTCAAACCCTTGAAATAAGAGTTTTCAAGGGTTGTTCATTTTCAATCATGTCCAACTCTTCATGACCCCATTTTGGAGTTTTCTTAGCAAAGATACTGGAGTGGCTTGCTATTTCTTCCTTCAGCTCATTTTACAGGTGAGGAAATCGAGGCAAATAGGGTGAAGTGACTTGTCCAGGGTCACACAGCTAGTGAGTATCTGAGACTAGATTTAAACTCACAAAGAGGAGTCTTCCTGACTCCAGGTCTAGCATCCTATGCCACCTACATGCTCTAATAGACAGGTATATAGAAGCTGTAGCAAAGTTTAGGGTTTGGAGATTTAGCGCAAGAACGAGTGTGACAGTGGGTATGAAGGGTGATCAACTGAATACAAGAAGTATTAAGCACCCACTACATGCCAAGCAAGGCCAGAATACTGGGGTGTGGTTTGGGGGATAATGAATAGCAGGGCCTGCATTTGATCATCAGATGGTAAGGTTCTCACTAGGTCATTAGGGAGAAAGAATATGAATGTCTAATGAATGAAGTAGATGGACAATAAAAACAAGGAGGCAGGCATGAGTAGAGATATAGATCATAAGACAAACATTCAAATAGATAGATAGGCAGGCAAGTGTGCTTATGGCCTTAGCACCTTGCAATAGGAAAATGATGTCTAGGACCTGGTTAGGGAAGGGAGTTGGTCACATGGATTGGAACCTCATTACTAAAGGCCTAGGAAACTTCCTCAAACAGTGTCACAAAAGCAGAAATAAGTGCTGATGAACTGAGATACAACTTAAGAGCCAAAAAGAAGCAAGGATGGGATTGATGTTACATCAGAAAATTACTAAAGGAGGTCTTCTTGTATCCTCCTACCTACATCTACAGTTAATCCTAGTGCTTTTGAATAGCACTAGAGTGATACCTACCTGCCAAGGTTAGAAAGATGTAGAGAGACAGGGAAACATTGTTTTATATAGGATCTGGAGTCAGGAAGACCTAAGTTCAAATCTAGCCTCAGATATTTACTGTGTGACCTTGGGCAAGTCACTTAACTTACCTCTGTTTGCTTCAGTTTTCTCAACTAAGATGGAGATAATAATTGCACCTATCTTGCAGGGCATTGTGAGGATCAAATGTGAGAATACGTGTAAAACACTTAACACAGTGTCTGGCACATAATAGGAATTACATGAATAGCAGCTATTTATTATTATCTCTATTGTTACTGTTATTGTTATAATGTTACATGCCCCAGTTTCAAGTCCTTCACTCAATCTGTAAGCTCCTTGAGGCTGGGCACTGTGTTCTATCTCACACAATACCTAGCAAAGACAAGACATTAAAATACTTTTTGACTTTTTGAGTGCCGGACTTGGAATAAAGAAGATCTGGGTCCAAATATCACTTCACTAGACATGAGGCTTCATTTTCTCCATCAATGAAATGGGGAGAATAATTTGTAGCAGCCACTTCATAGGGCTGCTGCAGAGTTCAAAGGAGATAATGTCTATAAAACATGATGCAACCTAACTCCCTCTAGGAAAGTCAGGGTTTTTTTTTTTTCAGTCCTAGGATATGTGTGTATGTGTGTGTGTGTGTGTGTGTGTGTGTGTGTGTGTGTGTGTGTGTGTGTGTGTTTTAAATGCCTAAAGCTATTGCCTTTCATTTCTGGCTCTGATAAAACAATCATTATTCATTTACCTTCATGTAAAATCTTAACTAAGATAGCAATCAGGAGATAGTAGGCAAAGGGGTCAACCTTCGATTCTGGAATATCTGGATTTAAGCCATGCCTCCCAACACATACCAACTATATAATTATAAGAGAAATCACTTCATAGGCTGCTGGGTGGCACAGTGGATAGAGCATTGGGCTTGGAGTCAGGAAGACCTGAATTGAAATCCAGCCTCACACACTTAATAGCTGTGTGATCCTGGGCAAGTCACTTAACCTCAGTTTGTCTCACTTTCCTCATCTGTAAAATGAGGATAATAATATCACCTACCTCCCCCAAGGTTGTAGTGAGGATCAAATGAGATAATAGTTGTAAGGAGTTTAATACAGTGGCACATAGTGCTATAAAATGTTAGCTATCATTATTATTATTATTAATTAATGGCTCATTGCATTAGGCAGTTCTCTAAGAGAATAAGTTGCAACCAAGTTAAATAGCTGCACTGATAGAATTTCCACATTGAGGGTTGTCTACCCAGATAAATTCACTGCTCCAGACCCTCTTCCCCACCACAAAATGAATATGGGTAGAATGTCAGAATTAGAAATGACACAGAGTATAGAGAACAATCAGGTCTGAAGTTCCTTCTAACTTTGATATTTTGTGGGTTTCCATTTTCTTTTTGGCACCTCTGATTTAATCAGTCAAGAGAAATCCTAATATGGAAACTGCCTCTATGAATGCAAATATGCAATGTGTCTATAACTTACATTCTTAGACAGTTGTGTAGAAAATTTCTGGGGTAGCTAGGTGGCATAGGGAATAGAGCACTGACCCTGGAGTCAGGAGTACCTGAGTTCAAATCTAGCTTCAGACATTTAACACTTACTCACTGTGTGACCTTGGGCAAGTCACTTAACCCCAATTGCCCTGCCTTCCCCCTTCCAAAAAGCAAAACAAAAAAAAAAGAGAGAGAGAGACAATTTCTACACATCCCCAATAATATGTGAATATATACACATATGTTTATATTGACACACACATATAAAACAATATCACCTTGGAAGGTGAAAGACTCATACATAGCCATGTAGCACATAAACTATGTAAAATGTTTCTTGATGAAGTTCATAGGCCTGAAAAAAAAGGGTAGAGCCTTAATTTAGAGATATAAAAGTTTAAAGAGACAGTACTAACAGTCAACTGTCAACAACAACCTTTTCTCTACTTTTTATAATCTAAGTGAAAGTTAAAAAAAAATATTTTGACTGTTCATTTCCTGTTCTTGGCGATTGATTTACTACAGATACCTGGAGAAAACAGAAGTTGATCTTTTTCACAAGAAATCTGGCATGAGGACAGTGATGTATATAGCAGAAAGAGCACTGAATTGTGAGTAAGAGAAACTGAGCTTAGATATTTGGGTGTGTTACTTATTTTCAGCGTGACCTTGAGAAAACCTCCTGACTTCTCCAGACCTTCTCTAATCCTTTGTTGTTGTTCAGTCATTTCAGTTGTGTCCAACTCTTTGTGATCCCATTTGGGGTTTTCTTGGCAAAGATACCAGAATGGTTTGCCATCTCCTTCTCCAGCTCATTTTACAAATGAGGAAACTGAGGCAAACATGGCTGAGTGACTTGCTCAGGGTCACATAGCTTAATAAGTGTCTAAAGTAAGATTTGAATGAGGAGTCTTCTTGACTTAAGACCTGGGACTCTAGCCCTTATTTATCTATAAAATCAGGAAATTGGACTAAAAGATCTCCAGTGTCTCTAAGTCAATCTCATAACCTTAAAAATTTTTAAATCCTTTTGAAAACTTTCACTAAAATCATGTTAAAAAAAGAAATGTGCATTCTTATTAAATTATGGGAACTTTTTTCTTAAAGATGGATAAGCAGGAAATGAGGAAGATGAAAGGAGGAACAAATACAAGTTATCAACTTTCTTTGCCAGCTTTTAGGATAGAGAAAACAGGTTAGACAACAAGAAAAATCAACATACTCTTGAATATATGAATTATAATTAGACATGGATGAACCGGTTTGGTCAAAGAGAGACCTAATGCAAATATTTGCCTCACTTTCAAACCAAGGCCTGAATGTTTAGTTTGGATTACCTTCACTCCCTACTGCAGCCTGGCAAAAATACAACACAATACAACTAACATTTGCTAAACTCTTACCTGTGCCAAGTGCTATGGGCATTAGGGAAATGTAAAGCTTTTTCAGGATTTGGCAGGAGCAGTCCCTGCCCTCAAGGTGTGATCAAGTCAGTGCTGCTGGTCCTCTAGCAGGTGGAAAACTTATATTGGCAGGTATACCCCAGCACAGTATAACAGAGCTTTTAGATTACATAGTACTTTCATCCCACCCCCCTCCCAACCCTAACACTTAGTACCTATGTCAATCAATCACTAATCAATCAATAAACATTTATTAAGTGCCTACTATGTGTCAAGTACTGTGCTAAGCTCTGAGGATACAAAAAGATGTAAAAGACAGTCCTTGTGGTCAACTAGATTATACTCTAATGGGGTAGACAACATGCAAACAAATATATAAAGAGCAAACTATATACAGGATAAATAAATAATTCCCAGAGAATGGGCAGGTAGGTGTCTCAGTAGATAGAGCACTGGGCTTGGAATCAGGAAGACTCATCTTCCTGAGTTCAAATCTAGCCTCAGACTCTTACTAGGTATGTGACCCTGTGCAAGTCACTTAACCCTATTAGCCTTAGTTTCTTCCTCTGTATAATAAGCTAGAGAAGGAAATGGCAAACCACTCAAGTATCTTTGTCAAGAAAACCCAAAAATGGGGTCATGAAGAATCAGACACAACTGAACAATTAACAGAGAGAAGGCACTAGAATTAAGGGGGATAGAGAAAATATGACCTAGAACACGTCACTTAACAACCATCATGGGCCTTCCTCATCTGTTCCATGAGGGGGTTGGACTAGATGACTGCTGAGATACCTTTTAATTCTATATCTTAATTATGCTCTTCTTATGTGGAGGTTAGGAAACACAAATTTTATTATTACTCTCACTTTAGGGATGTGGAAATGGAAGCTATAAGAGGTAAAGCTTTATTTACTATGTTTGATCACACATCTGCATAAGGGTCTGAAGTGGGACATTACCTTCACTTCCAAATATACCTCTTCTGGCCTCACCTACCCAGTAAGCCAGGTCTTGTAACAGAAAACAGAAAAAAGAAGAGGACAAAGTAGTCCAGGAAAACTAATCCCACATCAGCTGAATATGAGAGCATATGCTGGTCTCCTGATTCCAAGTTTAATACGATGTCTTTATAAAGTAAAAGAATTGACTGGATCTTTGAGACCCCCACACAGGATGAAGCAGCTACACACGTCAAGCCACCACCACCACTTTAACCAAATCACTCTTCAGATCCTAATGGGAACAGCCCAGGACCCCGAACCCAAGCAAGCTGGTAATACAATAAATATTGGTATTGAAGAAGAAGCATTGACTCTGTATGGTGAGGACCATAGGATCTTTTCATCTGATTTGATACTGAAACCTTCCATACATGTTGTCTTCTCCATTAGAATGTGAGCTGCTTGAGAGCAGCAACCATCTGACTTTTCTATTTGTACAGCCAGTGCTTTGTCTATAACACTTGTCATTCATTTCACCTCTACAGGAAATCCCATGATCCAATAACATTGCTCTGATTAACACCATTTCACAATATTCTTATTAATAGATTGTAACCAATCCCCTCTGTAAAGTTGCAAAACCCTGATATGCTTGCCATTCAGCAGATTTTTTCCATTTATAACATTGTTCCCTCTGCAATGAATTGACTTGTTTCCTGAACCAGTTAATGAGGTTAGTTGGGGTATGCTGGCATGTCAGCAGGTTTCCTGGGTTAGTCTACTGCTACATCAGCACTACACTCAGCGAAGATAGGAAAATTAGTCTTGGACCCACAAAAATTCTGAAGACACCTTCAAGAAAAAAAAGAGGAAAGATACTTCCCTTCCTTAATTAGAGAGGTGGGGGGGTTATGGGTGTGGAACATTGCATATACTCTCAGATTCAGTTGATGTGTGATTATTTTTCCTGGACTACTTTTTTTTCTGGGTTTTTTTTTTGTTGTTGTTACAAGGCCTGGCTTACTGGGTAGATGAGACCAAAACAGGTATATTTTGGAAGTTTGATGTTTGAAGCAAACATTGCAGAAGAAGGTAATACAAAATGTCAATCTATATCTATATCTATATTTTTTTAGAAAGGAAAGTCTACCTCCTACCCAGCTCCTCCCATAACAGGACTGAAAAATAATGTTCATAGCATGCAGGAATTCTACTACAGTGCCAAGTCGAGGAAAGAGATACTAATATTAGAATTTAAGTTTAGCACTAGGGCGAGATGGAGTATACAAGAGGCTGTGCTGGGAAAAACAGAGAACCACTTCTATAAATTTTCTTTAGAAGCTCAGATTTTACACTGTCATAGAAAAAGCACTAGGACAGGGTTCACAAGGTCTGGACCCTGCCAGAAGGTAAAAGAATCTGGGGCAATCTCAAGAACAGTTTTGGACTAGAGGGTCTGGAACCTGAATCTGATTCAGAGTACATTGACTCTAAAAAGGCCAAAATGAGGAGTGGGAAAATATTTTCAGTTTCTCACAACCTGATTTATAGTTTACTTTCTTTCAGGCTCTATTTATTGGTATATCTGACAAATATGATTTGTTTTTCCTCTTCAGGGGAAAACAAATAGAGGACAGTTCCAATCCTTTCCAGATACTCAAGGTACAACCAATAGTCTTTTGTCCACCCCCTTTCTTCTCCACCCAAAAGATGCTTCTCACGAAATAAACAAGTGGCAAACATCACAGAAGAAGTATAACCAGAATTACAGGGCTATCAACTCTGGGAAAAAATTGTAAGGGCAGTTTAGGATATAATATGTAATTTATATCGAATTCCTCTTATGAGAGTACATCTTAAGAGGGCTGCCAGTTCAGAGCTGAGATTTGCCTTTGGAAGTAAAAAAATAATTAGTTAAATCCATCTGATCAGGTCAAGAGTCATGGGAAATAAATGGCCCCCTATTTTTTTTTGTTATTGTAGGATTTTAATCTAAACTTTTAGTTCCAGGTTTATTACATATTTTAAAACTAATTTAAGAGACAGTTTCTCTTTTATACTATTTTCCATGAACTGCAGTAAATCTGCACAAAAGAATACGTCAGTCACAGAAGGAGAGTTTACCAGTTCCGGACTCCTCCTTTACCAATCTAGTGAGTACAATTTTATTACTGTCTCTAGAATTCATGGCCAGCAAAACAACAAGTTTCCCGGGAAGAACACACTGTGTTTCTCCCCATCAGATCTCACCTACCCCTCTGTATTGTAGCCCTCTAAAGCATCATTGTCTATCAGTCACCTCTGGCTGTCTCATCTCCTCCTAGACTATAACCTATGTGATTTTATGTACAACTTTTGTCTCCCTCAGTGATTACTATAAGGCAAAGCACATGGCAATAACAGTGTTTATTTAATTGAGAAAAAATGTACAAGATAATTATTTCAAGTTGGACTTAAAATGAAACTTACAACAAAGAATGGACTCTTCCCTGGGTTTCCTTTAGTTACAAGTATAGCAATAATAGTTATCGTTTATGGAATATTATGACAGAATGATTCATCATCCAGTGGTCAGGTTGGAGGATGAGCCACTCTTTACTTGACAAGACTGGTCCTTGAAAAGTCTGTTGCCCACCCCATCAGAGCCTTCGCAGCATGGTAGAACCTGCCAATGTCTGCACTCCATTGACATAGCCTCAGAAAACCCAGGGTCATCTCTGTGTCATAATGAAAAATCATGTGGAAGATATTCTAATTCTAGTTGTGGTTCAGTTTGCTCATCTTTGAACTGAGGAGAGAGGAATGGAATAGACTAGATGAAATCTGTGTTCTCTTTCATTTAAGATTCTGTGATTGAATGAACTCTGTCATTCCTTCCTTGTCTTAAAATTCTATAAAGATTAGGTAAGAACTGCTTCTTTGTGGGTGTTGGGTAAATTACTAGCTTCCTGACATAATCTGATCAGTTAACAGTTTAAAAAAAAAAGAAATAGCATGCCCCAAGTTTGAAACAAAATAAGCATGAAAGATGTGTTTATGTTTTCAGAAATTTCCCTCCTGGTCTGATTCTTATCTTTATTACAAACTCTAGGAAGCTGGGGCCGTGTAGGACCAGACTAGACCTGGGTTGGTCCAATGGTTTAGCCCAGGGGTTCTTAAGCTGGGGTTCATGGTCATGGATAGATTTCAGGGTGTCCGTAAGCTTGAACAGGAAAAAATTTACATCTTTATTTTTTACTAACCTATAATTGAAATGTAGTGTTTCCTTCAATCGCTTAAAAACATTATTCTGAGGAAGGGTCCTTAGGCTTCATAGACTTTGAAAGGGGTCTATGATACAAAAAAGGTGAAAAGCCTTCATCTAGCCTGATGTTGTTCAATTCTAACCTGAGAGAATTGGAAAAGTCTGGAAAACAGGTGCCATTTATATGGCCTGTCATCTCTCAGCATTTACCTTAGCTATTTGCTTACTCTATAGAGCCTATTGACTCCTGTGTAGAAGGCTGAAATTACCAAGAACTTAGTATTCAGAAAAATAATCTTCAAAGGGAGATAATCTGATTGACTATTTCTATATAATTCCTAGAGTTATTAAAAAAAGGACTTTATTACTTTGAGGCAGGTGGCACTTTATGGCTGTGTTGTCTACATAATTATATAGCTATCTGAACCCACTGTTAAAAAGGAGTGGGAGGAGGAATGTGGTATGGACTGATTCAGGCTGGTCCCCTGCTAGTTTAGGTTAAATACTGGAACAAAATGAAACAAGAATAGATCACTGAAGAGTTAACAGAAGGAGATTTACTTAGTGATAGCAGGAAGATATTCAACAATAGGCATTGGGAACCCTTCAATTCAGCTGAATGAAGTTCTCTTGTCTGAGTTTTCTTTTGTAAAACTTCAGAGCACACCTGGAGTCTCTTTTGACAGTGCCATATTTAGGTGAGTAGGAAGTCATGTTAATAGCCTGAGCTTTGGAGCCAACCAAGCCTTAAGGATGGTAATGGGAAGTTCTGTTAAGGAATAACTGGCTTAACTTGCAAGGGGACAGGGGATAAAATATTGCTCTTACCTTCCCCTCATCAGTAACATCTTTAAAGTCTTTTGGAGGATCTTCCACTACTTCACTGATGTTAGAGGTTTTATAAGTCAACCCTTACCTCCAATATTCAAGAAGTCTGATATAGGCAGCCTGATAGAAAAGGGAAAGAAAAGCAAAAATATAACAAAAAAGAACAATGCAATAGCTTCCCAGAGTAACTGTATCTGGGAGGGTCCTGAGAAAAAAGTAGTTTTTGAATCCAAAGGACCATATGGTATGGGATGCCAAATCTTTGCCTTTCACCCTGGGTGTCTCAAGGTAAACAGGTGATGCTAAATAGGAGCAGTAATAGGACCATTGGGACTACAGAAGAGATGCCACTTCCTGCATAGTCATTGTACCACCACCCTCTTGGTGTTTTTTGGCTCAGGTGGTTCTAGCTCTATGTGGGGAAATACAAAATCTTTACCCCATGAAAATTCTCTGAGGAGTTCTGTCCCCCCTTTTCTGGGAAGGATGGGAACATACTTTCACCTCCCTGTGGTGGCCAGAAAGAGAACCACCTCCCAACAATGTCATCCCTTGGTCCTCTAAGTCCTCTGTGGGCTGGAATTGTACAATGATCACAGACTGTTGTGAAGTAAGCATTGTGGAAGATTCAATCAGTTCTAGATTATAGTTGGTTGGTTGGTTGTTGTCCTTTGTCTTTGAAGAGGACTAAAATGGCATCACTATGTTAGAATGAAGTTATAGTGTGTCTGATAGTGTGGTCATTATAGTGTGTTATAGTATGGCCGATCAGACCCATACGAGCTCAGAATGGTCTACCACAGGTCAGGCACAAATCGTCCTTGTGAACATCTGGGGTGGATTCTCTAAATTTGAACATCTCAGGATTCTTTTGAGCTACTTCAATTCTGCTTTGCTCATAGAGCACAGCACCTTCTCTGATGTGGGCACATTATGTTGAGTGGTCCTGTGTCAGTGTCTCCCATGTCACACAATCAATTCCAAAGTTCTTAAGAGAGACCCTGAGGGTGTCCTTATATCACTTTTTCTGACCACCATGTGAATACTTGCCCTGTGTAAGTTCTCCATAAAATAGTCTTTTTGACAAGCATGTTTTGCACTCAAACAACATGACCAGCATATCAGAGTTGTGATCTCTGCAGTGGAGTTTAATGCTTGGCAGTTTAGTTTGAGAAAGGACCTCAGTGTCTGGTAACTTATCCTGCCAGGTGATCTTCAGAATCTTCCTAAGACAATTCAAATGGAAGCAATTCAATTTCATGGATGGCACTGGTATGTTCTCCAGGTTTCATAGGCATACAACAATGAGATTGAAGTCAGCACAATGCCTCTGTAAACCTTCAGCTTGGTGATCAGTCTAATACCTTTTCTCTCCTACACTTTCCTTCAGAGCCTCTCAAACAATGCATGTGTCAACCTCATTATATATGTGTACACCCCCAGGGAAAGTATACTGCCAAGGCAAGTGAACTTATCCACAGCATTCAAAACTTCTCCATTTGCTGTAAATGATGATTCCACCTGTATTTTCTTGTGTTAATTGTTAGGCCAAAATGAGCACAAGCAGCAGAGAATCTTTCCATACTTTGTTGCATTTCAGCTTCAGAGGCTATATTGAGTGCACAATCATCTACAAACAGAAAATCATACACCAACACTCCCTCCACTTTGGTCTTGGCTTGTAACCTTTTCAAGTTGAAGAATTTACCATCAGTTCTGTAGCTGACCTTGATGCCATGTTCATCCTCACTGAAGGTGTTTGACAACATGGCTGAAAACATCATGCTAAAAAGCACGGGAGCAAGCACACAGCCTTGTTTCACTCCATTGGTGACTGGAAAGTCGAGAGAGCATTGTCCATTATCCAGAACCAGGACAAACACTGTGTTGTGAAATTGCCAGCAATAACCAAGAAAGGGACCCCTTTGTAATTGTCACAGAACAATCTATTTCCCTTACCCTTATAGAGATGCACAACTGAGGCACTCTTGAACTCCTGAGGGATAACCTTGCCATATAATCTGGTAAATTTCAGTCAGCTTTTATATGAGCAATGGATTCTTTACCTTCTAAATCTCAGCTGGAATAGAATCAACACCAGGTGCTTTGCCACAGCAGAGGAGCCTAATGGCATTCAAAACCTTTTATTCAATTTAAAACTTGTTGAGAGAGGGATTCACTTCAATCTTAGGTATACACTCAATAACTTCAGCATTGATTGATGATATTCTGCTGAGAATACTATGGAAGTGCTCAGACCATCTCTCCAGGATCATGTCCTTATCACTAATCAATGTGGCTCCATCAGCACCAAGTAGTGGAGAAGCTCGATGTGTCTTTGGCCCAAAAATAGCCTTCAGGGAATCATAAAAGTGCTTTGGATTATTATTATCAGCATGAAACTGAATTGCATTTGCCTTCTTACTGAGCCAAGAATCCTGCATCTCTCTAATCATTTTGCTTGTACTTTACATTTGATGGAATTAGATGCTGCCTTCTTAGAAATGGTCTTCATAATTTTTTAACCTCTTCAGGGTCTGTCATGGTAGGAGTATAGGCACTGATGATGGTGGTGTGGTGGCAATCTCATTGTCATGAGCCTGTCATTGACTCCTTTTGGTGAGCATACAAGCTTGTTGACTAGATTAGTTTTGATTTTAAAATCTACTACAGCTTCACAGTGCTCCTCTTCATTGTAGCTACTCTAGAAAAATGTGTATTCAACTCCAGCTTTGATAAGCTAGCCTTCTTTTGCCAGCCTTGTTTCACTCAGGGCTGCTGTTTGGAAGCGCTATCTGCTGAGTTCTCTCACAACAAGAGCTGTTCATCTTTCAGGTCTACTGGATTTTGTGTTGTCTTTAAGTGTCCACATATTCCATATACCAATGGTGAGTGGAATCATCTTTGCAGAAGTTTTTGTTTATTTTTTTGTGTGTTTCAACCAAGGGTAGGATTCCTGCCTGCCAGGGAATGATGAGAGTTGGGTAAGAAGAAAAATTTTAGGACACCTTTTCTAGCCCCTTCCTCACACCAGAGGTGAGCAGCATGGTCCTTAAAAGGCCACCCAGGGGGCTGCCAGATCCCACTGCTGTTTCCAGTGAGAAGACAACCCTATGGCCTGGCTTGCCTGTGTGTAGGATTGTGAGTAGAGGTCTCAGTGTATCTGTACCTGCAACTTCATCACTTGCCTGTCACCACAGAATTTTAAGATAGGTAAAAGTGGTAAAATAGTATGGGCAATGTCTTTTGACTTGTGCATAAATTGGACTTAAATGAGGCAGAGTTGCATGAAGTTGTCAGCCTCATACTCCCTTCCAGAATCATCACAGTTCAAAGGCAGGACAGAATCAAGACAACTGGTGATGGCCCTGATTGTAGTGGATGACCTTGGCATCTTTAATATCTAATCAAGCTCTAAGTGCTCCACAGCCCCTGCTTCAGCTGCCTTTCTGGCCATTAGAACAAATTGTTCTCATCTGTCCATTTCACCAGAAGTCGTCACAGGCCTGGGGTAGACATCCCCTAACGCACCAATGGGTTTGAGACTCCTCAGTTACCCTCAGTCTGGTTTGTCCCATTTGCCACAATAGTTTACCTAGGTGTGACAACTGGGACATGTTACTTCTTGGATCTACAGGTGAGGGTTACGGGGAATAGGTGAACATCAAGGTTGGAAAGCAGTCCTGAAAAGGACTTGGCAGACCTCACACCAGAGGTGCTAGTCTTCTCTGAACAGACCCCATACCCTTCTAGATTATAGTAAGCAATAGGCAATATGCAGTGGGCCTGCATTTTGGCCCCACACTGATCAACACCCACTCTTTTGCCTTGGGGTTGAATAGCCACTGGCATCAACTCCCCTATCTGCTGCTGTAAACATGGGCATCTCTGTCCTTGGTCCCCTGACCAGTGCTACTGGGGCCCTTGGATGTGCTCAGTGTATCCAGCCAAGGAGCTTGGGCTGTACCTGCAGCCACTGCTAGGGTCTACAAACCCACCTTCCCCTTTATGCAGAGGGTTGCTGTAGATTCTCTGTTGATAATGCCTTCTTTTACTCAGCAGGAATGCTATCAATGATATGACCACTGGGACCTAACTCTATCCTCCTGTTCTGAGACTGGGTGCCATAGGTGAGACTGCCATTTTCCCTGGTTGGTTCATCACAATTTAAGTTAGTAACTGCCACATGGGATGGATCAGACATCTCCAAATGATTCTGGCTAATCATGCCAGGGATTGAGGTATTCTTCTTTCCGTTCAGTAGTCATCCTCTCCAATGCAGGAAACTGGTCCTATAAACTGTCAACCCCCAATGAGGGACCCAGGAGCTCCTTAACATCACAAACTCAGAAGGTTGCCACAAAGGCTAGGAATATCCAGCTCTGGATTGTACACTTATGATCAGGGAAAGACACAAGGCAAAGCAAAAAGCAATGTGTCCAGAGACTCCCCTAGGCTCTCGTAGCCATTTCTGCCAGAATAAGGGAGTATGACTGGGGCATGATTCTGGAGAAGCTTCCCAATGGAAGTGCTGGAGAAAGACAGAATTACAGCTAAAAAGCCACATTTTGAGGATGAGAAGGGAAATTTAAACTGATGCAATGTCCCTGTCAGCAAATTAGTTGGGGGTTCATGATTGTCATATTTGTCCATATCCCCAATTCCAGTAATGTCTTCAGGCTCCCAGGGAGAATTAAACATGTCCTTTTAAGTGCATCACCAATAACTTGCACCAAAGAATGGAAAGAAAGTCCCTGTGTCACAATTCTAGTTGGCCTTTCCGATGCCTAATTAAAGAACAAAAAACCCTCTAAATGGTTTCTTCATCACTGTTAGAAAATAATAAAATTTCAGACATCTGCCTTGGTTTGTACACTCTTGGGGTCTTTTGTGGCTGGCAAAGTCCATATACAATTATAGGACTGAGGATTTCTTGTTTAGCTGTATAGTCATTCCCAAAAGCCATTCAGAACCAAATAGTTCTTTTACTGTTCCATTCACACACAAATATGACTTCCTCAAAGCTAGGAGAGGGCAGCTTTTGGTGTTAATGACCATTAGTAAAACAAAGACATCTAGTCTCAGGCAGGGAAGAGCACACAACCCTTTTGAATTTGTTGTTTTCTAGAAATGGGGAAATCTCTTACAATTCCCTCAAATTCAACCCCACAAAGTTGCTTTAAAGGTAAACTGACTTCTGAGGAATTCCTCCAGGAGAATTTGGAGGAAGCTTAAATTAACTAATTTGTAAAATACAGGGATAACAAAGATTATCGGCCTAAAAGGCATTTTACTGAAATTATTTTCAAGTTATAATTTTTAAGGTCTCTACTTGATGAATGGCCATAGGCAGTTTACTCTCTAATCTCCTAGGACTAGGGCGGAGCTTCACTTTGAGCACCCACAATCTCTAGAGGCATCACCAAAAGCACTAGTAGAAGCATGGCCTATACACTTCCCATCCACCACTTTGAAGAGCTAATTATGTTCCAATCCTGCATGACTGTGCAGATTGCTCTGGGCTGGGCTTGATTCAGGCCAGTTCCCAGCTAGTTTAGGTTTGACTTTAGAACAAAATGAATCATTCAGTAGTTAACAAATGAATACTTACTTAGCCTTGACAAAAGAATGATATTCAATAAGAATACTCATTGAGGACCCCTGGAGTTGATACATCTGGGTGAAACTCTCTTGTTTGGGAATCTAATTGGTAGAAACCAGCCAAGTATCAGGGTGCACCTGGAGCTCCTTGGGACTATTCTGTATTCAAGTGGCCAGAAAGTGATTTCCACAGTTAATCTGAGTCTTTAGTCTCCTGAACCAATCAAGCCTTATTTATGGTCTCAATACCTTTTAAGGAAAAACTAGCCTAACTTTAGAGTTGGCAGGGGTTAGGATATTGTTCCTATCAAAGGAAGGGCACATATATGGTAACAGGGCAGATGGATATGAGGTATGGCTTAGGACCAATCTGAGAAGGAGGCATGGTTTCTGGAGTTCTGGTTCAAAAAGCATTATTCCCATTGGGGAGAAGGGATTAGCAGTACGGCAGACAGCAAGATGTCCAGGGTGGATGGCTATGAAACATGGTCTGAGGCCAGCCAAGAAGGGAGGTATAGTTTCTGAAAGTCTAATCAAGAGGGTGTTTTTCCAGGTTGGGCTTAGGGGTTAGAGGGACCAGTTGTAGGAATGATATTAAAAGGTCTGTATTGAAGGGATGTTTTCAGGGCCCAGTGAAAAGAGATAATAATATCACATATTTAGACGTTCAGCTAAAATCTCTGAAAAGATTAAGAGAATTTTCATTGTGCAATTTTTACCTTCTCCAGAGAATTGAGTAAGGGAATCATCTTGCTTTTTTGCAATAATTCACAGTATATTATTAACAAAGATTTGAAGAATATTCTAATTGTCAATATACTTGGCATTAATAGTACACAACTGCAAAAGACTTACTGAGTACTTTGCCACTTAAAAAAAAATCAATCCTTTTGCTGATAGTACTTACAACAACCACAGGAAATTCAGGACTATAACTTAAGGTTTTTTGTTTTTGTTTTTTGAACTGTAATTTTAATTGCACAAGGAACTCCAGGTGAAGACTTCCTTCCACCAGTTCAGGTAAGCACCCCTCTGGAGCTTCTAGTCTGTGTATTGCTTGGAGGCCCTGAGAGGTTAATTTGCCCAAGATCACACAGTTTAGATCTTCTTGACCCTGAGACTTGGCTCTTTATCTACTTTGCTACTTTTCTTCCCTTAGATTTAATTTCATTAGTCAGTGAAAACGCATTTATTAATTACTTCTTATGTGCTTCAGAAATGCTGCACTTAGTGCTAGGGATACAAAGAAAGAAAATGGCACAGACTCTACTCTCAAGGAGTAGACATTCTAATGTAGGAGATATGTAAACCTCTAGGCATATACAAGATACATAAGAACATATGAAGGTAATGGGAAAGGGGAAGGTACCAACAGCTGAAGAGGTGGGGTAGGGGAAAAGGGACAGCGAAAGGCTTCCTGGAGAAGGTGGATTTGAACTGAATCTTAAAACAAACCAGGGAAACAAAAGAGGTGGTGAGGGGGCAAAGCATTTACAGACCTATGGGATTCCTAGTACAAAAAGCATGGAGATGGGATAGAGGGTGTTGTATTCATGGAACATGATCAATGGAGCTGGATCATAGAGTATATGTTTTTTGTTGTTGTTTGTTTTTTGTAGGGCAATTGGGGTTAAGTGACTTGCCCAAGGTCACAGGCTAGTTTTTGTGTTAAGTGTCTTAGGCCAGATTTGAACTCAGGTCCTCCTGACTCCAGGGCCGGTGCTCTATTCACTGGGCCACCTAGCTACCCCAGATCATAGAGTATATGGAAGGGAATGAAGAGTAAGAATTCTAGGAAGCTAGGAAGGGGATGTGTTATAAAGAGCTTTCCTGATTTCAATTTGTAAAAAAAAAAATTATTATAAGTCATTTTCAAAGTAGCTATGAGAGGTCAGAATGAATTTATATGTCATGAAATAGAAATTAAGCCAATGTAAAATGATTATAATGGAAGGAAAGAATATGGAAGAAGTTAAAAGAAATAAGGTATAAAAAGATCTCAAGGCAATGGTGTAGCTTTATAAGATCTGAAGCATCGAAGGGTGATTTCAAAGATTACTGGTAAGAGCCTCACTTGATGAGGCAGGAAAAGACAACAATGGGGAACTCTAATGAATTTGTGAACAATATGTTATATTACTTGGGAAATTTGACTTGGAGAGTTGAACTGCACTACCCAATGGGCACACAGTGAATTTGCAGATGGGTCTATGCATCATATATTAATGGTTCATGGGTAAATGTAGATGAATGTCAAGAGTAAGAACTGAAGCCCTTGACAAATAATTCCTGAGTCTAGAAATCTATTTATTGACTTGGAACTAACATATTCACCTCATGGCTTTTCATTAACAAATGCTAGAATGACACTGATTATTTCTGACACCTCTTTTGGAACACAGTTTACATTCTAGCTTGCAGACACCTCCACATGAATGACTAGGAATATTTGTCAATATTTGTGGCTTAATTCTTGTAAATTTTATTCTTACCCATGAACTACTATAGCCCTTGACTATTAGAGGGATTCAAAAACAAGGAGCAAATATTTGTAGTATTTTGAAAGATTTTCTGTGTTTAAAATTTATGTAGAAATATAAGTAACACACATACCACGTACACCAGTTACAAATAGTCAAAAGGGTAATAGAAAGACACATCTCATGCCTAAGTAAATTCTGGCATATTCTGGCATATAATTCTGACTGTCTGGATGCCATGAATAGAGCACTGACCCTGGAGTTAAGAGGACTTGAGTTCAAATACAGCTTCAGACACAACACTTATTGCTGTGTGACCTTGGGCAAGTCACTCAACCCCAAATGCCCTGCCTTCCCTCCTCTTAAAAAAAAAAGTAATAGATAGCCGTGATATTCCTCTGCTCAAAAGTCTTCCATGGCTTTCTGTTGTCTCTGGGGTAAAATATAAACTCTTCAGCCTGATTTTTAAAGTTCAATTCAATATGGCTCTAATCTAATCTTTCAGAGCCCTCTTTAAAGGACAGAACCCTCAGGTAAAGCCCTTTTGCCCTTTTCAAGGCTCTGCCCCTATACCTGGAAGACATTCCTGCCCCCAGTAATTTCTAGCTGGTATCAAAGCTCAATTCAGGTTATTCTAAAAGTCTTTCCTTGCTGTTTCTCAATCTTGACACTGTACCTCCCATTTCTATGCCTTTGTAACAATTGTCCAATATACAGTTATAAGATCCTAAATCTAGAGTCAGAAGTGATTTCAGAGCTCATCTAATCCAGGCCCCTCATTGTACATGTCAGGAAATGAAGGACCATGGAGGTTGAGTGATTCATCCAAGCTTATACAGGTAATGAGCATCAAGGGTGAGATTGTATCTCAGGTCCTCTAGAATGCCCAGAATGTATTCCCTTCTCATCGCTGCCAGATAAAATACCTCTCTTCCTTCAAACTGCAACCTAGGTATCAGCTTCTACATTGAAGCCTTTCCTGATTCCCCAACCTGCTTCTGCTCTTCCTCCCAAAGCACCCTGTGTTGTATTTAACTACTCTATACAGATTGTATTCTCTCTTTCTCTCTCTGTATTTATGTATATTTCTGTACATGTCTATATTTGACTAGACTGTCATGAATATATTCATGTATATGTACCCACATATATAGAATAAATTCAAATAGAGTAGCTAAATACAATAGAGTACATACGAGAATATACACAATACACAGTATATATAGGCACATTTTTATGTGTATGAATATATGCCTGTCTATATGTGTGTATGTATGTATACAAATTTCCCCCATCAGAACCTAAGCTCCTTGAGAGTAGGGAGTGTTTATTTTTATTTTTTCCCTAGCACTTAGCACTGTGCCTGGCAATAAGGTAGATCTTTAATCAGTGTTTGTTGCTAACTGATTACCTTCATTTATTAATCTTTCTCTCCTCAAGATTTGTGTATCTATTTATTCATCTATGTACCTACTACATGTATTGAGTAGAATGGAAGTTCTGTGAGGGCAGCAGATTGTCTCATGTTTATCTTTGAATACCTAACACCCAGCATTCTGTAGTTCCTTGCACATGATGAATGCTTAATGCATGTTGAGTGGAATTATGGTTAAGGGAGTATAAAATGAATATGTATGAGAGGAAAAGGAGTTAGACAAATTATAACAAGAATGAAACAGTTTGAATGGCACATTGGTACCACCAAGATATACTAAAAGCAAAAAGAAAGCCTCTAGCATGATAGATAGCTCCTCTAAGTAATGTCTATGGAAAAACATGAGCAAGAATCATGCAGAACTAAGAAGCTTGTTATGTATGTCAATAGAATTATCCATATTTATGAAATGAAATATTCTTCATGATAAATAAAATATCAAACCATAAATACCCACCTAAACCATAATTTTATAGATTTTTCATATGTAATAAGCACCAACAGATAAAGACATTTGTTATACATGGCCTATAATAATCTAATGAAATACTATATTATTTTTATGTATTTTCTCTACTTTCTGCTTCTTCCAACTCCTTCTTTTGCTATGTTAATAGCCCAAAACTTATTCTGTTTGGGGATGCATTCATTATTTTAAAAAATTTTAAATGTCACTTAATGACTTTTAACATTTCCTTTCCTTTCCTTTTACACTTGTTATCATTTCATTGTTTTTGTATTTTCTGAATAGTTTTCCCTTTACAATTTTTAAGTCCTTATTTTCTAAAAATAGAGCAACATTAGTGATTTATTTTTCTGTTTCAATCAGAATACAAATTAAAACATTAAAAACAACTTGTAAACAAAATAATAGAATAGAGACCTAGTTTTCCATTTCGAAAGTATTGTAATACTAAACTTTTTTTTTTAATCAATGTGATATGACTGTTTGCTTTCAAATTTTTAAAGATCAAAATAAAAGGAAAGTCCTTCTCCCTAAATCCTACTTTCTGGAGTCCTCACAAAACAAAATCCCCTAAATCTTAAGAATCTACCATTGCTAGAATACACAAATTGGAACGGGAGATGAATCCTAGTGAAGTGAGGATTATAGGATCATAGGATTTGGAGCTGGTAGGGACTTTAGTTTAAGACTGTTGACTTTATATTACTCTCTTTCCTGCTTTCTTCCTTCTGGTCAAACTGACCACATCCACAATATTCCATCTCCTACCTTGGTGCAAAGGCATAGATAGTCCCTCCCTACTTGGAATTCACATTCTGTCAACTGTACTTTGAAGATTTCTATTTTTCTTCAATGCACAGCTCAGGGTCCACCTAGTAATGGAGACCTTCCTGCTTTCTCCTCTTTGGTATTACTTTGTATTTTGAATTTACTTGTATGTTGTATGCCCTCAGGAAAATGTGAATTCCTTAAGGGCAGGGACTGTTTCATTTTTGTCTTTGTACCCTCAGTGCCTGGCACCATCCCTTGCAAATAGTAGGCATTAACAAATGCATGTTTAATTGAATTGGATTCTTGCAACTTCTGTGGTGAAATAATGGCAGCTTATCTACTCATTGAAAAGCTTCACATCATAAGCAGAGTCATGCCACTTTAGAAGGGAGTCAATGTTTTTCACTTAGCCTGTGGTTTCTGCAGTTTTTCAGGAATAAGAAAGGAACAGTAGTACCACTGGAAACTACTTTAAGCTTACCCCCATGGAAATTTGCCTGACCTGCTTTCTGGAAGTCATCCAACACTGATCACAAGCAGGAATTTTTATGATCTCAATGGACAGAACAAGCTGCTGAGCTCTAGCCTGGTATGATGTGATATTATCGGTTACTTCCTTATTTTTGTGGCTTGTTTGACATCTATCTAGCTTCCAGTCTCTGGAGAGGAAGTTTAAAAAAAAAACTGGAAACAGTCATTGTGCATACAAGTGAAAATAAACAAAAACTCTCCAGTGTATGCCCAGTAATCTCTAATACTTGTGTTTTTATTAATTGGTGTCCAACAGTCACCAGTATTTTAGAGAAACATGCAGTGAATCATTTGCTTCAAGATGCATTGCAATAATTATAGACTTCAAAAGTTTGTCATCATTTCCCCCATCTAAAAAGCAGCTTAACAAAAAGAATATTTTTAGTGTCACAGCTGGTGTTCCACTCAAAATGTGTTAAGCTTTGAAAACATATTTAAAAGAAAAATGTTAATTAAACTATTCCACTGAGTCATAGGATAATATCTGAGGGATATAACAAGGAAAGTATGAGAGCATAATTATTTGCAATTATGTCTGGACATTACAGGCAATGGAATAATTAGAATTCATGCTATCAAAGAAAATCCAGTATAATCTAAATAATATATTGATCATACATACATACTGGAGAGATCTGGGATTTGACCAACTAATGTTCCTCCACTGAAACAGATGGCAAACTTTTCATGACTTAGTAGGTAAATCATAGGGAGCTGCTTCAGGCACACAGAGTTTAAATGACTTTCCAGGGATCACACGGTTAATATGTTTCAGAGGAGGATTTGAAAGTACTCCAAGTCTAACATTCTAACCATACTATTCCAAGATGAATCACATGTGCCCATCATATGAGAGAATAATGTGACACTATTGTCCATGTGGTTGTAAGCTATTCTAGATTTACCAAGAGCTTACACCAATCTTTTTTTTCCCCCATTAAGAAGTAATTCATATAGAGAGGTGGTGTTGGTATAGTGGATAGAGATATAGCCTTGAAGCTATGAAGAACAAAATTGAAGACTGCTTCTGACACACATTGGTTGTATGGCCAATGGCAACTAAGACTACATTCCAAGGTTATAGATTTTCATTAGTGCGGGGAGTTATGTCTGGAGTTAGTGACATGAATGAAAACAATGGCATGAGGAGATAAAATTTGTCTTGTGTAACACCCCTCTGAAATATTCTCTCAATCAAATTCACAGATTGGGCGCTCTATGAGAGGGCTAACTACTAGTATTGTTAGGGTTATAAAGGTAATAAAGGTGCTCTAATACTGTAGTTCCTGAGCCCTGGCCAATGTGCTCATCACTATCAATCAGAGCCACTTGAATCCCATTAGCATTTACAAAAGGGATTTATTGAGATAGTGTGGTAAGAACAATACTGATAAAAACATTCCCTCTGACAGAAATTAGACAACATATAAATTTGTTGTGGACCCAGTCAGCATGTGAATAGGAGCAGAAATGGATGTTGAAAGTAATCCAAGGTTGGGTTTTGGCAAGGTCAAAGCAGTGATAGTTCAAGAGAGCAAGAGATTTAAGAGTAAAGGGCAGTGAGTGTTAAGGGGTAAAGGATTGAAAGTAGGGGAAGTATAAACAGAGTGGAAGTGATGGATTGGCAAAATGATGAAAGGATTGAGAGATTTCAGGTTAATATGAAGATGAAGAATAGTTTTGGGGGGAAATGGAATAGGGAAATATGGAATGATAAGAGATTGTTATTGAAGAGGGAAATTATATTGGATTGAAGCCTTGAATAACCAAGAAGAACTTGTCTTCTTTGGAGAATTTCAGATTTCCATCATAGTTTTAAGGTTACTACTTGTTATGGTGGGGCCTTCAAATATTTCTTTCTTTCTTTTTTTTTTTAAAGCAATTGGGGTTAAGTAACTTGCTCAAGGTTACACGGCCAGTCATTATTTGTGTGTGTGTGTGTGTGTGTGTGTGTGTGTGTGTGTGTGCTCATTTTCTGAGGCTGGATCCAATCTCAGGTCATCCCAACTCCGAGGCCCGCGCTCTTACTCACTGGGCCACCTAGCCACCCCAAGCCTTCAAATATTTCTATGAAAATTTCTGAAAGAGCAGCCCCACATGAGAAATGCAGTTCATTTTTTTTTTCACTCGTTCCTCAGTTATGGCTTTTTAAAAAGTTCCTTAATAGGAACTTAAAAGTTCTACCAATTGGGGTGGCTAGGTGGCACAGTGAGTAGAGTGCCAGCCCTGGAGTCAATAGGACCTGAGTTCAGATGCGACCTCAGACACTTACACACAGACAAAAACCTAGCTGTGTAACCTTGGGCAAGTTACTTAACCCCAATTGCCCTCCAAAATGCAAAAAAAAAAAAAAAAAAAAAAGTTCTACCAATTAAGGCTGGCTTCTTGTTTAAAAAATATTGAGACACCCTATGAAAATTGGGGGCTAGAGGATGTTAAAATACCAAGTGACATTACCTTGTGTTAAACAATATTAACATTTCTACTTCTCCTAGGAAAAAGATGGTACCTTCTCATTATCCAACGTGTCATGTGCAATAATACTCAGCAATTTTAGACAATCTTCTATGGCCATCAGTTACTGAATCAGGCTATAGCTATTTTTTGAATGGGAAAGCAGAAGTGAAAATAGTTCATGCCTCAATAATAGCTGTATAATATGGAATTGGCAACTTCTCTGGGCTCACATATACCAATTTAATTTGTAAACAATATTAGGTTGATGCCTTGTGCAGCTATTCTCATTCTAGTACTTAAAAGTAGACTAGAGGCCAGAATTAGATTTGAAAGAGTTCTTAGGAATCACTTGATTCAAACCTTATGTGGATTCATTCTGTGATTTCCATGAAAAATGGTCTTGAAGATTCTTCCCTCCTTGCTCCCCCCCCCACCATGAGGAACTCACTATCCAGGTCATTTGTGAATATTTCTTATTACCAGGAAGTTTTTTTCCATTAATCCTAGTTCCCTAGAGGGTGACCAGATGGAATCTTATCTCCCTTATGTGATATTCTTCTATTTATTCAAAGACAGTGATTATGGCTTAAAGACTCTCATCACTGGAAGGTACAATGGAAGGTATAAGATGGAAACATTTTGATCATCTCTTGATTTTTATTTTGACATTATGATCACTGACTAAGTATTCCTACCCTCACAGAAAAGAGAAACAAAAATTTAGAGACATGCTAAGCCTATGGTGTGTCTACGAGTTCAAGTGAGGTCTTTTAACTTATTTCTCCATCACTGCTATATCTCCCAGACAGCACTTCCTGGCATTGAATTACACTGGACCGGGAACTGTTTTGTTCCCAAAGATACCATAATATGATCCAGGAACATTGCCTATTGTTCCTGTAAGCTTCACTGCAAGTTACTCTCTAACCTCGACCTGCGGTATCCCATTTCCAGTCATTCATGATGTCATTTTTCATCTTTCTGTCTGCCGCATCTAGAAAAGGGCTTTGCACATAGTAGGCCCATAAGTATATCAAACTGAGTTGAAACTCCAAAACAAAGGAATCTTGAATATAAAATTTCAAAGTAATTAGATATTAATGAGTATCCAAATACATATATAGCATGATACAAGTCAGTAGGTGGAAGGGAATATGATGAAGTATGTTTACAGATGATATCATAGCTTCCTTTGAGAGTCCTATAGAGAATGGAAAAAATTAATAATTTCAATAAAGTTGAAGGATATAAAATAAATCCACAAGATCATAAATCTTTCTGTACATTGCTAACAAAAATCCAGCAGAAAAATGTAGAAAAATTAAATTTTATTCAAAACAATTATGATATATAAACTGTCTGGTACTTCAGCTACTAAGATACATGCAATACCTATGTGGATACAACTATGAAATACTCTTTACAAAGGGGGTCATCTCCAATCGTCCTGATCTATATCTTGCCACTGGACCCAGATGGCTTAGGAGGAGAAAGTGAGGCTGGTGACTGCACAGTTCTCTCTTGCTTAAATCTAATTCACTTGCAAGTCATGGCATCACCTTCTTGATGTCACAGTACTCTTTGAGAACAAAGGACAAAGAACAACCTATGAGTAGCATGAGCTGCCCCCCTGGGGATCTGACTGGCTAGTTCCAATTGGGGAAGGAAGCTTCTTTTCCCCCTCTCTTCCTCTCCTGTCCTCTTCTCTCCTCTTCTCCTTCCTGTCCCTCTGTCCACTTGGATATCATACCCTTACCTGTGGGTGCTCTGCCCAAATAGATGTAAATTTTGAAGACTGAAATCTTGAAAGCTATCTGGGGGTTTACAGGATAGATTTCTTTCTTAATGAACATGCCTTAGACCCAAATCACTTTGGCTCTCTTTTATTGGTCCAAAATAGATCCCCGCCCAAGCCTACTTGGTCATTGTTTGGGCACTGATTGCTCAGGGTAATTGTTTCTGTTTACAGCCAGATACCCTGAGAATCTTACCCTCCCAGATTGTTTTTTTTTCTGACTAGGTAAAAGGCCATTTGCCTCATTTCTTACTTAGCCTTAATTGCTGAATGGGCATTGCCTCCGTCAAACTGAGACCTGGAAAAGACCTTAGCTTAAAAAGGCCATGATCTCCCACTGCAACTGGGGCCATCTCTAATTATCCTTATTTATATCTTGCCACTGGACCGAGATGGCTCCAGAGGAGACACTGAGGTTGGTGACTTGCACAGCCCTTCCTCACTTGAATCCAATTCATTTTCAAGCCATGGCATCATCTTCCTGATGTCATGGTCCTTTTCAAGAACTAAAAACAAATAACAACAAGAACACTCTTTCCAGAAAAAAAAGGAAGACAAAAAAACGAAGAGAGATTAACTGCTTATGTTTGGTCTATACCTATATTATAAAAATAAATTTGCTTCTTAATTAATTGATAGAATTAGTGCCTCACCATCAAGGGTTATTTTGTAGAACTAGACAAAATAGTCTGAAAAATTCTCCTGGAAGTATAAAAGGTCAAAAATCATGGGGGAATTAGTGAAAAAAGGAGAAATGAAGGGGCCTTCACAGTACTAAATCTCAGACTATTCTATAAAGAAGTAATCATCAGAACTATTTGGTAGTGATTAAAAACAGAAAAGTTGATTAATGGAGCAGATTATTAGATAATCAAGACCTAGAATCAATTGAATATAGTAACATAATTTTCAACAAACCCAAGGACACCAGCTACTTAGATAAGGACTCATTTGATTCAATAAAAACTATTGGAAAAGCTGAAAAGCAATTTGGTAGAAATTAGATTTAGGCCAATATCTCCCATCATGTTCCTCAAAAAGCTCCAAGTGAGCTAAATATGACCTAAATATAAAAAGTTGCATTACAAAAAAATTAGAAGAGGAGGGAAAGGGAATACATTTCATAAGTATGCATAAGAGAAGAGTTCTTGATTAAATAAAATATCGAAAGATCACAGATGATTTTGATTATGTATCAGAAAAATTTTTGCAAAAGCAACATCAACGTAGCTAGAATTAGAAAGGAAATAGTTAAGTGGGGCAAAATTTTTGTGGTAAATTTCTCTGTTAGAGCTCTGATATTGAAGATATATGAAAGGAACTGATAGAAATATATGAGAAAAAGAGTTATGCCCCAGTAAATCAGAAGTTGAAAGGAAAAAAAGCACAGATGCAGTGAGACTAGGCTTTTTACTTGTCAAAATACAACATTAAAACTGTCATTCCCCCTTCGTTGTCATTGATCCACTACCATGTTGGGTCAAGTGGCTCCCTCTGGTCTTTACTCCTCCCTGGGCTTGACTTCCCTCCAGCTCTCATTGACTCCCACCAATGGACTTCTGCTGCTTGTTCTTCCAACAGTTTGAAATTCACAAGGTCACAATCTAGTCTGCTCCATCTTAAATACTCCTTTACCTAAGAGGAAACGTAGAAACAACAAAGATAGAAGCAACAACAAGGTCATAAGATCATGGATCCATGTCAAACTGTGAGTTGGGGTAGGGAGGAAGAGTAGGCTATTGGAGCTAGTTCTTTCTATCTGGAAGTTTGCAGTAGTCTTTGCTCCTTCCAATTTGAATATTGCTAGGCAGGAAAGTGAATGAAAAACCTTAGCTTTGGTTGGTTTGGGCTTTTTGAATACATACCCACTTCTTACTTGGCAACCAATCAAAATTTTCTTCACACAGTTGATGGATAACAAACAATCATCAAATACTTGTGCATGTTTTGAAGTAAAGAACAGAGTTCTACCATTTCACATTAGCAGGCAATTTCAGAAATAGGCTCACCAAACTCAGATGCTCACAGGACTGAGTCCTCATTGACCAACACCCTGTTACACTAAAAATAAAAGTGTTGCTATAAGGCAAATCTGTACAACCTGTGGCCCTCAAGCTGTAAGTGACCCACTGGCTCCCCAAAGGATTTTGGACAGTCTGTGAAAAATGTAGAGGACATTTTCCTCTACATTTTTCACAGACTGTCCAAAATCCTTTGTTGGGCCACAGGTTGTGCAGGCCTACTATGTGACAAAATGTTTCCTTAAGATTACAGGTGCTGTTTACATCCCCATAGGAGTGACATTATTGTCCTCCTCCTCTTCATCACCATCATTATAATTATTATAGCTTACATTACTAAGTGTCTTAAGTTTTGCAAAATGGTCCACATGTATCCTCTCTGATCTAATGATAATAAATTGCCCTTATGTATAAGCCATTTGCACAAACCAAATAGAAGTCTACAATTCCTGTCTATTAATATTATGGATTTCTATGTAGTTTTTAGGTGTGCAAAGTAGAAAAATGTGAATCAAAAAAACATGTTTTTAGAGAAAATGTGCAATAAACTTTAAAAAATTAAGCAATGTGCATCTTATCTAAATGTCCACAGGAATTATCTTATTCACTAAGGCTGTTCAACATTTTGCAGTGAAATTCTGAAGGTTCACACTGAAGTATTATCATTCAGGTTGATTTCACACCATTCCAACAGTAAGGCCCACAGTGGCTAGAGAGGCCAAAGTGAGAGACTAGCCAGTGAAGTAGCGAGCCTTTTGATACACAGCTGCTGAAGAGGTTTAATCCAAACTGTGATCATTTATATGCTGACCATGTCCTACATCTTGGTTGAAGAAGAGGAGAGAATATTCAACAGAGCCAATAACAGGAGAGGGATTATTAGACTTCTGTACTCAGGCCAAGTGATTATTGTAATCACATGTATAAATTGGCTTACTTGAGTTTCTGTTTTCACAACTACAAATAGAAGGAACCAGGCTGACACAATAGTTAACATGTGTGTATATGGGTAAATCCTTTGCTATGGTGCAGTGAGTTAAAAGTTCACTAATGGTATGCTACCAAAGACATTTCAGCATTTCTTAATTAGAGAGCCAATTAGTGATGGAACCTCATTATCTTTCCCTTTTCTAAAATGCTGTTACCTTCCTGCATTGAAATTTCCAATAGGACAAAGTTTTTTTTAAATGGGGGAAGAGATAAAGGTACTTAGATTAGAGAGTAGGGCTGAAAATTTCCTTTTCATCTCTTTAATTTGGGAATAAATTTATTAAATATTCTCTATTGTTTCACTGTTGTGAGGAATAAACTAATCTTAGCAATGGAAACCCCAGGTTCTTTTAGTTTTAATTCCTTATCAGCATTATGTTGATGATGAACCCCACCCCCCCAACAGAAAACAAAGAACTAGGATGAGCCCATTTTATTTCTAGGTTCTTTCTCCTGTGTGACCCTGGACAAGTTCCTTCATATCTTTCAACCTCAGTTTCCTGATCTATAAACTGAATGGATCACTTCAGTCCCTGGATTCTCTGACATCACAGGATGTGTTCCTAGAAAAATCAATAACAAATAAGGGATCTTTTTTTTTGTTAACCTTTAGGCAGATTGCAGCCCTTCTATAAGAGAGCTGCCTGAGGCTGCTGTAACACAGGACTTGAACCCAGGTCTTTCTGACTCACTGTAGTCACTCAACCCACTACGTGACATCATAGAAAGTTGTATATAAATATAATTTTTATAAATAAATGAATATCTTAAACACTCTGTGGAAAGGTGATTCCTTTCATAAATAGAAAACGCTTTTACTTTCCACAAATTAGGATTCCAATTCTGAAAGGCACAACTTGATTATCCCCACTAAACAGAAGGAATAATTAAGGTACTGAGTTGTGTAAACAGCTTCCCTGAAAAAACCAGAGTCATTTTACTTTCTAGTGGTCAAAGGTGTCTTCTATATGGGAATAAGTACAAGTACTCAGGAATCCTGAGACCCAGGTTCTGTACAATAACTCATTGTTGTCTACAGATTATGTCTTATTCTTGTTCCTGTTTTTGGCTAAAGCTCAAAGCTCAAATTTCCCCTAGGCTAGTTTGGTCCCTAAGCAGATGAGTGATATGCTTTTCTAAAGAGGGATTGTTTATGCATCAAATTTGTAGGCAAATAAGTGTCTGAGGTGGATAGCAGAAGTATATTCAAATCATGTGACAGGAAGAGTGATATGACCTTCACAGTTCCTGTCTGACTAGTATTTTAGAGAGAAAGAAAAATAAAAGAGGAGTCATGTTGGTTTACTTTGCTGAGAGCTAGTAATCACTGGTAGGAAATGGTTATATTGTTCCATTGTACATATTTTACAGGGGATAGAATTGCCAGAACTTGAGCCTCAAGAGCAGAGAAAGGCAGCTTTGCTGAATAGTGAACCTAGCAGTAGATTCCATGCTCCCGGACCTTAACACTCTTGTTTCAGTGGGCACGAAGGCAGCTGAAGCAGGTTCTATGGCACACTAAGAGTTTTGTCAGACGTGGAAAACACCAAGGTCATCCACCGCATCCTGGGACATTGCTGGTTATCTTGACTTTTGTCTTGCCACTGAGTTTCGATGGAGAGTAAGGGTGATGACACAGCTCTGTCTCACTTAAATCCAATTCATGTGCAAATCAAGATATCACCCTGAGATGTCACTGGTCAAAATGAAGGATGAACTACAAAACAACTACAATTTAAGGCACTCACGCAATTGCCCATTCATTACACTGACTGAAACTAGCATTTCTTTTTGTGATAGAAAAGTTGTTAGATAGTTAGAACCTTTAAACACTTAACTTTTCATTAGCTTTGCTATCAACAGACTTATCTTTTATCATTGATCTTTCTGGTAAGGTATTGGCAGAGCTGCTCCAGGAGAAGACAAGCTAGAGAGAGCCTAACTAGCAAACTCACAGGTTTAGACTAGGATGTTACATTTTACCCTCTCCCCAGGGTTCTCTAGTAACCTTAGAGGGATTTATGGGTATGTAGGTTCACTGCCATTGGCTCCAGCCCCCACTAATTATGTTTCCTCAACTGTGTGAGTCCCTTACACCCTAGTTACATTTAACCATTTAATTACCTGCTTAGCTTTTTCAAAGGAATATTTGTATTTACTTCAAAAGAATAACAAGAATAAGTACACAAGGGGTAGCTAGGTGTCATAGTGGATAGAGCATTAGCTCTGGGGTCAGGAGGACCTGAGTTCAAATCCAAACTCAGACACTTGACATTTACTAGTTGTGTGACCCTGAGCAAGTTACTTAAGCCCAATCGCTTTGCCAAGAACAAATAAGCCAACAAACAAATAAACAAGCATCTATTCCCTCCACCTCCCCCCCGACAAAAGAATACACTATCTCATAACTTGAGGAAGCTATTAGGTTCACTGCTTAGCTTAATTCCTATGAAGCCAAGTTTCAAGTTCCAAGTCTAATGACCTCCTTGGGCTTAAATTCCCAGGTTCCTCAGAGCTTCCCAGATGCACCTGTGTGCCAGAATCCTGCTTTTAAGATTGTCCTGACTCAGATTTCCTGGGTCAGTGGTGATTCCAGACCTGCTCCTTGAGCAGAAAAGGAAAACAGAAAAACAAAATGAAACCTCAACCTCAAGCCTGTTTCTAAAGGACACAAAGTTAAAGGAGAAAGGAGGAAAAGGTGGCTCTTCCCCCATACAAATCAATGGATGTATATTGTTACTTGTATCTATATATCTAAAAGTATACTATGTACGGATGTGAGGAAGTGTGTATGTGTATGTGTATTGTGTGTATGTCTATATATTTACATGTTACTGTATAAGTATATGTTGTGGACATGTAGGTGTACATGTTTATGAGTGTCCAGTACACATATATGTATGTATGGATTGTAAACATGCCGCATACCCATACATGTATGCCTTTGTACACAAAATACACATACAAGTGAAACACAACTGCACAATGTACAGCACACACATACATGCACACACGTACGTAACATTGCATTGTTATATCTGTTGTTGCAGAAACATGGGGTGCGCAATGTGTTTGTGTATGCCTATGTGTTCTATAGATATGTGTACATGCTAGCATGTGAATGTACATTGTATTAGACAGTGTAACATGGCCATATGTAAAGCTGACCTATATATGTACATGTGTACTTACATGTAAGTATATATGTATCCACATTTGGGCTATATGTGTGTGTGACTATATAAAGATATGTTCATGCATATGTGTGCATTGTGCAAGTAAATATGTACATGTTGTAGATGTGTATGTAGATGCATCTGTATATGTATCATACATAGTACCTTTGTAATAGACATATTTATATCATACATCTATACTGTAGGGTACTGTGTAATTAATACTTGTGCATGCACTTGTACATGTATTATATACATATGCCATGTAGTGTATATATGTAAGTATATTATGTATAATATACTGAGTATGTGTATAATTTACATGCATGTTTATATGTTTTCATGTTTACTTTGTGTATGTTTATGTATGCATGTGTGGGTGTATGTACACATTCAGACTATTCTGAAGGTAAACTTGGGCCTTCATCCTTTCTGGACTCTTCACAAAAGAGAGGGAGACTTTCCCATTGTTACAATTTTAAAGACAAAGCCCCTCCTGTCTATACAGCCAAGAAAGAGGCTATTTACCTTTTGTCCCACCAAACCCCAGCACCACCATATGGCATGGAATGTCTTCTACCAAAGCTGGTCAATCTATCTTAGATGATCTCATCACGCTACAACATCCTGTTATAATAGATATTGGAACAAAGTTGAAAAGATGTTTATAGATTTTGATATTTAATAAATGTCAAATGCTATTTTATAAATAGAAAATTGATATCCTTGTAAATCATGATAATTATTGGGGGCTTTTTGGACTGTTCATATACTTGATTTGTATAATGTGACCCCAGTGCTTCATGGGGCCTATCATGAAGGTCACCTACCAAGAACCACCTGAGATGAAGATTTTGGAGAGCTAGATAGTGGTCTTTGAGGGAAGCACACCTTATTTTCTTCTAAGCAGTTTAGAAAAAGGACAACAGGGCTATGGAAAAGCATAGATCATCCTTATTAAGTACAGGGTCAGTATTTGTGATTTCTTCATTACCTCTTCCCTCTATTGTCAGGATAGAGACACATTCTGGAAGAAAGTGATTTTAGTTGAGGAATGCTAAAGAAATATGGTTGTAATATAAGTCCTCTGTTTTGAAGTGAGCCTCTGTGTGAATACAGAGGAAGAATCTCCAAAGGAAAGAAGGTAATCATGTTCTGAAAAGGTGACATCATGACCATTGTCTTAATGTCTGAATGACTCTTTATGTCTATATAGAAGCTAGTTAATGGGGGCAGCTAGGTGGTACAGTGAATAGAGCACCAGATCAGGAGTCAAGAGGCCCTGAGTTAAAATCTGGACTCAGACACTTGACACTTATTAGTTGTGTGACCTTAGGCAAGTCACTTAATTCCAATTGCCTTGCCTTCCTCCCTCCCTCCAAAAAAAAAAAAAAAAGAAGCCAGTCAATGATTTGAGTTTCATGTTTAGAGCTGCAAATTCTATAAGAGAGAGCTATATGTATCAGTGGAAATAGGAGTGGAATGCTTAATCTCTTCCTACACAGCTATTGTAGAAGTAACTTGAGCAGCCAAAGAAAAAGGAGGATAGAAGATAGAATAAGATTTCATCCTAAGATAAACCGTCCTTCTTCCTAGAATGCCATAGTCTGATAGGGTGACAAATGGAAGCCTACTATATCCAGGGAATATAGACTTTGCATTGACTCCTACAGCCTTTCCTCTGCCTGTAATCCTATAAATCAGTTAGGTTTTGGAAGTGACTCTGCCTTCTCAGTGAGTTGAATATTTCCTTCTTGTCTATCTACCATTAGCAGGAATGAATAAGGATATAATAGTTGTGGCTTACTAGGTCAGCAAGTGGTATTAGGGTAGAGATTATACCATTAGGGCAGACAACAATGAGATAAAATGCTCTATAACATTGGATAGCTCCTGCAAACCTTTCATTGAGACAGTGAAAGAGACAGGACCATAAATGAAGCATGAACATCATATGCAATTTCCCATATAGACTCCCTGCAACTCTGTTATGATCCCGAGAAATCTGTCTCTTTAAATGGACATTTCTCCAAATTGGTAAATGATAGATGATGGTGTAAGTGCTGGAGACTGACTCATACCAAAAGCAAAATCTTAATACATGGGAGTTGATGTAGATGGCATTGAGATAAGTCACCATCCCTTGGCCCAGGAGATATTATAACAACAAAATTCATGAAAGTTAAGAAAACAAAAGACAAACTATAAATCAAATAGCTTTGTCTGGTATTTTTGCAGGATATGCTAGTTCTGGCAGGTCTTTTTCATTTATCATTTTTTTTGCATCTAAGTCAAATTGTACATCTCAGGAGGTCCAATTTGATGAATATCAACTGCCCCTGACAAATAGTCCATCCAATCAGGTACCAAAGTTAGAGAGTAAAACTCCCAGACACTGATACTGTCTATAACTATATTCTATATGTAATAATAAAATATATAATAAAAACAATATATCATTTATATTATATATAATGCATATTATATATGCATACAAATGGTAGCAGTCATATTCCTAAGAAGTAGAGGGTAAGAAGAACCCCTCTATTTACTTTTGCTTGACAATTCCCATAGGGCCATCATCTCCAGCACCTGCCTCCCAGGGTTGCTGTGAACATAAAATGAGGTATGTAAAACTCTTTGCAAATTTTAGCTTTAAAAATGCCTTTTATTTTAACTTGAAGCTATAATTCCTAACAATAGCCTTGAAGATATTGAAACCAAACATTCTTGCAAATAAGTTGGAATCAGATTACCCCTTCTCATGATACTTGCTGCTTTGCCCAACAGAAAATCGTCACTTGGAGGTACTTAAGTAAAGAGAAAGGGCTTCATCTGGATACTCCTCCTTCCAATGGAGAAGAGATGACCTAAAGAAGAGAGAGGAAGTCTGAAGTGCTCCTTCCCCAAGTCCTTAGTAACACCTCTTTTAGTCCGACATCCTCCTGAAGACTCTCTAGACTGCTCTTCCTTCAGTCTCCTTGAGGGTTGGAGGCAACATGCTTTTGTGCATTCCAAGATCTATGCCAGACTTGAGGAACATTTGGGGCACTCTTTCTTTTTAAGGGACGTGTTACTTTCAAATTGAAAAGATCCAACTTGGTTAGAAATAGAAAATTACTACCTCCATTGAGTTGTTAACCACTTGAAAAATGACCCCTTTTCTGAAGCTCGTTGTTCTGGTAAAAACAAAAGGGAATGGGAGAGCGTGGAACGGGCTGGGGCGGGGAGGCGGGTTTACGAACGGAAGCCCAGGCAGGACACGCGGTCGGGCGCGGGAAGTACGGACGCCGGAGCAGAGCCATGTGTGAGAAACGCAGCCGGCTTAGCTCCAGGGAGCAACTGCAGCCCTGTCTCTCATGCCGGAGGCGGCGTTGTTGCGGCTCTCCTGGGGAAGATGAAGGGAAAAATGGCAGTGACGGAACTGCCAGAGGACCTGAACCTTCCCAACACCATCATCACCAAGATCATCAAGGAAGCGCTCCCAGACCACGCCAACATATCCAAAGAGGCTCGGAGTGCCATCTCTCGGGCTACCACAGTGTTCTTACTGTAAGCCAAGTCCTGTGCAAACAACTTTGCAATGAAAGGAAAACGCTTTTGATGTGCTATCAGCAATGGAAGAGATGGAATTTCAACGATTCATTTCCCCTTTGAAAGAAGCACTAGATGCATATAGGCATGAACAGAAAAAGAAAAGCTTCAGAGCAGAAAAAGAAAGATAAAGACAAAAGAACAGATTCTGACAAGCAAGACAAGAGCAGGGAAGAATATAATGATGAGGATGATGAAACAATGGAAGAGGAAGAGCAGAATGATGAAGAAGTTGACAATTGAACTTCATGGACAGAATGACCAGTCAGACGATAAACTTGTCAACACTGTTTTCTCCATCAGTTTGACAGAAAATTCCTTGACCTTTTCCTCCATTTGCTAAAAATGCTTATATATGAGGACCTGAGAATACTTCTTGAACAATTCCCAAACCAGAGTTTTTCTGAATGAGATCTTTCCAATTTCATTTTATATAATCCATAAATTGTGACCTTTTGACAAGGTAGGTTATGAACTGCCATTTAATCAAATTTTTATGGGAAAAAATGTAGAAAATTCATATATTTCACTTCTGTTTTATGACCCAATTTCATACTATCTATTATTTAGGGGCTGTAGAGGCAGCTTAAAATTGGAGAGGTATGAACTCTGAGCATGAGTAGCCTGTGATAAATTGAGTATAACTCATTGAAAGAGTAGTTGAGACACTCTGGATTTGGGGGACTATCAGAAAGTCTGGGGTAAAGAATGCAACTCTTATCCCTTTGAAAGTAACTTTCAGCAAGGTTCTGCTTTCTTTGGTTTGTAATCTCTTCCTGAGTCTTCCCTTCACCTAGTCTCTTGCTGAGTTTGGAGCTCGAGCCCTATTTGCCACACCCTACTTAACACTTTGTATATGTTTTGAAGTTTGCACTTCACTATATTAGTGGAGTGTTGGGTCTAATGTAAAGTAGGTATTTCGCCTCAGAATTCACTTCCCCTTCCCCTGTCTACTGAACCAAAGTTTGAAACAGACTCTTTTGTATACATAGTTCTTTTACTTTGAGGTTTGTAGTGAACCTCACAAGTGTGTCATCATTTTAGTGCTTGGCTTTTTTATTTAACAAATGACAAGCTCCAAAATTTATTGCCTCCAGGTACTACACAAGTCACTGTCTCGAGACTGTTCTTTGCTTTGCTAACTTGTGGCCTTCAGTCCAGCTTAATTTAAGAAATGTAAGGTTTTCTTCCAGTCCCAGAGTATTGACTCTTGTCTTTTAAAGACAACTTGATACAATAACTGTTAAGGAAATATAATAATGTTTAGGAATATAATTCTAGTAGACCACCTTTCTAAAGTGGTTTCCATAGGGCATTCATCTTTTTGTTAGGCTCCCTTTCCATTCACTCCCAAGTACTTTGTCTTCAAGTTAAGTGGTTATTTCTGAAGGTTGGAAGCTCCTAGAAGACCTTTGTGCCGGTGGCAAACCCCCCCCCCCCAAACTGTTCAGCTAAAGGGGACTCCCACAGTGACCACATTCAGTCCCCCTGTTAAGAGCTACCTTGAGAATTTGAGAATAAAGGTTCTTGCCAACTTCACCACCTAGTCAGCCTTAATTTTTTTGGTCTATGGAGTATGACCAATGAACAAATGTAGTCTGTTATATTTACTCATTAATGGATTACAGGGACAAGTTTGTTGATAAATGAAGGAAGAATCTCATTTTATTCTACATTTGGGGGAAGGTTTGTATAAATAAAGAATGTTGTTAAAATTGAAAAAAAAAACAAAACAAAAGGGAATGAATGCATACCCATATTGAGGTGCTAATTGACTTTGACAACTAAAGGATGGCAGAGCAGGCAGGCTCCTAACATTCCCCAGTGAAATAATTACTAGGTCTGTGGTTTATTAAAATGGTGGAATTAAATTATACTTTAATAAAGGTTGGATATTTGTTTTCTTTGAGAATGACAGCAATATCTAGTTGTTACACAGAATGTGAAAAATGGTCAAAGTACCTATCTCATAGAAATATTTGTGCCTATTTGAGAAACTAACCAAGACTCAATTTTCAATTTTTAACTTGTGTTCTCTTTCTCCATCTCTCCTTTCTCTCAGTTTTTCTCTCTTCCCTCTTTCTGTTCTTTTTGCTCTTATTTCTTTCCCCCTCCTCCTTCTCCTTCCCTCAGTGTCTCTCCTTCCCTTCTTCCTTCTTTCTTATAAAAATGTATTTATTTATTTGTTCTTAGTTTTCAACATTCCCTTTTATAAGACTTTGAATTCTAAATTCCACCCTGCCCCTTCCACTCCCTCCTATCCACAACCACAAGCTTATCTGATATTGGCTATACATGTATGATTATATTAAACACTCTTCCTTCTTTTTAGGAATTCCAAGTTAACTCTTGATTAATACTAGTTACCTAGGTCTAAGCTAACTTTTTTTTTTTTTTAAAGCAATTGGGGTTAAGTAACTTGCTCAAGGTTACACGGCTAGTCATTATTTATGCGTGGGTGCTCATTTTCTGAGGCCGGATCTGATCTCGGGTCATCCCAACTCCAAGGCTGGCGCTCTTACTCACTGCACCACCTAGCCGCCCCTTTAGGGCAATTGGGGTTAAGTAACTTGCCCAAGGTTACATGGCTAGGTTTTTGTTTGTGTGGATTAAGTGTCAGAGGCCGGCTCCGAACTCAGGTCCTTCTGACTCCAGGGCCGGCGCTTTATTCACTGCGCCACCTAGCCACCCCCTAAGCTAACTTTTTAACTAATAGCTGTTAATCTAGGACATTACAGACTTTATGCTGCTACTAGTGGTTATTTTTTTGAAACCGCCTTCCAAGTTGTTAAGATGTCTTTGTGGGAATTGCACATTATGAACTGATTCAGAAGAAGGGGAATATAATCATTTATTCCTAAAAGGAGACTCATCTCACTGGCATCTAAATCAGGGCAGGGTCAGGAAATTTGGCACACCATTTTTTCTGGACTGAGACAAACTCAATTGTGAGCAAGTTAAATTGAAGCTGGAGCTAACTATTACAAGTAGGTTTGTATGGCAACTTGGGACCTTAAAGCAATTTTTAAAAAATCTCATATACCCTGAGGCTCATCTGTATTAGGAGATGGAAATACATGTGTATCACCAGTGATGGAGGTTGGCCTGGAAGAGGACACAGATGATCCTTAATGCTCAAGAGATTTAATCAGCCACACTCAATTAGGACAATTAACTCCTTTTTTTTTTTTTTTAAATTCTAGGAGCAATAGAATGGCCCTTCAGGTATGTCAGCCAGTCAATAAGCATTTATTAACTGCTTGCTATGTGTCAGTCACTGTGCTAAGGGCTTGGGTATTCAAAGAAAGGGAAAAAAATTGAAACTGCAAAGGACAGCTGAGTAGGCAGGCTCCTAACATTCCCCTGCTCTCAGTGATCTCATGGTCTAATGGGAGAAGACAACTTGAAACCATTTATGTACAAACAAGATATAGACAAGAATGATGACAGGATGAATTGGAAATAATAAGCAGAGGGAAGGTCCTAGGATAAAAGGAAGGTTTCCCGTAGAAGGTGGCATTTTAGCTAGAACTTGAAGGAAGCCAGGGAAATCTGGAAGTGGTGATAAGGAGGGAGACAGTCCTAGTCATAGATGGCAGTCAGTGAAAATGCATAGAGTTTGGAGATGGAATGTCCTGGGTGAAGGACTGCCAGGAGTCCTCTAGTTCACAAAGGATGTGGAAGGGTATAAAGTGTAAAAAGTGTAAAAAGACTGAAAAGGTAGGAGGTAGCCAGGGTATAAAGGACTTCAAATACCAAGAGGATTTTATATTTGATCCTGGTGGTGATAGGGGGTCACTGAAATTTGTTGAATATTCTCAAATGGGGTGAAGAATCATAAATTTAGAGCTCTGATGCTGCTTTATGGAGTTTATATCAGAAGAACTACAGTAGCTCAGAGCCCCCAGCTAGGAAATTTCCTAACATCCAGGTAGATATTTTTTCCCCAATGGCATCTTCACAGTTGCTGCTGATAGGCACTAGGTTACAACTTCCCTGAGGAGTCAACCCTTGACTAAGAAAGGAAAGAAGATGGGAACATTCAATTTGGAGGGAAAGGGTAGAATGGGAAGTGTTTAAATGATATGGGTGGATATATTTGTGTTAGAGATAAGCCCCACAATTGACTGTTACATAAAGAGTGAGTTATTACCCATTTTCCCAACCTTTGATCACATAACCCTTGGGTGGTCAAGTCTTTGCCCTCCACTTAGGAGATCATAGGCCTGATTTTCAGAAGGAAGACTTGGTTTCTAGAATTGGTTCTAGCAACATGACCTTGGACAAACTAGGTTCGTGACCTTGGGGAAGTATCTTGACCTCTTTGTCCTTTCATTGCCTTATCTGCAAAACTAACAGATATGAGCAGATGAGCTCTAAGATTTCTTCTCACTCTCAAATGCCATAGTTTTTTGAGTACATTTTCTTGGGTGACTTAGGGAATTTTAATAGTGAGGTGACTGAAGCTATAAGTGCATGTAAAGGCCTTTGTGGGGGAGAAAAGGTTAGAATGATTATTTCCATTCAGAAACACTTTGTTAAAACCCAATTACATTCTATTCTCTTTATAAATTTATCTTTTGTGAAAGAAGGAAGATCATAATAATTCTCATTTAAAGTTTCAGTTTTTACTGGAATAATTATTTTTAAAAATTCAATAAGTGGAAGTTTGCCCACACAATTAGTTTATTTTAAAGTTTTAGGTCAAGTGAGAGGAGCCATGGAAATTTGTGTAATGTCCTCCAATAGTAAAGAAAACAATATTGACAGGGAGAAAAAAAGTTCCAAGTTCTCTGCTCCTTTATAGGTGCAACAGCTAAATCCTGTATGAACCTGACTATGACAATTCAGTACTTGAATTCTTTGTTTTGGACTTTTTGTAGTAGTTTTTCTTTGACTGGAAACTCTGGATTTTAGCTATAATGATCCTGAGAGCTTTCATTTTTGAGTTTCTTTCAAGAGGTGACCAATGGATTCTTTCTGTTTCTACTTTGCCCTATAGTTCTAAGAGATTGGAAAGTTTTCTTCAAAGATTTCTTGAACTAGGGTGTCTAGGCCCTTTTTTTGGTCATAGCATTCAGATGTCCAGTGATGCTTAAATTTTTCCTCCTTGATATGTTTTTTAGGTCCATTACTTTTGCTATGAGATACTTAATTTTTAAAATATATTTTCAGTCATTTGACTTTGTTTTAATATTTCTTGTTGTTTCATGGAGTCATTGCCTTCTATTTGGTTTATTCTAATTTTCAGGGAGTTATTTGTTTTTGCTTGAGAATGGTTTTGTACCTCTTGTGCCAAACTATTAGTTCACTTTTGAATTTTTTTAACCATAGCCCATATTTCTTTTCAATTTTTTTCCTTAAACACTCTTATTTCCTTTATAAAAATTTTTAAAATATAACTCTTATTTCATTTCCTCTAGGAAACCTGCTCAAGTTGTATTTTATTCCAAGGCATTGCTTGTATATGATTTGGAATCATTCTCTACTTCTGTGTTTTTCTTGAGCTATGCTGCCACCAGAAAAGTGCTTTATGATGGTATTCTTTTGTTTGTTTTTCCTCCTTCCAACCTCTAATATTTAATATTTAGGCTGGACTCTGCAGTACTTACAGAGGGAAAGTTTAGGTTGATTTTATTGCTGCTTTCTTAGGGTTTTGAGTATTATGTTATTCCAGCATCTCAGGGACTGGCTTTTCACAGCTCCCAAAGTAGTCTGATCCAAGGGCAAAGTCTGATTGCTATCTGTAATACTAATGTAATTTGATCCCTTTGTTTGCAAAGCTAACAGGTACTTAGCACCTAGTTTGAAATTAATTAATAAGAAACAAAAGGTATGAACCCCTGTTGCTGGTGAAACAGGAAGTTGCTAACGTAACAGGAAGGGGCAGAACAGAGAGGAACTAATAGGTATATAAGGAGAAGCCCTAGCTGGAATTTCAGATCTTCTTGGAGCCAGGTTCTAGAGGCTGAGGAAGAGAGGCCCAGGCTGGAGAGAATGATTTTTATTTTGAGAACCTGGATGAAGTGATTCTGATTCTGGGAACCAGCTGAAACTTCTGCTAAAGACTTTAGAGGGCCAGCTGGAGCTGCTGAGGAGCTGCCAGAGGAAGCATGACTGTGGTGTCAGTACTTTGTGGCTTTGTTAAGCCTTGACTTCCCAGGAGTAGAGACTATGAAGGATTTAAAGTGGACTGGACACTGTGAACTTAGCTGGACAAGGAACTGGGAGCTGTCTGCCTTTAAACCCAGGTGACAGTTTGGTGAATCCAGGTAGGAGCTAGGACCATGGAAGGGGAACCAGGGAAACTGAGAGCCTACGTTGGGTCAAGATGAAAAGATCTCTCAGGGGATACTGAGTAGTGACCGATAAAATTGTAACTTACTTGTGACTGAGGGGTGGATAGCCTGTGTATTTTCTACTACCCCTTAAGAGGGTGCTGAGTAGTGACTGATGATGATATTGTAACTTACTTGCACCCCATGGGTAGAGAACCTTGACTATTATACTTTGTGTCCCTTAAGGAAGCTTGTCTCTTTAAGGGTAATTGAGTTACTAAGTGATTGAGTGATTGAATTAAGAGGCTTACCTCCTTAAGTGATTGAATGATTGAATTACTAAGTGACTGAATGATTGAATTAAGGAATTTATGATTGAGTGACTAAATGAATGTACTTTGTTCAAAACGATGTGACCACTTTCGTGGAAACTGTGGCTATTTTAGTGATAAGTTGTAACATTGTGAATTCTGTATTTTTATTTCTGTGAATGTTTTGCCTTGATTTGTTATTGAATAGAGTGTCCACTATACTGTGTAATCAGAACTTTGAAAGCTGTTCACAGCAGCCATCCTCTGGAAAGCTGCTCATGCTTGGCTTTACACTGTCCCCATGGTTTGAGCTCTCTAAGTTCCTGACTTGGGTTTGGGTCTGAGCAAGAGTAGACTGATGCTGGTCTCAGATCCTATCAGCCAGTTAGAAAGCTCATTTAGCACAGAGTGGCAGAATTGTAGGTTCCTCGCCTGGAATTCCTGTCCTGCTTATTTCTCTGCAGGCTAGAAATGATAATCTGCTCTGTGCCTGGGGTCTAAGTCAAATTGTTGTTACTTGCTTACTTCTAAATTTCCTCCTTTCTTGGTATACCATCCAGGGCTTCTGTATCTATTAATGCCATGTGCATGTCCTCTCCGCAGGCCACCTTAGATCTGTGACCCACAACTAGGTCATGGGTAAAAAAGCCATCAAAAGAAGAGGTTGGGAGTACCTTGCTTTGGGTCTATGACTACCTCTTGCCCCAGTTGTCAAAGACCTCCCTGTCTGTCTCCTATACTGAGCTGACTGGATTTCCCAGTCAAGATTCAATCTGATAAGTTTTCTAGATCTGTTTGGAAGGTTTTGTTTTTTTTTTTTTTTGGAAGAAGGGCTCCTTATACTTTTTTTTTTTACAAATTCTTTATTAACTTCTGTTTTACATCATTCATTTCCGCCAGATTTTGAGTTACAATCATTTTCCCCCCATTATTCCCCTACCCAACCTCCCAGAATAGCAGTCCCACAAGATATCTCTTCCTCCAATCTGCTCTCTCCCATACCTTCTCCCATACCCCCATTGACTTTTCCATTAGAGGAAGGTGAATCTTTGTGTCCCAATGCCTGCACATCTTATCCCCCAATTATAAGCAAAAGAGTATTAATAATAGTATTTATATATATTTGAAACATTTAATGTTAAGACCTCGAATTTCAGATCCATTTCCTTCCTCCTTGTCACCCATTCCCTCTGGGGAGATAAGTAATTCAGTATATGTTGTACATGTCTAGCTATGCAAAACATTACCATGGTAGATATATTGTACAAGGCTGCTTATAATTCTCTCCCACTCATCCCACCCCCCACCTGGTCCATTCCCTACATGATCCTGTCCCTCTTCTATAGTGGGTACTTCCAACCTCCCCTCCCCCCCAGGATGCCCTCCCATCCATCATCTCTCCTCTCATCCCCCTTCCCCCTATTCTGCTGCAGGTTGAGATATCCCATTTAGTATGTATGTCATTCTCTTCCTGAACCAAATTCAATGAGAATGTGGTTTTGCCTTTTTGCTTTCCTATTCTACCCCTCCCTTGCAACCACTTCCCCTTGCTTCTTCTACATGAGATAGTTTGCCCTATCCTGTCTCTCCCCATCTCCTCTTGCCACTTTCCTCTCTCACCTCATAATTTCACCCCTTGAGTATCCTCCCTTCCCAACCAATTCAACCTATGCCCTCTATCCATATATAACTGTAAACATATATACACACATTCACATATGTATTCATATGACCATACACCCTTCTTCCATTATTTTCACACTGAGAAAGATTTCATCAGTCACAGTTATTGTTTTTCCATATAGGAATGTAAATAGTTCAATTTTGATAAGTTCCTTTTGATTTCTTTTCCCTGATTACCTTCTCAGGCATCTCTTGCTTCTTGCATCTGGATGTCAAATTTTCTATTCAATTCTGGTTTTTTCCTCAAGAATGCTTGAAAGTCCTCTATTCCACTGAATGACCATATTATCCCCTGAAACAAAATACTCAGTTTTGCTGGGTAGGTGACCCTTGGGTTCATTCCCAGCTCTTTTGCCCTCTGGAATATCATATTCCATGCCCTTCGATCCCTCAGTGTAGAAACTGCCAGGTCCTGTGCTATTCTGATTGTGTTTCCACAATATTGAAATTGTTTCTTCCTGGCTGCTTGTAGTATTTTCTCCTTGATCTGGGGTTCTGGAACCTGGCTATAATATTCCTGGGAGTTTTCTTTTTGGGATCTTTTTCAGGAGGTGATCTGTGGATTCTTTCAACCTCTATTTTGCCCTCTGGATCTAAAACATCAGGGCAATTCTCCTTGAGAATTTCTTGAAGGGTGATTTCTAGGTTCTTTCTTTGATCATGGCTTTCGGGTACTCCAATAATTTTTAAATTGTCTCTCCTGGATCTATTTTCCAGGTCAGTGGTTTTTCCCATGAGATATTTCACATTGCCTTCTAATCTTTCATTTGTTTGGATCTGCTTAACAGCATCTTGATTTCTCATAAAGTCATTAGCTTCCATTTGCTCCAGTCTAACTCTGAAGGAATGAATCTCCTCAGTGAACTTTTGAGATTCTTTTTCCATCTGGCAAATTCGACTTTTTAAGGCATTCTTCTCCTCATTGCCCTTTTGGGCCTCCTTTGCCATTTGAGTTAGTCCATTTTTTAAGGTGTTGTTTTCCTCAGTCAGGCTGTTGACCCTCATTTCATACTTTCCTGCATCCTTCTCATTTCTCTTTCCAATTTTTCCTCCACTTCTCTTATTTGATTTTTAAAGTCCTTCTTAAGGTCCTCTATGGCCTGCAACCTGCTCATGTTTTCCCCTGGGGCTTTTGGAGCAGGACTTCTGACCTCACAGTCCTCTTCCAGCTCTATGCTTTGATCTTTTTTGTCCCCAATGTAGGAGTCTAAGGTTGCATTTTTCTGTTTAATTTGTTTCCTTTGCCTTGGCATGTTGCCACTTAATTACTTGACTTTTGGGCTTGTTGCCACACTATGGCTTTGCCGCCAGATAGGGGAACTTTCGTCCTGAACATGTGGGGGGGCAACTTCCATTTCTGGCAAGCTGGAAACCCACCCATGACCTCCACCCCAGATCACAATCCAGATCCAAGGAGGTTAAAGCAAGAGTGATTACCCACAAGACTGATTGCTGCATCTCCCTACAGTTCGCAGGCCAGGAGCTGGAGCTGCCTCTGAAATCTACAAAATGGTTTGTCTCCTCTGGGGCTTCTAGCACCCAGGGGAGGAAGCCGATGCGTTCCCCAAATACTGGTCCCAAAGTCCATAGGGCACTAACCTTTCACTTTGTCCTGGGCATGTCTATGTTGATAATTCTGGAATCTCCACAGCTGCTGGTTTTCTGGGGTCCCTCCAGCCGGCTGCTGGCCCTGCCACCCTGGGGCTAAAACTATGACTCAGGTGAACCTGTGCTCGGCTTCTCGCGCTCTTGCAGCCGGCTTCTAGACAGCTGTGCTGGTCCTTCCTGCAGGGCTGCTGGGCTGTCCTCAGCGGGAAGTTAGCTTCTCTGTGTCGTTCTGTGGGTGCTGGGGCTCCAGAAGTTGTTCAGAGTCCCCTTTTACATAGTTTGGAGGTAATCTGGGGGGAGGGTGGCTTGGACTCGCTGTTTCTACTCCGCCATCTTGGCTCCCCTTATACTTTTTATCATTACAATATCTTGGATCTCTATTTCTTTCTTTCTTTCTTTCTTTCTTTCTTTCTTTCTTTCTTTCTTTCTTTCTTTCTTTCTTTCTTTCTTGCTTTCTTGCTTTCTTGCTTTCTTGCTTTCTTGCTTTCTTGCTTTCTTTCTATCAGGGTTAAATGACTTGGCCCAGGGTCACACAGCTAGTGTCTAAAGCTGGATTTGCATGCAGGTTCTCCTAATTCCAGGGCTAGTGCTCTATCCACTGCACTACCTAGCTGCCTCTTCTATTACTTTCTATCTATTTGACCTTGAGCAAGTCTTCACTTCTTTTAGAATTGGTTTCCTCATATATAAAAGAGGGAATTGAGTTAAACTCTCTCTAAGGGTCCTTTTAGCTCTAAGTCCTAGGATTCTGTGGAACATGAAGTTAGGTTGCAGACTAGAGAAAATTTGTCCATGAAAGGAACCAATCAACTCAGATTTGTAAGAAGGCATTAATGACCTTCACTGAGAAGGGAATGTGAGAAAATAGGCATATTAAAAAAGGAGGAATTTATATTTCTTTTTAAAAAGAACTGGCTTAGGATAATTGCTTCTCTCTTTTCAAAGGCTAATTAAACTATAAAACATAATCATAGTATCATTTCAACAGATCTTGATTGAATTTTAAAATGTTTTCATGTGTCTGAAATATGGTTTATTAAAAGCTAGGTGTCAGTTAATCGGGAATATTTTTAGTTAATTGTAGGTGGTGAATGTGGGATGGTGGTGGATAATGGAATAGATACTGAATAAAAATCTTATATAAATGGATTTTCTGAAGTGGAATTGACTATCATTGACAAAGTGGTATCTACCAACTGCATATATATATATACAGAGGGCATAGATTGTATTTTGGGCACTTAATTCTTATCAAGCTGCAAATAAAGAGAAACATTTGATTTATTTTTCTCTAAAGAAAAAATCATGTGGCTTAATTCAGTTCAGTTTTTGCATACAAATCTAAACATATTTCACTATAGATATTTTCTAGAGGAGAGACTTTTTGACCAACATTGGACTGAGAGAGAGTCACACGCACAAATCTAAGACTGGCTATTTCATACCTCTGTGACCAGAGGGCCCATTATTTGTATACAAGTCATTATTTCTTTGGGCCTCAGCTCATTTGTCTTTCAAAAGAAGGGGTCAGAATAGTTCTTTCTCAGCTCTTAAAAATCGTAAGAGACAAAGGATCTCCTTAGTAGGGAAAGTAAAAAGATGATATGCAAATGAATCTGGTAGATAGACATTCAATAAGATAATAGGAAATGGGGATGGTACATTTAGGGATGAGAGTGGCCTTAAAGGTGATCTTGTACAATTTCATAATTTTATAGTTAAGGTAACTCAGGCCTAAGAGAGGTTAAGTGATTTGTCAGAAGTCAGGCAGTCAATAAGCATTTTAATATTAAGTACCTAAATATGTGCTGGGTAATATGCTAGGTGCTGGGGATACAAAGAAAAGCAAAAAATAGTCCCTGCCCTCAAGGAGCTTCCAGTCTGATGGGAGAGACAACATGCAAACAGCTATGAACAGATAAGCTATCTGTGGGATAAATGAGAAATGATTAACAAAGGGAAGGAGCAGAGTGAAGAGGCATTGGGAAAGGTCACACAGATATTAAAAGAAAGAAGTGAGTCATTGCAATCATTTTTGTTTTATTTCTTTGTTTTAAAGCAGAGGAGAGCCATAACCAGGGTTGTCTTTTAAGAAGACTAAGCTGTCTGTAGTGTGCAGTATGGATCAGAGCAGAAAGAGATAGGATGCATGTAGACCAGTTGAAATTGTTCAGGGAAGAGGACTTGAGGCCCTGGATTAGGGTGATGGATGAAAAGGAGGAGACAGAGACAGGGCATGCCAACACTTGGTACCTAAATGCTTGTGGAGAGAGAGGAAGGAGGAAAAGCCAAAGTGACATTAAGATTTCAAACATGGGTGAATATGGGAATAATGGTTCTATTGACTAAAAATGGGTTATTTCTTTATTTGTAAGATGGGCATAATACTACCTCCATTCCCTACTTGTAGGATACAATATGTGAACATCTGCTGAAAAATGAAAAGACAAGTTGTTCTTATGATCCAGGATGCTCCAAATAAGTTTATGAAGTAGATGAACTTGGTCTTTTGTTTCTCCCTCCTTGCCACAGCCCAAGTAACTTTTTGTTTCTTTGAGTTTGCTCTCATCTGGCTGTCAACTAGTCTTGGCCGTCTTAAGCTGATATGAGGTCTTATTACTTTATTTATACAATCCTTCGCAAACCATTCATTAGAGATTTAAAGTGAGAGAGGCAGATTCACAGACTCTCAGAATGAGAAGGGACCTTAGTAACCATTTAGCACATCCTGAAAACAGAGTCTTTCTACAACATATTGACAAGTGCTTATCCAGCCTTTGCTTGCAGGTCTCCAGTGAGGTGGAACGTAGTATGTCTGATTATCAGTCCATTCAACTTTTGGTTAGCACTAGTTTCAATTTTATTGTAACAAAAATAGTAATAGGGCAGCTTGGTAGCAAAGTGGATAGAAAACCACAGAGGTTCCCAAACTTATTTGGTCTACCACCCCCTCTAAAAAAACTACTCAGCAGGACACCCCCCACCAATCTTTCATAAATTTTTAAAATTAAATCTTTAAAGATTTGTATCATTTCAAAAACATAAAAATTTTATTAAAAAATGACATTTCTTAAATTTAATAATTTGTCGTAAATTTGTGGGTTTTTCCTGCATCAAAATTTTGATAATGCAATATTGTGTCATGTAACCATATAATATTGTATTGTAAACAAGTCATTACATGCACATATTCCTGTTGATGTATGCTTTACTTCCCAACAATGCATGGCACTCACCTGCCAACACTTGCTTGTTAAGACCTGCCAGCAGACTTGACCACTGATTGGTTATAGTTTGCATTTTGTGTGTTTATTTGGAATATAATGTAATTACTATGACTTAAATTCTGTTACACAACAGATGAAACATATATGAATGGTTTTTCAAAATTTCTTTCTCTTCTCTTTCCTTAAACTTCCACTGCCCCTTTATTTTTATTTTATTTTAATTTTTTTTTGTACTTTTTGGGGGGCAATTGGGATTAAGTAACTTGCCCAAGGTCACACAGCTAGGTTTTTGTTTGTGTATGCATTAAGTGTCTGAGGCTGGATCTGAATTCAGGTCCTTCTGACTCCAGGGTGGACACTCTACTCACTGAGCCACCTAGCCGCCCCCCACTGCCTCTTTATTTTTATTCAGTGCCCCCCAATTGCACTCAAGGCTACTATTGCCTCCTGGATTGTTCCAGTGCCCCAGTATCACCCATTTTAGGAACCTATGGAAAGTCAGGTCTCTAGTCAGGAAGACTCATTTTTCTGAGTTCAAATCTAGCCTCAGATACTTATTAACTTTGTGATCCTAGGCAAGTCACTAAACCTTGTTTGCCTCAATTTCTTTATCTGTAAAATGAGCTGGAGTAGGAAATGGCAAATCACTCTAGTATCTCTGCTAAGAAAACTCCAAATGGTGTCACAAAGAGTTGAAAACAACTGAAACTTTATTATATTTTGGTACAACTAGATGGTGACATGAATAGAGTCTGGGCCTATAGTCAGAAAAACTCATCTTCCTGATTTCAAATCTAGCTTCAGATACTTACTAGCTGTGTGACCCTGGGCAAGTCACTTAACCTTGTTTGCCTCAGTTTCCTTAAATATAAAATGGGTTACAGAAGGAAATGGCAAAAAACTACAGAATTTCTGCTAAGAAAACTGTAAATGATGTCATGGAGAGTCAAATACAACTGAAAAACAACTGAACAGCAACAAATTATTATGTAGAAATATAGTTGATACTTGAGAGTTTATTTTATAGCCTGCAACTGTGCTGAAGCTATTGTCTCAATTAGTATCTTTGCTGATTCCATGGTATTTTCCAAGTATACCATCATATCATCAGCAAATAGGAATAGTTTTATCTCTTTTGTACCTGTATTTATGTCTTTAATTTCTTTTTTTTTCTTTCTTTTTTTTTCTTTTTTTTGGAGGGCAGTTGGGGTTAAGTAACTTGCCCAAGGTCACACGGCTAGGTTTTTTTTTTGTTTGTGTGTTCATTAAGTGTCTGAGGTCGGATCTGAACTCAGGTCCTTCTCACTCCAGGGCGGACGCTCTACTCACTGCACCACCTAGCCGCCCCTATGTCTTTAATTTCGTTCTCTTGTGTTTCCCCATTATATATTATATTACATTTACCTTTTACCCTTCCTCTGTTGTATAAAGTCAACACCAAGTGAAGGCCTACTAAAGACATATAATACTTTGGGCAAACTCTTTCCAAGACATTCTCCTTATGAATTCTAAATTGTGTCCTCTTTCCCCTTAAATACCCAAATATTGTCTTTCTTTGTAAGTGATGGTAGGATACCAGAGCTATTACAACTTTGGGGACAGACAGTTTAATGTTTCTTGTGATCAGATCTTTGGAAAATATTAGAATTTTAGCAAAGCCCCAAGCAAAGGTAATAGCAACAGAAAGAGAGAAAAGACAAAAAACTACATTTTCATAAATCCTTGGGATTACAGGCCTGGTTCCTTTCTGTTTGACAAGTGTTTCCTACTAAGAAAATACTGTATTTTAATGTAGATTCTTCAGTTTCTATAATTCAACCCCTAGACTCTTCATTGTTTTCTTACTCTTACTCCAAAGAATTGGCATCCTTGTCTCCCAGCAATGGAACTCAATTTTGTAATCATGTGTTTACTAAGCCAGAGTAAGGTTGAGAAATTAAACTCTGTTAAACCCTGTCTTGTACATTAAGCCAAGTGGGTTAATTGAGTTGTCTCTGACCTTTAAATTAATCCCAACCCAGTTTTTTTGTCCCTAAATCCATGACTCTGAGCCTGGATTTTGTGGACTCTTCTTTAAGAAAAGCCTCATTTCCTGGACTGAAATAGGAAGAAAGCTTGGAAACAACTTGAAACAACTCCATAGCTCTCCTACATCATGACTAATGCATTGTTTAAGAAAAAAACAAATGGGTGGCTATAGATGTGAGGAGTGAAGAGATGAACTCTTAGTCTGAATAAGATAGGGAGAAAGAGCTATAAAGGATTTTAGTATGAGTGTTGCAAAAAACAAAGAAACCCACAATCAGACAGATTTGTTTTTACCAGAAGTCTCTCATGCTATAATAACTTAAATTGTAGAATCTTAGCAATTTAGATTGCTTCTAAGAGATGACCCAACTGATTTGATTTAAAGATGAAGAAAGAGATTAGAGTAATTAAATAACTCGCCAAGTCACAAAAGCTAATGGCAGATCTAGAATTAGTCAAATTTCTAGACACTCTAGATGTTTGAAAGAGACAGACCCTTTAAGTCTGGTGCATTGTAACTTCAGTAGGGCATATGAAAAGTGCCCTATTACCCACACAATTAGAAAAATATCAGGCAGAAATACTTGGCAAGCAGAGTTCACTGGTAGCGGGGTTCCTGTTTTTTGTTTTGTTGATTAGCAAAGAACTTGGCTTTCCTCAGCACCAACTACTGCTTTAAATATAACTTTCATTCAGCCATATTTTCACAAACAAAAAACCTTATTGGTCAAAAGACCCACATAGAGTGAAGGAGGAAAAGAAAGAAAAAGATATAAACTACAACACTGTTAAGTGATAGAAAAACCTTTCTTAGCACCTTAGCCAATACAACCAAAGATCACAAGGCAGGAAATAAGCTGCTACAAGACATTTGTAAATCTATTTCAAAAACAGAATGGGAGTTCTGAAAGTTATGCAGGGCACACAGGGCAAGATCACCTAATCAGAGAATAGGAAGCCTAGACTGATGTTGCGGTTTTATTAGCTATGTGATCTTGGGCAAATTACATAACTTCTTTGAGCCTCAGTTCCCTTATTAATAAAATGAAGGGGTTATTTCTAAATTTCCTTCCAGAGCAATGAATCTATTCTGTTTTAAATACTGGTATTTATGATGCTGACAGAATAAAAGCCAAATGTTAACAACTTTGTTTTTATCTTATAGGAGAAGGGGATTGGATGAGAGGGTGCTGAGGGCCCTTCTCATTTTAGATTTATGATACTGTTTTATGATCCTAAGACTGAAAGTTAACAAGTTACCCTTTGCATTTACAAAATTCTATGCCTAAATCAGATATGCATTTATTTCAAGCCCTTAACACATCTCACTTGGACTACTTTAACTGTTTCTTGACAGGTTTCCTTTCTTTATTTTCTCTCTTCTCGAATCTGTCTTTCATATAAGCAGCAAAATAATCTTTGAAGGGATTCCTCTGCTCTAATACTTTCAATGGTTCTGTATTGCCTTTAGGATAAATATAAATTCCTTCTCCCAGCAATTAAGACCTTCTACAATCCTTCAATAGCCTCCATTCCTGCACCCTAGATTCTAGCCAAACTGGACCATTACCAGTCCCTGAAACTGGCATTCTATCTCTCATCTCTGTTCATTCTTATAAGCCCCCAGACTTGTCACTGGGCTTAGATAACTGTTTATTACTCTAGTTTGGGAATGCTGTTCCTCAACTATTTCTACTAAGTGAGTTAAATTTAATGCTGGGCTTAGAAGCAGTATTTTATAAAAATTTGCATTGTTTGTTCATTCAGTCATGTTTGACTCTTTGTGACCCCCTGGCCAATGTAAGCCATTCCAGTGTCATATCTTTTAGCATTGTAATACCATCCATGGGGTTTTCTTGAAAACGATATTAGAGTGATTTGCTTTTTCCTTCTCCAGTCTTTTTCCTTCCTTTGCCAGAACTCTCCACTATGACTTGTCCATCTTAGATAACCCTGCATAGCATAGCCCATAGAGTCATTGAGCTACATGAGCCCCTCCTCCAAGACAAGACAATGATCTAGGAGGCGCTTACAAAGGTTACTGTCAATCGCTGTTTAGTCACTTTTTAGTCATGTGACCCCATTGGTATTTCCTTGGCAAAGATGCTAGAGCGGCTTGCCATTTCTTCTCCTGATCATTTTACGGGGGCAAACAGGGTTAAATGACTTGCCCAAGGTCACATAGTTAATAAGTGTCTGAAGCCAGATTTGAACTCAGGAAGATGAGTCTTCTAGACTCTGGGCCTGGTGTTTTATCTACTGCTCCACGTAACCGCCCTGTCTCTAAAAATACCCTATTATGAACCTTTTATATATATATACTGCCAAGAGTAGGGAGAACTTATATGAAGCTTCTAATGAAAAGAAGTCTAACCAGGACCCAAGCTTAGTAAAAATAGGAAGGAGAGAAATTGTGTCTTGTGTGTAGCAATGGAAAGAGGGTTGGAATTGGAGTCTGAAAAAGTGAGGTTAAAGACTTAGCTCTATCACTGACAAATTGCATGATCTTAAGCAAGTAACTTCTCTAAAATTTCTGCTTTATCTTAAAGAAGGAGAATAATGCCTGTTCTACTTGCTACACAGGGTTGTATCTAGTTCATTAAATCAGATAACTTTTGTTTGCTCAAAATTATAAAAATGTGTTATTGTTTTACCATTCACTTTCACTGTCACTTCCCCTAGAACCCAGTGCTTTCATCTTTACCCAAGTGCCTTTTAGCATGAATGTCTGTACTATTGGGTCAAATCATTAGGCAATTAATCTTGCACTACTTGTTTTTATCATATCTGCTGTTGCATTTCAATCTTTTATTCTTGTTTAGTTTTCAAAGATTATGAAGAACACTGACTTCAGGAGACAGAAAATCTGGTTTTTTTGTCCTAGTTCTTTTAAGCTTTGTGACCTTGGAAAGTTCCCTAACATCTGTGAGCTTCATTTTCCCCATCTAGAGATGAAGGAGGTTGGAGTAGATAAGTTCTAAGATATGATCCATTCTCAACCTTCTCTGATTCTAGGATTAAACCTTGTTACTCCCACTAGATGGCAAACTCAAAAGAGATGGATTTGTTCCTCTTTATATGCTATGGAGCCTTAGCAACCTGGGCTTGCACAAAGTAGATTTATTCATTTGATTTGCCTGGGTCCCTCCTGACATAGAATAAAATGAAATTTTAAACTAACACACACTGAGGTAGTAGTGATTTAGAGTTATTTCCTTTGAGCGTGCTTACATTCAAAAGAACAACCAGAGGATGCCAGTAAGGGCAAAGATAACCTAAGGCAGCCAGGAGAGGGAACTCCTTCGAAATCAAGCCACACGAGGCTTTACTGAAGGAGATATTCAGCGTATAGAAGAGAAGTTTTAGGTGGGACATGATAGCTCTCCTTAACTATTTGATGGGCTCTCCTTTGGAAGACAGGCTAGACTAATTTCCTCCCTTTGGCCCAGAAGGCAAAACTAGGAGCATAAGCAGAAGTCTCAAAAGGGCCAATTTATTCTTGAAACACTGTACTTGGGGGCCATTTTAAACAGTAGAATTCCTAAGAAAAACAAAACTGCAAAAAAAAAATGTGGCACTTCCATAAGTGGCAAAAAAGGAGACATTTGCAGTTTGAGAACTGTAACAAGAAGGCAGAGAATTGCCTTGTTTGACCTCAACTGGGAAGGGAATTTGCCTGATGGGAGATTCAAATTTTTCACTGGTCTTTGTATGAAGTGGCCTATTGATTTTGGAGTTACAAATAAATTTTAGTGAGTGGGTGAATTTGCAAATATGTAATCTTCAAATAATGAGGGTCTACTAGGTGCACACACACAAATATATGTATATATACACACATACATAATACCTATATATATATACATACATGCATGTAAGTACATATACTTAAGTGTATTAATTATATGTATATACACAGAGTAGTACATCTGTATGTACACTACACTGCTACTATACTGTAGTATATATAAACTGTTAAAGGATACTTTATAGCAAAGTAAATAACATATATGTGTGTGTATGTATGTAACATACATATAAAACATATATGTATAAAATGTGTATGTGTGTGTGCATATACACATCTATATGTACTGGATAGTAGAACCAGATCTCACAATAAGAAATTAATATTCCCAACTGAATTCCCAACTCCTTCATAAAAGTTTCTTTGCTATTGTGATAACAATGCCTTTGGGTGATAAGAAATCATCGAGTGGTTGGGATGATCCTCTTGGTTTTCATCTATAAGCAGAGTAATTAAGTTGTGACATCTGCATGTCTAGTTTAGGGTTTTTTTAAAAATTTATTTTAGGGGTGGGTAGGTGGCTCACTGAATAGAGCACTAGGCCTAGAGTCAGGAGGACCTGAGTTCAAATCTGGCTTCAGACACTTAACACTTACTAGCTATGTGACCTTGGGCAAGTCAACCCCAACTGCCCCCCCAAAAAGCAAAAAAAAAAATTATTTTCATTTAAGAATGTCTCTTAGCAGAAATTATGTTAAGTCAAATTTACTCTTCACCTACTAGTAGTCTCTTAGCATACCTAGCTTCCCTCAAGACATAACCTAAATTCTATCTCCTAACAAGGTCTATTCAGATCCCCCTCCCAAATGACTTTGTACACATTTTATTTTTATTTACTTAAATATGTCCCTCCCCCCCACCATGTAAACTCTTGGAGGACAAGGACTGTTTCTTTGTTGTTTTATCACCCAACTACCCAGCATGGCACCTGACCCATGGTAGATACATACTAAATGTTTATTTAATGGACAAATATCATAATATTCTGCTTTAAAAAAACACAATTTCTTTAAATCAAAGAAGTGGTCCTTTCCATTCCTGAGATATGATTAGACTGAGGGCTTGGTTCTTGGTACTCTTGTAAGCAATGTTACTAAATAAACAAAGCCAGGAAAGTCTTTGCTACCTAGCACCTGAAAGCTAATCTGTGGTTATGTCCTCCTACCATTCTAAGGGCCTCTAAAAACACCACATTTCATATGTGAGATCTCTTAAGTTTGCTGTTACAGATTTAGTACTGCTCTAAAAAGAATTTTTGGGGTGCCATTCAACCAGCATTCAATGTACTGTAGTTACCTGTGGGCATTATGAACTCTCTAAAGGCAGAAAGTATTAGCACTTAACCTAGGGTCTTGAATATCATAGATGCTTAATAAATATTTGATAAATTGAATTAAATTAGATATATCATCTCCCCCAACTAAAAGTATGAGGTCTAGGAAGTCCCAGATGATATTTTATGTTTCCTTGTGTCATTTCCCATGTACATAATATGTACTTAATCATTTTTTGATGAATATTTTTATTATGGGGATTTTTTATGTATCTAGTTTATAAATGAAGATAGTTCTGCTGAGTGTAAAGCTGTGGTTTGATGATGGTGACCTAGATGGTGAGGGGTCTCTCTCTAGTTTATGCCATAAGAGAAATAGTTATAAGAAATGGAGGATATTTAGTCGGAAAAAGAGAAGATGGTGGGGGGGCGGGTGGTCATCCAGTTTGTAAAAAGCTGTTCTGAGGGAGAGGGATTAGACTGTTCTGCATGGCCCCATAGAAGCAGTGGGAAGATGATGATGTCCAGAAGAAAAACAAATTAAACTTCATGGAAGGAAACATTTGGTAATAATATGAGCCATACAAGAATGGAATGGGTTTCCTCAGGAAGTAGAGGGTTTCTACTCTTTGAACAACTTTAAGAAGAGGCTGAATGACCAAGTCTTATGTTTGGATTCTTGTTCAGATCATTTTGCTCACCTCTGAAGTTGCTTCTGATTCTGAGGGGGAAAGTCTTTAGGGTTAGCCAGATCAACTTCAAATTATTAGATTAAAAGTAAATCAAGTCAAATATTCTGTGTTATAAAGCACAAAGTAAAGACCAGCTTTGGCAATATCCTGACTGATCTAGTTACTGCAGCTAGCTAAAATTATCATTTAGGATTCAAAATGGAGGGAACATTTGAACAGAATTGTCTGGTTTGGTTAGCTACATTAATCAAGATGACTGGAGAAATGCTGAATCTCTATTTGAATTTGAGCTGTGTAGGCACAATTATAAACTGAAAAGTCAACAGTTATTTATTAAGCACCTACCAAGTCCCAGGCACTGTGTTAAACATGTGGAATACAGAGAAAGGCAGAAACCAGTCCCTAATATCAAAGAGCTCACATCTAATGAGGGAGACAACATGCAAACCATTATGCATAAACAAGATGTAGACAATTAAATGAAGATGAACTCAGAAAGTAGGTACTAGTATTAAGAAGGATTGAGAGAGTTTTCTTGGGACTTTAGTTGATACTTGAAGGAAGCCAAGAAAGTAGAGATGAGGAGGGAGACAGTTCTAGGTATAGGGACATCCAATGAAAAGCCTGTCAGGAGAGGGAATGTCATGTGTGAAGAAATGTAAGGAGGTGAGTGTATATGGATAGGAGTAAAGTGAAAGAATCCTGGGAAGAGTTCTGGTTGTAAAGGGTTTTAAAAGCCCAGCAGAAGATTCTACATTTGATCCTAAAGATAATAGGGAGTTACCTGAGTTTACTGAGTTGAATTGAGTTTATTTAATTAATAGGGTTAGATCTGTTCTTTTAGAAAGCTCAATTTGACAGCTGAGTGGAAGATGGACCGAAGTGGGGAGAGACTTGAGGTAGGGAAACCAATCATCAAGTGATTACAAATAGTCCAGGAATAAAGTGATGAGAGCCTACACCAGGATGATGGTAGTATTAGCAGAGAGAAGTGGGTACAGATGATAGGTGTTATTAAGGTAGAGACAACAAGACTTGGCAACTGAGAGGGTGGTGGGAGTAAGGAATGGAGGATGACACATAGGTTGTGAGCCTAGATGACTGAGATGATGGTGGTACCCTTGACATTAACAGAGAAGGTAGGAAGAAGGAAGGGTTTGGGGAGAAAGATTAATTCAGTTTTGAAAATATTTAGTTTATGGGGTATGGAGATCCATCTTGCCCTACTAAAAAATTGGGGAGGGGAGGGAGGATGTAAGAGAGAACAGATACGGGGAAGAGGTATTCAGTAGGCTCACTATCTTGGGGTGGGGGAGTAGCGGAGAGATGAGGAGAAAATTTGTAACGAAAAATCTTGTGGAAATGAATGTTGAAAACTAAAAATAAATAAATTAAACTTAAAAAAAAGAAAATGTTTAGTTTAAGATGTCAATGAGACATACAGTTTGAGATGTCCAATAGGCAGTTAGAAATGTGAGACTAGAGATATGGAGAGAGGTTAGGGTTGGACAGACAGATCTGAGGATCATCTGAATGGAGATAATAATTGAATCTATGGGACCTGATTTTAAAACAGCAATCAAGCCAAGAAGTCAACAATATTCTTATAAATTATAGATTAAAAGCTGAATCGGCAATCAAGTCTAACTCTTTTGTTTTCTAGTTTTCAGAAATGAGACCGTATGGTTAAATGGCTTGCCCAGGGTCACAAGGTTAATAGGCTATCTGAGGCAGGATTTGATCTCAGGTCTTTCTGACTCCAAATCTAGCACTCTGCTCATTGTACAAGGGAGGCAGTGCATTAGCTATTGGGGAAATCAGGAAAGGCTTCATGTGGAAGATGGCACCTGCTTTGGATCTTGAGGGGACTAAAGGATTCTATGAGGTAGGAGGTGAAGGTGAAGGGAGAGAGAGCATTCCAGGCCCAGGGAATGGTCAGAGCAAAGACACAGAAACAAAAGATGATGAGATACAGCAAAAATACCACATGTGAGACACAGCAAGAAGACAAGTCTGGGTAGACCATAGAGTCAGTGAGTAGAGGAAGGAGAGATCACCTCTCTAAGCCATAGCTTCCTCATCTGTAAAATGAGAGTATTGATCTAGATCAGGAGTTCAAAGTCAAGTGAGCAAACATCTTCACATTTCTTGTGTGATAGATCCCAGGGGCTGGTAGGTGGTACAGTGGATAGAGCACTAGGCTTGGTGTCAGGAAGACTCATTTTCCTGAGTTTGAATTTGGCCTCACTTAGTAGCTGTTTGACCCTGTTTGCCTCAGTTTCCTCATCTGTGAAATGAGCTGGAGAAGGAAATGGCAAACCACTCTAGGATCTTTGCCAAGAAAACCTCAGATGAGGTACCAAGAGTCAGACATGACTAAACAACAAATCGTGGATCCCTTTGGCAATCAGATGAAATCTATGGACTCCCTATCAGAATATTTTAAGATGCAGAAAATAAAATGCCTGAAATTACAAAGGAAGCAAATTATACTGAAATAGTTACCACAATATTTTAAAAAACTTATGATATAGAAATATATTTGCTTCCTTTTTAATACATTAAAGAACAAAACAATTTGTTCAGTCGTTTCAGTCATATCTGATTCTTCATGACCCCATTTGGGGTTTTCTTGGCAAAAGGGTTTGCCATTTCCTTCTCTAGTGCATTTTACAAATAAGGAAACTGAGGTGAACATACTTTAAGTAGTCACACAGTTAGTGGTGTCTGAGGCCAGATTTGCACTCAGGAAGATGAGTCCTCATGACTGCAGGCCCAGACAGTCTATGTACTATGCCACCTAGGTGCTTCAATAAGAAAATACATTTAAGGGTTAAATTTTATTTAAAAATATTTGATACCATATTTATTGAAATGCAGTTAGGAAAATATTTTAAAATTTTGTGTTATAATAACAAGTGCTTCCTTATTAATATATAAGTAACAAGACAATACATTTTAAATATAAGCAAATTAGAATTAAATTTATTTTAAAGACATATCATTGGAAGATTGTTGCTACTAATCTTGAATAAGAACATTAAACTGGGATGGTCTTTAGACAAGGCAACAAGAGTATTATGTTGAATTGATTTTCAAATGTAACATAGTATGAAAAACACCAGCAATTTCTATTAATTAGAGTTATAGGTACTGATAATACTATTTTCGTTTATTGCCAACAATCATAAGTAAAGGAAATATTAAACTCCATTAGAGTTTAGTAAAAATAAAGATGTCTTTTTTTTTTCTTACACAAGTTCACAGAGCCCAGGTCAGGAAATCTTGGGCTAGATAAATTCTTATGTTGGCTTCTTGCTCTGTATCTATGATCCTGAAAAAAAAAGGAAATACTGTTGTAACTGAGTTCTACAAAAGCTTTTCTAGGTTAAATCATTTTTATAACTAACCATGAAAATTCACTCAGCCTAGAGAGAAACACTTATTCTGTGATACAGGTGGAGTTAACTGTTTAACTGATTATTATTGCAGCTATGGTTTAGACAAAGTTAATTAATGAGGCCCTGGGGAAATATATTTTATTATGTTCAATGAAGCAAATGATCTCTCATTTCATTTGAATTGCTTTCTTTAGATGTTACTTCACACATGCAGTTAGTTAGTTAGCTGGTTTCTTCTGGAAGCTGAAACAAATTTAATTTAGAAGGGGAAGAGAAGGAAGCATTTATATAATGCCTACTTTGTGCCAGGCACTGTGCTAAGCCCTTTACAAATATAGTATCATTTGATCCTCACAATAACCCTGAGAGGAAGGTGCTATTCTGATCCACATTTTACAGTTGAGGAAACTGAGACAAACAGAGGTTAAGTTACTTGCCCAGGGTCACATAGCTAACATGTGTCTGATGCTGGGCCACTCACTTCCCCAATTTGTACATATAAGCTCCCCAGAGGGCTGCTGCTCCCTTTGAGTTTTGGAGGTAATCTTGTGATAGTATACTTCTAACACTAGCACCTGAGCAATCATTGGTATGTTTTCCATCAAAAATCATTCAACAGACTTGCTTAGATTTATCAAAGGCATTTACAAAGATAGTATAGTAACAACAGTTGCCAGAAAACATTCCTCTGGAAAGTCTGGGCCATACTCTCTCATAAACACATGCAGTATCCATGGGGAGAGGGGGCTGAAATTTAAAACACAATGGTAGTGAGTCATGAATTTGGACACACATATGGCAACATAGAACTCAACTCCTGGTGGTAGAAAGCTTTTTTCCCTTTGTAGGGTCCTCATATGGCTTCTTTAGATGCAACCCCACTGACTGCTTAGTTGAGCATAGCAAATCTCTATCTTCTCCATCTTCCTCACCTTCCTCAGTGATTATCTTTCTGGATGCAGGAGTCTATTTTTTCTCCTCATATGTGTCTCTCCACTGCCAAAAAGGATGCATAGTTTTCTCTTGGTCCAGTTTCTCTTGTAACATAATCAATGGGGAGCAGGGAAAGAGTGTAAGTGATGCCCCGTGGTAGAAAAGTGTCTACTTCCTCAAAGTACTCCCAGGACTGGAAACTTTCACTGCTAGACTGGTCAGTTGCTGAAATTCTTCTATTTAAAGCCCCTTTAACTTGTTTAGTTAGATAATCACACTTTCCTTGACCCATTTAAAAAGATGGATCCTTCCTAAAGGAATCATAGGATGTAAATGCATCTTGTTTACACTTTGAAACCCAATCATGTATGACTACATTGTTGTGGGATTATAGGAAAATTCTTAATATATATTGTACACTTTGTGATTACCTTAATATGAACAGCAAATGGGAATTCTTGGGGCGGAGCCAAGATGGCAGAGTAGAAACAGCACTTCCAAGGTACTCTGCCACACATAACTTCCAAACAATGTAAAAGGGGACTCTGAACAACTTCTGGAGCCCCTGCACCCACAGAACCACACAGAGAAGCTAACCTCCTGCTGAGGAGAACCTAGCAGCTCTGCAGGGAGCAGCCAGCGCAGCTCTCTGAGAGCGGGCAGCACAGTGTGCTGGGAACCGACAGCACAGCTTGCTGGGAACTGATAGCACAGTGCTCTGGGAGCCGAGCCCAGGACCCCGTGAGCTGTGGTTTTAGCCCCAGGGCGGCCGGGCCAGTAGCCGGCTGGAGGGACCCCAGAACACCAGCAGCTGTGGCGATTCCAGAATTATCAGCACAGATATGCCTAGGACAAAGTGAGAGATTAGTGCCCTATGGACTTTGGGACCAGTATTTGGGGAACGCGTCGGCTTCCTCCCCTGGGGGAGAAAAGCTGCTGAAGAAACTTGGCACAGAAGCCATTTTGCAGTGTCAGTGGCGGCTCTAGCTCCTGGAACTGTAGGGAGATCCAGCAATCAGTCTGGGGGTTAATTGCTCTTGCTTTAAACTGCCTGGATCTGGACTGTGGTCTGGGAGGAGGTTTGGGGTGGGTATCCAATTTGCCAGAGTGGGTGGAGGCTTTACAGAGGCCACCCAACTGGTGGAAGTTGTGAAGACCCCGACGTTCGGGATGGTAGCTCTCCTGTCTGGTGGCAGAGTCCTACTGTGGCAACAAGCCCCAAAATCAAGTAATTAAGTGGCAACATGCCTAGGCAAAAGAAACAAAATAAACATAAAAATTCAACATTGGACTCCTATTTTAGGGGCAAAGAGGATCAAAGCATGGAGGAGGACTGTGAGGTCAGAACTCCTGCACCAAAAGCCCCAAATGAAAATACAAGCTGGCTATAGGCCATAGAGGACCTTAAGAAACAGATAAGAAGAGTGGGGGAAAATTGGGAAGAGAAATGATAAAGATGCAAGAAAAGTATGAAATGACAGTCAACAACCTGACTGCGGAAAATAACACCTTAAAAAATAGACTAACTCAAATGGCAAAAGAGGCTCAGAAAGGCAATGAGGAGAAGAATGCCTTAAAAAGCTGAATTTGCCAGTTGGAAAAAGAATCTCAAAAGCTCACTGAGGAGATTCATTCCTTCAGAGTTAGACTGGAGCAAATGGAAGCTAGTGACTTTATGAGAAATCAAGATGCTGTTAAATAGATCCAAACAAATGAAAGAATAGAAGCTAATGTGAAATATCTCATGGGAAAAACCACTGACCTGGTATCCAGGAGAGATAATTTAAAAATTATTGGACTACCTGAAAGCCAAGATCAAAGAAAGAACCTAGAAATCATCCTTAAAGAAATTCTCAAGGAAAATTGCCCTGATGTGTTAGACCCAGAGGGGGAAATAGAGGTTGAAAGAATCCACCAATCACCTCCTGAAAAGGATCCCAAAAAGAAAACTCCTAGGAATATTATAGCCAGGTTCCAGAATTCCCAGATCAAGGAGAAACTACTACAAGCATCCAGGAATAAACAATTTCAGTACTGTGGAAACACAATCAGAATAGCCCAGGACCTGGCAGCTTCTACATTGAGGGATAGAAGGGCATGGAATATGATATTCCAGAGGGCAAAAGAGCTGGGATTGAAGCCAAGGGTCACCTACCCAGCAAAACTGAGTATCTTGTTTCAGGGGAAAATATGGTCATTTAGTGGAATAGAGGACTTTCAAGCATACTGAATTGCTTCTCTTCTCAGAGGGAGTGGGTGACAAGGGAGGAAGGGTGTGGATCTGAAAATCGAAGTTTTAAAACTAAATGTTTCATGAGATGTCCAGGCATTGGGGCTCAGAGATTCACCTTGCCCTAATGGCAAAGTCGAAGGGGGTATGGGAGAAGATATGGGAGAGAGCAGATTGGATGAGGGGATATCTAGTGGGACTGCTATTTTGGGTGGTGGGTAGGGAAAAAATGGGGGGGAAATTATAACTCAAAATCTGGTGGAAATGAATGATGTAAACCAGAAGTTAAAAAAAATATGAACAGCAAATGAACGGGAGCACTTTGGGCAAAATCCAAAGCTCCCCAAATTCTCTATTACTTCTCTTGTGGAATTTTAATCATTTTCATTTCCAGTGCCTTCCCCAGTGCATTGTACTAAAGTAAATTGGAAAATCCCATGTGGCACAGCTCACAAATGGTTTAAAGTTTAACATTCTTCCATATTTCCAAATACAAGTAACCAATGGTGTCCGGGCCAAATGTTTAACAATTGGCCCTCTGAGGTGGTTGGGGCTAGGGGTGGGGTAGGAAAGTACCCATCACACACTTTTAAGTTTAATCTGCATTATTAACATTTTCTCCATTACTTTTTAAGGTCTAGACAATTGACAAAACGATAAATCAAACTCTGATTTGTAGTATTTGCTAATTTCTAAGATCTAAGTGTTTAACAAACAAGTCTTGTTAGGGGAAGGCAGGTGTTGAGCTGACTCCAGCATACTCTTATAAGAACTAAACATATAGATACCATTTTACAAAATTCTTATAGATGAATGCTTGTCTTGGTGTTTGTAAAGGCCTTCCCAAACACAAAGATAATAGACAAAAGAGAAAAGGAAATGAATATCACTCCTCTTATTTTAAAAAGAAAGCCTGGTCCCTACAGAGATCCTGGAATATGTAGGTCTTCCCCATAAGGATTAAGGTCCTGGCATTAACTGGAGGTCACAGCCCCCACTTCAGGTGAGAAACCAAACCTCTTTGTGCTTGTGTAATAGCACTGGCCCTCTGGCACTGAAGGGAGAGGGAAAGCAATGTGGGAAGTGAGGGATTTACCTTTTCTCTCTCCCAAGGAAGGGCCTCTGCTCATTTAAGTATCAAGTGCCATAGCCAACCAGCATTGGTCCCAGGAAGGCTGGGATCTTTGCCCTTTTCTGTCCTGCTAAAGGTACCCCTCCACTCTGCATTCTTGTGTACAAACTAGTTTTAGTCCTGGAAAATTCTTCTGGATCCCTGAAACACAGAGGGAACCCCAAATTTTTCCATGGATCCCTAAAACCCATATGAAATCCAATTAGAAATAGAGACAAAACATCTCTGGGTGTCCCATTGTAATGGCAATGCAGATTTGAAGATCTTCCCTGCCCCTAGGCCCTTTGATTGGCTTAAGTGACCCTGAAAACCTTCTTTAATTTGAAAATATACTCTGCCCCCTAATAGGCTGAATGTGGTCACATGGAACCTGTGGTAGGAGGCTTGGTTTTCAGGAATGACCACACCTTGATGCTGTGTGATTGGGCAGTGGGTCAAGAGGGTGGTTACATTCTCTGACCCAGGAGAAGGCTATATAATCCCTGATGTGAGTCTTTGCTTTGGGGCTCACTTTGAGAAGTGTTGTGTGATTTGACCACATGAGACTCTGGGAAGTCATTGAGAGCCCCCTGGCTTTGAAAACCCAGATGTTGATGCTTCCCTCTCTGGTAACTGTGATTTGGTATTGATAATGGTTGGACAATTTGGAAGCCTGTCTGTTTGATCTGTCTGTATACTTTGAAGTTCAGGGTGCTGACCTTTTTCCCCTGAACTAGGTAATATATATTTGTTTGATTAAAGTGAGCTTGTTAACTGATTTTGAGTTGCTTTCCTTTACAAAAGCAGATCTAAGAACCTGTGTTGGCAGCCACCCTGGGGATGTTGGGGTGCTTGCCGCTACACCCATCACACACAAGGTATGCCAAAATGTCTCTAGAATATGAGTACTACACAACAGAGAGGCAAAGTCCTAGTTGTTGGGGGAGAAAGACTATACTTGCAGGAATAAGGTGCAATCAGACTGGGATTTAGTAGATAAAGCCTTGGGAGTTACCTGAGGTATGTAGAAGTTAAAGGACACAGCCAGCTAGTAAATGTCAGAGGTGAATTTTAAATCCAGGTCTCCCTGACTCTAAATTTAACACTTGATTCTCAGTCCCATGGATTATGGTGATGATGATTTTAAAAAACTTTTTATCTGTTATTTCACCGGTGTAATTTTCCTCCTCAGTGCAAATCATCAACTCCTTTGTACTTCACACCCTGGTACACTGAAAAATTAAATCTTAGTTACCCAACTAGTATGGCTATGCTTTGTTTTATTGCACTTTGCTTTGCTTGAGTATACTTTGCAGATATTGAATCTTTTTCAAATTGAAGGTTTTTGTCAACCCTGGGTCAAGCAAATCTATCAGCACGATTTTTCCAATCACATGTACTCACATCCGGTCTCTGGTCATTGGTAAATTCAACGGTAATTTTGGTAACTCAGTATTTCAGACTTTTTTTATTATTATTATATCTGTTATGGTGATCTGTGATCAGTGATCTTTGGGCTATTACTATTGTAATTGTTTTGGAACTCCACAAACCATGCCCATATAACACAGTGAACTTAATTTATAAATGTTATATATGTTCAACTGCTCTACTGACCAGTCTTTCCCAATCTTTCTCCCTCTTCTATGGCCTTCCTATTCCCTGAGGCATAGCAATATTGAAATCAGGACAATTAATAAACTACAATGGCCTCTAAGCGTTCAAGTGAAAGGAAGAGTCAATCAATGGGTAAATTTCATCATTGTCTTGTTTTAAGAAATTGCCAAAGACATCCCAACCTTCAGTAACCACCACCTTGATCAGTCAGCAGCCATCAATATTGAGACAAGACTTTCCACCAGCAAAAAGATTACTACTCCCTGAAGGCTCAGATGATGACCAGTATTTTTTTTAGCAATAAAATATTTTAATGAAGGCATGTACATTGGATTTTTTTAGACATAATATTCTTGCACACTTAATAGACTAGAGTATAAACATAATTTTTATATGCACTGGGAAACAAAAAAATTTGTGTGACTCAATTCATTATGGTAGTCTTGAACTGAACCCCCAATATCTCTAAGATATGCCTGTGTGTTTCAGGGTTATGTCTTGAACCTTAACATGTTTCTGATTCGAAGTCTGCCTATCTATCCACCATGCCACAAGGTTTTTTTGGATTTAATATAGAGTATAACACTTATTTGGTTAATGGAGAAAGGCTTTCTTTTTTTTGGAGGGCAATTGGTGTTAAGTAACTTGCCCAAGGTCACAAGGCTAGGTTTTTGTTTGTGTGTGTTAAGTGTCTGAGGCAGCATGAGAACTTAGGTCCTTCTGACTCCAGGGCCAGCTCTCTACTCACTGTGCCACCTAGCCACCCCAAGAAAGGCTTTCTTTAAACAAAAGTTGTGATGTAGGGCCATTGGATGCTTTATGATTTTGGTCTTTTTAAAACTGAAGCTGGCTGCCGGTGCTCCAAGAAATAGATGTAGAGGGCTTGGGGTAGGTCTTATAATTTCATCCCTTCTTTATTTTTCTCTGATTCTAGCTAAATGCTAACAGGGCTCCCCTGCATTTAAAACATTCTTTAGGAAAAAACAAAGCTATTAGTAAATAGTTGTGCTGTATGAATTAGGTTCAAGCTAGCACTGGTTTAAAAAGTGCCTGTCGTTAGGTTTGCAGAGACGGGAACAAAGAGGGTCTGTGAATTTCTGGATCCCAGTTCTTTGGCACAGGGGGAAAAGCCAAATTTGGATTGGGATGAGTGATGTCTTTCTTTATCTGGATGTTGGGAGGCAGTTTTGGCCTAAATGTTTAGAAAGTACTTGAACTATGCTTATTAAACTCTGTATTTTCATTATTTCAGCTCAAGGAGGTCAGGAGCCTCTTGTGAAAAGAGAAGGTTAAAACAACAGCTGTTTCTCTCCTTTCTTTTCTATTTCTGTTTCTATTTTTCTCTCCTCTTGAGCTCTTCTGTGTTGTAGAGTGGCAGCCTGGGCAAAGCAGAAAGATTGCCAGATTTGGAATCAGAAGACAGGTTCTTAATGTGATGTCATTTTGGTCCTCTTACAGTGTGAAGGACAACTCTGGACTACACAAATCTGCCCAAGTTAGTTAATATTGTCATTATGTGCATTTTATTTCATCAATATTTGTATTTAAACTTAAGTGATTTAAATAAAACAAACTCTAAGTCACTGGGTCACCATATTTTCCCTTTCCCAGATGCTTTCCATACACTATTGCAGGTCTCAATTACTCCTCAGCTATCCCCCATTATCGACTAAAGCAATGTCAAATAGCTCTGCCATCTTCTCTCACATAAGCTTCTTACAGCATTTTAAAGCTCATCAGTGCTTAAGAAATGACTCACCATATCTCACAAGATCTTTGAAACTTTGTAACCTCTAATGCTTTCTATAAGGTACATGCTAACCTTTTCCACTCTTGCTTCTTTGGAATACTTTGGGCCTCTGGGAGAAAATAATATTTAAAGAAGACATCCTTAGAAGAGGAGCCCCTTTCACAGAGTAGATGTCCCTGTTTCTACAAACTGCTTCTGATTTGAAAGTTATATTACCTTTTGGGGAGAGAGAGAGAGAGAGAGAGAGAGAGAGAGAGAGAGAGAGAGAGAAAGAGGGAGAGAGAGAGGTTGAATTTCAGAAAATGGTCAAACATGAGGATGAAGGATCTAAGGGAAGGATGCAGAGGTAGCCTGGCCTAGCAGATAGACAGAATGCTAGTTGGAAGTCAGGTAGAACTTGATTCAAAACCCACCACCAATAAGCCCCTTAATTTCTCTGAGTTTGTATAATGATGATGATATCTGAGTGTACTTGATAATAATCAATATAATCATCATTATTAATTATTATTTTGAAACAGACTTGGCAATTGTGACATTTGTTATTATTGTGGTAGTTAAACTACAAGACTGGTTTTTTGGTTTTTTTTTTTGCATTTTGGAGGGCAATTGGGGTTAAGTAACTTGCCCAAGGTCACACGGCTAGGTTTTTGTTTGTGTGTGCTGTTAAGTGAAGCCGGATCTGAACTCAGGTCCTGCGCTCTACTCACTGCACCACCTAGCTGCCCTACAAGACTGTTTTGAAAATCAAATGATATGTGGCCAAAACACATTAAAGGTCTATCTAAATGTCCCGATGATAATGATGATAAAAGTAGTCATGATAGCAGGAAGATGAAGAAGTAGCTACCCTGAGTGGCCTCTTTGTTGCTGAGTAGTTTCAGTCATGTCCCACTCTTCGTGACCCCACTTGGGATTTTCCTGGCAAAGCTTCACAAGGGCTTTCTCCAGGACAGTCATGCTATTTATGCTCAGTCCCTACCTCCATCCCCATCCTTACTCCTCTGCTGAGAAAATGCCTGTTGTGCATTCCTAGAGGAGGCTTCTTCCTGACTTTGGCCCCTGCTCATTGTTTTCCACCATGAACTCTTTCTATCAGGGCATCTGGGGAATCGGCTTCTGTGAGAAATGTCTTGTGCAGGAAATAACTAAAAATGTCCAGGAAATAATCTTTGTCATCACACTGGACTTTGAATCAAAGAAGAAGATTAACTTCTTTTGATACTCTGAAGTTTATTCAGTTTCTGTCATTAAAGAAAGAAAAGAAAAAAGTAGCCTTCTAGCCACTAAAATTGAGGTTTTCAGCAAAAGTATGGGGATAGAAAAGAAACATTTCCATCAGAGGAAAAATTGATGATTAGTTTGTGTGTGTGTACACACATATGTGTGTGCTTGTCTCTGTATGCACAACCAGCTCTTACTGCTATGACTAAGAAGTCTAATTTGACTAGTAAGAGTCCAGGCCGGGTACATGCAATTTCATACATGTTGCCAAAATTCCATATGTTTATTCACTGGGCAGAAATTCAAACTTTCCTTCGAGCTCCCCGTTACTGACTGCATAGAGCCTTGTCAACTGTCTTTTCTTCAAGGATGATAAAGTAAGCCGAAGGAAAAAGACAGAAGGATGCCAAGGAACCTGAGAAATTTATCCGATGAAGTTTTAGTTAGTCCTGGCACCAGAACTGTGTTAGCATTGCTCTGGTGTGTGTGTGTGTGTGTGTGTGTGTGTGTGTGTGTGTGTGTGTGTGTGTGTGTGTGTGTGTGTGTGTGTGTAGAGGGAGAGATTTTAGGGGGGGTGGCATGTACAGTTTTAGAATCCTTCAGTGAATGGCTCAGAAAGGCTTTGGGAGACAATGTAGAGTAATACACTGCTGTAAACTACATTGGTTTCCCAAAGTATTTTGAAAGCGGTCACAAAAGCAGAAAGGATAAACTGAGCCATGTGGACCCTTTATGAAGGGATAGATTATGGTTGTGCTTTGCAAGAGACTAAGTGCACAGCACAACAGAGCTATTGTGTGACCAGAGTATTCATATTGAAAATAAAATATTAGCTGGGTGGTCTTGAATAATGAAGGCATTTTATGACTCCAGCAAAGCATATGTATAGCTGACTGATCCATAGATTACACTTACAAAGTCTGGGAGCATACCAGCAGCAGAGGGGTGAAGCAGGCTAGGGTAAAGGTTTAGCATAAAAGAGCCGCTGATCAAAGGCCCTCAGGAGGACTAAAGAGCTGTTTATCTGTGACCTAGGAATACAATAGCACTAGGAATACAATTTCTTTGAAAAATAGGACTTGTTTCCAAGAGGGTCCTTATACAGCCAGACTTCAGAGAGACCGTCTCAATCCTAGACCCACAGGGAAACCAGAAAGCAAGAACAAGAAGGAAAAGTTGTGAATAGTTTGGGAAGCTGCCTGATCTCCTGGCCTGAGCACAGTCCTGGGAGTTGGGAGCTGGGGGGCCAAATCCCCAACTCTACTAGTGACTTATTATGTGACCTTGGGCAAGCCACTTAACCTTTCCTTTTTCTCAGCTCCTAGGGAGGGATCATGATAACAAACTCAGAAATCAGTGTTTGGGAGGAGATAGATTGTGAAAATATGGATTATGAAAATATGGATTGCTCGACAACATTTTGGCATGTGGGGAATTATTTAGAGACTGGAAAACCCTGCTAAGAATACAAGGGAGAATCCAGATGGTAAATACCTCCCATTTCTCTACCTTTCTTGCGTATGTTTCTTGGGATCTTCTTTGCCACTCTCCACCCCCAACCCAATCACGGATGGAGACAAATTGATCTTGTTTTTCATTCTGTCAGCCATATTTTTTTGGACCTTGAGTCAATCAATTAAGCAACCCACAAGCATTTACTGATGTCTACACTGTGTTAGGCACCAGAGAGGGAAATATTAAAATGAAACAGTCCTTACCATCAAGGAGTTCCTATTCTAAAGGAAAGATGACATGTTTACACACAGGCACATACAAAGTAACTTTACAAGGATTTTTTTTTTTTCAAGAAGGAAGACCCTATCAGGGGAATCAGGGAAGGTTCCACATAGGAGATGATGTTTAAGCTGAATTGTGTTCTAAACAAATGTAAGGAGGGAAGAATGGGGGAGTCAGTCTCACAGCCAAGGGAATAGGGATCTGGAAATTCTTCTAGTCAAGAGTTCTGCTGTCAGATGACATCATATTTATCATCATCAAATATGGAATATCCACAGGATGATTCATATTGTGCAAAACTGTGGATAATCTGTAAGAAGGAATTTAATTTAAAAAATGCAATTAGCAACAAAACAAATATGTCATAACCACACAAAAGCACAGTGCTTAAATGACCATAGGAATTGGCTCCTTTCACTTCTCAGTCTGAGCTCTTCAAATGGTAGCTGGAGACTAGTAAGCAAGGGAGGTGGGCTGCACCTGTCATAGCTTTTCACTGGATTAAGCAGAACTGGGGTCATTGTCTCAAGCTGTCACTCTTTCATCTTTCCCAAGCATGGCCCCCAACAGGGTCTGCTTTTAATACTGGGACAGATATTTATTTACTGATTTGTCACAAAATGCTTCACTGTGTAGAATGATTGGGATTACCAGCAGCATGTTAGGTTAAAAAAAAACAGCCCTTGTAGTTTTGTGATTAAAAGTCTCCACTGATATTTGAGCAGTTGGAAGCAAGAGAGTTTCTCAGTAGGAAGAGCTCAAACTGCTCCATTCCTCTGGACAAATTACTGTCCCATGTTAATCCAAGGTTGCAGTAAGTAGCTGGCTATATTCTGAAAATGATCTGGGAACCATGAGTATTTTCTCCTTTAGATTTTATTCCCCGTTAGGTTGTGGTTTTTGTATGCCATCAAAGCTGAATTTTCTGAAGACTTGGCTAGATTTTTCTTTGGATTTCTAAATTTTTCTGCCTTCCAGTTCATTCAACTGAATGTCATAGAATCATGGGATAGGATGTGACTTTCAGTTCCATCCTTTCCTCTACACAGGATTGTATTTATTCTATAATGACTTAAATCGTATAACATGTTACAGTTAATAAAGCACTTTCATATATACAATCTGACTTGATTCCCACAATAACCCTGTGATATAGACAGGGCAGGCATTATGTTATCTCCATTTTACTTTAAAGATGAAGAAATTGTGTCTCAGAGAGGGTAAATGATTTGTATGAGGTCATGCATCTGGGAATTGTATCCATGTCTGACTTCAAGTCTAGTGTTTTTTTTTCTGTTTTGTTTTGTTTTACCATGGCTGTCTTCTTTTCCAGGCTAAGTAAAGCCTTGAATTAAGCCTCTTTTAGACTAAATCATCTCAGCTTCTTTAGCCTCTTCTCAGAGATCCTATATTCCATTTATTCACTTGTTCATGAATTCATCCTCTCATGCATGTGCATTTAAACATTTTAAAGTGTCATTGCTGTCTTTTGTTTTTATATCAACCACATCACAGTATAACCTCCTTGAACCTTCCTTTGTAATAGAGACAGGAAAAACCCCCCAACAAAATCAACTGATGTTGAGACTGTTTGATAGCATATACAATATTTCTCACCCTTAGTCCCTTTCTACTGAGAAGGAAGTAGTTCTCTTCTGTCCTCAAGTGTCAAGTCTAGCCATTGAAACCAATTTGAATTTAACTACTTTTTGGTGTTATCTTTAATTTACATTATTACATTGAATTAAACAAGAAACATTTTTAAGTACCTATTATTACATTCCAGGTGTTGCTGTGTGTACTTCTTTCTCAAAGAGGACCATGACATCAGGAAAGTGATACTATGGCAGGCAAATGAATTGGGTTTAAGTGAGGGGGGGCTGTGCAAAGTCACTAGCCTCACTTTCTCCTCTGGAGCCATCTAGGTCTAGTGGCAAGATATAGATTAGGATGGCTGGAGATGGCCCTGGATGCAGTGGGAGACCTTGGCCTTTTTAAGCTAAGGCCTTTCCCATGTCTCAGTTTGACTGAGGTAATACCCATTCAGTGATTAAAGCTAGGTAAGAAAAGAGGCAAAGAATTACCTCTTTGACCTTTTAGGTATATATGGATATAAAGATGAAAATGAAACAGTTCTTGCCCTCAAGAAGCTTACACTCTGGAGGGTAGGGAATGAGAGGAAACAACACACATATAGACAAAATAAATACAAGGCAGTTGGGGTAGGGGAGGAGTTTATTGAGTAGGAGAGAGGCATTGTCAGACTTGTCCTTTAGGAGTATCACTTTGACAACAGTATGGATGATAGATTATAGTGGGGAGAGACCAGAGGCAAGGAAAACAATTAGGAAGCTATTATAGTAATCTAGGTGAGAGGTGATAGGGCCCAGAACTGGAGTAATAAACATGAAGAAAGAAGAGGCAGATTAGAGAGATGTTCTGAACATAGAGTTGACAGAACTTGGTACCAGATTGGAAAGGGCGAGGGAGAATGGAGAGTTTAAGATGCCTCTGAAATTATGGGCCTATGTGACTAGAAGGACAGAAGTGTCCTTGACAGAAATATTGAATTTGGAAGAGGGATGAGTTTTAGGGAAAAGATAATGTCCTCTGTTTTGGAAATGTTGAGTTTTACATCCATCCCAAAATGCCAAATAGGCATTGACTGAAGATTAGGGGCAGCTAGGTGGCACAGTGGATAGAGTGCTAGACTTGGGAGTCAGGAAGACTCATCTTCCTGAGTTCAAATCTGGCCTCTGACACCTGGGCAAAAGTCACTTAGCCCTGTTTGTCTCAGTTTTCCATCTATAAAAGGAGCTGAAAAAGGAAATGGCAAATTGCTTCAGTATCTTTGTCATGTAAACCCCAAATGGAGTCATGAAAAATTGGACATAATTGAAAAACAACTGAACAACAAAAATTGAGGACTAGTTTGAAAGATACTAGGGCTGGATATATAACTCTGAGACTCATCTTCTCAGGGGTGATAATTAAATCCATGGGAGCTAATAAGGCCACCAAGTAGAGAAAAAGAAGTCACGTAATTGGTATTTATTACTTGTCTCCTTGGAATGATGTTAGATACTATAAGGGGTAAAGGTGGGAGGAATAGAGAAGAAGTAGGCTCTGGAATCCCTCCAGAATTTCAGAAGTTGCCATTTCAAATATTTATATTTTGTTGTGCCAACATGCCACAAGTTTAACTCTTTCTTGTTCTTTGGTGCAGCTCAATTCAAATCTCCTCCTTGGGTCTTCTTAAATCACTGCTGTTTGTACATAATTTCTCCTGCTCAGGAGGAGGTGGATAGTCATTCTCTTAGGCTGGAGATAGCAGGTGGTAGGAAGTGTTAAAAATGAGATTAGTACTTGTAATGTTAATAGGATTTAAGATCTTCCCCACCCATTAATAGGCCTGACTTGGAGCCCATTAAGGCAAGCTTGCTCAGGGGAGGCTTGGTAGGAAGGTTTTCACACCTTTTGTTAATTTCTTTTTTTTTTTTTTTTTTGAGGGCAATTGGGGTTAAGTAACTTGCCCAAGGTCACAGGGCTAGGTTTTGTTTGTGTGTGCTATGTCTGAGGCCTATCTGAACTCAGGTCCTTCTGACTCCAGGGCCATTGCTAGGCACTGCCACCTAGCCGCCCCCTTTTGTTAATTTCTAATTAGGTACCAAGTCATGATGCCCTCTGGCTCTAAAAAGTGAATATATTCTCTGAGGTTAGCATTTTGCTTTGGGGTTCACTTATTGGAAGAGTGTTCTTGTGATTTGACCAGATGAGACTCTGGGTAGTTGTTAAGGAGCCCCCTCACAGCCCCACTCCCTTTGAAAAACCCAGATGTTGGTGCTTCTCTCTCTGGTGACTATGTATGTATTGCCTCAGTCAGACAGTTGGATCTGTCTGTTGATCTGTGCTAATTTCTTAGATAGTTAGAAACTTTGTCTGCTGGTCTTTATCTCTCTGTTTGTATTTTCTCTGTATTTTCTCTGAAGTTCAGGGTGTTGATTTTCCCCCTGAACTAGTGAAATTAAAAAAAAATTTTTTTTGGTGACCCCTTAAACAGCTATCTTTCCTAGTAAAGCAGATCTAAGAACCTGTGCCAGTACCTATTCTGAGTATACAGCACTGTGGCTGCTGCTACAGCACTTAAAAGAGGCTTTGATTTGATATAGTAAAAAAAAAACTAACAATATCAAAAAGGAGAAGATTGTCTGAATCTGAGGAAAAATTATCTTTTGGGGATCAATGTTCATACGATATTAATATATTTTTCCATATGTAGGGAGCTTAGAAGGTGTAGGAGCTTTCCCCTATATAAGATATGTTTCCTGCCATCAAGGAATTTGCAATCTAATTGTTGTTGAGAGTTTTCTTCATGATCCCATCTGGGTTTTCTTGGTAAAGATACTGGAGGGATTTGTTATTTCCTTATTCAGCTCATTTTACAGATGAGAAACTGAGGTAAAAAGGGCTAAGTGACTTACCCAGGGTCCTCCAGCTAGTAAGTATCTGAGATCAGATTTGAACTTCTTATAATATAAGACATTATACAGTAAGTTTTGAATGTGACATAGGTTATAAAGTATAGGAGTTTAGTCTCAGCTGGAATCCTATTCTGATGCTTTATCATAGTGTTGAAGTGACAGCACATCCTTGAAACTGTGTCAGAGGAGTGCAAAATTATACTCTCATTTAAAATCCCAATTCTACAGGAAACCTATGTAATCCCCCTTACTGCTAGGGCCTTTCCTCTGTTGACTATCTTTAATTTATCCTCTATGTAGCTTATCAGTACACAGTTGTTTGTATGTGGTCTCCCCCACTGGATTGTGAATTCCATGAGGACAGAGACTCTCTCTTTTACCTTTCTTTGTATCCCTGTAATTTAGCACAATGCCTGGCACTTAGAAGGTGTTAAATAAATGTTTACTTACTTAGGCGCTGATTGGCATTGCCCTCCAAGAGAAAAAGGCAGGAGATGATGTTCTGAGTCTGTTGTCCAAGGATCAGCCTAGCTAAGTTTGGAGAGGATGACCAAAGGGTGATTTTTTTTTCTTTTAGTTACAGTGATTCCTTTTTTTTTTTTTTAAAGCAATTGGGGTTAAGTAACTTGCTCAAGGTTACACGGCTAGTCATTATTTCTGTGTGGGTGCTCATTTTCTGAGGCCGGCTCGGAACTCAGGTCCTTTTGACTCCAGGGCCGGCGCTCTATTCACTGCGCCACCTAGCCGCCCCCGTTACAGCGATTCTTGAAGACCCCTTATTAAGTCCTGGAGTCATTGCAGTCTGCATTGGTAGAGGCAGAATCCACATTGAAGAAATCCTGGATTCTTGAAGTATTAAGGTAAAGGGATTCAGAAAAGTTAGTGATTAAATAGAGATTTGAGCCAGACTTTGGAGCATGGGAAGAATTTGAGTAGACCTGGGGTTGTGCTTCACTTAATGTCCTAGCAGTCAAAGTTCAATGAAAGCTGGGAGTTGGCAAAAAATTCTCGTATAAGCCCTCCTTGAAATTGTTAGCAACCTCAAAGGAATCTGGAATGATATGTGAACTCCTGAGAGCTTTAGAGTCTATCCAACATATATTTATTAAATATCTACTTTGTGCAAAATATTCTATGCAGGTTTGGGGAGAACAAAGACAATAACTAATTCCTGCCCTCATGGATCTTAACATATTACTAAGGGGGATAGGTGTAGGTCATTATATTAAAAGAAGACACTGTGCTATACTTTGTGGATGCTACATCTGTTTACAGATGCTCATTGATAACCTCAGGTACTTAGCATTTTCCCCTTTCATTCTCCTGTGATCTCTAGACCCAGAACAAAAAAAGGCAGAAATGCTGGGATTGGGTGCAAATAGGGTATGAAACACATTTTATTAGTTTGGCATTCAGGGAATTTTATTTTGTTTTTTAAAAGGTGAACATTTATTAAATCCTTAATCATAAAGAACATTTATTCCTTAAACCAAAGAAACTAACACAAACTTTTTAAAGTTAACTAAATTTTACTTCAGAAATACAAATTTTGAAAAGGGTCTTTTTAATCAAATCTATTCTCTTATCTTAAGATACATAACAACATTTTCAGTCCAATTTTCTTGACTTAAAAGTAACTTTCCAATTCTACTATTTTCCTCCTTTAGTTCCATGCTTTGAATATATTAAGAAGTTCTATTTTCTTTAGCCTAAAACTTCAAAATTTCCCCTTTAGCAACACTGTAAAAGGTCAAGAACAAAGACTGAAATCTCTGGATGTAAACCAAATGTAGGAGTAAAACCTCTTGTCTAGTTAAGAACATTGCCTTTCCCACCCCCTGAAGTGATTGGGCTATAACCCAACTAAAGGCAATGCCCTCTTCTCCATTCAGAAAGGATTAAGATATTGATCATACAGAAGGAAGCCCTTTCAGTCCTTGCAGAAAGGATTAAGATATTGATCACAGGAAGGAAACCTTTTCAATCCTTGAGGGGAGTGATCAAGGAAGGAATTCAGTGGCTCTAGTAATTTTAGCAAAAGATCAAGAGACTATTGTTTGTTGACTCTAAAACTGGATTTTAAGGAAAGATGTTATTTAAAAACAAAACAAAACAAAACAAAAAAACAAAAACCATGGCTAAAAGGCGACATGTGACCTTTTTTTAATTAAAAATTCCTATTCGTGTTACTTCAGTTTGTCTCAGGATAGAGAGATGTCCAAGAACATAAGGGAACTACATAATTTTGGACATTTCTCTCTCTAAGCAAGCAATTCTTAGATTTAGAATAATGTTAAATGAATAAAAATCATTTCTGGCAGACTTGTGCCTAAAATTCAGAGCATGGAACTGTCCCCTCTCTCCCCCATACACATATATGCTGCATATACCAACCAGAGCTCCAGAGTCACGTATATTTATGGGCTGAGCCATGGAAAATATCAAAAGGGGGAAAAAATGCTTAAATGACTTTTTCTTGACCTGGCTACTGCTGGCTGTAGTCCTGGGGAAGTAGTGGGGGCCTCTAGTGGTAAGAAGGAGGAGGGCAGAGAGTTGGCCTGACCCAGATGGGAATGGGGTTGCCTAAGCAGTAGCATCTCCAGAATAGGTGAAGTACCGTTACAAAGGTAGTTTGGAAGAGCGTTCTAGAGGAAAGAATCCTCAGACTAGAGGGTGACTGAGATGTGTCTCCTTTTTCCTCCTACATCGTAGCCTAAAAGTGGAGAAAGTAAAAGAGAAAAGAAACAGAAATAACTGAAGTACCCAAGAGATCCAAGAAAAGGAGAAAGAAGCCTATGTTCCCAGAATGCTCTGGATCTTGGGCAACCCAGCTGCATGAGAGGTGGGTGTGCCTGCGCATAGTTAGAGTACCCTGTACACACCCCTATGACTCGGGTTGTATTGCTCCAGACTTTGACTATAAAGGGAGTTGCTTAAGGCCATTTAATATCCTCTCTAATGGAACATTAAAAAACAAAAGTTGTTACTAGATTTATAGGAAAATATTGGAAGACACCAAAGGAGGAAACAGGAAAAATGTGCCAGACACATGTGAGATGCAGCTTGTGTAGTGCAGTGTAGATTTATGGATGGTTGCCTGGGGCCCAGGCATAAGTACTGGGTGATGGTTAAGAAAAAAACCCTTCAGTACTCAGTCAGTCTGTTAAATTCTCGGGAGCAGAGAGCTATCACTTGGCAGGAAGTGAATGCCATCCTTTCCAGGAACTACAGTGAAGAATATCTCCACCTGCCAAGGGTCATTCCCTTTTCTCTTTTTTTGACTTTGTGCCCTTAGCACAGTGCCTGGCACATAGCACTTAATAAATGTTTTTTTTTTTTGTTTGTTTATTTGATTTATTGACTTTTATTTTGGAATGATGCATGATTACCTTTCAAGTTTATTTATTTATTTATATTTTTAGAGGCAATTAAGGTTAAGTGGCTTGCCCAGGGTCACACAGCTAGTAAGTGCCTAAGGTTAGATTTGAACTCAGGCCCTCCTGACTATAACTCTATCCACTGAGTCACCTAGCTGCCCCCAGATTGCCTGCCTTTAAAAACAGTCAGTAATCACTTCTGTTCTCTTAGTGAAAGTAAAACTTCCAACCCTGATCCTAAAAGAAATAATAAAAGTCACTGGAAAGCTGAAATTTTAGACTTTCTAGGCTTGAGAGTGTCTTTTATTTTTGATCCAGTTTTGTAAATCTGCTCTACAAATGTAAGTTTAAAGTCCTCTTGGATGATAGGGTCATAGATTTAGATTAGGAAGGGACCTTAGAGGCCACCTGGTCCAGATTCGTTTTACAGATGAGGAAACCTGAGGCCTAGGGAAGTCAAGTGGTTTGCCCAAAATCACACAGGTACTAAGAGTCAAGAAGCATGGGATTCAAGTCATATGTCCCACCATTCTACCAGCATAGGTTGGGGTTCTTAAAGGGAATGCTGACTTTGGGTTCTAGAGGTAACCCTGAAGGGTTGCGGCTTCCAACATGGTTATACATTGGTGTTTTTTTTCCCATTGATTATTGACCAATGACTTCAATCAGCTTTTAGGAAAGCTTATTTACTAAGAAAGTATCAACAAGAAGAGTTGGTATGAAATATTCCCCCCAAATATGGAGCACTCTTCCCCCTGCATACACAATGTCACCTAAGGACCATGGAGTCAAAGTTAAGAGTCTGATGATGGCGAGGCACACATCTGGCTAAAGAGTAACCTCATACCTCCCAGTTACTGGAAATTCTCTTTTCCCTTTATGAAGTCTTCATGAAATTAATTGAAGGGCATGTTATTAGTGGTGAACATGTTTCTCTGCTGGGCTGGCTCCCCACATGGCATGGTATTTATACCATGTACTGCCATTGCCTTCACCATGATAATGCTAGTGTATTGCTTCACTTGGGGAAAGATTGTGGGCAAAAAGTGGGAGGCCTACCTGGGACTGCTGTAGGCACAGTACACTGAGGGAGAGAGACACCCTGAACACATGGGGTCTTTAGCAATACTGCTGCTGCCAGATACTGCTGGTACAAATGGACCTGATTGAGAAACTTCTGAACTATGAGCTCCTGGAGAAATGAACCTCCATACCTGAAGGCCTCACTCAGCTATCTGCCACAGGGTTGCCAGAGACAGCAATAAACTCATTATTGGTGTGGGAGGAATGGATGTATTAAGAATCAATTCTTTGGCATGTCCATCTCAAAATTGCTGCTTGGTTATCTTCCAACTCCAGCTCTGGTATACTCTGGCACTGATTCTGGTCATTGGTGGGATCTTTAAAGGAATCTTAGGATCTCTTGAACTTGCATAGTTCCTGGGGGCAAGAGACACAGAGAGACAAACAGAGCCAAAGAGAGACAGAGACAGGTAGAGACAGAGAGAGGTTAAGAGAAAGACTCTTTTCTCCTTCCAACCAATTTTCTCTTAGGGCTTGGCTAGAACTCTACTGTTAAAGTAGATTATTATTGGACTGATTGACTTCAAACTAACTTACTGATTTATACATAGACCTAAAGGTTTGTCTAATTCTTTCTGTACAACATGAGAAATTTCTTGTGTATTGTTGTCTCTCTTCATCTTCTGATCAAAGCACTTTATTCCTCTCAAATTGATTAAGGACTAGTTTGCATTTTTTATAGATTTATTTATTCAATTGATTTGTCTAGGTCTTCTTTGATTATATTCCTTTAATTAACCTATTAGCAAGTATTTAAGATGTGCCGGTCACTATGCAAGGCACTGGGGATACACATACTAAAAAAAAAAAAATGAAACAAACTTTTCTCACAGTGAGATTACATTCTATTAATTATGTTAATTGGGTAGAGGTGAAAAATAGACATACACAGGCATTAATCAAAAGAAAAAAAAAACCGGTCCCATTTCATCTCTCAAGAAAAGTTTCAAAAGATTCTTTTAACCCAACAAATAATGTTACTAGAATTTTGATTCCCTACTCATATTTCATACATTCTTCTTACTAGTTTCTTCAGGTCTTTCTTGAGCAATCATGGTCAATGGCTGGAGGAGATATGAAGTGACAGGATCCAGGAGGACTATTTGATGTAGGCTTAACTGAAAGGCAATAAATTTAGCAGGTAAAGAGCTATCACCACTCAGTTATGAGATTAGAGCATTTGAATGGTCCTAACAGTATTACTGGTGGTTGGGACACTGCAAGGAAAGTCAGATTTCTCTCTTAGTAATTATTAGTGCATACACATAGAGGAAGAAAAGAAAACAAAATATTAAAAATGATTTTAAAAATCCAACTTATAGTACAGATTTTGTGTCCTTTTTAACTGTGTATGTATTTTCCTTTTAGTTTTTATTTTCAGAGTGAGGGGAATCCAAAGTTGGAAGTAGCCCAGGTCTCTCTGGACCTCTGAGAGTCCGTGTTGTCAAGCTTAAGATCAAGTGGCTTAAGATCTTGTTCCAATTGCTTGGAATTATCAGTTGGCATCCAGGTATCTTACAGCTGGTGGGAAAAGAACATTTCCCACAAAGCCAAGTATTCAGGGAAGAGTTGGCAAGGAGCTCCATTAGCTTCTCTTGTATTTGCTGCTGGGCAGACCACCCTCCTAACTCACTTTGAACAAGGAGGTTGATGGCTTTCTCCACTTCTGCAGCTGGGGTAAATGGTACTGAAGCTAGTGCTGGCATCAGCAATGTTCTCTGGCTGCCAGCCATGTACAGAGGAGGATACCTTTGTGTAGTTAAAGAGTTTCTTTTTTTTTTAAAACTTCAGACACTTTGACTAATACGAGCAGGGTTGTAAGCTCAAAAATTTACCACTTAATCACATGGCAGACTTCAGCTCTTACCATTGTTTAAACTCTTGATGGCTGGCAGGCCCATTTTGGGGGTGACAGTTTCTAGTTTAAAGAGCAGAAAGGGGCTTTTCTGCTTCAGCTCAGATAATTCCTGAGGGGCCAGCCAGGGACTGGTTCTCAGGCAGGTCATTTATAATCTCTGTAGTTTTGTGGATTTGCCCCTTGACCCTCTTCCTTAGAGCACAAGGTAATCCTGGAAGGGTCTCATCCATAAAATAAGGAAGTCTAAAAAAAAAAGTAGCAAGAAGAAACCTGGCGAAGGAGACCCTTATGCAATAGGGAGACCAAAAAAATTTACATTAGAGGCTCATAGATGACCTCTATTACTTCCTTGATCTGTAATCTGTGTGATTTGTTCTTGCTAGGAAAGAAAAACATGGACATTACATTGGTGTTCCTTTGTGGAGCTGTTGTTTTGCTTTTTTTTTTTTTTAATCTCGTGTGTGTGGTGTCTGTGTGTGTGTGTGTGTGTGTGTGTGTGTGTGTGTGTGTGTGTGTGAGAGAGAGAGAGAGAGAGAGAGAAGGAGAAGAAGAAGGAGGAGGAGGAGAGAAGAGAAGAGAAGAGAAGAGAGGACTTGATAAGCATGGCCCTTTGGTACTTAACAAATGCCATATAAAAGCAATGTCTCCCTCCCTCAACCCCACATTGGATTAAGAATATTTTCCACAGGGTGAATATATGCACACATTTTAGGTAACTAATTCAGCTTATCTCTTGTTAGGAATTGTTCTACTTTTATGTACAGACCCTGAATCTTTGTAGTTTACAATCTAGACCAAAAGGATGTGACCAGACATGAAGATTTAAAAAAATACATCCAAGAGCCAGTCAGCCAAATAGACAGGGTGCCCACTGATGCAGCTGCTCAGAGCCGTGTGGAAATTCTGCAGTAGTTAAACCCTGGATCTTACCTATGCATTAATGCAGCCTTCATAGATAGGGTTTTAATGCCAGGAAGGGTTGCCACCATAGAAAGATAATTTACTGTCCTTTGGAGAGTAAATTCTTGGCTGAGGAATGGAATAAATGAGGGCCATCTCAACGGACCTGGTTGGCTTCATGCAACACATCAAGTGAGGGATAGAAATATCAAGCAACTACTGAAAGGTTTGTTTCCATGCAATAATTAACACCCCACTGCCACACAGGATTGCTTGGCTTATGAGATGCTTTTTTTTTCTTCTCAGCTAGAAGTCACCTAGACTCTGGAATTTGAAATGAATGATGCACCAAATTTTCATTTTAGAAGAGATCAAATAGGCATTTAGAACTGATTTCTCAGTTTTCTGTTTGTTGGCTACAGACTGGGATGGGGAGATAGTGCACTTGCCTGAGTGAGCTGGGTTTAAAAAAAAATTTCTGTTTATGGAGCTTAAAGTAAATAAATCCTGACCAATGTGATAAAATGGGCAAGTGTCAAATATGAGGTCTCCCACAGAACTGAAACTAGCAAAGGCAGGATAGCTCTTTGGATCCTTTCTGTTGGGGCACCTGAGTAATTTTCCTAAACCTGGGGAGATGGCCAATTTATCTGATCGCTTGCAATGCTACTGGTCTCTAGACTTTTATTGGACATTTCTCCTCACAAGGCCATACTACTCACATGTTCAGTTATTACTTACAGAAAATTCTTGAAATATAAACATGAAACATATGGTTTCAAATATCTGCAATGTCTAGCATCAGCCCAAGAGACCAGGGCTATAAGTAAACAGTGATTGGGGCATCAAGTCTGTAGGTCCTAATCTCTGTTGTTGCTATTTGTGCCTTGGACCATCAATCCAAAATCAGGTACTAACTAACCACTATGCAAGGTTCTGGGGAGAGATAAAGATAAAATACAGCCCCTGATTAATAAGGGATTTTTAAAATGTGTTCCAGCTGTATAATATATTCTAGAGGATTTAGTTTAACAAATGGAGAGGGTCACCCATACTTAATGTTTTTCTTTCTTTTTAAAAAGTATTATTGATGCCTTTTGTTTTTTATACTTTTATAGGTTTCTCCCGTTTTATCTGCCACTCCATCCATAAAACTCTCCCTTATTACAAAGAAAAATATGTAAGCAAAACCAATCAGCACAGCAACCCTATAAGTCAATGTGTGTAGCATTTGACACTCATAGTTTCCCTCTCTTTCTACTGAAAAGAGGGAGGTATGTTTTAGCAGCTAAGTAACATGGTAGGCAGGTAGGCAGATTCCAGGATAGAACACTGGACCTGTGGTCAAGAAGTCCTGTGTGACTGTGGGCAAGTCACTTACCTGCTATCTGCCTCATTTGTTCCTCATTTGTAAAATGAGGTTATTAATAGCACCTACCTCCAGGAATTGCTTAGGATAAAATGAGATAATATTTGTAAAGCATTTTCAAACCTAAAAACCTTATATAAATACATGCTGTTATTATTATTATTATTACCCTTTAGAGCTAATACTGGTCATAGAAGTAATCTGTCTTTAAAGTGTTGTATTATTTCTATTTCCATTATTGTAGTCATTGTGTCTTGATTCTGTTTTCTTTTATCTGCCTTAGTTCATACAAATTTTTTCATATTTCTCTAGGTGTCTCATATTTATTATTATTTTCAGCACAATAATTAGCCCACTATGCTCATATAACACAATTTATCATGCCCTTTCCCAATCAATGCGAATTTATTTTATTTTTAGTTTTTTGCTATTACAACAGGAGCTTTTAAAAATTAGTAATATATGGGATATGTGGGGGCGGCTAGGTGGTGCAGTGAGTAGAGCACGGGCCCTGGAGTCAGAAGGACCTGAGTTTGGATCTGGCCTCAGACACTTAACATACACAAACAAAAACCTAGCTGTGTGACCTTGGACAAGTTACTTAACCCCAATTGCCCTCCAAAAAGCAAATATATATGTATATATAATATATATACATATATATGTATGTGTACATATATATGTATATATACATACACACATATATATACATATATGTATATATACATACACACATACATATATATATATATATGGGATATGTGGAAACGTTCTTCTTTTCTGGTATCATTGGGTGTAATTGCCCTGGAGTACCTAGATAGTTTAAATGTGTTTGAAATTTGAAATTTTTTTTTTCACAGAGAGCTCAAGAAAAGATTAATTTGAACTGATGGTACCTTTTAGAAATGTCATATTCTTGTTGGAGCTATATGTAGCTTTTGGCAGCCAGAGCTTCTCTGATTTGGTATGTTTCCTCAGAATTTTAAATTAATTTTCCTTATGTGATAAAGAAGTATGATAAAATAGTAGAGAGACCAGAAAGACCAGGGATCAAATCCCACTTTTGGCATATCATAGCTATGTGACTGTACTCAATTCATATAATGTTTCTTAGTCCTCACAGTATTCTTGCTTCTGAAGCAGCTGATGCTACAGTGGATTAGAATGCTGGGCCTGGGGTCAGGAAGAGATGAGTTTAAATATGGCCTAAGATGTTGACTGTGCTATCCTGGGCAAGTCACCTAGTCTCAGTTTCCTCAACTATAAAATGAGGATAATAATAGTACATATATCACAGTACATACAGTGGTCATGAGGATCAAATGCAATAATAATTGCATATAGCAGAGCACTTGGCCCATAGTAGGCATTGTATAAATGTGTCCTTTCTATAAAATAGGGATAATAATCATATCATTGGCACCTACTTCATAAGGCTGGCGTAAGGATCAAATGAAATAATAAATCTATGAAAATTAGCTATTTTGATGAGTAATAATGAATATTAGTATTAATTAACATTAATACTAGCTACTAGCCCCCTCCTATCCCAAAGCCCAAGTCATTATTGATGCCATGAGGGAGGGTATTGATAACAATGGATTACTATTTGGGGTTTTGTAGACTGGTGACTTTATGTACTCTGAGAGTCTTATAGTAGCTGTAATCCTGAGGAACTGGGCTCTGGTGGTACCACTGATTGAGATGACACTGCAGTAATTGTGATTCAATTAAGATGAGGGACATAGAGTTCCATGGTATTATGAGTATTAGCTTGACATGGAGGACAACAGACCAAATGGCATACTTTCATGCTCTACTGCTATAAGAAGACAAGATCCATTTAAAGAAATCAGAGATATGGGGGTGGCTAGATGGTGCAGTGAATAGAGCCCTGGCCCTGGAGTCAGGAGGACCTGAGTTCAAATCTGACCTCAGACATTTAACACTTACTAGCTATGTGACCTTGGGCAAGTCACTTAACCCCAATTGCCCTGCCTTCTCCCCTCCAAAAAGCAAAAAAGAAAAAAAAAGGAAATCAGAAATATGCATTCCCTTTCCCTATGCCCCAACTACAAAAAATGCTTCAATACACTAAAGTGAGCCAGCCATGAGTGCTCATGAAATGGACTAAAAATATGAATATTTTCATTATGTGCCAGTATGATACCATAACAAAACTGGAAGTAGATTATACTAATTATAGGGAAGGGCTTCATACTACATTTAAAAAAAATATTTATCTACTTTTAGTTTACAACATTCAGTTCTATAATCCCTTGAATTCCAAATTTTCTCCCCCTTCCTCTTCTCTCCCCTCCCTCCCATGGTGGTATGCAATCCGATATAGGTTCTACAAATACCTTCACATTAAACATGTCAAGTTGTAAAGAAGAATTATAACCAATGGAGTGAACAACGAGAAAGAAGGAATAAAACAAAACAAAACACAAAAGACAGAGAGCAAGTAGTTTGCTTCAATTTGCATTCAGACTCTGCATTTCTTTCTCTAGATGTGGATATCCCTTTCCATCATGACTTTGGAGTTGTCTTATAACCTTGCATTGCTGAGAGGAGCCCAGTCTATCAAAGTTAGTTGTCACAGATACAATGTGTCTATAATTGTGTACAATGTTCTCCTGGTTCTGCTCTCCTCACTCAGCATCAGTTTATGGAAGTCTCTCCGGTTATTATGAAGTCCATCTGCTCCTCATTTCTTATAGCACAATAGTATTCCATTACAGTCATATACCACAACTTGTTTAGCCATTCCCCAATTGATGGGCATCTCCTTGATTATTCAGTTCTTTGCCACCACAAAAAGAGCTGCTATAAATATTTTTGTACATACAGGTCCTTTTCCCACTTGTATGATCTCTTTGGGATACAGTCCTAGAAGTAGTATTGCTAGGTCAAGGCACTTTTGGGCATTGTTCTCTATTGCTCTCCAGAACGGTTGGATCAGTTCACAACTCCATTAACAATGTTCCAATTTTTCCACATCCTCTCCAGCATTTATCACTTTCCTGTTTTGTCATCTTAGCCAATCTGACCAGGGAAATGTGGTACCACAGTGTTGTTTTGATTCATACTATTTTTTTGATAATGGTACTCAAGGTTCCAAGTCACCCAATTATGTATAATAGACCATGCAATCTCCCAAAATAATTTCATCTTAAGTCCAGATTAGAAGAAATAAGCATTGAAATCAATGCTTAAAGTCACTGAAAAACAAAAAGGCAAAAGTTGAATGATCTGATATTGGAAATCTTCTCTTAGAGCAAATTCCAGAAATTAAACCTAATAATAAAACCACCCCAATGTCCACAATGATATTGGAAGAGAGACAGGTGTGCTTACACAGATTTCAAAATCCCCTTTTGAGTTTAATGGCACAAACTAAGATCCTATCTTCTGTCAAAAAAACTTTTCCTGGTCCTCTTCAGTGTATATGCCTTCCTGAGATTATTTCCGATTTGCCCTTTATTTTCTTATTTGTGCACATCTTACTTTCATGTTGTTTCCCCCATTTAGACTGTGAGTTCCTTGAAGGCAATGACAGGTTTTTGCCTCTCTTTGTATCCCCACCACTTAGCATCATACTTGATGCATAGCAAAAACTTAATAAATGCTATTGACTTGTTGACTTGACTAGCAGATCAACTTTGCCAGAACTGAGTAAATTTTGTTAGAACCACCATGAAGGAATATATTCTTCCATAATATCTGACCAAAAAAACCTCAACATAAAAATACTGCAAGACCTGCATACAACTTTATATGTGGCAGTTGTAGCCATGGTAAAACAAAATAAAGCAAAACAAAAACCCCCAAAACATTAGAAAAATGGGATAGCTAGGAAGGAATATTCTTTAAGATAGGTGTCAAACACTCTTCAATGGTAAAATAAGGATAATAATAGCACCTACTTCCCAATGTTGTTATGGGGATCAATTGAGATAATGTATGTAAATTACTTAGCACAGTGCCTGGCTCATAGTAAGTGTTATATAAATGTTAACTTATTATTAGCTAGCTATTACAGTAAGAAAAGCTGGAGGATGAAGACTTTGAGCTTGAATCTGGGGGCTGAATTTAAATAATGGGAGAAGATCATTTCTTAAAATGTCCTAATCTCTAGGCAAGATACATTGAGCATCAAGGTGTCAATGAGAAAGCTGTGGGTATGTATGTCAGGAAACACTGTTAGCCTGAAGTCAAAGCCCAGGAAAAGAACATATTAAAAGTAAGAAACACTGATGTAATACCAGTTTGAACATATACTTTAGGAACTGTGAACAGAGAGGAAAGTATGCAAACAAAAACTCAATCACCATTAATTAAACACAGGTCTTATCACTCTAGGGTAGAAATAAAAATATTAACACTTTCTCATAAAAAAAGAAAAAGAGATATGACATGTTCTCAAAGCACATCTCTAGGTGCCCTAGGTTACATACCCATGCACACACACACAAACATATGTTCCTATAAAAACTTATGTAAATGCTATCAGAATAAGCATATGTCACATCACCAGGCAATAATAAAGACTGACAATAGGTATATGTCGTTGGCTTTGTTGAATGCAAGCAAGAGTGTTTTTACTTTTGGATAGAATCTTATGAAATCACTAAGATATGAGTGGGGAAAAAAAGACCTCAATGGGCAACTTCCACATGATCTCAGCCAATAATAAATCAGCAAACAAACTGAACAAACAACTGAGTTATATGAATTTATTTATATAAACAGAAGAGTTTATGATGGCGATTCAGGATCAGGTCATCAGAAATCATAGAAGGGTTATTTTTTTCCCCAAAATTTTGTTTTAGACTCAAATGCTATAACATAAATATGGAAAAGAAAGAAAAACATATAATAAACTTAAATAATGGAACTTAAATACAAAGAAAGAAAAAAAGCATGCTGTATGCATAGCAGAACATAAGAGAGGATTCAAAATATGACACAAATTTTCATTTCAAGAAAGCCTATATGATAAATATTACTCGTTTTGTTGAAAATTGTTCATCTTTTCTTTGATTTCTTGTGTTTTCTTTTGTTCTCTGCTGTGCACTTTTTACTTTGTTCTTTTTTCCCCTTGCTCCAACCTTCTCCCCCGCTCCCAGAAGGCCACAATAAAGTTTGATATGTTTCTCTATAGCTATAAATATATACATACCTTCCCCCACCCCCCCATCCAAATGGCTACAATAAAGTTTAGATATGTTCTCTATAGCTATCTATATGTACATACACATATATAGATACACATATGTATATAGACATATACTTTCTCAAACCTATTCTACTCTTGATCTTTGTTGTTATGTATGTGCTTATCTCTTGTTTCCTATCTGTCCAGTCTCCTCTACTTTACTTTTATGCATTACCTTGCCCTCCGAAGACTTGCCTATGCCCATCTGAGGATCCCTCCCCTATCATCCCATTTTCATAAATCTAAACACCCTTCCATACCCTATTTTACCTATTCCTTCCCCCTCCCACCTGAAGGTCTTTCCCTTGTCCTCTCCCCTCTCCCTATGCCCCTACTGTTTAATTTCCTCTGAATTTGGACTTTTATACTCTTCGAAATAAATATGTGTTGTTATCTCTTAAACCCATTTCCAAAGTTGCCAGAACTACCAGCCCTCCTCCCCCATCTAATTCCTCTATGTCAGTTTTTCCCCTTGTATATCATTTGTATAAAATAATTTCTCTTTTAAGCTCTTCCTAAATGCTTTTATTTTAAAAATTCATACCACACTCAGGTTTACCCCAATATTTCTTATGAACTACCCAATTATTGAGAAGAATCTTAGACATACATTTTACATATATAAAAAATAAACAGTCTGTCCTAATGGATTCCTTATAATCAGTCTTTGTTATGTGCCTTATATTTCTTTTGGTTCTTGTATGTCAAATCTTCTATTAAGTTCAGAATTTTTTTTAAACAGTCTTGAAAGTCTGAGAGTTTATCAAATAATCCATTTTTCCCCCTTAAAGATAAGACTTAACTTTGTAGGATATGATATTTTTGTCTGGAGCCCTAGTTCTTTTGCTCTTCAATATATTGTGTTCCCAGACCTATGGTTCTTTAATGTCTCTGCTACTAGGTCTTATGTAATTCTAATTGTGGTACCATCATATTTAAATTGTTTTAATCTTGATGCTTTTAGTATTTTTTACTTGAGCTGGGGGTTTTGGAATTTGACTATGATATTCCTATGAGCTTTCCTCATAGGATCTCTTTTAAGTAGTAATCAATGGATTTTATCTATTCTACTTTCCCCCCTTGTTCTAATGCTTCAGGACAATTTTCTTTAATTATTTCTTGTATTTTTGTATCAAGATTTTTTTTTGATCATAACTTTTATTTAGTCCAATCATTTTTACATTTTATTTTCTTGATCTATTCTCCTAATCTGTTGCTTTTCTTGTAAGATGTTTTGCTTTCTCTTCTATTTTTTCATTATTCATATTTTGTTTAATCATTTCTTGATCTCTTATAATTTCACTGACTTCCCTTTGCCCAATTCTAATTTTCAAGGTATCTTTTTCTTCCTTAAAATTCTGAATCTCCTTTTCTAATTAGTTGACTTTCTTTGCACACCCTTCTTGTTTTTCTTGGTTCATTCTTATTTTCTTTTTTAGAAATTTTTTTTAGTTTTTCCTCCATCTCTGTCATTTGATTTTTAAAGTCATTTTTTAAAAAAAGCAATTGGGGTTAAGTAACTTGCTCAAGGTTACATGGCCAGTCATTATTTATGTGTGGATGCTCATTTTCTGAGGCTGGATCGGATCCTGGGTTGTCCCAACTCTGGGGCCATCACTCTTACTCACTGTGCCACCTAGCCGCCCCTAGAACGATTATTTTTAAGGAGAATAGATTTGCTCACCAGTGTGAATTATGTAAGGAAAAAGTAAAAATTGTCCAAGACACACAATTGTGCAACAATTTAAGATACAACCTAGTGATTAGAATGATACATCAGAAGTTTGCTATCTTTCATGAACTAACAGACAACAGATCTCTATAATACAAAATCTCAAAATGTCCTTGAAAATTTAACAAAAAAGGGGCAGCTAGGAGGCACAGTAGATAGAACACTGGCCCTAGAGTCAGGAGGACCTGAGTTCAAACTTGGCCTCACACACTTGACACTTACTAGCTGTGTGACCTTGGGCAAGTCCGTTAATCCCAATTGCCTTGTTCCCCTGCATCTCCCCAAAAAGAAAATTCAACAAATAAACTGAAATGGAGCTGGACTATTGTCACAGATAGAACCATTATTCATAATCTTCTTAATATGACATTGATCCATTAAAATTCAAAAACATTTTTCATAGATGCTGTCATACCAAATACCCATAATCTCCAACAATGAGAAAAAAAAGATTTTAAAACGGAGAAGTTGCAGAATAAATCAGAAGATAGAGGAAGAGGAAGATGTTATCCTCTTCAGCTTGTCTGCTACTGAAATTGTCCCAAAGGCACTTTTTGGTGAGCCTGCAAAAGATGAGTTCATGTCCCAATACTTTTATTTAATTACTAAAAGCAGTTGCTTTATCTACATGTGTAATAGTCCATAGAATATCAAATATTAAAGAATAATAGTGGGTGAGTAATTTGTCCCAGTACTATTTTTATCTGAATTTCCTCAAAAAAAATGCAAAGAGTGAGATGAATAATAAATAATAAACATCTGATAGAGTGGATAGAGGCAGGTGCTCTATTCTGTAGCCTCTAGGCTGTAAAATCCCTGCCCCATAGGATCAGGGGTCTTGGGTCCAAGGCATAGCTCTGATTCTTTTTTTTTTTTTTTTTGGAGGGGGGGAAGGAAGGCAATTGGGGTTAAGTGACTCGCCCAAGGTCACACAACTAGTTAAGTATCAAGTGTCTGAGGCCGGATTTGAAATCAGGTCCTCCTGACTCCAGGCTGATGCTGTATTCACTGGTAGGTGGTATAGTAGGCAGACAGTGGTAGACTTTGCATCCAGAACACCTGCGTTCAAATTCTGCTGTAGACACTATAAAATGGGGGTAGTAATAGTGTCCAGATCCCAGAATGATTGTGAGCATGAAAGTGCTTTATAAACTTTTGAGCATTACATATTATTGTTGTTGTTATAGTGCTAAGTTTTTGAGGCAAAAGATAAGAGTTCAAATCCTGTCTCTAATACTTATTAGGTAATGATCATGAGCAAATCACATAATCTCTCTGCCTCAAGCCGTTCCCTAGGATTTAGACAGTTGACCTTCTGAATTCTTGCTGTTGTCATGATTTTCTACCGTGCAGATTCCCCACCTTGAAGAAATCACAGATCGTTTGCATAGTGAAAACTGAATACAACCGGTACTAAGCAAACTATTTGGAGCAACTAAAATAATGTCACATTTGAATTATATCAGTAAGTGGAGTTTTCATTTTAAGAAGGGAAGGTGGAAATGATTGAGGAATCTCTTGTGGAAAATTAGAAAGGGAGAATTATAAGTTGGCTCCCTTCATTCCAATCTGTAAATCAATTTTGTTCTAAAAAAAAATCATCCCAATGTGAGCAATCATTTGTTCTCAAAAGCAATCATCCCAAATGTGAGAGTGGGTGATTGCCTGAATTTAGGGTACTTCTGCATACCCAGATAATGATGTGGATTTCTTGTTATGATGCTTGAGAAAATCCATCTTGCTTCTCAGCATCAGGTTTCCCTTCTACAAAGTGGGAGTTGGTGCTTTCATGATTTGGGGCTCCTGGGAGTTGAGTGAGTCAAAGTGTATGAAGAGCTTGGGTGGGGACAGAATGCCTAGTTAAGTCTAGCGGTGTTGAAAACGAGCCAGGGAGTTACAGGAAAGGCTGATCACACTGGCTTTTGTACGTTCAAGCCTATAATTTTCCTCTTAAAATGTGCTGCTCATCTACAATGGTGTAGAGTAGCTTAGACACCTCCTACCTTTGTGTGTTTTGGCAGCTGCTGACTAATTTATTGCATTTTGCACGAGAAGAGGAATTTTCTCTGTTTGTCCGCACAAAATAGCATGTAAACAAGAATGTTCAAATGTTTTAATCAGATAGTTTAAAAAGGAAAGTTCTTTAAAATTGTCAAGGAGATGCAAGGAGTCAAAAGAGAGTGTGATAGAGTCAGAGCATTAAATGAGAAGCCAGGAGATCTGGGTCTCAGCCCTGACCCTGGCTGTTTAACTTAGGACAAGTCACTTAATCTCTCTCAGCCTGATTCCTTGTGAAATGAACAGGTTGGACTAGAATTGATTTCTAAAGTCCCAAGGGCGCAAATCCAATATTATATGTTCTTATGAGGGCAATTATTATGAAGTTGAGGGTCCCTAAGGAGTCCTTTCCTCTTCCACAGACATCAGCAAGGTTTGAGTTACCTGTTTCAGATAATTGGACAGACTTATAACTAAACTGAGGTGATTGAAACTTTGTCTTGGGTGCTGACATCCAGGGGTGGGGGGACACTTCCTTCCCTGTGACATTATTCTGGCTTATTGTCTTCACCTTGAAGGGTAGGGGGAATGGAGAATAAGTCTTGGTTAAGGACTCATTATGGACCACGCACTGTGCTAAGCTCTTTGAGACACCACTTTGAACATCTCACCTTGATCTCAAGGCCTACCTCCTTTCCAGCACTTCTCTTGGCACCATTGTACCTAATCAGAGTGAACCATCTTCTACAAATAGAATTTTGAAAATTTAAATTTGAATCTTCCCTCAGATATTTACAAGCTATGTAACTCTGAGCAAACCGTTTAACCTCTCTCATCCTAATTTCTCATCTGTAAAATGGGAGTAATATGAGCACCTAACCCATATGATTATTATGAGGCCCAAATGACATAACACATTTAAATGCTTATTATCATAATCGTCGTCGTCGTAATCATCATCATCATCATCATCATCATCATCATCATCATCATCATCATCACAATCCCACCCCTAAATGAATTTGCCCTGGATACCAGAATTCCTAGTCATGGCCTTGTGCCTTGATCATGGTAGACTAGAATGTTTCAGCAAATCAATGTAGAAAAATACTAGCCTTTCTTCTTGTATCTTTCTGTTCTTCCTCAGCAGATAGATGAGTGTCAGAAAAAGGGAAGTCAGCATTCTTTACTACTTGCTTAGAAGAAATCTATTCATCTTAGGTGGGTGATTCCTGCAATATTCTATTCACTAAGAACTTCAAATATTCAGTATTTTATTGCCAAACCTTTCTAGAACAAAACTAAAGTTATTCTTTGGAGAGGGAAGTTAATATTCAAGCTTCTAAAGGGATTTTGTTAAACTGTAATCTTTTTAAAAAAGAATTCTTTAATAATTTACAACTTCAGTATGGTCTTTTATGTTACTTCATAAAATATATACATATATATTTTTCTTTCCATTATCTCATTCAATTCAATTAAACAAACATTTTAAAAATTCTTTTTTAGTTTTTAGTACTGTTAGGTACCAGTTACACAAAGACAAAAATGAAATAGTCTGCCCTCAGGGAGCTTATGTTATGGTTTAGGAGGAGATATAACATATACACTGATAAGGAAAAAAATAATTTGAGGTAGGTGAGAACATTAAAATTGGCTGGTTCAGAGAAAGTTTCATGGCACCAAACTGAGAAGAAACATAAGACTTCTCAAAGGCAGAGATGAGTAGAGTGTATTTTCTTTTTTTTCTTTTTTAAAGCAATTGGGGTTAAGTAACTTGCTCAAGGTTACACGGCTAGTCATTATTTATGCGTGGGTGCTCATTTTCTGAGGCCGGATCTGATCTCGGGTCATCCAAACTCCGAGGCCGGTGCTTTTACTCACTGCGCCACCTAGCCGCCCCTTTAGGGCAATTGGGGTTAAGTAACTTGCCCAAGGTTACACGGCTAGGTTTTTTTGTTTGTATGGATTAAGTGTCAGAGGCCGGCTCCAAACTCAGGTCCTTCTGATTCCAGGGCCGGCGCTCTATTCACTGCGCCACCTAGCCGCCCCTAGAGTGTATTTTCTATGTATGGGGGATAACTTATGAGAATGATGCATTATGTAATGTTAAATTTGGGAACAACTAATAGACTAGTTTGGTTGTAATATATAGTCAGTCAACTAATAAGTATTTATTAAATCCTTACTATATGCTAGGCACTGTGCTAAGTTCTGGGTGTATAAATTAAAAAAGAAAGACATTCCCTGCCTTCAAGGACCTTACAGTCTAATGTAAATGAAGACAACCTGTAAAAAGAAAGCTAAAAAGTAGGAGTAGATATCTGGCAGGGGCATGGTGGTTAAGTTTAGAGAATGAGGGATGGTGGATCCAGGGCCCTTCCCTAAAATGGAGGTTGGAAAGAACTCACCAATGGGAGAAGGGAGCTATAAGGATGGAGGCAGGTGGCATCTGAGGCATTGTGGTGTAGTCTGGAGAATCAGGCTGTGTGAACAGAAATAATATAAAATAAGGTTAGAAAGGTGAACTGGATTGTGGAAGGCATTGAATATCAGGCTAAGGAAATTGTATTTTATTTAAGAGGAAATAGGGAGACACTGAAGGCTTTTGAGCCTTAGAGTGAAATAGCTAGACCTGTGCCCTAGAAACATGGTATGCAGTACTTACAATAGATAATCATCTGATCACAGATTTAGAACTAGAAAGGGCTTTACAGATCACATCCAACTATGCCATTTTATAGGGGGAAAATTTAGACCCAGGGAAGATGCCTTGCCTAAGATCTCAGAGGCAAGGCAGATGATTTGAGATTCAAACCCAGGTCTTCTAACTCCAAATCCCATATCCTTCCCACTGGGCCACACTGCTTGTTATCTTCAACCAGAGACAAGTGCAATGACTTCTACCTCTTTGTATCTTCCAAAGTTCACAGGATGTAACACCCACCATCACCCCCACCATCGTATCTCACATTTGTGTCATACATTAAGATTTGCAAAGTATTACGTTATTTGTACATGGGAGGTATTCAGTGAATATCTGGCTGTGGTTAATTCTCTGTGCCAACACGGTAACCTCCATCCGAGAATTTTAAAAGTGTTATAAGGTTTAATTGTACTTTTTCATGCTCATAAAAAAGTATCATTATCCCCATTTTATAGGTGGGGAACCTGAAGATCTGAGAAGTTAAGTGACTAGCCTTAGGTCATGAATTAAATTAATAGATTGTTATTTAAATTGTATTAAATATTTTAACATACTCAGGTCTATAATTTTCCATTTAAAATATACCTTAATCTTTATAAGGAAGGATATACTTGTTTATAATTTTTAAAAGTTGTTAGTGACTTATAAGCTTAATTTCCCCTTCTTTATAAGTGATGATGAGTATGGATGGATTAAAATTAAACTTAGGAGTGCATGTGAGTGAAAATAGGCCCTTAATTTTTTTTAGAAAATCAAAATATTCTAAGAAATTTAGCAGAATTATTATATGATAAATCCACACTTAACCAAGTTGCTGGAAAGAATAGGTTTCTATCCCACAAGAGGGACAAAGTATTATTTTACAACCAAAAAAAATCTAAAATTTAGATTTATTAAAACTTTTGAAATAAACTCCAATTAAAGAATTAATTAAAAGCATAAAATCTATATATACCAAATCCAAAATGTAATAAGAATTGAATCCATCCTCTAGATGTGGTATACAGGGCAGAGTATAACAGGACTTTCAGCTCCTTCATTTAGGACACTCTGTGAGGTATGTTGTTTGTCCTTTGTTTTAGAAGAGGACCATTGGGCTGATGTCTTGACTTGTGATGAAGTGAGGTAGTGTGGTAAAAAGTTATCAACCTTATTCTTTCTTCCAGATTCACTGAAGTCCAGTGTCAGGACAAAAGTTAAGATGACTCGTGATGTCCCAAGCATTCCACAGTACCTGCTTCAATCTACCTTCATAGCCTTTGAAACAAATTGTTCTCATCTACCCATTTTGCCAGGGGAAGTCTTCACATGCTTATTGTAAACACCCCACTAACTCACTGACGAGTTTGAGGCCTATTGGTTACCCTCAACCTGGTTTAGCCCATCTGCCGAGATGTTTTACCAGTATTGTGGCTGCTGTGATGCTATGGATTCTTGGAGCTACAGGTGAGAAGTGAGTGCCAGGTAGATATAGAAGTGGATGAGCAGCCCTGAAAAAAATATTCGAAGTATATTGAAAAATTGGCGAGCATTCAGAAGATTGTGACTGGAATTATGAAGGGCTTCCAGATTATGCCAGGGGAGGACTGTTTGTCAGATTTGGGGATTTTAGCCTAGAAAGAAGAAACTTTAATGGGGGGAGAGTAGGATGATAATGGCTATCTTTTAGTATTTGAAAGGCTATGGAAGAGGGATTAGACTTGCTTTATTTGGTCCTAGGGGACAGAACAAGTGGCAAAGGGTAGAAGTTTAAAAGAGGCAGATTTAGGTAAAGGAAAACTTTAACAATTGGAACCATCCAAAAGTAGAGTTTTTCCTTCATTCCTTTCAGTCACATCTGACTCTTTGTGACCCCATTTGGGGTTTTCTTGGCAAAGATACTAGAGCAGTTTGCCATTTCCTTCTCATTTTGCAGATGAATTGCTGAGGCAAACAGGTTAAAGTGACTTGCCCAGGGTCACACAGCTAGTAAGTATCTGAGGCCAGATTTGAATTTAGGAGGATGTGTCTTCCTGACTTCAGGTTTGATGTCCCATCTACTGTGCCACCTAGCTCCCCTAAAAGTATAATAGGCTGCCCCAGAATATAATGGGTTCTCTCTCTCCAGCTGAATTCAAGTAAAACCTGGGAGGCCATTTGTTTTCTACAGTACAACTAGATCCTGATTAACACAAATTATGAATCCCCTTGAATTCACACTGCATATTTTCACTGGGACTGAAACCAATGACTATATTTTCCATAGTTATAACTTTGAATAGTGAAAACTTGAATACATATGACCACTTTTGGAGGCTCATTTTTACACCAGCACTCTATTTCACTCTATTATCTTTTGTGGAGCTTTAGTATCTTAAAAATAAGGGCTTGAATAAGATCAATGGTTCTTGATCTAAGGTCTATGTCACAAATTTCAGGGGTACTGTAAACTTGGATGGGAAAAAAATTACATCTTTATTTCTGCTACCCCCCAACTGAAAGTCAGTGTTTGCTTCAGTTATTTAAAAACATTCTGAGAAGGGGTCTCATGCTATGGGGGCCATGATGCAAAAAAAGGTTGAGAACTCCTGGACTAGATGATCTCTAAGGTGGTCATCAACCCTATATCCTTTGATATAGGAGGATGAGTTAATAATTTGCTAATGCACTGTTTGTATATCACAGAACCAAATGTCATTTGAGACTTTGAGAGCTTTTTTTCCGGTGCCCCCTGCTGGATATTTCTTAGCAAATGTCTATTTATCCTGGTGACTAAAGCCTCTGAGGGGAGCCCATCTCCACTAGTTCTGATCAATATTTGGCCACTGAACCCAGATGACTCCAGTGAGGCTGATGACTGCACAGCCCTGCCTCACTAAAATCCAAGTCATGGCATCAGCTTTCTGATATCATGGTCCTCCTCAAGAACGAAGAACAGACAACAACAACAAAGCATCAGAGTATAAGTTTCAGGTGAGAGCTAATTCACCAAAGGTTTCCTGTGGGAAGTTTCTATCAGCAGGGTCAGGAAGCACCTTCACCTTTTCAGGAGCTGGCAGGCAGAAAAAATGTGGATTAAAGAAAATGGATTATTCAGGATGAGGGAAGATGGACTGCTCCTTCAGCCTGGTCTCTGGAGAGATGTCAAAGACTATTGTTGCCAGATAAAGGATCTCCTTGGCACCAAGTCAACACTGATACATGAGATGGAAGAGGAAGCAGGTGTGCAGCCTGTCTGGCAGTTTGGTTATCTTCTTGAAGGTGATAAACTGGTTACTGATTACAGAAAAACAACTCACCAGTCCACCTGGATGTTTCTTCTCTTCCACTCCTGTAACTGTGAGAAGGTGGTAAATGAGCAGTAAAGGAAATGTATCTCTTGAAGTGGGAAGTGCTAAGTAGGTTATTAAAAATGAATAAGCCCAACCAGAGAATCAAGAGGTCTGCTTGGGTAATAGAACACATAAAATTACACAGTTCTCATAGCCCTCACAAACAAAACGCCTAATGGAATTAATTACCTGGCAATCTTTCCAAATGTTAGGAAGATGCATTAGGAAGTAGCCCTTATAATTGGGGTTGTCCAGGATACTGTAGGTCTCTTGGTGCACATGTCCTGTCATCTGTTTTGCATCCAGAAGTGGCCTGGCATGGTGGATAGGGAGTTGGAGTCAAGGTGACCTAGGTTCACATGCCACCTCTAGCACATGCTACCTTTGGAATCCTGGCCAAAGTCATTTAAGCCTTTCATAATTCAGATAAGGAAGAAAAAGAGGAGTCATCTGAAGAGAATAATGTGAATTCACAAGGAATGAAATTGTTTGGTCTTTCTTTTCAAGGAGGACCATTGATGTCATGGGGTGATGTCTTGATTCCCATGTGAAGTGGATTTCCGTGAGGCAGAGTTGCAAAGACATCAGCCTTTCTTTTCCAGAGTCATCAGTGACAAGACAAAAGTCAGGATGAATGGTGATATCCCGGGATGCAGTGGAAGACCTTGGCATCTTTAAAATCTGGTCAAACTCTAAGCACTCCACAGTACCTGCTTAAACTGCCTTCATGGCCATTGGAACAAATTGTTCTCATTTGCCTGTTCTGCCAGGGAAAGTCTTCATATGCTTCGGGTAGACATCCCTCTAACTCACTGCTGGGTTTGAGGCCTGTTGGTTATCCTCAACCTGGTTTAGCCTGTCTGCTGAGACAGTTTTACTGGGGTGTGGCCACTGTATACTACAGCTTCTTGGAGCCATAGGGAATGAACTAGCCAGCTTAAATTATGAAATGACCTTTATACTTAACATGGAATGAATAAAAAAGCCTAAAATAATACCATAAGGATAGGGTCAGGTGTGCTAAAATTCAAAATGACTTGAGATGGATGAGGAAAGCAAAGAACAACAAAAAGAAGACAAAGTTATATTGAGAAAAAAGAGAAAGATCAAGGAGGGATAGGACCCATGTTTAGAGTGGATGGGATCAATAATAGGAGGGCAGAGAGAGAATACGACTTCTCAATTCTTAATGATGTTTTTGTTTCTCTGCCTGAGCTGGAAAGGTCAGAAAAAATAGGGATCATAGGAAACTGATATCCAATAGAGAAACATAGTGAGAGATCACCTAGTCAATGAGATTAAGTCAGCCAGCCCAGATGAAATATGTCTTTAGGCACTGAAAGAATGATCAGATGTTATTTTTGTAAGTGATCTTTAATAGATTGTGGAGAATGGGAAAGGTAATGAAGGATTGGCAAGGGGCAAATGTTCTGATTTTCAAAAAATTGGAAAAAAGTAGAAAGTGTAAAGAATAGATCAACAAACTTGACTTTCATTTCTAGCAAAATTATAGACTGTGTTATTAAAGGAATGGTTAGTGAATAACTGGATAAACAAGCAGAGCTAAATCAACAGACATTATTAAACATCTATTGCATGATTAGTGCTCAATGTACTAAACACTGAGCATATAAAAGAGAAAGGAAGCAAAACAATCCCTGCTCTCAAGAAATTTATATTCAAATGGGGGAGATCATATGTGAAAATGCATATAAAATATCTGGGAGGGCCAAGAAAGACCTCCAACAGGAGGTGGTACTTGAGTCTCAAAGGAAATTATGGATTCCAATAAGTGAAGGTGAGAAGGGAGATAATAACCGGCATGAGGGACAGATAACCAATAGAGAGGGTGGAGATGGTAGCTGGAGGGTCATGTGCAAGGAATAATAAATATGATTGGACCTTAAAGTACATGGAGGGGAGGAATATGTATAAAGAGTGGAAAGGTAGGAAAAGGTGAGGTTCTGAAGAGTTTTAAATGCTAAACAGAAGAGTATTAAGTTAATCCTAGAGGTCATTGGAAGTCACTAGAATTTACTGAGAAGGGAAGTGGTATGTCTAGATTTGTGCTTTGAGAAAATCAGTTAGGTAGCTATGTAGAGAATGACTTGGGGAGAGACTTAAGGCAGGTAGAGCAACTAGGAGGCATTAATAATAGTTCAGGTGGATGATGATGAGGGTCTGAATTGGGCTGGTAGGATGGGAGTGAAGACATTTATGTGAGATTTTGTGGGTACACAAATGACAAGATTTGGCAACTGATTGGTGAGTGAGAATAAATATTTGAGGATGATTCCAAGGTTGAGAATCTGGGTGACTGGAAGGGTGGCGGTACCTTGGATAGTAGTAGGGATATTTGGAAGGGAAATGGATTTTGGGGAAAAGATGAGTTCTATTGTGGATATGTTGAGTTTGAGATGCCATGGGACAACTAGTTGAAAATGTTATATAGGCAGGTGATGACATGGGACTCTTCCTCTTGGTTTTATGTCATTTGAAGATTTGACAAGTATGCTATCTAAGTCATTATCCAAGTCACTGACAAACGTGAAATAGAACAGTACAGATCTCTGGGCCACTCCATTAGATATTTCTTGTCAAGTTGATATCAAATCACTGATGACTATTTTTGGGGATCTGGACCTTCAAATGGTTCTAAATTCATCTATCTTATCAAATAAACCTGTTGTCTCTCCATTTATGTTTCTGTAAGAATTACATGAGATGTTTTGTTAAACATTTTCTTTTCTAGACAGAACTTTTCTGTAACTATGCTTTCCACTCAGGATCAGTCTTTTTAACTTTCTCTCTATGCTTTAGTTTTTCTTTCTTTTTTCTTCTTTCCGTTGCCAATAGATGCATAATTTCACATACCAGTTGTCTGTCTCTGTGGTTGTTTTGGGGATTACTGTTACAAATTTACCTATCACAGTGAGCCACTTGAATGGAATTCATTCTACTAATTAGAGTTTTATTTGAGTTAACAAGCTCCTCTTTAAAATGTAAGCAGTCCTTCTTAGAGGTAAGCCTAACAATAATTTACACCTTAGTATAAATAATGGAATTCACAAAATCAGATTATTTTCTTCCTAATACCTAGATGTACTGGGTTGGAAGTATTTATGTATGAAGTATCTGAGTAATTTGGAAATACTGAGAACTTCACAACCTTGTCTCCAAAGCTGCAGAGGGGAAATTTAGACCATCAGAGGGCAGCATTAGAGTGCTTGCTTTCTATAGGGGTGTGTTAAGGTAAGAGCTCTATTTCATTAGTAGTATGGTCTCATTGCAGATTTTTTAAAACTGATTGATGGTTGACTGTAAGGAGGTGAGACAGTGCCAAGTAGAAGTCTTGACAATTTCTTAATATTGCTAAGGACTCTGCTGGCTGGCAGTCATTACTGAAAATTGCCTCACCTGGGATCCTTAGTTGCCAATTCCTGTTATAAACTAATAATAATGATGCACCTAAAACCACTTCCCTCCTCTTTAAAATCCCGGTGTACTCTTCTCTTTCTAGTGCCTGTGAACTACACACTTCTCTCTCCAGTGCCAGTGGTTCTGAGAAGCTTACATATTTGTTTTTGAGATGGTATTACAGATGTATGTTACTTTAAACAAACCATATCTGTGAAAATCTGGATTTATACAGATAAATTGGGAGTGATTATTGACTTTGCAAAAGGATTCGCCATAAGATTCCTTTAAATAGAAAGCTTTCCCAGTGTCTATTAAGTATTCGATGCACCAACATTCTCTTCACACAGAACTTTGAGGTGGTAAGATAGCACAGTAGATGGAGCACCAGACTTAGAGTCAGGGAGAATTGATTTTAAATCTAACTTCAGACCCCTTACTAGCTATTTTCTGGGTAAATCACTTAAGCTTTGTGCCTCAGTTTCCTCATCTGTAAAAAGGGGATAACAATAGTACTTACCTTCCAGGATTGTTGTGGGGATAAAATAACGTGGGCAGTGCTTTGCAAACCTTAGAGAGTTATAGAAATATCAGTCATCATTATTGTTATTTTCAGAAACAGCTCTATAGTACAAAGTAAGGGATGCTTGTACTGATCCAGCAACATTTGCTTTAAGTAGTCTTCCAGCTCCTCTCCCTTTGCCAGCCCAGCAGTTAGCATGGATTCTCACTGATTCTCCTGTTCTTCTCTCACCTGGTTCTCCTTGTGACAAATGGCAAGCATTTATCAGTGAGGCAGATGCTCTCAGGACTAGAGGTGGATTTAATGGTATAATCTGTGGTCATGAAACAGAATGAATCAGCTAAAGCTGTGGTTTCCGTAATGGTTATTTAATTTTTAAAAAATAATCTATGTCATGGATTATTTCTCCGTTGGTTTAATCTCTACTATGCTTAGTCAAAAATCATTTATTAAGCTCTTACTACATTCCAGATACTATACTCAGAGGGTAAATATATAGCTTTCACTTTTTCTCCTTCTTTTAAAAAATGTTTCTTTTACTTTATGGAGTTATTTGGTGCTCAGGCTGATTGCCAGAGTGTTGGGTCTTATTGTTTTCTTTTAGACTTCTCACTTCTTTTGACAAACCTTATTTGCTGCAGTTCCACAAATACTAAATTAACATTAGTAAAAGCAGGTTGACAACATAATTTAAAATATTTGCAAGGACTGTGGTAGAAAAGGTAGATTTAAGGTTTCATAATTTTCCAGGCCTCCACACTATCATATATCATAAAGGGTGGGAGAATATTCTATAGTATTACAAATTGACTCTGAGGTAGAAAGATTCCATAGGTTTAGGAATCCTTGACATAGAATGGTTATTATCTTGGCTCAGAACTAATGTTCCAGGTTTACATGAATTAGGTTTTACCCTGGAGTTAACTCTTATATCAGTCTTTTTGTTTGAGTCTTCACCTGTGGTTTCCCATGAGAATATAAAAATTTGGCTTATTTTGCCCTTACCCAGACTTGTTCTGGGAACATCAATATACAGCTGTGTCAAGTTCTTCATAACGAAAGTGAAAGATAAAAGGGTGGTCAGCTCACCTGCAAACACTCAGGCTAAAATTCACTGACCTTTATTTAATCCAACAAAAATGGAAAACATAAAAGATTTGCATGTGAATCCACAAATAGTCAAAATAACTTTTATCCCCTCCTTGTGGAGGTTCTACAGTTCCTAAGGCCCTTCACAGATTTTTGGACCTATGGTTCTACCCTAGGTTTGAGAACCTCTCTGAAAAAAGGAAAAGCATTTGAATTTTAAAGACTCAACCCACCCTTCTAATGAACCTCTCCTCCCCTAGGTATCTATGCTTTATTCCAAACCTACAATACTCCTTTATGGTCAAAGCTCACCTCAAAGGTCAATTGAAATCGCTGAAATCACCACTTTTACCGGAGACTTTCATAGTCCACATGATTCACATTCCTAGTTATGGGCAATGTTAGTGCTTGTTACTTCACATCATGGTTTTATCCCTTGGCTCTAGTTCTTGGTAATTCCTGGAACTCTTCTATTTGGTTGGATCCAGGAGCTTGGTTTTGTCTTGGAACTCTTCCTTTTTCTCTCTAGGAGGCTATAATTGATTAAATTTAATCAAATATGAGAAATGTTTGGGATGTATTTACACTTTGTAGGACATTTTATTCTTTGATTTCTTACTGATGTTGATTCTTATTTTAAAACTTAGAGATTTCTAGGCCTTGAAGTATAAATAGTTCAGGACCTCATCCTGAACTATCCTCATCATTTCCCAAGAACTCTCTTATGCTATTCTAGTAGAAAAGACAGCTGGATCCAAAGACAGGGTTGATGTTAGTTGGAAAGAAGTCTCCTCTGATATACTCCAGGGATCTGTGCTTGACCCTCTGCTATTTGACATTTTTATCAATAGCTTTGATAACTCTTAGATGGCATAGGTATTAGATCTGTTGATGAAACAAAGATGGAAAGGATGGTTAAGAAGCTGAGAGGCAGAAGATGGAGAACAAAAGCTCTTGATAAAGGTAGACCAGAGGTTCCCAAACTTATTTGGTTTGGGAAAATTTAAAATTCAAAAAATTTAAAAAATTTGTGTCATTTCAAAAAATATAGAATATAATTTTAAAATTGAAATCTTAAATTTAATAATCTATTATAGATCTATGGGGCTTTTCCTGCATTGACATTTTAATGATGCAAAATTGTATCATGTAACCATGTAGTATCATATTGTAAACAAGTCATTACATACATACATTTCTGCCGATTCATGCTGGATTTTCCAAAAATGTGCAACATATTTGCCTGCCAACACTTGCTTTTTAAGACCTGTCAGTGGACTTGACTACTGATCAGTTATAACTTGCATTTTGTGTGTTTATTTGGAAAACAAAGTAATCACTACAACTTCAACTCTGTTACACAACAGATGAAACACGTAGGAATATTCTTTTCAAAATTTTCTTTTCTTTTCTTTTTTAAGCAATTGGGGTTAAGTAACTTGCTCAAGGTTACACGGCTAGTCATTATTTGTGTGTGGGTGCTCATTTTCTGAGGCCGGATTCGATCTCGGGTCATCCCAACTCCTAGGCCGGCACTCTTACTCACTGCGCCACCTAGCCGCCCCTTTTAGGGCAATTGGGGTTAAGTAACTTGCCCGAGGTCACACGGCTAGGTTTTTGTTTGTGTGGGTTAAGTGTCTGAGGCCGGCTCCGAACTCAGGTCCTTCTGACTCCAGGGCCAGCGCTCTACTCACTGCACCACCTAGCCGCCCCCAAAATTTCCTTTTCTTCTTTCCTTATGCATCCATAGCCTTCTTATTTTTATTCAGTATCCCCCCTCCCCCAATTGCACCCAAGGCTGCTATCACCCCCTCCCCACTGTTCCAGCAACCCCCCCCCCCCACCAGGGGGTGGTATTAAGTACTTTGGGAACTTCTGGGCTAGATCATTCAACTGAGACAAACTGAAATTTAGGAGGGATAAATGTAAATTTTTATAAGACTTAAAAAAATCAATTTTCACAAGTATACAATGGGAAAGTAAGCTGATGAATATAGCTCATTTTTTTAAATCTGGAGATTTCAGAGGGTTGCAATTTCAGTATGAGTGAGCAGCATGATATGAGCAGCAAAGGAAAACTAATGTTACCTGATATTTCATTAAGAGAGGCACAGAGTTGAAGATTAAAGGTTTGAAGGTATCATGGTACTCTGCCTTGGTCAGATCTCCTCTAGAGTGCTGCACTCACTTTTTGGCACCTCCTTTTAGGATGTGTATTGTTAAGCAAATCAACAAAACAATAAATCAAGCCCTGATTTGTGGTGTTTGTCAATTTCTGAGGTGAAAATGTGTGAGCTGGCTCCAGCTGGTTCTAGCACACCCCTCCATTATCAGTCAGTCAGTATTTATTAAGTATTTTATTTAGTCAGTAAATATTTATTAAATAAGCATTTACTTGCTCAGTCAGTATTTATTAAGAGTTTACAATATGACAGCTACTTTACTAAGTACAAGAGATATAAAGCAAGGCAAAAACACAGTCCCCACTCTCAAGAGGCTCATTTTCTAATGGAGAGATAACATGCAAATAACTGTGTGTAGGCAAGATATGCATAGTAAAAAATGGAAGGTAATTGTAGAGGAAAAACAAACTAAAGCAATAGATTGGGGGGGAAGTGGAGGTGGGGGCAGGGACCTCTTGTAGAAGATGGGATTTGATCTCAGTCTTGTAGGAAGCCAGGGAAGCTAGAAGGTAGTGGTGAGGAGGGAGACAATTCTGGGCTTAGAGAACATCCTGTGCAAAGAATGGAGAGGGGAGATGGTTTCATGGTGTTGTGGTCAAGAAACAGCAAGTATATCACTACGACTGGATTGTAGAATTTTAGAGGGGAGTAGAATGTAAGAAGACAAAAAAAGTAGAAAAAAGGTCAGGATTAGGGAAACATAAAGGGATCCCAGTTGAGAATCTGTACCATAAATTTCTAGTGAATCCAATGAACATGGTTTTATGATTTTCTCCCCCATCAAGGGCTTTTCTGAAATTCTATGATTCTTGGATTTTTTTTTTTTTTGTATTCACAAGGGTTTGTCCAGGAATTCCTCCACCTTCCTAGCACCCTCCAGTCTTATATCTCTCCCATGTAATCATCTTAGGGGTTCATGTTTATAAAGTCAAAGACTTTAGGTATTAATCTCTTACCTACTCTAGATACTAAGGTACATAAACACAATGTCTTCATTGAAGTCACAGCTTTGGAGCCAATTTTATTGCCTGAAAAGTTGTTTAATTTGAAACCAGTGAAGTAAATAGTTCTTGGGCTTTCATCAATGCAAAGGAAATAAGTCAAGACTTGTTGATATTCTGTGTGATATCCTAGAAAGAGAAGGAATACTATGAGCTATTTAACCAGCCCCCTATTTAATGAATCATTTAATGAATGAATCATTACATACCCACAAGCAGCCATTCAGTATTTCCACTTCCAATGACTGCAAATTATTGCCTCTTGACAAAATTAATCATAAGTACCTTAGCTCCTTTAAGGCAAATCTCAAGACCTTACACAAGGCCTTTCCTAATGCCTTCAGTTGTAATGCAATTGGCGTCTTGAAACTGCTTCGTTTACTTTTGCTTTTGATTTGAGTTCACTTATATGTGTACATTTTGTCTCCCTTCAATAAAATATGGTAGCAGCGTTCATCTTTTGTTTTCTAAGAGGAACAATCACATCATGATGTGATGGCTGATGTCTTGCACAACGTTGTCAACCTCACTCTCTTTTCCAGAGTCATTGAAGTCCAACGACAAGACAAAAGTCAGGACAATTGGTAACAGCTCAGGATGCAGTAGATGACCTTGGCGTCTTTGACATCTAACCAAGATTTAAGCACTCTGCAGCACCTGCTTCAGAAGCTTCTTGAAGATGGGGCAATTTTATTGTTAGTTAAGGGATCCCTATTGCCTTACATAATGCTCTTTGTGTAGTGAGTTGTTGAATTGAATTGAATTAGAAGTTCTTTACTTAGCAAAAATCTGTGACTGGTGCTGGTCTGGAGTCATGCTAAAAAAAATTGTAAAAATTCCTATCCACTCCATTTAAGATCAATATAAGTATCCACAATACTGCAGTATTTATGCTTTAACAACTTGCTATTTGGTCAGCATGGATACTCCACCAACTTGTGTAGATTTCATCACATCTGTGACTTAGTAGGCAGTCTTTGAGAGTTGCTTGCTCTGTAAAAAGAAGAGGCTGGATGATCACTCATAAAATGTCATAGTGTATATTCTTTTAGTGTGTAGGTTGGCTTAGTTGAATGCTGAAGTCTCTTCCAACTTTCAAATTCTGTTATTCTGTGGCTAGTAGGGTAAGCAGCCTTTCAAATTGTAACTATAACAAATAGTTTAATGCTTGCCCTTCATTCAAAATCTTTTTTAGAGGCAGCTAGTGGTGAAGAGGATGAAATACTGACCCTGGAGTAAGGAAGACCTGAGTTCAAATTTGGCCTCCCACTCTCATTAGCAACATGATCCTGGGCAAGCCACTTAATTCCTGCTGCCTCCATTTTCTCAACTGTAAAATGGGGATAATAATAGCATTTGACCCACAGGATTGTTTTGAGAATCACATGAGATATTTGTAAAAAGTACTTAGCACAGTTACTGGCACACTGTAGGCACTTAATATATGTTCTTTCTCTTTCTTCCCCCCTTTCTACACTGGTAGGATCTGCCAGAGCTTCTGCCCCATTGTTATTGCCCTTGAGAATCCAGAGTCATCTCTAGGCATTGCTAAGTTGTGGCATCAGAGGAGGATGTTAGTGAATAGGCCTCTAAGAAGTGAGTTAAGAGATGGCAGGTTTGCTGTTCCAAAGAGAAACATTTACCATTCACATTCACATTCACTCTAAGGCAGGAGGGCCCAAAATACAGCCATTAAGGGAGCTTGGGCAGGGACCTATTATGGTCCAGTCTATGAGCTTCAGAGTGAACAGGGTTGAAGAAGAAAGAAAGAAAGAGGGGGCGGAGTTAAGATGGTGGAGTAGAGAGGGCGGAGCCAAGATGGTGGAGTAGAAACAGTGCATCCAAGCCACTCTGCCCCCAGATTACCTCCAAACTATGTAAAAGGGGACTCTGAACAACTTCTGGAGCCCCAGCACCCACAGAATGACACAGAGAAGCTAACCTCCCGCTGAGGAGAGCCCAGCAGCCCTGCAGGAAGGACCAACGCAGCAGTCTGGAAGCCGGCAGTGCATTGTGCAGAGCATGGGGAGCCGAGCACAGGTCCACCTGAGTCGTAGTTTTAGCCCCAGGGCGGCAGGGCCAGCAGCCGGCTGGAGGGACCCCAGAACACCGGCAGCTGTGGAGATTCCAGAATTATCAACATAGACATGCCTAGGACAAAGTGAGAGGTTAGTGCCCTATGGAAGCCGGCAGCGCATTGTGCAGAGCACGGGGAGCCGAGCACAGGTCCACCTGAGTTGTAGTTTTAGCCCCAGGGCGGCAGGGCCAGCAGCTGGCTGGAGGGACCCCAGAACACCAGCATCTGTGGCGATTCCAGAATTATCAACATAGACATGACTAGGACCAAGTGAGAGGTTAGTGCCCTATGGATTTGGGGACCAGTATTTGGGGAACGCGTCGGCTTCCTCCCCTGGGGGCTACAAGCCGCTGAGGAGACATGCCATTTTGTAGTTTTCAGAGGCAGCTCCAGCTCCTGGCCTGCGAATTTTAGGGAGATCCAGCAATCAGTCTTGGGGGGTAATCGCTCTTGCTTTAACCTCCCTGGATCTGGATTGTGATCTGGGGTAGAGGTCGTGGGTGGGTTTCCAGCTTGCCAGAAATGGAAGTTGCCCCCCCACACGTTTGGGATGAAAATTCCCCTATCTGGTGGCAAAGCCATAGTGTGGCAACAAGCCCAAAAGTCAAGTAATTAAGTGGCAACATGCCAAGGCAAAGGAAACAAATTAAACAGAAAAATGAAACCCTAGACCCCTACTTTGGGGGCAAAGAGGGTCGAAGCATAGAGCTGGAAGAGGACTGTGAGGTCAGAAGTCCTGCTCCAAAAGCCCCAGGGGAAAACATGAGCGGGTTGCAGGCCATAGAGGACCTTAAGAAGGACTTTAAAAATCAAATAAGAGAAGTGGAGGAAAAATTGGAAAGAGAAATGAGAAGGATGCAGGAAAAGTATGAAATGAGGGTCAACAGCCTGACTGAGGAAAACAACACCTTAAAAAATACACTAACTCAAATGGCAAAGGAGGCCCAAAAGGGCAATGAGGAGAAGAATGCCTTAAAAAGTCGAATTTGCCAGATGGAAAAAGAATCTCAAAAGTTCACTGAGGAGATTCATTCCTTCAGAGTTAGACTGGAGCAAATGGAAGCTAATGACTTTATAAGAAATCAAGATGCTGTTAAGCAGATCCAAACAAATGAAAGATTAGAAGGCAATGTGAAATATCTCATGGGAAAAACCACTGACCTGGAAAATAGATTCAGGAGAGACAATTTAAAAATTATTGGACTACCTGAAAGCCATGATCAAAGAAAGAACCTAGAAATCACCCTTCAAGAAATTCTCAAGGAGAATTGCCCTGATGTTTTAGATCCAGAGGGCAAGGTAGAGGTTGAAAGAATCTACCGATCACCTCCTGAAAAAGATCCCAAAAAGAAAACTCCCGGGAATATTATAGCCAGGTTCCAGAACCCCCAGATCAAGGAGAAAATACTACAAGCAGCCAGGAAGAAACAATTTCAATATTGTGGAAACACAATCAGAATAGCACAGGACCTGGCAGCTTCCACACTGAGGGATCGAAGGGCATGGAATATGATATTCCAGAGGGCAAAAGACCTGGGAATGAACCCAAGGGTCACCTACCCAGCAAAACTGAGTATTTTGTTTCAGGAGAAAATATGGTCATTCAGTGGAATAGAGGACTTTCAAGCATTCTTGAGGAAAAAACTAGAATTGAATAGAAAATTTGACATCCAGACACAAGAAGCAAGAGATGCCTGAGAAGGTAATCAGGGAAAAGAAATCAAAAGGAACTTATCAAAATTGAACTATTTACATTCCTATATGGAAAAGCAATAACTGTGACTGATGAAATCCTTCTCACTATGAAAATAATGGAAGAAGGGTGTATGGTCATATGAATACATATGTGAATGTGTGTGTATACGGTTACAGTTATATATGGATAGAGGGCATAGGTTGAATTGGTTGGGAAGGGAGGATACTCAAGGGGTGAAATTATGAGGTGAGAGAGGAAAGTGGCAAGAGGAGATGGGGAGAGACAGGGTAGGGTAAACTATCTCATGTAGAAGAAGCAAGGGGAAGTGATTGCAAGGGAGGGGTAGAATAGGAAAGCAAAAAGGCAAAACCACATTCCCATTGAATTTGGTTCTGGGAGAGAATGACATACATACTAAATGGGATATCTCAACCTGCAGCAGGATAGGGGGAAGGGGGATGAGAGGAGGGATGATGGATGGGAGGGCATCCTTGGGGGGAGGGGAGATTGGAAGTACCCACTATAGAAGAGGGACAGGATCAAGTAGGGAATGTACCAGGTAGGGGGTGGGATGAGTGGGAGGGAATTATAAGCAGCCTTATACAATATATCTAGTATGGTAATGTCTTGCATAGCTAGACATGTACAACATATACTGAATTACTTATCTCCCCAGAGGGAATGTGTGACAAGGGAGGAAGGAAATGGATCTGAAATTCGAGGTCTTAAGATTAAATGTTTCAAATATATAAAAATACTATTATTAATACTCTTTTGCTTGTAATAGGGAGGTAAGATGTGCAGGCATTGGGACACAAAGATTCACCTTCCTCTAATGGAAAAGTTGAAGGGGGTATGGGAGAAGATATGGGAGAGAGCAGATTGGAGGAAGTGATATCTTGCGGGACTGCTATTCTGGGAGGTTGAGTAGGGGAAAAATGGGGTGGGGGAATGATTGTAACTCAAAATCTGGTGGAAATGAATGATGTAAAACAGGAGTTAATAAAGCATTTGTTTAAAAAAAAAGATGCTGGAGTAGAAACAGGACTTCCCAGCAGCTCAGGCTCCTACCTCCTCCAATTCATGTAAAAGGTGACTCTGAAGAAACTTTGGAGCTACAGAACCCACAAAATGACACAGAGAAGCTAACTTCCCACTGAGGACAGCCCAGCAGACTGGCAGGAAGGGGCCAGCACAGCACTCTGGGAACTGCCTTTGGGTGGGCCTTACCAGCCACTGGCTGGAGGGACTTCAGATCACAAGCAGCTATGGCAGTTTCCAGAATTATCAACCCATAGATGCTAAGGACAAAGTGAGAGGTCAGTGCAGTGTGGACTTTGGGATCCAGTAGTTTGGGAGTCTGATCTAGCCTTTGCCCCCAGGGCAAGAAGCCTCTGAGGTGCTGCAGCCTTGCAGCCACTGCCACATGCCTGCTTCAGCTCCTGGCCTGCAGATTGTAGGGGGACCAAGTAACCAGTCTGAGGGGTAACTGGTCTTGCTTTAACCTGCTTGGATCTGGATTGCAGTCTAGGGTGGAGGTCCTGGGGTGTGTGACCAGCTTGCCAGAGTGTGTGGAGGCTTCAGAGAGGGCACCCAACTAATACATTAGGTAGCTGAGAAAACCCCACCATTTGGGACGAAGCTCCCCTGTCTGGTAGCAGAGTCCTACTGTGGCAACAAGCCCAAAAGTCAAGTAATTGAGTGGCAACATGCCTACCTAGGCAAAGGAAGCAAAGGAAATAGAGCAACCCAACTTTATACTCCTGTTTTGGGGACTAAAAGGATCAAAGCATGGAACAGGAGATAGACAGTGAAGTCAGAACTCCTGTACCAAAAGCTTCCAAGAAAAATACAAGCTGGTTACAGACCATGGAGGACCTTAAGAAGGATTTTGAAAACCAAATAAGAGTAGAGGAAAAATTGGGAAGAGAAATGAAAACAATCCAAGAAAATTATGAAATGAGAGTCCACAACCTGACTGAACAAAATAACACCTTAAAAAATAGACTAACCCAGATGGCAAAAGAAGCTCAAAAAGGCAATGAAGAGAAGAATGCCTCAAAAAGCTGAATTTATCAGATGGAAAAAGAATCTCAAAAGCTCACTGAAGATAATAATTCCTTCAGAATTAGATTGGAGCAAATGGAAGCTAGTGACTTTATAAGAAATCAAGATACTATTAAACAGATCCAAACAAATCAAAAAATAGAAGGCAATGTGAAATATCTCATTGGGAAAAACACTGACCTAGAAAATAGATCCAGGAGAGATAATTTTAAAATTATTGGACTACCTGAAAGCCATGATCAAAAAAAGAACCTACAAATCATCCTTCAAGAAATTCTCAAGGAAAATTGCTCTGATGTTTTAGAACCAGAGGGCAAAATAGAGGTTGAAAGAATCCACCAATTACCTCCTGAAAAAGATCCCCAAAAGAAAACTCCTGGGAATATTATAGCCAGATTGAATTCCCAGATCAAGGAGAAAATATTGCAAGCTGACAGGAAGAAACAATTTGAATATTGTGGAAACACAATCAGGATAACACAGGATCTGGCAGCTTCTACACTGAGGGATTGAAGGGCTTAGAATATTATATTCCAGAAGTCAAAGAAGCTGGGATTAAAGCCAAGAATCACCTACCCAGTAAAACTGAGTATTGTGTTTCAGGTGGAAATATGGCCATTCAGTGGAATAGAGGACTTTCAAAGCATTCTTGATGAAAAAACCAGAGCTGAATAGAAAATTTGACATTCAGATACAAGAAGCAAGAGAAGCATGAGAAGGTAAACAGGGAAAAGAAATCATAAGGAACCTATTGAAGTCGAACTATTTACATCCCTACATGGAAAAACAGTAATTGTAACTGATGAAACTTTTCTCAGTATGAGAACAGTTGAAGGGAATTGAAATGTATGTATATACATACATATATACATATATATGGAAGATATATGGGCATATGAATACATATGTGAATGTGTATACATGTGTACAGGTGTACGTAAATAGAGGTCACAGGACCAATTTAATAGGAAGGGGGGATACTTAAAAGGTGAAATTAAGAGGTGAGAGAGGCATATAATGAGAGGAGATGGTGAGAGACAGAATGGGGTAAACTATCTCATATAGAAGAGGCAAGGGAAAATGGGTACAATGGAGGGGAAGAACAGGAAGGCAAAAGGGAATGGATCAGCCTTATTCTCATTGAATTTGGCTTAGGGAGGGAATGATATACCCACTAAACAGGGTATCTCACCCTACAAGAGAGTAGGGGGGAAGGGGATGAAAGGGGGGATGATGGCAGGGAGGGCAGGCCTGGGGGGGGAGGAAAGCTGGAAGCACCCACTTTTGAAAAGGGATATGATCAAAGTAGAGAATAGAACAAGTGGGAGTTGGGATAGGAGGGAGAGAAATATAGTCAGTCTTTTACAATATATCCACTATGGAAATGTTTTGCATAGCTATACATGTACAACCTATACTGAATTGCTTATCTTTCCAGTAAGGGTGGGTGACAAGGGAGAAAGGGAATGAATCTGGAATTTAAAGTTTTAAGATCAAATGTTAAAATACATATATATACATATATATATATATACTATTATTAATATTATTTTATATGTAACTGGGAAATAAGATATACAGGCACTGGGGCATAGAGATCCACCATGCCCTACTGAAAAGTTGGAGGGGGTATGGGAGAAGATATGGGAGAGAGCAGATTGGAGGAGGGGATATACAGTGGGATAGCTATTTTGGAATGATGGGTAGGGGAAAAATGGGGAGAAAATTTGTAACTTAAAATCTTTCGGAAATGAATGATGTAAATTAGAAGTTAATAAAGCATTTGATTGAAAGTGAAAAAGAAAAGAAAGGAAGAGAGAGAGAGAAATTTAGCCAGTAAACCCCAAATTCAGTGGGCAGCTTCTGCTCAAGTGGACCATATACAGTGGAAGGAAGCACATATTTCAAATCAGCAAATCTAGGTTTGAATCATTATGGTGCAATAAAAGGAGAACCGTGTTTGGAATTAGAGGGTCCCAAGTATGAGTTCTGGCTCTGCCATTTATTACTGGGGTAAATTCAGACAAATCTTTGACCTCTCTTCTACTTGTTTGAAAAAGGAAGGGCCTAGGTTGTTATTGTTCAGTTGTGTCTGCAATTTGTTTGCAATTTCCTTCTCTAGCACATTTTACAGATGAGGAAACTGAGGCAAACAGGATTAAGCTACTTGCCCAAGGTCACATAGCTACTAAGCGTTTAAGGCTAGATTTGAACTCAGAAAGATAAGGCCTGGTACTCTATCCACCGTGCCATCTACCTGCCCCAGAAGCTAGATTGGAAACTCTTAAGGACCCTTCCAACTATGAAGCCTGTGAGTAAACATGATGCTAGGAAGAGGACATTCTTTGCTTTAAAGAAACAGGGACTAACCAGCCAAGGAGGGATTTCTACTACCTTATTTGTGAAAATGCCAGAGAAAACAGGCTGTTTTAATTAATATCATCATTTTTTGCACTCTTTTCTTTGTATTTATTGACTAATAGTATCCTTTAGAAAGCATGTGTACTAGACTGTGTCAGGAGGTGGGGTTTAAATCCCAGCTGGAACACTTAGCTTATGGCCCGAGGATAAGTCACTCAACTTTTCTGAAACACAGTTTCCTCATCTCTTAAGGGTTGATAATAATATGTATAAGAAGTATCTCAAAGGATACTTGGTTGTAAGGAAAGCACTTTATATGACATAGAGTTATAAAAAGTCTCTGGAGTTCCCTCCCGCCCCCTTTTTTTATATTTTCTCTGATGAGTCAATGAAGACAAATTACTAGTACTTTGAGGGCATTCAGGCAACACATTTCCTTTTGTCTCAGCATATGTAACCTTTTGAGAGAACATACTCAACATATAATGCATGCTATTGAGTGGCTTTTAGTAGATGACCCATTTCAGGTATAAACGATTAAATTGTATTTCTTTTATGCCCCAGTGTGTGTGTGTGTGTGTGATGAAAAGTTTAGCTAAAAAGAGAGAATAAGAATGATTTGCTTTTCAACTGCTTAACTCTTTCAATATTCATGTAGCCACTGAATTAAATGTGTAGTTTCCAAGTGGTATAAGTCCTTGAAATTCTACTTAGAAGGTCCCCAGTGGAGTGCCACAGGGACTTGGGTTTGGTACTGTGCTATTTAACATGCTTGTGAATGATGTAGATAAAGGTCAGATGTCATGCTTATCAGATCTGCAGATGATAGAAAGGTAGGGAGGGCTTTTCAATCATCCAGTCTGAGAATCAGTTGAAGGAATTTGTGATATTTAGTTTGGGAACAAGAAGACTCAAGGATGGCATGGCAGCTATCTCTAAGTATTTGAAGGGTTCTTGTGTGTTGAAGAGGAATTAATTTTATTTTTCTGTTTGACTCTGGAGCAATCAGGCAGTCAGTGCGTCAATAAATATTTATGAAGTGCCTACTGTGTATCAAGTACTGTGTTAGGCACTAGGGAAAAGAAGCTGACTGGAAAGAAAGGCAAAAGATAGCCTCTACCCTCAAGGAGTTTACAATCTAATGCTGGAGACAACATGCAGATAACAACATACAAACTAGCTATACACTGGATAAATTGGAAATAATCAACAGAGGGAAGGCATTAAGAGAGATCAGGAAAGGCTTCCTGTGGAAGGTGAGATTTTAGCTGGGAATTGAAGGAAGAGAGGAAAGTCAGGAAGTAGTTTAAAGAGGGAGAGACTCCTAGGCATAGGGGATATCCATCCAAAATACTCAGAGTTGGGAGATAAAATTTCTTTCTTTCTTTCTTTCTTCCTTCCTTCTGTTCTCTCTCTCTCTCTCTCTCTCTCTCTCTCTCTCTCTGCAATTGGGGTTAAGTGACTCGTCCAAGGTCACATGGCTAGTTTTTGTGTTGTGTCTGAGGTCAAATTTGAACTCAGATCCTCCTGACTCCAGGGCCAGTGCTCTATTCACTGCACCACCTAGCCACCTCTAAAATTTCTTTATTGATGAGAAGCAAGGAGGCCTGTGTGTTATGTTGGTGGTGGGGGTGTCTGGGTGGCTAAAGTACAAGAAGAGTGGAAAAGGGGGGCAGGTTATGAAGGGCTTAGATAGAAGCTGAAGAGGAAAATTTAAGCTTGATATAAAAGGAGGGGAAAAATACTTCTAGCAATCAGAGCTGTCAAAAGTGAAGTAGGCCACTTTGGGAGGTAGTAGTTCCCCCCTTCATTGGGGGTCTTCAAGTAGAGGTTGATTGGCTACCTTTCTGGGTATGCTACATGATTTTTTCTTTAGGTATGCATTGGAGTAGATGGTTGCTTTCATCTCTTCTAAATCTGAGGTTCTGTGATTTGTCTATGATTTATATCTTATAAGACATAGGAATATACATGCAGAGCTGAAAGGAACTTTATAAGCCATATAGTCCAAAATCCTTATTTTGCAGATGAAGAAATTGAGGCCCAAAGAGATTACATAATTTGCCTAAGATACAAACTCAAGTCCTTTGTGCCAAGGGCAGTGAAGTGAATAGAGCACTGGCCTGGAGTCAGGAAGATTTCTCCTACTAGATGTACGACCCTGAGCAAGTCACTTAACCCTGTTTGACTCAGTTCCTTCTCTGTAAAATGAGCTAGAGAAGGAAATGCAAACCACTACAGTATCTTTGCCAAGAAAACCTCAAATGGGATTACCAAGAGTCAGACAGTATTTAAATGACTGCATAACAACAACCTTTACTCCAGGTGCTCTTCCCTCTGCAATATGATATACTGACAATTTCCCAACTCTCATATTAACTGGTGTAGTTGTGAAAAGACTCTATCATTTTAATCATAATCTAGTGTTATTCCTGCACCTTTTGTCTATCATCCTGTGGCATTTTTATTTTAAATATTTATTTGCATATATAAATACTTCATAACAGCCCAATAATTACCATGAAGCCACAGATGAATGACATGATGATGCTTCATACAGGGCTGTGTGAGTCCCATCTGCAAACAAATAATTACCCTTCAGATTTACCTGTTTAACTTAAACTGTAATTACCAGGCAATCAAACTGCTGACAAGTGTAGCTACTAATTATCTAAATGAGACATAGGCTGTTCATAGTTAGCTAGTTATTTTTAACTTCCTTTTCTGACCATTAACAATTAATACAGGATAAGTTGTGGTTTGATATCTGTGCTTCTGCCCTTCCTGCAAGTAAATTATGCACTGATTTGTTTGGTCCTAGGCTGACAATTCCCTACATGAGATGAATTTATCTATTTCCAATGAATGGCCCTCAGAATAAAATGCCCTAAAAGAATTCACAGGAAGACACAATTGGCCATTGCTCAGCTGATGAACGATGGAGGGGCCATAAGGTGGCAGCATTTACCAGCAAATAAAAAACATCTCACTTCATAGTGATTAGTCCACAGGTCCCATCTGCATAGGGCTTTTTTACATTAGAGGCCTGTGAAGGGCATTTGAATTTGAATGTTTCCCCATGCACAAGGTTTTGTGGTTAAGGAGTAAGATGGGGATAATGGGTAAAAGTAACTTTCCCTCTTTTCAGTAGCCTGTTTAGTAGAATGCAGGCAGCTTGGATTTTTCTTCATTTCACCCTTTACTAAATTATGACCTTGGGCAAATTATTTGACCCTACTAGGTCTCAGCATCATCTAGATACAATTTTACCTTATATTCAAAAGGGTTGGGGAAATGGGCCAGTTTATCTCAGTTTCCTTCCATCTTGAAGATCTATATTTTTCTCTGATTCCTTCTATGAAAACTAAGATAATTATGTTTCAAGTTGGAAGGGCTCTTAGAGGTGTGAACCATATTTTACAGATGAGGGAATTTGGGTTCAAAGAAAGGAAGTGACTTGTTCAAGGTGATATAAGAATGCTGGGATTCAAACTCAGGTCTTCTAATTCTAAATTGAGGGTCCTTTTCATTCCTCTACATTAACTTTTGTACTTTGCCATTTTCTTTACATGTTAGTCCAAAGATCTGCTAAAACTTTATGGCAACACCATGCTATACTGTCCAAGTGTGCTGGACCCATAGTCAGGAGAGATATGGGCTGACATCCTGACTCGATACTTATTGACTTTAAAAATAAAGTCCTGGGCAACTCATTTTACTTTGTTGAGGATGGGGGTGGCTAGGAGGCACAGTGAATAGAGCACCGGCCCTAGAGTCAGGAGAACCTGAGTTTAAATCCGGCCTCGGATTTTAACACTTACTAGCCGTGTGACCTTGGGCAAGTCACTTAACCCCAATTTCCCTGCCCTCCCCCCTGCAAAAAAAATAAAATAAAATGAGGATGATATTACTTTGTTCACAAGGTCATTGTGAGGATCAAATGACATGTTGTATGTGAAACATTTTGTAAACATTATGTCATTATACAAATGTCTATTAATAATGATAGTAACAACTTATAGTATCATGTGTTTGAATTCATTCAAAGTTCTTGAATCACGTTGAAAATATTGATCAATTTTAATGCTTTGTTTTTGGTTTAAATTTACTTTGAAGTAAATGAATTGTGATAAGCTTTTTTGAGAGGAAGGTATCACAGAGATCCTATTTGAAACACTTCTTCTAGCAGAAAGAAAGGCAGAAAAGAAGCAATAATGGGGAGGAAATTAAGAACCCCTAAGTCAGATGCATCCATGTCAGAATCCAAACAAAATATTTTACACAGACTAAATTGTTAAATACCTTACCAAGAAAAATACTATGAAACTACAGTTTAGAGTGTAGAGATACTCTGTCCCTTCCTCTTTGTTCCCAGCATTCTCTGTACATATCCTTCTCCCCTTTTACTTTGGTTCATCTTTTGAAAAAGCTTAACATGAAACACTGACAGTTCCCAAACTTAAGTCAAATAGCTAGGTTAAACTCAGCTAATCTTGAGACTTCTGGGTTTTTTCCTTTCTTCCTCCAGCTGTCAGTTTTCATCTTTAATTTCTGCCCTTTTTGAAGATTTCATGAATCTACATTACTGTCCACAGGGTTTTCTTGGCAAAGAGGCATCACCTCACTGAGGTCCATATATAGTCAAAGCTATGGTTTTGCCAGTAGCAGTGTATGGCTGTGAAAGTTGTACTATCAGGAAAGCTGAGAGCCACAGAGTGGATGCTTTCAACTTGTGGTACTGGAGAAGGCTTTTGAGAGTCCCTTGGATAGCAAGGAGAGCAAATCAGTCAACACTTAAGGAAATTAATTTAAGCTGTTCACTAGGAGGTCAAATACTAAAGCTGAAGCTTAAATATTTTGGACACATAATTAGAAGATGGGACTTATTAGAAAAACCCTGATGGGAAAGATTGAAGGCGAAAGGAGAATAGGATGGCAGAGGCTGAGATAGATAGATAGTGTTATGGAAACAATGAACATAAACTCCAGATAGACTTCAGGAGATAGTGGAAGATAGCATGCTATGGTCCATGGGGTCACAAAGAGTTGGATGCAACTTTATGACTGAATAATAATAACGTTAGGATCCCAGTTATGTACTTTTGACTTTAAATCCTGTTCAGGCAGAATGCCCTTGAAAACAACTTCCATATAACTTTAGAGAGTAACATATCTACCCACATGAGGTCATAAACTATTATTAATTTTCATAACAAGGGCAGAATAAAGGGGATTTTTGATTATGGGGATGGTCAGTGTTGCTTGATTCGGAGTCATAGGACTTTGGGTTCCAGTTCTTGCTTTGCCATTTACTACCTATGTTACTTCCCTTTGACCTCTGTAAAATGAGGGGAGTTGCCTTAGATTAGAGGTGTCAAACTCACAGCCTGCCAACCCCAAGGGGACCACAAAATTACTGAATAAGGCCAGAACCAGATTAAAACATAATTAGGAAATGTTTAACAAAATAAATAAAAATACAATACAACATGGATAATGCTAACTTGGAGTTTTCCAAGGCAATATGATCCATCAGGGATTCATTTCTGCTTGAGTTTGATACTAGATGAGATAGTAATAATAATATTAGCTAGTATTTATATAGGACCTAAGTGTTACATGGTATACACATATTGTCTCTTTTTATTCTTATAATAACCCTGTGAGCTGGAGGTGCCATTTTTTTTTACTTAAAAAGCCATATTTATTTTATTTTTTATTTTTATTTTTCCAAATGCTTTATTAACTTCTGGTTTACATTATTCATTTCCACCAGATTTTGAGTTACAAATTTTTCCCCATTTTTCCCCTACCCACCACCTCAGATGCCTGCACCAAGATCCACATGTCATGGATCACAGATTTAGAGCTGTAAGGTACCTTGGAGGGGCAGCTAGGTAGTGTAGGTAGAGTGAATACAGTACTGAGCCCAGACCCAAAAAGTGGATCTTGGTGCAGGCATCTGAAAGGCACCTCCCATGGAGATGGACTTGCTCATTAACACTTTATTGATTGGGCTTTAGATATTGGGTCTGCTCCCTGATGATTGGTTGATTGAGGATTGTTGGGCGAGCCATCTCCTATATGATCAATAAAAGTAAATTGTAAAACAGCTTTTTCTTCCCTTGGATATCTAAATTTGAGGGGTGGGATGGATTTCTCTCTGTACCTTAGGGACAAGAAAAATACATATGGCAACTTGTAGGAGAAGCACATGGTAAGCTGCCTATGTTTATACAGGCAAGCCTGAGATAGGAATTCATGGCTCCTTAAGTACTGCATGCTTTCCTAGATTTCTTTTTGTTCTAAGTACAGATCAGAAATTAAGATTTCCAAGAATTAACTTTCCACGAAAAGTCTAAGGTTTCCAAGAGATTAAAAAGTTCCTGAGTTTGAGAGTTGAGCACTGACTTTCTGGAGGGAGAAAATTTCCTCAAGTGTGCAGTTTGGAAAAGGAAGAAGATTGTCCTAATGCTAAAAGACTAAAGTCATGTCATAGGGGCCAGGAAATATGGACTTTTTTCAGCTATACATGATATTGCTGTTAGTTGTTTGGACAATACAGGTGGAAGGTGAAAATGTTTTTACTTTGGAGTGGAAGGAAGACTCAGGAACTAATGGGCTATTTGGGTGTTTCATGGTTCTGTATTTGTTCATGGCTTCTGGTGACTCCTTTAGGTTTTATGAATTTTCTGTAGTGGGTGAAATAAAGGTGGCCTCATGTTATAAAGTGACTCCCTATGTGGGAGATGGGGATCTTGTTACCCACTTTTGGGTAACTTTTTCCCAGGAGATTTTCCTGAATGTAATCCTCAAGGGTGCAAGTAAAGAGCCAAAAAAAATGATGAATGACCCTTTTAGGGGTCATGCCCTAGGACAGGACACAGGTCCATCTGAACTCAGAGTCTTTAGGGGACTCTGGGTTATGGGTAATATATGAATGTCACAAACCAACTGATGGAGTTCTAATTTCATGCTGGGTCATTTCTCCTGTAGGCAACTCTTTGGGTAGTGAAGTAATCCTTTGGTGATACCTTTAGGCTAATGGGATGGCAGAGCTATATTGGATTCCATATTAGGGCTGTGACTTTTAGGTGGGGAGATGGTACAGCACTGCTTATAGGGTAGACTAGGGGAAATGTTATTGATTGTCACATCCCTTTTGTGGGGTACCTCCTTTTTTCATTCCTTGCCAAAGAGTTCTATTTTAACCTTAAGGATTCCCAGGTCTTCAGTTCTGGTCATTCATGGAACCGTAGATCTAGAGAGGTAGAGGAAAGAGGTCTAAGAAGATATTTAACTCCGAATCCTCATTTTACAGATGAAGAAACCGAGGCCTAAGAAGGTTAAATGTCTAGTTTGGGGTCATATAGGTAGTATCAAGGGTAGGATTTGAACTCATATCTTCTGAATACAAATCCCGCACTCTTTCCACTGCACGAGTGCTGCTACTGTTTAAACCAGTCTGAGTTAATAGACATATCTAAATTCAAATTAGCATAATTGCATTTATATGCAAATGTGGCACACTAATGTGTTAATTCCTTGCCCTTAATAAGCTAGTATCTTTTCCCTAGTCACAGCCCTAATAAGAGATCACTGTAAAATAAAGTTAGGGCAGCATCCAGCATAATTCATTCATACCCAGTCCAATGGGAGCTGAAACAATCTGGGGGAGGCTTCAAGGATGAGGTATGAGGAATCTGGGATTTAATATTACAACTTGTTTTAGGTAAAAATTATCTGCTTTCTTTCTTCCTTTCTTTTTCTCCTTTCCTCCCTCCCTTTTCTTCTTTCTCTCCTTCTTCCTCCCCCCTTCCTCCTTTTTTTCTTCTCCTCCTCTTAATCCTTCTCCTTCTTCCATTTTTGTTTTTTTTTCTTTTAGTTCTTTTAGGTATGTTGATTAAATTGAGTATTTATTTTTTATCCAAATATACATTTAGGCTTAGTCTCTTTTACTGAGGTAAATTAATGAGCAAATTTCATAAAGTCAGTTTTAAGAGGAAGGAAGTGATCGTGTCCTAGAATGCTAGAAATCCTCACAGACAAACAAATCTAAAAGCAGATGGAATATAACTAAGTTCCTGCTGCAGAGTGAAGATGCATATGATGTAATCCAAGGGTGTTAAACGTCTGACCTACCACTGTCTTCCAAACGTAGCCAAACCAGATTAAAATGTAATTGGGAAATGGAGTGGCTAGGTGGTGCAGTGAATAGAGCACTGGCTCTGGAGTCAGGAGGACCTGAGTTCAAATCTGTCCTCAGACACAACACAAAAACTGCCCGTATCACCTTGGGCAAATCATTTAATCTCAGTTGCCCTACCTTCCCCCCCCAAAAAAGCAAAAAAAAAAGTAATTGGGAAATATCTAACAAAATAAATAAAAACATAATAAAGTACAGATAATATAATATTTTAAAACTAAGTCAGTATGCAGTCCATAGAGATACTTTTGTACAGATTAGTGACCCTCTTTTCTATTTGAGTTTGACACCAGTGTTGTAGTCAGTCAGGTAATCAGATAATAAGAATTTATTAAGTTCTTACCATGTGATAGACACTGAACTAACACTCCCCCTCCCCAAAGTAAAAATAGTCCCCAAACTTGGGAATTCACATTTGAATGCAGGAGATAAACATATAACTAAGTAGGACATATAGGATAAAAACATAGTAGATGGAAGAGAGGGGAAGGCAGATGAGGGATTGGAAAAGGCCTTCTTTAGAAGGTAACATTTGAGAGGAATCTTGAACAAACTAAGGATACTAAGGGAGCAGAGCATTCTGGGGTACCAGTTACTGCAGAGGTACAGAGACGGAACATTAATGAGTGTCATAGGTGAAAACCAAGCATGTAGGCCATTGTAGAGGGAAATAAGGTATAAAGGTATATAAGGTATAAAAGATTGGAAAGATAGGGAATGGACCCAGACCATGAAGAGGTTTAAATTTAAAGTTTGGAATTTATATTTGATCCTAGAGATAAAAGGGAGAAGTTGGAGTTCATTGAGCAAGGAAGTGATGTGGTCACCCCTATGTTTTACAAACATCTCCTTGGCAGCCCAGTGGAGGGTGGATTGATGTGGGAAGAGGTTTAAGGCAGGGAGACCAGTAAGAAGGCCATTGTAACAGCCCTGGGGAGAGAGGTGATGAGGATCTGAACTAGATTTGTGCTTACATGAGTGAAGAGAAGGAGATGAATATGAGAGATATTGTAAAGGTCAAAATAACATGATTTGGATACATGGGGTGAGTGTGAGTGAGGAGTCAAGGCTGACACTGAGTTAGGAGCTGTAGCAACAAGCACCCTAGCATACCCAGGGCAGCTGCCAACACAGGTTCTTAGATCTGCTTCTCCAAAGGAAAGCAACTCAAAATGGGTTAACAATCTTGCTTTAATCAATCAAACATATATCATTTTACTTAGTTCAGGGGAAAAAAGTCAGCACCCTGACCTTCAGAGAATACAAACAGAAGTTACAAGCAGACAGAGAAACAGATCAGCAGACAGGCTTCCCACTATCTGACCATTACATTCATACTTAGTTACCAGAGAGGGAAGCACCAACATCTGGGTTTTTAAAGCTGGCGGGGAGAACCTCAGTGGTTGCCCAGAGTCTCATCTGGCCACATCACACAACTCTTCCCAAAGTGAGCCCCAAAGCAAAACCTCACATCAGGGTATATATAGTCTTCTCCTGGGTCAGAGAATGTCACAACCCTCTTGACCCACTGCCCAATCACAAAGTAACAAGGTGTGGTCATTCCTGAAAAACAAGCCTCCCTCCACAGGCTCCAGGTGAGCACATTCAGCCTATTAAGGGGCAGAGTATATTTTCAAATCAGGGAAGGTTCTCAGAGTCACTTAAGCCTATCACAGGGCCAAGAGGCAGAGAAGATCTTCAGATTCCCATTCCCGTAACAGGAGCCTGGGTGGTCAGGAGGATGGTGGTACCTTTAGCAGTAATAGGGATGTTTGGAAGAGGGGAGAGTTTGAGGAGGAAGGAAAAGGGCAGAATGAAATCTTTTTGATGTGTTGAGTTTGAAATGCCTGTAGGATATCTATTCAGAGGCACTTAAGAAGCAGTTGGTGAGATGTGACTATAGCTCAGGAGATAGTCTGGGACTGCATATATAGATTTGTAAAAACCTCAATTAACATGTACCACCAAAAACAAAGGAAGTCCACACACTTTGTAGTGTGAATAAACAAGGACAACCAAATATTTCCAAGGGTAACCTATTCCATCATTAATAATTTGAAATTTTGTATTTAGTTTTCCTTTTAAGATGGAATAATTTCTAAAAGGATCTATTGACCTACAGCCAGATAATCTTCACTTTTTAAGCCTACCAAAAAAGTTTCACTACAGAATGGATCTCAGCATCATGTTTGAATGTAATAGATATCCTTATTTATATCCTTATTTATTACCATATATTGATGCCATGATAGTTCTGAAATTTTGAAGTATAACCTACAATAATATATAATATGTAAAATTACACGTGTAATTTTAAATAAAATATTTCAGTACTTAAAAAAAAACATTTAACAAGTCTATTTTGCTAATGATTTTCTTTTCCTTTTCAATTCACATGACTCTACTGGGATGGTCAGCAGGGGGCACTCTAGGACAGGAACTCTGGCTGACCATTAAATCCATGGATGCTTGCCTTTCTATGCCTCTCAATTGCTTTTCTATTAACCAATATCCCTTTCTTTCCTTTTCTTATCATTAGTATTTTTAAGGGAGTTGGCTAATTTCTAGTGGAAACTTGAATTTTAACAAGTATCTGCCTCAGTTACTGTGACCACTACAGCAAACAAGAGTTTCCTCTTTTTGGGGCATTGCTTTAACAGCAGTAATAAAACACAAATTTTTCTCTTGCTTTTGTCATCTGTCTGTTGACTAGTACAAGACCAGCTGGGGAATTTTGGGTAAGGAAAACAGATGCACCCTATTGCAGAAAGTATGGAGATCTCCCAGGCCCCATACTCCTCTCTATCTAGTAGTACCTTCCATAGGAGAATTTTGCTCAGTCTAAATCCTTCCTTGTATAAATAACTCGTTGTATGTGTAAGTGCATATAATTCCAGAGTGCCAGAAGGTACTCCCCTTGAAAATTACTATGACAATAAGTATGTTTACTTATGTGTAACTTGGTTGTGGGCGCAGTCTCATCAGAAAGTCTAAGGATAAAATGTGGCCCCTAGTGGGAGTATGGAGATGATGATCCTGTTCAACTCTACTCTGGTCAGACCTTATCTGGAGTACCCTCTTGAATTAAGGGATGCTGATAAAATGGAGGGTGTCCAGAGCAGACTAACCAGGATGGCAGAGGGTTTTTAGTTAATAGCATAGGAGGATCTGCTAAAGAATGCTTTTAGACTCTCAGTCCAAAAAAAAAGGAGCCTGAGGATCTCTCATTGACTAAAGCAATATAAATCACCAATTTTCCTTTATTCTTGAAACCAACTGTGTAAAATTTACCTATTATTAAGATAATAGGTAAAAAATGCCCAGGACTATTTAGAAGTTGGGGTATATGATTGGAGGGGAGAGATAATGATCTGATAGAAATGTAGGCCCAAATGTACCATAACATACACAACAAACATTCAATTTAATCAACCTACCAAAATCTAGAGACAACAACAACAGCAAAAGAGATGTTTCTAACATCTAGCCCATTGTAGGTCCTTAATAAATGTTGGTTCATTGATTCTGGAGCAATGACAATTTCAGGGAGCACAGGATAGCTGTCCTCAAATATTATTCAAATATTTGAAGAGTTGTTATATGGAAGAGGGATTAGACTTGTTCTGCTTGGCCCCAGGGGTTTGAATTAGGAGCAATGCTCAAAAATTATGAAGGGGAAAATTTAGACTTCTCTCAGGAAAACATCCCCAGTGATTAGAGCTGCCCATTTGGAATGAACTGTCTTGGGAGATGGTAGGTTCTCTTTTACTTGAGATTTTCAAGTAGAGACTGCGTAGGTGGTAGAAGGGACCCTTGCTCATGCCTTGGGTTGGGCCACATGCAGTCCCTTTCAAGTGGAGGTTCTATGATTTTTGCACGCATATATGCATATGGCTCCTGAGTGGTACAGAGGGTCCCCTCTTGAAAGTGACATAAATGGCTGCAAAAATAAATACATTTACTTGTGTGGAACTTAGTTATGGGCCCAGTCTCATCTGGAAATGAGGTATAATGTAGAAGCTGGTTAGGCAATTAGAGAGATACTCTTATGTGTTCCCAGAAAAAGAACATGTGTGCGTGTGAGGAAAGCACTAACAGTGAAGTATTTACACTTTGTATAGTTTTGCTTCCTATCAGGTCCTGTCTCTCCCCCTTACTCACAATCTCTTCTATTAGCCCTCTTTTTGACACTTGATCATTATATTCCTTTCAATTCAATCCAACACTACCATGCTCCTTAGCTCAGAGCTTAGCCTTATTATATCCACCAGGGGTCATCATTTCAGAAAGCTTTAACATCCCATGTCAAATAACATCTCCAATTGATCTTCATTCACTTGCTAGGTAATTATAGGTGAGATTCTAAGAGCTAACTTTTTCTAAAAAAGTTGCTATAGATCTGGGAGTTGCTATAGATCTAAACTTGTAAGCTGTAGTGAAGGAAAAAGTGGCTTTGTTCATGTGTTAAAGAGTAATCTCAAAGGCCTACACTTTCAGTTTAGGGTTTAGCTAAAAATCTGCCCTCAAAGCAACGAAGAATTTTCAGTATAGAGTGATGGTAAGGGGGAATGGAGGGTAGGAGCCCAGAACTTATTCATTTTTTTTCTGAGAAACTCCTTTGAGTAATAGAAGGGCAATTGCCTAACCCCATGGATATGTAACACCAACTGAAGTATTTTAAGAAAAAGGGGCTGAATTATTTTTTAAAAAGCACAATAACAAAAATTAGTCATGTTCTTTCTGTTGTTATTTTTCAGTCATGTCTGATTCTTCATGACTCCATTTGGAGTTTTCTTGGCCAAGATACTGGAACGGTTCGCCATTTCCTTCTTCAGTTCATTTTATAGATGAGGAAATTGAGGCAAACAGGATTAAGTGACTTGCCCAGGATCGCACAACTAGTGAATGTCTGCCATATTTGAACTCAAGAAATCTTCCTGATTTTAAGCCCAGTGCTCTATCCACTGTGCCACCTAGCTGCCCCTTGATGTATATAGGATGACATTGTTTTGTACATGTTACTCCTTTGGGTTAAAAAACTACCCATGGAAAACTGCTCATGGACTTTGTAGCTGTAAGTAATACATTCTATCTCTGTGATTTTACAGATGAAGAAATGGAAACCTAGAGTAGTGAAATTATTTCACTGAGGTCGCACAGTGAGTGTGTGGAAAAGATAGGACCCCAACCTAGGCTTAAATACTCTATCAAGGTCTTCCCCCCCCCTATATTTTGGAGGCATAGTCTTCTGGGGCTTATCATCTGAGAGGTACTCTAAGAACACCTGATCACTACTTTTATGATTAAAATATATATTCCTCATTTTACCTTGATTGCAGTTTGAGCCTGTGATATATGGAATATGGACTCCATGAGGACAGGTACTATCTTATTTTTGTTTTTGTATTCCCAATGCTCTCCACATAGTGAGCAGTTAATAAATAAATTAACTTGATTCAAATTGAATTGAATTATATTTGACTTCTGGAGGGAGGAGCAAGGTAGTGGGTTTGTTTAGAGAATAACACCGATGTAATTCTTATAAGAAAAGTTGTGTATAAACTTTAAAGCTCTCTATAAATGTGAGTTCTTTTTACTTAACTATAGATAACTTTGCATGCTATTTATCCAGGAATTGCCCTGCCTATATGGGTGGTCTCCAAGTGTTAGATTTGAAATAATATCTTTCAAGTTCAAGATATTTCAAAGTCTTCTTTTTATGAAGAAATGAATGAGGCATCACTATTATATACTCAATAACAGTGCTCACAACTTTGGACATCAGGCTTTGTTTTTATCAGGAGATGGAATTGGAGTCACACTTTCATCTTCTTAGAAGATGCCCGACAGTGTTTAATTTCCACCTAGATAGTTGTCAGAGATGGGCAAGCTGATAGATGTGCTTCAACAAAATAAGTTTCTGTACCATATACAGAGAGCTTTAGTGAAGAGGAGTGGAAAATCAGAAGAGGATTTTTATTTGCTCTTGTCCTATTGTAACTTGCCACCTGAGTTTTCATGACTTTCAGGCATGTTAGAACTAAGATTTCCCAACCTCCTGGAAGTGCAGGGTCAGAAGACTTGGAGCTGGAAAGGACTTTAGAACACAACTGGTCCAACCCCTCATTTTACACATAAAGTAACTCATGCCCAGAGCAGTGATGGGACTTTCCTCAGTAAGGAGAACCAGGATCCAAACCTTGGTCCTCTGAATCCAAATCTAGTGCTCTTGTTTGTATTATTTTATTGTCATTCTGAATCTATAATTTCATTAGCATAGGTAATTCCTTATATGGAAATATCCTCTACAAATGAAGATCAACAAATCATATAATTTATGGTCTTCAAGAGTGACCTGGGGGCACATTAATGATAATCATTATTATATGTTATATTATTATTAAATATTATGTTATTATATTAATTATATTATGTTAATTGTATTGCATCATACATGTAATTTTTTGTATTATATTACATTATGTTATATTATATCATATCATATTATTCACATCCTATCTTCTTATATTATTATATATCCTATCATGTCCTATCCTATCCTATTATAGCATCATATTATAAAGAAACTTTCCCCCAGTGACACAGATCTATAATTAATATCTAACATATAGTCATAGGATAATAGGTCTAGAAGGAATTTGAGAGGCCCTCTAGTTTATTCATTTATATTATTCATTTTATGGATGAGGAAACAGAGGAATATAGAGATTAAGTAACATAAACAGTAAATATCAGAGGTAGGATTTAATCATTTTAGGTCCTTTGATTCTAGAGCCAGTGTGGTCTTCCCATTGTACCACACTGCATCTTAAATAGTTACCTGAGACTTTGGCAAGTTTAATAACTTGCTCATGGTCCTATAGCTAGAAGGTACCATGACCAAAACTTGAAACCAGTTCTTTTTCACTCTAGGGCTGGCCCTCTACGTAATTTTCTCTACTTTCTTTCATGCTATGCTTTTAATACTAATTGTGCCTTGGAACCCAGAATAAAAATTAATAAGGGAATGAGCTGGTAGCAGTTAAAGAGAGCAGCAACTACTTCCTTTATGCTACGTATGGATCTATCCTCTCTAAAACCTGCCACACCAGTTATATGATGAGTGTAGCTTGGGAGTCGGCAGAGTAACTCAAAGCAGTCAAAAGGCCTGGTGTTCAAGTGCAGTTCAGAACATGTAGCAATTTTAAACCCTTCTTTTTCCTTTCTGTGGCCATGCAAGGGTTGATGCCAGCAGTGGGTAATGAATACACTCACTCCTATTCTGTTCAGTTCTCTACTGCCTGGGCCTATCCACCAGGGGAAAAAAAAACAGTCTCCGACAGTCCGGGTGATTTTAGAATGAATAGTTGGGCTGGATGTGGAAGTCAGCGGATCTTTTCTAATGAATAGAGCTCTTAGTGTCTCTGATGCAGAACTATTCTCCTTTTGTTTTTTACTCTTTAGCTCTTTGTTATACAAACATCTGGAGGGTTGAGTATCATGTTGGTCATAGTAAATAGCTTAAAGGGAGAATACATTTTATATTTCCCTACACAGAAGCAAAATGGTGTCTAGGTCACGCCAGCGGGTAAACTGTGAAATCTCTGTGTGAAGTGGGTTTGGGGGAGAGAAAACTGCTATCTGTGAATAATAGCATATTCCCCTTTCCCTGCTTCCCTATTCTTTCCTCAAACATCTGTGAAGTAACGAATATGGGTGAGACAAAGGCTCCAGATCTCCTGCCTCATCAATCTGAGTATATTTTTTACTTCATCTTTCCTTCATGAAGATGTGCAGTCTTACAGAATCTGGTGTCAAAGAAAGCATCACCATCCAATTTTCAAAGCTGGTCTATATTAACCAGCTAGCCACCTGGTCATTGTTATGTTAGAAATCATTTATATGCTATTTATGCTTTTTATATTCTTTCTGAGGTTGGTGTAGGCCAGCTAAAACACCTCATTGTTTGACCAATTTGATTAAATAAAGGTGCTAGGTATAGAGTAGGATACAAAGTTAATAATGAAATAGTCTCTGTTGCCTACCTTAAGAGGGGCTCAGATTAGTAAATAATAAGTGCATGCTAGGTATATAACACAACTGAAAGGGAGACTACTAATGACTGGGCTAATCTAGAAAGGCTTTGGGCAGATGGAAGAGACTCATCCAGTCTATGAAGGAAGTGAGGAATTGTAAGAAGAAGTGAGCAGGGATAACCTTTTTGGACTTAAGGTGATGGATTAAATTATGTCCAAGATCTCTTAGTCCTTAAACTGGCTGGATGCCATAGGATCTTTTAGGTTTTTCACTTGTTTGGAGCATTAAGCCTTCACTGTCATAAAACATAAGGATATCTGAAAGTTTTCCTACCCTTCCCCCTTCTTTATCTTCTTTCCCCACTTTCCCCCTCCCCCTATCTATCTCCCTCCTCTCTCCTTTCTTCTCCCACCGTCTGAGTCCTTAGCATTTCAGACATAGTGAGGTACCTTCTTAAAGGTGTTGTTAGAAAAGTATGTAATATTATTGTATAATAGTAGCCTTTATGGTGAGAAAATACTTGGGAATTCAGGCACTTTATTTTAAAGAATTGTCCTGTTAAATTCTGCCAAATGCTCACCCATTATAGATAATGACAGCTAGTCTTTGGGATTAATATTAGGAATAGAAATAGGAACTCACAGTAAAAGGGAACGCTGTTCACTGTAAAAATAGACTTTGATGATCGAGTTGTGATATGCTGAATCATGCATTTTATATTTCATGAAATAAAGGCTTCTATTAGAGGGACATCTTCTGCTTAGATTTATCTATTCCATTTTCTTACAAGATTCTTATGCCAATGAATCCTGAAAGCCAAGTATTTGCAATAAATTCAGGGTATATTCAGGCTACCTATTTTGAAGGAAAAAATTGGAAGGACAAAAACATGAACTGATAAAAAACTTTGCACGAACAAAATCAATGCAACTGAGATAAGAAGGGAAGCTGTCAAATAGGAAAAAAGACTTTTGTACCATCTATTTCTTGAAAGGTTCTACTATCCCCAAAACTTGGGGAAAATACAAATATTTAAAAATCAAAAGTGACTCCCTTATGGATAAGTAGTTAAAGAACATAAACGTTTTCAAAAGAATTGCAGACTTTTAACAACCACCTAAAAGTTTGCTACATATAAGAAAGCATGAGAATTTGCTCTTAAGTTAGGAGCAAGAGAGATACTTATTCAGACCCCACTGATGTTTTTCACATAGAACTTTCTATTTATCTACTTTTCTCAAATTACCAAAGCTGTCTGTCTTGGAGTACAGGAAATTACCACTTGGTTTCCCCTTGCTCAACCTCTTTAATTGAGAGTGCTGCTATTCTCATCTACCCCATCAACAGCACAAGGGCCAATGGGTAAGACTTCTGTGACTGCTTGTTTTTGGAAATGCTCCTGGGTGATGGCAGGCTGCCAGTTTTTCCTCCTTATGGTTGGAAAACTACTTGAACCTTGTACTTGGCCTTTGTTAGTTTTCTCCCAGAATCTTAAGCAAAAAATAAAAATAAAAAAGGGAAACTCCCACTAAATGCCTCAGTAGCATACCATTTTATTTTCTAGTTAGATACTTTTGTGTCCATTAACATAGTCATTTATGACCTAAGGTTTTCACTGTCTGTGTCTTATTATTTTGAAGTGTGTCCATTTTTTACTTTTGTGTTAAATTCAATTCAACATATGTTTGTTAGGTTCTTCCAATATGCAAGGGGCCACAGTAGGCATATACAGAGATAAAAAACTTGATATAATTGTTACCTTCAGGAAATTTACATTTTACTGGGGATGATATGACATGAATGAATATAAATCTAATACAAGGCAGAGTGTGTTGTGGGAAAAGGAATAAGTCTTGACAAACCATTCAAGGACTATGTGGTTAAGGAAGAAATACTTTCAGCTAGGGAAATGAAAGAAGGCTTCATGGAGGAGGTAGAAACTGAGCTGAGTCTAGAAGGAAGAGAAGAATTCTAAAAGATAGAGGTGGGCAGAGAATTAACTCCAGGCCTAAGAGATGGTCAAAGAAAATGCACAAAAGTAGAAGTGAAACAGCTATCCCTTTGCTTTAGTTGGAACATGCCATAAAGTGTATAAATATGAAATAAAGCCTGGAAAGGTAGAAGGGATCCAGACTAGTCAAGGCCTGCAAACAAGGATGAATTGTTTGTATTTTATTCTCTAGTACAGGAGTCCTTATCTTGGGGTCCATATATAAATTTTAGGGATTCATAAATTTGGATGGGAAAAAGTTACACCTTCACTTTCACTAACTTCTAACTGAAATTTGGTATTTTCTTCAATTATTCAAAAATGATATTCTTAAGTTCCCATAGATTTCATAGGTTTCACTAGTCAAAGGGGTCCATAACACAAAAAACATTAATGACTCCTGATCTAGTCACTGGGGGGGCATTGAAGGTTTTTGGGCAGGAAAAATGAGTGCTTCAGAAAGCTTGTTTTGACAACAATGTGAAAGTTGTATTGGATAGGTGAATAGTGGCCAGGGCCTGGGCTGGGTGGTGGTTGTGTGCAAGGACAGAAAGAGACTTATGTGAGAACAGAGGTGAATATAGAATCCATAGCACCTGGTGAGTGATTGAATGATGGATGAGGTGAGGAAGAGGGAAGAGTTGAAGATAGCTTTAAGGTTTTGAAGTACTTCTGGCAGGATGGTGGGTCTATCAAAAGAAAATGGGAATGAAAAATACTCAGACATCCCCTAGGCTGTGTTTCGTTTAAAGTCTATGCTTTCTTTGGGGTTACATAAAATTCTAAGAAAAGAGAATGCCAGAATAACCACTAGGTTGAGTGTTCATGTTCTTAACTGGGTATAAGAAATAATAAGAGAATAGATTCTTTGTTTCTGAGAATTGTGTTAGGCTTATTTAGAATTCTTATGGTTAGTGAAACATACAATCTGAAAAGGGGAAATTCTTTTTCTCAAGTTTTAATAACTAATTTACCCCCAATGGATGGGGTTGCAGATTAGAAAGCCAGGCCCATTATAGAATGCCTGATAGAGGTGACCTCTTCTGTGGGTATGACTACCTCTATTGGCAAGCATTTCAGTAACAATTACTGTAATTGGGAATATGGGCTACTTTGATCATGATACGTGTGTCAGAAAATGAAGATTGTGGTATATCAGGAAGAGAAAAATGAGCTACTCAGGATCACAACGCTAACACTGCTAACTTGTTTTCAGCTGTTGACTCATCCAGTTAGCAATACAGGAGAAGACTTTGCTTAACTCTCTGAAAGCATGCTCATTCTTTTCATTTGGAAGATGCTAAGCCAGAAATTCCGTGTGTTTAACCTACTTCTTGGCTGTAAGCTTATCTCCTTTGGAAGCTGCTTTCAAGGCTTTAGGGTGCGACTCAATATGTTGAAACTGTAATTTAATGAACTCTGTTATTGTGAAACTAATCTGATGAACTCTTGTTATCCACAGGGATAATGGATAAATGGCTCATGTGCACCACTAATATCCAATCAATGTCAAGAGAACTAGGAGAAGGCCCTCTGCCTATTGGAGGTTTTATGGAAAGTCATAGACTAGAGTCCCATAGGATAAGAAGACATGGCTAGATGGCAATCTGCACCATTAGGGAGAGTACTGAGTTTGATGAGATCAGAGATCCATAGAAGTGTTAAAGTATTGACATGCTATCCTGAGGGAATGAATGGAATTCCCATAGGTACAGCTTAAATGTCTATTTCTTTGTGACTACTTACTGTTGCAAAGAGAGAGCCATCTTTCCTCTTAGGTATGAATTTAGAAAGTAATGTCCTTGAAGACACAGATGGTGCCATTAAAAAAAATCTTTGCATCCCTATCACCTAGGACTATGCCCTGTCCATAGTAGGTGTTGGATAAATATTTGTTAAATTGAATTCTCAATGGCTATTGTGGTAAAATACTGCTGAAAAGCCAGCAGGGGGAGAAAAAGAATACTGAACAGTCCCTGGTGAAAGACAAATGATAGAAGTCAAATGGGCCTCTTAGAACAAATCCTTCCTCTTGCCAGGACAACATAAAAGTACTGGCAGAGGTTGTGGTATTCATGTGTACATGAATTGAACACATTCTGTATATCCTACCCCACCCCCAACCCCAAACCAGCCCCCAGTGAGTAAGAGCTTTCTTTAGAGCTACTTTCAGTTTTAGTAGCATAGTACTTTTTGATGAAAAATAAAAATCAAAAGTCAATGAAGGCTTCCAGAGATATTTTTCCTCCTCAAAATAAACTTTCTCAGGCAGTTACAGTAAATACTTGTGTCAGCTCACACCAAGGCAAACTGGTATATAATCTAAAGAACTAACAAAATAAAAGGAAATAGTATATTTCGCCTTGTTGCTGCTGTTAGAATTTCCTATTTAACAATGTGTTCTAAACCCTGAAAGGTTACTGAAGGGAGCAAGAAAGAAAAACACTTCAGTAGGATTCAAATGATTAGAATAAACATATTAGCCTCTCATTTCTCACCAACATTTAATCTCTATTGGTATTTTGGCACAGATGTGGATGCAAAAGGTTGAACCTTCCCCTAAAAATGAATAAAAGGGGAATTCAGCTCCATATTTAAATAGCTTTTCCATTTATGGTGGGCATTCTTTCCCAAAACTATAATTTGGGTGGATTTCCTTCAAAACTATTAAACCATCTTCATTGAGTCAGGGTGATTCTAACAGTACTAATAGCTTGCTCAATGCTACTGTAAGTGAGATAAATGATAGCAGGCTTGTCTGAGCAGACGCTCCTAATAACTGGAGCATAAGCATAATATGGCAAGAATGGAAACATTTAGATGCTGAAAATAAAAGCACCCTGAATCCCTATGAACGTGTTAGTTTTCAATCACTCTGTAAACAACTCGTGTGTTGGACTAGTGTCTGTTCATATTTCTTCCTCTGGTGTGCTAACTTCTTTAGAAGGGGTAAAGGTCACATCATGTGAAGGGGAAGCCAGCCTGGGATCCATCTCCTTGTGCCAAAAGCCAAGAAGAAAACTCTACCAGAGGAACAAAGAGAAAGTCTTTGGTGAAAACTGCTTGGTCTCCTGATGCCACCACAGGTTCTGCTGTTCTGTGATGCTCACCTCTGAGGGAAACAATTTCAGAATGAATTAAATATAGATGCAGCTGGCATCATTGCCTCTTTTAAATTAGATTTCTATTTTATTCATTTGGGGAGAGGATTGGGGCTTGAATTTTCCCCTTATGAAGGATATTACAAGAGACAGATCTGGAGATGAGATTCTCTACCACCTAGAGACAGTTCTTTGAATGGGGGGAAATAAAGGAAGTAGGAAGATCCCTATAACAACTGTTTTTCCCTTATTACTTCATCCCTTAACATTGACCTGGAGAGAAGTGAAAAGGGAGAGGGAGAGAAAATGTGGAAACAGAGTAGTGCAAGAGGACCTGGATTCTAATCCTGCCTCTGCCATTTGCTCTCTGTTTAACCTTTGGCAGTCCCTTAACCTCTTAAAGCCCCAGTTTTCTCATATGTAAAAGGAAAGGGTCATACCAGATGACTTCCACAATCCCTTCCATCTCTAGGTATGTGATCCTAGGAAAAGGAGCATGAATTAGTACCCCAGCTATTTCTGGAGTACTAACAATTGGTGATGGGTTTAGGACATGGCATTAATCTTTCCAGAGGCAGTCTGGATGAGTTCTCAATTTAGAGTCAGGAAGACATCCATTTAAACCTCTCTATGCCTGAGGGAACTCCCTAGGATTCAGCTACTAAGTCATAGACAGATTGTATATCTTCATGGGTAGAATGAGTTTCCACACTAGGGGTTCCCTATGCAATGCCTTCACGTAGCTATGTATTAATATTTCAAGTGTTAGGATTATGCCATCAAATGAACACTACTTATTTTAATACAAAGTTGTTTACATGAAAGTTCAAAGCATTTTCATCCCTCTTAGAATTTAAACTCCTCCTGTGTAGAGATTGTTTCATTTACTATATTTATATCCCCAGAACCTAATCTGGTGCTTAGGATATAGTAGGTGCTAAATGAGTGCTTGTTGATTGATCAATTGATATGTGCTCATTTGTATAGCGTCCCTGAAAAGTTAGAGCTCTAACTCACCTATGGAGTTTGGGTCATACAGGAAATGTGTCATGGACCATTGCAAATTTATGATTCAGAACTTCAGTGCTGCTCCTGGAGCCTTCTGCTTTATTCTGGTCAGTTCCCTAGTTCACTTTCCATAGCCAGTATTCCAAAACTGCCTTACCTCTCAAGACTCCAACAACACCTACAAACTCAACCCTTATATAGATGAGCGAGCCCTCTCAAAAGATTGAAACTATCTGATATAAACTTTTTCAATTTGTTTCCACAACCCCTCAGAATTTCTCAGCAGCGTCATGTATTCCTTCTTTTCTTTGGATTACACAGGAAAAAGTATCCTTACTCAATGTTAAGGCTCTCTCTGCCTATACTCTTTTTTTTTCTTTTTGGAGGGCAATTGGGATTAATTAACTTGCCCAAGGTCACACGGCTAGGTTTTTGTTTGTGTGGGTTAAGTGTCTGAGGCCGCTCCGAACTCAGGTCCTTCTGACTCCAGGGCCAGCACTCTACTCACTGCGCCACCTAGCCACCCCACTCTGCCTATACTCTTGATCCAATTCTCTTCTACCTCATCTAGGATCTTGTTATTTTTGTTCAGTTATTTCAGTTGTGTCTGACTCTTTGCAACTCCATTTGGGGTTTTCTTGGCAAAGTTACTGAAGTGGTTTGCTGTTTCCTTTTCCAGCTCATTTTACAGAATGACCTCTAAACATATTTCTCCTATATTCCTTACCCAACAAGTCATCCCTTTTAACAAATAATTAAACAAAGAAGAGAAGAGGAAAAAACTATTTTACAAAACTTATTAAAGCATCAACTGGGTGCTAGTTCAATCGTTTCTTCTTTCTATTTACATTGTTGCAATCATGGCGTATATTGTTTTCCTGCTTCTGCTTTCTCCACTTTGTATCAGTTCTTATGACTTCCCATGCTTTTCTATAGTTTTCACATTCATCTTTTTATGATAAAGTAATATTCCATTAAATTTATATATCGCAATTTGCTTAGCTATTCTCTACTTAATGGAATCCCTTCTTTTTTCCCTTTTCTATAACAAAATGTGCTATACTAAATATCTTGGCACACATGAGACTATCTTTGAATTATGTGCCTAACAGTGGGAACTCTGGGTAAAAATGTTTAGTCATATTAGAAATTTATTTTAGCATAATTCCAAATTATGCTTTCCATACTGGTTGAACTAATTCATAGCTCCACCAACAATGTATTACTGTGTCTATCTTTCCATATCCCCTCCAACAATGTTTATATCTTTTATGTTTTCCAATTTTCTTCATATGAGGTAATATCTCAAAGTTGGTTTGATTTTCATTTCTTTCATTCTTCATATGAATTCAAAGCAATGATAAATGCTTTGAAGCATTCTTTCATATGTTTCTTAGTAGTTTGCAATTCTTGTGAGAACTATTTGTTTGTATCCTTTGACCATCTATCCATTGAAGAACACCTTTTACGTCTTTATCATTTGCCACTTAAGTCTCCTGAATCCTAAGAAATAAAAGCCTTCCCTTTATGCTCCTACTGTGGGAAATAATGTTCACTATCATGATATTATTTAGACAGATGACCCTGATCTTGATTTCTCTTCCAAACTCTAAATCCACATTTCTGGCTGCCTATAGAACAACTAACTCCGCATATTCCAGCAATACCTTAAACTCAACTTGTTCAAAACTGAATTTATTTTTCCCTAATTCTGTTCCTTCATATGACTTGACTCTTTCTGTCAGTCACAACACCATTCATCTAATTTCCCATGTTTAAAACCTCGGTATTATCTCATATCCAATCAATCATACCCTATCAATTTTGTTTCCCTTCTATCTCTTGTATCCATTCTTGACTTTCTAACCCCACTGATATTCCTCTGTCTAGTACAAATCTTCATTACTACCTACTTGGATTATTATAATGGTCTTTTAATAGACTTTCTGATCTCTGCAAAGGTATGCTATTACGTATTTGAGAACTGGCTCTCTGAAAAAAAGTTTTATATGCATCATTAACATTTTCTCCATTATTTTCTTAAGTTTAGATAATCAATGAAACAATAGATTAGGCCTTAATTTGTAACATCTACTGATTTCTGAGGTACAAATGCTCAAACTGAAAATTTAACAACCAGCTCTCTGGAGCTGGTATAACCTGATTCCAGCATGCCTTATATATGGAAACTTATATATGGAAAAAAGGCCCCTATTATAAAAGTAGTTGGCAGTGTTCTTTCTTCATCCTCTTTCACCTAATATATCCCTCTTTCACCTAACATGTATACAGAGAAACATTGTGGTATAAATGGACCTGGAGACAGGATAGACCTTAGTTTAAATGCCCACCTCTGATATTTAACTATCTTTATGAACATGGGCAAGTCACTTGATTTCTTCATCCTTAATTTTTTTGCCTGAAAAATGAGGCTGATAATACCTGTAAAAATTATCTCATACGGTTGTTTTGAGGATCAAATGAGATAATACATGTAACATGCTATGTAAATATCTGTTATATCTTGACATATTCCTTAAAAGCAGAAATTTTTAATCCTTTTGTGTCATGGACTCCTTTGACAGTTAATCTACCTAAAGACTTATAGAAGCCTATAGACCCTTCCTGAGAATGAAGTTCTTAAATGCGTAAAATAAAATACATAGGATTACAAATAAAATCAATTATATTGAAATATAATTATCAAAATATTTAAAAAGCCCTAATTCATGGACTCCAGGTAAAGAATCTTTGCTATAAAAGGATGTCATGGAGCAAAGGCCAATATTGTCCAGTTAAGAACGATTGTATTCATAGGAAATGCAAGTATTTATTAATCATTCCTTTGAATATTATGTTAAGATTGAGATCTCATTGACTGAAGGTCAAAGTACAGCTCAACAAAGCCTATATAAGGGATGAAGAGAAATACGATGACAAAAACCTAGCAAGCACAAGAATGCCAAATTGCAACTATTTTGAGGTTGTTTGAGTGAGTCACAGCTCATTTAAAATTTAATATTAGACATTGCTCGAGCCTCAGAGAAGTTAAAGGATCTGCCTGTCATTACAGAGCTAGTAAGGATCAGAGAGAGGACTCCATAGTCCACCTATACACTATGACAGACTTCCTGCTTCAAATGCTAGACCTAAGTTCATTTCCTGGACTCTTCAAGTTTTTAACTCTTTGTCTCTCTAGCCAGTATTCTTTGACAGCAGTGGAATCACTGGATTTTTTTTTTGTTCTGTTTGGTTTTTAAAAAATGACTTTCACCATTAGAGTAGCATTTGTTAAATACCTGGTTCAATGTACATGTACCTTATTGGCTTGGAGGATGACTGCTCTACAAATATTAACTTTCTTACTGTCATCTTCTGCAAGGTACATGCTTTGAGATCACCTTAAAGAATAAGAGTGTTTTATAGAGGGTGTGGGAAGCAAGGGCAAAAGAAAATAGAAGCTGTCCCCAGGGAAGGCCATGTGAGTTTGAATCAAAGAAAGGCCTGGTAATCCAGTGAGTTTTCCATTATTTCCTGAAGGTGGTGATGTTGGAACTTGGATGGAGCTATACAGCTTGTGAATAGGAAAGGCCTTCTGAAAAGAGTACTACTCTAACCTCAAGTATAATGAAAAGAGAGATTTCATATGCTCATACTTAGCACAGTTGGCTGGACAGTCAAACAGTCCTTCACATTGCCTATTTTTGTCTTGTTCAAATTTTAGAAAGGAAAAATTGAATTGCAAAGTGACCCCATAGGGATTGTCTTGAAGAGGCAAGAGAGCTGTAATGTGAATTATTTGGCAAGAATTAAAATGGGAAACTATTACATTCATACATGCTGTCATATGGAAAAACTGTTTTAGAAAACTAAGAGTTTTGTTTGACCGAAGATTATTCCTTTGGCATCTAAATGACACTAATCTTTTATTTTTTTAGTAAATACTTTTCTTCCATGTTTTTTACCTCATGTCCAGTCAACTAACAACTATTTATTGAGAATTTCCTATATAGAAAGCATAATTACTGTTTGTTAATCTTTGATCTATACTTAAGATCCCATTATTTTCACCTCTTAAGGCTAATATTTACTTCCCCCTTCTAGGCCCTAGTCTCTGATTTCTTCCCATTTTCCCCAGCTGTCCTCTGGCTCCTATTGTTTGTGAACTGCACAGACAGTTAGGAGTCCTTAGTTCTACTCAGTAAAAGTCACTCTGAGTGTGTCATCACAATAATAATGAACTTTTATCCCGTTCAAAATTCTTTCACATTCATAATCTCACTTAAATTGCTGCTAAACTTTAGAACACTTTATTAGCCTTTCTGTGTCTCAATTTTTAACCATATAAAATTGGTAATAATGTCGTTTCCTTACCAAGCTATGGAGGGGGTTAATGTTCAGAATTCATGATGATAAAAGGGAGAGCCCTAAATAGTGAAGTTCTCCACGTATTTCTGTTAAAGCCCATGTGGGGAAATCTGTCCAGAGGCTTTAGGACCATTCAAATATCAATGTCAAGTTTTTTCTTAAACTTGGTGAGCTGACTAAACAACAGAGAGACACACTTCTTAATGGGTAAAGGTTTGTTTCTTAATCTTGGAGTCAAGAGTAACTTGTCAGTGCATTATTGTCGGTCTTCCAAATGTTTTGATATGATAGTTGCTTGGGTTGTTTTTCCTTTAATTGTTTCATGTACATAAGTCTTATTTCCACAACTAGATTAGCTTCTTGAGGCCTGGGACCAAGTCATTCATTTATCATTTATTGAATGACAGCTCTGTAATAGGAGGAACACTGAAATGTGTGTCTGGAGATTCAGATTCTAGTCCCCAGGTTGGTGATTTATTACGTGACTGCATCACATGTCGGTGCCTCAGTTTCCTCATTTTTAAAAGGAAAGGATTGTTCTGGATAATCTTTTCCAGCTCTAAACATTCTATTACCTTGGATTTAACTACTTTATATTTCTTTGCCTTTCTTCTTTTTAGTTTTGTGCTATATCTAATTATGTATGTCCTTGTTGTGTCCCCCATTAGAATGTAAATTCCTTGTGAGTAAGGATTGCTTCGTTGCTGTATGTGTATTCCCAGCACCTAGTTTTGTGCCTGGCACAAAGAAGATGCCTAATAAATATTTGTCATGGGATGCTATGAGTCTAGATCCTAAGGAAAAGGATACAGATATTAACAACATATAATCTTTATCATTAGGTAGTTTACAATATGATAAGTGAACTCTCACATAAATCTATGTATATATGCATTTCTTTTCTATTTTCCCCACTCCAGTGCATAGAACAGTCCCAGGCACATAGTAAATGTTCTTAAAAGTTGTGGAATGTGGCTATTTACTAAATACTAATTGATAAGGAAGATCATGATGATGATGATGGTTTATGGTTTATGCTCCTTGTGTGAAACAAAACACTCATTTTGTTATTTGTGGTATGCTCCATGTTAGTTACTCAAAATTTTCTGTTCTAAAGGAGAGAAGAATGAAAAAGGAAGATGGTGTTTTGTGAGAATTTACAACCTATTTCATTGTGTAAGTTATGGATTATTTTTCTTCATTTAAATTTCCTATGTCTGACTCCAATTTTCTAGATTTTAAAGGTAGAGACTAATAGTAGGAAAAATAATAGAAATGTACTTACAGTGATTAACAACATAAGTCCTCTCTACTTATATATCAATCACAAGATGCTAAAAACACAGAAAACATTGATTTTTAATTTAGAGTAACTTTTAAAAATGTGGCATTAGGTTCAAATCAAATGCTACTTGAGTTTCAAGGGAGAGTTTAAGAAAATCAATTTTCCCAGACTACTAAAAAAAAACCCAGAGAAAAACACAGCAATTTATATAGTGGTCTTTGTTATTTGAATCAATAGCTCTGTTCCCATGAATAGCTGAATAATCACTTTTTTGTATAGCGTTTGGTATCTGTGCAGACTTATCTCTTCCTGACTTAGTCGTTGAACCTGTGGTAGATTATTTTTGATCATTAACAGTTTCCTTTTCTTGTTATTTCTTTTTTCACCATCTGCAAGTTTTCCTCTGTGCCAGAAAGGCAACTCCCTGCTGGGGAGTTGGTGTGTGCAATAAAAAATATGTTTTTCACATTAATATTTTTCACAAGAAATATCAAGAGTAAGCATGACATTTTTTTCTGATGAAGAAATTGGCATCTACTTGGTACCTAAAACTCTCCATATAACAAACAAAATCTATATGATCATATTTGTCTTTGACATATGAGTAGATAGCATAGAATGATGAGAAGCACGCAGGTCTAGTCATCAGAAGACCTGGGTTCCAGAGCTGGTTCTTTAATTAATTTAATTTAAATAATCAATTAATTAGTTGATTTTTATTAACTTAATCTCTCTGGAACTCAGTTTCCTCATCTGAATATAAGGGAGAAATGGAAGAAACTGGCCTAGGAGATTGTATAGCTATGGGCTTCTGGATGGGGGAAGGCTCTCACGTCTACTTCCATAGCTAACATGAAGTAACGAGTATATGGCCTGCTATCTCTTTTTGTGTTAATTTTTTCCTGCTTTAAAATGAAGGAGTATTGGAGATAGCTATGACCTTGTGAGCTTTGAAAGGTCAAGAGAGGGAGTCACCAGAAGTTCAGGAGCTAGAGTCCATGCCATGATTTTCTGGAAGTTTGATGACAAGAGACAAAGTCTGGAATGACCTGTTTGACCCAGACCAGCAAGAGCAGAAGTATAGATGGAATCACTTGTCAGCTATGCTGCATTTAAAAATGAAATTGTGGGACCAACTGTATGGAGAAACTTAAATCTGAACTCTCACATCAGGGATCAAGGAAGGAGAGGGAAGAGAATGCCCTCAGATATTGGGAAAATGCCTGAACTTCTATTCTTGCTATATCTTTGCAGCCAATGCCCTTAATAAGAATAATAATGAGCACTGATAGTACCTACCATGTCCCACGTTAGTGTTAGGAGCTTTTTTTTTTTGGAGGGGGAAGGTAGGGTAATTGGGGTTAAGTGACTTGCCCAAGGTCATATGGCCAGGGTTTTGCTTTGTTTTGTTTTGTTTTATGGTGTGTGTTAAGTGTATGAGGTCAGATTTGAACTCAGGTCCTCCTGACTCCAGGGCCGGCGCTCTATTCACTGTGCCACCTAGCCTCTCTGAGCTTTTTTTTTAACCTCATTTGATCCTTAGAACAACTCTGAGACGTAGGTGCTATTATTAACCACATTTTATAGTTGAGGAAACTGAGGCAAATATAGGTTAAGTAACTCTCCCAGGATCACACAGCTGGTGTCTGAGACCAGATTTGAACTCAGGTCTTGCTGACTCTAGTCCCAGAACTCTATCCAATTTATCACCAACCTGCCTCGTTGATGTTAATTGGTTAATGGAGCTCAGGCAGCAGTCACCAGCAGTTAACGGTGAGGGAAATACACTGGAATGGGGGCTCTGGATGACAGCATTAGAGAAGAATCACCTTACCCCTTTATGGGTACCTCAGAACTCAAGTGAGATTTAGCTAGCCTAGTTCTAGGACCCTAGTCTGCTAGTGTGAGGGTGGGGTGGGGGCAGGGAGAGAGAACCAAAGCCTTACTTTATGTAGAATGGGGAGGATACTACCCATATCCTGCATAGCTCAAAGAGTCAGAATGAGAACCAAAAGATAAAATATGTAGGACAGCAGTGAAAGAAGAGATTGCCATTATTTGAAGATATTATAAGGAATTGGGGTCAATTCCTGTGCAGATCTTCTCATCATTAGATAATTTCATGTTCTATTTTGGGCAGCTAGCTGGTATAGTGGATAGAGTGCTGGGCCTGGAGTCAGGAAGACTCATCTTTGTGAGTTCATATCTAGCCCCAGACACTAGCTGTGTGATCCTGGCTGAGTCACTTAACCTTGTTTGCCTCACTCTCCCCATCTGAAAAATGAACTGGAGAAGGAAATGGCAAACCATTTGCAGTATCTTTCCCAAGAAAACCCCAAATGGGGTCATGGAGAGTTGGACATGACTGAAAACAGCTGAAGAACAGCAAATATCCAGGAAAGGAAAGAACTGTATTTTTTTGTCAAACTTTTTTTTAGTCAGTAGTTTTATTTTGATAATAATCTATTATTTTGTTAATATAAAATATTTTGAAAGTAGTAACAAGAGTAGCTTACTCCTTTATAATTTAAATACTCCTTTATATTTACATGCATTATTTAGGATCACAGGATTTAGAAGAGGGAGTCTCAGAGTTCATCTATTCTGAACCCTTCATTTGAGGAAAATGAAGCCCAGACTAGGGATATATGACTTGCCCAAGGTCATATTAGTATTAATAATAGCTAACATTTATGTGCTGCTTTAAACTTTGAAAAACATTTTAGATGTGGTATTTTATTTGGACTTCATGACAACTATAAGATAGGTATTAGAGTCAGGGAAGTAGGACAGTAGTAGAGCACTGGGCTTGGAGTAAGTAAGATCTGAGTTCAAATATAGCTTCAGACACTTACTAGATTTGTGACTGGGTAAATCACTTGACCTCTGTTTCCCTCAATTTCCTCATCTATAAAATTAGGATGATAATAATAGCACCTACCTCTCAGGGTAGTTGTAAGACACAAGTGAGATAATAATTGTAAAGTGCTCTGGACTGATAAGCAGTTTTGACAAATCTTATCATATTTGATCTTCACAATAACCCTGGGAGATAGGTGCTACTATTCCCATTTTACAGCTGACAAAACTGAGGCGCACAGAGTTTAAGTGATTTGCCCAAGGTCACTTAAGATCCTTAAGACACTTAGTGTCTGAGGCCAGATTTGAACTTGAGTCTTCCTAATTATAGGCCTAGTGTTCTATCCACTCCACCACCTAGCTTCCAAATGAACTGGCATCCACATACAGTGCTTTAAAGTCTTCCAAGTCCTTTACATATTCTATCTTGTATGATCCTCACAAGAATCCTGTGAGGTAGATATTGTTATGCCCATTTTACAGATGAGGGAACTAAGTCTTAGGTTAATGGCTTCCTAGTATTAGACAAATGATCAGTTTCATCAGTAGGAATGGAAATTTTTATCTGATTTTCAGACTGGCCACACTAATGAAATAGAGAAGGCAGCATTTCTAAAAGGGTTTCCAACTACTTAATTGTCTGTTCACAGTGTCTTGGTAAGGCACCAAAACCCAGTTAGGTGTGTGAAAATTGAGACACTTTTTTAAGGAAAAAAAATGACCTATTGCTGTATAGTCCATTAAACTCCTATGTGCCTCACCACAGTCTAGAGATGACCTTGGGTTCTTAAAGGCTCAGCCAATAGAACTCAAAGACAAGTTCTTACAGGTCCTATAAAACCACAGGGGCAGAGAATATGACTCTTTTATGTACCCTAGGGCTATGTGCCAAGAACAAACCTAAGTTTGGAGAGACTTATTCCTATGTTGGCTTCATGATGACTGATGTTTTGGCCACAGAAACCCTGAATACCATTAACTAAATAATCATAGAATCCAAGAGCTGGAGAGAACCTCAGAAGACAACTAGTATAACCTTACCAGAACAAGAAACTTTCCTATAAAATACCTAATAAGTGGTTGACAGTTTTTGGCTTTAAAACTTCAAATAAGAAGGAACCTATTACATTCCAAGACATCTAATCTACTTTTTAAGTGTTGTAGTTGTTAGAATATGTTTCCTTATATTGAGCCTAAAGCTGCCTCTTTGCCACTTTTATACATTGCTCTTCATTCTGTCCTGTGTGGCCAAGGAGACCAAGTCAGATCCCTATTTCATGTGACTTCTCTTCAAATACTTAAAGACAGTTTTCCTGCCCTATCCAATTCTCTTTTCCAGGCTAATCATCCCCAACTGGGATGATTGAGTTATACCAACTAGTCTTGATCAATCCTTATTTGACATGATTTGAGGTTATACTCTGATTCTTGATGTGGACTGAGTAGAAGGACTATGGGACTATTACTTCCCTAATCTTAGACATTATGTCTCCTTTGGGGAAGTCTAAAGGAGCATTAAGTTTTTTGCTTGCCACATGATAACTGTTGTTATCACGGTTGTCTCACAGTGAGTTTGTGGTCTATCAAAACCTCAGGTTGTTATCTAGGGGGTTGTGATCTGTATTTCTGTAGAGAGCAAACTGATAAAATCATATAGCTCCTTGAAGCAATGGAATATTGAAGTGTAAGGGTGGGGAGTCAATTGGATAAATCAATCAAAGGCATACCAACTAATGAGAAGAGGTCTTGATCAATTTAGATATCACTAATGAGCCACTGGATGACCTGGAAGTGATGTTGTATAGAAGAGTGTTCAGAATGAATGAGAAAATCTGGTCATGCCCTAGGGGTCAACTATAAAATGTCAAGTCAGTTTGAAGCAGAGAGAAATTTGGAGTCAAGCAGGCATATTGTGGTAGAGAGGGGTGGAGAGAAGAAAACCTTTGAGAAGGATTGTTTGGGGGTAGGGTGAGGAGAACCTCTTAGCCAGAGGAGAATTTTGTACAATTCAGAGATCTAGAGGACTTCTTCCCATGGGAGCCCTAGAAGAATCCCTGGCAGTGTTTACATTGGGAGTTAAGTATAGGTTGGATGCAGATTCACAGCTCTCCCAGTAGAAAAATGACACCATAACCAAGGGGAAAATCTTGAGAACTCTAATAAAGGGATTTCCAGGATCTGTGGGTTACACCCATGTAATGTACTGCATGTACTTTCTAAGCTAGAGCCCATTTTCCTCTAGACCCCACAGACACTCATGGAAACATGTGCCAGACTTTTGTGGGGGGATTGTTATACCAACTGGTCTTACTCTACCACTTTATAAATGCTCTTTTTTTAAAAACAAATGCTTTATTAACTTCTGTTTTACATCATTCATTTCCACCAGATTTTGAGTTACAATCATTTTCCCCCCATTATTCCCCTACCCAACCTCCCAGAATAGTAATCCCACAAGATATCGCTTCCTCCAATCTGCTCTCTCCCATACCTTCTCCCATACCCCCATCGAATTTTCCATTAGAGGAAGGTGAGTCTTTGCATCCCAATGCCTGCACATCTTATCTCCCTATTACAAGCAAAAGAGTATTAATAATAGTATTTATATATATTTGAAATATTTAATGTTAAGACCTCGAATTTCAGATCCACTTCCTTCCTCCCTTGTCACCCATTCCCTCTGGGGCGATAAGTAATTCAGTATATGTTGTACATGTCTAGCTATGCAAAACATTATCATAGTAGATATATTGTACAAGGCTGCTTATAATTCCCTCCCACTCATCCCACCCCCCACCTGGTCCATTCCCTACATAATCCTGTCCCTCTTCTATAGTGGGTACTTCCAACCTCCCCTCCCCCAAGGATGCCCTCCCATCCATCATCCCTCCTCTCATCCCCCTTCCCCCTATCCTGCTGCAGGTTGAGATATCCCATTTAGTATGTATGTCATTTTCTCCCTGAACCAAATTCAATGTGAATGTGGTTTTCCCTTTTTAGCCTTCCTTATTCTCTCCCTCTTTTGCAACCACTTCCCCTTGCTTCTTCTGCATGGGATAGTTTACCCTACCCTGTCTCTCCCCATCTCCTCTTGCCACTTTCCTCTCTCACCTCATAATTTCATCCCTTGAGTGTTCTCCCTTCCCAACAAATTCAACCTATGCCCTCTATCCATATATAACTGTAACCATATACACACACATTCACATATGTATTTGTATGACCACACCCCCTTCTTCCATTATTTTCATAGTGAGAAAGATATCATCAGTCACAGATATTGCTTTTCCATATAGGAATGTAAATAGTTCAACTTTGATAAATTCCTTTTGATTTCTTTTCCCTGATTACCTTCTCAGGCATCTCTTCCTTCTTGTGTCTAGATGTCAAATTTTCTATTCAATTCTGGTTTTTTCCTCAAGAATGCTTGAAAGTCCTCTATTCCACTGAATGACCATATTTTCCCCTGAAACAAAATACTCAGTTTTGCTGGGTAGGTGACCCGTGGGTTCATTCCCAGTTCTTTTTCCCTCTGGAATATCATATTCCATGCCCTTTGATCCCTCAGTGTAGAACCCGCCAGGTCCTGGGCTATTCTGATTGTGTTTCCACAATATTGAAATTGTTTCTTCCTGGCTGCTTGTAGTATTTTCTCCTTGATCTGGGAGTTCTGGAACCTGGCTGTAATATTCCTGGGAGTTTTCTTTTTGGGATCTTTTTCAGGAGGTGATCTGTGGATTCTTTCAACCTCTATTTCCCCCACTGGGTCTAAAACATCAGGGCAATTTTCCTTGAGAATTTCTTTAAGGATGATTTCTAGGTTCTTTCTTTGATCATGGCTTTCAGGTAGTCCAATAATTTTAAAATTGTCTCTCCTGGATCTATTTTCCAGGTCAGTAGTTTTTCCCATGAGATATTTCACATTGCCTTCTATTCTTTCATTTGTTTGGATCTGTTTAACAGCATCTTGATTTCTCATAAAGTCATTAGCTTCCATTTGCTCCAGTCTAACTCTGAAGGAATGAATCTCCTCAGTGAACTTTTGAGATTCTTTTTCCATCTAGCAAATTCGACTTTTTAAGGCATTCTTCTCCTCATTGCCCTTTTGGGCCTCCTTTGCCATTTGAGTTAGTGTATTTTTTAAGGTGTTGTTTTCCTCAGTCAGGCTGTTGACCCTCATTTCATACTTTTCCTGCATCCTTCTCATTTCTCTTTCCAATTTTTCCTCCACTTCTCTTATTTGATTTTTAAAGTCCTTCTTAAGGTCCTCTATGGCCTGCAACCCGCTCATGTTTCCCCTGGGGCTTTTGGAGCAGGACTTCTGACCTCACAGTCCTTTTCCCACTCTATGCCCCCAAAATAGGAGTCTAGGGTTGCATTTTTCTGTTTCCTTTGCCTTGGCATGTTGCCACTTAATTACTTGACTTTTGGGCTTGTTGCCACACTATGGCTTTAAGGCCAGATAGAGGAATTTTCGTCCTGAACGTGTGGGGGGCAACCTCCGTTTCTGGCAAGCTGTAAACCCACCCACGACTTCCACCCTAGATCACAATCCTGCTCCAGGGAGGTTAAAGCAAGAGCGATTACCCCCCAAGACTGATCGCTGGATCTCCCTACAAATTTGCAGGCTGGGAGCGGGAGCTGCCTCTGAAAACTACAAAATGGCGTTTGTCCTCAGAGGCTTCTAGCCCCCAGCGGAGGGAGCCGACGCATTCCCTAATACCAGTCCCAAAGTCCATAGGACACTAACCTCTTTGTCCTAGGCAAGTGTATGTTGATAATTCTGGAGTTGCCACAGCTCCTGGTGTTCTGGGGTTCCCCCAGCTGGCTGCTGGCCCTGCCGCCCTGGGGCTAAAACCTCGGCTCATGCGGACCTGGGCTCCGCTCGGCTCGGCTCCTGTGCTCTGCGCTCTGTGCGCTGCCAGGTCCCAGACCACTGCGCTGGTCCTTCCTGCAGGGCTGCTGGGCTGTCCTCAGCGGGAGTTTAGCTTCTCTGTGTCGTTCTGTGGGTGCTGGGGCTCCAGAAGTTGTTCAGAGTCCCCTTTTACATCGTTTGGGGGGAATCTGGGGGCAGAGTGGCTTGGATGAGCTGTTTCTACTCCGCCATCTTGGCTCCGCCCCCTATAAATGCTCTTTTCTAAAAGCTACTTGTCAGGTTAATTAATTGATAATTCACCCATAATAATGACAGGAAGCAAACTGGTGGGTGCTTGTGAGCTACACAGCACTCTAGACAAACCCCTCTTCTCCCAAGGTTAGCCCTAACCTCTCAAGGGATATAGGAGTTACACTCTAGGGACCCAATTCATTAGTGACAGTGAGAGTTAGAATAGTTGGAAAAGAACTAGCCCCAATTTCTTGGGGGTAGATCCCAAGGAAAAGCCAGTCCAACCTACACATCGGAGCACCAGGAAATATTTCTCCTGCCACACTTACAAATGTCCTGCAGATTCTCCTCTCAATACCTTTTCAACATCTCTGAGAGACTCATGTGGATAGAGTAGAGTACAAGAGCTGTCCATTGTTTATCTCTCATTCTCATTACATAACTGATCCACTTCCTTTCCCAGTCATCCATCTATCTATATTTCTAATTATATCATATACACTCCTTGCAGCCTACTTGTGCCTACCATGTCCCCCCTTCACTGCTTTTTGGGTGACTCACAACTTTAATTCTTTGGATATTGGGGTGTTTCCTCATGCAGCATTACTTCCCAGGATGTCTCCCATTCAAATATTAAAATCATATAAGATTACTTTAAAAATATAATAGAAGTAATTTTATTCCATGACCCTTCAATTGCTAATACCAAGTGATACATAAAATATGGAGACATATGCTTGCTAAGGGTGTTTATCACTATAATCGAAGATTTATAACAGTTTCCAAGTGAAAAAAAGTTTTCTTATAGATGAAGTCCTTGTGATAATCCTGGATAATATTGTGATGATTGCATCAATCCTCAGAACATTGAAGACTCATTATCACTCAAAAGAGTTTGACTCACTCATCTACCTGGGAAAAATCAAATGGATAAAGAATGTTTATTCATCTATTGTTCAGACTATGATAGGCAAGTTGAATGGACAACCTGTCGAACTAGTATCTCTGCCTGTCTCTCTCCCTACATCTGTCTGTCTACCTATCTATCTGTCTTGGGCAGATACTACAGATAGACAATGAACTGGGCCCAGAATTGGATAAGAAGAGGAGGCTGGACTGTATTACCCTTGGAAAATTGTGTAGTGCTCTTGATGATCACACACTTCTACTTGAAACAAAGGTCTATATGTTTGATCTAAGTGTGTATCCTAATTTTTACATGTTCAACTATATTTTTTAAAAGTTATTAAGCACCTGCTGTGTATAGTACACTATTCTAAATGCTAGAAGAGAAACAAAATTATCAGACTTGGACCCTGTCCTCAGGGAACTTATAGTTTATTTGTAGCTCAGTGGAATTGTCGATAGGGTGTTGGACTTCAAGTCCAGAGGATCTGAGTTTGAAATTTGCCTCAGCTACTTACTATCCATGTGATAGTGACCATGGTCACTTAGTCTCTGTCTGCCTCAGTTTCCTCATCTGTAAAATGAAGAAAATAATAACACCTATCTCACAAGGTTGTTGTGAATATAAAATGAAATATTTGTAAAGTGCTATAAATCACTACCTATTATTATTATTAATTATTATTTTGTAACCGAAGATGCTATATCTGTGGGGGGTAATTTCCTAGGCTGAGCTTTTTATCATCTGATAAATATGTTTGATTTGTTGATGATGTGTTTTCAATAATAAACTTGTGCTGTCTTTCTATGTGAAAGGTTCATAGAAATGTACCTACATACCAAGGAGATAGAAAAATGAATGGTACAAAGTCCCTCCTCTCAAGGAGATCACACTTGAGTAAAGAAGATAGAATATGGGTACAAATAACTTTAATGCAAAGTAGAAAGTGATGACTGCCTAAGAAATGTGCAAACAAAAGTCAATGGGAGCTCAAAAAAGCAGAGATTGAGTTGGAGAATCAGGGAAGGTTCACTATGGATTTCTAGTAATTAAATACCAACCTGATCAAAATCAACTTCTAGTCATAAGCTCCTGAACCTTTTAAAACTAGTGGTTTTGTTAACTGTGGACCTCACTGAGTGCAATCATATATTACTCTAACTTCCCTACATGTATTACACTTCAAAGGTATCCATTATGGATTACCAAAGAAGTGGCATTTGAAAAATATTATCAGAATCACAGAATTTCATACATGAAAAAGAATCAGAGGCCATCTTGTTCTGACTATTCCTGAATTAATCCCACTAACACATGCATTAAGGAGCCCTTTAGTCTTTGCTTGAAAACCTCTAAGGAGGGAAAATTTATCTATCACTATGATGGTCCATTTCACTTTCTTAATTTTCTGGTTAGGAAGTTTTCCCTTATATGAAGTGTAAATTCATTTCTTTACAACTTCAATCCATTGCTCCTACTGCTGCCCCATGTGACCAAACATGGCAGCCTTTCAACAGTGATGAGCTGAAAAATGATTAACAACTACTCTCTGGAAAAGATAAATATACATACATAAATATATACATACACAATATACTTTAAAGTTTAGTCTGTATTATCTCCATCACTTTCTTAAGTCTAGACAATTAGCAAAACAATAAAAAAGCCTTGATTTTAAGCATTTTCTGATTTCCAAGGTATAAATGCTCATATTGAACATTTTGAATTTTATTTATTTGAAATTAAATATTGAAAATTTAATAATTGGTTTTTGTAAGCTGGTTCAAGATGGCTCCAGCACACCTAACCTATCCCTCTACTCTTTATTCCCAACAATTTTCTCTTCTACAGGCTAAACTTCACCTTTTTTTTTTTTAAATCCATTCTACTATGCTATGGAGTCAAGGCCTTTCAGCATCTTGATTGCCCTCCTCTGGATGTTCTTCAGCTTTTCAGTGTCTTTCTTAAATTGTAGTACTTAGAAATTAACATAATACTCTATTACTTCCTTATCCTGAAAGGTCTGCCTCTCTCTCTTTTTAAAAATTAATTAATTAATTAATTTACTTTTGGTTTACAAGATTCAGTTCCACAATCCCTTGAGTTACAAGTTTTCTCCCCCTCCCTTTCCTCCTGCTCCCATGGTGCTGTGCAGTCAAATATAGGATGTACAGATATCTTCACATTAAACATTAGTCAGGTTGTAAAGAATTATAACCAATGGAATGAACAATGGGTAAGAGGAAACAAAACAAAACAAGAAAAAGAGAGAGAGAGCAAGTAGTTTGCTTTAATCGCATTCAGACTCTGTAGCTCTTTCTCTGGATGTAGATATATCTTTCAATCATGAGTCTTTTGGAGCTGTTTTATAACCTTACATTGCTGAAAAGAGCCCAGTTTATTGAGGTTAGTCATCACACATATGTTGTATCTGTAATTGTGGACAAATTTCTCCTGGTTCTGCTCTTCTCACTCAATATCAGTTTATATAAGTCTCTCCAGATTATTATAAAGTCCATATGCTCCTCCTTTCTTATAGCACAATAGTATTCCATTACATTCATATACCACAACTTGTTTAGCCATTCCTTAATTGATGGGCATCCCCTTGATTTCCAATTCTTTGCCACCACAAAAAGAGCTACTATATTCCTTAATTGATGGGCATCCCCTTGATTTCCAATTCTTTGCCACCACAAAAAGAGCTACTATATTCCTTAATTGATGGGCATCCCCTTGATTTCCAATTCTTTGCCACCACAAAAAGAGCTACTATATTCCTTAATTGATGGGCATCCCCTTGATTTCCAATTCTTTGCCACCACAAAAAGAGCTGCTATAAATATTTTTATACATATGGGTCCACTTCCCACTCCTATGATGTCTTTGGGATACAACCCTAGAAGTGGTATTTCTGGGTCAAAGGGTATGTGTGTTTATTTATAGCCCTTTGGGCATAGTTCCAGAATGGTTGGATCAGTTCACAACTCCACCAACAATCCATTAGTGTTCCAGTTTTTCCACATCCTCTCCAGCATTTATCATCTTCCTATTTTGTCATCTTAGCCACAATCTGACCAGTGAGATGTGGTATCTCAGAGTTGTTTCGATTTGCATGTCTCTAATCAATAGTGATTGGGAGCATTTTTTCATATGCTTATAGATATCTTTAATTTCATCCTCTGAAAACTGCCTGTTCATATCCTTTGACGGTTTGCTTCTCTTAAGACGTCAAGTCACACATAAAGTCACAATTAGTTTTTTGGGTGTCACCTCTCATTACTGACTCATATCAAATTGCTGTCCTTTAAAATCCCAAGATTTTTTTCTGTTGAACTACTGCCTTAACATGCCTCCCCTAACCTGCACTTTGAATATGAATTCTCAAACTCAAGTATAAGACTTAACATCTATTCCTATTACATTTTGTTTCATTATATTCAGTCCAATATACTGTCCTAGCAGGATCTTTTTGGATCTTAATTTTGTTCCACCTATGTCTTTATTCAAGTTGATAAACATGTTAAATGGACTTATTTGGTTTCAAGATTGTAGAATCAAGTTTGAATTGAAATGAATATGTATCTTACACTAAATACTACCATAGTAATTCATTTTTTTTCAAGTATTATCATGGTGAAAAAAATCCACAAACTTGAAATGCTGAGTAAGGTATATAGTTGAAAAGTATGCCTTAGTACATTTGGTCAACAAGTCTTCTTTATAGAACTAGTTTTACAAGAGCAGGTAGTTTGTCTGGGATGTGATTTTAGGAACACTAGAAAAACATACTTTGTCCAGTCCAACATTGAGTGGAATGCATTGTCTCCATAAATCCTGCACAATTCCAAATTGCTTAAAGCAACTGGAAAAAAAATTGGTGTGCAGGACATCTCTCATCAGGTCTTTTATGTACTGTATGTACATGGATTTGCAAGTATTTATTAGGGTTCGTTTCAGAAACATAATCTTTGTGCATTTTGAAAAGGAACTAAAGCAAATTTCCCTTAGGAACAAGTTGTTTTACCCAGGTTTCACTAGTTTTCGAATTCCATAAAAGGATATTTTTAATGAGAAGTTGATTTTATATACCCTTGTAGGGTATACAAAGACAAAATGGTCTCTGCCCATCAAGGAGCTGACATTCTCATGGGGGAGATAACATGTACATAAATAAGTACACATATACACAATGTATACAAAATAAAAACATGTATAACAAGGTAGAAAGACAAAACCTTCATGTATAATGGGGTGTGGAGGACATACTTTTTGTGTAACATGAGATCAACCAGCTTCACTTATTTACCTCTCAGCTTGCTACTTAAATTTGTTAATTTTGTTATTTGACCTTAGGGTAATTCAGCATTTGCTTGTATATTTCCCTTATTAATAACAGTTCATCATTCATCTCTTAATTAATCAACCCAGCTCAGAGCACCAACCAATTCATCAAATGTTATTTATTTTGTAAGTTGAAGAAACACCTTTTAACAATAGCAGTTACTCACATCTCTCTATTAAATCCCTTAATATCCTAAGATTAATAAATATCAGAGTTACTGAACATAAACTTATTAATGAGGAAATAAATAACAAAATAATAAAGAAAATTATTTACAATATTTTAGTTGTGAGAATGACAACTTCCATTTGGGAGAGGGGCTCAGGTCAGCCATCCTTTGTTGCTCTCCTGACTTTGCTTCTGATGGTCCAGACTTCATTACCATGCCATGTGAGTTTCCCCTCTTCCCCATTCCCAGCTTTTTGGCTCCTTTTTGTGTATTGTCTTCCCCTACTAAAATGTAAGCTGTTTGAGGGCAGGGACTGTGTTCTTTTTGCTTGTATATGTATCTTTAGTGTTTAGCATCATGCTTGGTATATGGACATGCTTGTTGACTGACTGATGAGTCACCTCAAAGCCTAACCATAATGTCAGATGACTTCATATCTGAGGACACAATCCCTCACATTTAGTGCATAAGTCTCTTCCTAAAAATTCCTTTGATTTTTGCGAGAAAAAGGGTAAGACAGTCCATTGAAAAAGATCTCTCTTCCCTTTGTGTTTTTTAGCTCTCTTTAGCCATAACAATCAACCATCCCTTCAGCATCTCCAAGCCATTTCTCTGAAAAGTCCAAAATGAAAACTATTATTTCCACAATGTTCATTTGGCTTTTAAAGCTACAATAATAGCTTCATGTAGAAAGTGGTGCTTTAGCTGAATTTTGAAGGAAAATAGGAAATTCTAAGTAAAGGAATTCTAAGAAGTAGGCATGAGGAGGGAGTGAAATTCAGAAATGGGGGACAGCTAAAGCAGAGGGATAGAGATATAAAATGCAATGCCATGTATAATGGTCAGCAAGTAAGGGGTAATGACTGGATCACAGAGTTAATGGAGGGGAATAATGCATAAGAAGTCTGAAGCAGTAGGAAGGAACCAGGTTGTGAAGAGATTCTAATGCCAAATAAAAAGTTTTACATTTGATTCCAGAGGTAATTGGGCAGCAAGGAGATGGTGCAGTGGATAGAGTAACAGACTTGGAGTCAGGGAGACCTGAGTTAAGATCTAGCCTCAAAAACTTACTAACCGTGTGACCCTCGGCAAGTCACTTAACACTGTTTGCCCTCATCTGTAAAATGAGCTGGAACAGGAAATGGCAAACCACTCCAGGTTTGCCAAGAAAACTCTAAAAGGGGTCACAGAGTCAGACATGACTGAAACAACTGAATAACAACAACAAGAAGAGGTAATTGGGGAACCATTGGAATTTACTGAGTAAGAATGTCTCTTGGTCAGCCTTGCACTTGAGGAAAATCACTTTGGTGGCTACCTGAAGGATAGATTGGCATAGGGAGAGACAAAGCAAGATTGAGGATCTTGGAATAGTCTTGGTGATGGCTGATGAGAGACTGAACTAGGGTGGTATCTGTGCAAGTTTGGAAATAATGGGATTTGTGTAAGAAATGTTGTTACAGTAGAAATGATGGGATTTGGAAACTGGTTGGATTATGGAAGGAGAGTGAAAAATTGAGAATGACACTGAGGACACAAACCTAGATGACTAGAAGGATAATGTTGTCTTTGATAGTAATAGAGCAGAGGTATCGGTTTGGTGGGAATATAATGAGTTCCATTTTGAATGGGGTTAGTTTGAGATGCATGTGGGTCAGCCAGTTTGAAATATCCAATAGACATCTGGTAATGTGGGACTAGAGCTCTGGAGAGAGGCTAGGGGTGGATGGATGTGTGCAAGCATATGTCACACATATATGGCATAGACATAGAGGTGATAATTAAATTCAAGGGAATTGATAAGGTGAACAAATGAGAGAATATAAAGAAAAAATAGAAGGCCCAGGATAGAATCTGATATACAATCAGTAGGTATAACATAGATAATGAACCAGTAAAGGAGGCTGAACAGGAATGGTTAGATAGGTAAAAGAGCAAAAAAGAGTGGAATCTAGAGAAGAGAGGTATCTAGAAGAAGGTTCTTAGCATGTATGATCTCATTTGGGTCCAATGACAACCTTGTAAGGTAGGTACTGTGGATATTATCGATATTTTATAGATGCCCACTATGTCATACTCTCATGGTTAACTAGAGGATATGTAGAATTATATAGAGGTGGAAGATTTTAAAGGAGAGATGGGAAGGTTTTAATGAAGGTTCCCAATTTTAACTGCTTTCCAATTTGATCCTCCAAATAAAAATCTACAAGTGCTTCCCTGAATTTTGTTTAATTGATATCATATGTTTTTAGAGGTGACCAGAGAATTTCATATCAGGATGGTAAAAAAAATTCCTTTTCCTGGCCTCCCTTCACCTCTTTGGCTTCCATTTCCATTCCTGAGATCCTTATTTGTTTAGCTGCTAAAAGGAAGGCAGGGCTTTGCTGATCTTGCTCATTAAAAAGGAGTAACCAGGGCTATGCATTACAAAGGACAGAGAGAAAACAGAACCACCACTGGTGGTCCAGTAATCTGTAATTATTATTGCTTTGTATTTTGAGCATCCCCCCTTCCACTTACAAACAGTTATATTATTAAAAAGATATTTTTCAGAAGATAGTAACCTTGGCAGGGGTTGGCAAGGGCTAATAGTTTGACATTTCAGATCACCCACAACTAATCAACAGAACATGGCAACACATTTGAAAAAGCCATTATAGACGTATGGCTCTGGAGTAATATGTCAAAGCCAGCACTAACATCTGTTATGTAAACTGGATGATTTTTCACTGCTGAATGGTCACATGTTTGGAGGAAAAGTGCCTTTTGAAGGATGCAAGCATATAACCAGGAAAGTAGATTGTTCTGTTGAATGCCACATATTTATAAAAATAAAAATAAAAATAAAAGGGTTGATACCACTAATGACAAAAACACTCAGTCTTCTCTCTCAAAGGTATTTAGGTATGCCTTTCTTCTAAACAGCTGCAGTCCCTGAAGGACATTAAGGGCTGTGGGTAATTGCTGCTTATGTTGTAAGTTGGAGGGGAAAGAAGAAAATGAAACAAAATAAAATGGGTGCTTGGAGCTGAGCAGTCCCAGAGCTGTAGTGTGGGTTTCTTGAAAAGTCAGAGCCTAAGGCCCCAGGTGAGCAGGTTGGAATTTCAAAAACACTCAAGTCCAGTTGGATGAGAAAAAGACAGGGAACTCACTTTGTCTCCATAAATCCTGCACAATTCCAAATTGCTTAAAGCAACTGGAAGAAAAAATTGGTGTACAGGATATCTCTCATCAGGTCTCTTAGCAAATGTATTGGATTTGTAAGTGTTTATTAAAATCGTTTTAGAAGCATGATCTCTGTGCATTTTGAAAATGAACTAAAGCAAAGGCCCCTTAGGAACAAGCTGTTTTACCCAGGTTTCACTAGTTTTCAAATTCCATAAAAGGGTCTTTTTAATGAGCAATTATTTTATTTAAATGATCATTATGCAGCTCTTGAAAGAAAAAAAATTCTTTCAGTCTTGGCCTAGACTTGTAACTTCTCTGGCTGGTTAGAAATCTCTCAGTTACTTGGGGCACTGAACAGCTAAGTGACTCGCACATGGTCATGCATACACGTACACTTAGAGGCTAGACTTGAGGCCCAACCCTTCCTGATGCCAAGGATGGACTATTACTCACTTCATCCTTCTGCCCCTCTTAATCTTTTTTATAACTTTGAAAAAAAAAACTTTGGATTTAGGCAGGAAGGTCCAAAATGAGTCCTTTTAGAAGGAAGCTTTTGAGTAGTTTGGTGTGGGGTCTGAAACCTTTCTCTAAGGGAGTGAGGGATAGTGGAGGGGAAGGAAACTGGGGAAAGAGCTTCACTCTTTACTGTTCATCTAGAGCTCTCTGCTTTGTCAATTAAACCCCAAAGCATGACTAGTCAAAAGAATAACAGGATAGTAGCTCTAGGAGAGACTTTAGAGGATGTCTGCTCCAGCTCCTTCACTTTATAGATGCAGGAACTGAGTTGTTGAAAGATTAAGTGATTTGCATAAGGTCACACAGCTATCAGGTAGCAGAGACCCATTCCTTCTGGTTCCAATTTGAATTATATTTCCTCATGTTTATTAGCCAAATTATGCAACAGTTTGACCTATGACCTAGAATTCCTCATTTCGTTATTTGGTATTTGAATATATGCAATGCATTTGGTTCAGAAAAGAGATTTCAAAACTTTTTTGGCACTAAAAAATACACTGTTTATAACCATAATCTTAAAGGTTGAGTTTTTTTTTTTTTTGGTATGTCGTTTTCCTGACTTGTAAATGCAAATGTTCAGGTGATGCTTAATTCTTGCAAATCGTGGAAAACTACAATCCCTAAGAAATCAAAGTTGTGGGTGATTCAAAAGTCAATGGAAAGATGCATAGTGGACACAAGTAGGCTTCAGAACATGCCCAAGGATGACCCAGGTCTAAAAAAATGTTGTAAGGGATAATAGAGAAAAAAATCTATGATTGGAAAAAGAGGTGGGTCAATCTCATAGTAAGAGAAAAGGACAGTTTGAATGCTTCGCTGGTATCTATAAAATACAACCAGACTTAGAGGAAAGCTTTCAGAATGTTGGGTAGCCTTTCTGTGGAGTGTAAGGTGGCTTGTGATTTAAATCAAAAGGAGGAATATGATCACAGGTCAATTGAAGTACCACATTCATTTGCATAAGCTATGTTTTGAATGCAGCGTAGGACTTTAAGCTTCCAAACTCAGTCAGTGAGTTGACCATAATAAGGACACAATTTTAAAAATTGAGATGGAGGAATCTCACAGGTCCATTATATGACACAAAACACATCTTTGCAAATATATTAAAGATGTTAATATATCTATCTATAAGCAGATGGGAGCAATTTTCAATATTTATTATAATATGATTTTTCTTCAATACTTTAAAAGATTCACAATTTATTGCTGTGGGTAATACATATTGTAACTCCTCAATAGTCTTTGTGTGTCATATGTATACATCTAAGTTATTGTTTAGGTGTTTTTAGTCATGTCCAACTCTTTTCGACCCCTGTTGGGGTTTCTTGTCAAATATACTGTAATGGTTTGCCATTTCCTTCTTCAGTTCATTTTACAGTTGAGGAAACTAAGTAAACAAGGTTATGTGACTTGGCCTGGGTCACATACTAGTGAGTGTCTGAAGCAGTATTTAAACTCAGGTTTTCCTGATCCCAGACTCAGCACTCTTTCTACTGGGCCACCTAGTTGCCTCTCTTTCTCTTTCTCATTTCTCTCTCTTCTCTCTCTCTCTCTCTCTCTCTCTCTCTCTCTCTCTCCCCCTTTCTCTCTCTTTTTTTCTCTCTCTCCTCTCCCACATATAATATGTGCATACTTATGTATATATAAATATACTCTGTGTAGCATACTGTGTGTTGTGCAGGTATATAAACATACATAAACACATACATATGTGTATAGCCTGGGCATGTGTCATGTATGTATACATATATGTATGTGTGTTCACAGCATAGGGTGTGTGTGTGTGTGTGTGGCTTTTAGGGAGTCCTAAATAAATGTATCTAGTGTTTTCTCCCCTTCCCAATGCTTTTCTAAGAGTACACACACACACACACACACACACACACACACACACACACACATACATATGTATATGTGTATCCCATGGTGAAACATAAGCTCCAAGACAGAAATTATTTTGTTTTGTAATTATATCCTCAGGCACCAAGCTAGGGCTACAAAGAGAAAACAAAAAAAGGCATAGTTTCCGCCCTCAAGAAACTTTTATCCTAAGGGATCAAGCAAAGTAAAATTCTTCCTGATGTATATAGAACCATTTATTAATGAAGAAATATGAGAAACGACACAAATAAACTAACCTTGCTTTTTACCTCTCTGAATTGGAGGACCATTCAACCTATATGTAATCATTTCCGGGGAGATCATAGAACAATGGGAGAGGAAGTTCCCCATTCATCTTACTTATCTTTTATTGGAATAAGACTACAATTGTCATCCATAGTTGACAGAAAGCTCTACTAACTTCAAGTTGTGGTAGTTTTTAGGTCTTGTTTTTGGCAACTTTACTACATTACCAAAATCCCTGGTCTTTTAGAGGATGTTTACTAAGAAAGAAACATGGACTATTTGGGCTTTTTTATGTGTGGGTGTGTATTTCCTAGCAGGCTTAATTGCAATAACATTTATATCACATAATATAGTGCACCGAGGTGGTAATTTTCCTATCATCTAAATTGCAGGCTGAAAATTGTGTTAAGGAAGGAGCAGAGAGAATGAATTACTGCTTTCAAAATGACTACTTTTAACTGACAATGTGACTGGCAAATGAATGTCAAAGATGGAATAGTGTTTTTGTGTTTAATGTTAGTTGTCTGTAGCATAGTATTTTTAAAGTGTGGCTTAGTTAACACTGTTTGAATGTTAAATTTCTAATGAGTGATTCAATCTGAAAAGCAAAGTTCTTCTACTCAATACTATGTTCTCTTTGGAAAAACATACCAGTTCTTTGAGAATATAACTGGAAGGTTCCTCAAAAGCCATATAATACAAACCATATTCTCCAAAGAATGCTCACTATACTCTACTCAACATGTAGTCATCCAGCCCTTATTTAAAGACATTCCACAAGATGACTTCATTGTCTCACAAGCTTGGCCATTCCACTTTTGGATGGCTCTGTTAGGAAATTTTTCTTTATATCAAATATAAATTTTCCCCTTTGCAACTTTTACCCATTGCTATTTCTGCTCTCTGGGATCAGGTATAACAAGCCTGATCCTTCTTCCATCTGACAAGTATTTGAAGACAACTATCACGTTCCCTCCCCCCCCAAACCTTTTCTTCTTTAGGCTAAATATCCTCAGCTCTTTCAACACTTTCATGTATGGCATGAACTCAAGGCCCTTCATCAATCTGGTTGTCCTCTTTTAGGTGCTTAAGCTTATTAATGTCCTTCCTGAGTGAATTTAATTCAGATGATGACTACATATACTACTGTGGGTGAAAATCCATTAGAAGAAATGGAGTAGCCCTCATAGTTGATAAAAGGGTGAGAAAAGCAATGCTGGGGTATAATTTCAAAAATAGCAGAATGATATTTGTTCAAATCCAAGGCAAACCATTCAATATCACAGTAATACAAGTTTATGTTCCAACCACTGAAGAGGCCAAAGGTGATCAGGTCTATGAATACCTATAACCTCTTCTAGAAATAACAGCCCCCCTCAAAAAAAAAACAGATGCACATTTGTCATAGGGGATTGGAATGCTAAAATAGAAAATAAAAACATAATTGGAATAACAATTTGGCCTTCAAGTACAAAATGAAGTGGGGTAGAGGCTGATAGAGTTTTGTCAAGACAACTTGCTGGTCATAGCAAAAACTCTTTCAACAACCCCAAAAGTGCTTTGACACATGGAACATCAACAGATGGTCAATAGAGAAATCAGATTGATTGTATACTTTGCAGCCAAAGATGGAGAACCTCTATATAATCAGTTAAAACAAGACCTGGAGCTGACTATGGCTCATATCATGAACTTATTGCAAAATTAAGACTTAAATTGAAGAAAGGAAGGAAAACTATCAGACTGTATAGGTATGACCTAAATATCATTCCTTACAAATATGAAGTAGAGGTGATGAATAGATTTATGGGATTAAATCTGGTAGATAGAATGCCTGAAGAACTATGGGCAGAGGCTCACAATATCATACAGGAGGCAGCAACAAAAAACATTCCAAAAAAAAGAACAAGAAAGCAGAATGGCTATCTGATGAGACTTTACAAATAGCAGAGGAAAGAAGGAAAGTGAAAGGTAAAGGAGAAGGGGAAAGAAATGCAAAACTCCAGAGAGTAGCAAGGAGAGATAAGGTTTTCTTCAATTCGGGAAGCTAAGAAACAGAAGAAACAATACAACAGGAAAGAAAAGATATCAGGAGAATGTTTCATGCACAAATGCACATGATAAAAGACAAAAGTGATAGAGACTTAGAAGAAGAAGGTATTAAGAAGAACTGGCAAGAATATGCAGAAGAACCATACGAGAAAGATCTTAACATCACTGACAACCCTGATGCTGTGGTCACTGATCTACAGCCAGATATTCTGGAAAATGAAGTCAAATGGACCTTAGAAAGCACTGCTAGCAATAAGACTAGTGGAGGTGACATAATCACAGCTGAGCTATTTAAAATCCTAAAAGATAATATTGATAAAGTATTGTACTCAATGTGTTAATAAATTTGGAAAACTCAACAGTGGCCAGTGGATTGGAAAAGATTAGTTTATATCCCAATAGTAAAGAAGGGCAATGCCAAAGAATGTTCAGATTACCAAACAACTATGCTCATTTCACATGCCAGCAAGGTTATGCTTGAGATTCTGCAAGCTAGGGTTCAGCAGTGTGTGAACTGAGAATTACTAGGAGAAAAGGAACTTTCAAAGAGGTAGAGGAACTAGACTAAACTGCCAACATTTGCTGGATTATGATGAAAACAAGAGAGTTCCAGGAAAACACTTATTTCTGCTACTTGGACTACACTAAAGTTAACTGTATGGATCACAACAAAATGTGACAAGTCCTCAAAAAGATGGGAGTACCAGATTATCTTGCTTGTCTCTTGAGAAACCTGTATGTAGGCCAAGAATCAACAGAACCGAATGTGGAACAACTGATTGCTTTAAGAATGGAAAGGGAAATGATAATGCTATATATTGTCACCTTATTTAACTTTCATGCAGAGTACATCATGGATAATGCCAGACTGACTGAATCAAAAGCCGGAATTAAAGTTACCATGAGAAATATCAACAATCTCAGATATGCAGACAATATTGATCTGAGGGAGGAAGGTGAAGAAGAATTAAGAATACTCTTGATGAGGGTAAAAGAGAAGAATACAGGGGTGGCTAGGTGACGCAGTGTATAGAGCACCGGCCCTGGAGTCAGGAGGACCCGAGTTCAAATCAGGCCTCAGACACTTAACACTTACTAGCCGTGTGACCTTGGGCAAGTCACTTAACCCCAATTGACCTGCCCTTCCCTCTCCAAAAAGCAAAAAAAAAAAAAAGAGAGAGAGAGAGAGAGAGTATAAAAGCTGGCTTGAGGCTTAACATAAAAAAAAACATAAAAATAAACAAAACTAAGAGCTTGGAAACTGGTTCCATCTTTTCCTGGCAAATAGAGGGAGAAGAAATGGTAGCAGTTTCAGATTTCATATTCTTGGTCTCAAAGATGACTACAGATGGTGACTGCAACCATGATATTAAAGGATGTTTGCTCCTTGGAAGGAAAGTTATGGCAAATGTGGACAGCACACTAAAAAGCAGAGACATCACCTTGCCAACAAAGGTCCATGTAGTCAAAGCTATGGTCTTTCCAGTCTCAATGTATGGCTGTGAGAGTTGGACTATAAGGAAAGCTGTGCACCACAGAATCAATACTTTTGAATTGTAGCACTGGAGAAGACTTTAGAGAATTCCTTGGATAGCTAGGAGATCAAATCAGGCAATATTTAAGAAATTAGTTCAGACCACTCTTTGGAGGGAGAAATACTGAATCTGAAGCTTAAATACTTTGGTCACATAATAAGACCGGATTTGTTGGAAAAGTTCCTGACGTTGAGAAATATTGAAGACAAAAGGAGAAGGAAGCAGCAGAGAGTCAGATGAATAGATAGGAAACAATGAACCTGAGATTGGACAGACTTTGGAAGATAGTAGAGGATAGAAAGTCCTGGTGTGTTATGGTCCATGGAGTCACAAAGAGTAGGACACAACTGAATAACAATAATAGCGAAGTATCATGCTCAGAACTGGACAAAATGATCCAAATGTGACCTGACCAGGGCAGAGGATAATGGTAATATCACCTCGGTTCCTGGAAGCTGTGCTTCTCTTAATGCAGTCCAGGATTATGTTAGAACTTTCTCGGCTGCCATATAATCATATTGTTGACTCAGGTTGAACTTGCTAAACTCCTTAAAACTTTTTTCAGACTAACTAGTCTAACCATGGCTTCCTCGGCACTGACTTGTAAAATCAGTTTTAAAAGTCTAAGAAGTTACATATATACTCAGTACTTTGCATATACTGAAACAGGTGGTGCAGTAGACAGAATTTTGGGCTTAGAGTCAGGAACACCTGAGGTAAAATCTAGCCTCAGACAATTACTAGCTATGTGACCCGTGGCAAGCCACTTAACTTCTATTTGCCTTAGTTTCCTCAACTTTAAAATTGAGACAATAGTAGCACCTACCTTCCGTTGTTGTCCTAATGATCAAATAATAAGATATTTGTAAAGAGTTTATTATAGTGCCCCACATATAGTAGGCACTATATAAATGCTAAGCTATCATCATTATCATCATCATCATTACTTTACCCTGGTTACTTTTTTCAAGTACTCTAACTTAGAAAATCTTGATCCTGACTGGCACAATTCAGAATTGTGTGGATAGCAGGAGAAAACAAAGGGCCAGCTACTCTCCTATACGTAGAAAAATAAGCAATTCAGAAGCTAGTATCTTACCAGTCTTCATACTTATTAAATCAGGTGATCATTGGAAACTAGCATCACTGGCAACTGAGTTGGCAGAGGGACCCTAGACAAGGCTTCCTAGCATTTATTAAGTGTTTATTGTTCTGATCAGCTACAGTTGAACACACTGTACCTTGATCCCAACGTAGTGATGTAATTTTGACACTCTTCAAGAAGGAAGGACAACAGCCAGGTGCTTTTTAAAATTAAAAGTTGGTATCCAAAAAACCTAATAGCCTTTACCCTCCTAAAACACAACAAAAAACCCTAATCTCCAACCCTAAAATTTAATCAACTTTTCTAATAAAATGTGAAAAGGGCAAAGTAAAAGGAACTTCACACTTGGAGTCAAGACAAAATACAACAAATACTGTGTCTAATGGATATGATATTATATAATATATTCATTTTGTTGTTGTTCAGTCATATCCAACTCTTCATGACTCCATTTGGGGTTTTCTTGACAAAGATACTGCCATTTCCTTCTCAAGTTCCTTTTATAGATGAGGAAACTAAGGCAAACACGGTTTGCCCAGGGCCAGTGTCGGAGGCCAGATTTGAGCTCAGAAAGATGTCTTCCTGATCCAAGCCCAGCACTCTATCCACTCTGCCACTTAGCTGCCCAATACATTAAGTAGAGAGCTACAAAATAAAATGTGTTGAGATCTGAGAGGAAAGGCAATTATCTTGAGCCTGCAGTGAGAACAAAGGAGAAACCAGAGAAGCTTTCCTGGCAGACATGACAGCTGGGTTAGGATAGGTAGTGATTCAGTAGGTAAAAAGAGAGAGGGAGAGCACTTAAGGCATTGGGAACTCTGTGCAAAAGTGATAAGTGATCACTAAGGTGATAAGAGCACAGAATGAGTTGGGGGATGGAGAATTCTCCACCATGGATTGTAAAGCAGAGAAATTAATGTGAGACTTAGATTTGAGTTCTTCTTTCTCACTTAGAAGACACGCCATCTTGGCTAAGTCCCAACCTCTCTGAGCCTCAATTTCCTTATCTGTAAAATGAAGGACTTAAGTGAGAAGATCTCCAAGGTTTTGTGAGGCTCTGTTATCCCAAAATCATTGATCTAATGGTGAGCAGTTTTAGTGGATGGGAAAAATGCAGGGTTCATACTTTAAGTGCTTTTTAATGAAAATTCTTTTTTTTTGTAGTTTATTTTTTTCACTTTTTATTTTACATCATTCATTTCCACAATATTTTGAGTTGCAAATTTTCTCCCCATTTTCCCCTACCCACCACCCCAAAACAGCAATCCCACTGAATATCCCCTTCCCCAGTCTGCTCTCTGCTATATCTTCCCCCATCCCCTCTCCAACTTTCTAGTAGGGCATGGTGGATCTCTATGCCCCAGTGCCTGTATATCTTATTTCTCAGTTATATGTAAAATAATAATAATAATATATTTTTGAACATTTGAATTTAAACCTTTAAATTACAGCTTTTTTCCCTACCTCCCCCATCACCTACCCTTACTGGGAAGGTAAGCAATTCAATATGGGTTGTACATGTGTAGCTATGCAAAACATTTCCATAGTGGATATATTGTGAAAGACTGACTATATTTCCCTCCATCCCATCCCACCTCCCACTTGTTCTATTCTCTACTTTGATCATGTCCCTTTTCAAAAGTGTGTGCTTCCAACTTCACCCCCTCCAGCCTGCCCTCCCTTTCATCATCCCCCCTCTCATCTCCTTTCCCCCTACTATCCTAAAGGATGAAATACCCTATTTAGTGTGTATATCATTCCCTCCCTAAGCCAAATTCATTGAGAATAAAGTTGACTCATTCCCTTTTGCCTTCCTGTTCTTCCCCTCCATTGTAACAGTTTTTCCTTGCCTCTTCTATATGAGATAATTTACCCCGTTCTATCTCTCCCCATCTCTTTTCATTATATTCCTCTCTCACCTCTTAATTTTACCTTTTAAGTATCATCCCTTCTTATTCAACTGGTCCTGTACCCTCTGTATATGTATACCTGTACACATATATACACATACTCAGGTATGTATTCATACACCCATATACCCACCTCTCTCTCTCTCTCTCTCTCTCTCTCTCTCTCTCTCTGTATATATATATATATACACACATACAGATTTCTATTCCCTTCAACTATTGTCATACTGTGAAAAGTTTCATAAGTTAAAATTATTATTTTTCCACCTATGAATGTAAGTAGTTCAACTTTGATAAGTTCCTTATGATTTCTTTTCCCTGTTTACCTTTTTATGCTTCTCTTGCTTCTTGTATCTGAATGTCAGATTTTCTATTCAACTCTGTTTTTTTCATCAAGAATGCTTGAAAGTCCTCTATTCTACCAAATGACCATATTTTCCTCTGAAACATTATACTCAGTTTTGCTGGGTAGGTGATTCTTGGTTTTAATCCCAGCTCCTTTGACCTCCAGAATATTATATTCTAAGCCCTTCAATGCCTCAGTGTAGAAGCTGCCAGATCCTGTGTTATCCTGATTGTGTTTCCACAATATTCAAATTGTTTCTTCTTGGCTGCTTGTAATATTTTCACCTTGATCTGGGAACTCATGAACCTGGATATAATATTCCTAGGAGTTTTCTTTTTGGGATCTTTTTAAAGAGGTGATTGGTGGATTCATTCAAAGTCTACTTTGCCCTCTGGTTCTAAAACATCAGGGCAATTTTCCTTGAGAATTTCTTGAAGGGTGATTTCTAGGTTCTTTTTTTGATCATGGCTTTCAGGTAGTCCAGTAATTTTAAAATTATCTCTCCTGGATCTATTTTCCAGGTCAGTGGTTTTTTTCAATGAGATATTTCACATTGCCTTCTATTTTTTCATTTGTTTGGATCTGTTTAATAGTATCTTGATTTCTCACAAAGTCACTAGCTTCCATTTGTTCCAATCTAATTCTGAAGGAATGATTCTCTTCAGTGAGTTTTTGAGATTCTTTTTCCATCTGGTAAATTCGGCTTTTTAAGACATTCTCCTTATTGGCTTTTTGAGCCTCTTTTTGCCATTTGAGTTAGTCTATTTTTAAGGTGTTTTCTTCAGTCAAGTTGTTAACTATCATTTTATAATTTTCTTGCTTCATTCTAATTTCTCTTCCCAATTTTTCCTCTACATCTCTTGTTTGGTTTTCAAAATCCTTCTTAAGCTCCTCTATGGCCTGTAAGCAGCTTATTCTTTTCTTGGAAGCTTCTGGTGTAGGAGTTCTGATTTTGCTGTCTTCTTCCTGTTCCATGCCTGATCCTTTTTGGGGACAAAAAGGAGTCCAAAGTCAGATTACTGTGCTTGCCTTGCTTCCCTCGTTTGCTCATGTTGCCACTCAATTGCCCCAGTTGAACTCTGCTACCAGAGGGGGAGCTTTGTTCCAAATCACTGTGTTTTTCTAAGCTGCTGGAGCTATTAGTTGGGCACCTTCTCTGAAGCCTCCCCACACTCTGGCAAACTGGTCATGTACCCCAGTACCTCCACCCTAGACAGCAGTCCAGATCCAAGCAGGTTAAAGCAAGAGCAATTATGCCTCAGACTGATTGATAGCTTGGACCCCCTACAATCTGTAGGCCAGGAGGTCTGAAGCAGCCATGTGGTGGAGGCTACATGGCTTCTGAGCTTCAACTGCTTCTCACCCTGGGGGAAAAGGCCAACAGCACTCTCAAATTCCCATGTCCCAAAGTCCACACTGTACTGATCTCTCACTTTGTCCTTAGCATCTATGGATTGATAATTCTGGAAACTGTCACAGCTGCTGGTGATCTGAAGTCCCTCCAGCCGGTGGCTGGTCAGGCCAACCCTAAGGCTAAACCCTCCAGCTCACTTGGGGCTGGGCTGGCCTCCCAGAGCACTGTGCTAGTTGCTTCCTGCCTGCCTGCTGGGCTGTCCTCAGTGGGAGGTTAGCTCCTCTGTGTCATTTTGTGGGTTCTGTAGCTCCAAAGTTTGTTCAGATTCACCTTTTACATGAATTGGAGGAGGTAGGAGCAGGAGCTCCAAAGAAGTCCTGTTTCTACTCCAACATCTTCCTTAATGAAAATTCTTAGTCATCCATACCTTACCTTCTTTTGGATTCAGTCCAGGTTCTTTCTAGCCTTGAGCCCAAGCACTCATGTCTCTTTCCTAGTCTTAATACCTTGTACAAATGAGAATCTATACAAAGGACTTTGTAAGTTATAAAGTACTGCGTAAATCAGTCTGTCAACAAGCATTTATTCAGTGCTTATTAAGCACTAGGGTACCCAAAACAAACAAATCACTAAAAAGCAAAAACAGCCACTTCACTTCTCTGGTCCTTATCTATACACTCAGGGGAACAAACTCATTTTATAAGGTCTTCTAGGTATGGATGTTAGGATCCAGAGTCCAAGTACAATCTTGAGGATCCAAATGCTCTTTTATGTTGGGAGTTAAGGAATCAGGAAACCTGAGTTCCCATTCAGCTTTTACCCCTTAACTAGTTGTGTGATCTTGGGTGTTACTTCACAGATTCTGAGAGTTGGAAGAAATTCCAGAGGTCATGTGATTGTTATTACTTGGGCCCTTCTTCTTCTATGAGAGGTGATCACATAGGTTCTACTGGAAGATATCCAGTGAGGGAAATGTTGTTGTCTCTCAAGGCAAGCCAATTACACTTACTGCTGTTATTCAGTCATGTCAAGCTCTTCATGACCCCCTTTGGGGTTTTCTTGGCAAAGATGATGGAGTGATTTTCTATTTCCTTCTCCAGCTCATTTTATAGGTGAGAAACTGAGGCAAACAGGGTTAAGTCACACAGCTAGAAAGTGTCTGAGGCCAGATTTGAACTCAGGAAGATGAATCTTCTTAATTCTAAGCCCAGTGCTCTATCCATAAACCTAACTGTTAGGGAGGTTTTTTTCTTTCTTTCTTTTTTTTTTTAAAGCAATTGGGGTTAAGTAACTTGCTCAAGGTTACACGGCTAGTCATTTGATTTATGCGTGGGTGCTCATTTTCTGAGGCCGGATCTGATCTCGGGTCATCCTAACTCCGAGGCCGGCGCTCTTACTCACTGCGCCACCTAGCCGCCCCTTTAGGGCAATTGGGGTTAAGTAACTTGCCCAAGGTTACACGGCTAGGTTTTTGTTTGTATGGATTAAGTGTCGGAGGCCGGCTCCGAACTCAGGTCCTTCTGATTCCAGGGCCGGCGCTCTATTCACTGTGCCACCTAGCCGCCCCGAGGTTTTTTTCTTAACATTAAGTTAATCTATGTTTCTCTGTACTCTTCTGTCCTCTGTGGCCAAGCAGAACAAGGGTAATTCCTCTTCCATATGATGGCCCTTCAGTTCCTTCCTTCCTCCCTTCCTTCCTCCCTCCCTCCCTCCCTTGCCTTCTTTACCTCTCTCCCTTCCTCCCTTCTTCCATTCCTCTTCCTTCCTTCCTTCCTTCCTTCCTTCCTTCCTTCCTTCCTTCCTTCCTTCTTCCTTCCTTCCTCCTTCCTTCCTTCCTTCCTTCCTTCCTTCCTTCCTTCCTTCCTTCCTTCCTTCCTTCCTTCCTTCCTTCCTTCCTTCCTTCCTTTCCTCTCTTTCTTCCCAGTCAGATTAAGTGACTTGCCAAGGATCACACAGCTAGTAACTGTCTGAGGTCAAATTTGAACTCAGGTCTTCCCTGACTTCAGGGCCAGTGCTCTATCCAGTGTGCCACCTAGCTGCCTCCCCCTTCCAATTTTTCAACTAACGTCTTACTAAGTTTTTCTCCCTTCCTTCTTTCCCCCTTCCTTGACCCAAGTTTTCTTTTCTCTAGACTAAACATCTCCAGTTCCTTCTCTCAATTCTTACAGGTCCTTCACTACAGTTCATTCAATGTCTTGGTTATCTGCTTGGTTATCTACCCTCTAGTTTGTCACTGTCTCTCCTAAGTCAAGATGCCCAGGACAGACAACAATAGTCCAGATGAGTTCTGATCAATGCAGAATACATGAAACTATTACCTCCTTATTCTTACTTTTTAATCTACTAACAGATCTTTTTCAAAGGAGATATTGCCTGATCACACCTTCTCTGATTTGTACTTGTGAAACAGGTGCTTTTAGACCCAAGCTTAAGGTTTAGTAATAGCTTTAATATTATAGCTACCCCCCATCAAATTCCATCTTTATTTCTGGGTTTTATTACATATTAACTATTTTTCTATCATGGGCAACTAGGTGGAATAGAATGCTGGGCCTGGAGTTAGGAAGAACAGAGTTCAAATCTGGCCTCAGAAACTTACAAACTATACTACCCTGAGCAAACTTAACCCTGTTTGCCTCAGTCTCCTCATCTGTAAAATGAGCTGGAGAAGAAGGAAATGGCAAACCACTCTAGTATCTTTGCCAAAAAATCCCCCAAAGAGGTCAGAAATACTGTAAATGAATAAACAACATTCTTCTAGTCTACCAAGAAGATAATCACTGTGACTTAATTTCTTCATTTGTAACATGAAGGGGATTGGAAGATCCGACTTTAAATATTGCTTCCTACACTTAACTGTTGTGACCCTGGGCAAGTGGCTTCTTTATATTCCAATTTCCTCATCCAGAAAATGAAGATAATAACATCTTTAATACCTACCTCACAGGGTTGCCGCAGAGTTCAAATGGCATAATGCTTCCAAAAAGCTTTGCAAACTTGAAAACCCTATGCAGATGTCTGTGGTTGTTATTGTTCACATCTCTTCACATTCTTCCTGTTCTTTCAAACCTATTATCGCTAATGGTGGTTTATTTCCCTACAAGACCACTTTAGCCTGGGTGATAGGTACTTTTGTGTGAAAAGAGCACTGTAGCTTAGAGGACAAAACTTGGGAGAGTGAATTTTTGAAAGCCTCCTCCAGAGCTCTTGAAGACTGTGTTGTTCATGGATGTTTGGTGTTGGAGCAGTCTCAAGTGAACTCAGTTGTGAGGATAATAAATAAAGAGTTAAAGGCCACAAGCAGAATTTTAGTCGGTTAGATATTTCTTTTGTCTTTGGGATAGTATAGCAAAATGGATAGAATATTAAGACTTGGGTTCAGATTCTACTTTAGATACTTAATAACTATGATCCTGAGCAAAGAGCTGAACTTTGGTTTCTTCGATCTATATAATGGTGATTAAGAATACCAGGAGGGGGGCAGCTAGGTGGCGCAGTGAGTAGAGCACTGGCCCTGGAGTCAGGAGGACCTGAATTCAAATCAGGCCTCAGACACTTAACACAAAAACTAGCAGTGTGACCTTGTGCAAGTCACTTAACCCCAACTGCCCCCCCCCAAACAAAAGAATACCTGGAGTATTTACCTCCCAAGGTTGTTGTGATGTTCAAATGGGTTAATATATATAAAATGCCATAGAAGTTGTCAGCTCAGGGCTTAGAGGGCTGGGATTGGAGTCTGGAAGACCTGAGTTCATCCCTAAAACACTAGCTGTAAGACACTGGATGGACAAGTCACTTAAACTCTGGCTGTCTCAGTTTACTCACCTGTATAATGGGGATAACAATAGCATCTATCTTACAGGATTCTTGTGAGGATCAAATGAGATCATTGTAAAACACTTAGCTTAGTGCCTTACGCAAAGCAGATGTTTAATAAATGTTTGTTCCCTTTCCCTCTTTCAATCATTTCCGCCCCCCAGTTATTATTATTTTAAAAATACTTTTTAAAAGGTTAGCTTATCAGTTTGTGTTAAAAACCTATAAAATTATTTTTGAAAGATAAGCAGAACAGATCCAAAAAAGCTAGAAGTCATAATATTATTTTTGCTTATTTTTGGTTTTTATTCTCAGGGCCTAGTACCTGTTAGGTGCTTAATAGATATTTGTTGACTGATTTTCTCCTTTTTTATCTTTCAAATAGAACCGACAGCATAAAGAAACCACCTGAATAGTTTCGTTAAAACACATACATATAACAGCAAAATGACAGTTTATTTCTACTTTACCAAAATTCTGACACGAGAGAAAACAATAAAAACCCAAAATAAAACCCCACAACCTCAGAAAGGGTTCAATGTAAAACTTTTTTTATACCTTTTCTTCTCTGCCCTGCACCTGTTTTCTTTGAAAACATGAGCCAAGGGAAAGTGGATGAATTTTTAAAATGCCCTCTTTGCAAAGGTTTGATGCTGTCCTACCATCTCCTCCCACATGTCCCACCCCCATCCCCACACACTCTTTTGTTTATGAAAACCTTAATTCTTTCACTTCTTTTTCTTTCTCATCGATATGACTTCAATTAGCTAAGAGAGTTTTCCTGTGTATCTTGACAATGAAGACCTTGGAAGTTGTATAGTACCAGGTGAAGAAAGTAATTTCATGGTTCATGCCGTCGTGAATGCTCAATGGAGAGCGAGACCTTTTTGTTTAAGTTTGGGATAATGAAGGGTTTAAGTTTTCGTTCTGTCAAATTAGTCATCAGAGTGAAAACAGAGGCCCATTTCTCTTTGGGGTTTGTGTAGATTGCTATGAAGATAACTAAGTGAGCATTATAGGTGACTCTTTCTTTGCGATAAGGTAGAGAGGTTCCATTAACTGCCACCAAATGCATTAAGCAGGAAGTCAAAGCCCTCAGCTCTTTTTGCTGGCTGCTAGTCTGGTCCAGAAGACAATCAAACCATAAGGGTCATTTTCTGCATGAGCTAACCTTTTCCTCTCTTCTAGTTTGAAGCCTTTGTTGACAATGAGATGCTCAGAGGGAACATTAAATTAACACTTCATATTCGCGCCTGTAAATTTACTGGCAGGCTGAGGAAAAGTCAGGGAAAACAAACACTCCATCATTTTTGCTTCATTTAGCTTGTGAATGGGGACACTCTCACCTGCAGAGAAAAGAGGTCAGTGCAAACAGGGATAATTTTAATCAGACTCTCAGCCTCATCCTTAGTTGTAGTGGATGGTGCTGCATTCTGTGCTTAAAGTAAAGGTGAAAGTGAGGTGAGGCCAAACAGATAGATAAGTACTGTATGGAATACTCAAGGGACTTCCTTCCAGTAACCAGGGAATGGCAGGCTAGTTGGATCTGTTACCAAGGAGACTAAGGCTAAATACTGTTAATTTGGCAATTGTCAAAGCCAAGTCGTCATCTGAAAAGAAGTTAGATTTAGGTTTTGGTGTGTTGGGAAGCAATCAAGGCCGATAAAGTGGAGACTGGTGAAGTACAAAAGGATTAAAAGGAGATTCCAAACATTTTTTAAAGTGGGAGGTGTTCATAAGGACATTAGTTTTTTATTTAAAAAAATTTGCGGGGGGGGCTCTCTGACTTCTTAGATTCTCATCTCACTATTTCCTGTCCCTTCCTTCGTCTCAGGATTGTTTTCAATTCTAAATGAACAGAATGGATCTGATGATTTCGTTGCCCTGCTTAGTGAAGTGACCAGCATTAATTCAAGCAGTGCTCATAGGACTTGTAAACCTGGGTTGGCCTCCTTTGCAATGATGGAGGTGGTGGTAATAGAGGTGGGGGCAGTAAATGGAAGCCAGCCAATCTACACAGTCACATACATATTTAAAAACCTTTTTATAATACATATGTCCCTAAGTAGAACCTGATCTATGATGTTTGCAATGTTTCCTGTGAGAAAAAAGATTTTGGTAAGTGGGCAGAAATTGAAAATGTTATGTATGGATAGCTTTATGTGGGATTGAACCCCTGCAGAATCTGCATTTTTATGTTTTTCTCTCTATTTCTCACTTCCATTTTTTACTCCTTGTAGGTTTAACTACTGTTAAAACTTGACAAGGGTTTAAATGCAGCATTAAAAGTCCTACCTTCTTGATTTATAGTGATGATGTGTTTCAAATACATGATGCCCAAAGAATTAAGCTTTTTCCTGAAAATCTAAGTTCCTATAGCAGCCAATTAAATGGTAGCAAACTTCATAGGTGTGGTATGGTTTTTCTTACACACACACACACACACACACACGCACACACACACACACATGCCAAAGGAAAGGAATTGTTTTAATAGTTGCAGACATTAAAGTAATTTCTTAGATTAGAGGCAGTTATATAAATGAGAAAATGAGGGAGTTTAGCTTTTATTTTGCTATTGCCCTATTTTGTTTTATTTTTTCCTTTTCCTGCCCACTTTGGAAAGGGGAAAAAAGAAATTAGGGGAAAAAATGTGTGACTTGACAACCAGTTCCATTTTCCCTACCTAGTGATGGCTCATTGCACATTCATGCACACATACTTTATCTAAGCCTAAGTGGGTGGGTGAGTCAAGTCCAAGTAGGGTATCTACTATTTTGGGTTGAGGTACAATTCCCATGATTCCTGTGAGCCGGCAGTGAAACATGAAAAGGCCCTCACTCAACTTGTGCCCAAAAGGCGATTCTTTGAGGGGGCCAAGGCAGCCATTCACAGGTGTCACAAGCTTATGAATCAAAAACGAGGCCCGACCTTTAGGCTTGGGCCAATGTTGCAGAGGGCTGGGTGGATTAAGAGGAATTCCAGTTTGTCTGTAGACTGTGTGGGAGAATTAAGGACTAAGTGGGAGTGCTGAACTGGTGTCATGTTAAAATTAGCCTACCAGGTGGTCCCAGAAAGTAGACACAGTGTGTCAAGTAAGCTGAAAAGAGGGGGGTTTTGCAATTCCATGGCTGTAGGGGAGCCTGGGTAAAGGGTGTAGCCCATGGGAGGTAGCACTGATGGAGCCATTGAGGCCCCAGAGAACTCCATGTCAGGCTTCGTTTACTACAATCAGAGATGTGATTAGAGGCCTTTTGATCACAGGTTTAGTTCTCTGCCTATCAAGGGAGTGGGGGGTTGGGATACATATTAATGTCTTGCACTGGGCCCACATAATTTCCCAGAGGGTCACGAGGTCAGGTTTGTATTTAGTTAGCAGTAATGATCTCGTTAGGGATCTGAATGGACCACCGTCCAAGCCCATTCAGGGATACGAGCGTGCCTTCCCTTCACCCTTCTTTGCCTTCCTTGTGTGGGCTTACACGGGACATGAACTGTGATTAATGGACTTCCAGTGCTTAATAATTTGCAAAACAGTATTAAACAAGGGAAGTTGAGGACAATTGGAATTGGACACAGGAGGGGCAGGAGGTGGTTGTAAACAGAACCAGGACAATCCCAAGTGCATGGAATTAACTAAGACGGATACATACAATGTCACAGCTGGCCACTGGCAGGGAGCCAGGCCTGCCCTGGGAGAGAAAGCGCCATTGGGATGTCCAGGTGGTCAGACTGAGCTGGCCCTTTTAACTTTCTAAGTTTTTTTTTTTTTTTTTAGAAAGAGAGAGAGAGAGAGAGGGAGGAAGGGAGGGAGGAGGGGGGAAGGCCTACTTTTGCAGTGGGAAAGAAAGTAAGAGGAAGCCATTGAGCAGCAGAAAGAGAGATTAAGTAGCAGTGAAAGTGACAACCTGATAATAGAAAACTCTCTCAATAGTAGTAATCCATGATGTGAAAGGACAAATATGAAAGCTTTTTGTTCTCAAATTCTGATGAACTTTCTATTCAGGAGTAACTGACTTTCTGTTTGAGCCATTTAAGTGAAACTCACTAAATGCAAGATGGCAGTGGGCTGCTGGGGGCCCCTGGAAGAATGGGGTCTTCCAGGAACGTTACAGGAAACTCTCCACCTACGGGTAGTGTGTGTGTGTGTGTGTGTGTGTGTGTGTGTGTGTGTGTGTGTGTGTGTATGTAGCAAAATAACAATAAGAATAGTAATAATAGTGATGATGATGATGATGTAATAATAATTTCCATAATTGAAAGATGAGCCAGTAAATGATTAAAAATAGATTCCATCCTATTTCCTCCCTTTTAAAAATTCTCCACCAGTTACATGTAGGGTGGGCACCTTGACTCTAGAAATCCTACTTAACATTAAAAAACATCATCAAAGTTTGATTTTTCCAATACTCATTGCATGAAGAAAACCAGATATTGATCTGAGCCTATTCAAAGTCTTATGTGCTCAGGCCAAGGCATCTAATTCTAAATAAGAAGTTGGTTTTACGGGACATCACTGGAAGGGATAGAGAATCATTTGATTTGGATGAAAGCTAATGACTTTATTAAGGCCTAAAGAGGAAAAAACAAAACAAAACAAATATAGGGTCAACTTTATTTTTAGCCCTGCAAAGTCTGGTTTCTGATGTAGGGATGTTAGCCTCTGGTGCCCTGTTCTGACACCACTGATTTGCTTCCATATACTAGTCAGAATAAAAATCTTTCTTCTCTTATCCCTCTAACTCTCCCCAGTTCTTGTCAAACTTATTTTAAACATGTAATCAAATGACTGCCAGAGTCATAAGAAATTCCAAGTCCAAGTCGAAGAGAAAGCTTTATTTCCTCAGGTAATTATAAAATGTATGCATGGTTTCCTTCAGCAATTACAAGTGAAAGTTGACAAAGAAAAGGGATGGACGTGGGGGAGTGAAATGGTCTTAGAAAAAACATTCACATTATTTTCTTATTGAAGAAGGAGTATTTGCTATTTCTGCTAATCAGGGTAGAAAGAACAAGAAGACTGTTTCTGATGGTCAGTGCCAGTTTGTGGTCAAGGAGATGAGGTGAGATTTCTTTAGGTGGAGGGCAGAGAGAGCAATATTTAGAGTAATAGAGGTGGTTGTGGTGCAGAAGGAAGCACGAAGGATGTTATCAGGCTGATATACAATGACAGTTCATTGATGCTATACTTTTTCGGCCCCACATTTTATCCGGTCAAGATGAATGACAGCTTTATTTTGTGATTTACTAGCTTAGGATTTTTCTTGACAGCCATCCTTAAAGTGTCCCTTTCAGGGAATGGCAGGCCTCTGAGAAAATAACTTCAGGGGTTTTACCTCCCCCCCTTTCCTGGCTCCTCCCCCATCTAACACTGGGAACGTAGATGACATTGTTTTTTGCTGCAAAGCAGCCCAAATATCACTGCTTCTTCAGAATTCCCCAATTCATTGTCTTCTGCCTCTTCTGTCTTAGTGGCTAGCTTCAAGATGCCCTCTTTAGACCCACTCTCCATCTGGATTCAATAATTATTTATCAGCTATTCGCTATGAACTCAACAAACTAAAGGAAAGTGAAATTGCAGAGCAAGTTCCTTCCAAAATTAATTTTTCTTTGGCAAAAGCTTGAACCAAAAACATAATTCATCCTGCCAACTCTAGGCAGAATGAGCATTATTTTTTAAATGCGTTGGTAGGGAACAATTCAACCTCATTTTAAAAAAGTTGTCTTTTAAGACAACTTAAAAATAACTTTTAAGTTATTTTGTTTTTGAATTGCGATTTAAAATTTTCATACTCTTTCATGAAAGCTTGTCCTGGCAGACATGACTTCAGGCAAAATTGTAACTGATACAGTTTTACTTCAAGGCTTCCTAAAGTATATTTCAAAGTATTTAATAGAAATATTGACATTTTAAAATGTATTTTTCTAAGCTGAATATTCTTGGGTTCATTTTTGGTGGCCATATTGCAAGTTTCCATTTTTGCAAGGTCAAGTCCAAGTGCTTTATCAAACATTTGTACTTATGTACAAGTAAAAAAACAAACTACCCTCTCAGAGAATAAAAATTCTCTCTAGTTCAAGGTATTTCATAGGTGTGCCTGTTTTGAGTTGATGTATTTCAACAATATTAAAACCTTCTGTACATAGTGATCAGATTTTCAAAATAGGAAAAAAGTCTATATTACCATTTTATAAAGACATTTTTTTAAACATCACAGAATAGGATTAAGCCACAAAAATGAGGTATCTTTTTATCTTAGCCTTGGGATAGCTTACTTAAATGGCAAAAAAGAAAAATTGAGTAAAATATTATTGGATAGATTGCTGATTAGGGCTCAGTTGGACATAATTTTAGGTGAGAAGGAAGAGTGCTTCTTATTCCTTTCTGTTTATAAATGAAATTAATATCACTTGGAGATTTCTTAGACTATGATGAGGAAATATTAAAAGAATAGATGTCCTTGAACATGATTCATCTGGCCAATATGTACTTACCTGCTGACTTTTGATGTTATAGGTCATGGAATTTAGAGCTGGAAGAGATTTAAGACATCATTTAATCCAAAGTTCTTATTGTATATATTAGGAACCTGAGGCTACAAAGTAGGTTAAAAGTCTTACCTGAAAGTAAATGGCAGAATTGGGGCTTACAGCCAAATTGTTGTTAAAACATAAAGAGTTGTCATATAATTGTTTATGTATTTACTGGGACAATGTAAATTCTTGAGCATAGGGATTATTTCATTTTTGACTTTTTAACACTGGATTATGTACATAATAGATACCTATTTATACAAGTTTATATGTGCATGTTTATAATAATAACTATTTTCTGAATCTGTTGATTATGTCTGTGTATAATTATATTAGTGTCTCTATGTATACGTGTGTTAGTTGTTAGCATTTCTCCTTCAAATTATTTTATATTTACTCATCCATTTAGATGTTTTACTGCAAGAAGAATGTTAGCACTTTGAGAGCAAGGACAGTTCCTTCATTTTTGTTTTTTTATCCCTGTATGTCCAGCACCAAGCACATTGTCTTGCATATAGTAGACACTAAATGTTTTTTGAAACATCCTGAGTTTTAACCATATTTTGAACCAAAATTTGAGGTCAGTAAGAATTCCAAAAAGCTTCTTTATTTTATTACCAGCATAAAGTAAAAGGGCAAACTTTGGATTTGGAGTTCGGGACTTTTTGTTTGGCTTCTGTTACGTTTGTGACCTTGGGAAAATCATTAAATTATCTAAGTCTCGGTTGCCTCATCTGTAAAGTGAAGTGGTTACATAAGATGGTCTCTAGAATCCCTTCCACTAAATACTATCCACATCCAGAGAAAGAACTATGGAGTCTGAATGTGGATCGAAGCATATTCTCTCTCTCTCTCTTCTTTCTTGTAGTTTTCCCTTTTGGTTCTAATTCTTCTTTACAACATGACAAATGTGGAAATATGTTAAATATGATTGGATATGTATAGCCTATATCCGATTGCACGCAGTCTTGGGGAGGAGGAAGCAAAGGGAGGGGGAGAAAATGTAGAACTCAAAATCTTATAGAAACGAATGTTGAAAACTAAAATCAAACAAATAAAGTAAGTCAACGAAAAATGATAAAATACCCTCCACCTCTAAATCCTGATTCTGTGCTCTGAACTTGAGCACTTACTGAGCAATTATGGCAGGGTTCTGTTCCATTCAGAACCTGTGTATCACTTAGCAAGATATGAGGGATTCACCAAGATGGAACATGCCCATTCTGAGTGTCATTCATGGACACTTCAGCAGTTTCTTTAGTGTCCAACTTGTGGGTGCCTAATTGAAAAACAACCTCCTCTTTCTCTAGAGATGATTTTCCTCAGGACTGGCTGCTTTGAGAGTTTCCTTGACCTTACTTAAAGACAACCGCTTAGATTTTTGAGTGGACCAGTTTCTAAAATAAATTTTTAGATGTGGTCAAGTTCTTTAGTAAACAAACTCAATGTTTTAAAAACAGTTATAGTAGCATCAAATTGTAACTGATCTGTGTGTGGTTGTAGATTTTATTTGGGTCATATTTCACTTAAGAGAATGGAAAGTGGGCAGTGAAACTGGTAATTTGTTCACCACAGGGTTCCTAACCAGGTTGCCTCCAACTTGAGCATAATTTGAACATACTTTGCTCTGTACTGTGAAGTCACAGCCTGAGACATCATAATAAAAAATATACGCCTACAGAATATATACCTCACTTTTCTGCTGAGATGCTGTATTTCAAACAGTACTATTCTCCCAATGACAGTCTATGATGTAATCATGGAACATTCTATCTCAGGTAAATGAAAACTGCATGTGATTTGACTTCAATATTTCTGTGCATCTGTAATCTAATCAATACCAGTACCCCTTCCAATGGTGCAGATTGAAACCAATCCATGCCTTTACACACTAAATGACTCTTATTTAGGAGGTCCTGTAAACTCTCTCCTAAGGAGTAGACCACCCAAAATGTCAAGGGCATCCCTTTAAATGTTTCAGCAGTATATGGAGACAAGTGGAACACAAGGACCATTCATATACTACCTCTCACTTTTTATTTATTTCTGGCTAGTTTTCTTAAAACCCCTTTTGATTTATTTTGTTTTTACATCACATTTATTTCCAAATGTGGTATTTATCTTTCCTCTTCCCCACAAATTTTCTCTTGGAATATGAAAAGAAAAAGAAGTTTGAAAAAGCCACTCCTGTAGATCACATCTGAGAGCATATATAACATCTCATACCCATAGTTCATCATCTCTGCAGTGAAAGGAGAGGTACATTTAAAAAATTCCTTTTCTAGTCCAAGCTTCATCATTCTAATTATGTATTCAGTTATTAAAATCATTTTTTTCCATTTACATTTGTAGTACTCTTTGGAGACAGACCTTTGTAGGTGGAACAAGTGAACAAAGTCTACACAGAGCTTGGAAAGGTAGGTCAGTGTCTCCGTGGAACTGCTGAATGGTTTAAAAGAGTAGAACAAGAATTATGTGTCTAGAGACTTGAAGGAGAAAATAGCATTAGAAGTGGTAGAAGAAAATGGTTTCTTTTCTTCACCTACAACTGAGGAACAAAAGGAAAGATTGCAGCAGTAATCAGAAGGATAGAGACTGTCCTTTTTTGTGGTTTGAGCTATAATTGTGAAGAAGTACCTCTGTGTGGAAGGTGGCTGAACTGAAATGTCTCTCCAAGGAGCTGAGAAAAATCAACAAGGTTTCTGTCTCTCTAAATTGCATTCCACCAATGTGTTTCTTGTATTCTGTTATTTTGGTTATTTTGATTTTGTTTCACTTCACATATGGCATTTGTGATCATTCCAGACACATGAATTGTGTGTGTGTGTGTGTGTGTGTGTGTGTGTGTGTGTGTATTTGGCCCTGGGCAAAGAGAAAAATAGGGTAGTTTTATGGTGTCTGACTCCACAGGATGCTAGGATGTCCAGGAAGATGCTGTCCTAATACATAGCAGATTCTCATCTTTGGCCAGTGGTTAGAAGAAACTTCTCTAACCAATGGGCTCAAGCTCAATAATTTGATTGATAACCAGTATTGAGAATCTGAATTTTTAAGTTCCTTCAATCAAGAGAGGAAGGGATTTCAGTGGATCTGGAATATTACCTCTGGCAAAAAGTTAGCACATTGAGGTGGGTAGGTGGTGTAGTGAATAGAGCACTGGCCCTGGAGTTAGGAGGACCTGAGTTCAAATCCAGCTTCAGACATTTAACACTTACTAGCCGTATGGCCTTGGGCAAGTCACTTAACCTCAACTGCCCTCCAAAAAAAAAAAGCAAAAAAAAAGTTAGCCCATCTTTGTGATCTCTAGTCAACTGGGTTTCTGTGGAGCTAGGGAAGCTGATCAGGCCAGTCTCTACCTAAATAAAGGGAGGAGCAGGAAAGAGTAGAGGTAGAAAAAGTCCTGCTTCCAAGCTGGCTCCAGTGGGCAGGTTAAAGGTCTTAGAGAAATTGTTGGATTCCAGGAGTAATGGGGGGTGAGGGACAACCTCACAGCAAGCAAGAGTTTCTCTCCACAGACCCCGCTAGAGGCAACAACAAATATGTTATAATCGCATATATTGTTTTTTGGTTCTTCTTACTTCATTCTCCATCACTTCATGTGTCTTCTCATTTTCTCTTCATTTTTTTATATCCATCACGGGACAAAAATATCACAGATTTAGAGCTAGATGAGCCCTTGGAGATCAGCTAGTACAACCCCTCATTGTACAGATGAAGAACTGAAGCCTCTCAAAGTTAAGTGATTTAGTCCAAGGTCACACACATACTAAGTATCAGGGCTAAAACTGAGCCCAAGCCTTCTGATTCCAGTGCCAGTACTCTTTAAAGTGATGGTGCTATAATATCCAATTTCACACTGCTGTTTGTCTAGTCACTCCTCAATCAGTAGGCAACTCATTTGTTTCTAATTCTTTCCTACCAATAAAGTGCTGATAGGAATGAATATTTTAGTATAGCTAAGGATAGCCAATGTGTCTAGTATAGGACCACTGGTGGGCATTAGATGATTCCTTGTTGGATTGAATTGAATGTGACTGTGGGCAAATTACTTAGCAACTCGGAACTTAAATTGCCTTGTCCATAAAATGGAAACAATACTGTGTTTACTACATACCTCAAGGTGCTGCTGAAGCCACGCCAACAATAAGCAGTAGCAATAACACCTATAATGCTCACTACATGCCAGGCATTGTGCTAAGGGCTTTACAATTATTATCTCATTTTGTCCTCACAATAAACCTGGGAGGGAAGTGCTATTATTATCCCCATTTTGCAGATGACCAAACTGAGGCAAACAGAGGTTAAGTAACTTGTTCAGGGTCATATATCTAGGAAGTGTCTGATGGCGAATTTGAATTCGAGTCTTCCTGCTAGATGCTCTGTCTAGGCTGTGAATTATTATTAAATGTGAATTATTAAATTATTATTTGTTTGTCGAATTCATGTTCAAATACATTCTCTATGTGTGGCTCTGACATTATTTTTTATCAGATAGAATAACAATTCAGTCTCAAAGCAGAGTGTTGCTCATGCTGATTTGTTAGAACTCTGGTTCAGGTTCAATGATTGACTTTGATTACCAAGGTCAGTGAGTATGATTGACAGGGCTTGGCTTTTTAGTCTATAGATGTTGACAAGTCACCCAAGGGAAGATGGGAGACTTGAAGCTTCCAGGCATATGTGAATCTTCTGCTTAGGATAAGAAAAGGCTATTTATTATAAATCATAGGAATATTAGAATATCTTGCCAGTGGACAGATTTTTCTGAAAGCTTCTGCTGGCAGTGACAAGAATCCACTTGACTAGAGGATCTTGTTAGGATATGTGAAAGGAAAGAAAAAATCCATTTGTGTTCTGTTGTATCAAGAGTATGTCCAAAAGAAACTGAGAACACTGCTGCTTCCTCCTTCTAAAAGAATCAGCAAAGTTGATTGACTTGACTATGAAAGAAAAAGAGAAGGGAACTGAGAAATATAAGAGTATGCATCATTGTATATGAATGTGATGGAATACTATTGTGCTATTAGAGAAATATAAGAATTCCTCAGAGTAATTTTTTTTTAGATTTTTGGCATTGGCTCTGAAAACATTGTTCACTATGTGTTGTTTGTCCCATTATAAAAACAAAGTATGTAATATTTACAAAAGTATTAAGTATTCAGATGAACAAAATAGGAAATAGAGAGTTTAAATAACCTACTATCAGTAAAAGAAATTGAACAAGCCCTAAATGAACTCCCAAAAGGAAAAAAATTTTAGGAGGAGATAGATATACATTTAAATTCTATCAAACATTCAAAAACGATTCCAATATTATATAAACTGCTTATAAAGATAGGTAAGATAGGGATCATGCCAAAATCCTTATATGACATATTGTTGATACTTAAACCAGGGAGAGACAAAATAGAGAAGGAAAATTATAAACCAATATCTCTAATGGACACTGATGTTCCAAATCATAAATAACTGGAAAATCAAATTAAATCAACTCTGTGGTTTCACCTCACAGATTGGCAAAGATTACAAAAACAAAAATAACAGTTTTTGGAAGGACTGCAGGAAGACATGCACTAATGCACTATTGGTTGAATAGTACATTGGTCGTTCCCTTCTGGGAAGCAGTTTGGAAATATGTCCAAAAAAATCACTAAATTGTGACCTTCCAATACCACTATTAGGCCTCTACCATGAAGAAATCAAAGAAGGAGGAAAAGGATCCATCATTCTGAAAATATTTGTGGCAGCTCTCTTTTGGGAGGCAAAGAACTGACAACTAAGGAAGTACCTATTAGTTAGGTAATGTTTGAACAAATGAGAGATATCTAGGTAATATAATACCATTGTCCTACAAACAATGTTGAATTGGATGGTTTCAGAGAAACCTGAAAAAATTTGTATGAATTGTTGTACAATGAAGTGAGCAAAACAGGAAAGAAATTATCCAACACCAGTATTGTAAAGAAAAACAATATTGAAAGACTTAATATCTCTGATCAATGTAATCAAATCAATCAGCAAGTGTTTGTTAGATGCTTACTATGCTGTGCTAGGTGCATGGATACAAATAACAACCATAACTCCAGAGGACTGATGATGATGATACTTACCTCCTGATGGAGAGAAGTGATTGAATTGAGGCACAGAATGAGACACACATTTTATACATGGGCAACTGTGAATTTGTTTTGTTTTATTGGTTTGTTTTGTTTTTACATTACAGACATTTACAGATTATCCTAACTCTGTGACAGGTCTCTTGTAAGAAGGTAAAACAGGTAAGTAAAATTTACAATGCTGTAATATTATATGAGAGGATATGCAACATGTTACTTCAAGTACTCAATACATCTCTATTTTTTTAATCAACAGAAATATATTTTCTCTCTTTCTTGCTTCCTTTTTTGAAAAAAGAAAAAGAAAAAAAATTCTAAAATGTGTTAAACAAAACAAATTTCTTCAGTAGCTGCATACACACGTGTGTGTGTGTATGTGTATGTACACATGTCTTATTCTACACTCTAAATCCATTGTTTCTCTGTCAAGGAGAGCATATTTAATCATTGGGCCTTTGGAATCATGAATGATCATTGTATCAATCATAGTTCATGTAGTTTTCAAATTTATTTGTTTTATATTACTGTTATTGTACAAATTATGCTCTTGGTTCTGATCATTGCATTTTTGGTCAGTTTATAAACGTCTTCAAATTGTTAATTTTTATAATATTGATGTCATAGTATTAAATTGTTCTGGTCCTGCTTACCTCACTCTGCATCAATTCACATATGTCTTTTCAGTTCTTTTTTAAATCATCAATCTCGTTTCTGAAAGCACAATAATATTCCATCACATTCAAATACCATGACTCATACAGCCATTGTTTGATAGACTTTTAATTTCTTTTTTGCTTTTTTTTTTGGTCACCACAAAAAGAGCTGCTGCAAATGTTTTTCTTTGTAATATATAAGGGACCTTTTCTGCTTTCTTTGATCTATTTTGGGTATTGGCCTACCAGTAGTATAGCTGGATCAAAGAGTATACATATTGTTTAGTATGCACAATTCCAAATTGTACCCATTCACAGGTTCACCAACAGTACAGTCAATATATTTGAATAGGATTATTCTTTACAAGAATTTATTTTTATTTTTTCAGTGTGTGTGTGTGTGTGTGTGTGTGTGTGTGTGTGTGTGTGTGTGATTTGCGGAGTAAAAGGAAGGTTAGTGATACACTTGCCCTCCCCATCACACACACCCCCTAAAAAAAGGAAAAGAAAGAAAACAGTCTTACTAAAGCATTTAAAAGAAAATGTATTGAAGAGAATAGATGGCATCTGGGAAGTAAACATACATACAGGTAGGATGGCTTTTTTTTGTTTTCTTTTTGGAGGGCAATTGGGGCTAAGTGACTTGCCCAAGGTCACATGGCTAATTTTGTGTTAAGTGTCTGAGGCCAGATCTGAATTCAGGTCCTCCTGACTCTAGGGCCAGTGCTCTATTCACTGTGCCACCTATCTGCCCCTGTGCCACCTAGCCACCCCAATAGCTTTTAACAGGTTGAGTTTCTCATACACTTAAAAATAAGCAAGTTGTATATAATAGAGACTTCGTGTTTTGTACATAATTATCTCTTCCAGTTCTATTTTATATATGGAAATGTTTATTTTGGGAGGTAAGTTTAGAATAAAAAAATTAAGTAAGATTGGCTATGTTCATTGGTTACATCTTGGTGCTTACATATTTGGCAGACTTTATGAAGAAGGAAGACACTGTAAAGTTGGTATATTATAAACTTTGTTACATATCCCCCAAAAGCACTGTACTTCCCATTAATAGAAAATGGGTTGTAATCTTCCTTAAATTAATTGTGGAGCCTTAGGGAGTTAACCTTTCTCAGCCTTAGTTTTCTTATCAGTAAAATAATAATTCAAATTTATAAAGTGCTGTGATATTTGTAAAACAACTTACACACATTATCTCATTTGAGCCTCATAACAATCCTGTAATGCAGAGGATATTATGGCCTCACAAAGAAAATGAAGAAACTGAATCTCTGAGAGGTTAAATGAGTTAAGTAAGTATAAGAGACTTACATAGATTCAACTTTATCAACTTGTATGTCCCATACAATAATACAGATCGCAACCTTTTGATGCCTATTAATTTGGTATGACTTCTGACCATTTCCTTCCATATGTTTGCAATAGAAGGTCCACCCAAAGGGTTGGAGACCTTTCTTCATTTATCCTGACGTCACAAGTGGAACATTCAGGGTATTCACATATAGGTCATCTCTTGTCCTTGCCACATGACCAACCAAACTTCTGTTTCTAGTACTAATTTTCCCAATCACATCTTTTACTTTGAGATTCATCATTGTTATGTGTTGCAGATTGCTTGTGCCCTCTACACCTATCTCCCTTGCCTTCTGTCTGATAATAGTCTTCAATTCTCTTCAAAGGCTGTTCCATGTCTTGCAGCCATCCAACAAAAATGAGATCGTTTGGATGAAATGATTTTAATTTATCTTCTAGCTCTAGAACAGCTCTATTTTAGTGAATACATACTATTGAGAAAAATGAAATTATCTTCATTGTTTAAAAATCAGAATTAAAATTATTTTAAACATCAGAGTTAAATTGTTATGGGTGATGAATTGGCCCGATGATTCTATCCATAAAATTACTTATGCAATGTTATATATCTGAATGCTCTGAATCTCAACTTAGCTCTCTGGTTGAGAAGTTGGAAAGGATTCTAATTGTTCTACCGGACACCTCAAAGTGTCCTTTCATCAAAAGAAATAAAATTCTAATGCATAAAAAAATTACCTTGGTTCACTCTACCTTGTACTTATTGCCACATCTCCTCCAATCAAAGTAAAGGAGCAGAATGTGCATGAGGAGACCAGAAATCTAAAGTAGTTGCAAAGTAATTCTGTGGTTAAAGTGGAGAAGAAGGGCACTGGGGAGAAAGGAAGGTTGTTGCAGACACAAGTAGATAATTTACAGAATCTTAGCGTTAGGAGAGACCTCAGAGGTTATTTACTCCAACCATTACTTGAATAGTACTCCCTTCTTAGAGCACCCCTAACAAGTGGTCTTGAAGGGTCCTGTGCACATGACAGCCTGCATTATTTACTACTCCAAGCACCCTCATCCCTCTGACTACTTTGGGCACCTGCCATTCCTTCTTTTCCCTTTTATACATTTGAAAGACTAAAGAACTACACAATTCAGTGGCCAACTGAAGTTGTACCAGAGCAGCTATGATGGAGCACGCAACCCCCTACCTGACAGAAAGGTGATGAACTCAAGGTGAAGAAAGAAATATACATTTTTGGACTTGCACACTGCATGGATTTATTTTACTTGCTACGATGATTTGTTTCAAGGATGTTTTTGTTGTTATTTTAAATTGGGTGAAGGTTAGATGATAGGGCAGCAGTTAGTAATAAAAAAGGCAAAAAAAGTCCATTATATCATTTAAAAAAATGCCCTTGCAAAATGAGAGGGTTTGATTAGAAGACCTTTGGAGCCTTTCCATTTCTAAATTTCTGGGAGTCTATGAAGAACTGCTTTCTTAAAGTTGAAAAATGTTATAAGTGATCACAATACCTACTCATCATATGTCCCATGAGACTTAAAGAGTGGAATGTTAAGAACCAGGACAAGCCTACATTAATGGTATTCAATCATGAATATTACTATAATAGGAAATAAATTCAGTACTAGGTTCACAAAAGATGCCTGCTGTCTTGTCAAAATGGGCAGTGAACATTTGTTTCACCAGAGAGGATAGTTGGCTATTAGAAGAGCATTTGTAGGCATTATAGCAAAAGAATCAGCTTAGTGAATAATACAATTATGGACTGTACTCCAGATATTCAAGGGAAAGTGTTGAAAGGACCATATAATGGCTAATCTGTGTTTGTAGTTTTGCACTAATGGCATTTAACCTGCTGTTGCAATTGATCTTATAAATGGTATGAGTCCTTGAATTGAACAAAAAATCCAGGGTATAAATAAGAGCATCCTTCTGATATAAATCACAAAACTTGAATGCAGTTGATCTTGTCATACCAGTTATGTTTGTAAATCCCTTATGTCCTCCCACTACCATGTGTTGGTAAATCAAGGATCTGAGACTTCATAACAGCTTAGTTCAAACTGTTTATAATTTAATAGCTAGAACATTGTAGAGGTTAAGTGATTTGGTCACAGAGCCAGAAAGTATTCAAGGCAGAAACTGAACCCAGGTATTCATGGCTCCCCAAGTCCAGCATTGTATCCATTACACCTGGCTATCTCTCCCTTAACACTAGAGTTTGCTATTTAAAAAACAAGTCAACACCACCTAACTCCCTGTGCATTTTTAGACAATGAATTAGGCAAGGTTAGGAAGAAGAGCCTTAATAATTATCTGAGGGACAAAATGAAGTGGGAGGACAGTAGTTAATCTGATTATAGTAATGACATTTCTAATTTATTTACTTGGAGTAGTGATTGCGGACTTGCACCATTATTAGCAGGCTTACTCTGTTTACAGGAATGGCGATAAATATTCAAAACTGCCTCTGAATAATGAAGCCAGGGCATTCGAACACAGATGAGTCTATTTTGCTTTTCCCTGCCCTGTTATGTCTAATCTGATCTAATTGCCTGGTTATGAACATCTTTCCCTGGCCATCGTGGCCGAGCATCATCACTGTGTGTTTTTCTGCTTTCTTTTAGGAGTCCTGGGCCTTGTCTCACAGTGCATCAATGTCTGATACACTTGTGGCACAGAGAGCTTCAGCTGAGAATTAGTTTTTAACCATCCACATGAATACTCCTTCTTTTGCTGAGATATAGACTATTTCACATGCCTGATTAGTTGATTTGCCAACCTTATAATTATTGCATTTGTAATTTGTAAGCAGGATTAATTCCTTAAGACAGTCAGCGTGTAGCACTATCAGCTGCATGCAAGACTGGAGCTTAGAAGTCTAAGCTCCAGTTTTTTGAGGTTAGACTATTGATGAAAAGGGGAAGGAGGAGAAAAGAGTTCTGGGATCAAATGTACTTGTCCGTCCAGTTGCTTCCTAAAAATTCCTAGTCCAAACTATATCATCCCTTTCATTCTGTATCTCTAGAGCCCCCTATTGGGGCTTTAAAGTTTGACTTTCTGGCATATAACCAATGTACCCTATCTTTTTTAAAAAAGAAAAAGTAGGAGGTGAACAGAAGGAAAAGGACAGTTTAAGCATCAAACTGCTAGTACTCTTTTTAATATAAAAGTCTGTTTTTCACAAAGATCATTGTGAAATTGAGAATTGAAGATTATTGGTAATATTGACTGGCTAGTCAATGAATTCATTCATGGTTTTCCTTTACAGGAATGGGTTGTATCCTATAGTTCGTGGGGTCTCCTTACCAAAAATAAATCCTTTGGAGTTGCTTGCTAAACACTATTCTTTCTCATTGTAGTAAAAGACCAAGAATGAAATAATTGCCATCTACCTGGTAATTATGAATGAACTATAATTCTTGTAGATTGTCCCTGACTAAATGATTTTAACCCCTGCCAAAACCTTCAGAGTTTCAAAAGCATTAGACAGACTGTATAGCTCGCTTTTTTGTTGGTCTAAATCAAATGACAAAGATAGGGCAGTGTTTTTGGAAATATGATTTAGGAATAGTCTAGGGAGGATTCAAATGTCCTGATTTCATTATAATTATTCTAGAGAAAATGATCTGTGATTATTACTGTTGTGTACAGAGCCATGATAGACAAGTGGATGGGTAACATCAGAGGTTCATCAGTATTGAACATTCTCTACAGGAAGACAGAGGTCTTAACTTTTAAGATAGACATATTGCCATAGGTATAGAACAAAAAGGTCCCTAAAAAGTATCAACATATGAACTCAGAGAGTGGTGGGTTTTGGGTTTTTTTCCAACCCAGAATCATTGCAAGGCAGGCTAAACATATTGCATTCAATCTAAATGGAAAGTTATTGGTTTCGAATGATTTGGGATAATTGATATCTTCTATGTTAATGTTGTTCGTCCTTCCTTTTCTAAGAGGAACAATGACATCATGGGGTGATGCCTTGACTTGTGAGTGAATTGGATTTAGGTGTGGTAGAATTATACAGTCATCAGCCCACTCTGTCTTCCAGAGTCATTGAAGTCCAGTGGCAAGACAAAAGTCAGGACAGTTGGTGATGGCCTGGGATACAACAGATGAGCTTGGTGCCTTTGATGCCTGATAGAGCCCTATGTGTTCCACAGTGCTTACTTTAGCAACCTTCATGGTCCTTGGAAAAAACTGTTCAAATCTGTCTATTTTGCCAGGGAAAGTCTTCATATACTTGGGGTAGACACCTCCTAACAATGGGTTTTAGGACTGTTGGTTACCCTCAACCTCATAATTTCTTGGAGCCACAGGTGAGAGTTGGGTGACTCATGTGGATACCAAAGGTGGAAGATCAGCCCTGAGAAGGGCTCAGCAGCCTTCACACTGAAAATGCTAGTCCTCTTGGAAGACTCCATACACCCCATATTAACATACTCTGTTAATATAACATACATAGTTCTCCTACCAAATTATCACTAATGAAGATCATTTCTTTTAGTCATAAAGCTTTAATAAATGCATTCATTCTATTGAGCCTCATAGGGGTTGGTACTATCATCGAAATATTGTGAGTAAGGAGACATGCAGCAAATAACTGCTTCAATATGGTGGCATTGAAAGTGTATTGCTAATAATGCTATGAATGTCAAAGTTGCTCAAGGTGTAGTGGAAAAAGAAGTAGACTTAGTGTCAGAAGAAATTTTGGGTTTAAATTCTCCCTCTAACACTTACTAGTTATGGGATTCGGCAAGTCACCCTCTTTGAGCCTCAGTTTCCCCATCTGTAAAATGAGAATAATAATTCCTATAAATGTCTACTTCACAGGATTTCTATGAGGCTTGAATGAGCTAATTCATGTAAATACACTTAAATCTTAAAACACTATATAAATATCCTTTATTGAATATGGAGATTTTGCTGAACATCTATTGACCTATCTATAGCAGTTCCATCTGGGAATATCAACAAAAAAGAGCCAGAATTGAGTGTCTTGAACTGAGGTCTTCCTGACTCCAGGTCTACTCTGTCACCTTCCTCTCCTTGGTGGTACTTTTCCAGTATAATTTTCCATTGGTAATGAGTTTCAACATCCTTATGCTCACCATACATTTCTCCAGTGCCCTTTGTGTGATCTGTAACTTTAATTCTTCAGAAACTATATGTTTTATGACTTACTACCATACAGCTTCATCAGAAGAATGTTGGTCCTTAGTTTTAGGCAAAAATTCAGGGGTCACTAGAAGCACTATGACAGAATGGCATTGCATATTACATTTATATGTGTGGCTTATCCCTAATTAAAACATTAGTTCCATAAGGGCAGGAGTTCCATCTAAGCTAAACACTATATATCTTCCAGCACTTTTCTGTGCATTTAGTAGCTGCACAAGTATAATAAGTAACAATAACATTATTTGTTAAATAAATGAATAAATGATGAAATGCATGACTTTTCTGCACAAGACTCCAGAAACTAAAGAAGTTGGTTCTAGAGCAAACCTTAGAATTCAAGTTAGCGGGGCGGCTAGGTGGCGCAGTGAATAGAGCGCCGGCCCTGGAATCAGAAGGACCTGAGTTCAGAGCCGGCCTCCGACATTTAATCCGCACAAACAAAAACCTAGCCGTGTAACCTTGGGCAAGTTACTTAACCCCAATTGCCCTAAAGGGGCAGCTAGGTGGCGCAGTGAGTAAGAGCGCCGGCCTCGGAGTCTGGATGACCCGAGATCAGATCCGGCCTCAGAAAATGAGCACCCACACATAAACAATGACTAGCCGTGTAACCTTGAGCAAGTTACTTAACCCCAATTGCTTTAAAAAAAAAAAAAAGAATTCAAGTTAGGACTGATGAAGGGGAGAGCATCCGGTTGGATTCAGAGCAGGCCATTCTGTTTGGCCAGAGACTTCCCAAGATGGCAAATGGGTTTTGAGACTGGCTTGGGGATCAGGCAAAGATCCAAGATGGGCCTTGTAGGATGAATTAGGAACTATTCTTTTATGCTGGAAAATGCATTGGACTGAGAGGCAAGGTGGCTTGACTTATTAAATTCTGACTTGGTCACTAACTTCCTTTATAACCATGGGAAAAATTGTATCTCAAGACTTTAAGCTAATTCATTTGTATTTTTTAGCTAAATTTAATTTTTTTCTATCAATGAATGTCCATATTCTCTGCCTTCTGCATTCTTCCACCTCACAATTGAGAAAGACAAACAAACTTGATACAAATGTGTGTGTGGTTGAGTAAAACAAATTCTTATGTTGATCATGTTAAAAAAAAGTCTTCAAATTCTGAATTTATCACCTCTATTTCTGGAGGTAGGTAACATGTTTCAAATGTATCAGATGTTCCTTTATCTCTCTTGTTTACTTCCTTGATCTGTAAATCTGTCAGATAATTTCTTCCTTGCTCCTCTAATTTATTTATGATATCACCTTTTATGTCTAAATCATAGACTCATTTGGAGCTTGTCATAATATAAATTTATTTTCTAGATGAATTTCATTTTTATTTTTGTAGCTCTATAATGTAATCTTTTGGTAGTTTTATTTATATGACATCAAATAAATTAATTAATTTAGGTAGTATTAGAATTTTTATTATAATACCTCAGTCTACCCATAAGCAATAAATAGAGTTCTTCTGGGTGTCTTGGCATGTAGATATCCAAGTATTTCATACTTTCTTCAATTATTTTAAGTGGAATTTCTTTTCCTACCTTTTTCTTATGGGTTTTGTTGGTAATATACACAAATGCTAATCATGTTTGTCGATTTATTTCATATCCTGCAACTTTACTGGTTAGGTGTTTGAATTTTTTTTTCTTTCTTTTTGGAGGGGGCAGGGAAGGTAGGGCAATTGGGGTTAAGGGACTTGCCCAAGGTCACATGGCTAGTAAGTATTAAGTGTCTGAGGCCGGATTTGAACTCAGGTCCTCCTGACTTCAGGGCCAGTGCTCTATTCACTGCACCACCTAGCCGCCCCCTTGAATTTTTAAAATTGACTCTAGGAGTCTCTAGGTAAGCACATCATACCATCTATAAAAAATAAAGAATTATTTTTTTTACCTAAGCTTCTTTCCTCAGTTTCTTTTTCTAGTTATTACTATAGGTAGCATTTCTAGCACTGTACTAAATAGTAATGGTAATAATGAATGTTTTTGCTTTAACCCTGATTTTGCTGGAAAGAAATCTAGTTTATCACCATTCCAGATAATGATGACTCTTGGTTATAGATAGTTATTACTTATCATATTAAAGAAAAATCAGCTTCTTTCTAGCCTTTTGGGGGAATGAGAATAGGTATTCTACCTTATCAAAGGTGTTCCTACATTTGTAGATATAATTGTGATTTTTGTTTTTGATATTAATATGGTCAATTATGTTTATATAGCTTTTTTGATATTGAACTTGTCTAACTTTGCTGGTGTAGATCCCACATAGTCATAGCATATAATCTTTGTGATATGTTGTTGTACTTTACTTGCTAATATTTTATTTAAAAATTTTAAATTGATATTTATTAGGGATATTAGACTATAGTTTTCTTTCTCTGTTTTGACTCTCCCTCAGTTTAGGTGTTAAAACCATATTTTTATCATAGAAGAAATTTGGAAAGACCTCTTCTTATCCTATTTTTTCAAACAGTTTGTAATATTAGAATTAATTGTTCTTTTCGTGATTGATAGAATTTGCCCATAAATTCATCTGGTCTTGGAGGATTTTTTTATTAGAGGGGAGTTCATTTATGGCTTGTTAAATTTATTTTTCTGCACTTGGGTTAGTTAAGTCCTCTATTTCTTATTCTGCTAATCTGTGCATTTTGTATTTTTGTCAATATTCATTAATTTTAGTTTAGATCATTTTATTAATTTTACAGTCACTCCTAGGCTGAGTCCCCTTTTCTTTATATATATATATATATATATATATATATATATATATATATATTTGAAACATTTAATGTTAAGACTTCGAATTTCAGATCCATTTCCTTCCTCCCTTGTCACCCATTCCCTCTGGGAAGATAAGTAATTCAGTATATGTTGTATGTGTCTAGCTATGCAAAACATTATCATAGTAGATATATTGTACAAGGCTGCTTATAATTCCCTCCCACTCATCCCACCCCCCACCTGGTCCATTCCCTACATGATCCTGTCCCTCTTCTATAGTGGGTACTTCCAATCTCCCCTCCCCCCAAGGATGCCCTCCCATTCATCATCCCTCCTCTCATCCCCCTTCCCCCTATTCTGCTGCAGGTTGAGATATCCCATTTAGTATGTATGTCATTCTCTCCCTGAACCAAATTCAATGAGAATGTGGTTTTGCCTTTTTTGCCTTCCTATTCTCCTCCTCCCTTGCAACCACTTCCCCTTGCTTCTTCCACATGAGATAGTTTACCCTACCCTGTCTCTCCCATCTCCTCTTGCCACTTTCCTCTCTCACCTCATAATTTCATCCCTTGAGTATTCTCCCTTCCCAACAAATTCAACCTATGCCCTCTATCCATATATAACTGTAACCATATACACACACATTCACATATGTATTCGTATGAACACACCCCCTTCTTCCATTATTTTCATAGTGGGAAAGATATCATCAGTCACAGATATTGCTTTTCCATATAGGAATGTAAATAGTTCAACTTTGAGAAGTTCCTTTTGATTTCTTTTCCCTGATTACCTTCTCAGGCATCTCTTGCTTCTTGTGTCTGAATGTCAAATTTTCTATTCAACTCTGGTTTTTTCCTCAACAATGCTTGAAAGTCCTCTATTCCACTGAATGACCATATTTTCCCCTGAAACAAAATACTCAGTTTTGCTGGGTAGGTGACCCGTGGGTTCATTCCCAGTTCTTTTTCCCTCTGGAATATCATATTCCATGCCCTTTGATCCCTCAGTGTAGAACCCGCCAGGTCCTGGGCTATTCTGATTGTGTTTCCACAATATTGAAATTGTTTCTTCCTGGCTGCTTGGAGTATTTTCTCCTTGATCTGGGGATTCTGGAACCTGGCTGTAATATTCCTGGGAATTTTCTTTTTGGGATCTTTTTCAGGAGGTGATCTGTGGATTCTTTCAACCTCTATTTTGCCCTCTGGGTCTAAAACATCAGGGCAATTTTCCTTGAGAATTTCTTGGAGGGTGATTTCTAGGTTCTTTCTTTGATCATGGCTTTCAGGTAGTCCAATAATTTTAAAATTGTCTCTCCTGGATCTATTTTCCAGGTCAGTGGTTTTTCCCATGAGATATTTCACATTGCCTTCTATTCTTTCATTTGTTTGGATCTGTTTAATAGCATCTCGATTTCTCATAAAGTCACTAGCTTCCATTTGCTCCAGTCTAACTCTGAAGGAACGAATCTCCTCAGTGAGCTTTTGAGATTCTTTTTCCATCTGGCAAATTCGACTTTTTAAGGCATTCTCCTCATTGCCCTTTTGGGCCTCCTTTGCCATTTGAGTTAGTCTATTTTTTAAGGTGTTGTTTTTCTCAGTCAGGCTGTTGACCCTCATTTCATACTTTTCCTGCATCCTTCTCATTTCTCTTTCCAATTTTTCCTCCACTTCTCTTATTTGATTTTTAAAGTCCTTCTTAAGGTCCTCCATGGCCTGCAACCCACTCATGTTTTTCCCTGGGGCTTTTGGAGCAGGACTTCTGACCTCACAGTCCTTTTCCCGCTCTATGCCCCCAAAATAGGAGTCTAGGGTTGCATTTTTCTGTTTCCTTTGCCTTGGCATGTTGCCACTTAATTACTTGACTTTTGGGCTTGTTGCCACACTATGGCCTTAAGGCCAGATAGAGGAATTTTCGTCCCGAACGTGTGGGGGGCAACTTCCGTTTCTGGCAAGCTGGAAACCCACCCACAACCTCCACCCCAGATCACAATCCTGCTCCAGGGAGGTTAAAGCAAGAGCGATTACCCCCCAAGACTGATCGCTGGATCTCCCTACAGTTCACAGGCCAGGAGCTGGAGCTGCCTCTGAAAACTACAAAATGGCTGTCTCCTCAGTGGCTTCTAGCCCCCAGGGGAGGGAGCCAACGCATTCCCCAAATACTGGTCCCAAAGTCCATAGGACACTAACCTCTTACTTTGTCCTAGGCATGTCTATTTTGATAATTCTGGAATCTCCACAGCTGCTGGTATTCTGGGGTTCCTCCAGCCAGCTGCTGGCCCTGCCGCCCTGGGGCTAAAACCTCGGCTCATGGGGACCTGGGGTTGGCTCCCCACTCTGCACGCTGCTGGCTCCCAGACCGCTGCGCTGGTCCTTCCTGCAGGGCTGCTGGGCTGCTGGGCTGTCCTCAGCGGGAGGTTAGCTTCTCTGTGTTGTTCTGTGGGTGCTGGGGCTCCAGAAGTTGTTCAGAGTCCCCTTTTACATAGTTTGGGGGTAATCTGGGGGCAGAGTGGCTTGGATGAGCTGTTTCTACTCTGCCATCTTGGCTCCCCCAGTCCCTGAGTCCCCTTTTTGATGTGTCCTGGATCTGTGATGCAGAACTATGTAGTGACAGAGCTGCCAATTGGCACTTGTTCTTTAATCCTGCACAAGGTTGAACCTCTTTGGATGGATCTGGGAACCTCTTCTTTCCATGATCCACAGCTTTAATCTATTTTTCTTTTCTTTTCTTTTTTGTTTTTTGGAGGGCTATTGGGGTCAAGTAACCTGCCCAAGGTCACAGGGCTAGGTTTTTGTTTGTGTGTGTTAAGTGTCTGAGGCCGAATCCGAACTCAGGTCCTTCTGACTCCAGGGCCAGTGCTCTACTCACTGCGCCACCTAGCTGCCCCCCTTAATCTATTTTTCGTTGTTGTGCTTGAATGTTTCTCATCCCACACATCTGGATAAACCCATCCCCAATGTCCATGGACTTCTTTGTCTGTCTCTCAGTCTGGAAAAAAATGACTCTCTGTGATTTTTTTCTTTGATTGCCTGACCAGAGCATAATTTGATGAATTTGTCTTGATCTTTCTAGTGGAGTTATGATAGAGGTAGTCCATCCTTCCTGATCCTCTTCCATCTTGATTCTGTCTTACTTGACTCATTTGTAAAATGAGAATGTGAATTCATGCCCTGCTTTCTTCACGGGATTGTTACAAAATTCAAAGGCAATAAAATATGTGAAAATATGTTTTTTTTTAAACACCAACCAGCAATATTTATTAACTGCCTACTACATACTTGGAGTGGGAAGATACAAAGACTGAAATAAAACTATCCCTGCCATATTTTGGCATCTTATACAAACTTAAGGTATTATTATTTTTGTTCCCAGATCCTCCTATATAATACTTGAGCTTTGGGGACAATTCTAGATAGGACTTCCACAGTCCAGAGGTGTCACAGGACCACCCTGACTGGACCTCCCACAGCTACCACCTCCCAGAGCACATCTTCAAACACTCAAATTTATACTTATTGACCTGACTCAGGAACCAGTCTTTGAGAATGAGAAGGCAGAGAACCATTTACCTCAGAGTCCAGGCCTCTATACCAGATGGTAGGTTTTCAATCCCCCACAAACTTCCAATTCTCTGCTCCCGACCTTAAGTATCATTTATTAAAGGATGTAAATACATTTCACTGTTCAGGTGGCATCGCAACCACTCAAGCTTTTCTCTTGTGGTTTATTATAAGGCTGGCTAAATCCTTCATTGCATTTAATTCCCCGTTACCTATTATTTATTCCCTCCATCTGCATTGTGTGGGTTTGTGTATGGCATGTATATTTATATAAATTCTTATTTATCAGGTTCATAAAATATCCTTTATGAGAGGGAATGTTAGAGAGTGACCCAGATGCACAAGAGGAAATGTTTCATCTTTCAAGGAGTGCCTTATGTGCACCCTAGACAACCCCTCCCCCTTGTGGACCACACACAGAGCTTTAATGGTTTTTAAAATTAGAGCATCTGCTTGCCTTAAAATTTATTGACCTACTGTGTGTATAACAAGTGGAACTTAAAATATAATCACCTAGGATCATTTTTGTTAAAACATGATTTTTGGAAACTACATTTAGTAGAAATTTTAAGTAGTATTTCCTGTTATCTTCTAGGTTTTTTTTTTGTGTGTATGCCTATGTACATGTGTAAGTATGTATGTGTGCATGAGAGAGAAATAGAGTCATATGTGCATATATGTAATGTGATAGATACATATGTGTTTATAGTATTAAAAGTTATCAAAGCTCAAAACTGCACCAAGACTTTTGGACCACCCTGTATAAGTAGGTGTACAGGTATAAAAGTGTGCATATGGATACCTACATATAAATACAAATATGTGTGTGGGTATTATATATAAACATACATGTATACACATACAAAAAACACTTTTTTCTGAGTGAGAATTGACATAATGTAGTGGGTAGTGAACTGGCCTGGGGGGCCAGTGTCAGGAAGACTTGTGTTCAACTTTTACCAATGATGTACACTGGCTATACAATTGTGTGCAAGTCACATGGGCAATGACAGAGGTAGAATTTGATCCCAAGCCTTCCAATTCCATAGCCATTGCTCCTTTCATTGTGCTATGGTCTTGAATTTCTAAACTAACTGCACAAATAATAGACAACAAGTGAGATTACCTAGAAGTCTTCCATTTCATGGCAGGAGGCAAATTTTGCTTCCTAAGTATTACTAACAAAGATAGTGTGTGTAGGGGCAGCTAGATGGTACAGTGGATAGAGTGCTGGTCAGGCCTGGAGTCAGGAGAATCTGAGTCCAAATATGTCCTCAGAAACTTACTAGTTGTGTGACCTTGGCAATTCATTTAACCCTGATTGACTCTCAGAAAGAAATAAGGAAAGAAAGAAAAAAGAAAGTAGAAAGAAAGAAAGGAAGGAAGAAAAGAAGGAAGGAAGGAAGAAAGAGAAAGAAAAAGAAAGGAAGGAAGGAAGAAAAAGAAAGTGTATGGTGAAGAGGATAGAACGCTAGCCTTTGATTCAACAATATACTGCTTCTGACTGGACAAGTCATTTAACTTCTTAATGTACCAAGAATTATCTAAGACTCTCAGTTGCAGATGAGCTGCCGATCTGCATAGAGAGAGGGAATTTCTACAGTGGGAGTTCCACATGCTAATGAAAACCTAGGTCTAGACCCAAAGGGATCACTGGGATTTGATGCACTGAGCCCCATGACAGGAACTTGACTATAGATGCATACACTTCATTCAAAAGAGACAGGAAACAATGACCCAAACAATTTAAATGTACAGAATAACAATCTAAGTAAAATGCTGTGAAATGATAATTACCCAGCTTAGTCCCAAAGAAGGGATGTGAGAAAGTACTCTTCCCTCTACTTTGCAAAGTTTCAGATTTTTTAAATCTGTAAAATGGAGATGATAATTTAGTTCACCTGTCTCACAGGGTTGTGGTGAAACTCCAATGAATTAGGAATGCTTGAGTTCAAAATCTCTCCTCTGATGCTTGTAAGCAGTGTGCCTATGGGTCAGTATCTCAATGGCTCTGAGTATTGGGCAAATCTATAAGATACAGATGGGTTGTGTTTGGTGCTATTGGTGAAGGCTATTCCCACAATGACATAATGAATATATTATAGCAAAATCACTAAATGATACATTTAGGGAACAACAAATATAGGACTTTTTCTTTACAATACAGTCCTAAAGAGATGTTTGAGTTCTTGCGTTTGATTTTTTTAAACTTGATCTTCTCTCCATCCCTTGTGGATGGACACTTAGTTATTTCTGCATTCTTATTACTATTAATATGCTTGCTTCTGGTAATCTTTTAATTTGCTTTGTGCTAAGAAGATAACTAAGGTTGATAGAATTGTGTCTAAAATAAGAATAAATAGTCATTTAATGAGGTTCTAATCTGAGTAAAGTGCCTAGGTTCCATGGGCAGATTTTGTGGCATGTATTTTTACTGCTCCTCTGACCATTAACTACCAGTGAGTAGTGAATTCTTCATAAGTTTAAGTCCTCAAGTGGAGATTCTTTTTTATGTTTTATTTTATTTTTTTGTCTTCATTAATTTGTTTGTTTGCTCTTAGTTTTCAAGATTCAGTTCCACAATCCCCTCAAGTGGAAATTCTTTATCACTTGTCAAGAATGTTGTAGACAGGATTCTTGTTTGCGTGTGGGTTGAACTGGGGGACCTCCGACTGCCTTCAAGCTTTGATATTCTTTGATTTTATAAAGGGCTCAAGAGAAAGTTTTGTCTCTATAGGAGTCAAGGACAAGGTATACAAAAGTTTATGCCATTTCTTAACCTCGGTGTGACTCAGTTTTAACACTTATAAAGGAGGCATGTGTTGGGATTATATTGACGAGAACACTGCAATATCAATAGTAGGAAAAGAAATAGCTCCAAAGTACCAGGCAGAATTCTTCAAAGTGAAAGACCATGAAGACAAACTCTAGCTAAAACTGTATTATTTACAACATAAGAAGCCCTTTTGATACAGCTCAAGTGAGTAATCACTGAGAAGCCAAGAAATTCTTCTAGCAGCAAATGATTTAAAGTAATTAACAAGAGGTTGTCTGTGAGATGCCTGTCCTGTAAGAATGGTGACACTTTTCCTACACAGTTATGAAGTATAGTAAAAAATAGCAGCACACATACTATCCCTAGATAAAAGGCATCTCAAAAATTCAAAAAATTACTATAATCTGGATGTACCGCCATTTGTTTTTCTCTGTATGAATTCTAGTTGTGACCAATGACAGAATTTAGGGTCACAGGAAGGATCGCAAATAATTCGGTCCCAATGAGAATATGTTAAATCTCCCCCCATACTTTTGATCATTTATATACAGAAAAACTTTTCTACCAGATGACAATTTTAGATAACCAAAACCTTTACTTTTCAGATTTCGTACATTCATTGCTTTAAGCCATTGTTTTTTAAACATAAGATCAGAAAAGAGATGAAAATTATATCCAAGCTAGTGGAATTTTAGACTATGGATTTTTCTTTCTGTATGAGCCTATGTTGGGATAGGAGAAAGTAAGAAAAGGCAGTGGTAGAGCCAGAAAGATGAAGAGAAGGTAGAGTGGAAGGCAACAGAAAAGGGAACAGAGGAGAACCACGAGGGAGAGAAGTTAAGATCTTTGTAGAAAGGAAGCTAACGTAGCCCTGATTTTTTGGGAAGAAAGGCATTTTTTATATCCCCAGGCAAATATACTTACCTTTTTAAAAAACCTTCTATTGGTGCCTTCTGCTTTTATATCCAAATTTCTGAATGTGTCCCTCCCCAATCCAGTCTAGCCAGCCTTCTCTTGTAATAAAGATTTATTAAAACTGGAAAAAATTTTCTGTAGAATTAATCATTGCACTGATGTGCCTGATAGTATACACAACATATCACCCCTGTAATTTCCACCACACCCCTCTTCAGTGAAAGGAAGGGGCTATATTTTCTTATCTCCTCTCAGAGCCGAGCTTGGTCATTATAATGTAATGTTCAGTTTGGTTTTGCCTTTCTTTCTATTTACATTATTGTGGTCATGAATGTTGTTAGAATTAAAAAAAATCATAGGGAACTGAACAGCCACTGAGAACTGAAGAGTAGAGAAGATTGCAAAGAAATAGAGAACCCAGAAAGGATTCTAAAATGATTATACTAAATGAAACAGTAATGTATGTATGTATATTTTATATATGTATGTCTATATTTTTTCTGATATCCCCCAGGGAGGAAAGATTTTGTGAGTAAATTACCTGAAGCCAAGAAATTCTATCAACCCGTGTTTATCATTAGATATGACCTACTCATGACTGGCATAGTCAAAAAGATTTGGGGACAAATTGCCCAAGATTAGTTTGTTTGTAAAAGGTTCCATTTCCCTTTCTTTACCTTAATATATCCATCCATTTTATATTTGGTATAACGCCAATTGCATAGTTTAGACATGTTTTATTTCCAGAATTAGATCAAGACTAGGACTTTCAACAGAAACTACATACCATTTTGTATCCTTTAAGAAGAAGAAGAAGGTATTGATGGTTGTGAAAGTGCTTTAAAATTAAGCAGTATACAGGCGGCTAGGAGTATACAGCCCTGGAGTCAGGAGGACCTTTGTGCAAATCTGGCCTCAGACACTTGACACACTTACTAGCCGTGTGACTTTGGCAAAGTCACTTAACCCCAGTTGCCCTCCAAAAAGCAAAAAAAAAATTAAGCACTATACAGATATAACATCTTTAAAACAATTAAATGGAACTTGGCTAAAACATGAAGGTTCCAACTATCCATTATACCAACAAGGAGAAATATATTTCTCTTTGAGTGTTGTTGTAAATGTTTAGTTGTGTCTGACTTTCCAAGTCCATGGGGTTTTCTTGATGATATTGAAATGGTTTACAATTTCCTTCTCCAGTGTGTCCCCATTTTACTTTATAGATGAGGAAGTGAGGTAAATAAGGGTTAAGTGATTTACCAAGCATTACACCAGATTTGAACTCACATCTTTCTAAATACAGGCATGATGCTCTGTCCACTTCACCACCTAGCTGTCAACTTCTCATTGACTACATAGGACTTATGAAACAGAGAGGTTTTCACTACTTTGCAACCTCACTCCAACATTGTCCTCTGGTCCTATGCCATCAGACTGCCTTATAGGTTAAAGCACCTTATTAAAATCTCCTGTGGTCTCTAAGATGGACTTGCCTTATAGAAGGTTTTACAGTCCAATGAATAGATGTATAGTGACATGTCAGTATAGTTCCTTTAAAAGACCAGTTTGGTAAACTCATGCTGTTGGTGCCTTGCGTTGATAAGATCACTGTCATAGATTTAGTGTCCATGGGGGCCAGTTATCTTTGCTTTGTCCCATGGTAAATTCTTTATTTTGAAACTCGGCTTACAAACAACAACACCAACTCCCCTATATTATCTGCCTTTATTAAAATGGATTTTAACATTAAAATTGTATAAACATATGATATGTCTGAGTTCCAGAGAGCTTCCTTTCTTTTTAAAATATATCTGCAATGTCCAAATCTCTGTACATTGTACCATTAATGTTCCTTCTATACTTATTACATGCATTGAACTAGAAGCAGTTGGTTTATTTTAGATAGGTTTTTTTTTTAAAGTAGGAATGTAATTAACACTTTTCCCTCAGAAGAGCATGGAACCTAAAAATGTCACTGTGCTATATTTGTACCGACTTGAGAGATGCTGCTGATGTTCATCTGTGGCATCAGATTCAGATCCCACACAGACAAAATAAGGAGTTTAAGGCTATATCTTTGTGATCCCAAATACCCAGTGGCAAAACTTATGAAAGCCTCACAAATCTCTACTGATGAATTGACTTTTTCATTTTTTCATCTAAATAATGTATTGACACAGCATGTATGCCCGCCTACCACAGTGCCTTACATGTGCTGTGCCATGCAGGTAATAAGGATTCATACTTGCTGAATGAGTGAAGGATCAGTATTCATTTAAAAAAACTCAGAAGAGACACAATGACATTTAAAGAAAGCGCAACCTTCCCCCACCCCCATCTGTCCCTGACAACCACTGGAATTAAACTGAAGAATTTGTGGAGGATTTCATTCATAATCCCTTCAAAATGAGTTAGTACCGATATGTACTAAATGGATTATGCATGAGTCCCAAAACAAATCCAGTGGCAATTAATGTTTTAATAAACTGGTTGTTAGTGTATGCAATACCAACAACTAGTCAGGGGGGATCTTATTGTATTTATAAACATTAATTAGTTGTTTGTTACTGTGGAACTAAATTTAAAATAAATCTGCAACATCACTGGCCACTTGGGTGAAAAATCTCAGTGGTGACTGTAATTAGAAAATAGATGTGAGAGAAAAGTATTAATTAGTTGGCTAATAGCAAGATTTCTGCTAATTGAAATGAGGAGCCCCTATCTTGCAAGATGGTGAAATATGTTAGGTGTGAGGGTGAAAGAGAAAAATGACCCTTTGGGATTTAAAAATAAACATCAATATTCAGTTAACTATTTCAAGGCTAAATTAAAATATGTCCTCAATATACGTATTAGAATTAACTGCCTTTTGGGGCTGCTAGGTGGCACAGTGACTAGAACACCGGCTCTGGAGTCGGGAGGACCTTAGTTCAAATCTGGCCTTAGACACTTAACACTTACTAGCAATGTGACCTTGGGCAAGTCACTTAACCCCAATTGCCCTCCAAAAAAAAAGCAAAAAAAAAAAAAAGAATTGACTGCCTTCAAATTAATTACACAGTGAAAGGGTTGAAAAGGACCAATAGCTTTAGTTTGGCAAAATGAAATGTCAATGTCAATTAAGAAATAAATTATGTTCTTACCACTACTCCTCAGGCTTTCCTTCCTTACTTGTGCCCTACATCTGGGTCTTGAGTACATGGCAATAGACATAGAGCTTGGAAGTTTCATTGAAAAACAGAGTTCAGTACCCTTGGGAGGCCTCAGCCTATTTATTCCTTGTCTTAGACATCCGTGTGTTGGTGGTCATTGTGTGTTGTCCTTCCACCAACAGTAAACTTCTCTATGCCTTAATAGACTGTCCTTGTGAGTTGCTGTGGCCAAAGATTAGTGTCTAGCAGCCTTACAATTTTTGGCTTTCTGAGTAGAAGCAAGGTTGAGGTATTTTTGTAGATCACAGAACTTCACAGTTAGAAGGAACTCTAGAGGTCTTAAGGTAGCTCTAAGATGCTAAAGCACTTTCCCCTTCACCACTTTCCCCCCTTACCAATTCAGAGTTCTTTCATCATGTCACTCCTTTACTCAAGAAATCTTTAGAACTTCCTATTGCCTGCTGAATGAAGTTTAAACTCCTGCTCCTGGTATTCTAAGCCCTCTATGAACTGGCATCAACTTAGCTACTCAACTTGATAACACAGAATGTAAATTCCTCCAGTAGAATGCTCTTTGAGGGCATGGATTGTTTTTATCTACTACATGCAGGACCTTATGCTAAGTACCAAGACTACTGTGATAGGGAGGATATGGGCCATGCTTTCAGGGAGTTTAGAATCTAAGGAAAGACAAGGATGCAAATAACAATGATACAAAGAAGAATGAGGCTGGTGCCAAGGAGGGGTTCAGGCAAACTGCTAAGTGAAATTCAAAGAGGAGAGAGAATTTTTACCTGGGAAAGAAAGAAGGGGTCCATTAAGTTGGGCTTTCCAACCTAAATAAATCATTTTAAAAATGTATAGACCTTAATTAGTTGTTACTATGGAACCAAATTTAAAATAAATCTGCAACATTACTGGCCTCATGGGTGAAAAATTTCAGTGGTGATTGTAATTAGAAAATAGATGTAAAAGTATTAATCAGTTTAGCTATTAAAATTAATTAATTTAATTTAATAGAGCTCAGGGCCTAGAGTCATGGAAGATGAGTTCAAATCTGACTTCAGACACTTAATAGCTATGTGACCCTGAGTAAGTCACTTAACTCCGTTTGCCTCAGTTTCCTCATTTGTAAAATGAGCCAGAGAAGGAAATAGCAAAACATTCTGGTATCTTTGCCACCCCCAAATGGAGTCATTAAAAGTCAGACATGACTGAAACAACTGAACAACACCATTTAATTAAATTAACTATCCTATTTATTATATTTAATTATTTAATTAAATTAATCACTTTACAAATGAGGAAATTGAAATTCCTTACTCCTTATTTTGGCTGAGACTGAGGCAGAAATTTTGATCAATCACTGGCAGCCCTATCTCTCCCCAACCTGTTTGCAAATAAGCATTGCAGACATAGGAAAGAATTCTATATTATTTCTTTACCCTTTGGCAAACATTTAACATTTCCATCTCCCATTCTGATATTGGTAGGTCTCATCAGGAATCCATCTATCTGTATGCCTGATGGGCTTTGGAGTTTAAAGAAAAATATATCCACTGGAAATAATAAACAACCATTTTAGCCATTTTAATGTGACTTGATATTGGGGAAAATGTCTTTATGGATTGTAGCAGACAATGAAATTTCTGTCGGGGCCTCTAAATCACTTAATGTTGAAAGGGATTCCCAGATGGCCTTATCAGTGTCTATGTAAAATTGTTTGAGACCTCTATTAGCTAATAAATCAGATTTGGGTCTTGGTTGTCTGTCATTTACTCAAACCCTTGGAGAACCATAGTTACTGTATATTCCTGTACAGTATTTGAATTCAGAATTGAAATGCCTGCTTTGTTCCCCATTGGGATAGGAAATAAAACTCCATAATAGAATGTCATTTTTTAAAAGTCTGCATGTTATTAGTTGAGGTGATGGTGTATAACAAACTCATGGGATGTTGTTTGTTGTTGTTGTTTCAAATATTTTATTGAGTAGTAAAACTCATTTACTTCATTACCTCATGTGGGGATTTGTACACTTTGGTCCATGATAAAAATGCGGGTGGGAATTAGCTCACCAATCAAGAGTACTTTTCCTTAATAACCCACACCAACCTCACTCTTAATCCTATGCAGAAAAAGGCTGAACCATAGACAAAAACAATAGAAGCTCCTTATTCTAGACCCTGATAGGAAACCTGGGTAAATCCCCTGCCATGTTCCTCCTACTCACCACGGATGGATTTAATTAGTCCCACATGGACAGATCTTATTAAAATAAAAATATATTTTGGCACAACTGCTTTCTTGTCTTCTGCCCTGTGGAGCTGACCCCTGATTTAAGTTAGTCACAGAGTGCTAAGCAGCTAGTTATTGTATGTTGCTGCTTGTTTCCAATCATGGGGTACTGAAGAAAGGAGATGTGAGGTAGGGGTGTGAGATAGAATCATCCCACTGGGTTAAAGAATTAGTAGAACTTTGAGAGGGGAGCTATTTTGTACTGGAAGATAGTAGAGTTGGGGCAATCCAGGTACTGATTTTTTTTGTCATGGGACAGGTAATAATTAAACTCATTCATATAATATTTAATGGTTTGCAAACCAATTTATATATTTAGTACCTGGAAGCATCCACACCCTAAATTGTACAGTGAGGTCACCCATTCAACACTACCACTAATTCAAGGCACCTCATAGACCTTTGACTCAAAACCATTGCCTATGAGCCCTGGCTATTTCTAGACATTTAATAAAAGAGTATAGTAATAAAAGGAGTAATAAAGGAGTTTATATAATGTAAAGAATAATAAAACATTTTATAAAATGCTTTTACTATTAAATTTATTAAATGCATTATTATTAAAATAATATAAGGAGTAATAAAGCATTTTTTCATAAATCAAAGGTTCATTCTCCCAGAGATACACACACTTTTGGTAGAAATACTGCACTCACCAAGGGAGTACCCTTGGCCAAAGGGTTCAGATCTGATACTGAATATCTTTTGGTGATGTCATTGGTTATTCCCATTGTACTTGTTCCCCAGTGATCTCAGTCTCCACCAGTCACATGAACATGAGAGAGAGTTTTTGCTAAGGGTCATATGTAGCCACTGCTTGGTGCTATTTTGTTCTTTACTGCTCATTTCCCATCGTAACTCTATTAGGAAGGAAGTTCTGGAGCTTTTCTCTGGTTACAAATTCTGGCTAGTCTTTAGCCTAGGTCATGTATATTCTACCTGTGAGGAATGGATTCTGTCCTGCTCCAAAAGACCTTCAAGCCTAAGAACTTTTTTGTTGTGGTACTTTTAAACAAAGTAAAAACCTAACACAAAAAGTAGTTAGACAAAAAAAAAAGCTCTCAATAGTTCTCCTCCCACGGGGATCTGCCTTTTTCAGAGGTTGTTTGACTAGAATAGGTATTTCTTTTCATCAAGGAGATCTCTTGTCCCAGGCACCAAATTCTTTGAAATACAAAGCCAGAATCACTCCAGCTAAACAGTGTCCTCAGGTTCAAGTCTTGTTTTTTCCTCCTTTATTTTCTGGTCACCAAGGCCTTTATCTCTGCCAGAGCCCTCACTCTGACTTAGGATCTAAAAGTCCATGTAAATGCTTAATTTCCAGTTCTTCCCAGTCAGAATTAATTTTGAAGTCACCCTTCCAGAAACTGTCAGTGGCTCTCTGGGTTAATACCTCCAGTTTCTCAACCCACAAGCTAATTTGTTATCTTATGTGAATAAGTGGGAGTAAAAAAGGTTCAAGAAAAATGCTAAATCCAAGTGTCAAGTCATTATCTTTCCCCTGACTAGAGAAATGCCATTAGTACATAATACAGGAAATAGCTTTCTTTATATATACATTATGTTATTTGATCCTCACATTTTACCACTGAGGAAACTGAGGTTTAGAAATATAAAAAAAATACCCTAGGGTTACATAACTAGTAAGAATCTGAGACAAGATCTAAATATAGGTCTTTTTAACTCCAAAAATAGCATTATATTTGTGATGGCCTCTCAAAGTAATAAGCTTAGTTGGGTGACCCTTCCCAATACAAGTTTGTTAGTTGTGATGATGACAAACTAAGAAACAGAATTTTTAATGATATCTGGGAACTGTTGTTTCTTTTCATAAATTCAAGGTTTCCCATAAACCAAAAAGCTATGATTCCATTATGCTATAGTAATTTCTTTTTTCTCTCTTTCTTTCTTTTTTTTTTTGCAGGGCAGGGCAATTGGGGTTAAGTGACTTGCCTAAGGTCACAGAGCTAGTAAGTGTTATGTTAAGTGTCTGAGGTCTAATTTGAACTCAGATCCTCCTGACTCCAGGGCCTGTGCTCTATTCACTTCGATACCTAGCTGCCCTGGAGGAATTTATTTAAGAGAAGCTTGCTTAGGGGAAGTTTGCTCTAGGAAGGCTTTCACACCTTTTGGCACTAACCTAATTAGGAAGCTTGTGTTGCCTTCTGGCTCTGAGAAATGTATATATACTCTGAGTTGGTATTTTGTTTTGGGGGTTTGCTCATGAGAAGGATCATTTGATTTCCTGTTTGAAACCCTGAGTAGCCATATGTTCAGAGGTATCTGTCTACACAAATATCTGTGTTCCCTTGATTTAGTGATGTTTGTAAAGTATATAGCAATATTGCTATGTTAGACAGCCAGAGTCTTGTCTGTTGGTCTTTGTGCTAATTTCTCTGCTTGCATTTTCTCTGCTTGTATTTTCTCCAAGTTTAGGGTGCTGACATTTCCCCTGAACTAGTGAATGTAATTAAAGTAGGATTGTTAACCTCTTTTTGAGCAGTCTTTCCTTTAAAAGCAGATCAAAGAACCTGTATTAGGAGGCCATCCTGGAAGTGCTAGGGTACTTGTCATTACAGTTGGTTGCCTCTTATCCCCGAAATGTCCCCCTCCTTGCCTCTGCCTCTTGGAATCTGTCTTACCAGTAGAATTCAACCCAGGTGATACATCTACATGAATCCTTTTCTGATATCCCAGGAGCTAGTGCTGTACCTCCCAAAACTATTTTGTATAATTATTGTGTATATAATCTCTATGTACTTATCCATGTAGTCTCCCCCTCACCTCCACAACCCACACTTAGAATGTAAACTCTTGGAGGTCAAGGACTTAGAAAGTATAAAAGGTGAGATTTCAGCCCAGGTTGTCTGATTCCAAAGTCAGTGCTTTTTTCTACTAAACCAGTGGCTGAACTATAAAATTAGGGTCTGTCTTTCTAACTGACCCTGAGTCTTTACCTTGGAGAGACATCCCATGTGGGTCTTGTCCACATGCTGAAGGACTTCATGTCATTTAGGTGTTGCAGCTTTCTGACTGATTAGCATCAGTGTATATAGTATTCCTTAGCTGTTGATATTTCATTTGTAGATATCATTCCCCTTCCTCACAGGCTGCTGCTGATTGCCCATTATTTTTAGAATTGCGAATTGAGAGGGTCATGAAAAATTGAGCAAAGCTGTGAATAATGTGGAAATGAGGATTCAGACATGGACAGTGCAGCAGGCATGAAAACTTGCTGGGAGTAAAAGAATGAAATCTCCCTAACCTAATCCCCTCCCGAGCAGAGAAGCTTCACCAATCCTTTATCAAAAGGCAGTAGTATATAGCCCAATAGGACTTGGAGTTAAGCAGATCTGGATTTGAACTCTCTTCTGATATGCGCTAGTTATGTGATCACAGGCAAGTCATTTAATCACTCTCAACTTCCATTTAATCATCCTTAAAACAGGAGTGATTACAAACCTATAGTACCTATCTGTAACTAGGTGGTGCAATGGATAGAGAGCTAGACCTTGAGTTAGGATAGACCTGAGTTCAAATCTAGCCTCAGACACTTATTAACTGTGTAATCCTGGGCAAGTGACTCACTTGCCTCTGTCATAGTTTCCACATTCGTAAACTGGGGTTAATAGTAGCACCTACCTCTCAGAGTTGCTGTCAGGATCAGATGAGATAATAATTGTAAAGGCTTAGCACAGTACCTGGTACATAGTCAACACTATATAAGCATTCACAGATTATTATTGTTCAGGTAAAGTCTTGTGTGAAGCAGTTCATCTGGAGCTCTGTTTTTAGAGCCTCTAATATGCCATGCAGATATTCTCTGTTGTGTTCCAAATTGCTCACACTATTATTTGTCTTATTGATTTTTTCTTTGAGAACTCTGTTTTCTGCCAAATTTCTACCCTTTTTTCCAATTTTTCAATTTCTCCACTGAATTATTCCAGAGTTTCTGAATGTTAGTTCATTATTTCTGAATCACTTGGAGAATATCATCCTGTTTTATTTGAATTTTGAATGTTTAGATTATTTTCCATTATAGGATGATAATTTTTAATCATTTTCTGACTCTGGTCTCTCTGTTCATTTGTGATTTCTTTTTTTTGTTTTGTTTTGTTTTGTTTTTTGGAGGGGGGAAGGTAGGGCAGTTGGGGTTAAGTGACTTGCCCAAGGTCACATGGCTAGTAAGTGTTAAGTATCTGAGGCTGGATTTGAACTCAGGTCCTCCTGTCTCCAGGGCTGGTGCTCTGTTCACTGCGCCACCTAGCCACCCCCATTTGTCATTTCTTTATGAATATTCCTGCTAGTTTTTCTTTTGGGGTAATTTAACTTACCTGTTAGCTTTCTCTTCTGCTCTTCTTGTATTCATCGTCATCTTCCCTTTTGATCTGATAATACTTTGTCAAACATCTGCAATGTCTGCCCCCACCAGTAGCTATTACTTCTGTGTTCTGTCTTGTCAAGACCACCAAGGCTAGGTTATTTCAGAGCCTTTCTTGAGGTGAGACTTGGGGGGTGGATGAGGCAGAGCATTTGGTTGGTTCCCAATTATGGGCATATTTCCTTGACTACATCTGGGTTTATATCCTGCCCCTTACTGCCTACATAAATGACTAACTGTGCTGTCATATGGAGTTGTCTTCTTTCTAGTCATGGGGACAAGTGAGTGTCCTATCCTCTGTTTGCCCCTTGAAGAGTAGGCTAAGGAGGGTTGTGTCTGGTCAGACTTGGTAGTTGCCAATGTAGGAATGATAGAAGACATGTTAGTCAAATCAGAGGGATGGCTATATAATTGGAGAGAAGGGGACGTATGTGAGATATGTAGAAATAGGAACTTCAAGATTTGGCAACTGATTAAATATATGGATGTGGAAGTGAGTACTTAATATATGAAATATATAATAGAAAGTTCTGTTAAATTATAGGCCGCTAGGTGATGAAATGGATAGCTCACTGGACTCACAGTCAGGAAAATAATCTGGGTCCTAATCCAGCATCACTTACTAGCAGTGTGACCTTGGGTAAGTCATTAATTTCTCCATACCTCAGTTTCCTCCTCTATAAAATGGGGATCATAATAGCACCTAGCTTCCAGGGTTGTTGTGATATTCCAAAGAGAAAATTTGTAAAGTGCTTCACAAACCTTACAATGTTATATAAATGCTAGCTATTTAACTTACTAAAGTGAAATTACCATGGCGTAACTCCCTGGTAGATGGGGTGGAGGCTTTTCATTCAGTCCTCAACTGTTACTTTAGAAGGCTTTAAGTTGTATGGAAGTACTTCCCATCTTTATCTCTTCTTGTTGCGATGTTAATTACCATATATAGGACATACTGTTGATTAATGGTGGTAGGCTTTACCTACTACTGGGAACTATGCTAAAATCTGACCTACTTCTATCTGGCCTACCTATCTTCTCAGTTATTATCAAAACCTGAAGGTCAAAGTCAACCATCTTGGCCACAAGTTTTTTTTAGGGGTTACTTTTAGAGGACAATTAATCTGACTGTCTTTGAATTCAGTTCATAAATAAATTGATAACTGTATACTACATGGCAGATAAGATAAAAAGTTTAAATATGATACAATCCCTGGTCTCATAGAGAAAACATGACACATACAAAAAATAATTAACATATAGATTTAAAGTCTAAAGAGACCTTAGAGGTCATTTAGTTAAAGCCCTGTATTTCACAAATGAGGGAATTGAGGTCTATTAAAGTAAAATGACCTACCCAAAGTTACTTATAGTGACACTGATAGTAACCACAAATAAATAAGGGGAGGAACCAGGATTTAAATCCAGGTACATCTAACTCCAAATTCAGTAGTCTTTATATTTTTATTTATTTTGTTAAATGTTTTCTAGTTACATTTTAATCTGATTCAGGCTACATTTGGGACTGTTTAGGGTAACAACAGTTTTCAGGCTACATGTTTGACATCTCTGGACTTAGAACATTGGGCTGTATCTAATAAAAATAAATTCAATAGGGTTCAATACAAAGCCTTGTACTCAGGTACAAAAAAAATTCGACTTCAAATGTACAAGTGACCCAGAGTTTAAGATGTGCTGAGATAGAGAATAGTATTAGCAAAGGTAAGAAAGAAAGGACCCTGAGACCATCCTGACTAGAGTGGTGGGTGTGAGTTGGAATAGCAGACAATGTACAAGTCCCATGAGATCATCTTATCATCAGTCTTGAAAGCCAAGTAGGGGAGTTTAGGCTTCATCAAGTGGGGAATAATAGCCATGGTAGGCTTTTTGGTTTTGTTTTTTAGCAGGAAATTGATAGTATGAAAGCTATGTTTTTCAAAGATTAAGCTAATAATTCTAGGCAGAATGTCTAAAGCGGAGATAGTTGAAAGCAGAGAAACCAGCTGGGAGTCCATTAAAGTAATGTGGGCATAAGGCCTACACTAAGGTGGTAGCAGTGGGAATACCAGGGAAGAAATGACAACCCTAATGACAGATTTGGTATAAAAGATATTGGAGAAGAAAGAGTTAATGAAGACTGAAGGCTTTAGGTTGGGAGATTGAAAGAATGGGGATAGATAGAAATAGGATACTTGGGAAAGAGTCACAAAGAGGGAAATTGAAGAGTTCTATTTTAGACATATTTCATTTGATACGATGGTAGGGCAACTGAATGGGGTTGTCCTATAAACTAGTGATTTCCAGAGTCTATGTGACCCCATGGGATACTTGTTCTGACCTCAAGAGTGTTATGATTTGACCACTTTGGAAAGTGGGAATATGAGTAACATTCAACTCAATCCTGAGGCTTTTCTTCACCATGGTCACACCTTCCCTTTTCCGCAATATTTTCTCATTCTGCCACTCCCTCAATTGTGCAAAGTTCTTCCTTCCTTCTGAGCCTATTGTGAGTAGTCCCGTTATAACCTAACTACTATCTGGCTAGTTACAGCAGCAGCTATACAAGATGCCATTTGGGAAATCAGCACGCCTCCAGTCTTTTAGGTGAGCTGCTTCGTGGCTGTGTCTAGCCCAGAGTGAAGGCTCTGTGCTCTGATACAATGATTATAAGATTATAGATTTAGAACTAGGAAAACCTTAGAAGCCACTTAATCCTACCCTCTCACTTGGCAGACGAGGAAAGTGAAGCCCAGAGGTGTTCGGTGATTTGCCCAGAGTCACAGCGAATCTCGGAGGTGGGATTCAAGCTCCGGTCTTCCTGCCTTTAAGTCCAGCACTCTCAACTAGGCCACCTACCTACTTCATTAGTAAGAGCCCATCTCCCCTTTCTGTTGTGAATAGGGATAGAATGAGTTGTAAAAGATGAACAGACATGGATAGGTTATGATCTCGCTATATCTTTTCTCACAAATCCACCCTTCTTCCGAACTTCCCCTTTTATGTGGAGGGCACCACCATCCTTCTGGTCACACATTGAAAATCTCACTTATTATCCTCCTCTCCCCACTCTCACATACTACAAGAACAATCAGCTGTCAAATCGTGCCAATTCTATTTTCACAACCTCCCCCTAATACATCCAGATCTCTTCACTCACGTGGCTACCTCACCACCTTTTGCCTAAACTATTGCAGCAGACCCCTAATTGGTCTCCTTTCCTTAAGTCATTCTATAGTTGAATACCATCCTCCACTCAATTGCCAAAGTGATTTTCCAAAAGTCTAATTCTAATCATCTCACTCCCCTATTCAGAAAACTCTACTGGCTCCCTATTCACTCTAGGATCAAATATTATTTCATGTTTATCTCATTAAAGTTTCTATTTTCTGTATGTTTTATAATGTACCTAATTATTAGTATCACATATTAATTATATAATTAATATAGAATAATTAATATTTATATAGTAGCATGTTATAATTGAAACAAAAATATTTTTGTAATGTACATGATTGTTAGTATCATACATACTAATTATATAATTATATAGTAGCATGTCATAATTTAAACAAAAGTAAATAAATATATGTTGAGTATACATACCTAAACATTTTTAATGGATGTACTAGTATACAGTCATAAGTGAAGATATAAATTTAGGAATTATCAGCAAGGAGGTGATAATTGAAGGCATGAGAATGAATGAAGGATCTCTGTGTAGAGAAGAACAGAGGAACAATCCCCACAGTTATGAATGTAATACATGTCTCTGTGTTTAGAGACATTACTTGTTAGTGTTACAACATAGCCTGATGAGGTCTCATCATATTTCTGTTTAGGTCACAAATAGAATCTTTATCAGTATGTGTAGTCACTCCTCCTTTTTCCCACCCCAAAGTAACTATGGCTATAAAGCAATAATGGATATACTATATTTGTAGTTAGGAAGACCTGTTCAAATCCACACCTCTTCTCCCCCCACACCTACTAGATCTGTAACCCTGGGCCAATCCCTCTTAAGTCATTACCTAGAATTTATATACTTATCCACTTCCAGCCCCCACATCAAGAATTTCCAGTCTCTGTTATGTCCAGAGTCAGATATAAAATACAGTTTATCTTGTAAAGCTCTTCACAACCTAGAGCCTTCCTACCTTTTCAGTCTGATTACACCTTTTTCTCTCCTTTTATATTCTTTGGACTTTCATATTACATTGGCTAGAGGACAACCTAGTAGTAACTGGCCTCCTTGCTGTTTTTTTGATTCCATGTATTTTCCCTAGTCATTTCTCTGCCTGGAATGCTTTCCTTTCTTACCCCTCTCTCCTGACTTCCTTCAAGAGAGCTCATATTCCACCTTTCATAAAAGGTCCTTCCTAGTGTCCCCTACTGCTCATGGATTATTTGTGGCTGGACTGTGGTAGAGCCTTCTGAACTCATATTGGTCTGATAAGCCATAGTACCTTGACCCCAGCATAGTGATGTCATTTTGGTCCCCTTCAAGAATGAAGGACAACAAGCAACCAAGTACTGGTATCTAACCCCTAAGATTTCCTATCATTTATACCAGTTAGAGGTTTGTGTGTTGACTCCCTCATTAGAATATGAGCTCCTTGAGGGTGGGGACTGTGTTTTGTTTTTATATCCCCAGGCTTTAGCACAGTGTCTGGCACAGAGAAAATGCTTAATGTTTGTTGACTGGCTGACTAGTCAAGGATGATTTATATTCCCAGCACTTAGCATAGTGGCTGGCATGTAGTTTGCATTTAATAAATATTTATTGACTGACTGACTAGATGGCTTTATATCTACATCAGTGTAGGGAATTCTTATACCAAGCTTTTCTCACACTGACAAAAATCACAGATCCTTCATGAGTCTCTATATCCATGTGAGAAAGAAAAACATGGAGACTTTTATTTATATATATATATATATATATATACATATAATAGACATACATTATTATACACACTATTATGTATGTACATATAATAGACATATATACATAACACATATCTATGTAGATATATGTATCATCTGTTTGTATTTATCTGTCTATGTGTATAGATACATAGATATAGATATGAGTGTAACCCTAGTCCAAAGTCCTTTGGCATGGAACTCTTTCTTTATTGGTGGAGATCAATGTCCTGTGCTGGCATGATGGGCAAAGATGGAGTAGGTAAGAGCAGAAGAAAGGAAAATTTTTACATCTTTGGACTTGCATTAAGTCTCTTCAGAGTTGCTTTGGGCAATCTGGTTTCCAACTTTAAGGGAAAAGCTAGATGATGCCAACTCCACTTCATGTTGCTAGAGGAAAAGACTCTGGGAAGAAGCTGACATGAGGAGCTGGAAGTCTCTATCATGTTCCTGTCCCCAGGTTGGAACATTAGAGATTTCAGGAAACTTCCTTTTGAGTGAGATTTAGGACTCTTTCTTTGTCGAACTGTTTCTTCATTCCCAATTGAAGAGCTCCTTCACTCAATACTGTTTGGTATATATTCTTATATATACTTTCTCTGGCTTTGATTTTTCTAACAATTTAGATAAATGGGCTTCTTGGATAAGTACTATGTGTGTCTATCTTAGGATTTGCTGGGAAAGGAGTCAAGTCTTGGATATAAAGCTGAGATCCTCCTCTTCTTAAATAATGAACAGCAATAAGAAGTCAGCTTGAACCTAAAAATCACATCCCCTAGACTAGCAATATTTAAGGGAACAGATAAATATAATTTTAGCCCAGTACCCCCTCTCTTTGAGGAGAACAGAAGGGCCAGTTTTCTGCAGGCGTTCTTCTTGCTTACCCTCCTAGAAGGAATTCTAGCTTCCATAGAGAAGGGTAAGGGGAGACGAAACTAGCAATGTCTATTTTTCCTCCCTTTGGTCCACACAACAACACAACCATGCTACATATGGGGGACAGCCTTTGCTAAGCATAAATACAACCACTCATTACTCTTTTGGCTAAAATGATTCTAATAGGCTATATCTATGCATGTCCTCCATATACCCAAATATGACTAAATGATGAATCCCTAATCAACCCATGTAGTTATTAAAACCTTTTGGAATCAAAAGGTTTTAATTTAATTTAATTCAATAAATAAAAACTGAGAGTGGGGAAATAATAGTAATTGTATGCTTTGGAAAATATTGTCCCATTTTTTTCCTTATTCATCAGGGAAGATTTTGTTACCTATTTTTACCTAGTAGAATTAAAACTTTTTGAGATCAGGAACTGTTTCCCTATTTTGTCATTGTATTCCAAGTGTACTTGTTGAATCAATTTGAATTGAATTATTACTCCCATTTTACAGATGAGAGATACTAAAGCTTAGACAGCTTCAGTGACTGTCTGGTGGTAAGGCTAGGGAATGAACCTTATGTCTCCTGCTGTAACGGTACAAGGCAATAATTTTCCTTTTCCTTTTTTTCTAAGTATATCTTGAAAGGAGGCATTTGAAACTTTGTGTTTGTTTGGAACCTTTTACCAAAGGCATCATTTTCATATCTCCCTGGCAGAGAAGGGCTGCAAAACCACCAGACAGGATGTTAGGCATTTCTTGAGTGTCTTTGTCCAGGCTGAGACTTGGCTTGGTTATTTGATGACACTTGACAGTTCATCTAGGAGATGGATGGTCACACAGGTTTCCCAGAACTTGTCATTAGTCCTTTATCTGGAAAAAACCAAGCAGTTTCTAACCTGTAAATTATGTGTCATTTCTAAAAAAAAAGAAAAAGAAGAAGAAAAAAGGAGGGAGGGGGAGAAGGATGGTGGCAGTGGAGACAAATGGAAAGGGATTAAATAAATGGGCCCAGAGCATGCTTCTCTTCCTTTTTGTTTCAGCTTATTGATTGGGGGATTCTGCCCCCACCTCAAGAGTAATCAGTTTTTCAGTGAATGGACAGAATAAAATAATTTCAAGCAAGTCCTTCCAATGGACTGTCATTAATTTGCCTATTGCTGGCACTTGTTCATTCGGATCAAGATGTGTTTAGTTTTCCCTAAGTATTAGTTGAGTTGTACTCTAGGGATTTGCTGGGGCTGATTGGCAAGGGGTGGGGGATGTAAGCCTAGGGGAGCATTAGTACAGAGAAAGACACTGGGGGAGGCTGGAGGAGGAGGAGGGAAGAGCTGGTAAGGGCTAATGAAGGCTCTATGTTTGTTCATCTTTACAGAGTCACTTATTACCACTAATTGGGAGGGACAGTTCAAACAAGCACAGAAGAGCAGTTGTCACATGAGCCTGACATGGTTTTAAAGAGGCAGTCAGGACGGCTGCACTGGTTGGTCCCGGCCCCCTGAACTCCTGCTGTATGCTGGCTGGAAGCCTAGCATACACATCCTCCTCAGAGTGGAGGCTTTGTCAGGGAGCCCTATTAGAAGTCAGCAGTCTTAAGAAATCTGAGCAATACAAGTCATTTCAGGGAGCTATATAGACAGACATGCAGCTGTCTGGGACACTTAGAAAGTCAACAGCTGACGGAAGGGGTGGACTTTGGACTTGGCTCTAAACGGATTGCAAGATGTGATCTGAATTAATTTGTAGTACATAGTTTGGGGTTGTTTTCTTTAAAGAGCTCAATTGATTTTTAAAGAACATTCAGTTGTATGAGCATTAAAATATTAATAACTTGACATAGATCATATAGGGGTTTTACCACTTTATCTTTCGATTATTTCCAACATAAGAAGGACACATTAATTTCCTCTTGACTCTATTAAGTAGGATTGAGTGAACACCAACAAGCACTACATCCAATATTTCCAAATTATTTGGCTGACATTTATTCCAAGAGAGTGTTTTCTATTTTACTGACCCACATCTTGGCTTTTACTATCCAAAACAACTGTATTGTTTTGTACCCAGATATAAGCATCCCCAGTCAGTTTTGGACTCTGCTTTAGTTTTCAGACCTAAGCTTTAACTTTCTTTCAAAAGAAAAGGCCCCTTTCTACCTAGTACCAAATTGCTATAGAGAGTTGTATAATTCCCTAGCCCCCAAAATATGCTAAGTTAAATTATTTAATTTATTTTTATATAGGGGAAGTGTGAATCACAAAAGTCAAATTATGACCAACCCCTTGCTAAGAAGATGTAAAAGTGAGTGGCAGATTCCACATATTTTCAATTAAGAAAAGATTGAACAAAATAAGGTTTGACTATATTGTCCCTGCACTTACCTGTTAATGTTTCAATACCCATAAATCAGAATAAAAGCATATCTTTAAATACACTGATGGGTATTGTGTTGGAATGACAGGGATAGAAATGGAGAATCCAATCCAGAAATCGACGGCTCCTTCAGAGTTATATGTTGAGTTATGTACATGACATGTCCTGTCCAGAGAGTGTATGGATGATGGGAATTAGAAAGAAAGGCATATGGGTTGGCTGATATTCACCTGGCTCTGTGTTAGCTGTTATCTGCTTTTCATAATTTTCACTTCATTTTGCAAATAAACGAAATGGAAAATTATTGCAGCTGGTGGTTCCTTGGGGGGGAAAAGTCATTCCTGTTTTGAACATTGAAAATTGTATTTCCTATTTATGATACAGGCAGATGAGGTGCATCTGTGGGTTCACTTTGGAAGTGTTTTCAAGATGGATGTCATACCTGTGATCTATAAAAAGGGTAGGTATAAGGAAGGACTATCAATTTAGGAAGCTTCTATAAATCTCTCCCCACAAAACTTTCTCTGTGTATATGTGTGTGTTTCCATTTTAAATTGCCATAAAGATGAACTAAACCCAAATATTGGTGAGGCAGCTGGATTTTTCTTTTTGGACAAAGTAAATCTAAGTCCTTAACAAGAAACTAGATTTGTATTTCCCAGAATGGAAAATGAGAAATGATTTGCTTGGCCTAACACTCCATGTTAGGTTTCTTGAATCGTATTAAGAATGAAATTGTTGTTCATTGATACCTTAAGATATAGTCTGATATAGGAAAAACAGTGTCCCCTTCACTTTTGCATGAATGCATTCAGTTATTTTCTTAACATCTGGAAGCCATTTATTTTGTCCTGAGACATCTGCTGGGGTTGTTTATGAATGATGACTGCAGGGTAACTGGAAAATATGTAAAGACCTTGGAGCCTTATTCTTAGTTAAGTTAGACTTTACTGTGGATTGAAACCACGTAAACAGTTATATGACAAGTAGAGCTAGACCCATTACTGCTACTGCTACTGCTGCTGCTACTACTACTACTACTACTATGACTACTACTACTACTACTACTACTACTATTACTACTATTATTACTACTACTATGACTACTACTACTACTACTGCTGCTGCTGCTGCTGCTGCTGCTGCTACTGCTACTGCTACTGCTGCTGCTGCTACTACTAGTGCAACTGCTGTTGCTGCTGCTGATTGTTCAGTTGTGTCCAACTCTTCATGCCCCATTTGGGATTTTCTTGGAAAAGATACTGGAGTGTTTTACCATTTCCTTCTCCAGTTTATTTTACAGATAAGAAAACTGAGGCAAACAGGGTTAAGTAACTTGTCCAGTTGCATAGCTAGTAAGTGTCTGAGGTTGAATTTGAACTCAGGTCTTTCTGACTCCTGGCCTAGTGCTCTATCCACTGAGGCCTTTACCACATTTGTATAATGCTTCTAAACTTTTACAAAGCATTTTGCTGACATTATCCCATTTGATTTGCACAATGACCCTGTGAGGCCAATGCTATCATTATGATGTTCATTTTAAATGTGAGGTAACTGAGGCTCCATGAGATTTAAGTGACTTATTTGTCCATAGTTCTACAGCTAATAAATTAAGGCAATGCTATTTGAACCCAAGTCTCGATACAAGGACACTCTCAAGGTCTCTCTTAAGAACTTTGGAATTGATAGTGCGACATGGGAGACACTGGCACAGGACAGCTCAGCATGGCATACCCGCATCAGAGAATGTGCTGTCGGTGCTTTATGAGTAAATCAGAATTGAAACATCTCAAAGGAAATGCAGGATGCACAAATTTAGAGAAACCACCCCAAATGTTCACAGAGACTATTTGTGCCCGACTTGTGGTAGAGCATTCCAAGCTAGTATTGGTCTGATCAGTCAGAGTGGGACACATTAAAACTTGACTCTATCATAGTAAGGTCATTTTGGTCCTCTATGAGAACAAAGGATAACAACCAACTAATCTTCTGAATCTAAGACTGGACCTCTTTCCACTGTCACAATCCTCTTCTGGGAAGAGACCAAGTGAACACACTTAGTATGCCACTTAAGTAAAATTAAATTTATTTTTCTAAAATGAAACCTACAATTAAAAATTTTAAAGAAAAATTTCTGGCTCACCTGTCTGAAAACAAACAAACAAACGCCAATTCAATAAGCATCCATTAAATACCTAGTACAAGTCACTGCTGTGTTAGGACTGGAAATAAAAAGACAGAAATGAAATCATCCCTGCCCCCAAAAGCATTTTATTGAGGAGACAGATAAGTAAATGCGAAGGATGTACAAAGTAAACAAGAAGGGATCAGCACTCATACACTGGGATTTGTATCTTCATTGCCTAGAACGGTACCTAGAACCTGGCAGGAATGTAACAAATACTTGTTGGTTAATTGAGCATAAAAAAAAATCCAGAGGGGTAAAGTATTGACAATGGAGACATCCAGGAAAAGTTTCATGCAGGTGGTGACACCTGAGCTGATCTAGGAAGATTGTTAAGCATTCTTCAAGGAAGAGATGAAAAGGGAATGTGTCCCAGGTGTGGGGAACAGTCTCTGCAAATATCCAGAACTGAGGCATGGAATGCTATGTTTTGTCCTAGAGGCAATAGACAGTCATTAAGGATTGTTGAGTGGGGAAGTAACATAATCAGATGTGCTTTAGGAAGATTATTTTGGCAAGTTTATAGAAAATTGAAGAAGATAGAGAATGGAGGTCAGGAGGCCAGTTAGGATGCCATTGTAATAGTACAGGTGAAAGGTGATAAGGGTATGAATTAGGGTGGTAGTCATATTAGTGGAGAGGAGATGGACACATGAGATTTTGCTCTTAGTGTAACTAAGAAATAGATAAGTGTCTACATGTTTAAATGGGTTCTTCATTTTATGACTTCATTGGCCTTTTGCTAATCGGAGTGAATACCCATTTATCAATCATTCAAAATACACTTAATGAGCTTATGCAGTGATGGTCCTATGGAAGATATGGAGAGGTATAAGACATTGTCTCTAGCCTCAAGGAGACTGCAGTTGAGTGGGAAAACAGGAAATAGATTTGTTTTTTGTTTTGTTAGAAATATTTCTTAGTTATTTGAATGGATAACAAACTGAGGATGCATCATATTGGCTATACCCATTATCCTCATATTATATACTGGATTAATGCAATCTAACTGAGGATGAGGAGGGCAAGCTTTATCTGTAGGCAGAGTAGGTAGTTGCCCATGTAGTATGTGATAGAAGGGATGATGACAAATTCTCTCAATTCTCCAAAATCTCTCCCCGCAATTGGTGGGTTGGCAACACCTGAAATTCCATAATTAAAGATTTATTGCTTTGGGTTAAACTTTATCCCCTCTCTGAAGCCCTCTTAAATGCAAATCACTTTTGGGATGTAACACACTAAGTTATTAACATCTTAGTATGAATTAGTTAAACATACTGTTTTCCTTTTAGAGGAGAGAGAAGGGCACTGTTAGAATTCTGCATATAGGAAGGTAGACAAGCAGGTAGAAGAGGTAGTTGTGAAATATGAAGGAAATCTTTGACTACTTTTGGCCCAGGGCTGGTGCTGTAGAGAATTCATAGGATGGAGTTATAACTATAGTCAATTCAGTTTTAGTAAGCATTAAAGTCCCTATTACGTGATATGTAGTAGGCTCTTGGAGATATGATAACAAAGATGAACAAAGTTCTCTCCTTCCAGAAACTTACATTCTACTGAGAGATACAACATATAGACAGATAAGCAAATACAATGTAATTTGAGAAGAAAGCATTTAACAATTAGGGAAATCAAGAAGGGCTTCTTCCATTGAGGTGGCTTTACACAGGAACTGAAAAGTATCTAGAGTTTAAGAGGCAGAAGTGAGGTGAAGGAGTATTCCAGGAATAGGGGAACCTATACCTGAAAAGCAATGGAATTAAGGGATATAATGCTGAGTTTGTGAAATAGCAAATGGGTCATTTTACAGAATGCATGAAGGGGAGTAATATGAAGTAGATCTGGAAAGATAGGCTAGAGCGAGAGTAAAAAGAGAGTAAAAAGGGAGTTAAATACTAAACGGAGGAGTTTTCATTATATCCTAGAGGCAATAGGGAGTCACAGAAGATTCTAGAGCAGAAGAATGAGGTAGTTGTATCTTCACTCCAGAAAGGTTATTTTGGGAGTTATGAAGGAAGGAAGGAAGGAAAATATTATTGATGTGGGACTGTAAGGAGACTGTCACTGACCTAGAGAAGAGGTTAGAAGAAATGATTATAGACTGTTTGACTTTGCAGCCATGCCTCAATGATGGAGATGTATTTCACTTCCACTATGAAAGCAATAAAGTTCCCATTTTAAAAGGGTGATAATTGAAAACATATCAGATCAAATGGAGTTTTAACTATTTCATTGTTTTTTTGTTGTTTCATACTCTGTCTTTTCTCCCGTTTTTTCTGGGCTTATTTCTTAACAGTTATCTGTGACTACTTCACCTTGTGCCATGATAGACTTTTTCACTTTTATACAGGCATACCTTGGAGTTATTGTGGGTTTGCTTCCAGACTACCACAATAAAGTAATTAACACAATAAAGTAAGTCACATGAATTTTTTGGTTTCTCAATAAATATAAGTTAGATTTACACTATATTGAAGTCTATTAAGTGTGACATAATATTATGTCTTAGAAATGTACTTAATTAAAAATGCTTTATTGTTAAAAAAAATACCTGTCACCTGAGTCTTCAGTGAGTGGTAATCTTTTTTTTTTTTTTTTTTTGCTTTTTGGAGGGCAATTGGAGTAAAGTGACTTGCCCATGGTCATGCTGCTAGTAAGTGTGTCAAGCATCAGAGGTTGGATTTGAACTCAGGTCCTCCTGACTCCAGGGTTGGTGCTCTACTCATTGCACCACCTAGCCACCCCAGAGTGGCAATCTTTTTGCTGGTGGAGGGGTCACAATGTTGATGGCTACCAACTTATCAGGGTGGTGGTTGCTGAAGGTTGGGATGGCTGTGGCAATTTCTTAAAATATGGCAACAATGAAGTTTTCTGTTATCGATTGACTCTTCCTTTCCCTTGAAAACCTAGAGCCCATTGTAAGGTTATTAACTGGTCTAATTTCAATATTGTTGTATCTCAGAGAATAGGGAGGCCTGAGGAGAGTGAGAGAGAAGAGGAATGACTGGTTAGTGGAGCAGCCAGAACACACACAACATTTATTAAGTGGTCCTTGGTGCCCCAAAACAATTACAATAGTAAAATCAAAGATCACTGATCACAGATAACCATAACAGATATAATAATGAAAAAGTTTAAAATATTGCAAGGATTACCAAAATGTGACAGAGATGTGGTGTGAGCACATGTTGGAAAAATTGTGCCAATAGACTTACTTGATGCAGGATTGCCACAAGCCTTCAATTTATAAAACAAAACAAAACAACCCCCCCACACACACAATATTTGCTAGCACAATAAAGTGAAGAGCTATAAAAGGTGGTATGCCTGTATAATCTTGACTGTTGGCACATTATATTTAGTTAATATTTCTACTTTGATGGTCAATGCATTTTTGAGACTAGCCTCACCTTTTTTTTTTAAATCAAAAGCTATCTTTTATAAATATAAAATGTTGATTTTGAAGCTCAATATTTGTGTGAATCTTTCTGGTTTAAATTTCTAGACTCTTTCAAATTCCTCTTCAGAACTGTTTCCAAAAGACCAAAGTCACCCAGAGGTAAGAATGGAAATATAGGGCTAGCCACACAGTTATTTTGGCTTCAATTTCAATTAGCATTGAACAAAAAGCTTTATTGATGCCTTCTAAAAATTAAAAAAATTTCCCTTTGACATCCTATGTATTTTCTTATTTATTTAAAAATATTATTCTGAGAAAGGGTAAAATATTATTCTGAGAAGGGGTAAATCTTTCCTCCCTCCCTCCCTTCCTCCCTCCTTCTCTCCCTTCCTCCCTCCCTCCTTCCCTTCCTCCCTTCCTTCCTTCCTTCCTTCCTTCCTTCCTTCCTTCCTTCCTTCCTTCCTTCCTTCCTTCCTTTCTGCCAAAGAGGCCCATAATATAGAAAGTTAAGAAACCCTGTCCTAGAAGCAATAGGGAAAGATTCTAAAGATTCTTTTGCAGAGAAATGACAAAATGGTCAGCACTATCTCTCCTTCTGCCAACTCTCCACACCTTGGATTTGGTGCTTTTCCTCTGTAATTCAGACTACTCTGGTTCATACTACCTGAAGGTCAGGTAGATGAGACTTTCACTTTTCTCCAAGGGTTCTTTTTTCCCCATTTAAAAAGATATTTATTTTTAAGGTTCTTTTACTTTTAAATTTTGAGTTTCAGCTTCTTTCCCTCACCCCCCCATTCCTTCACTACCCACTGTGAAAGCAGAAAATGTATCAATTATACATGTAAAATCATGCAAAACCTATTTTCATATTATCCATATTGCAAAAGAAAGCAAAAGCAAAAAAATGAAGAAGCAAGAAAGTTATACTTCAGTTTATACTCAAAGTTCATCAATCCTCTCTTTGGAGATAGATAGCATTTTAAAAAATGAACTCTTTGGAATTGTCTCAAATCTTTGTACTGATCAGAGTAGCCCAGTCTTTCACAGCTGATCATCATTACAACATTACTGTTACTATGCAGTGATCTCCTGGTTCTTCTCACTTCATTTTGCATCATATAGATCTTGTCATATTTTTCTAAAGCCACACTCTTTCTCATTTCTTATAATGCAATAATATGCCACAACTTGTTCATCCATTCCCAAGCTGATGAAAATCTCAATTTCCAATTCTTTGCCATCACAGAAAGAGCTGCTAAAATATTTTTGTACATTGAGTAATTTCTTTTCCTTTTCCTTTGATTTATTTGGGGGTATAGACTATTACTAAATCAAAGGGTATGCAGTTTTATAGCCCTTTGGGCACAGTTCCAAGATTATTCTCCTTAATGGTTGGACCAGATTACTATTCCTCCAACAATTCATTTCATTTTTCAGTTGTGTCTGATGTTTGTGACCTCATTTGGGATTTTCTTGGCAAAGATACTGTAGTGGTTTGCCATTTCATTCTCCAGCTCATTTTACAAGGAAGGAAACTGAGACAAAAAGAGTTAAGTGACTTACCCAGGGTCACACATCTAATAAGTATCTGGGGCCAAATTTGAACTCAGAAAGAGGAATCTTTGTGATTCGAGGCCTGGAATTCTACTTACTGTACCACTTAGCTACCCAACATTTCATTAATGTATCTATTTTTCCTTATTCTTGCCAGCATTTGTCATTTCTGACAGGTATGAGGTCGTACCTCAGTGTTGTTTTAATTTGCCTTCTCTAATCAATATTGATTTAGAATATTTTTTTTCATATTATTATACATACCTTTAATTTCTTCTTCTGAAAACTTCCTGTTTATATTTGATCATTTATCAGTTAAGGGATGACTTATTTTTATAAATTTGATTCTGTTCTATACCCAGTATATATTTGAGAAATGAAGCCTTTATTAGAGAAACTTACTGTAATTTTTTTTATATTACTTGATGGCATATGGTACCTTTTAGTAAAATATAGTTTCTTTTTTAATTAGGTCATTTTTACTTTTGCTTTGTCTGAGATCATGATTGCTACTCCTACAATTTTTATTTCAGCTGAAGCAATTCGATTTTGCTCCAGCCCTTTATTTTAACTCTGTGTGTGTCTTTTCAGATGTGTCTCCTGTGCATAATATTTTGTTGAATTCTGGATTCTAATCTATTTTGCTATCTGCTTCCATTTTGTGGGTTAGCTCATTCCATTCACATTCATAATTATGATTACTATGTATTCCCTTCTATCCCATTTTCTTGTTTATGCTTCTCTCTCTCTTTTTATCCTGTCTCTCCTTAAAAGTCTATTTTGTTTCTGACCACCACCTCAACCTGTCCTCCCCTTTATCATCTCTTCCTGACCCCGGAAGATAGATGTCTATACCTAACTGAGTGTGTATTTATATTCTTCCATTTTTGAACCAATTTTGATGAAAGTGAGGCTGAAGCATTGCCTGCCACCCTCTCCATTTACCCCTTCCATTATAAAAGCTCTTCTTAGGGCACATCTTTTATATAAGAAAAATTTTCCCATTCTACTCTAACCTTTAACATTTTTTTTGAGATCATTTTAACATAATTGACTCACACTCATGGCCTCTGTCTATGCAGACTCCTTCTAACTTCCTGAATAATGATAAAGCTCTTAGAAGGTATAACTCATATAGGAATACAATTTAGCTTTATTGAGTCCCTTATGATTATTGCTCTTTCATGTCTGTCTTTTTATTCTTCTCTTGAATCTTCTGTTGAATGTCACATTTTTTTATTCATCTCTGGTCTTTTTACCAGGCATGCTTAGAAGTCCTTTATTTCATTAAATATCCATTTTCTCCCAGAATGATTAAACTCAGTTTTTCTGGGTAGGTTATTCTTGGTTGTAATCCTAACTCCTTTGCCTTCTGGAATATCATATTCTAAGCCCTCTGTTACTGTAATGTGGACGCTGCTAAATCTTGTGTAACACTGACTGTGGCTCCCTGATATTTAAGGTTTCTTTGTGTCTGCTTATAATATTTTACTTTGACTTGGCAGTTCTGGAATTTGGCTATAATATTCCTGGGAGTTTTCATTTGGGCATCTCTTTCAGAAGGTGATTGACGGATTCTTTCAATTCCTGTTATACTCTCTAGATCAGAGAGCTTGGGGCAGTTTTCTTTGGTAATTTCTTGAAATATGATGTGTAGACTCTTCTTATCATGTCTTTCAGGTAATCTAATAATTCTTAAATTATCTCTCCTTGATCTATTTTCCAGGTCAGTTGTTTTCACATTTCACATTTCACATTCATTTAATTTTATTATATTATTCTTGCCCAGTTATAATTTTTAAGCAATTTTTTTCCACTAAGCTTTTGTACCATGGTTTCCATTTTGACCAATTCTGCTTTTTAAGGAATTCTTTTCTTTTCTTTTTTTTTGAGAGTGGAGGGCAGGGCAATTGGGGTTAAATGACTTGCCCAAGGTCACATAGCTAGTTTTTGTGTGTGTGTGTGTGTGTGTGTGTGTGTGTGTGTCAAGTGTGTGAGACCAGATCCGAACCTAGGTCCTTCTGACTCCAGGGCCGGTGCTCTACTCACTGTGCCACCTAGCCGCCCCAAAAGAAATTCTTTTCTTCAGTGAATTTTTATTCTTCTTTTACCATTAGTCAATTCCATTTTTTTATGGTGGTTGCTTTTCCAGGGTTTTTTGGCATTTTTTTAAAAACCAAATTTCCTACTTTCATACATCACTACATTTCTCTTCCCTATTTTTTATATACTATTTTTATTTTTCTTGAACTCTTCTAGGAATTTTTGCTGGCCTTGCGTCCAATTAGCATTTTTCTTTGAGGCTTTGCTTGTAACTACTTCACAGTATTGTCTTCTAAATTTGTATCTCAGTCTTCTCTGCCCACTGTAGTAGCTTTTTATGATCAAGATATTTTTGTGTTTTGCTCATTTTTCTTTACTCTGAACTTAATGTTAAAGTTTTTTTTTTTTTTGGAGTGGGGACGGCAGAGCAATTGGGTTAAGTGACTTGCATAAGGTCACACGGCTAGTAAGCGTGTCGTGTCTGAGGTCAGATTTGAACTCCCATCCTCCTGACTCCAGGGCCAGTGCTCTATTTACTGTGCCACCTAGCTGCTCTGGCTTTAGACATTATGCTGTTTTTTTTTCAGAGCTAGTTTCAGCGGTCTGCAAGTTTTTGGTGCTTCCAAGATGCTGTAATGCTGGGAGAGGTGTGGTCGCTACTTTCTTAGTCTATGCTTTTTACTCAGGAAGGGCCCCTGCTTCTTTGAAGCAACAAGTACTAGTGCTCCTCTTGGCCCTGGAACTGTGATCATGGCCCTTACTCCTTTGTGACTGGTCACAAAGCACTCCTCTCCATCTTGGAATTGTGACCCAGAACTGCTTATTGGAAACAGACTTGCCAATCAGCACCAGCTGCACACTGTGCCAGCAAAGGATTCCCCATAATCTCCTTTGGATCAGTTTTCTGACCCCCTCACCACCTCTGGGCTGAGAGCTCCCAAAGCTGCTGCTGTTGCCCTAGCTGCCTCCACAGCGCACCACTGGTGCTCCTGTTTCACTCAGGCCTGTGCCTACTGCAATAATAAAGACCTCTCCTGCAGATTTCCTAAGTTGTCTTAGGCTAGAAAAATGTCTCCTTCTGTCCTTTTATTGGCTCTGCCACTCCAAATTTTTTATTTGAGATGTTATTTTACATTTATTCGGAGGGGAATGTTAGGACAGTTCAGTTAGGTCCTGGTCTGTGTACCCTGATGTTATTATTATTATTATTAAAAAGATCACTGTTCTATTAATTCCCAATAGCCCCATAGACCTTCCTTTGTGATAAGGCAAAACAAACAAATACTTTGCTCATGTCTAATAATGGAGGTAGCATTCTGTACCAATAGTTGACCACTTCCCTATCAAGAGGGAGAAGGATGTTTCATCCCTCCCTCTGAATTCCTTTTTATCTTACATTAATCTGAATTCTGTTATCTTTTAGTGTTTATATTTCTGTTCATTAGTCTCCACCTACTACTGAGCTTTAATGGATATTGCTGTCCCTTAAGAAATGATGAATGTTTGAGGGGATGCCCATCAACTGGAGAATGATTGAACAATTTGTAGTGTATGATTGTGGTGGAATACTATTGTGCTATAAGAAAAGATGAACTAGATATGCTAAAAAACGCAGAAAGATTTATATGAACTGATGCAAAATTAAGTGAGTAGAGGAGGTGGCTAGTTGGTGCAGTGAATAGAGCATTGGCCCTGGAGTCAGGAGGACTGAGTTTAAATCTGGCCTCAGACACTTAACACAAAAACTAGCCATGTGATCTTGGGCAAGTCATTTGACCTCAACTACACTCCAAAATATAGAAAAAAAACTTAAATGAGTAGAACCAGGAGAACACTGTATGCAGCAACAACAACATTATAAGATGATCAGCTGTTCATGATTTAGCTATTCTTAGCAATACAATGATTCAAGACAACTCTGAATGACTTAATATGAAAAATGCTGCCCATCCCCAGAGAAAGAACTGATGAAATCTGAGTACAGATTGAAGTTTTTTACTTTCTTTATCTTTTGGGGGGGGGTTATTTTCGTTTGTGTTTTCTTTTACAACATGACTAATATGGAAATATGTTTTACATAACTACATATGTATAACATATCAAATTGCTTGCCTTTTCAATGGGGTGTGGAGGGAGGGAGAAAATTTAGAACTCAATTTTAAAAACAAATGTTGAAATTTGTTTTTACATGATATTTGGGAAAATAAGATACCAAATTAAATTTATTTTTTTTATAATTTATTAGTTTAGTTTCAGTTATCAAGATTCAATTCCATAGTTCCTTGATTTTCAAATTTCCTTTACTTCCCTCCCCCTCCCCCCATGACAGCATATAGTCCAGTATAGAATCTGCAAATACATTCATATTAGACATTATTCCAGTTACAAAGGCGTATTGTACTAGGTGGGATGAAAGATGGTAAAGAAGAAATAAAACCAAACAATGAAAAGAAAAAGATCATTTAGTTTGCTTCCATCAGGATTCAGGCTCAGTTCTTTCTAGTTATATCTCTGGATGGCACATTTCTCTCTTTCTTGAGTCTTTCGGGATTGGCTTATATCACTGCATTGCTGAAAAGAGTCCAGTCTGTCAAAGTTGGTCATCACAGATATGGTATGTCTGTGATTGTATACAAATTTCTTCTGATTCTATTCTTCTCGCTCAGCATCAGTTTGTATAAGTCTCTCCAGGTAATTATGAAATCTGTCACTTCCTTGTTTCTTATAGCACAATAATATTCCATTACATTCATATACCACAACTTGTTTAGCCATTTCCCAATTGATGGGCACCAAATTAAATTTAAAAATAAAAAATAATGAATGTGATGAAGATGGAGAAGCATAGGAAGCTCTATCTGAACTGATACAGAGGGAAGTAAACAGAGAAAAGAAAATAATGAGCACAGTAATTACTACAATGTAAATGTAAAGAACAACCACACACATGCAAAATCAAAAGTAAATGTTGAAAAATTATATGGCTTAAAAGAGGGAGATAAGAAGATGCTACCTACTCACCTTTTGCTGAGGTAGGAGGTTAACATGTGTGAACACTGTACATGTGTTCAATTTTGTTGACACTTCTTCCTTTTTTGTCTTAAAAATAACATTTATTTTATGGGATGGCTCTTTGGGAGGTGGGGTGGAAAGAATATGGGGGCAAACTATGATGATAATAAGCATATCAATAGCCTTGGACCTCAGTTAGAATACCAACTGTGACACTAGGTATTTAGACCTTGGATAAGTCATTGAAGTTTTCTCTGTCTTGTTTTCTTTATTATGGGGAAAATATTTTCTAAACCTGAAAAGCTATGTAAATGAGAACTATTACCATTATAAGACAGCTCATATTTGGGACTTACAGAAGCTGTTCTCCCATGACTGGCCTGCTCACCTTCTGGGGGGTAATTCTGTTGTCATTTGTCTCTTGCCTTTTCTGGATCATTTTTATCTTGTTATTTTATTGATGCCTTCCTAAAATGCCAGGTGAGTGAAAGAGACTCCAGAGGTCAACTAAAGTTTTGAATATTGATTATGGATGATGCATATGGTTAGAGTGTTGAAGTTGGAATCAGGAAGACCTGAGTTCAAATTCTACCTCAACCACTTACTAATTGTATGAACTTGGGCAAGTCATTTAACTACTCAGCCTCAGTTTCCCAATGTATAAAATTGGAGGGTTATTGTGAGAATTAAATGTGAAACCTTAAAGTACTGTATAGATACCAGCTATTTCTATTATTATTATTCTTTCAGTATTACTTACTACCCCACCTCAGCCTATCTTCACGGGATAGGGGCCTAATATTTTATGAGCCCCAAACTGATGACCTGGGGAACCAGGTAGTATAATCTATGGGGCAGAACAATACTAATGCCTTTTCTCTGTTGATTATCCCCAATTTATCAATATGCTTCTCTCTCTCTCTCTCTCTGCACATATTTTTTTTCCTTGAGAACAGACATTGTCAGCGCTTTGCACATGCCTGGCACTTGTTAGCTGTTTAATATATTCTAGTTGACTGCCTGGCTGAGTAGACCCAAGGCTCAGGAGCTAGGAGATCCAGGTTTCATGCTTGACTCTCCCACCATCTTGCTGACCACTCACAATGGCCTAAGAAGTTGCTCAGTCTTTCTTGGCATTAATCTTTCAGCCCATAAAATGGAACTGATCCTATTTCCCTTAGCTTAGTTTAGAGAAACAAGATAATGCATGTGTAATGCAAGGTAATGCAAATTTATTGAAGTTTTCTGGGGAAATGATGCATCCCTCCAGCTGCAGGGAGTTGGGGCTTTTCAGTTCCCATTTTTCATGAGTTATCTTCCTTTATTAGAAGGTAAACGTTTTAAGGAGAGGGATTATGTAGTTATATTGTCATCCCCAACATTTAGCACAGTGTCTAGCACACACTGGGCAGCTAGGTGGCGCCATAGTGCATAGAGTCTGGAGTCAGGAAAACTCATCTTCCTGAGTTCAAATCTAGCCTCATACACTTACTAGTTGTGTGACCATGGACAAGTTACTTAACTCTGCCTCAGTTTTCTCATCTGTAAAATGAGTTGGAGAAGGAAATGGCAAGTTGCTCCAGTATCTTTGCCAAGAAAATCCCAAATGTGGTCATAAAGAGTTAAGACATGACTAAAATGATCAAACAACAGCTAGGACATAGTAAGCACTTGATGCATGCTCATTGACAGTTTATGAAGATGATGTAATATAAGAAGTACCCCTTTGAAATTGAATTTTTCTGGCCTATACATCATCTGGCCCTTGTTTATTTTAAATACTTGTACAATTTTAGAAAGAAAAAGGTAGATGTTTGTGCATAGAACTTCTTTCCCTTTACCCTATAGTAGAAGACTGATAATTGAGAGCCAGAAGGGACCATAGAGTCAAATAGAATGTAAGCTCTCTGAGGGGAGGATCAGTTTTTCATTTTTATCCTTCCCCTTGTCTCCTAGTGCCTACCACAGTGCTTTGCACTTAGGGAACACTTAATACATATTTATTAATTTGAATACCTTAACTTTGGGTAGCTAGGTGGCATAGTGAATAGAATACCAGGCCTGGAGTCAGGAAGACCTGAGTTCAAATCTGACCTCAGACACTGTATGACCGTAGGCAAATCACTTAATCCTGTTTGCCTCAGTTTCCTAATCTGTAAAATAAAACTGGAGAAGGAAAATGGCAAATCACTCCAGTATCTTTACTAAGAAAACCCCCTGAAGGGTTCAGGAATAGTTGGATATGACTGAAAAATGGATGAGCAAAAACAGAACAATGACATACTTTAACTTTACAGCTGAGGCCTAGAGTTTAAGTACCTTGCCTAAAGTTACACGGATAGTAAATTGGAGTGGTAGGTTTTGAATGCATATCTCTTCACTCCAAATCCAGTGTTTATCTCACTACAGGATACTTCAAATTTCCAATGACAGCAAACCCTGAAGGTTTTGTTTTAGGTATTAACAGAACTTACACGAGTTTAGAATTTTTAATGCAGCTGTGAATCAGAGATGTCTGAAGTAGGCAGCTGCTTTTATCATTCACAATCAGAGGCTCTAGATATACTTGCTCTTACTTGGTGCAAAAATGAGGAATGGTATGCATCTTAATGGAACTTCTCCATTAAAAGATTTTGGAAATAATATATGAAATTAATGATTTGCAAGAATAGTTTTAAACACTTGAAAACACTGCTAACCTATAGACCTTCCATGTACCACAAAGAAATTCATTCTCTGGCTAAAAACGAATCCCAAAATTGGTTTTGATTTTTGTTTAAAATTCAAATGTCTGATGTTCCCAAATTGAACAAATGATATTTAAAAAAAATATCAGCCTCCAACATCTGCAGATTATGATTTGCATTTTGAAATTGGCTGCTTGAATTGAACAAGGATGAACACTGTCAGTCTTCTTTCATTCACTCGTTTTATTTAATGAAATGCTAGAGGTCAACTCTTTGTCCTTAAATTAGTTACTCTAAAAATCTTTTTGTACTTTTCAGCTTGTTATGATGTCTTCCAAGCAGAAGAAAAGGTTGCCATTAATTATGCCTTTGTTGAATATGGATATCTATTCATAGTTAGTTGAACAGTTTCAAACAAAATTAGCATCGAGCAACTCTCAGACCAGCTTTAGGTTGGTTATCAAGAATTTTTTTTTTTTTGCTAAGAGAATGCTCTTCGGCAAGTGTGCATTATCTAATATATTCAGCTTTCAGCTGCTAATTTTTTTCCCGATGAAGATGGGCTTAATTGAGGTTGTGCTTTTAAGTTTGTAGAGCTCTTCAGCATCTCATACAAAAGCATCTAGAGGCCTTTCATTTGTCTTGAGTACGTTTTAGATGTACAAATATTATTTACTTTAAACTCCAAATCAAAAGGTGCACTATAACTGTTTTAAATGAAACATTATTTAGGACTGAAACATATATATATATATATATATGTATGTATATATGTATATATATTCAAAGCAGGACTTTTTTTCCCATTATCTCCTAATTTATGTGAAGGGAACTCAAATTTTAGGACAAATATTGTAGAAGCAGTTTAACAGCTCATCTCAAAATGGTACTTAATAAGGGAATTCATTCCCAGGCCTTTGAAAGGCAAGTCTCATATACCTACCTTATAGCTGAGCTAGGAAGACAGTTTCATGTTTTAGCCTCAGCTAAATGTCTTGGTGAGCAAAGCAAGGTAAGATGTATTGCCTCATTCCTTAGAATGTTAGGAATATGATAACATAATGAAATTCATCAGTAAAATGGATATGGTGTTTTTATATATAGGAGTATTTGCTGTGGAGGTTATTAGGGCTACAATACTGCCTGGAAAACTAGGAAATTCAAATTTGGGTTCAGACCTAAGGATCCTAGCTTTAGTATTGGGCATTACTTCTGATTCATAAGCATACTGGTCAAGGAACAATAAGAACAAGAACAACAACAACAACAACAAGCACACTGGTGTGAAGACCTCGGACCTTGGGATGTAGCTAGGGGGAGGAAGAGAAAGCCCCTTTGTTAGTACATTGGGAATAACAGTATCAGAGGCAGCATGAAAGTCTGAAGTATGGGATTTTTTTTTTTAAGAAAAGCAAATTGCTAGACTAACAGATCAATCAGAAGGAAAAAGTAATTGCAAAAGCAACTCAGAAGAAGTGTTCCTTATTTGTAAAAACACAAAGGAGTTGAATATTTTCTTTTCCCAACACGAATTAATTTATTTTATAATTTTGATTCTCTTTTCTTTCTGTTTCCCCCTTCCATTCTCTTTCCAGCATTCTCAGGCTGAGTCTTCTGTTGTTCAGCATTCCTAGGGGTGAGGTGGTAACCTTACGCTGCTTTTAGGAGTAATATGCATTTTTCATTTTAAATGGAAGCTTCTAATAACATTGTAAAGTAAGGATTCCAGGTCTCTCTGATTATCATGGTATCTCATTGAACAAAACCTCTGAGAAATGTGAGAGAGGTGACTCTTTGGAATGAGGAAATTCCTTAGCTGCCTATAATTATTTATTAAAATGGGTTAAAGGGATGAGGGAAAAAATCACAACTGTCTGGGTTAGGGATAGCATGGTAACAGTACATAGAATATGTATCGGGGGAGGGAGATTAACACTCATGGTTAAGAAAAATGTTGGCTACACATGCTCCTGAAATCTGACGTTTACATTGTTTCCATGTAAATATAACAACAAATAATACACACACATATATATGCATATTATATATATACACACATATATAAACACATAGACATTTGTTGCATTTAGCAGCTTGAGTCCTGCTAGTAAAAATGTAGGTGACAAAAATGATTTATAAATAGGATAAAATAGAATGAATGATTTTTTTTTGGTGGGGGGAGTTTGGGGGGGAAGAGAAGACGAACCCACAGACCTTGTTTAGATGGCTCTAATTCAGCTACTTAAGTCCAAATTGGAAAGGCGATTTCTAACACAATTGCTTCTATGTTTAGTGGAGACGGATCTTACCGCCTCCTTTAGTGGTTTGAAGAATTTTATAAACTTAGCATACCATCGAACCATCTTTGGGGTCAACTTCCCACTTGTGCCTTTAGCTCTTGAGCTCGTACTTTTATGGCGCCTTCCAATATATAGGATTTATCTTCAGTTCTGAGAAGAGCTTTTAAACTTAATCCCGCACTGGAGTACTAATTTGATTCCTCAGCCTTAAAACAGGACTTGTGATTCACTTCCACCAGATGCAATAGATTTGTTTGGTCTGCCCTCTCAATAAATGTAGGTTTTCTGTTGATTTTGGGGGGTGCAGAATGTGTGTGTGTGTGTGTGTGTGTGTGTGTGTGTGTGTGTGTGTGTGTGTGTTGGGGGTGTGTGGATATCAGTTACAAAAGTGTGACATTATTAAAGTATCAGAAAGCCTTTCTTTTCCTCAAGTCCAGAAATAAGATTACTCTAAGAACAATAATCACCTTGAAATGATAGCTGTAATCAATTTCCTTAAAGCATTTTGAAGCCCATTACAGTAAAAATAAAACTACAGTCTCTGAAAATGAGAGATTTTCAGATAAAACAAACATGCTGTAGCCTGATTTCTGGTTTCCTTATTTTGGCTTATCACATAATATTTGAGTTATATAATGTGCTATAAGAAGTATTAGAAAAAATCACTTTAAAAATGTGGATTCTGTCACCATATGTTAGTTACCATGATTATATTATGGGTGGAGATTTCCATTCTAAAAAATAGCTTTAAAATATTCTGTATTTTATTGTTGTATTTGGAAAGGATTTGTGGAATGGGGTAAAAAAAAGGGTACATAGTGACAGGTTGTTGTAGTATAAAGGGATTTCTCCCCCTTTCCCATCGACACAGTAAATGTAGAAGTAATATTTTAGGAATAAAGTATCCTGGAATTCTATTCAATCATGCAGATATTTTTAAGTTTTCTATTATGATTGATGCATATGTAATGAAAACAAGATCACAAGGTTGGAGGTAGTATTGGTAAACCTGTATTTTTATTACTTTAAGCACTACAAATTCTGAAAAGATAATATCAAGTGAAAAAATAAAATTTTAGCAATCACTTCTGCTGAAATCTGCCAAAAAGAACTCTCTCTCTCTCTCTCTCTCTCTCTCTCTCTCTCTCTCTCTCTCTCTCTCTCTCTCTCTCTCTCTCTCCCCTCCCTGGTCATATCTGAAGGAATGTTCTGCATTTGTGAGTGGCCTTGGTTTTCCTGAAACATACATCATCCCGTCAGTCTATAACATTATTAGTAAAAATATGTTTATGGCTGAATAGAAAGAAAAGAGATGCCCCATGTCATAATTTGGGAAATGGAGGGTACTTATAAAAATATACAGCTGGAAATATTGTCATTCTCAGGGTTTTTTCCTTTGGCAGGTTATTGCCTTAGGAGCAATTTTCATTAACTTTACTAACATTGTACTTCTGTTTATCTGTCTACTACCATCTTAACAAAGTAAATCATTACAGTGCTTCCAGTGTCTCTCCCCACTGTTGCTCTCCACCCCCCACCCTCCCAACCCCAACATTTGTTATGCCATAAATAGGGGAACATTCTGTAATAGTATAATGGCATAAATTGAATTTTTCCCAGAATGATTTAGGGAAGCCCAGAATCCATTTTTTAGTTTGTTGTTTAGACTCAAGCAGGCATAAAATCTCGACCATCTATTTATCATGTAGTTATTTTAATGTAAACATTTGTCCATTTAGATGAAGTGTTTTCATTATTAAGCTAATTTCCACATGTTTCAGATAGACTGATGAGTTCGAAGCCGAGCACTTGCTGATGAGAAACCAAATTCTGTCCCAGCTCAGCCTGCTGTCAGATATGTCTTCATTAGTTTTTGTCATTCACCGATGGCAAATGCTGTCTAAATGAGATGACGATCAGGCCCGCCTTGATAACTTGCCTTATCTCATTAGTTTTCACATCAAAGTTAATCAGCAATGTGAATTGTAATTGCTAGAAGAGACAATGCAATAGATCACTGGGCGCTTTTTTTCTCTATGGCATCTTGAAACATCAGCAGGCTGGTGCGAGGAGATAGGCTCGGAGAGAAAATGATGTGGAAGGCATAATAAGCAAGCTGCTCGGAATTAATGAGCTTACCCAATAAGAAAAGAATAGCCAATCAATGTGAGTTGGGCAAATATAATTTAGAAATAATTGCTTGATTGGTTGCCTATAGTGGACTGATTTGGCCACACACAAGGATTAAGAATTAAGATGTCAAGGTAAAAATCATTTGGCAACTGGGGGCATGTAATTTTTTGTTTCCTTTCCTTTATGCCTGAAAGAGATGGGTGTTTGATAGGTTATTCCCCCAGAATGAAAACATGAGATAGACACATACTCTTTCTGTTTCTATTTCCTTTACAATGCAGCCTCATTCACTGTGATACTTCAGGACTGGGAGGCAGAAAGAGATGGATTAAAAACCAAAACGAAGTTTCCATTAATAGGCATCATTCCCAGAGGTCACATTAAGTCGTATGAGGACATCCATGAGGTGTTTGTATTTGGAAGGAGTTGCCGAAATATTTGGAGGGATGCTTAAGCGACAGCTACAAAATACGGCAACTGTTTGCTCTGAGCCTGAAGAGTTCTTACATTCTCCATGCTTCTGAGGCTCCCTTCCCCACAGCTATTCCCCAATTAGTAAAGAAGCCTTTCTCTATTCTTCTATCTAAACTATTGGGAAGGCTCAGCCAGAAGGTAAATTTGCTTTGATCTACATTACACCTAATTGAGTCACCAGCAATGTCTCTATCCCAACATCCAGAAATGTGAAAATGTTAGATTATTTCACTGGGGATTAAACCTAATTTTCGCGTGTTCTGCATTAACCTATTAGGCTGACTCATCTGCATTGCTAATGTGGCTCAGGCAGCTGTCACTGCTAAAGAAAAACATGATCACGCAATCCTTGAATGAATGATTCCAGCTCTGATTAGTGCTAGTGAAGTTAGCTGAGCCCTAGTGATAAGGAAGGAAAATTCCCAGGTTGCCAATAGCTTTGAAAATTATCAGACTGTGGGCAAAAATGTACCTCATGACTCACAGGCTTCAGTCCAAATGCAGAGTTGAGTGACATTATTTAAGACTGTTGAAGGCCATCTATGGAGGCTAACTCAAATTGTCACTTGCATAAATGCTGGTGTTTATTTTAAGGGACTAATATAATGGATGCAGATTTAAATGCTAATATAAACCAGCCAGACACATAAAATTGTGGGGCTTTAACTTTTGTGTCTTTTATTAACACATATTACACTGTAATGTTTTTTAGATGAATTGGAGGAATCAGAAGGATGCCTGCCACACTGAACATTTGATAAGGATGACTTTTCAAGACTTCAGGTTTCTCGAAGATGTTCAGATCATGTTTGCACTTTTGCTCATCTTTTGTCAGGTCTCAAAAATAAAATGAAATAAAATAAAATCCAGGGACGGGAGAGAAATTCAGCAGCCATTGGCTAAAACCCTGTTTTCCTATACTTAATTGCAATGTTCTATTTGGGTATTTGTGCTCATCCTGGGGCTTTGTTCACGTTGAGACAGGCAGTAATCTCAAGCCTTTCCTTACTTCTTCCCATCTATCTGATTTAAATAGTGAAAAGGCAACAATAACACATCCCCTTGAGATGTAAAAAATTTGGGAATGAGTTAGGCTGCCCTGCAGTAGAGCTAGGAGCCAATTTAATCCGATTAGTGCCTTCCAACAATGGACCTTCCTCACCCATTGTGGACAGAAGCCTTACTTTATTTGTTTCTATTAGCCAAGAAGGAGAGTTATCAGAAAAGTGGAATTTTGTCCCATCAGATTGCCCAGACAATCAACAAAAACAAATTGAGAAAATAGTCTAATGTGTCAATATTTATCTTCTGGCCCTAATTGTCTGCAAAGAGGACTTGTGGAGTGTGCAAAGTTTACAGCACGGGCTTTATCTCTTAGCTCTTCATTCTCTCCATTGTAGAGTTATAGTAGCAGCTACTCACATGTAATGATGTTTAAGAAGGGTAATAACAGTTGCAGCATAATAGAAGCTTTTTAAAGGGGGAGAAAGCCTGGATTTGCAGACAACTAGAATACGTGATTGACATGGTAGAGGGAATAGGAAAAAATGGTTTTAAATTGAAATCCATATATCTTTAAGAGTAATTTGTGACCGAGTCACAAATGTATAGGAGAAGTAGACCAGAAGAATCTTGTTAGCGCATCTTCTTTTAAGACTGTACCCACCCTGTTTAGCAACCCTTCCTCTCCCTCCACAGCCTCTCATTTCTGCATCCCATTCTACCCCAGGCCTTGTCGATACTTGAGTCAGGTGATGGAAAGAATCATCAACAGAAGCTTCCATCATTTCTGAGGTGTCACGCATAAGCAACTTATCTGAACTGGGGGAGATTACTGTTAACAGAGCCCCTTTCCCTATGTCCAGCTCAAAGACGACCTCTTGACTAGTGCCTTGAGATGAGTTGTAGCTCCCAATTCAGGCTGAGAAGATAGCAATTGGTTCCTAATCTGTTAGAGCCATCCACCCTGTATTGGGCCATAGAAACACAACAGTAATTCTCTGGAGTTCAACCGTTAACTCCAACCTATCATTGAAAGTTAATGTTTTCTCTCCCTGCCTAGATCAGATAGCATTTTAGGAAGCCTGTGGTATCACTATACCTATGTGGCAATGTTAACAAACCTATGGGTGATGAATTGATGATCTTATCTTTTGGTAAATTAAATCAGCCTTCCCTGTGAACACCCCAGTTTTTAGAATGCCTGAGCATTTTTTTAAAACCTCTCTGAGTTACAGACCACTTTTTCTCAGATAATTTTCTTTGCAGAATTTATACCCGTTCTGCTGGCCTCTCCTCCTTTGATTATACCATATGTCGTCATTATGCCACAGGAGGTTTTTTCCTTCTTCCAATGGCTTCTTAGGGAAACATATTTTAATATTTGAGGGTCATCATCACCAGTCAGAAGTAACAGACTCTCTGTGGAGTCTCTAGTGCTAAGTTCCATAGCACAACAGTAGTAGAAACTGAGCACAGCACTAGGCACATTAGAGGGGACTAAGAAACCCCTAATGGTGTTCATTCGATTGAGGAGCAAGGATAAAATGATAGTCCTTGCCTCAAGTAGTTGTTAACCTAGAAGGGTTTTTGTTATTGTTAAATAACAAAATATATAAAAGTATAAATCCTTTATTCACAGTGGAAAATACATTTATGCATATATTAAAATCTTACTCTTTACAGAAACATAACTAAGGAGAAGGAACTCTGACCTCACAGGAATATCTAGGCATAAACCCCATTGATAAGGGGATGAAGTATAGTTGAAACTGCTGGTTATCTGGAAGATTTCAATTCCTTGACCAGTCTCTTCTTCTTGAGGACTAGTAGGTCATGGTATGCTAATGAGGTTTAAATATGGGAAGGACTTTAGAATTCACCTAATCTACCGCCCTTATTTTACAGATGAGGAAAGAAAGACCCAGAGAGGTTAAGTGATTTGCCCATGGTCACACAGCTAATAAAGATTAGAGCCAGGATTCAAACTTCAAGGCCAAGGCTCTTTCCATTCTCCCATATAATTTTAACATTTCAAGTATCACATACACATCATAATGAATGAATAGAGAATCATTCTTGAAGCCAAAAACATGGGTTCCAGTCTCATCTCTAATATCCTGGCTATGTATTCCTGGACAAGTTATTTAACTTCTGAGTCTTCATTTTCTCACCTGTAAAAATAAGGAGTTTAAGTGAGACCTGGACAGTTCTCTAAGACTGTAAGTTGCAAAGAAAGTGCCAATCTGTATTGGGAAAAGGAGTTTCATCATTCAGGTATTGCTGATAGCAATGCTAGTTCATTGCATACCTGACCCATTCTTTTCCTTATAAAATGTAAGTAAGAGATGTGGTCAGAGTTTGGGAATCCCTCAAAGAACTCAGGATGAGGAATGGAAAATTTGAATTGGGGCAAGGTTGGGCATTTACTGTGTTCAAGGAAAATCAATCATCTCTGCTTAATAAAACAACTGAAAAATCCAAGGCAGAGTAATAATGAAGTCAAGAAAATAGAGTTTAATTTCATGGTATAAAAGTTTAGAAGTTACTAACAGCTCTTATTCTCCTTCAGCAGGAAGAAACAACAGAATACTCCAGCTTAGTCCCTTACCCAACAATCTTTTTGGTGTTCTGGAATCTCTACAAATGGGGACTGATGTCACATGTTCTCTCTCTCTCTCTCTCTCTCTCTCTCTCTCTCTCTCTCTCTCTCTCTCTCTCCTCGTCCTCCTCCTCTCTGTCTCTGTTTCTCTCTTCTCCTCTCTTTCTCTCACTCCCCTCTCTTTCTCTCTCACCATTTTCCTACCTGAATGTATTTAAAAGTTGATTTAAGAGTAAATTTCATATTTCTTGTACCAGATGGGTACAAGTTTTGTGAAACTTAAGTGCTAGCTATAGTCCTTAACAGAGGTGTTTCTTAGACAGCAAATAGGAATTCTGTGAGCAATTTAACAGGAAGAGATGAGGGTTGACTTTCTAGTGGTTGAGAGGAGTTGACATGCTACACATAAGCACTAGGGAAAAATATCAAAACCACTGTGGAGATGTGGAAAACAATATGTGAAGAACCTTACTAGGTGGTTAGTGTATATAATTCTGACCAAACATGACAGAGAATTGAACTACAATGAATGTAGAACACAAGAGGGAGTTGTGACCCTACAGACCTATAGAAAAGGGGTGAAGAAGATTACCACAAGTTCAGTGCAGGGAAGACTCTTTGGCGGCCAGGTAGGAAGATGTCTTTCACCTTTTCCTGTCCTCCCTCTCCTCCCCATCCCTTTCCCCAACTCATCTGGCCCCAAAGGATTCACTGGGGTCAAGTGACTGCGGCAGAAGAACAGGGTAGCTTGGAACCAGAGGAGATGGCCTCCCACTCCACACTGAGAGCAGGGTCTAGCAGGGATTTGGATTCCCATCAGGCCTAGAGACACAGTGTTAACTGAAATCTCTCTGGACTGGAGATCTGACTCTGATTTAGCATTGACCAGAGGCTAGTTTAAAGCCAGGGAAAGGAACTAAACCTAGGTACACTATAATCTGCACCTACAGATCTGTATATGAGAACTTTATATTAATGTGGTCTTGGAAATAATTATGGAAAATATAAAAATTTGGAATCTAGTGGAGGGGAAAAGGGAAAAAAGAAGGGGAAAGATAAGTACCAGATCTCAAAATGTACTACAAAGCAGAAATTATTAAAAGTGATTTGGTATTGGCTTAAAAAAATAGAGGTCATGGGGTGGCTAGGTGGCACAGTGAATAGAGTACCTGCCGTGGAATCATGAGAACCTGAGTTCAAATCCAGCCTCAGACACTTAACACTTACTAGTCGTGTGACACTGGGCAAGTCACTTAACCCCAATTGCTCTGCTTCCCCCTCCAAAAAGCAAAAACAAACAACCAAAAAAAAACCAACCAAAAATAATAAAAATAAAGGTTTATCAGTGGAACAGATTAGGTAAGGTATACAACATAGAGAACCAAATGATTATGGTAATATGGTGTTTGATAAACCCAAAGACTCCAACTATTAGAGGAAGTGCTCAATGTTTGGCAAAGTCTTCTGGGGAAAATGGAAAGCATTTTGGCAGGATTGGGTACAGTTATTACATTACACAGTATATCATGATAAACTCCAAATGGCTATATGACCTAGACATCAAAGCTGACATCACAAGCAAATTAGAGGAATAAGGTTGAAATTACCTTTCAGATCTTTGAAAAGGATAAGAGATAATGAATAAAGAATTGATAAAATCACAGAAAATAAAATGGACAATTTTTATTATATAAAATTAAAAAGTTTTGTATAAACAAATCTAATGCAATTAAAATAAGAAAAGCAATAGATAATTGGGGGGGTAATCTTTGTAGTAAATTTCTCTTCTATAGGTCTCATATCCCAGTTATATAAAGAACTGATTCAGATTTATAAGAATAAAGGACTTGAACAGGCAGTTTTTAAAAGAAGAAACCCAAGCTATCAACAAACATGAAAAAAATGCTTCAAATTGCTAATAATTAGAGAAATGAAAATCAAAGCAACTCTGAGGTTCTATTTTATACTCAAATTGGTAAAGATGACAAAAGAGTAAAATGAAAAATACTGGAGGAGCTCTGGGAGATCAAGAACACTAATTCATTGAATTTTGGTCCAGGTATTTGGAGAAAATCAATTTAGAATTATCCCCCAAAAGTAACTGAATTGTGCATGCTCTTTGACCCCACTATACCACTACTAGGCCTATACTAAAAAGAACAAAGGAAGAAGAAAAAGATCCATATGTACAAAAATATTTATAGCATCTCTTCCTATTGTAGCAAAAAAGCACTAGAAGTTAAAGAGGTTCCAACCTACTGGGTAATTACTAAACAAATTATGGTATATAATTATAATGGGATATTATTATGCCACAAAGATGATGAAATGGACAGTTTCTGAGAAAACTGGGAAACCCTTATGCAGAGTGAAGTGTGAAGAGGACAATTTACACAATGGCAACACTATAGAGAAAAAAACAACTTTGAAAGATTTTGGAACTTTGACAGAATTCAGTGATAAACCTTTGTTCAGTCTAAAGGCTTGGCAATGAATCATATCACCCACCTCTTTCTGGAAAGGAGATGGACTTAAAATCTATGAGACATACATTTTTGGACATTGCCATGGCCATGGGCACAGTTATCCCTTTCACATTGCAGGGGCTAGGGGCACAGCGTACCTGTGATCTGGAAAATCCACATAAAATTTTTTGACTCTCCCTTCATGAAGAGAAGTATGATTTTTTTCTTTTCTTTTATGGGTTATTCGCATTACCTTATCGTAAAATTTGGGTTAAGTGTTTGGCCAGAGACTTTATGTCATCTGCTGACCTTCTTGTGTCATCTGTGGCTTCCACAAAACTCCTCCAAAGACCTGAGATATATCAAAACTGCATTGGGGAAACTTGAAATGTGGAAGGGGTAACAATATTTGTTTTACTAGAGTGAATGTATTTGTCATAAAGGTTTTCTTTTCTCTTAAAATTTGTTCAGATGAAGAAGAGGGGAGGGTAATAATAAAAATGTTTTGAAAGAAAAAATTCTTTCCACCTTCCCACCAATGTAATTGTCTGGTAGAATTGGTTACATTGAGGGTTTTAGTTAGTTATTATACTGTCACTGGCTAGTCTGATGTTGAGTGATAGCTTAAGCAGACAGTGACAGAGGATACAGTATTCTCCCTCTCCCTTCCACTAATTCAACCCATGAGGATAGCCCTTGGCAGTATTCTGAGGATGAAAAGTGTTTGTGGCCATTAAAAATATATGTGTGCTCCCAGACTGTTGAATGCAGCTCTTAAGAAGAATCTCGTCCAAACTCAATCCCCTGTTGTCCTCCCTCTATCTTGAGTCCCTGCAACCTACATGTACCCTGGATGACCCTGACTCTTGATTGTATCTATAGCTATATCTATAGTCAGTGCTATCAAATCTGCCCAGTCACAGACAGGTTAGGGACCTGGCCAGGGCCCAAGGGGAAGCACAGGATGAATCAATGCCAGTTTATTTATCTTCTGCCAATCTCTCCTTATATTTGAACCAACAAACTGTGCTTAGTAAACTCATTTCTGTCTTCTGGGGTAATTTCATTTTCTCTTAGTTTCTCTCCCCTTTATCTTTTAGTGTTTTGAGTTTGTAATCTTGGTGTGGCCCTCTACTCTTCACACTCTCTCACTTTACACATCCACTCAGTTAACACATCTCACCATTTTAACCTCTGCAACATCTTTCTCATCCAATCCCTCCTCCCCACTCACAAAGCTGTCATCTTAGTAGGCCCTCATCGCCTCAAGCTTATATTATCACAATTAGCTCCTAATTGGTCACCCTCGCTCAAGTCTTTTACCACTCCAGTCCAACCTACAAGCTTCTACCAAAGTACTTTTCTCTAAGCATACATCTAACCATGTGACTCCCCTACTCAACCAACTCTAATGCTTCCTATTACCTCTAAAATAAAATTTAAACTCCTCTATTTAGCTTTTAAAGTTCTGTATAATCTGGCCCCAAACAACCTTCCTTTCTCTGTTTCGTGGAGCATTACTCCTACATCCATACTCTGTGATCTAGCTGAACTGACTTTTCTCTGCTTCTCCCCTAAAACACTTCCTCCGTTCTCTTTGTGCCCTTGCGATAATCTCCCCCAGGTTTAGAATGCATTCCCCCCTTACCTGTGCTTCATGGTCCTTCTCTTTCTTTAAAATTCAGCTCTGACACCTTCTTCATGAAATATTTCCTACTCCTACCCCAACTATTACTGCCTTCCCTTCCATGGTACCTTATATTTAACTACTTTGTGTATGTATTTATTATCTTTATATTTGTGATGGATTTGTGTATATGTATATTGGTATGTGTGTATGCACTTCTTGCCTCCATATTAGATTGTAAGTTCATTGATGGTAGAGATTGTTTCATTCTTTGTACGTTAGCTCCACCACCTAGCATACAGTACATGCTTAATAAATATTTGCTGATTGATTTAATGAACCATTTGAAAAACAATATGCAAAAAACAGAATGACATCCTTAAAGTCTCCAACCTTGTCACTCCTAAACTAAGAAAAGCAATTCCTATCTCCTCCAATACGTGGTCTCTATAGAGAAGGGAATAGACGTAGCCTTAAAAATTAGTTGAATTTTTTCACAGTAAACAGAGTAGCTCCAGAACTTGGGAAGATAAAGAGCATGGACTGTGGATAATGTGGGTAAGAGTAAGAGGTGGGTCGGTTGGGAGTAGAAATGTCAAAGGAATGGAGACTGAGCCAGCTGTAGCTATTAGTCACTTTCTATATGGGCTATCCTCATATAGAGCCTAACACCAAAAAAGTCACACAGCCAAAAGTCAGGCTCAATTGGGAATTAAGCTTTTGTGAACAGAAGACATATAATCAATTTTAGTTTTCCAGGCAGGCATTGTGCACGTGCAACAGGTATTTGGGAGATAGAATAATAACTGATAACACACTGCTTGACCTAAAATATTTTATTGGATCCTCACAACCACTTTTCCAGGTAGATTTCATGGGTATTACTACCCCTCCCCCATTTTACAGATGAGGAAACTGAGGCTTAGAGAGGTTAACTAACTTATCCAAGGTCATAAAGTTAATAAATCCAAGGATGATATTTAAATCCAGGTCATCCTGACTACATGTTCAGCCTTCTCTCCACTGTTACTTACATTGCCTCTACAAAAAATAGGAAATAAGATTGATAGAACATTAAATAATGCAACATTTGCATTTATATTATTACTGCATCTCTCAGAAAGTAGGTCGAGCTGTTATTTGGTCTGTAATTTGGTTAGTGGTTAGTTACTTGGTTAGTTAGGTGGTTAGTTTTGGCTATTACTAAATCTTATTAGGAAGCAAAAGCTTAACCTGAAATGTTTTGAGGACATGAGCAAAATGTCTCTGATTCTCTCACCCCTTCACTGTAGCTGCATTTTCTTTCCTCAGTATCATTATGTATATTGTTTTGCTGATTCTGTTTACTTCACTTCACATCTGTTTTTATAAAATTTCCTGTACTTCTCTGGATTCATCATGTTCAATATATTTACATATCACAACTTGTTTAACCATTCCCCCATGAAAGAGAATCTCCTTTTCTTTTCCAGTATCAGACTTTGAAAATTAATCCAAAAGGGATTGGTGGGAGCTCACACATTGTAGAATTATAATACATATATGTATATATTTAACATAAAACATAATCAATAATAATACAGTTTCAATTCAATAATACATTTATTGACTTGTGATTGAAAATGCTATCCACATCCAAAGAACTATGTCGTCTGAATGCAGATTGAAGCATATTATTTTCACTTTTTTTTTCTTTCTTGTGGTTTTCCCCTTTTGTTCTGATTCTTTCACAACATGACTGATGTGGAAATATGTTTAGCATGATTGTACGTGTGTGGCCTATATCGAATTGCTTACTGCCTTGGGGAAAGAGGAGGAAAAGCAAAAGATTTGGAACTAAAAATATTATAAAAATGAATATTGAAAACTGTATTTACATGTTATCAGAAAAATAAAATACTATTGAGTAGTTTAAAAATATGCTTATTAAGTATCTTCTACATGTCATTGGTCCTCTTCCAAAATAAAGAATAAATAACAACAGCAAAAATTAAGTTGTACTAGAATCCTCTCCATTTTGCCCTGCATTTTAAATGCAACAAGAAGGAAAGAATGGAGGGGAAGAAAGAAGGATAGAAAGAATGAAGAAAGGAAGGAAGAAGGAATGAAGAAGAGAAGGGAAGAAGGAAGGAGGGAAGAAAAGAAGGAAGGAAAGGAAAAATGATAAATGAAGGGAAAGAAAGAATAAGAGAAGTAAGGGAGAGAGGGAAAAAAGGAAACTGAAACCTAGAAGATGTACACTTTTTTTGTGTATGTGTACCCCTTCCCCCCTGTTCATCCTTCCTTTTGAAGGCCCAGTGACACCACATGTTTTGATTTGGGTGTGAATTGGATTTGAGGGGCAGAGTTGCACAGATTCATCATCCTCACTCTCTCTTCCAGGTCATCAAAGTTCAGCAACAGGACCAAAGTCAGGATGACTGGTGATAATCCAAAATGCAGTGAAGGACCTTGGTATCTTTGATGCTTAACCAAGCTTCAGTTGCCTTCATCTACCCATGGGGAAGTCTTCACATGCTTGGGATATACATCCCCTAACTCTCTGAGGGGTTGGAGGCCTGTTGGTTACTTTCAACCTGGTTTAGTCCATCTGCCAAGATGGTTTTACCATGGTGTGGTTTACTTACATGTCCCTGATAAGTCACTCAGATTTATCTCACCTTAGTGTACCTCCTCTCGCAGTGAACTTTATGACTTCTCCCCTTTCTCACCTAGAAGACATGTGGTTAATGAAGCATGACCATTTTGTGCTTCTGAAGTCGTCAGGCATTTTTCTTAAAGGATGCCCAGTAAGGGATTGTGTCAAAATCTTTTAAGTATAGTGGTCTCTTGTGATATAAAACTGCTGTACTGGAGAGAAAAATGGATGCATAAGGCTTTCTGTAAATATCTGCTAAAATAATGAGTCCAATACAAACATTAAAAGTTTAGAAAAATAGTATATGGATTTGAAAGAGTGTCTAGGGGATTTTGGTTCCATAAACATAATGTTTTTGGCAGCCTGGGATAGCTGTAATCCTGCTCCCATAAATTTCATGTTATTTAAAGAGGAACTGGGCCTATTTTCCTTCAGCCAGATAAGAAGCACCCTTGCATCATGAATAAACTCCAAAGCTTATGTGAAAATTCATTTGGCTTTATCACGGAAATTTTCCCATTTCAGGCCCACATACAATAGAAATGGCTTTCTTTTAACTGTTTTCAGGATACCACATTTAAGAGAATGTTACAAAATAAAAGGGGTCACTTCAGCACAGCTGAGAATGGATAGTGGAAATACTGGGGCCCCCAGCTATGGGAGGTGACATGTGGCTGTAACCCAAGCATATGCAGCAGGCATTCCAGTTCCCAGGCACCTACACAGTGCAGCACACAATGCTACTTGTTCTCTGGTCCCTCATTAAAAGACTGAGCCCTGGGAAATATAGGGCTAGCTGAATGGAAGGAGCAGGCTCTTTCTGCTGATATTAGCCAAATGTCCATTTTTCTTAGCCATACCAAAAAAGGGACAGAAGAATATTGAAGGAGAATGTCTCTATCCCCCACCTCCCACTCTCCTCTATCTGTCGCTCCATGTCTCTTGTCTTTCCCCTTTTTCTCCCCCCCCCCTCTCTCTCTCTCTCTCTCTCTCTCTCTCTCTCTCTCTCTCTCTCTCTCTCACATACTCATTCTTAAAGAATAATGGACCTGACAAACCAAGAATTTTTAAACCTGCATTGTAGCAATTAGGCTGGAAAAGTACTAAAAACACTGCATATGGTTCAGAAAACCTATATTCTAGTTCTAACCCTACCACTTAAAATGTGAAGAACTAAATTCATCATTCCCTGCTCCTTCCTCCACAAAAGACCCTGCCCCTCTCCCTTAAATGCCTGCACATGGGCTTATAACAATAAAGTTATATTTGCTGTCTCTTTTTCCTCTGCTCCTCACCACATCCAATTGCCAAGTGCCATCAGTATTAGCACTATGATCTCTTTTATACCTGTCCCCTCCTATAAATTCCCACCACAGCTACCCTGGTTCAGGTGTGGCTCATCTGTTTTTTGCCCAGACTATTCTAATAACCTCCCACCATTCTTCTTGCCTCTAGTTTCTATAATCCATCTTTCCTATTGTTGTCTAAGTAAGTAGTCTTAATGTGCCTGGTTTTTTTTGCTGTTTATTTATTTATTTATTTTAGTTTTAGTTTTCAACATTCATTTCCACAAGATTTTGAGTTACAAATTTTCTCCCTGTCTCTCTCCTACCCCACCCGAGATAGCAAGCATACTGAATACCCCTTCCCTTAATCTTCTCTTTCTTATGTCCTTCCCCACCCCCCCAATAACTTTCTAGTAGGACAAGATGGATTTCTATACCCCATTGCCTGTATATCTTATTTACCAGTTGAATGTAAAAAACAATTTTTTTTAACATTTGCTTTTAAAACTTTGATTTCCAGATTCTTTCCCTTCTTCCCTCCTCACCCACCCCCACTGGGAAGACAAGCAATTTGATATAGGTTGTTCATGTGTAGTTATGCAAAACGTTTCCATAGTAGTTATATTGTGAAAGACTAACTATATTTCCATCCATCCTATCCCTCTCCTGCTTACTCTATTTTCTACTTTGATCCTGTCCCTTTTCAAAAGTGTTTGCTTCTAACTACCCTTTCCCCCAATCTGCCCTCCCTTCTATCATCCACCCTCTTATCCCCTTCCCCCCCCCCCACACTTTCCTGTAGGGTAAAATTACCAATTGAGTGTGTATGTTATCCCCTCCTTAAGCCAAATCCAACGAAAGTAAGGTTGACTCATTCCCTTTTACCTTTCTGCTCTTCCCTTCTATTGTGGCAGTTTTCTATTCTATCTCTCCCTTTCTCCTTCTCCCAATATATTCCTCTCTCACCTCTTAATTTTATTTTTTAGATATCATCCCTTCATATTCAACTCATCCTGTGCCATCTATGTATATATGTATACACACATATGCACACTCAAATATGTATTTATACCCACATACACCCTCTTATACATACATACATGCATACATACATACATATATATATATATATACATACACATATATTCCCTTCAACTATCCTTATATTGAGAAAAGTCTCATGAGTTACAATGATCATTTTTCCATGTAGGAATGTAAATAGCTTGACTTCAATAACTTCCTTGTAATTTCTTTTTCCTGTTCACCTTCTCATGCTTCTCATATTTGAAAGTCAAATTTTCTGTTCAGCTCTGGTCTTTTCATCAAGAATACTTGAAAGTCCTTTCTTTCGTTGAATGACCATATTTTCCTCTGAAATATTATACTCAGTTTTGCTAGGTAGGTGATTCTTGGTTTTAATCCTGGCTCCTTTGACCTCCAGAATATCATATTCTAAGCCCTTCGATCCCTTAATATAGAAACTGCTAAATCTTGTGTTATCCTTATTGTGTTTCCACAATACTCAAATTGTTTCTTCCTGACAGTTTGTAATATTTTCTCCTTGACCTGGAAATTCTGGAATTTGACTATGATATTCTTAGGAGTTTTCTTTTTGGGATCTTTTTCAAGAGGTGATTGGTGAATTCTTTCAATTTCTATTTTTCCCTCTGGTTCTAGAATATCAGGACAATTTTCCTTGAGAATTTCTTGAAGGATGACTTCTAGGCTATTCTTTTGATCATGGCTTTCAGGTAGTCCAATAATTTTAAAATTATCTCTACTGGATCTATTTTAGGTATTTCACATTGCCTTCTATTTTTTCATTTGTTTGGATCTGTTTTATAGTATCTTGATTTCTCATAAAGTCATTAGCTTCCATTTGCTCCAGTCTAATTTTGAAGGAATTATTCTCTTTAGTGAAATCTGCTCTGGCTGGTCTGTGCCACTGGTTGGGGCTGCCCCTGGTCTGGGACCACATGGGACTGCACTTGGTTCCCAGTACAGTGCAATAGGCCCTTCCTGTTGGCCTGCCAGGCTGCCTTCAGCAGGTGATTTGTTTCTCTCTGTTGTGTTGTGGGTTTGGTAGCCCTAAAATTTGTTTAGAATCACATTTTACAGGTATTGGAGGTGGTTGGAGCAGAAGCTCAGGCAAGTTCCTGCTTTTACTCCATGATCTTGACTCCCTTAATGTGCTTTTCTTGTCACTCCCATTCTCAAAAACCTTCAGTGATTCCCTATTACCAGTACTAAATACATATGATAAGAAGCAATATATGCCCATGTGGGTCTAGGTGAGGCAACAGTCACCAGTACTCCTGGGCTGTATCTTAAAGTAATGCAAGGTCTTCCAGCAAGGATAAGCTGAAAGAATATTGTAATTTACTCAACAGGTAATATGCCCAGGTAAATTGTCTCTGTTTCCTGAGGCAGATGAACTTGCTCCAGTCATGAGAAGCATGACTTTGGCCAGTAATAGAAGTTTATATTGGAGAGACTGAACATTCAGCACCTAGTCCTTAAGGCCTACTTTTATTTGCCTTTCCTTCTGGGCATACATATAGAGCACACGTAGATATTTGTTCAACACATGGGACTTCCATTAGTCTGCACACTCTTTTATTAAATTGTAAACTCTTTGACACCAGGGATATTTTTGTCTCTTTTTGTATCTTTAGCATTTAACGTAATGTTTAGCATGTCACGTCCAACTCCTTGTGGCCTATGGACCGAATCATGCCAGTGTTATCCATGAGGTTTTCTTGGCAAAGATACTGGAGTAGTTTGTCATTTCCCTCTCCAGTAGGTTAAAGCAAACAGAGGTTAAGTGACTTGCCCTGAGTCACAATCTAGTAAATGTTTGAGGCCAGATTTGAACTCAGGTCTTCCTAACTCCAGTACTAGCATTCTATTCACTGAACTACCTAGCTGTCTCCATGTTCTGGCATGTAGTAGGTTTTTAATGAATGTTTATCAACTGGTTGGTTAACAATTTCTGGCCATAAGTGATTGAGGGGATGGTAATATATAAAGACACAAGTATTTTAACTGGCGTTAGAGCAGAAAAATGAATGGCTTAGAGAGTGCTATGCCTGAAGTGATGTAGGATATAAAATAGTCTATTGACCTTTTTTCTTCCTGTTGGTCAGCAAGACAGAAGAGCCATGAGGTTCAAGGTAAAGAAAAGGGCAGCTATGTCTTGTCTCCTACTTGGCTGGCTCATGCCTATGACCACATGCTGCTTCTTTTTTCTTTTGTGTTTATTTTTTTCCTGACCATTGAGTATCCTTGGATGAAATTGTCTAGGCAATAAATGTGTGTGTTTGGGAGATCTGGAGGTCAGAACCATCATAAATTCTACTGGCCACTTGAGGCCATGGAAGAGTCCACCGGAACTCCTTTCAGAGGAGAGAGGAAATCCCTGATTAACAGAGGAAAAACCAGTTACCCCAGGATGGTAGCCTAAACCTTCCTTAGGAACCTCACAGAGAGTGACACATAAGGGAAAGTTCAAAAGAACTTCACAAAGGGAGAATAGGACTCCTAGGAACAAGGGTCTGTTATACATGTGGCTCTTTAACATTACTTTGAGCCCATTTTCCCCAGAAAACTTGTGCATGCAAGAGGAGAGTGTGCCCTTTGTTTGGAGGGATAATTTTGTTACAACTGCTCTTGGCATACCTTCTCAGCAAGTCCTTTTTCTAAAAGCTATTAACATTCCTACTGGTTTACAGACATCTTTACTCTTTATTAATTGTAGAAGGGAAGAGGGGGTGGAACAAGCATTTTTAAGTGGGGAATCCAGAGAAAGGGGGCACTGTGCCAGGCATCTTGTTAAGCACATTACAATTATTATCTCATTTGATCTTTACAATCTGAAGAGGTAAGTGCCATTATTATCCCAATTTTGCAGTTGAGGAAACTAAGGCAAAGAAAGGGTGAGTCATTTGATCAAGATCACCCAGATAGTAAGTGTTTGAGACCAAATTTGAACTCAGATCTTTCTGACTCTAGGTCTGGCATTCTATCCACTGAGCTGCCTGGCTTCCTTCTAATTATAAAATAAACCTAATCTTCAGGGGGACAGAGCCCTCTCTAATTCAAGGAACTCCATGAAAAATACGAGCTCCTTGAAGAGGATTTATAGCTAAGAACCCAAAGTAGATGCCTGGTAGAGAATCCTGATACAGAGAACACTGATATTATTATCTGGGCTTCCCAAACATGACCTTTGGCTAATGGGATGGGGCCTCAGAACAATCACTATACCAGAAATATAACCTGGGCTCTATCTCTCACCACTCTAAATAATTGCTCCCTTATCACAGACTTAGCCCTTATTATGAAATTGACCCAATACTGTCATGGAAGGTACCAAATACCAGGTATCTGAGGGAGGGAACCTTCCTGTGCTTTAGCGCATAGGAGGCAATGGGAGAAACACAGAGACACATCCAGATCAGAGAAAATTCCTGGGAAATCTAGACAATGCCTTATTTTCACTCTGCAACAACCAAAATTATCCAATGCAACAAGGTTATAGCCAGTTGAATAAATAAACAGCCACCATTAATGATGTCTTTTCCATCTCCTTAAATTCCTCAGCTAATGCCACATTCACACTGCTGGAATGATGGCACACATTTGCAATGTATTTTACCTGGTCCTTGTATTCCTATATGGCTTTTCTGGTACAAAAATATGCCCCTTTCTAAGAATACTCCTTCCCCTCTTCCCCTCCTTGGGATGAGGATTGTAATTTGGCTTCTCTGCATGTTTCTGAGGGGAACTAACTCTTAGAGCTAGCACTCATTTCCCATTGAATCTCCTTGCCTTACTAACAAGATTTTCTATGCTGCCATGATCATGCTGAAGAGATTAGTGCCCCCTTTCTCTGGACTCCCTTCTTGTACAGTTCTAGCTGTTACAGTAGAATATTTTGAGGGATTGAAGCATCATCCGTATGACTCAGATTCAGGGAAAATATATTCACCTGAGCTCTAATTGAGGTAGAGGTTCTACTGTCTGAACCATCATAACCAGAATATTACTCCTGACAATCCTATGTTGATCATACCCCAAATTGTTGAGTCCCTGCCATACCAATCCTATTTCCAGAGGACTCTCTTCACTTGTAAACACTCAAAAATATTCCCTAAGAAGCCTGAATCAATTAGGTATTGTGTATGTCTGATCTACTCTACTTAAAAAAGAAATACTCCTCTGAGTATAATAAGGGAGAAAGAAAACCTTTGACATGTCCTAGGAAACTTTTTCCTTGTCACTCTTGTTGGCTACTACATTCAGTATTGGGACCAAGTGACTGGTACCTCCATATTAGAAGCACTGTCCTAGTGAGTCTTCTATGTTTGTACTTTGGGAGAACATAGTTTCTGGAGAACTCTTTATTTAGTTTAAGAACTTTCCATTGTGAATGAAAATTGGATTTGGAACCAAAAGACTACAGTTTAAATTCCAATATTCATTATTTGTATAACCTTGGATAATCACATAACCTCCCTTAACTTTGATTTCATCCTTTCTAAATAAAGGGGTTAGATTAGATAATCCTTCAGTGGCCTTCTCCTCCTTCCTAAGGGAATCTCTCTTATAGTTCAAGTATAATGATAGTACCAGACAAAATAACCAGGCATGTTATACCAGAAGCATGCTAAGGTGAAATTCATACCAATAACCATTAAGGCACTGAAATGAAACCTGACTCAGCCACAGTTCCATATCTTTAAGGTTCATCTGCCACCCCCATGGCTCAGTATATTCTTTCTTATCCAAAGGTGGGAAGAAATAATAGAATATAATGAGCTGGGTTTTTTTTCCTATTTTACTTTTAAAATGATTATTATATGGGATGATTCACTGGGAGGAGGAGAGAAATTTGGATAATGTGAAAACAAATGATATCAATAAATTTACTTTAAAAATATAATCTGTAATATTGAAGGAACATTTAATATGCCTGAAAATCAATTCAATCCAATTGTCAGAAAATACTTCCTAATAAGATGGTCAGAGTGAAAAGATAGTGAGTTCCTTTTTGTTGGAGGTTTGCAAGTAAAAGCAAGAAAAACACTTGGTCAGCATCTTATTACTATTATTATTATTATTGTTATTATTATTATTATTTGCTTTTTTCAGGGCAATTGGGGTTAAATGACTTGCCCAAGGTCACATGGCTAGTTTTGTGTTAAGTGTCTGAGGCCAGATTTGAACTCAGGTCCTCCTGACTCTAGGGCTGGTGTTCTATTTACTGCACCACCTAGCCACCCCTCAGCATTTTATTTTGTTCAGGTATATATTAGATTAGAAGATCACTGAGATCACTTCCTACTTTCAAACTCGTTGATCATATTGATTATATTATATTTTGAGCAAAACAAGCTGCAGGTATTAGGGTTGATTTTTTTTAAATAAAAAAGATAATAGGTTTTGATAGAAAAAATAAACTTATTCTTGTTAATGGATGACACTAAACCATATAATGGAAGAAATCTTCAGACTGATTGGGAAAATATGGCCCAATAATTTGTTGTAAACAAGAAACATACTTAAAATGTGAATACATGACAAAATTAAAGTGAAGGTCAAAAGTTATCAAAAAGCATCAATTGCAACGATGATTTCAGAAAAGGCAGAAGTTAAAGTAATGTCACAAGACACAAACAAGGAAACTATATCTTGCTTAAAATAATCATAAGGAAACAATATCAATATTAGATGTGTATGAACTAGATGGCTTTCTTTATCTGAAGCGTAGATAAAGAAAAGCTAATTGAAATACAGAAGACTTAGGAGATAATTGCAGATTTTAAGATGTTTCTTTTAAACTTTGACAAATCTAACAAGGATCAACAAGAAAGGTATTGTGGCTCTGAACAGAAGTTGGAAAAACTAGATCTGGTTGACCTATTGTAACTATTAAATGAGAATCCAAAGTATATACTTACTTTTCTGCATTACATAGCATTTTATAAAATTTATTATATGGGAACACATAAAGAAATAGAGGAAAGTTAAACATTTCTCACAGATCACCAAGCAAACAAAAGACTTAAATACTGAATAATATTTTAAATAAGGAGTGGATCAAAAATAAATCATACAATAATAAGTAATTTAAAAGAATGATAAAATAATACAATATGACAAATTTAATGTGATGTAGTAAAAGCAACTCTTAGAAAAATGTCTATTTTTCAACATAAAGGAACTAAAGAGAAAAAGGAGCAAAATCAGTGCTTCTACCAAAAAATTATCTTCTGGAGTTAGGAAAAATAATGACAAAATTCATCTGAAATAACAAAAGGGAACTAAAAGGGAAAAACATCAAGGGAACTAATGAGAAAAAAATGCAAAGGAATGTTGACTAGCTATACCAGATCTGAAACTATATTATAAAGTAGTAATCATCAAAGCTATCTGGTACTGGCTAAGAAACTGAGTGGTGGATCAGTGGATATTACATACACAAGACACAATAGTAAATGACTATAGTAATCCAATTTTTGATAAACCAAAAGACTCCAACTTCTGACACAAGAACTCACTATTTGACAGAAACTTCTGGGAAACCTAGAAAACAGTATGGCATAAACTAGGATAGATTAACATCTTACATCATATACTAAGATAAAGTAAAAACTGGTACATAATTTAAACATAAAGTATAATACCATAAATAAATTAGGAGAGCAAGGAATAGTTTACCTGTCATATCTATAGATAAGGGAAGAATTTATGACCAAACAAGGAATAGAGAACATTACAAGAAGTAAAATGGATAACTTGATTACATTAAATTAAAAAGGATTTGCATAAACAAATCTAATGCAACCAATATTGGAAAGAAAGTTTGAAAACAGTTTTTACATAGTGTCTCTAACAAAGGTCTCATTTCTCAAGTATAGAGAGAAGTGAGTAAAATTTATAAAAATGTAAGTCATTCTCCAATTGATAAATGGTCTAAAGACATGAACTATCTCTTTTCAGATGAAGAAATCAAAGCTTTCTATACTCATATGAAAAATATTCTAAGTCACTATTGATTAGAGAAATATAAATTAAAACAATTTTGAGGTACCACTTCACACTTATCAGATTGACTAATATGATAGAAAAGGAAAATGATAAATGCTGAAGGGACTGTGAGAAAATTGGGACACAAATGTATTCTTGGTAGAGTTGCAAACTAATCCAACCTTTCTGGAAAACAATTTGGAATTATGCCCAAAGGGCAATCAAACCATACATGCCTTTTGATCCAACAATATCACTAGTAAGTCTATATCCTGAAGAGATAAAAGGCAGGGAGGAAGGGAAGGACTTATTTTTACAAAAATATAGCAATTCTTTTTATGGTGGCAAAGAATTGGAAAGTGAGGGCATGATCATCAATTGAGGAATGGCTGAGCAAGTTGTGGTATATGATTGTAATGGAATATTATTGTGCTATAAGAAATGACAAAAGGGCGGGGAGAACCAAGCCAAGATGGCAGAATAAAAGCAGGAACTTTCTTGAGTTCCCACTCCTACTACCTCCAATTCCTATAAAATATGACTCTAAACAAATTTTGGAGCTACAGAACCCACAAAGTGGCAGAGAGAAACAAATCTCCCACTGAAGGCAGCCTGGCAGGCTGACAGAAAGGGTCTATCACACCGAGCTGGGAGCCAAGCATAGTTCCAGGTGAGTTGCATGGGCACAGACCCAAGGCAGCCCTGACCAGTGACCAGCAGCACAGACTGGCCTGAGCAGACCTCAGGGGAGTGAATCACTGGCTGTGGTGGTTTCTAGACTTCTCAATACATAAATTCCAAAGAGAAAGTAGAAGGTCAGTGGGGAAACTTGTTGATCCAGGGTGAGAGAAGAGCATAGTCCAGCCCCAGCCCCCAGGGCAGCAGAGGTACCTGTGGCTGCAACTGCTACTGCTGCTGCTTCTGGCTCCAAGCCTACAGATCTTAGGGGGAACAAGTGACTGTCCAGAAGGCATTTGAAGAAATCTCTCTGCTGGCACTGAGGCAGGATTCACCTGCTTTGCCCTGCTTGGATCTGGGTCGCAGTCTTAGGTGGTGGTCCTGGGGTGAGGAGCACTGGTGTGGCAGAACTTGTTGAGGCTGGGGAGAGAAAGTCCTCCTCACAGTTCTGAGGCAGATTCCTGGAAAAACTCTGACAACAGCTGCAAAAAAACCCAGAAACTTTGTACATAGCACTATCCACTCTGGAAGTAGAGTTCTACTGTGGCAAAGAGCTCAAAAGTCAAATAATTGGCTGGCTAGATAAGCAAACAGAGGAAGCAAAATCAGACCATAGAATTCTTTATGGGAGACAAAGAAGATCAAAACATAGAACCAGAAGAAGACAACAAAGTCAAAACTCCTGCATCAAAAGCTTCCAAGAAAAATATGAATTGGTCACAGCCCATGGAGGAGCTCAAGAAGGATTTTTAAAATCTCATAAGAGAAGTAGAGGAAAATTTGGGAAAAGAAATAAGAATGATGCAAGAAAATCATAAAAAGTGAGTCAACAGCCTGACTGAAGACAATAACACCTTAAAAATAGACTAACTCAAATGGCAAAAGAGGCCCAAAAGGCCAATAAGGGGAATGCCTTAAAAAACAAAATTGGTCCGATGGAAAAGGAATTTCAAAAACTCACTGAAGAAAATAATTCCTTCAAAATTATATTGGAGCAAATGGAGGCTAATGACTTTATGAGAAATCAAGATACTACAAAACAGATCTAAACAAATGAGAAATAGAAGGTAATGTGAAATATCTCATTGGAAAACTGACCTGGAAAATAGATTGAGAGATAGTTTAAAAATTATTGGACTACCTGAAAGCCATGATCAAAAGAAGAGCCTAAGAAATTGACCTTCAAGAAATTCTCAAGGAAAATTGCCCTGATATTCTAGAACCAGAGGGAAAAATAGAAATTGAAAGAATATACAGATCACCTCTTGAAAAAGATCTAAAAAAGAAAAAGGAATATTATAACCAAATCCCAGAGTTCCCAGGTCAAGGAGAAAATATTACAAGCTGTTAGGAAGAAACAATTTGAGTATTGTGGAAACACAATAAGGATAACACAAAATCTAGCAGCTTCTACACTAAGGGATCAAAGGCTTGGAATATGATATTCCAGAGGTCAAAGGACCTAGGATTAAAACCAAGAATCACTTACCCAGAAAAACTGAGTATAATGTTTCAGGGGAAAATATAGTCATTCAGTGAAAGAGAAGACTATCAAACATTCTTGATGAAAAGACCAGAGCTGAACAGAAAATTTGACTTTCAAATACAAGAAGCAAGAGAAGCATGAACTATTTACTTTCCTACATAGAAAAATGATAATTGTAACTCATGAGACCTTCTCAGTATGAGGAAAGTTGAAGGGAATATAAATGTGTGTGTGTGTATATATACATATATGTATATATACACACATGTATATATATGTATATATACACACAGAAACATGCATATATATGTATAGAAGTGTATATGTGTGTAAATATATGTATATATATGTATATATATGTGTGTGTATGTATATGTGTACATGTATATGTAGATAGAGGGCACAGGATGAATATGAGGGGATGATATCTAAAAAATAAAATTAAGAAGTGAGAGAAGAATATATTAGGAGGAGAAAGGGAGAGATAGAATAGGGTAAATTATCTCACATAAAAGAGGCAAGAGAAAGATGTTACAATGGAGGGGAAGAGCAGAAATGTGAGAGGGAATAAGTCAACCTTACTCTCATTGGATTTGGCTTAAGGTACAGATGACATACACACTCAATTGGGTATTTTACCTTACAGGAAAGGGCGGGGGAGGGGATAAGGAAGGGGATGACAGAAGGGAGGGCAGATTGGGGGAGAGGGTAGTTAGAAGCAAAAACTTTTGAAAAGGGACAGGGTCAAAGGAGAAAATAGAATAAATGGGGGGTGGGATAGGATGGAGGGAACTATAGTTAGTCTTTCACAATATAACTACTATGGAAACGTTTTGCATAACTACACATGTACTACCTACATTGAATTGTTTGTCTTCCCAGTGGGGGTGGGTGAAGAAGGAAGAAGGGAAAGAATCTAGAAATCAAAGTTTTTTTTTCTTTTTTTTTATTAAACAAATATTTTAACTTCTGTTTTACATCATTCATTTCCACCAGATTTTGAGTTACAATTAATTTCCCCCCTGTTTTTCCCCTACCCACCCTCCCAGAATATCAGTCCCACAAGATATCACTCCCTCCAATCTGCTCTCTCCCCTATCTTCTCCCATACCCCCTTCGATTTTTCCATTAGAGGAAGGTGAATCTCTGTGTCCCAATGCCTGCACAACTTATCTCCCAATTACAAGCAAAAGAGGATTAATAATAGTATTTATATATATTTGAAACATTTAGGCTTAAAACCTCAAATTTCAGATCCATTTCCTTCCTCTCTTGTCATCCATTCCCTCTGGGAAGATAAGTAATTCAGTATATGTTGTACATGTCTAGCTATGCTAAACATTACCATAGTAGATATATTGTACAAGGCAGCTTATGATTCCCTCCCACTCATCCCACCCCCCACCTGGTCCATTCCCTACTTGATCCTGTCCCTCTTCTATAGTGGGTACTTCCAACCTCCCTTCCCCCCCAAGGATGCCCTCCCCTCCATCATCCCTCCTCTCATCCCTCTTCCCCCTATTCTGCTGCAGGTTGTGATATCCCATTTAGTATGTAGGTCATTCTCTCCCAGAACCAAATTCAATGAGAATGTGGTTTTGCCTTTTTGCCTTCCTATTCTTCCCCTCCCTTGCAACCACTTCCCCTTGCTTCTTCTACATGAGATAGTTTACCCTACCCTGTCTCTCCCCATCTCCACTTTCCTCTCTCACCTCATAATTTCACCCCTTAAGTGTCATCCCTTCCCAACAAATTCAACCTGTGCCCTAAATCCATGTATAACTGTGAACATATATACACACATTCACATATGTATTCATGTGACCATACACCCTTCTTCCATTATTTTCATACTGAGAAAGATTTCATTAATCACAGTTATTGTTTTTCCATATAGGAATGTAAATAGTTCAACTTTGATGAGTTCCTTTTGATTTCTTTTTCCCTGATTACCTTCTCAGGCATCTCTTGCTTCTTGTGTCTGAATGTCAAATATTCTATTCAACTCTGGTTTTTTCCTCAAGAAGCTTGAAAGTCCTCTATTCCACTGAATGACCATATTTTCCCCTGAAACAAAATACTCAGTTTTGCTGGGTAGGTGACCCTTGGGTTCAGTCCCAGCTCTTCTGCCCTCTGGAATATCATATTCCATGCCCTTCAATCCCTCAGTGTAGAAGCTGCCAGGTCCTGGGCTATTCTGATTGTGTTTCCACAATATTGAAATTGTTTCTTCCTGGCTGCTTGTAGTATTTTCTCCTTGATCTGGGGATTCTGGAACCTAGCTATAATATTCCTGGGAGTTTTCTTTTTGGGATCTTTTTCAGGAGGTGATCTGTGGATTTTTTCAACCTCTATTTTGCCCTCTGGATCCAAAACATCAGGACAGTTTTCCTTGAGAATTTCTTGAAGGGTGCTTTCTAGGTTCTTTCTTTGATCATGGCCTTCAGGTAGTCCGATAATTTTTAAATTGTCTCTCCTGGATCTATTTTCCAGGTCAGTGGTTTTTCCCATGAGATATTTCACATTGCCTTCTAATCTTTCATTTGTTTGGATCTGCTTAACAGCATCTTGATTTCTCATAAAGTCATTAGCTTCCATTTGCTCCAGTCTAACTCTGAAGGAATGAATCTCCTCAGTGAACTCTTGAGATTCTTTTTCCATCTGGCAAATTCGACTTTTTAAGGCATTCTTCTCCTCATTGCCCTTTTGGGCCTCCTTTGCCATTTGAGTTAGTCTATTTTTTAAGGTGTTGTTTTCCTCATTCAGGCTGTTGACCCTCATTTCATACTTTTCCTGCATCCTTCTCATTTCTCTTTCCAATTTTTCCTCCACTTCTCTTATTTGATTTTTAAAGTCCTTCTTAAGGTCTTCTATGGCCTGCAACCCGCTCATGTTTTCCCCTGGGGCTTTTGGAGCAGGACTTCTGGCCTCACAGTCCTCCTCTCTCTCTCTATGCTTCTATCGTTTTTGCCCCCAAAGTAGGAGTCTAAGGTTGCATTTTTTTGTTTGTTTAATTTGTTTCCTTTGCCTTGGCATATTGTTACTTAATTACTTGACTTTTGGGCTTGTTGCCACAGTATGGCCTGGTGCCAGACAGGAACTTTCGCCCCAAACATGTGTGTGTGGGGCAACTTCCGTTTCTGGCAAGCTGGAAACCCACCCACAACCTCCACCCCAGATCACAATCCAGATCCAGGAAGATTCCAGGTTAAAGGAAGAGCTATTACCACCCCCCCACCCCCCCCAAGACTGATCACTGGATGTCCCTACAGTTTGCAGCCAGGAGCTGGAGCTGCCTCTGAAAACTGTAAAATGGTGTGTCTCCTCAGTGGCTTCTAGCCCCCAGGGGAGGAAGCTGACACATTCCCCAAATACTGGCCCCAAAGTCCATAAGGCACTAACCTCTCATTTTGTCCTAGGCATGTCTATGTTGATAATTCTGGAGTCTCCACACCTGCTGGCGTTCTGGGGTCCCTCCAGCAAGCCGCTGGCCCTGCCACCCTGGGGCTAAAACCATGACTCAGGTGCTTGGCTGTGCTTGGCTCTCTGAGCTCTGCCCACTGCCAGCTCCCAGAGTGCTGTGCTGGTCTTTCCTGCAGGGCTGCTGGGCTGTCCTTGGTGGGAGGTTAGCTTCTCTATGTTGTTCTGTGGGTGCTGGGGCTCCAGAAGTTGTTCAGAGTCCCCTTTTACATAGTTTGGAAGTGATCTGGGGGAAGAGTGGCTTGGACATGCTGTTTCTACTCCGCCATCTTGGCTCCGCCCTGAAATCAAAGTGTTAAAAGCAAATGTTAAAAAAATTTTTTTTTTTTACATTCAACTGGTAAATAAGATATACAGACAATGGGGTATAGAAATCCATCTTGCCCTATAAGAAAGTAAGGGGGGGGGGAATGGAGGAGGATATAAGAGAGAACAAATTGGGGGAAGGGGTATTTAGTATGCTTGCTATCTTGGGGTGGGGTAGGGGAGAAACAGGGAAAAATTTGTAACTCGAAATCTTGTGGAAGTGAATGTTGAAAACTAAAAAAATGAATAAATAAATTTATTTTTTAAAAAAAGAAATTACAAGCAAGATGGTTGCAGAAAAACCTGGAAAGGCTTACATGAACTGATGGAAACTGAAGAGAGCAATAACAGCAACACTGTATGATGATCAACTATGAATCACTTAACTGTTCTCAACAATACTATAATCTAAAACAATCCCAAAGAACTAATGATGAAAAATGTTTTCTGCATCTAGAGAAAGAACTGATGGAGTCTGAATGCATATCAAAGCACACTATTTTCACTTTCTTAATTTTTTCATGTTTTTTATTTTAGTCTGTTTCTTCTTTCAAAATATGACTAATATGGAAACATGTTTTACATGATTTGTATGTATAACCTTTATGAAATTGCTTACTGTCTTACAGGGGGTGGGAGGGAGAGAGAAAATTTGGAACGCAAACATTTTAATAATGAATGTTAAAAATTGTCTTGACATGTAATTGAAAAAATAAAGTACTATTTAAAAAGTATAATACCACCATTTGACTTTGAGCAAGCATAAAAATATTTGATAATACGTTAAAACAAAACCCAGACCATTCTCCTATCAGAAAGTCATAAGGAAGCAATTAACAAAATAAAATATTGTAAGATGTAGTGACTAAAAGAAATCTTTATTCTTTTCACTTTACCTATGTGGCTATGTGAAAGATTTCTGTAGTGCTAATTTCATATAGAAATTAAGAAATCATGAAGATGTTATTTTATGGATGTCAAGAAAGAACAAAGAAAGGCCTCTGCATGTTGGGCAGATGACCTGTGGTGAATTTATGGGAGAGTACAGAAAAAAATTCCATTGGATGGGAAAGGATGGATGGGTCATAATCTGCATTGGTGGAGGGAATATCCACATTTATGATATCATAGATATATCTGAATTCTTGAATATAATAGGACAAAAGAACTATTTTTATGATAAAATTTTGAAGTCACTCCTCAAAAAATTCATGTAATGATTTTAAATTAAAATTTCTATTCATTCATCTAGCTTAAGTTTCATGTGGTTGATAGTCAAACATTCTTTTGCTCTTATAAGCTTGGACAAATGATCACTCTGATTCTTATGCTTCACCACTCCTGACACCCCTCTTCTCCTTCTTCCCCCCCACAGGGAGAGCAAGGCACTTATGACCAAAAGACATGAATTTGATGTCTAGTCCTTTATTTACTAGCTATGTGTCTGTCAACTCTCATAGGCTTCTATGAGGTAGACAGGACAGTCATTATTCCTGTTTTCTATATTAGGTAACCAAGACGTGGGAAGCTTAAGTGCCTTATGTGGAGATAATTTACTCGTCAATATGTAGGGAACAGGAAAGGTTTTTGTTTTTTCTCCTTTGGGAATTTATGTATGGTGGGCTTAATTTTTTGCTTTCTGAAGTTCTCTATTTTCTGTTTTGCTAATTCAGTTTTTTTTATATTTTAGTAGAAATTCATCCATTTCAAAGTTTTCTGTTTTGCTGGTGAACTTTTAATCATTTCCCTTATTTCCTCCTTATTCATTGCATTTATCCTCCATTTTGATTTTAGTAATCGAATTTTTCTAATTCCTTTCTTTTAAAAATCAAACTAGTTAATGCTTTATCAGATTTTAAAAATCAACTCTAGTTTTTGTTTATCAGTTAAATAGACTTTTGCCAATCTCATCTATACTTTTAATTTTCAAACTTCTATTTCTGTGCTGGCTATTGGTAAGGAACTGAATAAATAAAATTATTTAGGTAGAATTGTCATTTTTATTATATTGGCATAGCCTACACATGAGCAACTGAAATTTTTCCAATTGTTTAGATATGACTTTGTGTGAAAAGTGTTTTATAATTCTGTTCATATAATTTCTGGGTTTTTTGGCAGGTAAATTCTTGAATTTTTAATATTGTCTAGTTATTTTAAATGGAATATCTCTTTCTGTCTCTTGCTGCTGGGGTTTGCTGGCAATATATAGAAATGCTGATGATTTATTCAGTTTCATTTTATATCCTGCACATTTGCTAAAGTAGTAAAATATTTCAAGTAGTTCTTTTTGTTTGATTCTCTGGGATTCCCTAAGAATACCATCATATCATCTGCAAAGAGTGATACTTATGTTTGCTCTTGTGTATTCTAATTCCTTCAATTTCTTTTTCTCTTATTGTTATAGGTAACATTTCTAGTATAATATTGAATAATAGTGGTCATAATGGGAATCCTTACTTCACCCCAGATCTTACTGAGAAAGCTTCTAGCTTATCCCCATAACAGATAACATTTGCTGATGGTTTTAGATAGATACTATTGATCATTTTAAGGAAAGCTCCATCTATTCCTTTGTTCTCTAGTGTTTTTAATAGGAATAGGTGCTGTATTTTGTCAAAAGTTTTTTTCTGCTTCAATTGAGATAATAATATGATTTCTGTTGGTTTTGTTATTGTTCAATTATGCTGATGTTTTCCTCATATTGAACCAGTCCTGCATTCCTAGTATAAATCCCACCTGGTCATAGTGTATGATCCTTGTGCTATATTGTTGTAATCTCCTTGCTAGTATTTTACTTAAAATCTCTACATCAATATTTTTAGGGAATTGTTCTATGATTTTCTTTCTCTGTTTTAGCTCTTCCTGGTTTAGATATCAGCACTACATTTATGTCATAAAAGGAATTTGGTAGGACTCATTCTTTACCTCTTTTTTCCAAATAGTTTATATGGTATTGGAATTAACTGTTCTTTAAATGTTTGGTAGAATTTTCTTATGAACCCATCTAGCCCTGGAAATTTTTTCTTTCTTTCTTTCTTTCTTTTTTTTTTTAAAGCAATTGGGGTTAAGTAACTTGCTCAAGGTTACACGGCTAGTCATTATTTATGCGTGGGTGCTCATTTTCTGAGGCTGGATCTGATCTCGGGTCATCCCAACTCCGAGGCCGGCGCTCTTACTCACTGCGCCACCTAGCCGCCCCTTTAAGGCAATTGGGATTAAGTAACTTGCCCAAGGTCACACAGCTAGGTTTTTGTTTGTGTGTGTTAGGTGTCAGAGGCTGTAACCGAACTCAGGTCCTTCTGACTCCAGGGCCAGCGCTCTATTCACTGCGCCACCTAGCCGCCCCTGGAAATTTTTTCTTAGGGAATTCATCAATGGTTTGTTCAACTTAATTTTTCTAAGATGGGGTTAAGTGTTCTATTTCCTCTTCCATTAATCTGGGAACTTTATAGTTTTGTAAATTTTCATCAACTTTATTTAGATTGTCAGATTTATTGGCACACAACTGGGCAAAATAGTTCTTAGGAATTACTTTAATTTCCTCTTCATCAGTGGTGAATTCACCCTTTTAATTTTTGATATTAGTAATTTAGTTTCTTTTTTTAAAAATCAAATTAACCAATAGTTTATCTATCTTACTGTTTTTTTTTTCATAAAACCATTCCCAAGTTTTACTTATTAGTTCAATAGTTTTCTTGATTTCAATTTTATTCATTTCACCTTTGGTTTTCAGAATTTCTAATTTGGTATTTAATTGGGAATTTTTAATTTGTTCTCTTTCTAGTTTTTAGTTGCATGCCCAATTCACTAATCTGCTCTTTCTCTATTTTATTGATATGAGTTTAAATATACAAATATATAAATTTCCCCTAAGCACTGCTTTGGCTGTATTCCAAAAATTTTGGTATGCTGTCTCATCACTGTTATTCTCTTTAATGAAATTGTTGATTGTTTCTATGATTTGTTCTTTGGGATTAGATTATTTGGTTTCCAATTAATTTTAATCTGTCTTTCCACTGCCCTTTATTGCATGTAATTTTTATTGCATTATACTCTGAAAAGTATGCGTTTAATATTTCTATCTCTCTACATGTGATTGTGAGGTTTTTATGCCCTAATATATAGCCTATTTTTGTGTTGGTGCCATGTACCACTGAGAATATGGTATATTCTTTTCTATCCCCATTCAGTTTTCTGCAGAGATCTATTATATTTAACTTTTCTAAAATTATATTCATCTCCTTAACTTCTTTCTTCGTTTTGTGATTAGATTTGTCTAGTTCTGAGAAAGTTGAGGTCCCCCACTAGTATAGTTTCCTGTCTATTTCCTCCTGCAACTCATTTAGCTTCTCCTTCAAGAACTTGAATGCTACACTACTTGGTGTATGTACATTTAGTATTGATATTATTTCATTGTCTATGGTACTTTTAGTAAGATATAATTTCCTTCCTTATTTATTGTAATTAGAGCTATTTTTGCTTTTGCTTTGTCTGAGATCATGATTGTTAACCCTGTGTTTTTTTTCTTACTTCAGCTGAAGCACAACAGATTTTGCTCCAGTCCCTTCCCTTTACTCTGTGTTTCTCTACTTCAAGTGTATTTCTTATATGAAACATATTGTAGGATTTTAGTTTACTCTGCTATCCACTTCTATTTTATGTGTGAGTTCATCCCATCTACATTCACAATTATGAGTACTGTATATTTCCCTCAGTCCTATTTTCCTCTTGTTTGTCCTTCTATCTCCCCTTTCAGCCTATCCCTCCTCACCAGTGTTTTGCTTCTGACCACTGCCTTTCCCAATCTTCCCTCCCTTCTGTCAGTCCCCCCACCATTCTCTTAACCTCTTCTTCTCCTGTTTCTCCAAAAGGTAAGATAGATTTATATACCCAACTGTTTGTGTATGTCATTCCCTCTTTGAGCCAATTCTGATGAGACTAAAGTTCAAGTGGTGCCCACTGTCCCTGTCCCCCATTCCCCTCCACTGGAATAGGTCTTTTGCTCCTCTTCATATGAGATCATTTGTCCCATTCTACCTTTCCCTTTCTTTTGCTCCCAGTGTGATCTTCATTCTTACCCATTAATTTGTTTTTTTGGCTATCACCTCTCAAAGTCACCTTATATTCATACCCTCTGTCTATGTATACTCCTTCTAACTGCCCTAATAGTGATACAGTTCTTAAGAGTTACAAATATAATTTTACTGTATAAGGACATAAACAGTTTTGCCTTATTGAATTCCTCATGTTTTCTCTTTCCTTTTTGCCTTTTAATGCTTCTCTTGAGTTTTATATTTGAAAATCAAAAAATTTTTTTTGTTCAGGTCTTCTTTTTTTATCATGACTTTCAGCTCTTCCAATAATTCTTAAATTATCTCTCCTCGATCTATTTTCCAGGTCAATTGCTTTTCCAATGAAATATTTCATAGTCTTCCATCTTTTTCCTTTTCTTGAATTAGTTTGATTGATTCTTGATGTCTCATAAAGTCATTAGCTTCCACTTGTCCAATATTATTTTTAGGAGTTATTTTCTTCAGTGAGCTTTTCTTACCCTTCTCTTTTATTTTACCAATTGTACTTTTTAAGGAGTAGCTTTTTTCAGTAAATTTTTGTACATCTTTTTCCATTTTTTGTGCTACCTTTGCCAAGCTGTTGACTCTTTTTTCATGATTCTCTTGTATCACTCATTTCTTTTCCCAATTTTTTTCTACCTCATATTTAATTTTTAAAATCCTTTTTGAACCCTTCTAGGAGTTATTTTTGAACCTGAGGCCAATTTACATTTTCCTTTAAAGCTATCCATATAGGTGTTTTGACAGTATTGTCCTGTTCTGAGTTTGTGTTTTGATTTTCTCTATAAAAATAACTGTTTATGTTCAGGATTTTTGTGTTGTTTTTTGCTTATCTTTTGCAGTTCACTTCATTACTTTTAAAATTGAGCTCTGCTTCTGGGGTGGAGGGGGCACTATCCCAAACTTCTTATGCCAGGTGCTTCAGGACTTGGCTGCTTGTCTGTTGCTGTGCAGGTGCTATAAAGGAGCCTGGATGCTCCTCTGATGTTGCCCTCCTCCCCCAGTGGGGGACCTGGTCACTTGTCTGGTGTTGTACCAGAAAGGCAGAGAGCCTGTCCATTTGCCTACTGTTGCATTGGGCCCATGGGGAGGGGGTCTGGTGCTTTGCCAGAGCCGTGGGGACCTACTTGCTTACCTGGTACAGTGCTGAGGTATGTGTGGGATTGAGGCAGCACCAGGGGTATGAGTGAGGGGAGTCTGATTGCTTGCCTGGTGCTGTTCTGGGGCCCTCAGTTGGCCTGGTGCTGGGGCTATAGAGTGGGGGAGGGAGTCTAGTTGCTCATTTACTTCTGCATCTAGCTGGGGCCTCAGTCACTGACATGTACTAGGGTTTGGGGCCTCCCACTGGCTTGCTAGGGTAAGGCCTGCTGGTGGCAGGGTACTGTCTGCCTTGGACTGCATTCCCCTTTTACCCAAGTGAGACAGACTTTTCATGCCAACCTTCTAAGTTAACTTGGGCTGGAAAAATGTTTCACCCAATGTTTCTTTTTATTTTTTTGTTCTGTCATTTAAGAATTCATTTTGAGGCATTATTTTATAGTTGTTTGGAGGTGATTTTGAGAAAGTTCAGACAATTTCCTGTCTTATCCCACCATCTTCGCTTCCAGAAGTCTCTAAGATTATACTTTTTTAAAGCATATTATAGATATGATTCTGGAAAATCATGGGAATGTGGTCTTTTTATGGATTGCAGTCAGCATAGCGTCACACACAACAGGATGATCCTGAAAATCTTTGCCATCATCTATTTGAAATCCTTTTTCAACTTGGACTCTAGAGCGGATATCCTCTGTGAGAGTGGCAAGCACCCTTATTTCTATGATCACATCCACCAAAAGATTTTTATGATGTTACCATGTACATAGAAGACATCTTGTGTGTGTGTGTGTGTGTGTGTGTGTATGTGTGTGTGTGTGTGTTGGGGGGGGGAGGGAAGGATTTTTATGGCTATGTGTTTTTTTTTTGTCATGCTTTAAAAAATAGCCAAGAAACTATAAACTCAAAGCCATTTTGTAGTATCTACACTTTATAATCAATTCTGTGACTATATAGAAGTGGTCCTCTATAGAATAATTTCAGTGAAAGCCTGCCTTCTTTCTTCCCTACAATTTGCAAACCTAAGCCTTTGGAAGAATTGTGCTACCCTGGGCAAAAATTAGACAAATTAGGAGGGATGGATCTGGGAGAAATGCAATACAACAATACCATTAACTTGTGTTATGTACCTAGTATGTGCCAGGAACTGTGCTGAGTACTAGGGAGACCAATAGGAAAAAGACAGTATCTGCCCTCAAGAAATTTATAATCTAATGGAAAACAATCCGCAAAAGGAAACTGAAAAGAAGGAGTTGTGGGAGAAAGTAGGTAGGGGAGGCACAGTAATGTTGGAGTCAAATCTGAGGAGTATAATAGGTGGGAAGTGGAGAGTTGTTTGATGTATTAGACTCCTCTTTATATGGAAGCTTTGGGAGAAGTGTTTTGCTCCACTTTCCAGCCTTCCAATCAGAGAGGCAGAGGCTATGGAGGGGACTTATAAGATATGTACACCAAAGCTGATACAGTCTCTGTGATTATAAGTTTCTTGGTGATGAACTTTTGGGGTGGGGAAGTGGGAAATGACGGTGGAGTAGAATTCAAGGAGTGCATCTGTTGGGAGAGAGTGAATTCTCTCTTAGGCATTTTGAATTTGAGATAGCTATGGGACATTGAGTTGGAAATGTCCATTAGGCAGGTGGAGTTGGGGGACTGGAGCTCAGGAGAAAGATAAAAGCTGAATATGTAGATTTTTAGAGTCATCTGCACAAGGATGTTAGTTTAAGCCAGGGATGTCAAACATGTGGCCCATGGGCCACATGCCACATACAGCCCACAATACTCCTGAGTGCTACCTGAACCAGATTAAAATAGAATTGGGAAATATTTAACAAAATAAAAATATAATAAAACATAATGTTGGGCCATAAGTGTATAGTTTTGTGGTCACTGTTTCTATCTGAGTTTGAAACCATGAGTTTAAGCAATGGGACCTGATGAAATGACTGAGAAAAGAAAAGAATGAATGAGTGTAATTAGTATCTATGGATTTAGGGTTTCCCATGATCAGTGAATGTTTTAAAGCCAGGCAAAGAAAAAATGCCTTAACTTAAGAATTAAACCTCATTTCTGTCTCTTATAATCTCCCCTTGAACCTCCTAAATTCTTTACCATTGTTCCTGCTATGGATTATCTTTTAGGGAAAACTATAGTCAAACAGGCTGGAGTACAATTGTGTAGCTTTAATAAGTAGGTTTTAGAGAAGGATAAAAGTTCCAGTGAACCCACTAGTCCAAGCTACACAGCCCTAATATATGACTTGTGGAAGAAGCCAAAAAGTTTGTATGAATGGATACAAATGTCAGAGACTTCATTAATCCTCAAATCTGGTTTAAAACCTGAGGTTGGGCCTTAGGGGAAAAAGTAAGGAGAAGCTTATAACTCCTTTGAACACTTGACTCTATTCTTCCAGGTAAAAGACAGAGGGATAGGCTCATACACCAAAGCTAGCGCCTTGAGTCGTTCCTGATTCCCACAAGATCTTGCTGGATAGTTTCTTGTTGGACTAGTTTGCTAAATCAAAACAAAAAAAATAAGAAGAGTACACAATAAACCCCATAAAAGAGCTAGTTAGCAGGGATCATTAGCAGCTAAGCATATGCTTTCTAGTCCTAGTATTTAGCATTATCTTATTAATTCATCTGACTGGGTTTTGCCAGCAAACAACACAGCAAATTCCAGCTAACCACCTGGGGAAGAAAAATGATTACTGCTGAGAAGGCCCAGAAAGTCTTAGTTCATCCCTACATGTGATTCACCCCTGCAACTCAGTTCAAAGTTGATGGAGAAAAATGTTTATTTTAGGATTCCTCTACAAAGGTGAAGCAATATACTCTAGAATCAAGCAATCTTCCTGGTGATCACTGAACATCCAGGAAACAAGCAACTACAGTCGTTTGGAGCATTGTCTTTCTTGGTTTTACTAATCTACTTTGTGTCTTTTCCTACTGAAGTTTGAACTAGTGAGATGAAGCTGGATTGGTCCTTGTGACTTCAGTGGGCTGATGACTCGTGACTGATGGAAAAGGAACCCCTATCCTCAGTAGTCTATAAGAGCTATAGAAAGGCCTTCTCTCTCTCTCTCTCTCTCTCTCTCTCTCTCTCTCTCTCTCTCTCTCTCTCTTTCTCATTTACATATATATATATATATATATATATATATATATATATATATATATATATATATATATGTTTTTACATAAATACTTTTACACTGGTAGGATACCATGTTCACACACAAGGGAGAACAAAGCAGTCCTCTCATCAAAACAGAATTTGATTTTCTTCTTTCCACTCGTTGCTCCCAGTTCTGTTTTTTAGGACTAAGTAGAATTATCCTTCTTCCAAGCAGAAATAATCTTTTCACATAGCAATCCTTCAAAAACTTGAAGATGGCTATGATGTCTTCTTCAAGCATTTTCTTTCTAGACTAAACAACCCTAGTTCCTTCAACTGATCCTCTTATGGCACCAGTTCAAGGTCCTATACCATCCTTACTGCCATTCTTTGGATAGTGTCTAGCTTAACAATGTCCTTTTTAAAAACCACAATATTCACAACTGAGCACAATACTCCAGAAGTGGTCAGACTATGGCAGATTACAAAGAGTCAATCACTCTTATTTCCAAAGGCTTTGTCTCTCTTAACATCTGATGATATTTAGTTGTTTCAGTCCCATCTGACTTTTTTGGGAGTTTCTTGGCAAAGATACTGGAGTGGTTTGCCATTTTCATCGCTAGCTCATTTTACAGATAAGGAAACTGAGGCAAACAGAGTTAAATAACATGTCCAAGTTTACACAGCTAGTAAGTGTCTGAGGTTGAATTTGAACTTAGGTCTTCCTGACTCCAGGTCCAGTGCCCTATCCATGGCACCATGTAGCTGGCTTTGTCTTAAATGTATCCACCATTAAATTCACTCCATCTTCTGAGGTATCACCCCGCCTTCTGACTTCACTTTCTTCCCTTCCCATCTTTAACAACCAGTTTAACTATGTAACAGTCACCAGCAACCAGTTTAACTATGTACTGTCCTCTGTTCTCAAATTCCTTTCCCCCTTCTATCCATTTATACTCCTAATTATAATGTGTCAAACACAAAACCTGCATCACACCCACCATCTTTCTTCTCTGATCTTACATGCTACTGAACAGTGCTGGTGCCTAGGCTTACTATAAATTTATGTTATGTCATTTCAACTGGACCCTTGATGTACCAGAGAAAGAATTTTATTTTTCCCTAATTGACTCTCTATTGCCCTCCCCATGGAGGCTATTCCAAACCTCTTTTTCCTTAAGCTTTCCTCTCTCTCAGAAGAAGACCTAGCTTCATACTTTCTTGGGAAAAAAGGTAATTTTCATAAGCTCCCTCTTGTCTCCTATATCTCAAAATCCCTTAGTAAGGGATTTTATCAATAAGGATTAATAAATCCTTATTCTCTCCTTATTTGCTCTTGTCTCTGATTAAAATATGGTCCTTTCCTTCACCAAGGCAACCCTCTCCTCTCCTTTGCTAGATCATCATTCAAATTCTGCTCCCTATGTGTTGTTGTAGCCTATGGACTGTCTCCTCTTCTATCTCCCCATTCCCTCTCTTGGTGGTCTCATTAGTTCCTATGAATTCAATTACCATCTCTATGCAAATGATTCCCATAGCTACATATTATCTATCTCCTGAGTTCCACTATTGTTTATTAGGCATCCCCAAGTGGATATCCTATAGGTGTCTCAAAGTCAGTATGTTCTAAATCAAGCACATTGTCTTTTCAAAGAAAATCTTCACTCTTCTGAACTTCCCTATTTCTGTTGAGGGCACCAGTATCTTTCTAGTTGTGGAAGCTAGGTGCCTGGCCTAGAGTCAGGAAGAATCATCTTCCTGAGTTCAAATCTGGCCTCAGATACATACTGTATGACCCTGAGCAAGTCACTTAAACCCTGTTTGCCTCAGTTTTCTCATCTATAAAATGAGCTGGAAAAGGAAATGGCAAACCATTCCAGTATCTTTGCCAAGAAAACCCCAAATAGGGTTACAGCCTGTTAAGAGTCAGACTGAACAACAACAAAATCCTTTCAGTCAATTTACAACCTCAGGCTATATTCAAGCTCTTCACTTTCCTTCACCTACCATATTTAATCAGCTGCCAAGTCTTGTCAATTCTAACCCCACAATATCTCTCACGTCTATCCCCATCTCTCTACTCACACCACAACCACTCTTAGTTCAAAACCTTTTCACTTTTAACCTGGAATATTACAGTAGCCTTCTACCTGGAACCTTTATATCTAACTTCTCTCCTTTCCAATCCATCATCTGAACAGACGCCAAATTGATATCCTTAAAGCAAAGGTCTGAACAGATCACTTTGCTGCTTGAAACTCCAGCAGCTACCAATTGATTGTAGAAAAAAATAAAAACCTTTCTCTTTGACATTTAAAGCCTTTCACAGTCTGACTCCAGCCTACCTTTCCTGACTTATTACACATTATTCTTTTTCACACACTCTACATTCCAACCATACTGGTATACTTCCTATTTCCCTTCTCTGTGTCTTTAGACTGGCTATCTCCTATACCTGGAATGCACTCCTTCTCACCTCTGACTCTCAGAATCCCAGGCTTCCTTCAGGGATCAGTTCAAAGACCAGTATCTATGAAAGGGTTATCCTAAAACCTCCTAGTTGCTGGTACCATTCCCACAAAATACTTTGTCTTTACTTTGTATATATTTGGTATTCATTTGATTATTTTATTGTTGTTTCCCCAAAATAATTTAATTTACTTGAAGGAAAGGATTGTTTTTCTTTTCCTGCCTTTATATTTTCAATGACTAGCAAAATCCCTGGCTTGTAAATGGTAGTTAATAAATACTTGCTGAATTAATTAATTAAGATTTTCTCAATTTGATGAAAGGGAATGAGTCAACCTTACTCTCATTGGATTTGACTTAAGGAGGGAATAACATACACACTCAATTGGGTGGGAAAGTAGGGGGGAAGGTGATAAGAGGGAGAATGATAGAAAGGAGGGCTGATTGGGGGATAGGGTAGTCAGAAGCAAACACTTTTGAAAAGGAACATGGCCAAAGGAGAAAATAGAATAAATGAGGGGTGGGATAGGATGAAGGAAAATATAGTTAGTCCTTCACAGCATGACTACTATGGAAATGATTTGCATAGCTACACATGTATAACCTATATTGAATTGCTTGTTTTCCCAGTGGGGTTGGGTGAGGAGGGAATAAGGGGGAGAATCTAGAACTCAAAGTTTTAAGAAACAAATGTTAAAAAATTATTGTTACATACAACTGGGAAATAAAGATATATAGGCAATGGGGTATATAAGTCCATCTTGCCCTACAAGAAAGTAAAGTGGAAGGGGGAAAGAAGAGGGATGGGGAATATGTGAGAGGGCAGATTGGGGGAAGGAGTAATCAGTATGCTTGCCATCTTGGGGTGGGGGTAGGGGAGAGATGGGGAGAAAATTTGGAACTCAGGGCGGCTAGATGGTGCAGTCAATAGAGCATCAGCCCTGGGGTCAGGAGGACCTGAGTTCAAATCCAGCCTCAGACGCTTAACGCACACAAAAAAGAACTAGCCGTGTGACCTTGGGCAAGTCACTTAACCCCAATTGCCGTCCCCTCAAAAAAAGCAAAAAAAAAAAAAAAAAGAAAATTTGGAACTCAAAATTTTGTGGAAATGAATGTTGAAAACTAAAATTAAATAAATTCTGATTAGAAAAAAGATTGTCTCAATTTCAGCTCATAGCTCATAAAATTACCAGATCCTGTTCAGAAAAGAAAAAAAAGCTATTGTCTAACTATCCTTGCCCTATTTTCTACTTGGTAAGTTGATTTTTTTGAACCTGAAAAATATTTTGCAGTTATCTTATCGAATTTCCCCTTTTTGGATTTACTTCAAATGCTCTAGCCTATTATGATCTTTTTGGATACTGAATTTGTTATATAGTTTGTTATCTATTCCTTCTCACTTTGTGTCATCTGCAAATTTTATAAACTCATTCTCTATGTTTTTATTCAAGTTGTTGCCTAGGACCAAGCACAGGTCAATGAGACAAATTCAGTAAGCACATGATTTATGCATTTAAGTTATTGGTAAAAATATTAAACAGTGTGGGACCTAGCATAGATCCCTGGGATAAGTCAATGGAGACTTCCTTCTAATTTGACATGGAGTTGTTAATGACTATTCTGATTCCAACTATCCAACCACTTCTGAAAACATCTAACTGTACAGTGATATAGTCCACATTTCTTCATCTTTTCCACAAGACTGACATTAGTTACTTTATCAAACATTTTGCTAAAATATAGGTAAACAAGACCTATGGCATTTTGGTGAAATATTAGCATAATAGCCCTGTAAAAAGGGAAATAACCTTATTCTGGCACGCCATGGTCTTGATGAGTCACAATAACTCTTTTTGATCACTATCTCTTTCTTAGATGCATGTTTTAAATAATATATTCTAGAATTTTCCAGGAGTCCAAGTCAAATAATTCACAAAGTTTATTGTTTTCTCAGTTTTTGAAGATTGGAGTAACATTTACACTTCCCCCATTGCAATGCCTCTCCTACTCCCTGAAATCTTCTAAATATTGCTGAAAGTGGCTCAGCAGTCATATCTGACAATTCTTTCAGTACCTGAGGAAGTAGTTCATTTGGACCGGGTGACCTGGGATTATTAGGGGCAGCCAGGTGCTCTCTTAGGATCTCCCCATTTATATTGAGTACTGACTTCCTGTTAGCTATTTTTTAGTCCAAAGGGCTGTCTCCTTGGCAAAGAAACTAAAAGTAAGGTGAGGACTTAGTAGCTTTATTTTCCTTCTGGTTTCAATGATCATCATCAGCCCACCCACCTCAAATCCTATGCCTTCTCTGATTCTTCTTTTTTTCCAATGTAGGAACATCAAAACATCAAAAAACATTTTGTCATCTTCAGGTGATCCTACCATTCTTAGCTTATTCCTAATTTTAGCACTTTCAACATAGATTTATAATGTCCCATCATGCTTTTTTCTTCATCATCTGCCCTTACTTCTATCTTCTATTTTTTTATTTTAATTTTTTATTTCAAAACTAAAAGGAGCATTTCCATAAGCACAGAAGAGCACAAAAACAGAATTCTATATGAAAGTGTGAATCTTTGCTTCTGTAGATACCTTCTAAAATAACCTAACTTGATTGGTGAGTTATCTGTGCAATTACAACTGTCTTTTCAAACAACACCCATCTACTCCCCTCATTTACGTTGTTTCCTCTTGTGTCTTCAGAATTTTATTCTTGAGAATTTCCCATCTTATCAGGAATGACTTCTACTATAGAAATGTCTGAAACCTCTGAAAGTTACTCTCCCCAAATCTAGAGTGTATATTAGAGTATATGCTTGTATTTCCTTTCTTTTATCACAAACTCTAGGAGGTAGTAGCCACTTCTCCTAAAGGTCCCTGTTGGTTCCTCTACCTATTTGAAAGATATAATTATTATTAAGTCAAGTAAAATAAAATTTATTAGAACCTTATTATTGGGAGAGAAAGCTACAATACATGTATGAAAAATTGAAGGCCTCCACCATTACTACTTTTTAATGTCATATGTGACCTACTTCCTGAATTCATCTATTTCCTCTTTCTGTCCAGTTAGACTTTAGTATATTTCAATGACAAAATTACTTTTTTTTACCTTTATAGTGCTTCTTTTTTAAAAAAAAATTGGTTACTTTTAAGGAACATTTCATTATTCCTGATAACTTGACATATGCAATAGCAATTTTTGATTCCCTTCACCTTTTTTCTCCAGGAGTGGGACCAGTCTATGTTTTGAACATAGATGGCTGATGTATCCCAGTACTGCACTGTTACCCATAAAAGATAAAAAGATCTAGGGAAAAGGCCCCCAACACATGATGAAATCCTCCATGAAAAATCCAAAGCTAAACATGGATAAGAGTTACACAAAAAGGGGAAGACAGACTGTGTTACTATCTGGAATGATAGTGGGAATAACCCCATCGATGTAATCATGAGATATTGGAAAGAACACTGACCCTGTAGTCAGAAGATCTTGGTTTAAGTTCCACCTATGCCATTTATTAGTTGTATGAACTGGAAAAAATTTATTTAATGATTCAGAACCTCAGTCTCTTTATATGACAAATACAGGGTGTTCCCTTAACTTAGTGCAGTTTAATAGCTAATAAAGTTTAAACTGCACTAAATCTTCTGGGACACCCTGTATTACAATAATATCTGCCTTACCTATTTCATGCACTTGTTTGAGGATCAAAGTAGTTAACATGTATAAAGCACATTCTAAATTATGAAATGTGGACTTCTGGCAGCCAAGACAGTGGAGTAAGCAGTAAATCACCATAACTGTCCTGAATCCATCTACAAACAACCATAAAATAGTGCCCCTAAACAAATCTTGGAACAGTAGAGCTAGCAAAAGGACAGGGTGAAATAGTCTTTTAGCCCAAGAACCTTGGAAGATTGGCAAGAAAGGTTTGTCTCACTGAGGTAAAAGGGGAGCGCAGTCCGGGACAGGAAGTATTCCAGCAAGTCAGCAGCAAGCCCCACCTCAGCAAACCAGAGGGAGATCCTGAGTTCCAGTGTGGTAGAGGAGGCAAACGCCAATACCAGGACCAACCATGTGCCTCAGCATAGCCAGAGGAACCAAGAGACTCCATTCTGAGAACCACTAAATGCTTCAGTGTAGCCCAGGAAAGACAGGTAGCTGTTAACCCTATTGGGTGCCTAAGCAAACAGGTAGCTGCCAGACCTCAATTTCTGGGTAAACAGGCAGCCTTCAGAGACTAGACCACTATATGCTTCATTATAGCCTTGAAGAAACATAGTAACATCCCACCAGCCTCAGCACATGCCAGACACCAGCACTAGGACCCCGGCTCAGCATCAAGTAAGTTGCCAGACTCTTATGGCCTCCACCAGTACCAGTCACCCCCCCCCCCCCACCCCAGCCTCTCAGTGCAATACCAGACACAAGGGTCCCCCATGGGCTTTAGGGCAACATCAGTGAAGTACCAGGTAAAACATCCAGGACCTGCAGCCACTGGCACAAAAAGCCTGAGACAGTGCCCCTTCCATCCTTGGAGCAAAACTCAAATTTAAAAGAAAGGAAAAGGTCAAAAAAGGGCAAAAAACAAAAAAACAACAAAAAAAATCTGAACATAGAAAGTTATTATGGTGACAGGGAAGTCATGTAAACTCAGAAGGGGACACCAATGTCAAAACACTTATGGGCAAAATCCCAAAGAAAAATAGGAAGTGGTCTCAAGTCCAGAAAGAACTCATGAAAGAAATCAAAGAAGAACTTAAAAATCATATAAGATGGGGAAGCTAGGTGGCACAGTGAGTAGAGCACCAACCTTGGAGTCAGGAGGACCTGAGTTCAGATTTGGCCTCAGACACAACATTTACCAGCTATGTGACTTTGGGCAAGTCGCTTAACCCCAATTGCCCTGCCTTCTCTCCCCCCCCCAAAAAAAAGACCAAAAAAATCATAAAACCATAAAAGGAAATTTGGGAAAAGAAATGAGAATGATGCAAGAGAATTATGAAAAAAAGTGTCAACAGCTCAGAAAAAGAAAATAACTGCTTAAAAAGTAGAATCGGCCAAATGGAAAAGGAGATAGAAAACTCCACTCAAGAAAACAACTCCCTAAAAAATAGAATTCGCTAAATGGAAAAGGAAGTACAAAAGCTAACTGGGAAAAACAACTCCTTAAAAAGCTAGAATTGGGCAAGTGGAAGCTAATTACTCTATAAGACATCGAGAATCAATCAAACAAATTCAAAAGAATGAAAAAATAGAAGAAAATGTAAAATATCTCATTGGAAAAACAACTGACCTAGAAATAGGTCCAGGACAGACAATGTTAGAATCACTGGACAACCTGAGCACCATAATCAAAAGGAGGACCTAGATATCTTATTTCAAGAAATTATCAAGGAAAAATGCCTTTATATCCTGGAACAAGAGGACAAAATAGGCATTGAAAGAATCCACTAATCACCTCAGGAAAGAGATCCCCAAATAAAAACTCCAAGGAACATTATAGCCAAATTACAGAACTACTAGGTCAAGGAAAAAATGTCAAAATGGCCAGAAAGAAACAATTCATATATTGGGGAGCCAGAATCAGGATTACACAGGACTTAGCAGCAGCAACATTAAATGACTGGAGGTCATGGAACATGATATTCTGAAAGGGAAAGGAACTAGGACTATAACCAAAAATTACCTACCCTGTGAAATTAGTCATACTGCTCCAAGGGAAAATAGTTGAATAGTTATTCAACAAAACAGAAGGGGGCAGCTAGGTGGTGCAATGAATAGAGCACTGGCCCTGGAGTCAGGAGGACCTGAGTTCAAATCTGGTCTCAGACACTTAACACAAAAAAACTATCTGTGTGACCTTGCGCAAGTCATTTAACCCCAATTACCCTACCTTCCCCCTCCAAAAAGAGAGCAAAAAATATATACATACATACATATATATATATATATATATATATATATATATATATATATATATATATATATAAAACAACAGAAGGATTTCAAGCTTTCATAAGGAGAAGACCAGAACTGAACAAAGAATTTGAACTCCAATGTCAAGACCCAAGAGAAATCTAAAAAGGGAAAAGAAAATATAAGGAATTCAGTGGAGCTGAACTGTTTACATTCCTACATGGAAAGATAATACTTGTAATTATTAAAAATCATACTCTTAATCAGACAATTAGAAAGAATATGCATAGATAGAGGGTATGGGTAAAAGGTGAATTGCAGGGAATGACATAAAGAAGTAATTAAGGATGACAAAGCAGAGTACCCTGATGTGCAGAAGGAAGGGAGGGGTAGAATGGGGTAAATTATTTCACATAAAGAGGTGCAAAAAATCTATTACAGTGGAGGGAGAAATGGGAAGGTGGGTGATTGGCATCTCTTGAACCTTACTCTTATCAGTATTGGCTCAAAGAGGGAGTAATATACAAATCAGTTGAATATAGAAATCTATATTACCTGAAAGGAAAGTAGGAGGGGAGAAGATTAAATAAAGGTGAGGAGGGGGCTAACAGAAGGGAGGTCAAACTGGGGGAAGTGGTAGACAGAAACAAAACACTGTCAAGGAGGAAAGGAGTGAAAGGAGAGAGAAGGCAAACAGGAGGGAAAGTAGGATGGAGGGAAGTACGCAGTTAATAATCATAACTGTGAAGGGTATGAAATCTCTCATAAAAAAGAAATGGCTAGCAGAGAGGATCAAAAACCAGAATCCTACAATGTATTTACAAGAAACATACTTGAAGCAGAGACACACAGAGTAAAGATAAGGGACTGGAGTAGAATCAACTATGCTTCAACTGAAGTTAAAAAAAAAACATGGGTAGCACTCCTGATCTCAGACAAAGCAAAAGCAAAATACGCCCAATTAAAAGAGATAAGGAAAGAAACTATATCTTGCTAAAAGTATGATAAACTATATCTTGCTAAAATATGATAAACACTGAAGTAATATCAATACTAAACGTGTATGCATCAAATGGTATAGCATTCAAATCTTAAAGGAGAAGTGAAGTGAGTTACAAGTTCATGACCAAAGAAGAGGCAGAGAGAGAGCATTATGAAATTTAAATTGGGTACTTTTGATTATATTAAATTTAAAAGGTTTTACACAAATAAAACTGATATAGCCAAGACTAGAAAGAAAGCAGAAAGCTAGGAAACAATTTTTATAGCAAGTATCTCTGAAAATGGCCTCATTTCTCAAATATATGGAGAACTGAGTGAAATTTATAAAATTACGAGGCATTCCTCTGCCAATAAATGGTCAAGGGATCTAAACAGGCAGTTTTCAGATGAAATCAAAGCTATCTATAGACATATGCTCTAAATAAATTTTCAGTAGGGAAATGCAAATAAAAAACAGTTCTGAGGTACCACCTCACACCTATCAGATTGACTTTTATGACCAGAAAAAAAGAAAATTACAAATGTTGAAGAGGATATGAGAAAATTGGGACACTAACGCATTGTTGATGGAATTGTGAACTTATCCAATCATTCTGGAGAGCAATTTGGAACTATGTCCAAGTGGCAACCAAACTTCGATCCCGCAATACCACTACTAGGTCTATATCCCAGAGAGATCATAAGAAAGGGGAAAGGATCTACATGTGCAAAAATATTTATAGCAGTCCCTTTCTTGGTGGCAAAATATTAGAAATTGATGGGATGTACATCAATTGACGAATGGCTGAACAAGTTGTAGTATATGAATGCAATGGAATACTAATGTGCAATAAGAAATTATGAACAGGTAAATTTCAGAAAAACACAGAAAGTTTATATGAACTGATGCAAAGTGAAATGAACAGAACCAGGAAAACATTGCATACAGTATCAGCAACATTGTGTGATCAACTATGACTGCCTCACCTCTTCTCAGAAACACAATGATCCAAGACAAGTATGAAGGACTCACGAAGGAAAATGCTATCCACATCCAAACAAAGAACTGATGGAATATGAATGCAGATTGAAGCATCCTTTTCCCCCCACTTATTCTTCACTTTTACTTAAATTAAATTATTTTTCATGGTCTTTTTCCTTTTGACCTGTCTCTTCTTTCACCCCTGTGACTAATGTGGAAATATGTTTTGCATGATAGCACATGCATAACCTACATCAAACTGCCTACCATTTTAGGAAGAGGGAAGTAGAGGGAGGGAGAAAAATTTGGATCTCAAAATCTTGTAAAAATGAATGCTAAAAATTGTCTTGACGTGTATTTGGGAAAAATAAAATACTATTAAAATAATAAAAAATTTAAAAATAAAATAAAAAATATTTTAAAAGTTAATTATGAAGTGTTATAAAAATGTTAGCCTTTATTATTGTTGAATTAGGATCTGATGAGCTCTAGTTTAAAAAATCTTGTGATACTGGTTTTTTAAATCTGTAATTAAACCAGAAAGGTCAAGAACCTGTATTTAGTATATGACCTGGTTTAAGCCATTATATACTTGAAAAATCACCATTGAAATTTTCTGTGTTTTATTGTCTAAACTGGGCTAATTATAAATGAGAACAAAAACCTGATTTTATCAGGGTCAAAGATGACAAAACGGGGGATTTGCCAAGTGAAAAGAAAAGCTAGGGGATAAGGGAGAAGTAGAACAAAGGATTAAATTTGATCAGGTTTAGTTCATTTTGGGACACAGGAAGAAGGATTCACCAAACCAACTGTATAAGGACCTCACAAACAACCAAAGCTAGGATATATAGGGGATAGTAGCACTGGAGACATAGATTAAAAATAGGAAAAAGTGAACATTTTAAGCACATGAGACTTTTCCTTATTTCAAATTATGTTGACTTTATGAAACATCTGGAAAAGTTCAAGTAAAATGTTATTTTGGGTGTCAGAGTAAATAATAAGGAATGAGGGTTATGATTATATAGGAGAAAAGGACCAGACAAAAAGCTGCTAGTTTTAATGGAATACTCTGTCCCCCCTGGTTTCTCCCTCTTAGTTTTACTGACTTCAGACTCAGCTCAAATCCTATCTAAACTAAGAGGCCTTTTCCAATGCTCTCTCTTTGGGGTACCTCCTATCTACTCTGTGTACATTTGATTATGCAGTATATCTATGTAATTGTTTACATGCTGTCTCTCCCATTGGAATAGAAGATCCTTGAGTGCAAAAATTGTCGTTTGGCCCTTCCTTGTGCCCCCAACACAACACAGTGCGCACAGTAAATGCTTAATAAATGCTTTTTAGCTTAAAGAGCATTGGAAAGAGAAATATTTCTCCAAGTACAGCAAGGGAAAATAGGAAGATTTCTTCACATAGTAAATGTAGAAAAATCTGCCTTAGCATATGCTCCTAAACCTGACTATTTTCACCCTTCTGTGTTGAACAGATTTTGAATTTCTCTAACCAGAAAAATTGAAAGACCAATTGAACATAAACCTAATAATTAGTCAGCAAAACTCTACTATAACTTGTCACCATACTTTACTGAGGTGCTGAGTACCTGCCACTGGAAGAAAAGATCTGCCTAGCTTTGGGGTTGTTTTTTAATGTGAAAACTCTCATTTAGTTTTCCGCAAACACTTATTTCCTCTTGTTATTGCACTCACAATTTCAGTTGCTTCCAATTTCCAGTCCCATCAAGTTTAAACTCCTCAGTTTGGTATTCTATCACATTGCTTCAAACTACCCAACATTATTCCCCATTCCTCCTCAACTACACTCAAATCGTTCTAGTTTCCTCATTGTTTCATTAACACATTATATTCTTGCTCCTCTTCTGCCTTTATACTTGATTTTAGCCTTTGGAATTTTATTCTCCCTCCTCCTCTCATTTCTTTTGCCCTCTATTTTCCTCCTGTCCTATATTCTCCTAACTTCCCAGGTAGTTCAAGACCTCACTCAAATTCCATCTCTGACACAGAAGTTTCCTTGATGACTTCTTTCTCTGAATCCATCGATTCACAAATTTGAACCACAGCATCATAGTCTCAACTACACAATTTAATACTGAACCATATACTGTTTTAAAAATAAATTTTGTTTCATAGAACATATATTCTCCACTCTATTCTTCTCTCACTCTGATCCTCTCAGAAGCTAATCTTTGTAACTTTCAAAATAGAAAAAAATTCTATATTATTAAAGTTCTGATATTATATGTTATGTTCCACACTCATGATCGCTCACTTCTATAAAGCAGTGGGAGAGGCAGGGGCATCTTCACATACCTTTTCTTTGGGGCAAAGTTTGATCGTTATAATTTCATTATAATTTTTTCAACATTCAGTTTCAACAGTTGTATTCTGTTAAGAGGCAATAAATGAATAAAGAGTTGGTTTCAGAGTGGGAAGACCTAGGTTCAGATCCAACTCTGACATTTTTCCTATGACACTCTTGGCTTGTCACTTGATTTTTCAGGGCCCTAGGGAGCTCTTTAAGGCTGCAAGTTGAAGAGTAAGTGCTACATTAGTTGAGGGAGTTTTCTCACAAGTATATATTCCTCCCCTATAAAGGCATCATGACTCTAGTCTGTGGCCCACCACCATCCTGTAATACAATTTATGGTTCATCTGGGTCTACCCTGAAAGCCTCTTCTGCCATATGAGCACGGGATGGGGATGGAGGGATAATACTGGGTCCTGAAAGCCTATACAAACACATTATAAGCTCTGGCAGACTGTACCAAGTGGAAAAGAATGGGTTTGGTAATGTATGTCTATTCCCTCAGGGATTAGTCTAGCTCAGATCAGAAAGGATCATGACCAGAAGTTTGGCCACCAAGTAATGAATTTAGAGGTTTCAGCTACTCATGAAACTTTTCTTCTGAATGTCCTTTTTACTGTCAACTGCTCCACCATTGTTATAGTCGATTGGGTTGACAACATTGGTGTCATCCCCAATTCCTCACTGTCCTCATCCCATGCATTCAGTCAGATACCAAGTCTCGTTGCCTCTCTTGCCACAATATCTCTTGCACAAACACTTTTGTCTCCACTCATACATCAACTACCCTATTTCATGCCCTCACCACCTCTTGTCTATACTATTGATATAGCTTTCTACTTGGTTTCCTTTCTTCTAATAAACAAATCAATTCAACAAACATTTAGCATGTGTCTATTGTGTATCAGGTACTTTGATATGCACTGGAAATTTTATTTTAAAAGGCAAAAGAAAGTCTCTGCTCTTTTTAAAAAAAATTTATTTTATTTTTAATTTGTGGAATAGAACGAGCATTTCCATAACAGTATAATAAAGTCTCTGCTTATAAGGAGTTTATAGAAAATATCCTCTAAAAAGCTGCCTAAGTGATTTTTCTAAAGGGCACATCTGACTTTATCACTTCCTACCCAACCCCCTTTATAAACTTGATAAGCTAACTCCATGGCTAGCTCTGACCTCTAGGTCTTTCTTTTGCACTTTAAAGCTCTTCACAATCTGGCCCCATTTCTTTATTTCCAGTCTTCTCCTGAAAACACACTGTGGGTTAGTCAAGCCTGCCTATGCGCCATTACTCATACATTTTCCATCTTCCATTCACGTACCTTTGCTTTATCTCTTATATTTTGCTTCTCTGGCTTCCATCAAGGCTTATAGATTAGGATTTCCTAATCTATAAGGTCAAAAGAGGCCTTTTGACCACTAGTGCCTTCCCTTCTAAGGCTACCTTGTATCAACTCCATATATAACTAGTATTTTTCTAATTATATACTTGAATGTAAGCTCCTTGAGGGCAGAACTTTTTAACACTTTTCACTGTGTTCTGAGCACTTAGCTTTCTAAGGTTACTTGGTACCTAGTAAGAATTTAAAATGTTTGTTGGTCAATTGTTTCATCTTGTGGTATGTAGTGGTGGAGGGAGTTCACATGGAAGAAATTTCAGATCCCCCTAAATATTGAAGTAAATATGCCATTTATTCTTCCACCGAAGGTTTACTCTGAGGCTCCATCATGCTAAGTGTTAAAGTTGTTGAGTTGCTAAAGACACAAAACATAATCCTTGATAGGTCATTCCAGCTGGAAAGACTTCCCAGTACAATGGACTGTGGACCTGTTATTAAAAAAAAAACAGCCTAATTTGGAGGAGGCTTATTTTTTTTTTTGTTTGTCCACAAGATGCTATTTTTTTTTTTTGCTTTTGACCACAGTTAACTCTGCTCTTATCTATGTTAGTAGAAGAGTCATAGCTTATAGATTAGGAAGATCTTAGACTTTGATCTGGAAGTCTCCTCATAGGCTATCACGGTATATTTACTTGACAGAGAAGGAAACTGAGGCCCAGAGGTCAAATGACTTGTCCAAGGTCACTCAGGTAGTAAAAAGCAGAATCAAGACTTCAACCATGGTCCTCTAACCACAAAATCATCATTCTACCCACACTGTCATAATTACAAATTCTAAAGTCTTTTATTATTATTTCATTAATGAATATGCATTTACTTGATGCCTACTGTATATCAAGTATTATGTAAAGTGATGTGAACATAAGTATAAAATAAAACATCCCCTGACCTAAAAAAGCTTATGTTCTATTGATCAATCCATCATGTACACAGATAAACTCGGGATGCATACAAAATGAATGCAAGGTGATTTCTGTGAGCAGCTATTAATAACTGGGGGACTGATAAAGACCTTTCATAGGATGTGGCACTTGAACTGAGTTTTGAAGAGAGTCAGGGGTACCAAGAAGCAGGATAAGGAGTGAGAGTATTCCAGGCATTGACTGTAGCCTGTCCTGAGACACAGAGGCAAAATTTGGAAGGCTCTAGATAAAGAACAGCAAGGAGGCTAGTTTGGCTTGGGTATAGGATATTTGAGCGAAAATAATAAAATTAGTCTAAAAAGGTAAACAGAAGTATTCCGGCTTTAGCTGCCAAACAGAGAAGTTTGTATTTTATCCTAGAGACCACTGAAGCATCTTGAGCACTAGAGATATGCTCAGATCTGTGCTTTAAGAATATCAATTTGTCATCTATGAGAAGGGTAGATAGGAGAGGGGAGAGATTTGAGGCTGAGAGATCAATTAGGAGGCTATCACGATAGTGTAGGTGAGAGGTGATGATGGCTTTAACTAAGGTGGTTGTGGTATTGGTAGAGAAAAGGGGTAGTTGTGCGACTTATAGATGAGTTAGAATTTGACAAAACTTGGCAACTAAATGATCAAGAATGAAGAATGAGAGTGAAGAGTGAAGACAACCCCTAAACTACAAATCTGAGTGGCTGGAAGAATGATGGTATTATCAATAGAAACAATGAAGCTATGAGGATTGTAGGTGTAGAGGAAAAGATAACAAGTTCTATTTTGGACATGTTGAGTTTGAAATGTCTAAGGAACCTTTAGGTATAAATGTCTAACAAGCAGATTCTATGAGAGATTAAACTAAGGAGAGAAGTGAGGATAAAATATATAGTTTTGGAAGTCATCTGCATAGAAATGGTAATTGAATCCACAGAAGCTGATGATATCACCAAGAACAGGAATAGAAAAAGAGAAAGTTAAGGACCATTAATCAAGTCCTACCCTCTATGTATGGAGGTGCCCATACTTGGTTAATGGTCATCAAAGGAAGCTGAGGATAGGTCATTCAAGTAAGATGAGAACTAAAAGAAAACAGTATCACAAAAATCCAGGGAAGAGAGGGGATTCAGAAAGTGATGGTGAACAATGACAAATGACCATCAGATTTAGCAAGAAACATCAATGGTTATTTTCAATGAAGTTTTTAGATACAAGACATGGGCCCAGAGATTATTGGTGACCTCAAGCAAAACAGCTTTTGTTAAATGGGATAGAAGTCAGATTGAAAGGAGCTAAGAAGTAAGTGGGAGATGAGAAAGTGGGAACAAGTAGTATATACAGTTTTTTTATACGAGTTGGTCTGTTAGAGGAAGAGAAATATAAAAACTCAAAGGGATGGTAGAATAAAGTGAAGACCTAGTCTTTTTATCCTTGATTACAAGTTTGAGAATTTGATTTTATGTTCTATTTCTTCAGTCTCCCTTAAAGCACCCAACACAGCATTGAGTGTGTAATGAGTACTCAAATACTTATTTGAGATAAGGAATTAATTTATTAGGTTATTGAGAGGTTTGGGGGAAAGGCATGCATCTCTGTATTAAGATGGCAAATGTAAGGTTGACCTCTAACCTTGAAGTTAGGAAAACTCATTCTGGGACCTAATCTCAGAGATATTTCATCTAAAACATTTCCTTCCTTGCCTCCTGGGGAAGGGTTATTAAAGGCTGGGAAATATGTTTAATATATCCAGATAATTAAATAGAAATTATCTATTGACTTTTTTTGATGTTGACTTTTGTACTCCTAACTAGCTACTTGCTTTCTAATCACTGTCTATTTTTTTTTTTTTGGAGGGCAATTGGGGTTAAGTAACTTGCCCAAGGTCACACGGCTAGGTTTTTTTTTTTGTTTTTGTGCATTAAGTGTCTGAGGCCGGATCCGAACTCAGGTCCTTCTGACTCCAGGGCCGATGCTCTACTCACTGTGCCACCTAGCCTCCCCAATCACTGTCTATTTAAAGTTGAAATAAATAAAAACAGAGAAATGGAGTTTTGATAACAAAGCGATTTTTCCCATAGGAAATAATGTAAAGTCGGGTGGACCCATACCACATTCCCCAAAATATTCATATAAAATAATTATTTATAATTTTAAGTAGGTTTTTTTTGTCCCTAGTGCATCTGAAATGTAATAGCAATAATTAGTACACAATATAAACCCAAAATAAAACAAATTAACCTGCACTTTACCTTTGAAAAGAGTCGTGGCTGGCTGTGAGGGAGATGAGAGGAAGGAGGGGATGGGAAGAGGGGGAAGCGGGGTAGGGAATTAAAGGGTTCGAGAAGAGGGTCGGGGTCTGAGGACCAGGGTCAGAGGTTGTGTCTAGGACTGGGACAGGGGTTGGCCTGGGGCCTGGGGGCAGGAAAGTTATTTTGCTTCTGCTGCTGCCACTCACCTCTGGCAGGAGTGACCAGAATGTAGGCCAAGGCCACAGGCCTGGGATACCAGACCACTGCCTCCCCTGGGGTCCTGAGCCCCTCCACCCCCAGTTTCTGGCACCCACACTTCCCACCCTCGAGGTTGTAGGTATAGACGGAGGAGCGGTCTACCATCTCAAGTGGCTAAGTCCGAGTAACATTTAAGTATGTGAAGCTGAAACTGGGGGGCTTGCACCACTACACCACACTGCAAACTGGACCAAGCAAGGCACTATACTCGAAGCTATGTTCAGTGGCCCCATGGAAGTGCTCACAGACTCCTAAGACTGGGTGCTGATTGAAAGGAATGGTCATCATTTTGGGACAATTTTGAACTACCTTCAGGATGGGTCAACGCTTCTTCCAGGGGTCCTTGGGAGCTGGGTGAGGCACAATGCCAATTGGGGCAGGGGCTAGCTGAGGAATGCCAGTTGGCACTTCAGCAAAAGAATGAGAGCCTTCCCCCATGCTGCCTTATTTCCATGGTGACATCTCCACTGGAAGAGCAGAAGCTTCTGGCTACACCTCTAAGCCAGTGGTGAAGCAAACATGTTCATACTTCGAATTTTTGTTTGTCCTGCAAGACAGATTTTGAGAAAAATTTTCCTCCTTCAGCTAAGTATATATAAACTAAGTTACTCATAAACCAAGGTTCTACTGTAAATGATAGGGCAATCATATATATGTAGGAAGATATTGTCAACAAGGGAACATCCTCCCTCACTGGGCGTAGCAACCAATCTTTGATTTAGCAGATAAGACCTAGAGAGTTTCCTGAGAAATATAGAGGTGAAGTGACTTGTAAAAGGTCACTTAAATAAGTGACTGAGGTCAGAATAGAACCCTGGTCTTTCTTACCCTGAGCTCAGCATTTTATCTGGCATACCAAGCTGCCTCTAAATGTGTCACACAGGGCTTTGATGAAGCAGATTTCTTGTTTTGGTATGTGTACATTAGAAAGACTTTATTCACAGTGAAGGCAATTTGAAAGAACAAGCAGCAGCCCCTTGGGGAAAAGTGCCCATTTGCCAAGTGCAAACCAATGTGTGTGACACCATTTCTCAATCAGCCACACTTACACTGTCTGATGTTTCATAAAAACAATGAAGCAGGAGCTGCTGGAGGAGATTACCTTATGTGCCCACCGCAGCTTGGAGACAGTTGTTGCCATGGAGAACAGTGAGTACTCCTGCTGAGGTGAATTCTGAGAATGCTCCAGGGCAGGGTTGGGCATGACAACCCTCCCGTGCCCATGGAAATCATGAATGCTGCTGATGAAGACGATGCTCTATCAAGCTGGGAGCTCTGCTGCTTTTCTCTAACCTAGCCCCACCAGCCTGTCCCCACACCTCCCCTCCTCCTAGGCCCCTTCAACTGGGTCCTTGATACTCGTTTTGACCATTCTTCTACCTCTTGTCCTTTTGTTAGATGACACATACCTATCCAGGCAAGTGAATTCAGCTAATCAGGGGAATGCTTCTAGCTCCTGTGTGGTGAGAACATTCTTAGCTGTGACAAATATTCTCCCTCCACAAATGGGGGAATGCCTCATTTAATTTATGCCATTGGGCACAGTCAGTCATAGCCCATGATGGGTCTTAGACCCTACATCTGTCTCTGCATGGGGCCAGTGGGGAATAGTGCATTCATTTTGATCAATTGTACATCATAAAAGGCAACAAATTCTCCTGAAATCATAACAAATTTAGGATGATCAATTTTGTCTACTGTGTCACAGCATCGAAAGAAGAGAGAGAAGGATAATTAATAAGGTCTTTGATAATTTCAAACAACCTCCCTGAGCCTCAGTTTCCTCAGCTGTAAAAACATGGGAGTGGGACTAGATGTCATCTCAGATCCTTTCCAGCTCTAGATCCATGTAGATATGATAATTTTAATAGCTAACATTCCTATTGCACTTTAAGATTTGCAAAGGGCTTTGGGGTTTTAAATTATATATAATCCATTTGTTTTCATTATTTTTATTAGCCCCTTATAATGGATGAAGAAACTGAGGCTTGAAGAGGTTAGATAATTGCACACACTTAAATCCCACAGTAAGTGCTTAAGGCAGGATTTGAATCCAGTTGTTTTTGACTCCAGTCCATCTAGCAGGGTCTATAAGGAAGGTCATTTGACAAATTCATTGTTTGTGTTTTGTCTTCTTCTCTATCTATGGCCAGTTTCTGAAAGTGACAGTTTCTTGTTTGTTGCTAGTTGTAAAGGGGAAAGAGAATAAGGTGGAATAATAAGAACTTGTTTCATCAATTCACTTTTTTGACTCTTTACCCCACAGCTTTCAGCTTCCATCTACATATGAGGAAAGGCAAGCATGTCCAGATGCACTTGCATGCATTGTAAAAAGCATCTATAATTTTGATGGTGATGCTTTACATTTGAGTTTTAAAGCAATCCTGCAAGGAGTGGGGTGTAGGATACAATTCCCATTTTGCAAGTGAATAAACTGAGGAGGGTAAGTGACTTTAATAATACATAGAAAGTAAGGGGCAGAGCTAGAATTGAAACCCAGCACTCCTAACTCCCAAGCCAGTATGTTTTCTGTCACAGCACTCCAAGCTGAAAACACATTCCATCAGGCTGAAACAGGAAATACAAGGAGAAAAATTTTAATACTCATTTCACTCAGCTCAAGGGTCATCCAGCAATAGTGGGAGGGGTTGCATATGGGGGTCTTACATGTGTTTAATTCTATTGATACAAAGTATATGAAGACTGTTATTATATATTTTCTTAAAAATATAAAGTGAGGCTTGTTCATGGAAAGTTGGATCCTGACCCTCATGGGTCTAATTAGAAAAAAAATAAGTCCTAAAGGTAACAGCCTGGGACTTAATGTTTATTGACTGACTTACTGAATAAAAAGTAGTTAGAAGAAAGTTTTAAAACTTTGAACACTCGGAGGAGTCAAGATGGCAGAGTAGAAACAGCACTTCCATGGCACTCCAGCCCACACCACTTCAAAATTATGTAAAAGGGGGATTATGAATGACCCCTGGAGCTCCAGAACCGACAAAATGACACAGAGAAGCTAACCTCCTGCTGAGGACAGTCCTGCAGCCTGGCAGAGAACGGTCAGCACAGAGCTCTAGAAGCCAAGCCCAGGCCTGCATGAGTCAGAGATTTTAGCCCCAGGGCTGCCAGGCCAGCAGCTACTAGAGGGACCCCAGAACACCAGCAGCTGTGGCATTTCCAGAATTATCAACATATAGATGCCTAGGACAAAGTGAGAGGTCAGTGCCCTATGGACTTTGGGACTGGTTGGGAGAATGCTTCAGCTTTTTCCCCTGGGGGCGAGAAGCCTCTGAGGAGCCAGCACAGCTTGTGCCACATTGCTGCTTGCAGCTTCAGCTCTTGGCCTACGAACTGTAGGGAGATCTGGCAATCAGTCTGGGGGGTAAGTGCTCTTGCTTTACCCTTCTTGGATCTGGATTGCAGTCTGGGATGGAGGTTTTGGGGTGTGTGACCAGCTTGCCAGAGTGTGTGGAGGCTTCACAGAGGCCACCCAACTAATACCTCTGGAAGTTGAGAAAACCCCATTTGGGACGGAAGTTCCCCTGGCTGGTGGCAAAGTCCTGCTGTAGCAACAAGCCCAAAAGTCAAGTAATTGAGTGGCAACATGCCTAGGCAAAGGAAACAAAATAAACAGAAAAATGCAACATTAGACCCCTATTTTGGGGGCAAAGAGGATCAAAGCATGGAACAGGAGGAGGACTGTGAGGTCAGAACTCCTGCACCAAAAGCCCCAAATGAAAATACAAGCTGGCTACAGGCCATAGAGGACCTTAAGAAGCAGATAAGAGAAGTGGGGGAAAATTGGGAAGAGAAATGAGAAAGATGCCAGAAAAGTATGAAATGAGAGTTAACAGCCTGACTGAGGAAAATAACACCTTAAAAATATAGACTAACTCAAATGGCAAAAGAGGCTCAAAAAGTCAGTGAGGAGAAGAATGCCTTAAAAAGCTGAATTTGCCAGATGGAAAAAAGAATCTCAAAAGCTCACTAAGGAGAGTCATTCCTTCAGAATTAGACTTTATGAGAAATCAAGATGCTATTAAGCAGATCCAAACAAATGAAAGAATAGAAGGCAATGTGAAATATCTCATGGTAAAAACCACTGACCTGGAAAATAGATCCAGGAGAGACAATCTAAAAATTATTGGACTACCTGAAAACCATGATCAAAGAAAGAATCTAGAAACCATCCTTCAAGAAATTCTCAAGGAAAATTGCCCTGATGTTTTAGAACCAGAGGGCAAAATAGAGGTTGAAAGAATCCACAGATCACCTCCTGAAAAAGATCCCAAAACTTTAAACACTCCCTAGCATTTTGATGGGTGAAACCAAATGCATTCTGTTCTACATGGGTAACCAAGTTGTTCTCCCATTAGGAAAGTCAGTCTGTGCCTCTATACTGAACCTTCCAGCATCCCAAACTTTGGCTCTAAGTGATAGCAAGAGAGGGTCATTTCTTTTTTTCCTCTCCTCTTTAGTATCTCAGTAACTATGACTCATCTGTAACTAGTTAGCTCAGTTGGCTAGGGCACCAGAGAGATAAAATGAAGGTCATGGGTCTGAACCTTAAACATCCCAGTTAGCTTTATTGTGCCCACAGTCATCCTAGCCAGTCAACATTTATTAAAGAAGGGGTAGAGAGGAAGGAAACAAGCATTTAAGTGCCTACTATGCACCAGACATAGTGCTACGTGCTTTTACAGATATTATCTCATTTGATCCTCATGACAACCTTGTAAGATAGGTGCCATTAAAATCCCATTTTACAGTTGAGGAAACTGAGGCATAAAGAAGTTATATGACTTGCTTGGAGTCACACAGCTAGCATCTGAGAGTGGATTTAGCCTCAGGTTTTCCTGACTCCAAATTCAGCACTATATCCACTATACCACTTAGGTCCTCCTTATTTAATATGTTTTATGTACAAAGTATGGTACTGGAACTTCGAAGATTTCTAAAAATGGCCCTGCCCCTGCCATCTAGAAGTTTATTTTCTAGCATGGAAAATAATTCATATTCCTGTGGCACTTACAGTTTCCTATGGAACTTAAAGTTTCAGTAAGCCTGTCAGATAGGTTGTATAGTATTTATTATTCCCATTTCACAGATGCAATAAGAAAACTGAGACTCAGAGAAAGTCATGCATTTGTGGATGCAAATACTAAAGTGTCACAACTAGGATTTGAATGCAGATTGCCTGCCTCTAAGTTAAGTCCAAGGCCTTTTCTAGATTATTTAGCATCCATTTCATCTATACTTGGTTAAAAAGGACTATTAAGGAGAATATTGGTGGTTCAGAATAAATGTATCCCTACCCATAGGGGGAAAAAATCTCTAATTGTAGTAGTAGTAGTTGTGGTTGTTATATTTGTAGTGGGTAGTGGTAATGGTAGTGGTGGTGGTAGTAGCAGTAGCAGTAGTGGTAGTAGTAGTGGTAGTCAATAATTGGTCTTTATATAACATTTTAAAGTTTGTGGATCCTTTTTCATATCTTTATATAACATTTATATACTATATAACCCTTTTCAAGTAATTTCTCATTTAAGCTTCATGACAATCCTATGAGGTAGATGCCAGTCATTATTATTTTTATTTTGCAGATGAGGAAACTGAGGCTCATAGAGGATGAGTGACTAGCCCTTTGCAGCATTGGTACTACATGTTAAAGTCGTAATTCAAACCTAGACTTGCCCAACTCCTAGTCCAGCATACTATATACATTATGCCACACTGCATTTTAAATCATATACCATCAGAGTGTATAGCATACAATCTACTTAATACCCAAGATCCTCTTGCTCTCCCTTATTGCTCCTCAACCCCACTGTCATGCTCCAGCTGGGTCAGTCAGACAGGGCAAGGTTTTATGTTTTTTGTCTTTAAAAGTCTTTTTTTCCAATTACATATAAAAATACTTTTTAACATAAATTTTAAAAAAATGTTGAGTTCCAAATTCTCTCTCTTACTCCCTCTGTCATTAAGAAGGCAAGCAATTTGATACAAATATACATATGCAGTCATGTAAAACATAGTTTCATATTAGTCATGTTGTAAAGCACAGACCCCTTCAAGAAAAGCACAAGAAAAAATTTTAAAAGTTTAAAAAAATGCTTCAATCTGCATTCAGACTCCATTAAAGCTTTCTCTGGAGTTGAATAGTATTTTTCATCATAAGGCTTTTGGAATTGTCTTGGATCATTGTATTACTGAAAATTAGCCATGTCATTCACAGTTGATCATCATACAATATTGCTGTTACTGCGTACAATGTTCTCCTGGTTCTGCTCATTTCACTTTGCATCAGTTCATATAAGTCTTCCCAGGTTTTTCTGAAATCATCCTGCTTGTCATTTCTTATAGGACAATAGTATTCCATCACAATCATATACCAAAATTTGTTCAAGCATTTCCCAATGGATTGACATGCTATCAATTTCTAATTCTTTGCCATTACAAAAGAGCTGCTATTTTTTTCCATATAGGTCATTTTCCGTTTTTTATCTCTTTGGGAGATAGACCTAATAGTGGTATTGCCGGGTCAAGGGGTTTTATAGCCCTTTTGAGCAAAGTTCCAAACTGCTCTCCAGAATGGTTGAATCCATTTACAGTTCCACCAACAGTACATTAGTGTCCCAGTTTTTCCACATCCCTACCAGCATTCAAAATTTTCCTTTTCTGTCATATTAACCAATCTGATAGGTATGGGGTGGTACCTCTGAGTTGTTTCAATTTGAATTTCTGTAATCTATGGTAATTTAGAGCATATTTTCATATGACTAGCTTTGTTTACTTCATCTGAAAACACGCTGTTCATATCCTTTGACTGTTTATCAATTGGGGAATGACTTACATTCTTATAAATTTGACTCAGTTCTCTCTATATTTGAGTAATGAGGCCTTTATCAGAGACACTATGAAATTTTTTTCCATAGCTTTCTGTTTTTCTTGGCTACCTTGGTTTTTTTTGTGCAAAATCTTTTTAATTTAGTGCAATCAAAGTTATTCATTTTATATCCTATAAGGCTCTCTAGCTCTTGTTTGGTCATAAATTCTTCCCTTAATCATGATCTGATGGATAAACTATTCCATGCTCCCCTAATGTGTTTATGGTCTCGCCCTTTATATCTAAATCATATACCCATTTTTGACCTCATCTTGGAATATGGTGTGAGATGTTAGCCTGTACCTAATTTCTTCCAAACTGCTTTCTGGTTTTCCCAGTAGTTTTTGTTAAAGAATGAGTTCTTGTCCCCAAAGTTTGGATCTTTGCATTTATCAAACACTAGATTACTATGGTCATTTACTACCGTGTATAGTGAACCTAATCTATTCCACTGTTCTACCACTCTATTTCTTAGCCAATACCAGATTGTTTTGATGATTACTGCTTTGCAATACAGTTTGAGATCTGGTATGGGTAGGCCACCTTCCTTCACATTTTTTTCATTGATTTCCTTGATATTCTTGCCCCTTTTTTCTTCCAGGTGAATTTTCTTATTATTTTTCCAGTTCTATAAAATATCTTTCATTATTTGACTGGTATGGCACTGAAGAAATAAATTAATAAAGGTCAAATTGTCTTCTGGGCTCTTTTCAGCCTTCCTCCAACATGTCCACTTTTACTTATCCTGCATTTTCTCAGATAAGGTGCTAGGCTATGTTTAGCCAATGGTGAGAATAAGTAAGAGTGGATTTATACATTACCCCCTTTGAAGAAATACATTTGAACTTAAAGTACTCATTGAAGGCAACAAAAATTAAATTCTGAATAACTGGAGAACAAATGAGAGTCTTGAAGAGCAGATCAAGATGTATACTTTCCTCTTCATGGCAGGCAGTTGTGGGCTACTAGGGCAGAATATTGTATACAAAAATCAGATTCAGTCTTTCTATGATGTATTTTTGTTTAATTGTTTTCATTCATTACAAGGGAATCTGGGAAAGTGGGGGAGGATTCCCTCCTCCCAATGATACTAGCAAAGAATAAAATTTTTATCAATAAAATTATCAATAAATATTTTTTAAGAAGCAAGGCCTATTATTTCCAAGGATGATTAGGGAAAAAGGAAAATAACCTATTTGCACAAAAATATTTATAGCAGCTCTCTTTGTAGTGGCAAAGAAATGGAAATCCTAGAGATTCCCCATCGATTTGGAAATGGCTATACAAGATATTTGTTGTGATGGAATAATACTGTGCTATAAGAAATGATGCCCTTAATGATTTTAGAAAAACATGGAAAGACTTATATGAAATAATGAAGAGTGAAATGAGCAGAACCACATTGAGTGAATAAGTCATTTTGACCATTATAAGTATCCAAGTGAACTATAAAAGCCATATGAAGAAAGATGCTATCTGAATACATAGAAATAACTGATAAATAGAAGTTTATATAAAATAATTATATCTCTATCTATCTATCTATCCATCCATCTATCTATCTATCTATCAACCTATTGTGTCTAATGGTAGCCATTTCTAGGGGGAAGGAAGAAAAAAAGAAATTTACATGATAAATATTATATGTTTGAAAGTAATAGTAAGTTGTATGTAATAGATTTGTAGTTTCATGTGCAGTCATATTTTTATCATACTATGTTATGTAAATACTTGCTTTAGTCAATAAATTAAAGATAAAATAAATGTGAAAAAAAGAGACAAACCTTAGCCTAAAGGAATTGTTTCTGTGGTGGAAATTTGAGGCAACCTAGCAGTCCAATAGGAAAGTTATTTTTGAACAGGAGAATCTTTCAGTTCCCCTCACATCACCCAACATAGAGAGTGATGAGACAAAGGGTCAGCAACAAAGGGCTGGGTCCAAGAAAAAGTTTCTTCTCTATAATTAGCCTTCCCGTATCTTTTATTTCCCTGCCTCCCTACTTTAAGGCTCTCCCAGCAGTATCAGAGTATCATCAGGAAAAGAAATAGTATTTTTTGCCTTTGGAAAAATTGAATATTTGCTTATTTTGAAGGTCATTCTCCATATATTTTCTGCCAGTAAGGACTTAACCACAGATGAATTTTCTATTGATATAAAACAACTTAGTGGTTAACGCCTAGGAAGGAATGCAACTTGACTGTGAGACATGGAGGATATTATTTTATATAACATTTCCTCCAACACCTCAAAATTAGATTGTACTGAGCATGAAATCCTGGTAAGAGTACTACAGAAAATAGATGGCCTAGCCCTCCCTGCTGCCCCCTTAGAGAGAGCCTATGTTAGTTGTGCCCAGATGGAAAACATCTGTTACAGGGTAATTCTGTCACTTCTTGACATTTTTCCTTTCCCAGTTCAGCTCATCAAACATTTATTCAGCACCTACTCTGTGCAAGACAAATTCTCAAAACTTGAGGAACCCCAAAGTTCTCATCTCGATCCTTCCTTTCTTCCTAGGGGAAATGAAGGTGAAGAGAATATTACTTAGCTGTTCTACACCATTTGTTTCTTTCTATAAATTTGAGATTCAAGATTTCCTGACCGAAAATGTTCTCAGATCAAACACATCAGTTACTATCCAAGATAGACTTAGTCTCTTGTCAATATTCAGATGGAAATTATCCCTTGGCTTCTGTTGAAGTATAAAAGAGCTGGATTCCAAAGGCCCAGCCAGATGAAGCTGTCTTCAACAAATCTAACTTCTGGGTTTGGCTTTGTGAACTGGTATATTTAAACTTCAGAAGATGAGGAAAACACCAGGGGAGAAGGTAAAAGCTAATTTCAGGTTGTTTTATTTTTAAAGGGGAAGAAGGGGAAGAGTAGAACATTTATTAACATCTAATCCTGTTAAGATTTTCTACACCATATGCCTGAGGAAGAGAACATGTGAAATGTGTACTAATTACTCCTGGTTTGTCATGTGTGTACATTTTCAATGCAGTCCCTGACCTTTTTGTTAATAACTTCACATTATATTCATTGACCTGAAACAAATTGAATTCAGTGGCACTCACTCAAGAATTGAATTACATAGTCTTCTTAATTGGTCTCTTATTTAAATGCGAAAAAGTAACGGTTTACCACCTGTAATTTTTTTTCTTAAGAAATTCCTCCAGTGTGTGTTTGTGTGTGTGATTTAAGAATAATGGCTCAAGATGGAAACAGTAGATAGGAACAAAAGATTTACTGGAAACTAAAGCTTTAAAGAAGGGGAGGGGGGCAGAATTTCAATTTTTTCCGAGTGAACTGGTCTTTCTTTCCAAGGATCAACTTCCAAATACAATTATAGTGTTATTTATGTAAAGAATCTGTTCATTTCCTTTCTCCCCAACTTCCCTTCACCCTTCCCTTCCCCATTCCTCTTCCAAACAGCATGGCTGTGCTCTGGTAATGCCCTTAAAATGTTAACCCAGCGATGTATTAATTACAGTCATCGAGTGTGAGCTGGATGCGTTAGGGATGCTTCACTGGGGAGTCTCACTTGCAAGATGTAATGCTCAATCCCTGTAGCCCAAGAGTTATTTAGTCTTTCCTCTCCCCAGCTCTTTGGAGCTTTCTGATGTGATTCAAAATACCTCGGGCTCACAAAATCGGAAATGTTAAGACACAAGAATATGTTAAGTGTGCCAAGGTATTTTCCGCTGCATTTGTTGGTTTGAAGCCCTTGTAAGCCATTGTCTGTTAGCGAACTACCCTTCCCGCCCCCACCCCCAATCTAATTTCACTAGTTTAGTGATGCTCTCCTATCAACCGCTTCCCAGTCAGCAGATATCCCTAGCAACATTGTTCTTAACACCGCTCACTCATCACTCCCCCTTGGAGGATTCTTGCATGTGATAGAAGAGATAGAAGCTGTTTGAAACTTGGGGCTGGTTTTTCCCCCCTTCTCCTTATTTTATCCCAGTGTAAAATTAATTGTACCGACAGCAGAGAAGAGACTTGCTCTTTACTTATTATATTTAACTTAAAAATGCAAATGTTATTAGTGGCTTGATCATTGATAAGAGTGCCTTTGTAGCGGGCTCTAACCTCTATTAGCGCGGATTATGAGGACGTCGGGCCACATTGGCATTTTCCAAGTGTCACCGTGACAGCACTTGCCGCACAAATGCCTGGCTGTCACAGTGAGGTTTATCACTAGGTTTTTCCCTCCGAATGTAGACTAATAAGCCCAGAAATTACAATTGCCTCCCTGCCGAATCTGTGATAGGCGGAAATAATGATATCAGTGCCCTGCTAATCTTCTTGCCTCTACGCCTGGCACCATCCTATTGAGTCACCTGTCATACTCCGCTTTGATGAGGCGAATTCAATCTCTCAGCTATAATGACAATGGAGCCATTTTAATGTTTGGGGATGATTATGTGGAGGTTTCTTTTTGCTCTGTCTTGGCAGGCAAACCAGGTCAACGTTCACTCGGGACCGCAGGCTTGAGCTGTGTGGGAGACAGGTGGTGTTTGGTGAATATGCTAAGTTATTGAAGACACAAAAATGGAAGGGCATTGGATTATGAGAGCTTGATGGTGGCCTTGGCCATAGTCATGGCAATGGCGATGGGGTTGGGCAGACAGAGGTGAGGCTCTGCGAGGGGATAGGTATTGTCATTTGGGAAGTAGTATAGACGTTGGCCGATTGCCCCCTACATCTAGTTTGGGACTAAGACATTCTCTGATAAGCCCAAATAAAGTTGGGGAGTTTGTTAAATAACAGTAGCACAACTATTATCATTTAATTAAGACCATCACAGATGTGTGGGGTATTTCTATAAGACTCTAAGAGAAACAAACCAAATAACCTCCTGTCCATCACCTTCATGCTAACCACTTCGCTCCTTTTGGTTTTAAGGGTGGTGCAGCTGCACGGATTAAAAACAAATTTCAGTTATATACTGTCTCTGTGTCTACTCTGCTTCTACAATACAATCAAGAGAAGGATAGGCCATTCTGCATTTGGGATACAGCCCTCACCCCCACCCCCACCAACAAATGCTCTTGGCATTGTTTGACTGGGTTAATGCCTAATTGGGATGCTTAATGCAGAGAATTCAGAGCATTTTCCTAAATAGGACTGTTTCTAAAGATGGGAGAAAACAGGTGCAGCTCTCTGCCAGCCTTCGAAAACACGGACTCCTTCCCTAGCCAGCCCCACTCTTTGTGTCGGTGAAAATGAACAAGATGCTGAACCATGTCCTGATAGCACACTCTTCTCCTGAAGTGTTGTGTGTCAGTCTTCTGGTGAAAGAATCTAAAACGTGAAAGTAAGCATTTGGGATTGGAGCTATTTCCTGGGGAGCATTTTGAAAAAGTTTTCCTACCATGTTTACAAAATAGATTTTCAGACCCTTTACAAGAATATTAGTCACTTGAATGAAAAGTGACCCCTTTTGGAAGTACTCATACCTGGGTGCTCCATTTGAATAGTAAAGACCAGGAAGGGTGTTTTTATCTACAGTAATCATATCCCCAAGAAAAAGCAACATATTTGACATGACCCACAGCCTCTAATCCTTCCAGCAACAACCACCTCAAGTGGCCTTATTACAAACATATTTCAAATAGGAAAAAATGGGGGAAAATATCCAAATTTAACAGAGAGATTATGAACAATAGGTCTTTGCTATATTTGAGCTATATTTGATGTGTTGACAATGATCTATGTTTAATGTGTTGACTGGCTCACAAAGAGATGTTCTGCTCACTCTTTATCCTTTTTTTGTGTGTGCTTGGTTCCTTCTTGCTGTCCTAGATACCTCCCATAGCTAGGCATAGACACCATGCAATTTTTTTTGTTAGGGTTAAAGTATGTGGTAAAAAACTTGTGTGCTTTAGCGTGGTTTTGGTATTCTGAGGGGTGGAGCAAGAACAATGTTAATAAAAATAGAGAATAAAACTATTTTCAAGGTAAGAGATACCTTATAATCATTCACCATGACTATGTTTGTCTTCCCAATTTTCTGAGAACTCTGAGAACTTAAATTATATACTTCCATACTTCAAAGATCTGTCATTTATTATTCAGGGTACTTTTACTATCATATAAATCAAAGCTACCCAATGTTTTAGGGCAGTGTACTATAGTGGAAAAAGTGCTAGACTTAAAGTTTAGAAGTCCTAGATTCAAATCCTTCCTCTGATGCTCACTAGCTGTGAGACCATGGACAAAGCACTTCACCTTTCTGTTTCCTCATATGTAAAATGACAATAAACCGTTAGTGTATACTGGGGTATTTATAGAGCTATCATGAGACTCCATGTGTAAATTTGAGAAACATTTATTTAACACCTATTATTCAGTGGACACTATGCTTGGTACTAGGAAAATAGAATAGTTCCTACCCTTAAGTAGCTTACATTAAAGTGGGGGGTGGAAGAGCAAGAAGGGAATACAAAAATAAAGGGAGACAAAGTTACATAAAGCAATTTCAAGTGGTACAGACAGGATGTGCTGGTAAATGCTTAACAACCAAGCTTTCAGGCAAGAACATGCATGCACATACACTTCAAAATTTAATGTGCATTATTAATACTTTTTTAAGTCAATACAATCAAGACCACAAATCAAGCTCTAAAGTAAATTCAAGCTGGCTCCAGCACACCATTGGGTGGAGAGCACTAACTACAGAGAGCAGGAAAAAAACATCATGACATCATGGATCTAGAGATAGAGGCCATTAGTCTAACACCCTCTTGTTACAGGTGAGCAAACTGTAGGAAATGGCATCTGAGCTTTGCTTTGAATTTTAAGAGTCAGTTCATTCAGTCAATAACTGTTTATTAAACACCTCTTTAGCATTGTGCTAAGTGCTGAAGATACAAAGAAAGTCAAAAGACAGTCCCCTGTTCTCAAGCTGAATGGGTGAGAGAGACAAAAATGTAAACAGCTATGTACAATCAAGCTATATATGTGATAAATGAAACAAGAAATCAATAGAGGAAAAGCATTAGAATTAAGAGAGATCATCAAAGCCTTCTGTGGAAAGTGAGAATTTAGCTAGGACTTAAAGAAAACCAGGCAGAGATGAGGAGGGCAAGAAATTCATGCATGGGAAATAGTCTGACCAGAGTCAGGAGATGGAATGTTTTGGGGGAGCTTTGATAGGGAGCTAATGGAGTTTACTGAATTTATTAAGAGCTGGGAGAACCTTAAAGAGTTATATAAATGTCAGTTGTTAGTGTTGATTGGTAGTCTTTGGATATACTATCATCTTAAGATTAATCACTGTAACCAATCTGATGATAGGACATTCTGAACTTAGATGATAGATACTTATACAAACCTATAGCTTTTCTAGAATGGTAGGAGCTGCCTCTGTTGGCATATAGAGGAGAGCAGGAAAAACATCATGGCATCATTGGATCTAGAAATTGAAGGGATAAAGAACCAAGGCCACACCCACACCACTATGAAGCATTGGAGTAAAACACAAGTAGAGGTAAATACATTACATGGTTCAAAAGAAAAATTATTTTGATAGCAAATCAGGGGTCTTTCCCCTAGAAATATGTGATATTGTGCTTGATGATGTGCCCCCAGTTGGCATAACATGTCTCCTATTTACTAAAATCAAATGCCTGAAATAACATATGATTATAAAGATATTTGTAAAACAACATCATAGAGCACCAATATAATTAGTTGAACAAGCTCAGCTTATGGGTCTCCTTGTTCTCTTAAGAGACCAGTGCTCTATTCCCTGCCTAACTGGCTGAATGGTAAATCAATAAGGACAATGATTTGTAGCAAATTTCTGAATTTTAATAGCTAAGTGGTGGTATTTTTTCTTAAAGCACATCTCCCTGGAGTGGGCAAGAGTATGTGTGTGTATATATTTATTTCTTTGTATTACTGAGTCGGCGTGTGTCAGGAGCCAAATGGGTATAAATGACAGATCAGCAGCATCAAGACCACCCAAGTAGCATTGGTATGAGCCTCTGTGATTTAGACTAAATTTATCTACTTTCTCTGTACACAGACTCCAGCAAAAAATGCTCCAATATTAGACACATTTCATGATTTTATTCTGTTTGACCTTGTTCTGTGAATATCACCTGTAATAGAAAGCCAGCCTTTCATTGAAATTACCAAGAAGCCAATCAATTAATCAAGTATTTATTAAACTATGGTTTAACTTAATCTCCTCTGATGTACCAGACATTGTGCTAGGGCCTGAGGATACAAAGGCAAAATGAAACCGTTCTTGCCCTTGAGGAGCTTACATTCTATCAGACCTGAAAGCAAACAGTTATGCCCATAAATGCAAACTTATTCAGCTGTATTTTGGCTGCCTTGACTGGTTAACATAAAAAAAAAGATCTTGGCAATTTGGAAAAGAATAACAAAAACTGACAACCTACTTAATTGGAGGGTGGTGGTGGTGGGATATATTTGACAGATTAAATAAATCAAAATAATTGGTGTGTGTAGACACAGCCTCAGTCAAGTAGAGACCTAAAGAAAGAAGATCCTATTTTTTAAATAGACAGTATGATGCTATGCAAATAACACTGCTTGTGGAGTCAGAGCAACTGGCTTTGAATCCAGTTGCTGCTCCTTAATACCTGTGTGACATTGGTCTAGTCATTTCACCTCAAAAAATCTTTGAAACTAAGTTTCCTCATCTGTAACACGACGGGAGTGGAATCCATGGCCTCTGAGGTCCCTTTTAGCTTTAGCCTTATCTTGTAAGAAGATTAAATTAGATATTTGTGCTGATCCCTTTCAGCTCAAAATCTGTGATCCTAAGAAAATTTACAGAAATAAACCTGGGAGATATGTGTGGCATAGATGGTACATCAAGAGAAATATAATAGCTTATGAGGAAAATAAATAAAAAGGAGACACAGTCAATAAACATTTATTAAGTGCCTATTAAGCACCAGTAGCTAGGCTAAGCACTGGGGATATAAAAAAAGACAAAAGATAGTCCCTGACGTCAAGGAGTTCATATTGTAATGGGGGCAACAATACATAAACAAATATGTCAAAACAAGTTATATATAAGAAAATGGGAAACAACAGAAGGAAGCACTGGACTTAAGAGTAATCAGCAAAGACTTCCTAAAGAAGATGAGATTATAGTTGGTACTTGTGGAAACCCAAAGGAAACCAGGAGGAAAAGATGAGGAGGGAATGGAGAATAGTCAGTGAAAATGTCTAGAACTGAGAGATGGAGAGTCTTCTCCATGCATCAGCTGGGAGGCCATTGTCATTGGATTGAGGAGTATGGAGTTGGCAATAAGATGTAAGAAGACTGCAAAATCAGGGAACAGAACTAGGTTATGAAGTGTTTTGAACACCAAACAAAGGATTTTGTATTTGATCTTGGAGACGACAAGAAGCCATTAGACTTTACTGAGTAAGGGGGTGACATGGTTAAACCTGCACTTTAGGAAAAATCACTTTGGTAGCTGAATGGAGGATGAATGGGAGAGAGGAGAGATTTGAGGCAGGAAGGTACATAGCAGGCTACTGAAACAGTACAAGCATGAGGTGATGTTATATGATATGTGATGTGCCAAGTATAAGGTACAACTATGATGTTCCAAAGTTGTGGCAGTGTCGGAGGAGAGAAGGGAGCACATTCAAGGCAGGTGAAATCAACAGGCCTAGGCAACAGATTGGATATGGGGAGTGAACGATAGTGAGAAGTTGATGATGATGGCTAGGATTTGAGCCTAAAGGACTGGGATGGTGATGTTGATCTTAGAAGTAATAAGTTAGGAATGGGGAGGGTTTGGGAGAAAGATAATGATCCAGTTTTGGACATATTGAGTTTAAGATGTTTAGTGGACGTACAGTTCAAGATGTCTGAAAAGCAGTTGGAGCTGTGAGATTGGAAGTTTGCACAGAACATGTAGATCTGAAAATCATCAGAAGAGATGATAATTAAATCCATGGGAACTGATGAGATCACCAAGAGAAGTAGGTTAGAGGGGAAAAAAGAAGAGTGCCCAGGTCAGAGGCTTGTGGGGAACTTACAGTCACAGGGTATGACATAGAGGAGGAGACTGAGAAGGAAAAGTCTGACAAGTAAGAAAACCAGGAGAGAGTTATGTCCCAAAAACCTAAAGAGAAGAGAGTATCAAGGAGGAGAGAGTGATCAACAGAGTCAAAAGCTACAGAGAGGTCAAGATGAATGAGGATTGAGAAAATACCACTGGATTTGGCAATTAAGAGATCATCTGTAACTGGAGAGAGCAGTTTCAGTGGAATGGTGAGGTTGGAAGCCAGATTATAATGGGTTAAGAACTCAGTGAGAGGAGAGAAAGTGGAGGCATATATTGTAAATGGCCTTTTCGAGGAGTTTGGTCACAAAGAGTAGAAGAGATATAGAGCAATAGTTAACATGAAGAGAAGGATGAAGTGAGGGGTTTCTGAGAATGGAGAGATATGGGCATGTTTGTAGGGAAGGAGTGAATATGCAGCTAGTACTGGAAAAGGCATCCAAGAAGGCTGCATCATCATGAAGGAGTCAGGTTTCAATAACTTATAGAAGATGGAAAGAGTGGGAGAGAAAAAGGTTTAGGATGAAGGGAAGTATGTTGCTTATTAAACAGGAAGTACATAAGGCATAGGGCACGGGGAAGGGCTGGGTAATGCCCGTTTGGGACTTTGGGTTGGGAGGTTTGAAGGGGATGGGAATAAGAAATAGGGATGTAGGGAATGGGAAATTTGGTATTAAGTGATGACTTATGGGGACTCACAATCACTGGGATGTGTAGGGTATGAAGAGGTGTGAAAGATATCAGTCCTCTTCCCATAGCATGAGGTGGTGATCAGATGGTCAGATGGAAGCCCCATTTCATTGCTCCTCCTCCCTCTGATGGCTGAAGATTTGGATTAGGCAGGACACAGAACATCAGGAGATGGAAGTCCCACTCTTCATCAACTTTTTTAGGGATGTGTGTATGTGTATACAAGACACATATATATGTATATATATATGTATATATATACATACATACACACATACATATATAGATATGTACATATATACATGATGTTCAATATTTTAACCACATCTGGAACAAGAAGGGTACTGGCAGTTGAATTATATAAAATCTTAAATAGATTCCCAATAGCAGTTCAAAAAGCTATTTCTGTTTATATCAAGTTTAGATTTAAGACAAAAAGAACTGTTGAGATTTGTAATTATGCTAAGAAACTGACTCAATTGTCCATAAACTTTAACCCAAAAATCCCACAAGGTACCATATGTGCCTAAATATTTCTAGAAACACTTTTGCAGTAGCAAAGACTTAGAAAACAATGTAGATTCCCATCAACTGAGAAATAACTAAACAAATTTTGGCACATTAATGTAATAAAATATTAAATAAAATATTTATATATATACTACAATCAAATATTTATAACCAATATAATATTGCTACACTGTAAGAAAATGCAAAGTATCATGGAAAAATTTATATGGATTGATATGTACCAAAGTGGAGAGCAAGCCCCATTTGTAGAGAAAGCAAGCCCCATGTGCAGAGAACCACATGTCTTGTGGGGCCTGTCCTTGTGTGACTTGAAGGGAGGTAGAATAGACAGCTCTAGGCTCCTCTCCTTACCACCTTTCTCCAAGGAAGACTTTCCTTCCTGCTAGGACAGGAAGCAGGAGATTGGGACCAGAGGCCACTCTCTTCTCCTCGGAGATAAGGAATACCAGGTTGGAAGTGTATCTATCTATTCCATTGAATATTATTAGTCTAGGAAAGATAATTGAGATATTTTATCAGAATATAAATAATATATATATGTACAATATATAAGTGAGCTAATTTTTGATCCCCTTTGTCATTTCTGGGGGAAAGAGGAACCCTAAGCTCTACATTCAAGGTTTGACCCCTTTATCACCAAATATCAGTTCCACAATGAACACACATAACAAATACTAAAGAAATCTATTTATTCAAATCATGGCAAAACAGAGATCAGAGAAGGTATATATAGGAGAGTAAATACCGGACAATACAGAGTAAAGGATCTCTCCCATTGGGAGCAATATAACTCAGCTCAACCAAGAGGGAGGTGTAATGTCAATGGAATTCAAGATCTATCCCACCCATTAATAGGCCTCACTGAGAAGCCCATTAAGGGAAGTTTGTTTAGGGGAGGCTTGCTTCACACCTTTTGTTAATTTCTAATTAGGCACGGAGTCATGAGAGTTGTAATACACTTTGGCTCTAAAAAGGGTGAGTATATATATATACTCTAAGGTTAGGATTTTGCTTTGGGGCTCAGTCATTGGAAGAGTGTTTTTGTGATTTGACTAGATGAGACTGGATAGCCATTAAGGATGCCCTGGCTGGGGCAGCTATATGGTGCAGTGAATAGAGCACCAGCCCTGGAGTCAGGAGGACCTGAGTTCAAATGTGGCCTCAGACACTTAACATTTACTAGCTGTGTGACCTTGGCAAAGTCACTTAACCCCAATTGTCTTGCCCTCCCCCCTCCAAAAAGCAAAAAAAAAAAAAAAAAAGGAGACCCCTGGCTCTGAAAACCCAGATGTTGGTGCTTCTCTCTCTCTGGTAACTATGTATATATTGCCTTGGTCCAGACAGTTGGATCTGTCTGTTGATCTGTGCTAATTTCTCAGACAGAAACAGTCTGTTGGTCTTTATTTCTCTACTTGTATTTTCTCTGAAGTTCAGAGTGCTGACTTTTTCCCTGAACTAGTGAATGTGATTAAAAAGATTGTTGGTCCCTTAAAAGTTATTTTTCCTAGTAAAGCATATCTAAGAACCTGTCCTAGCAGCCATCCTGGGTATGCCAGTATGGTTGCTGCTACAGTAGGGTCCTGGATCTCACCCAAGGGGAATTATTCCAAGGTCTCTAGGGGAGAAAGCTGGGAATAGGGGCATGATGAAGACTGCCAGCCAAAAGAATTTTTTTTGATGAGGAAAGGAAAGGATTTTGCCACCCAAATTCAGCTGCCTTCTCCCTCTACGCCTGAAGCACCCTTGTCCCACTAAGTTCCTTCCAGAACCACTATTTTGAGGAAGGGCCCAGACCAGCTGTGTTTCACTCTCCAGACTTGGCCACCATGCCTTTATCAGAATGTAAGCTCCTTGAGGGGACTGTCTTTCTTTTTGCTTGTATTTGTATGTCTAACTCTTAGTGCAATGACTGGCACAATGTAATTGCTCAATAAAGGTTTGTTGCCTTGACTTTACTTAAGAAGTGAAGGTGATAAAAACAAAACAAAGGTAACAAAAATGAAAAAGTACTCTTCAAATGTGTTCATTTGTAGCAAGGAGCTCCTCCTTTCCCCTATATATTTTTCAATGATCAAATTTCAATTTTGTTAGACTTGCTTTCCTTTTTACATTGCTTTTATTCCCAATGAAATGCCACCTGCTTTTCTTAAAAAGCCATCCCTTAAAACAAAGGATGTGGTAGCTGGTGGAGAAATTTAATCAACATATTAGCCAAGTCTAACATTATATACCACGTTCCACACCCACAATCCCCCCATTTCTGCAAAGAGATGTCTACCTTTTTAAAACTATGAAAACTCAGTGGCAGACAACTATGGTAGAAACAAAGACTGATAGAAGAATAACTTGGAAATGTTTATAATTAAGAAAGAAAACACATTTAAAGACAGTCATTTGCTGACATTAAGGGTTAAGACTATGGGTTAGAAAATTCAAAGCTTTTATTGCTGAGATGTGTAGCATAGCTTGTGAAATGAAAAGGGCAAATGCATTAAGGAAGGAACTACAAACTGCTCTGTAAATGCTAGTGTTCATTATAGGGACCTCATCTAAGATGGTCTTACAGTGAAGCATTGTTAACAGGGTCTCTACATTTCCCTTCCCTAGTTATCAGTTATTTTTTCCTTTTGAGAAGGATGTTGTATATAGTAAGCAGTGCTCAAGTGGAAGGGGATGGGCTGGGAAGAGGGAAGATGATTCTTTTTTTTTTTTTGCTTTTTGGAGGGCAATTGGGGTTAAGTGACTTGCCCAAGGTCACACAGCTAGCTTTTTTGTTAAGTGTCTGAGGCCAGATTTGAACTCAGATTCTCCTGACTCCAGGACTGGTGCTCTATTCACTTTGGGGAAGATGACTCTTGAAAATAAATTCTTTAATCATCAGGAAAAGAAGGACAAACCTATATGTTTTTGGAGGTGAAGATTTTGCCTCTCTTCTGTATGCCTCCCAGACACTTGGGAGCAAGCAGAGCAGGAGGACTTATGAATGAAAGCTTTAAATGAGTTAATGGCTCCTTACTGCAGAGTAGGGTTTTGCATATATCCTTCAAAAGTTAATGCCCCTAGTAATGCATCTTTAGCATAGGATGCTGCATTCTCTGACCTTTTTAGGTATTAAAGCTACTAAGAGATCAATCAGGGAGACAAAGAACTCAGATTTTGGGTGGGGGAGGTGAGGAGAGAATGAATTTTCAGACATTCAGGCTTATAAATGTGCCAAGTTTTTAGAGTTAACATTCTACATGGGATATTCATTGGAAAAAAAGCCTTGGATATGGAGGCAAATAAACAGAGGATGGCAACCTCTCCTCTGACACACTATCTTTGTGGCCATAGGATGAGATCTGAAAGTGAAAGGGGCCTTAGATATCATCTGTGTGCCTCTAGGCAAGTCACTTAACCTCTTGTAGTCTCTTCAGTCTCTAAAATGTTGAATCCAATGGCTTCTCAGGCTCCTTCTGCACCCTATGATCTGCTACAACCCTCTTGTTTTAGAGAGGAGGAAATTGAAGTCTAGAAGGGAAGTGACTTGTGCAGGGTCATACAAGTAGTACATAGCAGAAAGCACACTGATTCCAAATCCAACAAGTTCTATTATACCATGTTGCCTCACTTAGACTAGGTTTCCTTATCTACAAAATGGGTTTTTTAGTGCTGGCAACTCCTATTTCACAAAGTTATTACGAAGACCCAAGTAAGGGAAAGTATATAAAAAAGTTGGACATACTTAAGGGAGAAACTCTCCTTTGCTTGCCTTCAGTGAAAATTCATGCAAACAATGGGGAATTGTCTATGCAGACAATATAGAATTATTTCCCAGGTAACTTAGCTTCTTCCATCTGCCTTTCTTCAGGTCAGAGCTCTCTGCCACCTCATGGCATTCATCAAGCCTTATTATGAATGCATAGCAAAATAGTAATTTCTATCAGTACTAATTGTATTGCAATGGCAGTTAATTTGTTCAGGTCAGATTTTCTAATGTATGGGCAAAAGTAGTACTGCCTGGAAGCATTTGGTCCACTGAAAAGATTTATTAATACTGCAAAGGGCAGAATCTTCATATCCATGTGGTATTAATTTCTAGGTAGAATGTCAGCATGTAAGTTTCATGGAATATCAGTTTAGCCCCTTTGTGGTAGTGGGAAAGGAAAACATGTTAATGTCCAAAAGGCATCTTTGTGTGACAACAGAAAGAATTAATTAATTAGAAAGTAATTACTACATACATGGGTAATATACATTGACAGAAAACAGGACAGGATTCACACCAAAAATGCTAAGAGAAGAAATATGACTTGGGCATGAGGTCAGTATGGATCTCATAATACCTTAACTTCTGTATGATTTCCTGAAAATTATAATATTTTTAATCCATTGTGGGTGCTGGCATGAACTCCTCACTTTCCCTGATGTGCTTTCCCATCCTGTGACTTCTCCAGCAGTGGCCTCATACTGCTGTTCTGGGGTTGGATTCTTTATGGATCAGTGTTTTGTTTCTATCTTCCATGGGGATCTCCCTAGCATTAGCCTCTCATCATTGTTACAAGGCCTGTCTTCCCAAGGAATAATCTGTACCTGTGTACACTCATCTGAAGGTACCTTTCATCTACTGGTTGTGCCCACAGTTTGTGATATTTGTCTTAGGTGAAAAATCCCTTGCTATAGTTCTAATTATAGACTAGTGTTGTTTGTTTATTTATGTGATATGTGCAAGTATATGTGTGTATGTACACATATACATATACATACACATATATGCATATCCATACACACAATATACATATACATGTGTGTATGTGCATATACACACACATACACAAAGTATATGAAGTATGGGTCCAATGATGGACTCATGTGTATTGTCAGAGGATCAGGTTAGTTAAGTTCAGATAGTCATTATGAGGCTGGCTGTAGTTCTCTTGAAAATTACCTTGTAAATTGTATTGTTGTTGTTGTTCAGTTATTTCAGTTTTTATGACTCTTCATGACTCTATTTGGGGTTTTCTTGGCAAAGATACTAGAATAGTTCTCCATTTTCTTCTACAGTTCACTTTATAGATGAGGAAACTGAGACAAACAGGGTTAGTGACTTGCCCAGGGTCACACAGCTAGTAAGTATCTGAGGCCAGATTTGAACTCATGAAGGTAAATCTTCTGTACTCTATGCATTGAACCACCAATGAAATTACAGGTCCTTAAATTAATAATAACAATACATATATACACATATATGTATAGGTACAAATCTAGAGGCACATATTTAGATATACAAGTATATATATACACACAAATATACATATATATCATACACATACAAGTGTATACATATACATCTGTGTGAATATGGATCTATAAATTTATCAATTTGCTTGTTCCATCCATTGATTTGAAGTATAAGCCATCTATATTTGTCCGTCTTGTGTAACTCTTGTTTATGGCCTTCAATCCTAATTAAAAAAATGTTCACTATGCCCTCTTCTTCCCTCAAGCTATCATCCTGTATCTTTCTACCTTTCTTAGCCAAATTCCTTGAAAAAGTCATTTATACTTGCTGCTTTCACTTTCCTATTTTAAAAAATGAAGGAAGCCATTCTTCCAGTCTCCCAAGGTCCATATGCTTCTCACTCTCCCTTACTCCATATATTTAATCAGTTGCCATCTCTTGCAATTTCTATCTTCACAACACCTTTCATCCCATCTCTTCTCTCTATATACACAGCTGCCATTGTAATCTAAGCCGTCATCACCTCTCACCTACATTCTTGCAACAGCCTCCTAATTGGTATCCCTTGAGCCTCTCACCACTCCAATCTCTCCTATATACACTTCTGACAAGGAAATATTCCTTAACTACAGATATTATGATATAACTCCCTTAATCGACTTCATAGACTTCCTCTTGTCTCTAGAATAAAATTAATCTATTTAGCTTTAAAAACCCTATGTACTGGTGCTCTTCCTCCTCAACTAGCTTGTATTGAAATACTTTGAATATATTTGTATTTATTCACTTATATTTATCCTGCATTATGTATGTATGTATACATATGTGTACACACATATTCGTTGTTTCCCTCATTAGAATGCAAGCTTCTTGTAAGTAGGGATTGTTTCCTCCTCAATACTTTTATTCCCAGCACCTAATAAAGTACCTGGCACATTAGTAGATACTTAATAAATGTTGATTGATTGATTGATTAAAATTTGCCATTGGAAGGGCACCCAACATGCCAGAAGCCTTCCTGACTTTCTCCTGACATCTCAAAAAATACAAAAGGACTGTTCTATCTTCCTGCCATCCATATATGAGTAGCTCGTTTTCTTTTCCCATCATACATTTCCCAGTTCTATGAAATGTAATGTGCTCATGTCCACTCATCACTCTTCAATGCCATCCGTGTGACATTTAATTTCAGTTCTTAGAGAATGTTATATTTTGTGTATTATTGTTCTATAGCACTCGTTCTTTCATTCCTCAAGGCCTTACTCCTGACTCTGGAGTTCTTTCTCAATCATGTTATAGCAGCTTTGTCACCCTGGAAGTTGCCTTGACCATGATGCTCCAGCAATCTTCTCCCTCTGGAAAACCCCTTTGCTCTTGCAGCGGCTTCCTATGACTAGTAATTTCCTCCTGGAACCTCCATTTTAAGGTCAATCATATTAATTTCTTCATACTTCTCTGTATCCATTCCTGACTGAACTCCTTTCTCTACCATGTCCTCTTCTGTGTTTCCACTCCCTTTTCGACTTCCTTTTATGTGTTTTCTCCCATTAGATTGTAAGCTTCTCAATGGCTGGGGTTGTTGTTTTTTGTGGGGGTGAGTTGATTTTATTTATATCTCTGTCAGGGCAGTTAGGTGGCACAGGAAATATAATGCCAAGACTGAAGTAAAGACTCATCTTCCTAAGTTCATACACTTACTAGCTGTGTGACCTTGGGCAAGTCACTTAACCCTGTTTGCTTTAGTTTCCTCATCTGCAAAAATGAGCTGGAGAAGTAAATGGTAAACTACTCTAGTATCTTTGCCAAGAAAACCCCCAAAATGGGGTCACAAAGAGTTGGATGCAGCTGGAAAGACTGAACAACAAGAAATGTACCAGTCACTATACTAAGTGATGGAGGTATTTGTTGTTTAATCATTTCACCAGTCATTAAAAGTAATTCACCATTTCCCAAATACAGTCTAGCCTGCTCTTTTCCCCTTTTTCAGTTCTGGGTCTAACCTGACCATCCATACAGTCTATCCTATAAATATATGCTGACGGACAAGTTCTATAGGTTGATCATCTCTGAAAATGCATGTCTGACTAATAGGCATTCTTTACCCCCTTAGTTTTTCCTACGTCAATCCAGACTCTTTTGAGTAGCTACAGATTTCTTCTAGAAGGCTCTGCAGTTTCCTGGTGCTAGATACCACCAGCACAATGTTATTTGTGACTAGGGGCATCTGGAGAACCCCATATATAGGAAAAACACCTTTTGACACTGAACTCTTTCGTCACTAGATCACCCCCATTACAACGGCAAAAACCTTTGGTGAACATACAGCTCCCTGTTTTATGCATTGTCTAAAGCATTTGATCAGATGATCCTTAAACAATATTACTTATACTTAGATATCTTTCAAGGAATCCTGAATTATTTTAATATATAGATGGAAGAAAACTTGCTGGAAAGGAGCTTTTGAAGTGGCATTTAGCTCTATTGAATCTAATACATTTATATAATCAATAAATTAGAAATATGGTAGGATCTCAAATTTTCTACATTTGTCAGTGAATTGTGAAATGCTAAGATATAACTCATTCTTTAATATGACACGCAAAAGAGTGCTTCTATTGATTTTTGGGTTGATGGGAAAGTATAGGCATATAGTTTGGTAGTTGATGTTCTCTCAGTTGCTTTTTTTTGGTATTGAACTTGTAGTCTGGGAAATGTGAGTTCAATTCCCACTTCACACACTTATATCCGTTGTGACCATGATCAAGTCATTGAATCTCTTTCATCCTTAGTTTCTCTACCTTCAAAATGTGGATAATAATGGCACATATCTCATAGAGTTGTGAGGATCAAATGATATAAGTAGAGCACTTTGCAAACCTAAACATACTTTATGTATGCTATTATTTTTTTTAAATAACATCCAAGATTTTTCCCACATCTTTTGTAGCTTCTCCTCCTTTAGACATATTATGAGCATTCAATACCTTTAACAATTGTATTGCCTACAGCAGAGAAATTCTCCAGATCTAATCTGTTGATCTAAACTTGATCTAATCTGACTGCTTTTGTCTTAAATATCATTTTCACCTCTACTATGAGTACAGCTTGGACTGTAGTGTTGGAGTCCAAATGTGTTGGCTCTACTGTTATGAAGAGGAAAACAATTGACTCTGATTACTTTTACATATCATATACATATATGTGTATATATATTCCCCCAATTACATGTTAAAACAATTTTTAACATTTGGGTCTTTTTTTTAAATTTTGAGTTCCAAATTCTATTCCCCCACTCCTCCCTCCCTGAGATGGTAAGCAATCAGATATAGGTTATACACGTGCAACCATGTAAAACATTTCCATATTGCTCATTTTGTACAAGAATACTTGAATAAAAGAGAGAGACAGAGACAGAGACAGAGAGAGAGACAGAGAGACAGAGAGAGACACACACAGAGAGAGACAGAGACAGAGACAGAGAGAAAGGAAGGAAGGAAAGAAGGAAGAAATAGAAAGAAAGTGAAAAATAGCATATTTCAGTCTATATTCATACAATACCAGTTCTTTCTCTGGAGGCAGATAGTATGCTTCAGCATTAGTTCTTTGGGATTGTCTTGGATCACTGTATTGCTGAGAATAGCTAATTCATTCACAATTCTTCATCATAACAATATTGCTGGGACTATGTATAACATTATCCTGGATCTGCTCACTTCACTTTGCATTAGTTCATGTAAGTCTTTCCAGGCTTTTCTGAAATCATCCTGCTTGTCAATTCTTTGTAGCACAATAATATTTCATTGCAACCATACACCACAATTTGTTCAGCCATTCCCCAATTGTGGGCATCCCTTTGATTTCCAATTAATTCTCAGCCACTGCAAAAAAAAAAAAAAGCTGCTATAAATATTTTTGTCCAAATCAGTCTTTTTCCCTTTTGTGATATCTTTGGGATATATACCTAGCAGTGGTATTGCTGGATCAAAGGGTATGCACAGTTTTATAACCCTTTGGACATAGTTCCAAATTGTCTCCAGAATGGTTGGATCAGTTCAATTTTTCCAAATTCCCTCCAACATCTATCATTTTCCCTTTTTGTCATATTAGCCAATCTGATAGGTGTGAGGTGGTACCTCAGAGTTGTTTTAATTTGCATTTCTCTAATCAATAATGATTTAGAACAATTTTTTCATATGACTATAGATAGCCTTGATTTCTTTGTCTGAAAACTGCCTGTTCATATCCTTTAACCATTTATCAATTGGGGAATGACTTGTATCCTTATAAATTTGACTCAGTTCTCTATATATTTGAGATATGAAACCTTTATCAGAGACACCTGTTGCAAAAAAAAATACCCCCCCCCCCAGTTTTCTGCTTTCCTTATAATTTTGGTTTAATTGGTTTTGTTTGGGCAAAAAGTTTTTAAATTTTGTTAATCAAAATTATCTATTTTGCATTTTGTAATGCTTTCTATATTTCCTTTGGTCCTAAATTCTTCCCTTTATCCATAGACCTGACAGATAAACTATTCCATGCTCTCCTAATTTGCTTATGATATTACCCTGTATGTGTAAATCATCTCCACATTTTGACCTAATTTTTGGTATATAGTGTGAAATGTTGGTCTATACCTAGTTTCTGCCATTCTGTTTTCCAGTTTTCACAGCAATTTTTGTAAAAAAAAAAATGAGTTTTTGTTTCAAAAGCTTGGGTTTTAGTTTAATCATGTACGAGATTACTGTGGCCGTTTACTATAATGTATTTGTACCTAATCTATTCCACTTATCAATCATTCCATTTCTTAGACAGTACCAGATTGTTCTGATAATTACCACTTTATAATACAGTTTGAGATCTGGTGCAGCTAGTCTACCTTCCTTTACATTTTCCCCCATTGATTCCCTTGGTATCCTTGACCTTTTTTTCTCCCAGATGAATTTTATAATTTTTTCTAGCTCTACAAAATAAATTTTGATAGTTTGATTAGTGTGGCACTGAATAAATAGATTAGTTGAGGTAGAAATGTCATTTTTATTATATTGCCTCAGCCTACCCATGAACAATTAATATTTTTTTCAATGTTTTAGATCTGACTTTATTTGTGTGAAAAGTGTTTTGTAGTTGTGTTCAAATAGTTACTGGGTTTCTCTTAGCAGGCAAACTCCCAATATTTTATATTGTCTACAATTATCATAAGTGCAATTTCTATTTCTTGCTGCTGGTCTTTGTTAGTAATATACAGAAATGCTGATAATTTATGTGGGTTTATTTTTTTATCCTACCCATTTACTAAAGTGGTTAATAATTTCAAGTAGTTTTCAGTTGATTCTCTAAGTATAGCATTGTATCACCTACAACATCCTTTTTGAGTTTTTTTTTCTTTATGTTGTTCTCCTTCCTTCCCTCTTCATTCTCAAATGGCCTTAGGATGACTTTACTTAGTTGGGTCTTTTGCCAAGCTTTCTTAAAACTGGTTTTATCATCTATTGTTTCTTTCTGTTTTATAAAATGGTAATGTTCAAAATAACCTATCATTCTCCTTTAGAAAATTTTACAAACAAGTTTTTATTATAAACCAGTGTTGCCTCTGGCTGCCATTTCTCTGTGTTTAATAAACCAGGTGCCTGCTGATTAAGGTAAAATGTTGGGTCCTTTTGGTCTTTTTGTTCTATTAATTGATTTACATTTTTTGAACTTTTGTATAAAAATAATGTATTGATACTAATATCATTCCTATTTCCCATTTCCTATTTTTCCTTTTAAAAAAGTTTCTGTTAATAGTTCAGAATTAAATTGCTTCAGTTGTGTGACATCTTTCTCTCATTATTATTTTCTCTTTTAGCTTTTAACTAATTATGATTTTTTGACAGGTCAGTGATCTGGTCATAGATTCTTGATTCAATGATAACTTCCACATCAAGAATAAATCTTTTCCTGTATGTTGAAATATAACCAATTTGGTTATGTCCTACATCCATTGCTCTTGAGAACTCAACTCTTTCCTCTTAGTCTATCTCTCACAGACTGTGTCCTTCTGGGACATGACCCATTTACCCACTTGGCTCAAAGATTCTGATGATCTCAGATTGCTCTCAGGACTGAAAAGGGAATGCTTGTCTCCCTGAATTACAAATCTCAAGATGCCAGTCAGTGCTCAGACCCCTATTGTGTGATTTTTAACATGTCATATGACTGAATTGAGGAGGAAGGTTTCTGTTTTTTAACAGGGGAGAATGCCATTCTTAAAGCTGAATGTCTGAAACAAAGACTTCTCTACAGGGTCTCAGAGTCTGGGAAACATAAAGCATTAAGTTGCTGGCAGTTCTGGGTAGATAAGCTAAGGACAAGTCATGGGGACTAACATGTAGCTTGACTAGAATAGAAATAGTAGGAAGAGTTTAAAGACAAGCTTTATGAACAGTCTTACAACACCTTTTTCCTCTTTTTCTGGCAGGCAGAATAGCTGACTTCAGATTGGTTCATCCTCTTCTCCCTAGTGGCTGGATTGGAGGCTCATTGGACCTAGGACAGGCTATAATTATCAATCCCCTTTCATCTTCTTTTCCCTATAATGACTGTGTGTCTTGTAATCTCAGGAGCAAAGGATCATGGGATCATAGCTTCAGAGCTAGAAAAGACCTTGGGGTCATCTAGTCCAACCAGCTCATTTTACAGGTGAGAAAGCTGAGGTCCAAAGTGGTTATGTGACTTGCCCAGTGTCACACAGGTAGTAAATGCTAGAGCTAAGATTTTAATAAAGTTACTATGACTCCAACTTATTTCCACTGTATGATACTGCCTTCCTCCCTGTACCATCAGTTTACTGTTGAGTCAACTCAAAGAACTAATTTTGATGCATTTATACATTTGTAGTGAGCTAGAAATTTCCCTGATAATCCATATTCTTGATAGCCTTCAATAATTTTCTCTTTCTCAAAAAAACAAAAACAAAAAACAAAAACAAACCCAAACAACCAATTACCTGTTTGTGTAGTGGTATTTAGCATACCAAATGACCAATTGCTAGAAATACTCCTGAGATTTAAAATTTTGGTTCTCAACAGATTTAGGGTATTGTAGTCTTATTGACATATTCTTGGTAGAAGAATGTGGGCAGTGTTTTCCCAAAGTCTATATGTTCTAGTGCTCATAACCATGGAAAGGAGTAGTAGGGGAAATGTCTATAAAAGTAGGTTGGGACCAGAGTGTGGAAGACCTTAAGTATTGAGGTAAGGGATTGAAACTCTGGTAAGCAATAGTTGTCACAAAGTCTACATGTATTAAGCAGTTATTATGTGTCAGGTATTGTGCTAGATGGTGGAGATACAAATTTTAAAAATAAAGCAATCCTTACCGTCAAAAAGCTTACTTCTTATGTGCCTAGAGTGTGTGACATAGTCTTCTAGGTGAGTTACAGCTCTACTGGGTGAGCTACAAAGTTATTACAAAAATTATTATTTATATTTATTTAATTTAATTTATTAATTAATATATTTATTTAATATAATTATTATTTTTATTTATTTATATATATTTAAATATATTTATATTAATTTAAATTATCTTATTACAAAATAAGACATTGTCTGTAACTTCATGAGGCCTATGGATTTATAGGGTTATATATACATACAATCAATATAATTCAAAATACTACATAAGTGAATAAGAGGTCATGGGTGAGATATGGATTATATATTTAAAGTTGAAAAGGTATCTTAGAGGTCATCTAGTTCAATCTGTTTACAAATAAGGAAATTAAGGCATTAAAAATGGTAAGTGAGTTGGCTATCACACAGATAGTTAATAGAACACTTTCTTCTTCACATTGTCTTGCTCTCTATGAAAAATAAACACCCTGAGCCATAAAGAAAACATTAACCTATGTTCAATCTATCCTTTCAAGAAGGGTAGGACATGTGTATTACGGTTTGGAAAGATATCTACATTACACAGATAAATTAAAATTTTGTACTTGGGCTAGTGGAGAAAGTACTGGACTAGTAATCAGAAGACTTGGTTGTGAGTCCTGACATTTTTTAAGTGCCTACTATATGGCACTGGTTTGGAAAAGACTCATTTATATCCCGATTCTAAAGGAGGGCATGCCAAAAATTACTGAATTGTTACTGAATTATTATTATGGTATATTAATATATACTTTTTTATTACTGAATGACCGTGTTCATTTCACACACCAGCAATGTTATGAAAGCTAGGCTTTAGCAATATATGGACCAAGAATTACCAGAAGGGTAAGACTGGTTTTCAAAGAGGTAGAGGAACAGATTTGAACTCAGGGAGACAAGTCTTCCTGCCTCCAGGTCTGGTGCTCTGGGCGCTATGGCACCACCTAGCTGATTTCCTAGAGCAGAGAAATAATGTATTTCTAGGTTGTAAGACCTAGAGCTATGATGTGCATAGGTGAGACATGGGTGAGACAGTGTTCCTTCATTTCTCCCTTTATGCTGATGGCCATGTCATTTTTCCAATCTCATGATGGTACAGTAGAGAGAATACTGGATTTGGAGCCAAAGGATCATGGAATTCTGCCTGTGAAACTTGGGTAAGTCACTGATGTCTCTGGGCATCATCTCTGAAGCAAAGGGAATGGTTTAGATGATATCTAAGGTACTGTCCAGAATTTGTCACTTTTGGCCTCAGCCTTGGCATGGAGAAGAGGGCTTATTTAAAGGAACATGGAAGAAGCATTACATTTGGAGTCAAATGATCTAAACTCAAAGACCAGCTCTGCTATTTATAGGTAATATCAGGTAAGTCACTAGCAAACCTCTTTGAGACCCAGTTTCCTCATCTGTAAAATGAGGAGATTGGGCTAAATGATCTCTATGGTCCCTTCTGGCTCTAAAACTATGATACTGTAGTGCATAATGGTGTTTGGAAGTGAAAAAAGAGACGACAGCCCCTACCCAAGCATGCTATGTATTTTCCTGCAGTACAGCCATGTTAATACAGCTATATCAGCTGTACCTACCAAGTGGTTGCACACAAGGAATAGTGTGGAAGAACATTAGGCTAGGCCCTATAGGAATTTCAAACCCTCCACTATTTTTCAGATGATGTATATGGGGAACAATGAGAATGAGGGAGAAGGTTGAATCTAGACCCAGGTGAGAGAGAACTCTCTCAGTGGGAGTTATTCTTATGAAGTTTTCACTTAACTAGTTATGCATCACAGCATTTGTATTTTGAAGACCTAGCTTATGCCATGCTGTCTACTAATGATGCTTCCAATTGGCTTGTTGCTTTCTCTTCTGGTTTCTAATAAGTGGCATGTAACCCCCAGTGCCTGAGCAAAGCTCCCATTAATATTTATGCATCCCGAGGTGACTAGGTGTCCTAATGATTTGTGGGTCTGGGATGGCACTCCTAATGAGAGACTAAACAGGAAATGTCTCTAAGGGATTTGAGTTTCTATGTCATAGAAAAAGATGCCAAGAGGAACTTGTTTCTGTAGGCAGAACTCACAGAATCACAGAATTTGAGGATCTCCAGTGCTCATTCAGTCCAACTTATGTGTGAAAATAATAACTAGTATAACTCAAATGACAAATGATCATCCAATCTTTGCTTGAATACTACCAAGGAAGAGCAACTCACCACCTCTCAAAGGACCTAATGTCATTTTTGGACAGCTCCACTGGGAAGTTTTCCCTGGCATCAGTCTCCTTACACCCATTTGTCTCTTTATACCCATTGCTCTTGGTTCTGTCTTTTGGGGCCAAAAAGAACAAATCTGACCCTCTTTCCTATAACAGCCCCTCAAATACTTGAAGATAGCTATCATGTTCCTCCTGAGTCTTCTTGTTTCCAAGTTAAACTTGCCTCGTTCCTTCAGGTGAAGGTAGCCCTATATATAGGGTGGGAGACTTGGAGTCAATCCTGACTGAAACACTTACTAAAAATGTAACCCTGGACAAGTCAGCTAACTGCTCTGTTCCTCAGTTTCTTCATCTGTAAAATGAGGTTAATGATAGCACCTACTTCACAGGGCTGTTTCGAGGATCAAATGAGATAACATGGGTAAAGCACTTGGCAAACCTTAAGGTACTATGTCAAAGCTACTTGTTAGATGGCACAGGGGATTAAGTATTGCACCTAAAGTTAGGAAGACCTGAGTTCAAATCCAACCTCAGACACTTCTCAGCCATGTAACCCTGAGCAAGTCACTTAAACTTTATCTGCCTCAGCAGGACATATGTAAAATGGGGCTAATAATGGCTGTTATAGAGAATTAAAGGGCTAATGTTTGTAAAAACTCTGCAAGCCTTAAAGAACTATATAAATGCTGGCTATGATTATATTATAATACGGATTTGAGGTCTTTCAGCATCCTGCTTGCCCTTTTCTGGATTCTCTTTAGCTTACCAATGTCCTTCTTAAGCTATGGCACCCCAACCTGAAACAATACTGAAGATGAAGTCTAATAAGGCTCTAGTACAATGGGGCCATCACCTCTCCATTCCTAGAAGCTATACCCCTCTTAGAGTAGCCCACTATCATATTAGCCTTTTTTGGCTGAGACATTACACAACTGACTTATAGTGAGTTTGCAGTCCACTAAGACTCCCAGATATTTTCCTAAACAACTGCTGTCTAACCATGCTCCCCTATATTTTGCTTACAAAGTTGATTTTTTACAGCCAAGTTCAAGACTTTATATTTATTGCTAATGAATTTTTTCCTACTAGATTCCATATTAAATGTCTGTAATAGCAATCAAGCAACCCATGCCTTTACATGGTATATATGATGCTAGACTTGGAGTCATGGAGATTTGGGTTCAAATTTTGCCTTTGGCACTTAAGTAGGTAACTATAAGCAAGCCACTTAGCCTTATTTTTTCAGTCATGTCCAACTCTTTGTGACCCCATTTAGGGTTTTCTTGGTAAAGACATTGGAGGGGTTTGCCATTTCATTCTCTAGCTCATTGTACATATGAGAAAACTAAGGAAAACAAAGTTAAGTGACTTGTCCAGGGTCACCCAGCTATTGTCTGAGGCTTGATTTGAACTTAGGATGATGATTCTTCTTGACTCCAAGTCTGGTACTCTATCTACTGCACTACCTAGTGCCCAGGGATGGTAGTACTTCCCCACAATTACCCCAGAGTTATTGTACGATTCAAATGGGGGTATAGAAGCAAAACACTTTTTAAACCTCAAAACCCTCAATGAATGTCAGCTAGGATTTTTAGTCAGTAATATGGATGACTGCTCTCTATTTCACACTCTAGGTAACTCACAAACTGACTATCCTAGTCAATTAGTCAGTCAATAAACATTTATCATGTGCCTACTTTGCACCAAGAGCTGTGCTAAATACAAAGAAAGGTAACCAAAACAAAAACAGTCCCGCTCTCAAAGGAGCTCAAAGTCTAATGTTGAGTTCATCTCAACTCCACCTCTTGTGATAATAAGAGGAAAAACCTCAGACTTTGGAGGCCATGCTTTTAGCCTGACAAAGCCTGGGACATCCCAGATGGCTACTCTACACCACAAGAGAAAAGAAGAGCTGCCCTCATACCCAGTGTTCGTGATCCTGCCAGCCCCAGTACAAGGTATCAACTCTCAACTCACTGGGTTCTGAGCTCTGTGGAATGAAATCCCAGGTTTTTAGGGTAAATCACAGGGACATTTACAATCCTTGGCAGCTGGGCAGTGATTCTAAACTCTTAACCAGCCACTTTTCCACCCTGGAGAGATTTGCTTCACTCCTGGTCCAACTCATTCTCCCAACTTCACTTCCTCAACACTTGCCTTGTCTCCATTCAGGTACCCACCTCTTCCATTAATTTCCTTCTATGACTTTCCTTTATGTGTTATCTTCCTTCATTAGATTGTAACCTCTGGAAGGGTAATGGTTATCTTGCTTGTATCCCCTGTGCTTAGCATGGTTACTAGCACAGAGTGAGTATTTAATCTTCTATCATCTATCTATGTATCTATCTATCCTCTTTGTCTTTCTATCTATATCTCTTCCTTTCTTTCTGTCTTTCTCTCCCATCTGTGTTTATACATCAGCAGTCTTTGTCTCTCCTTCTCTCTGTTTCTGTCTGTCTGTCTCTCTCCCCTTATGGAATTATGCCAGTCTCCTAAGCTACAATCTATTACTGTGAAGGGGACGTTTTTACCAAGGTAGAAGGATGAGCAGATGAATACAGCTAGGAGAGTTCTAGATATCATCATCATCATCATTAGAGTCATTTCAGTTGTGCCCTACTCTTCATGATCCCATTTGAGGTTTTCCTGGCGAAGATACTAGAGAGGTTTACAATTTTCATCTCCAGCCCATTTTACAGATAAGGAAGCTGAGGCAAACAGGGTTAAGTGCCTTGACCAGGGTCACATAGCTAGCAAATGTTGGAGGCCAGATTTTTAACTCAGAAAGGTGAGTCTTCCTGACTCCAGACCTGGCACTCTATCCCCTGCATTGCCTAACTGCCCTATGGATTTTATGCTTGCAGGTAAAGAAATAGAATATTATCCTATCTGTCCCCAGCTAACTATATTTTAATTAGACCTGTTACAATGTGCTAATTCCTCTGATGATAGAAAAGGGCTATAATGAGGGTGATACAGTAGAATACAAACCATGGACTAAGGACCTAGGAGAGAATTATAGAAAGAAAATTCACTCTGTTGCCTCAATCTTGATTACATGAGGCATCTGGGTAGTATTAAACTCAAATAGAAGTGGATCCCTGCAAGCCACATACTACTTAGAAATTCATAATTAACATTATCTATGTTGTATTTTTATTTATTTTGTTAAACAATCCCCAGTTATATCTTAATCTCTTTTTTGGCCTGTGTTTTCTTTTACAACATGGCTAATATAGAACTATGTTTTGCATGATTGCACATGTATAAGCTATATCACATTGCTTGCCATCTCGGGGTTGGGGGAGGGAGGGAGAGAATTTAGAACTCAACATTTTTGGGGGGAGAAGAGGGAAGGCAAGGCAATTGAGGCTAAGTGACTTGCCCAAGGTCACAGCTAGTAAGTGTCAAGTGTCTGAGACTAGATTTGAATTCAGGTCCTCCTGACTTTAGGGTTGGTGCTCTATCCTCTGCACCATATAGCTGCCCCAGAACTCAACATTTTTCTTAAAAAAAGTTTAAAATTGTTTTTACATGTAATTGGAAAAAATAAAATATTCAAAAATAAATAAGAGAGATCATATAATCTAATTCTTTCATTTTAAGGATTAAGAAACAGCTACAGAGGGTGGTTAGGTGGCACAGTGAATAGAGCACCAGCCCTGGAGTCAGGAGGACCTGAGTTCAAATTTGACCTCAGACACTTAACATTTACTAGCTGTGTGACTTTGGGCAAGTCACTTAGCCCCAATTGCCCCTCCAAAACAGAAAGAAAGAAGGAAGGAAGGAAGGAAAGAAAGAGAAAAAAAGAAAGAGAAAAAAAGAAATAGTTCCAGGGAGGTGATTTGTCCAAGGATCCATAGTGGCAGGATTGACTCTAGAGTCTAAATCATAGGATCATATATTTAGAGCAGAAGAACTTGAGATCATCTTCTAACACTCTAATTTTACAAGTGAAAAAACTGAGGTCAGAGCCATTAGTGACTTTCTCAAGGAGAGAGAGTAACAATACCAGGATTTGAATTCCAAATTCAGGGTTCTTTCTGGTGTACAAGGCTATTACCCTACTCTTTCCACTATAGTATCCTTCCACTTAGGAATAACAAATGGTGTAGTTTACTTAGGGACTGTGAATCTTACTTAAAGGAGGGATCAGGAGACAGATGTCAACTGCTGAACCAATTCAGCTGTTTCTAATGCAAGAACTAGTGTGATGGAGGTGAGGATGAAGTTAAGAGGGAAAGAAAGAGATCCAGCAACAGGGGAAATATAGGCAGAAGATGGGGATGTAAAGTCTTGGGATGTAAAACATAACCATCAAGTCATCCTAGAAAGCATTCCTTGTGGACAAATTTAGCCCCATTTTCAGATTCCAGGTTCCCTAGAAGTTTGTTGGATTCCCCCAAACTTACCTTCTGGGTTTGCCCTCTTTGAGTCCTAATCTTCCCCAGGCTGCCAGACTTTATTCCCAGACCTTAAACATGCCTCCCACCTTTTATCTCTGCCTACTGGTAACTTGGTGATTGTAAAGTCTTGACCCTGAATAAGCTCTGGCTGGCTCCTGGTTTTTCCTGTTCCTGCCCTTATCCCTAGGTAAGGTTGTGGGGAAAGTACAATATGTGCATAAGGCTAGAAACCTAAAGAAGAAAAAGTGCAGCCCTTTGAATCCAAACTTCACAGAACAAATCCCCTTAATAAAAGGATTTGTTCTGTAAAACTTGGACTCGGTCAAAAGGTTGCAGCCAAGGTCCTAAAAGCCCCATATGGCCTTGAGGCTATAGTTTCCCCACCACTGATATGTGCAAGAAGCCCTAATAAAATAAGGCTTGCTGAAGGTCTGGTTGACCCAAATAAATGTTTAAAATAGGCTTTAGATCTCAAGAACGGATAGTGTATCATCAAGGAAGCACTCTATCGATCTTGTAGATGAGGATCTTTGCCAGGCTAGAGGTCACAAGTACTACAGATGGTGAGGTGTGGACAATCACACAGGGGTGTACTTATGCCGTAAATGGACGGCACCGTCGACATTCTCAAAATGTCTCTTTCTTATGTTTTTAACGTCTCTCATTATTGAATTATTAGTAATGATTAATATGACATTAATTTCCAGAAATCTTGATGAACTCTTTGATAAGAGATGAATAAGAGTGGGATTTCAGATGTCAAGCTTTTATTAACGCAAGTGTTCAAGGCCACCTCTAGATGGATATTACAGGCGGCATTCACTGCGCTCTCCAGTTTCTGAAAAGCAATTGTTTAGCTGTGTAGAGAGTATAGAGCAGAATTAAATTGACCTGCATGATACAGAAAGTAGCACTGAGCACATTTAACTAGGGGGTCTTTGAAAGAAATCTATTTTATTATAGATAAGTGCTGAAATTATTTCAGGGAAGTGATTATGTCTAATAATTTAAATGCATGAATGATTTCAACATATAAAAATTAAGACTGACTAGGGGAAAGACCTACCACCAGATACCATTTTTTAAAAAAAAAGTCTTTCCAGTTATGCCGACATTTATTATTCTCTTTTGCTAATTTTGGAGATATAAATTTGATGCTCTCAGAAGTCACCTCCTACCCTTAAATTATGAAAAGTGCCAGGGAAATTCCTATTCACAGTATAATTTCAGTAGCTCCATTTGTCCCAAGTAAAACCAGAATCATAACTAGGCTTAACTGTGGTAAATGCAGTAAAAAGTATTGGTTGGATTTTGGTGGAACTTAGTGCAGAAGATAATTCTATCACAAATACGTTTACACTGGGAGGGCCTTCCTTGTTAAAATGTAAGTCCTACCCTTATCCCTGTGGGAGTTGAGCGGGCAGGTGAGATCCAGAAAAGAGGTACTGAAGTGATATGACCATAGGTTCTGAGGCAGAGGGCTGGGAATAGTTGTGACATGTACCCCTGGAGGATGAGGAAATGAAGTTCCTAGATGGTACCCTCAGGAGAGTAAAAAGCATTACCTTCCAGGTGGAAGTAGCCCTTTATAACCAATGCTAACACCCTGGGATATAGCCCTTTTCAACCCCATACTGGTTACAGTTTGGAGCATTTCTACCTGTCTTTCTAAATATGGCTGTAGTTTGTTTTAAGAAGATGTGGTGAATTATACAGCTGTATGGAATCTCATGAGTTTAAAGACTTTTTTGTGTTAAACTTTATCAAGCCCCCTAGAGCATCAGAATGGCACATATATAATAAGGAAGGCAGTTGGACCAATGGAGAAAGGGTGGGGAGAAGGTGTTTTTCTGGTTTTCAAAATACAAAGTTCTCATTTTAGTCCTTTAGCTCAAACATGAAGCTTGAGTCCTTTCACTACTTCTGCAGAGAATGAACAAATAGGTCTTTAAATACTCACCTGCACATGCCACTCTTTCACATACGAGGCTGACTCTTAGAGCTCGTCAGCCTTGTTCAGAGAAAAGCAGAAATCTCCCACGGAAATGTTTCCTCTAAGCTACTTCACCCAAAGTAAATGTTTATTGGGGAAAGCAGTAATTTCTTCCCTCTTCAGAAAGACCTTAATGTTGTGACTGGCTCCTACCTACTGTGCATATAAATTATGCATCAGTGAGAGAGGCTGGATTTCTAACTTTGATCCCTTCCTTCAACTGGATGCCTCGTGTTATCAGGACTGATTTGATCTCCTACTTGCAAATCGCATTTTGTGGTAGGAAACATCTGAGCAAGCTCCTTCGTGCTAGGATGTGTCGCAAGGGCAAATAGGCTTTGGTGTGCTTGCTAAAAGTTACCTCCCTCTTCGCATAAAACCATTTTCAAGGACGATGGGAGCTGGGCAACAGAAATAGCTGCATCCCTGTGCAGAATGAGGCACTGTTCCTGCACATTTATTAAGCAGCACCAACAACTGCTTTCTACAACAGGCACAGGGCGAATGTCAGACATTCAAAGGGTCCGATTCATATGTCTTCTGCAACAAAGAATCATTTACAAGTTGTATTTGGGGAAGTGTACAATTAGGAGCCTGTGCTGTTGATTTAATAAAAAAAATTAATCCTTTAGGAAGAAAACAAAGGATTAGTGAGGACCAATCTCCCTCCTCCACAACCCTAATTTGTTTTGCTCCCCTTCATAAGGTGTAAATAAGTTTTTCTAGAATCAGAACTGCTTTTTACTTGTTTACCACACATAGGGAAATGTTTGGAAGGAGAAGTGACAGAACCAAGATTCAGGTTGGTCTAATAGAAAGAGAGGAGTTAGAAAGAAGTGGAGTTGGGACATACCTAGGTTTGAATAATTGTGTCCCTGTCATTACCAAGCTGTGACCCTGGGAAAATTACTTCTTCTCTCTGAGCCTCAGTTACCTCCTTTGTAAAATGGGGATAACAATGCCTGTCTTACCTTACAGGTTTGTGGTAAAGCTCAAATGAGCTAATATACATAAAATGCTTTGCAATCCCCAAAGCACAATATAAATGTCAATGGTTTTTATTTCTCTTAGCTCTGAAATAGTCCCTTCCTGCAGTTTGTCATCAAATTATTAGCAACTGCAGATTGTGTCTGGCATTGAAGCTTTCTAAGGTACAACAGTTGAGAGACCAAGGACAGCTGACTTCCTTTCATAATAGCTGTGTAAACCACTTTGCATTAAGTAGGAATGATAACATTCATAAAAGAATGTGTTAAAAGAATTGCATTTGCTGGGTGCCTTTCCTTTCTTATGGGTTGGGTATGCAGGCACACAAACATCACTTGCATGGATGAAGAAAAGACTTCTCAGTAATGGTCGTTCTTCAAGGCAGACCCTCACAGCAGTACGACATTCTTCGTGATTTAATTGGTGATTGAGATTCGGGGCACCGCATGAGCTAATTGTAGCCAGCCTTAGAGGCTTTCTTGTACCTCTCCTTTCATGTGTGATTATGAAGCCATCCTGTTAATTAGCCTTTTTACTATACAAGTTATATTGGGGGGCTTGATGAGTTATCAGTATTTCCACTACCATCTCACATTCCTTTTGTCTTGGGTAAAAGTTAAATGAAAGCAGAGTTATGACCAAATGCCACTCGAATACTGAATATGGAGGCCAAAATGAAAATAAGGACCCAGTCCTGGCATTCTTATATGTATGAAAAATCACATTTATTTGCATGTGTTAATATTTAAAGAATTCACTTATTTTAAATATGGCTTCATCACAGATTGTGTTAGTATATGTTCTTAGATGCATTGGAATACTTTTTTTGGTTATTATAAGAATGAAGCATGTGGATATTTTTCAATGGAATATTAAAAATTCCACAACATCATCCCTACAATTATCTTTATTAATTCTAGCTGTCTCATTTACTTAGTTTAAAAGTAGCATGAGTGGCTTGAACAAATCATTAAATGTTTGTGTATAATGGCATGTTTAGAAGGCTGATCAATTTTTGTACTTTGGTTTTTTATATAATTGCCCTACCACTATAAAGAAGGGAAATCATTTTAATTTTGGCAAAGAGGTAAAAGATTCTTGCCATGTGTTTTGATGTTTTCCATGTCCAGAATAAATAGCACTGATCTACAAAATTTGAGAAGTGAGGTAGGGACATGTGATTTTGGACACATATGCACATACACCACCATTCATTTTGATAGTGCTGTTTTGTCATATGATAGGAAGAAAGGATGTCACTGGAAATGTGAACAAAGTAAAAATATGAGTGTATTATGGACAGTTTTCTGTTGTTTTCCTTCTTTACTCTGAGCTCCTTTGGCGTTTGATCCTTGGAATGATCATCCTGCTTTCCATCAGCAAATAACTGAGATGCTTCCTACTGATAAGCAAATTCTCCTCCAATTCTTCCCTTGGAAGTGGAGTTTCATACCAAGAACCTTCTCTACCAGTCCCTATTTTCACTGCCCCTTCTTGATGAGTTATGGGTAACTTGGTTATGTGGTCATCACCATAGTGTTTCTGGTTTTTTTTCTTCTAAAGTTCCTCTGCAGTTGGATTGAACAGTTAAAGTTTCTATTTCTTAAAAAACTGTTTCTGGGGCATTGCATTAGGTGCTACATGGCTGGGGGCTGCATTGATATTTCAGGGACCCCAGGGACCTTCATGGTCTAATGAAGTCCTCCTACAACTGACTTGAGCACAATCTTTCTGCAGGCTACCTTAACATCTGAGAATGTTTCTTCATCTGCCTTGTTATTTCAGCAAAGGAAAGAAGAAAGTGTTATTTCTGTTATTTTGGCAAGCTCTGTTGCTGCTGTTTGGGAGGGGGCCTGGAGGGGAGGGGAAGGTCATTCTTTGGTACCATCCCTTGGATTTATAGACCTTCAGTGGCCTGATTTGGATGTGAAAACACACCAGTGTGTGTTAGCTCAGCAGGGAGGGCTTTGTGCTAAAGGCCTCCTGGGATGAGGCTGCAAACCATCAGAGCGAACCACAGACGAGACAGCTTCCCTTTGCCCGCAAACTTTTTCTAATTAAGCCAGTCAATCTAATTATGTGGAGTTCTATCAAATATTTCTCCAAATGCTTCCAATGCAGCCTGTTGGAGTTGATCAAAGATTGTGAGGCTTCTGATTAGGGGTGTCAGCCCTGATAGGGCTGACATAGATTTCATCTCACTTGGATGCATCTGTCTCCAAGTAGCGTGCAATCCGCCCTCACTCATTTGCTCTGTTGCCTGTATAAAGCATAGAACATAATTACTAAAGTTAAGAAAACATCCCTGTAATTAGCAAGGCAACTCTAAGCACAAGAAATGGAAATTAGTCACAGTATAATAAATTAGCTTGTGCATACATTACATGCAATGAACACCCTTGGGGCCTTATATTTGCCGACTTTGGCGTGCAACCCCATGTATCTCAATAAAGCATTCATCCCTGGGTGGTTATGTTTCAGCAAAAGGAGTTTTCCTTGAATTACAAATTTTTTAATTCTGGTGTAGGTGCAATTTGGATAAACTCTAATATTCATCACTGGGGGGTGGAAAAGAGGCAAGTTGGGTGACAAATGTTGACTTTTTGCTGATCTTTTGCCTTTTTGTGTGCAAGCAATTATTAAGCTGCAGTATTCAAGGTGTCTCCAGATAGCAACCCTCCAGGCTCCCACCCCAACTGTATTGTTTTACTAATTAGAACCAGTAGTTAGGAACTCTTTAAATAACCCTGATTTTGAACTATTTTAGTAGCTGCTTCTTTACTGGCAAAAGCCAGGAAATTGGACTCAGGCACACATAATATAGCATTTGCATCAAAATAATACAGCAGGCAACAGAAAATCACAATCACATCACTCAGAAGGAAGGAACAGAATACAAATTAAAGGAATAATGTAAATTTTTTGCCATTAAGCTTCAATGACCATTTGAAATGGTGCAAGGCACAAAGGTTTTTGATGAGCATCATCCAGTTTGATTATTCATACTTGTGTTTCTGCTTGAATTAAAGCAGGAGTGCTAGAGCCTGTTAAAGGAAAATATTTGAATTGGTAGTGAACTCTCACCTTGACTCGCATCCATTTACTTTTCAAATGAATACCAGATAAGTTAGTGCATTTTATAATCGGCCTGTTTTCCAGTGAGTGCTGTCATTACATACCAATTTCTTTTAGAAGTGCTTCCTAAGAAACATTAAATACTTACAAATAAGGATCTGTCCATCACTAACTGTAGTTCTAGAGTCACTATCTCACTTTGGTTAGGTGATTTAAGGGGCTATTTCATATATGTTCTCTTGGCTTGGTTCTGGCCCCACTTTTCCCTTTTCCCCCAAGCAAAATTTCCATATATGCAACATTTTATTCATGATCAGAAAAAATTGGATTTCAGAAAGCCAAAGCAAAGCATAAGGGTGTGTATTACTCAAATTGACTAACAAGCAGCAAAGCCTTAACTAGCCTGTGATGAACAGAGCTTTGACCCAGTGTACTGACATCTATGTGGTGGGGGATGCACTTTTTTCTGTGGGGGAGGGGGAGTGGAGGGGAGAGGGAAGGAAGGTAGATTTCTGTACTTGGAAACCACTGTCCTTCTGCCTTACCTTATGGACTATAACTGGTTCACACAACCTTATTATTATACCTGTGGTTGTAATGTCCTTTTAACTGCTTTGTGACTATACCCATGATCAGAATATTCTCTGCATTGTCACCACCACCCCTCAGTGCCAGACTGTCCTTTGTACTACCGCCACCCTTATACCCCCCACTCAACTACTTTTGCCCTAAGTCAAAGGATTTCTAATCATGTCTCTGCAAACAGGTACATGTAGTCATGCACATGGGTCATTCTTACCCAGTCTGTCTTCTTGACTCAACTGCTGAGTCAGAAAATCCAAAAATGATTTGGGTCTATGACTGCCTATTTGCAATGAATCTGTAACTTTTATTTTTTAGAGACTGCCTTAAATATGTAGATCTCTTTGTACTTCTTTAAGAGGAAATTTGGGGATGGATGAAGGAAAATCAGAAAGATGGTGAATCCAATAACTCTGTGATTCTCTTTTGAACACAATACTTATAAAATTCTCAATTTCAAGTCTAGGTTAAATAACCAAAAGCATAACAATAACTGACTCCTGAACCCTGGCCTGATGAAGACACCAAAACTTTGTTCCACTTCAAGAAGAAGCTTTAAAAAAAAGCGTTCATGCTTAGCCAGGCACAAAAGCAAACAAGACAGTTATTACTCAGGATATGCATTTGAGGCTAGGGAAGCATTTTTTCTCCTTTGTGTCGCCATTCTGCTGAATGTTGCTAAATGTGGCTGTGCATCAATTATTTTTTTTATCAAAAATTGCTTAGCACCAATCACAGGAAAATATAGGTTGTATCAAAATGAGTGAGGCAATGCCCAGAAATGTTGAGGGACCTTGCCTAAATGGTAATATAATGCCTTGCCTTCTGTTTTGCTGAGAATGATGACTTCACCGATAGAACAAGTAGTGAATAGAGTTGCAGTAAGCAGAAAGCAAAGCATAAAAAATGTAAATGGTTCATGGGTTCATAACATATCAAATAGAAGAAAGGGAAAGCAGATCACCTTCCAGGGCTGATCAGAAGACTTGCTGAAATAAATTTGGGCGATTCTTTGGCAGTGAGTGGAGGGGAAATTGTCTTGCTAAATTCTAATTTTGCTAATACTTCAGATGCAGTTGTCAGTGGTGTTGGACACTGATCCAAATGTTAACACAGTGAGCAAATCTCTCAACTGGCTTGTCCTGTGACATGGTCAAATATGGGGAAGCCACAAGAATGAACTTTAAGGGGAGCTGCTGAGCATGGGCAGAAACTACTTCTCATGTGGAATTTTATTATGCTTTCTTAATAAGCAGTGTATTCATTCTCACCATGCACTTGCACAAAAGACCAGAAGGGTTCTGAAGGAGGTATTCTGGTCTATTAGCTAAGAATTATGCCTTTTTAAAATGTATAAACATTTATGTATCCACAGAGACAGAATTGTCCACTGGGAACAGAACACACATATTTTAAAAAGATGCTTATTAATACACACACATATGCATGTGTGAGTGTGTGTATGTGTATTTTACCAGTATTTAGGTCTTAAAATCCCTTACAGACTGTTTAGAGATTTAAAAAATTACAAACACTGAACATGTTCACATGGAGATGTAGCAATCTTATAAAATTAAAGGATTCAAAATGAATAGTTCTTTATAGAAGGAAGTGTAATTTTTTTTACCTTTTTCTGGAGCTTTGAAAATTGGGTAATTTACAAGAAATTATCTAATATGAAAACATTTAGGGTATGATACTAAAGTAATGTGATAGGCTTTTATTTGCGACATTATAGGCTTTTATTTGTGACATTGAGAATAAATGTAACTATGTAAACATACAGCTCACTTTGAGAAGTATTGTGTGATTTGACCAGATGAGACTCTGGGCAGCCGTTGAGAGCCCCCCGGCTTTGAAAACCCAGATGTTGATGCCCCTCTCTGGTAACTGTGATTTTGGTATTGATAATTGTTGGACAGTTTGGAAGCCTGTCTGTTTGATCTGTCTGTATACTCTGAAGTTTGGGGTGCTGACCTTTTTCCCTGAACTAGGTAATACATGTTTGTTTGATTAAAGTAAGCTTATTAACTAACTGATTTTGAGTTGCTTTCCTTTTGAAAAGCAGATCTAAGAACCTGTATTGGCAGCCACCCTGGTGATGTTGGGGTGCTTACTGCTACAAAATGGCAGTCATTCATTCAAAATGAATATATATATCTGACTATACAAAAGTGACTCAACTAAAATGAATTTAAACATATCATCAAAATAGTTTATTTCAGAAACTGGCAACTATATTGCTAACTTTACATTGCAGAATTAGAACTATAAATCCATATTTATATACTCTATCATAACAGTACACTATAAGTAATGTCTATGACAAATGATTCTTCACCTTATTTAGTAATTTCCCTGTGTGTGTGTGTGTGTGTGTGTAATAAGAAAGAGACAGATCGTGTATGCAATCCAAAATATATTGTGTGTGCATTTTAAAGAGATTCAACCAAGCTGTCATTTTCCCTCTAAAGTTTCCCTTTCTTCATTTTGATATTATTATTGTACCTTTTGGAGTGGGGTGGGCAGACTTGTGATTTCATTGGTATAGGGACCCTCTGGTAAAGAAACTCCCTGTACTAATATAGATCATCTTAGGGTAAATGAGAGTTTATGTCTCTTGCCTAGGATCAATCACACAGTTCCTATGTGTCAGATATGGGGCTTAATCTCAGGTATCTCCAACTCCAAGACCATCTCTCTACTGCCTCTCATTGTTGTCTTAGAATATGTTAATACTTGGTTGCACATTCAGGTAAATTGAATAGCAAAAGAATCTTTATTATTTTCTTCGGGCAAAGAGCATTTCGAGTGTTAGAAGTGGCAGTGGAGCCCACAGACACAGATGGGTACCAAAGTCAGAGTGAATTTAAACAGATTTTCCTTGTGGGTCAAAGATTATTTTGTAACAGATGATTATTTTAAAACTTTTCTTTATTCCAAACACCCATAATATTCCTGTTCTTTTTGATTGCTGGCCCCTGTTCATATTGAGGAAATTTGACTAATGATGCAGATTTAATGAAAAGATGAACAAACAGAGCCCATTTCTAGAAAAGCAAATGGACAAAATATAAGTGGACTTATTGGTTCCCAAGAGAAAACACTATGCATCTTGAAATGCTAGCCTGGATAGCTGCAAATAAGAGAGTTTTAAAGCCCAGACTTTTTTTGCCTTCTCTACTCTTCTTTTACTCCTTGCCTTCTCTTAGCACTGTGTTCTCTCACCATTTTGGGTGGCTCAGCATCCCCACTTCACACTCTTTCCACATGGGTACATGGGTGCTGTTTGTGATAGCGCTTGACCTGAGGCTTCAGTGCTCTAGAAAAGACTTTTTACTAGAGATGCAAGTTATTTAATATCTCAGATATGCGTTGGGGTGGGGGGAGTAGGGGGGAGTAGATAGATGGTAGAGATAATGACATTATTACTAATAAAATTTCACCCTTGCAAACTCAAGCACCTTTTATTAAGGGGCCTCCAAGCAATTTTATAATGATCAAAACCCCCTACTTTCAGTCTATATAGCACCTGTGAACCAAACAACTCTAAAGTGCTTTACCAATGCTGTATGTACAGGGGTATGAGACCTACCCCTATTTTCAAAGAACTCTGAATTTTGAGCCATTAAAAACTCCATTAAGCACATGCTTTTGTTCTTTGTCTCCAAAATACTGAAAAGGGTCATTTCTAATAGAGAAGCATTTCTAATAGAACATCATCTGGTAAGTGCTTTCACTATTTGCTGGGCTGGTTTAATTGGTAGGCCAACTGGAGCACCAAGAGGTTAAACGGCTTGCTTGAGGTCACATGATAAGTCATTGGTGCAGCTGCGACCAAGAAGTCCTGGCACACTGTCATTACACTCTCTCACCCTACCCTACCACCCACTCTAACCACTAGACAGAAGCACTTTTATGAATGAACCTCTGTTCAAAGCTGGGTGGGCGCCAGCACTATCAGAGGGTGAGGCAGCCAGGGAGAATTGTATGCCGGCACAAGTTGTCATTCAGAAAGCAAATGTCACATCAGCCCCAAGGACAGGCTTTGCCACACTTGTCCCCCAACCTTCACCCCTGCCCCCATCTTATCAGCAGTATAGAAAAGGCTGGCATCGAAGGCAGAGGATGATATTCTTGGAGTGGGCCATCAAAATGTTCATTTTGAGTGTTAGAAGTGGCAGTGGAATCCACGGACACAGATGGGCACCAAAGTCAGAGTGAATTTAAACAGATTTTCCTCGTGGGTCAAAGATTATTTTGTAACAGACGATTATTTTAAAGCTTTTCTTTATTCCAAACACCCATAATATTCCTGTTCTTTCTGATTGCTGGCCCCTGTTCATATTGAGGAAATTTGACTAATGATGCAGATTTAATGAGTGGATGACAAATGTTTATTTAACTTTGGGGTACACATATTTCCAGGTAGCTTTAGGAAGCCTATGTGCATATATAACACTTATTTAAAGACTCATACCTATACAAAATTACATAAAACATATCTAGGCGTTAGATTAGTTTCTGAAAAATGTAACTGGCAGTAGGTAGCACTTTGAGGATGGCAAAGTATATTCCAAGTATTTACATATTGCTATGCCTGGTCCAGAATTTCTCTGAGGCAGCTTGTATCACTGACCTGGACCTAGAAAAAGTCACTTAGGCTCTTGTTTGTATCTGCTTATTCTTCTCCCTTCACACACTTGATTCATACCTGTGATATGCTTTGAATTTACCTTTATTTGAATAACCCAGTGTTATAATCCACCTTTCTCCTTCCTCTTTGTCAAGCATATCAGTAAACCATTTATCTATTATAGAACTGAATAATATTAGAGATGAAAGGAATCTCAGAGGCCATTGATGAATGGTAAGGAGTTCTTGGTCATTTACAGGTTGAGCTGAATGACCTCTGAGGTCTCTCCCAACTCTGAGATTCTGATTCTGATCCACTAATTCAAGGCAGTGAGGTGACACAGCAGACAAACTATTGGACTTAGAGAAAGGAAATTTGAGTTCAAATCTTTGCTCATGCACTAACAGGATGACCCTGAGCAAATCTCATAATATCTCTTAGTCTCAGTTTCCCCACTTGAAAAAAACCTGCCTCCCAGGGTTTTTGAGACAATCAAATAAGATAACATGTAAAATGCTTTGCAAACCTTAATGTGCTATCCAAATACTATTTTCATGATTATTATGATGATGCCCAGTTTATACCTGATCAAAGATCCATTCTACAGCACCCCCAGTGAGTGATCTTCCAGTCTTTTTCTGAAGACCTTCAATAAAGGGTAGCCCCTATTTTCTGTCAGGCCACTCCACTTTGGGATGGCACTAATTGTTATGAAGTTTTCTCCTTCACACCAAAGTGTAAATCTGTCTCTTTACAAGTTCTATCCACTGCTCTTATTAGACCTGCCCTTGGGATCCCAGAAAAACAAGCCTAATTCCTCTTCTATATAAAAGCCCTTCAAACACTTGAAGCTGGTTAACATCATCCCACTATCTTATCCAGGAGAGCCATCTCTGGTTCCTTCAGCTGAGCCTCAGAGGGCATGCTTCCCAGTCCTCTTACCTACTGCAGGTCAAGATCTATGACAGCTACATAGATGAATAATATATGGTACCTTTAAGGAGCTGAAATTCTAATTGGGGGAGATATGACATAAACAAATGAAAACTGAGATAAGACAAAGCTTAAGAAATCATTTAAAACAATGGGAATGATTCTTAGATTTGTATTGTAGTTTATAAAGTATTTCCATATTTTGGGGCCTAAATAGGTTATATCACATTAACAATAACCCTCCCCAGTGCCTCTACCCCCTCCTCCATTATCTTGTATTGGTTTTGCAAGTTCTTATATATATGCACATATATGCTATCTCTCTCAAAGAAAGTAAGCTAGCTTCTTGCACAAAGGGACTGCTTCATTTTTTTTACTTTGAATTCCCAATGCTAAACACAGTGCTTGGAATATAGTAGCTACTTAATAAAAATGCTTGTTGATGGATTAATAAATCAAATAATATACTGTACTAGAAAATCTCATGAATGGATAATTAAAGAAATGTCTGAGTAGGAAAGGAGGGATTTGAACTCAGGTCCTCCTCACTCTAGGGCTGGTGCTCAATTCACTGCACCACCTAGCCACCCCAGTGTCAGTAGCTCTTGAACCATAGGAGGAAAGGGTTGGTGATAATCTGTATTCCTAAATTCATCATTTAGGAAAAAATAAGAAATATCAGAGAGATAATCAGAGAGGTCCACTGATACCTACACAATGTTAAGTGACCTCTAGGATCAATTATAAGATGTTCTTTTTGGCATTTAAAGCACTTCACAGCATGGCTTCTTCCTACCCTTCAAGTCTTCTTATATCTTCCTCCTCTCTAAGTACTCCACAATCCAGGTACACTCACTTCCATGCCATTCCTCCCACATACACTCCATTCCCTGACTCTTTGCCTCTTCATTGTGTCTCCCATGCCTGGAATGCTCTTACCTCCTAACCTCCACTACCTGCCTTCCTAGGCTCCTGTCAATATTCAGCCAAAGCAAGAAGTTGTCTTTCCCATTAGAATGTTAGCACTATGAGTGTAGGGACCCCATAGTGCCTGGCATGTTATAAGTGCATAATAAATGCATGTTGACTGACTGACAAACCTAGAAGAAGACTGACTGGATCTTGGGCAGATCCATAGTGGAAGATTTATGGGAGGACACGGACAAGAGTTACAAAGAACAAGAAGGTATAGTTAGGTTGCTACTTGTAACTTTAGAAGGAATACCAACATCAGTGAAATAACAGGACTGGTGAGACATGGAATATTCCCACAAACTAGGTCATCTGATCCCCAAGACAATGCCATGAGGTAGAGCAATTGATAAAATCTACTACGATCATTCACAAATGAGGAAATAGATTCAGATAACTTAAGTGATTTCCCCAAGGTCATATACCATCTTTATTTTCACTTTGAATATAGGTAAAATTCCAAAACATACCGTTAAAGGGATAGTTTATCAACACTTAGAAAGGGAAGGAGGTGAAACATTAAGATCCAGAGTGATCATTAAAAACAAGGGATGACAGAATGATCTCTAGTCTTTCATTGAGACATGATTTTTAGTTTAATATCTTTGTTAGATAAAAATCTCTGGCATGTCCTACCAAGATGAAATAAAGTTTTAGTGATAACCTAATGATCTGAAGACCATTTTAGCTAGGCTCAAAGAGGATGAGGATTTTTTTTTACCTATATCAATTCATGAAACAACTTAAAACATGGGGAATAATATGTAAAGAATAATACCATGATTTTAATGACTGGATCCCATCCATATGGATATTCCCTTCAATGATATAGAATATAACTAATTTATGTCTGCCCATCCAATACAGCCCTTATCCACTCATCATAGGGGATCTACCCAACATGTAATGGATCCAGAGGGTGTCAGTAGCTCTTTTTTTTGCTTTTTGGGGGGGCAATTGGGGTTGTGACTTGCCCAAAGTCACACAGCTAGTAATTGTGTCGTGTCTGAGGCTGAATTTGAACTCAGGTCCTCCTCACTCCAGGGCTGATGCTCTATTCACTGCACCACCTAGCCACCCCAGTGTCAGTAGTTCTTGAACCATAGGAGGAAAGGCTTGGTGATAGTCTATATTTACTTTCTCATAGCTACACAAATCTATATAAGACAGAGCAGCACATACAACAAGATTATCCTTAATGAGTACTGGAAAAAATGAACAAGCTCTTGCAAACATTTTTGTACAGATAATTATATCATCACAGTCACACAACTGAACTGAAAGAATATCAGGTCCTAGAGTTTACTATTTTTACATTGTCAAATAGTATTTGAGTAAATAGAGCAAGATTTAGCCCTAAAGTTTCTCTCTAACAAGTTATCTTCTTTGCAGAGACTAATATCCACAAGATTCCTTGATAGTTTCAACCAGAGATAAGCTTGTTCAATAATTCTTTGATTGTCAGTGTCAAGTGAGGAACAAAATAGATGTATACTTAACAAAAGTGTTTGCCACTATTGTTAAGGGTAATCTATGCAGAGATGATAGAATCTTCCAGATCTTCCTTTTAGCAGATAGCATTGCCCTAATAGTGTCAAGCCTCAGAATACTACAGATCCTCCTCAACAATATACATGACCAATCATAATGCATCAATTTAGCAATCTATACTGGAAAAACGCAATGATGCCTATTGTCCAAGCTATGGTGTGCAATTGGATGGATTCTGCTACAACCTGGTGTTGGTGACAAACATCTACTTGGAGATGAGCAGGGTAGGATGTGTTCCTAACCCTTGAATTAATTTCTATGAGTTCAGAAATTGGTAGGAATCACATTCACCTAGAAGCTCCCTTGTCTAACAATGTTTGAGCTAAACATAATTCATATCTATCTATATATGTATGTATATATATTTCAGAAAGACCTATTTCACAGGATCATAAAGTTAGAACTGGAAAAGATAATAAAGGCTATTTGAGATCCAATCCTTGCATTGTGTAGATGAGGAAAGTGAAACATAATGAGGTTGTGATTTGTCTAAGGTGATATATTTAATGAGTAGCAGAGATACAGGTTCAGCCTTGCATCCCCAAATGCTTTCTGGACATCTCCATCTGGATCTCCCACAGGCATCTCAAGCTGAACATGTCCAAAACTGAATTAATTATACATTTCCCCTGAATTCACCCCTTTCCCTAATTTCCCCATTTCTGTTAAGGGTGCCATCACACTTCCAATCACCCAACTTTAACAATCTTGGAGTCATTCTTAATTTTTCCCTCCACCTCACACCCTTCATATCATGTGTTGCCAAATCTTGTCCTTTCTACCTCTGTTACTTTAATTTTTTTCTGTCCCTTTCCTTCCACTCATATGGTCAGGGTCCTAATTCTAGCCATCTCCTCTCACACTGGTTATCCTACATATTCAAAGAGGATTAAAACAACACCACTATGTAAGGTCAAGGTACAGTGTGTCAGACTATGACTGATTGGACCCAAAAGAGCTCAGAAAGCTCTACCGCAGGTCAGACACAAATAGCCATATGAACATTTGGAAAGGAAATGTCCTTAAATCTGCATTTCTCGTGTTTCTTTTGAGCTACTACAATTCTGCTTTGCTAATAGGGCACAATGCCTTTTTTGATGCAGGCACACCATGCTGGATGGTCCTGTGCTAGTGTCTCCCTGGTCTCATAACTGATTCCAAAGTTCTTCCACCTCTCATGTGGATTGCAATAGCCTCCTCATAGATTTTCCAGCTTCAAATCTCTTCTCTTTCCAACCCATCTTCCCTATAGCTACCAAACTGATAGTCTTAATGCACAGGCCTGACCATGTCACATCCCTATTTAGCAAACTCCACTATCTCCTTCTTACCTCTATGATGAAATACAGCTCTATTTGGCATTGAAAGTCCTTCACAACCAGGCTCCAAGCAACCTTTCCTGGCTGATTTCTCCCTGTTACTCTTCATATACTCCATATGACAGCCAAAATGACTTTTTTGCTTCTCTCCAAATTCAACATTCCATGTCCAATCTCCATATCTATCCACAGGCTAGCCTTGCCCATGTTCGTTGGAATACCTAGTTCCCTTCAAGGTGTAGTTCGGGTGCCACCTCTTAGACAAGGCCTGTCCTGATCTCCCCCTCTTACTAGTGCTTTACCCTTTCAACCAAAATGACTATATATTTACTTTTTATATAGTTTGCATTTACTTTTCTGTGTAAAGGTTACAAACCATCCCCTGCAACCTAAATAGGAGAACATAAGCTTTTGAGGGCAGGGATTTTTTTTTTTTATCTTAGTATCCTCAATATAAAGCTTAGTGCCTTACACCTGGCAAGTCAATGCTTGTTGAAATGAATTGACTCTGCCTTCTAATCCAGGGCCCCTAGTTCCAAGTCCAGAGCTCATGCTACTGTACCAGGGGTCTTTTGCTAAGACAGGGAAACTCTGGAATATTTTTTACACTGTAGATAGAGGGCCCACAGAGGTGCATGGTGTGTGTGTGTGTGTGTGTGTGTGTGTGTGTGTGTGTGTGTGTCTGTGTGTGTGCTTGTATGTGTTTTCCTGGCAAAGGGCCAGTGATGCCTGAGGCCAGAGGGGAGCACAGCACCAATACCATCTGCTGGAAGCTTCAAGAACTGCAAAAGGGATGACAAAGGGGAGCGAGAGTGACCCCTCCATCTCCTGGGAGATGCTAAGAACTGCATGTAAGAAGGCCTATGGTGCTTGCTGAAGGAGCTAGAAGAGACAGTGAATGTCATGACTCCTGCCTTGTAGGTAACTGTAGGTGACTGAGGCTATAAAGATAGTTTTCTGAGAAAGGGCTATTTGCTGGCAAGCAAAATTTCCTACAAGCTCTGTTAAGAGTTCTATTTGTTTTCTTTTACCCATCCATAGAATATTCCTTCTTTGAGTGTGGTAGAACTGTGTGTTTGCAAGGTGAGAAGAGGTGTGCAACAAATATTTATCGAACATCTACTATTGCTTTGTCAGACATCCTGGTGTAATGCTGGATTTGGAGTCAAAAGTCTCTATTTTGAAACCTGGCCCTGAAGCTAAACTGTGTGAGCTTGGACAAGTCCCTTAGACTCTCTGGTCTTAATACCTCACCTATAAAGTGGTAGGAAAACATAACCCCTAAAGCCCAGCTCTAAATGTATAATAAACAAATGAATGGAGAGCAGTTCCTATTTATATCACCCTTGAGGTTACAAAGCTCTTCTATCACATGTATCCTTGAAGGGTAGGTACTTGCAGGTATTACTATTCCTGTTTTACAGATGAGGAAACTGAGGCTCAGAGATAAAGTGATTTGCCCAGGAATGCACAGCTAGTCGGCTCCAGAGAACTGATTGGAACCCATACCTTCCTGACTTCTGCATCCTATCTAGGAGTGCTAGTGCTAGAAGTGAGGGAAGGAAAAAAAAGGGGTAAAAAGACCTTCATTTATTCATACATTCAAAGCAGCATGTAAGTTTGTTTGGTTGTTTTAAAGTGACACACAAGATCGATCCCTCCAAAGCAGACTAGAACAGCCTTAGATGTATTTGCATCTATTTTAGAGGGCAAGCCTGGGTTATCCAGCAGTAAACCATCTTCTGAAGTTGCTTCCCCTTGGTTCATTGAATTTTCAGGATGCTTTAATAATAATAGTTAAAACTGTTATGGAACTTGAAGGTTTGCAAAGTGCTTTAATATGACTTTATTTGATCTTCACAACAATCCTGAGAAGTAGATGCTTTATTATCTCCATTTTATTGGTGAGGTAACTGAGGCACATAAGTAATTTGCGGTGGGTCATATAGCTAGTATCTGAGGCTGGATTTAAACTCAGGTCTTCCTGACTCCAGGACCTGTGCTCTGTCTGTCCCATCACCAAGCTCCTAGGGACATTAAGGATTCTGCCTAGATATTTCTTAGAATTAGTATTTCCACTCAAGTACAAAACCTTGTTGGGGCTCAGAATTTCTTTTAAGGAGGCACAAACTCTAAGTTTTGGGTAAAGAAGAAATAATGGTACACATTTTTAAAATTGTCTATTCATAACTTCTTTTTAAAAATTGGGGAACTTTTTTTTGGTCTGGGGCATAAAAGGTCCTTTCTGATTGTTCATCTGATTCAGGGTTTACTGTTGCATTCTCTTTGTTGCTTTTTCTTTATCATTTGAAAACAACACTCCCCAAATCATCAGCCTTTTTATCACAAATTTATGATGATGCAAGGAACTTGAAGTGAGAAAACTGAGAGCATTTCTTCTACACAAGATTGCTTTCAGGGATCATTCCACTTGACTGGCTAAGGAGAAAACTGCTCTGATAGAAACTATTTTATAATAGTTGGGAACTTTATAACAATGCCGTACCAACTGAGCTGATTTATTCTAATATACCAGGGTGGAGAATTGTTATTCACCAAAGCAGAAAATGCTGCTGGCTTTTCCAAAGTGTTTAAAATCAAACAGCCCCAAAGTCACCCTCTGATTATTTTGGTAGTCTTGGGTGGCCAGGCAATCAATTTTTGTTAATGGCTAAACTATTCTGAAAAGCAAACATCACATTCAGCTATGACTGATGAGAAACTACCTTTCTTATAATTGTCCTGGGAAGCTATTTTATATGAACAATGAGGGAATAGTGAGATTTAAGTGGAAGCTAGTGATGAAAACAACAAAACAAAAATAAAAACACATAACTCTTCCCTCCCCCCATCTCAAAAAATAAAAAAGCAACTCCACAACATACATGCTCTTGCATTTCAAGGACACAGTAGAGAAATTCCTCTACTAGTCAGCGTCAAAGTGGGAAAGAAAAAAATGGAGAAATACAGTTAGGGACTCTTCCAGTAGGATCAACCTCTAGCACCTTCCTCTAGAACCATAACTAACATTTTTTCATGCTTAAGGCAAGCTTCACAAAATTTAAGAAATAGGGGGAAACAGCAAGAAAAGCATCCTAAAGTCAACATTTAAGAAAATTTTATTTGGTAAGAGAGAGTCATAGAGACTCCAAGAATATAGTGAGGTTACTCTGCCATGGCGTATAGATGACCTGGGGTAAGACACATGTTTGGGAAAAGGGGGGTGACAGGAAAGAATATCTGGTGGCTTCCTATTTTAATTAATTATTGCTGCTAATTACATGCTAAGCTCCGTGTTTCTACATTATGGAAGGGACTATAAATTCTACTGCCCTCTAAATTTCAGTGCCCTAGGGCAAAGCCCCAAACCCTACCCTACTCACACCTCAGAACCTCCTGTAAGTAGAGCTCATTTTGTTTTGGGGACTAAATAAATTTTGGGTAAGTTCTTTAAGCAAGAACACTTGCATACTTTAGTCAAGCCAGTGCCCAAAGAATGAATTAGCTCTACCTTTTGGTCAGTTTGTCTTTAACTATCAAATCAATTAAGGAGGATTTTCCTGGAACATGCGAAGGTTTCCTTTTTGAGAATGAGATCCAAAACTAGCCATCTTAAAACTTGCATTCAGTAGAGGGAGAGAGCCTGCAGACATGAAGGCTGGTGTTGGTCTCGACATTTCATAATTAAAATTGCTGGGTCTGAAAAACTCTTACTCAATTAGGTTCTCCTCTCCAGGTCCTGATTATCTTTTTAATTTGCAGAGAAAGATTTTTGGAGCATGTTAAGAGTGCCAGCTGCCCAGAGCTGAACTGTGAGCATTTGGAATGGGAATTAATTACCGTAAGTTAGGTTTGAATTTCACTTGTGAAAAAAGCCTGATTGGGAGAGGGAAAGATGTAACATGGGGATCAAGACAGACTAATGAACTACCTCTAACCCTCCAAAGTGCAGTCAGAAGTTGTTGTTGTTTTTAAAAGAATTCTTTCTTTATCTTAGTACCTCTTTTCTTTATAAACAGTGGGAGAGCCAAGCCAATGTTAAAATTATCAAGTTGAACTCCCAATGCAGTTTAAGTATGGTTGCATGATTCTGTTCCATTACCGCCCCCCCTCCCCAATCATTTCTCGGACTGGTCTCTCTCTACAGCAGGTTCTCTGGCAGAAGCTGGTTCTCAGAATTATCTGGGGAGAGTTAAGCCTTTGCTGGGAGTCTGGCCATGTCCTATTCTCTGCCCCGGGATTCAAATGTAGGATTAATGGTGGCATATGGTGCGCAGCGGTCCCACCAACTAAAGCCTTTTGGGTCTGTCTTGAAGGCACAACTTGTACCTCTCCCAGGTGGTCCCCATTGTTTAACGCTCGGATCCCAGGGAGATTACTAAACAGCAACCTACCAGACAATTGTGTCTTAGTGACAACCTGTTGAGCCTGCTGGGAGGACAGGGAGAGAAGTCAAAACACTTGCGTGCCTAATTTACTCAAGATGCAGACTTGCTTTATGTTTCCATAATTCCCCAAGGCCAACTGATTCTGGTTCTGAGTTTTCAGTCCTGTGGAGGAGCAGAGGAAGGGAAAATACGCCTCTCAAGGTGCCAGACAGAATGCTTCAATTATCTCTCTTTGATGTGACCAAGACCACCTTATCTGTGGGGGAGTTTTTATTTTTCTGATTGACAGACATCACTTTCTGATAGAACTCATGGGCTACCCTGCTACTTGGTGGACAAAACAAGTCAATTAAATCTGAGAGAATGTGTGTCTTTATTAATCGATCAATCAAACAATAAGCATTTACTAAGCACTTACTTGGTGCCAGGCATACTGGGGATACAAAGAAAAACAAAAAGGTCCTGCCCTCAAGGAGCTCATACTCTAAAGGGAGAAACAAACAAGGAAAAACTACACTATACTTATTCCTACAAGATATATGCTGGGTAAATGGGAGATAATCTTTGAGAGAAGAAGGCAGTAGAGGTGAAAGTGACTACAGGAGTCCTTACCAAAAAGCACTGTCTGAGCCCTCCTACACTCTACCTCCTCACCAACATATTGCTGTGTGTGAAATATGTCAGGTGATATAGCAAAAGTTTATTTTTTTAAATAATATTTTGTTTTCCCCCAGTTACAAGTAAAGACAATTTTTAACATTCCTTCTTTTTTGTATTTCAAGTTCCATATTTTATTCCTCCTTTGCTCTCCTCCCCCTTCCCTAAAACAGTAAACAATATGGTACAGGTCATTCATGTGCAATCATGTAAAACATTTCCATATTAGTCATTTTGCGGAAGAAAGTTCAAAATAGAAAGGAAGGAAGGAAGGAAGATAGTATGCTTTGGTTTGTATTCAGACACCATTAGTTGGGATTGTCATGGATCATTGTATTGCTGAGACTAGTTAAGTTATTCACAGTTATTCACCATATAATATTGCTGTAACTGTGTACAATGTTCTCCTGGTTCTGCTCACTTCACTCTGTATCAGTTCATATATGTCTTTCCAGGTTTTCCTGAAATCTGCCTGTTGATCATTGCTTATAGAACAATAGTATTCCATCACATCACAACCATATGCCACAACTTGTTCAACCATTCCCAAATTGATGGGCATTCCTCAATTTCCAATTCTTTCCCACCACACAAAAAAGAACTGCTATAAATATGTTTGTACACTTAGGTCTTTTTCCCTTTTTTATGATCTCTTTGGAATACAGACCTATTAGTGGTAAAACTGGATCAAAGGGTATGCTTTGATATATAGCCCTTTGGGCATAGTTCCAAAATGCTCTCCATAATGGTTGGATCAGTTCCCAGCTCCATCAGGAGTGCATTAGTGTCCCAATTTTCCCACATTCTCTCCAACATTTATCATTTTCCTTTTTTGTCATATTAGCCAATCTGATGGGTATGAGGTGGTACCTTAGAGTTATTTTAACTTGCATTTTCTCTAATCAATAGTGATTTAGAGAATTTTTATATGAATATAGATAGTTTTTATTTCTTCATCTGAAAACTGCCTGTTCACATCCTTTGACCACTTATCAATTGATGAATGCCTTATATTCTTAAAAATTTGACTTAGTTCTCTATATGAGAAATGACTCCTTTATCAGAGGTGCTTTTAAAAAAACTCCCCAATCTTATGCTTTCTTATGCTTTCCTTTTCCATTGGTTTTGGTTCTTTTTTTGCTTTTTGGAGGGCAATTGGGGTTAAGTAACTTGCCCAAGGTCACACGGCTAGGTTTTTTTTTTTTTTGGTTGTTTGTGTGTGTGTGTGTTAAGTGTCTGAGGCCGGATCTGAACTCAGGTCCTTCTGACTTCAGGGCCAGCGCTCTACTCAGTGTGCCACCTAGCCGCCCCTTGGCAAAAATTTCTTAAGGAGAGAATTGTGGAAATGCTGGCTAGGAGAGAGGAACTACAATATGGATGAGGGCTGCTTGCAATCCCAAAGGATTTCCAGCAGCCTGAGAAAAATGTAGGGTTGCCACCTTGCACTGTCCTGTTTGTCACATGACCCAGGGCAACCAACATCTCAGTCTGTCTCTAGTCTGACCTATCAGCAAGCCAAAGAAGCTTACAAGTTGTGCAGGTCGGAGCTACAATATGTTATTTCTGTGGAGCAGAGCACATCTGGGTATTTTCAGCACCTGCAAGAGATCTTATTAGTCTTCTAGTCATTCCTTTCAGGAGTGAGAAAAAGGAGGTCAGGTGATTTGCCCAGAAGTTCTTTCTGAGGAAGTACCCAGGCAAATCATCTTTTCACATCTCTCCTGACTCTCTGTACTTCTGCCCACCTCAACTTGGGGCTCCCATTTATTTATTGTCTTCCTCCATTATAATGTCAACTCCTTGAGGACAGGGACCTTCTTTTTCCATATAATTTTCAGTTTTAGCACAATGGCAGGCACTCAGTACACACATTGAATAATGTTTGTTGACTTGTTTATTTGACTTGCCCAAGTTCACACAGCTAGTTAGTGTCAATTAACAAGTATTTGTGAATCACTCACTATGTGTCAGGCACTGTACCAGAAGCAGGATTCTAATTCGGGTCCTTTCAGCTTACTGAGTATGGTAGATTATGGGAGGAGCAATATCCTGCTATAATAGCTTATTAAGGATTCAGTTCTAAAGCTTAAAGCTAAAAAAATACATCAGAGGACAGTTAGTCCAACCCCATTCACTTTATAGTTGTAGAATTACCTGAGGCCCAGAGAACTTAATTAACTTACCTATGGTCAAGTGCAGTGGGAAAAGAAAAAAGAACTACAATCAGAACCTAGGACCTTTGACTCCTGGGCTAGTGCTATTTTCTCTTAAATCTTGCCATACCCAAACTCTCTAGTGGAAGGTGATGCAAGGCTGGCAGTCCTGAAGGAATCCCCTTGCTTTGCCCTACCACAGGATTTGTGGAAAAGACAGAATAAAGACAGGTAAATCAGAGAGAAGACATTAACCACCATTGTTTCTGCTAATTCCTAGCAATTCCATTGCCCAGGGAAAGAGCCACAAAACAGACTTGAGACAAAGTCTCTTAGGAAAGAGACTTTGACTCTCCAGATTCAAGATCATATGAACCTTAAGTTGCAAAGGTTCTGTTTGAGAAGCCATCATTAAGGAATGTTAACATGGTTTATGTCTGGATAATCCATGGTCATCTGTAGCTTTTTATTTTAACTAATCTTCTTGTTGACTAGTTTATAAGTTCAGTTGCTTCTACCCACTGAAGGAATAGAAATGTTGTCAGTGCCTAGGAAACATCAGCATCCTAGGACAAAGCCCTAGGTCCCCCATCTTAGCTACTGTTCTATTTCAGGCCATCTTTTCTTTCGTCTATGCCCTCTAGGTGAGCTCCTCAGTTTCAATGGGGTCTATTATTCCTATTCAGGTGATTCCCAATTATATCCCTCATCTATCCCTCATCTGTCTCCTGAATTCCAGTTATATATTACCAAGTTTCTGTCTACCTGAATGTCATGTAAGCATGCTAAACAAAAAATGTCCAAAACAGAACTCATTATCCCCATCCCCTAAACTAGCCCTTCTTCCAAGGTTCCCAGTTTCTCTTAAGGACACCATCATTCCTCCAGTCTCTAAGTTTCATGACATAGGAATCATCCTTGATCCTTCCCTCTCCCTAACTGCCTATATTTAATCACTTGCCAATTCTTGTCAATTCACTCTCCCCAACAATTACTCTCTCCATATTTCTCATCTTACCCCTTTTCTCCATTCACATGACTATTATCTTAATCTAGGGCCTCTTTCCTTCAATCCTTTAGACCATCATCTCTTATTTGGTTTCAATTTCTTCCTGTGCTCATTAAAAAGCAAAACTTTTGGGGGCAGAGTCAAGATGGCAGAGTAGAAACAGGACTTCTGAGGGGCTCCAGCTTCCACCTTCCCCAATTCATGTTAAAGGAGACTCTGAACAAACTTTGGAGCTACAGAACCCACAAAATGACACAGAGAAGCTAAACTTCCACTGAGGACAAGCTGGCAGCCCAGCAGGGAGCAAACAACACAGAGCTCTGGGAGCCAAGCCCAGGCCTGCATGAACTGGAGGTTTTAGCCCCAGGGTGGGCCTGACCTGCCACAGCTGGAGGGACTCCAGAACACCAGCAGCTGTGGTTGTTTCCAGAATTATCAACAAATAGATGCAAAGGACAAAGGGAAAGGTCAGTGCAGTGTGGACTTTGGGACCAGTAGTTGGGAGAGCATTGGCTTTTGCCCCCAGGTGAGAAGCTGCTGAGACACCTCAGCGCAGGTGCCACCAAGTTGCAGCTTCAACTCCTGGCCTGCAGACTGTAGGGGGACCAAGAAACCAGTTTGAGGGGTAATTGCTCTTGCTTTAACCTGCTTGGATCTGGATTGCTGTCTAGGGTGGAGGTCCTGGGGTATGTGACCAGCTTGCCAGAATGTGTGGAGGCTTCAGAGAGAGCACCCAAATAATACCTCCTGCAACTGAGAAAACCCCAGTGTTTGGGACAAAGCTCCCCTGTCTGGTGGCAGAGTCCTACTGTGGTAAAAAGCCCAAAAGTCAAGTAATTGAATGGCAACATGACCAGGCAAAGGAAGAAAAACAAACAGAAGAATCCAACATTAGAGTCCTATTTTGGGGACAAAAAGGATCAAAGCATGGAATAGGAGGAAGACAGTGAAGTCAGAACTCATGCACCAAAAGCTTCAAAGGAAAATACAAGCTGGCTACAGGCCACAGAGGACCTTAAGAAGCAAATAAGAGAAGTAGAGGAAAAATTGGGAAGAGAAATGAGAATGATGCAAGAAAATTATGAAATGAGAGTCAATACCCTGACTGAGGAAAATAACACCTTAAAAATAGACTAACTCAAATAGCAAAAGAGGCTCAAAAACCAATGAGGAGAAGAATGCCTTAAAAAGCCAAATTTGCCAAATGGAAAAAGAATCTCAAAAACTCACTGAGGAGAATCATTCCTTCAGATTTAGATTGGAGCAAAGGGAAGCTAGTGACTTTATGAGAAATAAAGATGCTGTTAAACAGATCCAAACAAATGAAAGAATAGAAGGTAATGTGAAATATCTCATGGGAAAAACCACTGACCTGGGAAATAGATCCAGGAGAGAGAATTTTAAAATTATTGGACTACCTGAAAGTCATTATCAAAGAAAGAACCTACAAATCATCCTCCAAGAAATTCTCAAGGAAACTGCCTCGATGTTTTAGAACCAGAGGGCAAAGTAGAGGTTGAAAGAATCCACCGATCACCTCCTGAAAAAGATCCCAAAAAGAAAACTCCTAAGAATATTATAGCCAGGTTCTGAAATTCCCAGATCAAGGAGAGAATATCATAAGCAGCCAGGAAGAAACAATTTCAATATTGTGGAAACACAATCAGGATAACACAGGATCTGGCTGCTTCTACACTGAGGGATGGAAGGGCCTGGAATATGATATTCTGGAGGTCAAAGGAACTGGGATTAAAACCAAGAATCACATACCCAGCAAAACTGAGTATCATGTTTCAGGGGAAAATATGGTCATTTAGTGGAATAGAGAACTTTCAAGCATTCTTGAAGAAAAAACCAGAGTTGAATAGAAAATTTGACGTTCAGATACATGAAGCAAGAGAAGCATGAGAAGGTAAATAGGGAAAAGAAATCATAAGGAACTTATCAAAGTTGAACTATTTACATTCCTACATGGAAAAACAATAATTATAACTAATGAAACTTTTCTCAGTATGAAAATAGTTGGAGGGAATAGAAATATATATATAGTCTTTATCAGAGGGTATATAGGCGTATGAATACATATGTGAATGTGTGTGTGTATATATGTTTACAGGAAAAAAAGATAGAGGGCACAGGACCAATTTAATAGGAAGGGATGATACTTAAAATGTGAAATTAAGAGGTAAGAGAGGAATATAATGAGAGGAGATGGAGAGAGATAGAATGGGGCAAACTATCTCACATAGAAGAGGCAAAGGAAAACTGTTACAATGGAGGAGAAGAACAGGAAGACATAAGGGAATGGGTCGACCTTATATTCATTGAATTTGGCTTAGGGAGGGAATGACATACACACTAAATAGGGTATCTCACCCTATAGGAGAGTAGGGGGGAAGGGGATGAGAGGGGGGATGATGGAAGGGAGGGCAGGCTCGGGCGGGGGCGGGGGGGGGGGCGAGGGAAGTTGGAAGCACACACTTTTGAAAAGCTACAGGACCAGAGTAGAGAATAGAACAAGAGGGAGGTGGGATAAGAGGGAAGGAAATATAATCAGTCTTCTACAATATATCTACTATGGTAATGTTTTGAATTAGCTACACATGTACAACCTATATTGAATTGCTTATCTTCCCAGTAAGGGTGGGTGACAAGGGAGGAAGGGAATGAATCTGGAATTCAAAGTTTTAAAACCAAATGTTTAATATATATATATATATGTACTGTTATTAATACTATTTTACATGTAATTGGGAAATAAGAGGAGGGAATATCCTGGGGGACTGCTCTTTTGGGGAGGTGGGTAAGGGAAACACGGGGAGAAAATTTGTAACACAAAATCTGGCGGAAATGAAGTAAACCAGAAGTTAATAAAGCATTTGAAAAAAAAAGAACAGCTAAGAGATTCACAGTTGATCATAGTACAATATTGCTGTTACTATGTAAAAAAAAGCATTACTTCTGTGATAGAGAAGCCCCCTAAGTCAAGTTTGACTCAGGAACATAGCATTCAACACTTTTTATTGCTAATTCTTCAGGGTGAGCCCACTGGTCAACCAGAGGCTAAAGCATATGGGAACCTCTTGCTAAAGACAAGAGAAACCTATGTTCTCTTAGTTACCAGTACAGGAATCTACTGAGGAAGGTCAAAGTAGCTTTCTGCTTCACAAAGTTTCCCTTTCCCCTAATCTCAGTTAACTACAAAATAATTGATTTGACTGTGTATGAGTACAACCATGTATAGGAACATATTCACAGCATAATGAGTATGTGTATCATAGTTAACTTTATTGTTAAGTTTATTTGATTGCAACACTAGATGCTAGGCATGTATGTTCAGTCTTACAAATACAGTTATCCCTTCACATCATGGTGGGGCGGAGGAGGTAAGGGTACAGTAAGCCCCCCCCACACACACACAATAAGGGAAATCTGCACAAATTTTCTTTACCTAAGAGAAGTCACAATTTTTCTTTTTCTTTTATTGAGTATTTGCAACATCTTACCCTAAAATTTGGGTTAAATATTTTGTCATAGTCTTTGTGGCATCTGCTGCCCTTTATATATTTTCTGTGGCTTCCACAAAACTAAAAAAAAATTCCCATTTAATTTCTCATGCCAACCATTGATATCAAATCCTCAGTGTGGAAAGTCTCAATGTGTAAGGGATAATTGTAATTTAGTTTGTTGACTCATCCAAGTGGTGCAGTCATCTTTCCCCTTAAAAATATTGCTAGCAACCCAATCACAACCCTATTTTTCAGAACACTTGAACCTCTTCTGACAGGGAAGCCCGAAATCAACTCTTATTTTTCAGAGATACTTCTCAACTCATTGGTCTGAAATCCTAGCAAGAACAATGACCATCTCTATCTTCCTTCAATTCAATTCAACAAACATTTTAAGTGACTACTATGTGACTTCAACTCATCTCTTAATTCCTCCCTTTATATAATTGGGCTAAAGATATAGTGAGGGTTAAAGTAATCAGGCAGTCACTATAGAGTGATCAACTCATCCCATTCTTCTTAGACACCTCCAATGAAGGGGAGGACTCAATACTTCCTAAGGTAGTCCATAATATTTTTTGGAAAATGTAGAGTTGGTAGAGAAATGTTTCCTTTTATTGAACAGAAATCTGCATTTCTGCAGCTTCTAGACATTGCTACTTTGCTGCCAAGAAAAACAACACTAATCCCTCTTTCCACATGCTAGAAATACTTGAAAACAACTCTCTCTTCTCCAGGCTAAACATCCCTAATTTCTTCAACCAATCATTGCAAAGCATGGCTTTGAGTCCTCTCAAAGCCTGGTTACCCACACCTGGACAAATTCCAGTTTGTCAGTGTTGTGGTTCCAAAAACTGAATGCAGAATTGAAGATGTGATAGAGTATAGCAGGATTATCACCTCCCTTCTTTTGGATCCAATTGCAAGGTTACTGTAGCCTAAGATAGTGTTTGCTTTTTGAACTGCCCCATTCTACAGTAATATTGACTCATACTGAGCCTACAGCACACTGTCCTTCTCAGGGAAAGGTTGGGCTTCTCTCATCTCTAAAGGGAGGTGCCCATGTGTTTCAACCTCTAATTGATGGGTGTTTCCATCCTGAAGTATTGGCAGTAAAGAGAGGGCTAAACACTGTGCTCCTGGATCACACCTGACTCAGGCAGTTTCTCTGTAGTGGGAGTTGAACTTTTTCAATGAGCTGCAAATATTGACTAAAAAGCTGGGACCTCTTGCTTCAGAACTGTAGATGTTTGGAAAAGAGAAAGTAGAACAGAAAAGGAAGTTGGAAGAATGTTTTGTAACATCTAGAATCCACAATTTCTCTATTAGCAGAGTTATCGAGTTTCATAAGAATGCCATCTGTGCTTATCAGACTAAATGATACCATTTATCAGCGACTTCATCAGTATTGATAAAAATGATGGATTAAAATAATAGGACAGGATCAAGGATAAAGTCGTATGGCCCTCTACTAGAGAAGTTCTCCAAGTTGACATGAGTCAATTAATGATCATTCATTGGACTAAAGAAAGACAAATGCCATTTTGGGTTTTGGAAAGCAAAAAGACTGGAACCTGCAAACTATAAATCAGTGAGATTGACTGATTCCTGGCAAAAATTCTTGAAAGTCAATCAGTAACTCAGCAAGTATTTATTAAGCCTATTGTTAAAAGGGTTGTTTGTGAACATTTAGAAGTGGAAGCCATGATCATTCAGTGCTAATATGGGGCATTTGGTATGGAGGCCGAGTCAACACAGTTGAAGCTGATTGCGACATTTTATCCTGGTTTCAATCCCTCTTTTTTGTAGCAGGGGCACCATGACTGTATACCTCTTGTCTCCCTCAAGATTTCAGTTCCTCTCTCCTTCAGGAAGAAGGAAGAGAGGACTTGTCTTTTTCAGGGACAGTCACAGCTGCCAGCTCATGGAAGCAAATGCCCTCAACTACTAGGTAACTATAGGATGAGCCACAAACAGGAAAGTGGCTGCCTTGGGCTACCATAGCTGCTATGACCATAAACTTTCAAGAAAAAGAATGCTGAAACAAACAGGGAAAATATTAGCTAGCCAATGCTGGACCACCAGAAACTAATGTGGAGGAGGCCTTACCTGTTTGCAGAAAGTGATACTGGTGAAATTCTTCCCTCTCCATAGTCTACCTCATTCTGGTTCTCTGGTCCTACATCCAATTCTTTATTATTTCTTTAAATGAGCCTGTTTATTTTCCCTATTGGCTATATGCTCTCAAAAATAAAATTGTTCTCAAAAGATAGGATACGGAGTGTGTGTCTGTGTGTGTGTGTCTGTGTGTGTGTGTGTGTGAGAGAGAGACAGAGAGAGAGAGAGAAGGGAGAGAGAGAGGAGAGACAGAGACAGATAGACAGACAGAGAGAGAGGAGAGAGAGACAGAGAGAGAGAAACAGAGACAGAGAGTGAATGGTTTGTGTCTGGGGGTGAGGGGAGTGATTAAAAGGAGCAGTAGAGCAAGTTATAAACCTCATGGTTAAAGCTACTGGGACAAGGAGGTTTTGTCAGGAACCTGAACCAACCTGAACCTGCCTCCCAACACAGTCAGGGCTGGTATCCTTTTCTTTCACTGTGGTTTCAGTGGACTTTCCCATCCTTGTCCATCGCTTAACCTTTAGTGAATCAAGTCACCAGTCACAGCACAGTGAAAAAATTTATATAGGTGATTTCTGAGCCAAGTCCTTGAAAAGTCTAGAGAACTAGAGAATGTTAAAGGGTTGGATGATTAAATATAGTTCTGATGTTCAAAAAGGAGAAGAGATTATTAACTGGTAAACTTCACCTTGATTCATGACAAAATTCCAGAACCTAATATGTAAAAGATGATTGGTAACTGCTTAGAAAGGAAAAGCCTGCTAAGTGCTCACTTACTATCATCTTGGAAAATGACTCAAGTGGATATCATTTGTACCATATTTAAATTCTAAATCTAAATTTGTATCATATCTAAATTCTGAGTTTGTCAGTGAGCTCCTTGTGCAGCCACATCAATCTCATTAGACAGTTTTTCCCCTTTTCTTCTTTGGAATCATTTAGGTTTGTGTCATCCTTCTATTAAAATTTAACTTCTCTTATCAGCTTCTCACCAATAAGCAACAGATGGAAGTCATAAAATTCTTGATGGTGGTTAGAAACATTCTTGAGTTATTATTATTTTTTAATGATTGAAAGGCATAGGGAAGGGAATTTTTAAGAGCAAGTAGAAGACCAATAATGAGAACAATGACATATGTTGTGGATTACCAAGAAATTAAAAACATCTGTTCAGGTTTTTGCTTGTAAAAGAAAGAAATAACAGCACTAGACAAATGAGTAGATTCTCCTATTAAGATGGGGCAGGGGGAGAAAAATTCATCTGAGTCCTATTATTGAAGAGCACAATGTCTTCTTTCATTCTTCCATTAAATCCTTTTGAAAATACTATTTGCTTTATTTTATACTTTGTATAATTGAGGAATATAATAAGAATTTGAAAAATAATGTTTTAGTCAGGGGTTCCTGTTTCAACTGTACACATTAAGATTACCTATTGTGTGCCACTTTAGAAAAGGAGAAATAAAGAATTCATTCCCCCAAGCACAGATGACATTAGAAATTACATTTTTGATACTGTTCTTTACATTACAAGTTGTTAATGGATTACAGGGCTCTAAAACAATGGGTACTCACAACTACTCTATAAGTGAACAAAGTTTTCCTAAGTTAATTCCCAGAGCTTACCATAGCCAAAACTCAAGAGTAGACTTTTATCTCTTAGGCTTTCCTGTGTCCCCTAGTTCCTTCTTCCACTTTTAAACATCTGTTGCCTTTCCAAAGGGATCTTGCTCTTAGCTAGACAACATAATTCCTTTTCAGATGTTAATGGTAATAGTTTAAAGTGTTACTCCTCCCTCAGCTATTTGCATTATAATAAGGAATTATTGAAGGCCCCCTTCCCTCTCCCAGCATTGCTACCTGTTCTCTATTCTTGGTTGTTTTTCATCCCTTTCTTCACCTATTGAATCCTCATCTTTCTTGTAAAGCCCTTGCCAAATGTTATCACCTCCAGGAAACTGTTGCCATTCCCCCCATAAGTAACAATCTTTCTCCTTAGATTTCATATAATAATTTTTGCCCCTCTTTTTATGCACTTATCATATAATGTCATGTATTATTATCTACATGTATTATCATGTATAATTATCTAGGTTTATGTCTCATAGAGTATAAGTTCTATAAAGGCAGGGGCTATCCTGCCTACAGTATTGAAACTGTACCTTTTCTGGCACCTACACAATGATTTGAATTGAATTTGATTTCATGGTTGTGAGAGACCTCTGTGACAATCTCGTTCAAATAATCATGAACAAAAATTTACTTGACAACACACCCACCAAATAGTCATCCATCCTTTTTCCTGAAGATCTCTAAAAGGGGGAAACCCACTGCCTCCTAGAATACTCCATTCCTTTTGGGCATAGCTATGTTTTTAGGAAAGTTTTCCTAACAAAAAGCCTAAATTTGTTTCTTTGTAACTTCTACTCATCGCTCCTATTTCTAGATACCAGTCAATACCTCTTCCTTTGGAAAGTCCTTCAAATACCTTAAGATATTCTCCGCCTCTATCCAGTAAGAAATCTTCTCCTTACATAGTATGAGATCATTGCCCTTTATCATCTGTAATGGCAAGCACAGAAGTAGTTCACACCTAGTTTCAGCTATTGAATTAACAACTTGTTTGAGTTCAAGTTTCTTTTGATATTTGTATCAAGTCTGTTAAGAAACAGAACATGTGAACCCCATAATTTGTGAACCCTAGAACTCATGAACTCCTGCAACAGGAAGGGGAGAAGCTAATAACCATATATAAGGAGAGGCCAGGCTAGAGACAGCAGAATTGAGAAGAGGACTCTTGTGGTGGCAGAGTCAAGAAGGAGAAAATTTGTGGTGTCCAAGCACTCTGTTTGTATGCTCTGTCTGTGTTGATGTCTGTTTATGATACTTTGTACAGAAGCCCTGGGACCTTACTAGAACCCCTGAAAGAGGATTTTTCTGGTTGTTTGTTTACAGAAGTCCTGGAGGAGGGTTTTGGAGGTCCTGGGACTTTACTGATGATTTGTGCTGATGTCTTGGACCTTGTTTGTGGGTCTGTGTTGATTTCTATGTTGATGATTTGTGTTGAGTCCTCAGACCTTGTTGGTGGGTCTGAGTTGGGCAGATAGTCAATTGATGATGGTGCCAGCAATGTCTATGAATATTATTGTGGCTCTGTCAAGCTTTGTCTTCCCAAAAACAGGAACTGTGAAGGACTTGAGGTGGATTGGACACGGTGAACTTCAATATGGAATGGGAACTGGACAAAGAACTGGACAAGGAACCGGGAGCTGACTGCCTTTGAATTCAGGTGACAGTTGGAGCTGGGACCATGGAAGAAGAGCCATGGAAGCTGAGAGCCAGCCTCAAGTCAAGCTGAAAGAAGACTTTACTTGGATACTGTATACTGAATGAGAAGATTATGATTTCCTGTGACCTAGGGGTGGAGAACTTTGACTTTTGTACTTTGTTATTGAATTAAGGATTTTGTGATTGATTAAATGATTGTACTTTGTTGAAAACTATGTGACCACTTTGGTGAAAACTATGTGGCCATTTTAGTGATAAATTGTTGAGTTGTGACATGATGAAAGGCTGTATTTTGATTTTCTGTGATAAATTGTAACATTGTGAATGCTGTACCTTGATTTTCTGTGAATGTTTTGCTCTGATTTGTTAATGAATAGACTTTGCTGTACTATGTAATCAGAATCTTGAAAGCTGTTCACAGCAACAGTCCTCTGGAAAACTGCTTTGTATGGCTTTACATCATCCTAGTTGCCTTCCTTTAGACACTTTCCCATTTATTTTAAAATGGGATACCCAAAACTGAACATAATACCCAAGATATAATCTGACCAGGGTAAAGGTATACAGCAGGATGATGGCTTCTTACACCTGGGATATTATTCCCTTCAATTCACTATTAGCTTTCTTGGTGCTATATCACATTGTTTGACTCATACTGAATTTGTAAGGTCACTAAAACTTCCAGTTCTTTTTAGATAAACTTCTGTCTGGTGATATCTTCCTCATTTTATATTTGTGAAAGTTGATTTTTTAAAAACTAAAATGTAAGAAATTATATTTATCCCTTTTTTCTCACCAAATACATCTCAATATTCTAATATGTTAAGAACTTTTTGAATCCCAACTCTTGTCCAGTGCATTAGTTATCCTTCAAAAGTACATGTCTTGATCTTTTCCACAATAATAGCTTGAGAATTTTTAAATAATATTTTAATTTCCCCCTATTTATATGTAAAAACAATTTTAATATGTGTTGTTTTTTTTTTAAAGCAATTGGGGTTAAGTAACTTGCTCAAGGTTACACAGCTAGTCATTATTTATGCGTGGGTGCTCATTTTATGAGGCCGGATCTGATCTCGGGTCATCCCAACTCCGAGGCCGGTGCTCTTACTCACTGCGCCACCTAGCCGCCCCTTTAGGGCAATTGGGGTTAAGTAACTTGCCCAAGGTTACACGGCTAGGTTTTTGTTTGTGTGGATTAAGTGTCAGAGGCCGGCTCCAAACTCAGGTCCTTCTGACTCCAGGGCCGGCGCTCTATTCACTGCTCCACTTAGCCACCCCAATATGTGTTTTTTTAAATTAAAGTTTCAAGTTCTAAATTCTATCCCTGCTTCCTTTCCCACCCCTACCTGAAACTGTAAGTAATCTGATAGGTTATACATGTGCAAACATGTAAAAAAATTCCATATTAGTCATTTTTTGCAAGAATGTATCTTTGCAAGAGAGAAAAGAAAGAAAAAAAAGTAGAGCATGAGAAGTTTTAACGAATATTTTGCTAAAATCTAGACAAACTATATCTGTAACATTCCCTGTTATTATTAACCAATTTTAGTAACCTAATCAAAAAAGGAAATACCGTTAGTTTGACACGACCTCTTCTTTAAGAAGTTATACCAGTTTTGTCATCGCTGTTTCCTTTTTTTTTTAGATTTACAGTAACTATCTCTTTAATAATACACTCTAGAATTTTGCCAAGAATCAAAACTAAGCTCAATGACCTACAGTTTTTTGCCTGTTTTGTTTTTTCAAATTCCATCCTCTTCCCTTTTTTGAGTGCCTACAGTATGTTGGTCATGGTGCTAGTTGCTAGGGGTACAAATTTTTTTAAAAATTTAAATATTCCCTGCCCTCAAGGAACTTTTATTCTGAATGATGAGGGTAACAATGGTTTCAAAACATACACAAATAAATAGGGGATAGTCAATATGGTTTGAGGGAAACCAATCAAACCAGGAGGTAGAGTTGAAGAAGGGGGAAAGAATTCTGGGTATGGGGGAATACCAGTGAAAATGTCTGGATTCAAGAGATAGAGTCTTTTGTATGAAGAATAACAAGGAGGCCTAAGTCAATGCATTACAGAGTAGATAGACGGGAGTAAGGTATAAGAATTCAGGAAAGGTGGAAAAGACCAGGTTATAGAGGACTTTAAAAGCCAACTTAAAACCATTTTGATTTTGTAATCAAGATACCAGGAAAATACATTCTTGCCAGCTTTTGTTAGGATGCCTCACACCCCTAGGGGGCTAGGAATCTGTCATCCCTATATTTTAATCTATACCCCAAAACACAAGTCTCATTCTCAGACAGCATCTTAACCATCTGTTTATTTCTGTGAATGAAAAGTCCTTCAAGACTAAAAGGGAAAACTCTCTATTGGTAGAAATTTTTATATCATGCTCTGGAGGAAGGGTTTTGCAATGTAAGTCCTACTTGGCCCTTCTCAAAATATATTGAGTCATTACATGTCTTTTCCACTGACCCATAAGCTCATCCCTATTTGCAAAAACAATAAAAAATCCATAAATATAACTAACATTTACATAGCACTTTCCTCTGTGCTTCTTAAACTAACCCAAATCTGATTCTATAATCAATACTATTACATAATTTAAAACCACCAGAGAATCTCCCTTTTATAGGAAAGTTTACTTCTTAGATCTCTAAGGTGAAATTTGTTTTCACTGATACAGAAAATGCCTAGAAATGAATACCCTTTCACAACTGGTACTTTTGTGCATGTAAATTCCTATGTCTATTATACCTAATTTGACTATGAAAAGAATAATGATGAACTGAAAGGCAAGGGAGGCAGGCTAGGAATCACCTTCCACTAAACATTTTTCAGAATAACTGAAGCAAAGGAGCAGAGAAGTTGATATTTTTAATGGATCTTAGGGACAGTATCTTAGTTATGTATCTTGGTTATGTTGCTACCCAAATAGCTAGGGACTACTGTCATCAGGAGATGAAGGGAGAACTGAGGGGGAAAGGGAGGGGGAAGTGAACAACTGAGAGATGTCAACCAAAAATCCTAGAAAGGCTGTATGTAGGGTTTTGTTCTGAGCAGGTTTTCTTTAATATGTTTTGACGGTTTTGAAATTGGCCCTATGTAGGCCAACAATGAAGGATAGTGGAGCTTACATAGCAGAAAATCCATACTCTCCAGACACCTGCTTACCACAGGAGAATCAGAAGATATTGACCTTCAATTCAGCCTGCAGTATGAGCTGATTCAGGGAGATAAGGGGAGCTAATCTGTCAGTCTCCCTAGCCTCTTCTTCATTGACTGGCTGACACTGTTATTTCGTCTTCAGTTTTGTGATGACAAGTCAGTAAATATGCCTTGTGCCCTGTGGGTGTTTTGACTTAGTTGGTATTGACTTAGACTGGGTATCCAAAGCCAAGACTGACCTTATCTTTAGGCAGACTAAATGGTGGCCTGGGATATGGAATTTCAGGTACACTTGGAAAGCTTCCCTTCCTCCCCTGCACCCCACACATGCCTGTTCATTGCTGCTTGCAATTAGTTTTATTATAACCCATGTTTTAAAAATTGTGAATTTGTTCCAAGACAATGAATACTTAGGGAACATTTTGAGCATACTCAAAAGTTTGCTCCCAAGAGATTCTGGGAGAAACAGGGAGAAATGCAGAAAATGGAACCGTTTCACAATAATGCACAAGCTACAACTCTTGCAGCATCCACTTCTATAAGCACACTTTGGGTCTTTTCCAAGGTAAGGCACCCCATTTATTGTCTATCTTCTGGTGCAGTAGGAGCTGTGGCAGAGGACAACTGACCTGTACAACTCACTTTTCCCCCTTAACCCCTTCCACCATGGCCTTCATCCCAAGGACCCAGTTAGGCCTGCCTAACTTGGTCATTCCTCTTGGTGCAGGCCTAGCAGCAGCTTGAGGCCACAGAAATAACCACTATTCACTGAAGTATTTATGTATTTCTTAATCGTTTAACATATTAAGATCATACTACCTTTTATTAGATTCCTTTTTTTCTCATGGGTCACTCATGAAGTTTTTAAGTGTTGTGCTTCTAACCTTTTTTTCCCTGTGGTTTTGCATAGCATGGTGCTTCTGGGGCATTCATATGTTATGGAAGAACTAACCATACTTTAATAGAGAACAGGGCCTTTCATTCCAGGAGAAAAGGTCTATGTGCAGATGTTCCTTGAAGAGGCAACACAATGGGTTAAATTTGCACCAGGTGGTAAACGACTCACACGTGCTTCCTGAGAGCAGGTTTTGATGCCAAACAGCTAAGGAAGAGAGAATAGAGGCTGTTAGGGGCACAGTGAAATGACATGAAACCAGTGGCCCTTAGTTTGAATACCAGTCTTGCCACTTCTTACTTGTGACCTTGAAGTCACTGAACTATTCTAGGCCTCATCTGTAGAATGGGGGAACTGCATTGGACCTTTAAGTTCCCTTCTAGTCCTAAATCTCTTATTATAACTTGACCATTTTGCCTCCTCCCAGCTCCAAACACCAAAAAATCCAGATTAAAGAGAAAAATTAAATTTTTTTAAAAGCAATTGGGGTTAAGTAACTTGCTCAAGGTAACACAGCCAGTCATTATTTGTGTGTGGATGCTCATTTTCTGAGGCCGGATCCGATCTCGGGTCATCCCAACCTTGAGGCTGGCAGTCTTACTCACTGTGCCACTTAGCCACCCCCTGAGAAAAATTAAAGAAAATCAAAGAGTTTTAAAAGAAACTAAAACAAGAGTCATTCTTCTAGATATTTTATCTGGGACCCAATATGATTTCTACTGGATGTTGTCATTAGGGTTGGGACTAGCACTGTATACAGACTGCTTTTAAAGAAATCGCATTAACATAGACAAAAGAAGGTGTAGGAGCTGAGACTAGCTCGGCAGAGCCACTTGCTAAAATTTCAGTGTGAATATTTGTAACTCAGAAATCAGTAAATCCTATATATCAGGCCAAGATGGCGGAGTAGAAACAGCTCATTCAAGCCACTCTGCCCCCAGATTCCCACCAAACTATGTAAAAGGGAACTCTGAACAACTTCTGGAGCCCCAGCACCCACAGAACGACACAGAGAAGCTAACAGCCCAGCAGCCCTGCAGGAAGGACCAGTGCAGCGCTCTGGGAGCCGGCAGCACACAGTGGGCAGAGTGTGGGGAGCTGAGCCGAGCCCAGGTCCCCATGAGCCGAGGTTTTAGCCCCAGGGCGGCAGGGCCAGCAGCCGGCTGGAGAGACCCCAGAACACCAGCAGCTGTGGTGACTCCAGAATTATCAACATAGACATGCCTAGGACAAAGTAAGAGGTTAGTGTCCTATGGACTTTGGGACCAGTATTTGGAGAATGCGTCAGCTCCCTCCCCTGGGGGCTAGAAGCTGCTGAGGAGACACACCATTTTGTAGTTTTCAGAGGCAGCTCCAGCTCCTGGCCTGCGAATTGTAGGGAGATCCAGCGATCAGTCTTGGGGGGTAATTGCTCTTGCTTTAACCTCCCTGGATCTGGATTGTGATCTAGGGTGGAAGTCATGGGTGGGTTTACAGCTTGCCAGAAACGGAAGTTGCTCCCCACACGTTCGGGACGAAAATTCCTCTATCTGGCCTTAAAGCCATAGTGTGGCAACAAGCCCAAAAGTCAAGTAATTAAATGGCAACATGCCAAGGCAAAGGAAACAGAAAAATGCAACCCTAGACTCCTATTTTGGGGGCATAGAGTGGGAAAAGGACTGTGAGGTCAGAAGTCCTGCTCCAAAAGCCCCAGGGGAAAACATGAGCAGGTTGCAGGCCATAGAGGACCTTAAGAAGGACTTTAAAAATCAAATAAGAGAAGTGGAGGAAAAATTGGAAAGAGAAATGAGAAGGGTGCAGGAAAAGTATGAAATGAGGGTCAACAGCCTGACTGAGGAAAACAACACCTTAAAAAATAGACTAACTCAAATGGCAAAGGAGGCCCAAAAAGGCAATGAGGAAAAGAATGCCTTAAAAAGTCGAATTTGCCAGATGGAAAAAGAATCTCAAAAGTTCACTGAGGAGATTCATTCCTTCAGAGTTAGACTGGAGCAAATGGAAGCTAGTGACTTTATGAGAAATCAAGATGCTGTTAAGCAGATCCAAACAAATGAAAGATTAGCAGGCAATGTGAAATATCTCATGGGAAAAACCACTGACCTGGAAAATAGATCCAGGAGAGACAATTCAAAAATTATTGGACTACCTGAAAGCCATGATCAAGGAAAGAACCTAGAAATCACCCTTCAAGAAATTCTCAAGGAAAACTGCCCTGATGTTTTAGATCCAGAGGGCGAAATAGAGGTTGAAAGAATCCACTGATCACCTCCTGAAAAAGATCCCAAAAAGAAAACTCCCAGGAATATTATAGCCAGGTTCCAGAATCCCCAGATCAAGGAGAAAATACTACAAGCAGCCAGGAAGAAACAATTTCAATATTGTGGAAACACAATCAGAATAGCACAGGACCTGGCAGCTTCTACATTGATGGATAGAAGGGCATGGAATATGATATTCCAGAGGGCAAAAGATCTGGGAATGAACCCAAGGGTCACCTACCCAGCAAAACTGAGTATTCTGTTTCAGGGGAAAATATGGTCATTCAGTGGAATAGAGGACTTTCAAGCATTCTTGAGGAAAAAACCAGAGTTGAATAGAAAATTTGACATCCAGACGCAAGAAGTAAGAGATGCCTGAGAAGTTAATCAGGGAAAAGAAATCAAAAGGAACTTATCAAAGTTGAACTATTTACATTCCTATATGGAAAAGCAATAATTGTGACTGATGATATCTTTCTCACTATGAAAACAATGGAAGAAGGGTTTGTGGTCATATGAATACATATATGAATGTGTGTATATGGTTACAGTTATATATGGATAGAGGGCATAGGTTGAATTTGTTGGAAAGGGAGAATACTCAAGGGATGAAATTATGAGGTGAGAGAGGAAAGTGGCAAGAGGAGATGGGGAGAGACAGGGCAGGGTAAACTATCCCATGTAGAAGAAGCAAGGGGAAGTGGTTGCAAAGGAGGGGGAGAATAAGGAAGGCTAAAAAGGCAAAACCACATTCACATTGAATTTGGTTCAGGGAGAAAATGACATACATACTAAATGGGATATCTCAACCTGCAGCAGGATAGGGGGAAGGGGGATGAGAGGAGAGATGATGGATGGGAGGGCATCCTTGGGGTGAGGGGAGGTTGGAAGTACCCACTATAGAAGAGGGACAGGATCATGTAGGGAATGGACCAGGTGGGGGGTGGGATGAGTGGGAGGGAATTATAAGCAGCCTTGCACAATACATCTACTATGATAATGTTTTGCATAGCTAGACATGTACAACATATACTGAATTACCTATCTCCCCAGAGGGAATGGGTGACAAGGGAGGAAGGAAATGGATCTGAAATTCGAGGTCTTAAGATTAAATATTTCAAATACATATAAATACTATTATTAATACTCTTTTGCTTATAATTGGGAGATAAGATGTGCAGGCATTGGGACACAAAGTCGAAGGGGGTATGGGAGAAGGTATGGGAGAGAGCAGATTGGAGGAAGCGATATCTTGTGGGACTGCTATTCTGGGAGGTTGGGTAGGGGAATAACGAGGGGAAAATGATTGTAACTCAAAATCTGGTGGAAATGAATGATGTAAAACAGAAGTTAATAAAGCATTTGTTTAAAAAAATAAAGTAAAAAGAATAAAATGTGACTTGAATCATCAAAAAAAAAGATCTAAGGAAAGAAAATTAAACATGGGGGTAGTGAGGTGTTACAAAGGAATGATAATTTTTTTTTTAAGCAATTGGGGTTAAGTAACTTGCCCAGGGTTACACGGCTAGGTTTTTGTTTGTGTGGATTAAGTGTCGGAGGCTGGCTCCGAACTCAGGTCCTTCTGACTCCAGGGCCAGTGCTCTATTCACTGCGCCACCTAGCCGCCCCGGAATGATAATTTTTAAGATTTTTTGTCACTCATCTTTAACTCTTCACCCTAAATTAAATTGACTGGCCACTTCCAAACCAACCTCCCCAACCCAAGAGGTGAATGATGTTTTCTTTAAGTTGCTCTGGCAGAGAAATAAACAAATTACTAAACAATAAAAAAAAATCCTATATATCAGAGCTTGATTTTATTTTTCTTGATTTCCAAGACTTAAGAAAATAATGGAGAAAATGTTAACAATGCAGATTAAGCTTGAAAGTGCTTTCTGCATACTTTTTTCTGGAGAGTGGGTTGTTAAATATTTACCAGCACTGTTTAGAGGTTTATGTTTATGAACAATGTTGGCATATCTTATTATTGAACTAAACTTCAATTTTCTAGCACTGTATTTTTGTATAAGATAGTGACTTCCCTGCCATGGGATAGTGGTGACAGGGAGAGCCAACACACAGGACATGTCGTATATGGATCTTGTGTGGCCTTGGACAATTTATAACTTATAAGTGCCTCAGTTTCTACCTATGCAAAATAAGATAACCAAACTAGGTTAGGAGTTTTCCATTTTTAGAGTTCATGGGTCCCTTTCATTGAAGAATAAAAATTTTTGGAGCCTTGATCAAGGTAAATAATATGACTGTAACAAATGGCAAACAATGTAAAATTTATAGTGGTTTATAGCAATATGAATAGGGAGAGTAAAAATGATAATAATAATGTAAATGCTTTGTTAGTAAAGTTAGGGACTGGTACCGTGAGGCTTGTAATAAGTGTATGCCTTCTTTATGTCATTCATTGTCCAGGTCTAAATAAAGAAAATATCATGAGTTTTACACTGATAGATGACAACATTTATACTATTTGATTTCTGACATAGTCCTTGATAACTCTTAGGAATCACTGCATAGTTACAGGGTTCATGTGAGGATTAAAAACTTGGAGAAGGAAGGAAAGGTAATTGAATTCAAAAATAACATCCTTATATAAACCTAAAATAGATTAAAATTAATTTCATAAAACTCTGCTCTAGCACTTAAATCCATTTATAAAATACCAATGCCACCCAAAATCTTGACAAGCATCCATGGAAACTGAGGACTCTTCAGAATATAGTATGAAAAACCATAGACTAAATGGTCTCTGAGATCCATTTCAGCTCTGAAATTCTTTCATTTTCTAGTTTAAATGTCTTCAATAATATCTGTCAGCTATTACTTATTTAAAAGAAGAAAGCAACTAAAACAAGATCAACAGTCTTGTCTAATTAACCACTTCCATAAGAGCAACTGTTACGCTGTATGACCTTGGGCAAGTCACTTAATCCCAATTGCCTTCCAAAAAGCAAAAAAAAAAGAGCAACTGTTATGTATAAGCTCCTGGGTATGTGCCATTAGGGGTACAAAGAAGATGAACCTTGCTTCCATGTGCTTACAATCTAGTTAGAAAGACCAAACACAAATAATTGATAAGTTAAATAAAAGTACAAAAGAAAGCAGATTGTAGATAGATAGATAGATAGATAGATAGATAGATAGATAGATAGATAGACAGACTGACAGATAGTAACACTGGTAGCTGACTCTGTGGAAAGTACTGGATCTTTTCTGTTCCCTCCTTTTTTTCTGGAAGAATTGGATCTAAATCTCACCTAGGCCTCATCACTCAAGTCTCATCTGTTTCCAGCCTGCCCATTTCCTTTCTCATATTGGGGCTGGAGAATTCATCAGCCACATTCCATTTCAATAATTAGTTTAAGGACAATATAAAAGTCCTCAGATTCACATGGTCTCTTTCTTTACTATTTGTTAGAGTTCATATCAGACAAAAGTTATTAATGTAATCACAACAGCTTATTGTGAAAATAAGCTATTTCCATATAGGAATAGGAAAATTTCTCCTATTGCTCAGTTATGCTAGAAAGATAGGTTGTAACAGATTGTAGAAGGTCTTGAATGCTAAGCATTGTTGATATTGGCCACTGACATATTTAGTCTATCAACTTCTCCTAACTTGGTCATTTCACTGTTCTATCTCTTGTAGGTTTTTACCACTTGGCTTTCTAATCCTTGTGATTCAGAAGTACCATCTCAGGAGTGGAAATTCCCTTCCCTGATTACCCTTTCTCATACTTTCATCCCTATTCATTTCAACCCTACTTTGTTCCAGTTCCTGTCCTTCTTTGTCCTCTTCCACAATCTCTTCTAGTCTTAACAAACTCCCCTTCATCCTGGCTATCACACTTTTATCATAATCTGGAAGTTAAGAAACTTGTTTTTTTTTTTCAAAGACAACCCACCTCCTCCAATACTAAGAAGCTCTTTCTTTCATGCTTCCCTGCCACACTGGGTGAGGATAAGCTGGCATACTCTTTGGTCCCTTTAGTTACTACTGGGTACTTAGATCCTATTTCTGCCATCACTCAGGAATTTATTGTCCTTTAAGTTTCAAACCATTTATCATTTATCAACTTTCAAGTCACCCTCAGCTTCCTTTTCACCTCAACTTTGTGTCTACATCATTTAGGATATTGACATTTATACTGATGCCAATGAAAAATATGCTGGTGTTCCTGTTCTTCAACCTCCTCAGTCCCCATTACATCCATCTAAATTCATCAGTGACCTAAGGAGTAGTCACACCTGAAATACCCCATCATCCAAATTTCTCCCAATTCCATGATCTTGAACTCTAAAATGTTTCTTCTTCATCTCCTGTCTTTCCAATCCAATCCAACCCAGCAAGCATTTATCTTGATCATCTATATCTAAGGCATTGTTCTAGATGGTAGTATATAAAGAAAAATGAAAAATAGTTTCATCTAAGGATGAAAAGGTAAAAAATTTAAACATATACATATATGTAGGGCAACTCGGTGGCACAGGGGAGAGAGTTCCAGACCTAGAGTCAATGAGTTTAAATTTCTGAGTTTAAATTTAGACACTTGCTATGTAAGTCACTGAGCAAGTCACTTAACTCTGTTTGTCCCAGTCTTCTCATCTGTAAAATGAACTGGCGGAGGAAATGGCAAACCACTCCAGTATCTCTGCCAAGAAAACCCCAAATGGAGTCATGAAGAGCCAGACACAACAACAGTGCATATATATGGAGATATATGTGTGTACATATGTACATATGTGTATATATATATGTGTGCATATGTATACGTGTATATGTATATGTACAGAGGAGGGAGAACAGTGACAACTAATGAGATCAGGAAAAAGAGAGTGTTCCAAGCATGAGAGAGAGTCTGTGCAAAGGACCAGAGGTGGAAGGGTTGGAATGCCTTCTCTTTTCCCCACTCTATCAGTCCTCCTAAACCTATTTTCATTCTTATAATATGCTTTACATCTTGTATCCCTCCTTTTTCTCCCTATCTATTATTCTGTTTTTAACTTTAATTTTTTCCCTCCACAGTATTGACATTCTAGTTAACCACTTCTACAAGGCACTGCCCTCTATCCTCAAATATCTTGCCCTTTCCTATCTGCTTTTCATGCCCTGAAAATCTAAACCTTGTGTGTTGTGGGCCAGGACTGGACTCTGGGAGCCCTGGGACAGTTTAAATTAACTTTGTCCCCAAGTGTATTGATCTGAAACTCAGTTGTGACTTTTGGGCAACGTCATGTTCTATGGTTTCAGTGGGAAGGTTCTGAAACTTGTACTTCACCCCTCCCCAACCCCAACCTCCTTAAGTACTGTTTTTACCTACATATGGGTTGCTTTTACCTGAGCGTCATGGACTTTGTTTTTATTAAAGTAATTGTTTCCTATGAACCTATAGGTTCTGAGCAGTTCAGTGTAGTGGTGAACATTGCACTAAATGTGGAAACGATTCAAGTGACATTGGGCCGTTTCTTCAATTTGCTTTCTTTGTTCCTACTTTTGACCAGCTGAATGCTACTCAAAGAAGTAGCAGCACTATACTGACTGGATCCACTACAAATTCTTGTTATCTGTACTCAGCTAGGACTTCATAGCTTCACGGAAATCCTTTCAGTTTTTAATGCTCCCCACATTGCCTATTCTATATCTTTTCTTTTTTAAAAAAATTATTTATTATTAGTTTTCAACATTTACTTCCGCAACATTTTGAGTTCCAAATTTTCTCCCCAACTTTCCCCTCCCCCACCTCAAGACTGCATGTATTCTGACTACCCCTTCCCCTTCTATTTTCCTGTAGAGTAAAATAGATTTATGTACCCCATTGCCTGTGTTATCTTATCCTAGTTGCATGTAAAAACAATTAACATTTGTTTTAAAAACTTGGAGTTCCAAATTCTCTCCCTTTCTCCCTCCCCACCCACCCTCATTGAGAAGGAAAGCAATTTGATATAGGTTATGCATGGATAGTCTTGCAAAACACGTCCATAATAGTCATGTTGTGAAAGACTAACTATATTTGCCTCTATCCTATCCCACACCCTACCCCATTTATTCTGTTTTCTCCTTTGACCCTGTCCCTCCTCAAAAGTGTTTCCTTCTCATTACCCCCTCTTCCATTCAACCTTTCCTATCACCTCTACCATCCCTCTTTTATCCCCTTACTCCCTACTTTCCTGTAGGGTAAGATAGATTTCCATGCCTAGTTTAGTGTGTTTGTTATTCCCTCCTGAAGCCAAATCTGATGAGAGTAAAGTTCACTTATTCCTTCTCACTCCCCCTTCTTCCCCTCCACTGTAAAAGCTTTTTCTTTCATGTGAGATGATTCACCCCATTCTACCTCTCCCTTTCTCCCTCTCCTAGTACATTCCTCTCTCACCCCCTAATTTTATTTTTAGATATCATCCCTTCATATTCAACTCACCCTATGTTCTCTGTCTATATACATACATACATACATATATATATATATATATATATATATATATATATATTCCCTCCAACTACCCCAATACTGAGAAAAGTCTCATGAGTTACATATATCATCTTTCCATGTAGGAATGTAAACAGTTCAACTTTAATAAGTCCCTTATGCTTTCTCTTTCCTGTTTGCCTTTTCACTATTTTCTTGAGTCTTGTATTTGAAAGTCAATTTTGCTCTTTAGCTCTCATTTTTTTTTCTCAAGAATGAATTAAATTCCTCTACATCACTGAATGTCAAGTTCCCCTGCTCCCATTGATTGCACTCAGTTTTGCTGGGTTAATGATTCTTGGTTTTAATCCTAGCTCCTTTGACATCTGGAATATCATATTCCAAGTTCTCCAATCCCTTAATGTAGACATGATACATTTTATGCTATCCTGACTGTGTTTCTACAATACTTGAATTGTTTCTTTCTGGCTACTTGTCATACTTTCTCCTTGACCTAGGAAATCTGGAATTTGTAATATTCCTGGGAGTTTTCTTTTGGGGATCTCTTTTAGGTGGTGATCAGTGGCCTCCATTTCTATTTTACTCTCTGTTTCTAGAATTTCAGGGTAGTTTTCCTTGATAATTTCTTGAAAGATGATGTTCAGGCTCTTCTGTTGATCAGGTTTTCAGGTAGTCCAATAATTTTAAAATTATCTTTCCTGGATCTATTTTCCAGGTCTATTGTTTTTCAAGTGAAATATTTCACATTGTCTTCTATGTTTTCATTCTTTTGGTTTTGTTTTATAATTTCTTGGTTTCTCATAGAGTCATTAGCTTCCATTTGCTCCATTCTAATTTTTAAGGAATTACTTTTTTCAGTGAGCTTTCGACCTCCTTTTCCATTTGACCGTTCTGCTTTTAGAGGCATTCTTCTCCTCATTGGCTTTTTGGGCCTTTTTTTGCCTTTGGATCTAGTCTATTTTCTAAGGTATTATTTTCTTCAGTATTTTTTTTGGTCTGGCTGTTGACTCATTTTTCATGATTTTCTTGCACACTCTCATTTCTCTTCCCAATTTTTCCTTTACTTCTCTTACTTGATTTTCAAAATCCTTTTCGAGTACTTCTATGGCCTGAGATCAATTCATATTTTTCTTGGAGCTTTGGATATAGGAGTTTTGACTTTGTTATCTTCTTCTGAGTGTATGCTTTGATCTTCCTCATTATCAAAGTAAGTTTCTATAGTCTGAGCTTTTTACCCACTGTTTGTTCATTTCCCTAGCCAACTATTTGATTTTTTAATGCATTGTTAAGGTAGGGTTCTGCTTTCAGTGTGGAGGGCATACTGTCCCAAGCTTCAGGGGTTTTGTGCAGCTGTTTTCAGAGATACTTCTAGGAGCCTGTAAGTTTTCAATTCTTTGTAATTGGTATGATCTAAGGAGAGATGTTTTCTCCTCTCCTGTCCTGTGATCTGGTCTGTGAATGACCACAGGCACTCTTCAGCCCTGGAAATGCGAGGAGGGTTCCCTCTGCTACAACAAGCTCTGCTATGCCAGTGCTCCTCCTTGCCCCAGGACTGTGATCCAGATCCAAGTATGGGCAGAAAAACCCAGAATCCTGCCTCAGTACCAGAAAAGAGACCCCCTGTAATCTTCTTCTGATCAGTTGTTCAATCTCTTACCATCTGTGAACTGAAAACTCTAGAAGCAGCTGCTGCCACCACCAGTGCCACCAGTGCTGCCACTGCCAGTGCCCCAGAACTGTGCTGGGGCTGAGACTGATCTGAGCTCCTCTCTCACCTAGGTCCCACTGACCTTCTAAGGTATCTTTAGCATTTATGGGTTGAGAAGTCTGGAAACTATCACAGCTGCCTGCGATTCAGTCCCCTGAGACCTGCTCCATGTTCACTGGAGTCTGGTCTGTGCTGGCATGGCTTGTGCTGGACTGCATTCCTCTCCCAACCTGGTGCAACAGATGTTTTTTGTCAATTTTCCAGGTTGCTGTAGGCTCAAAATTTGTTCCACTCTATTTTTTTGTGGGTTTTTCTACTCTAAAATTTGTTTAATTTTTAAAAGGTATTTGGAAGGGTTTGGGAGAGAGCTTAAGTGAATTCCTGCCTTTACTCCACCACTTTGGTTGTATCTTTATTCCATGTCTTTCCCCCCAAGCTCCTAATGTCCCCTCCATCCTCTTCCTTCCTAGCAGATGACTTACCTCCTACTTTATTGAGAAATTTAAAGTCATCTCTCACAAGCTTCCTAATTTATATCTTCATTGATTTCCTTCTCCTTAGCTCCAGTGGCAGAAAATGAGGTAACTTTTTTCCCTTGGCAAAGTTGGCCTTTTTACTTGCATCCTTGATCTTATTCTCCAAGTTTACCTCATTAAAATTTTTTCTGTCTCTCTCTTCTTCTCTCCTCCTCTTTCCCTCTCTTTTTCACTTTCAACTTCTTCTGATCTACCACATTCTTCCTTGCTCTCTATACTTATGTCTGTGTGTATCCATATATATGTATATGTATATGTATATGTGTATGTGTATGTATATTATTTCCAGCCCTAGTCTCTCCCTCGATTTTTAGTCTTTTATCACCAGCTACCCATTGAACAGCTCCAATTGGATATCCTGTAGGCATCTAAATTCTAGTCCAAAAATAAATTCATCCATCTTTATACCCAAAGAATTCACCCCTCTTCCTTACTTCCCTTTTTTGGTCACCATCTTTCTAAGTAACCAAGTTTATGACATCATCTATGTATCTTCACTCTCCCCAACTGATGTATCAAATCACTTACCAAGTCTTATCTATTATATTACCACAACATCTCTCACATCTCCTTACATGGCTTCCACTTAAATCTATCTCCTCTGATCTACACTACTGCAATAGCCTCTCATTGGTCTCCATGACTCTAGCCTCTCCACATTCCAATACATTCTTTACACAGCTACCATAGCAGTATTCCTAAGACATGGGTCTGACTATGTTACTTCCCTGCCTAAAAAACTCCAGTGGTTTTCTGCTATCTTTTCATGATCAAAGACAACCCCCCTCAAAATGGCATTGTGACTCCCACCAACCTTTCCAGGCTTATTGTATGTTGTTTTCCTTCATACACTTGTAGTGCCAATGTAATGTTCACAGCATTGACAGCCACTGTAAATATTCTGGCATAGTGCTCAATTGCAAAATATAATAGACTCTCCATACAGAAGACAAAAAGGGAAACATTTATTCAGATACCAGAAAACCAAATACCAAACCAGTAAGCCAGTTCCATCAGAGTAGTAAAGAAGTTAATAAACCATAATGGGACAGAGAACCACAGCATCCTTTAGCCTTCCCACAAACTAAAATTTACACACAAGCCTAATTATGTCCCTGGGATGCATCTTCTCTTTTCCACCATCTGGCAACTCTGACTCTTAGCTTCCTGTGGGCTCTGTTCCATGCTTCAGCAAACTCCTCCCACCACAGGCTCCATGTGATTACGTTCAGCCTATTGGTGGCAAAGATTATCTTTAAAGCAGGGAAGGTCTTCAAATTTCCTTAGGTTTATTAAGGGGCAGGGAAGATTCAAGTTACCATTACCACTACATTCAGGCCCAACATCTTTCATGTCCCTTATATAGCAAAAATACATTAACAATACATTTCATTACATAGATTAATGAGGGTTTAGAGGAAACTGGTAGGATAACTGGTGTCAATAGAACTTTGCAACAATATAACTGGAATAATAGAAAATAAGCACATAAAACAATATTTTATGGTAGGAGCTTGGGCACAAGCATCCCCCTCAGATGAATGGGGTTCAAAATCTTGGAGTAAGGGGCAAAGATCTCTTCTCCACAGCTACTTTCAGCTGAAATTGGACATAGAACTGTCCCTACCCAAAGAGGTCCCATCTGAGAGTCAGTTCTTTAGCTGGCATCTGGAGCTCAGCCAATGACAGGTCCAGGGGTGGCACATCACAATCATGGACAGGGGGTGGCATCTGGCTTAAGCGATCAGGCATCTGCAGGTAGATGGTACTAAACCACAGGAAACAAATCTCTCAAACAAGTTTAACAGACAAAAAACCAAAAGAAACAAATATATGGTCAACTGTGCTTCTGGAGTCCATGAACTCACTATCATAGCCTCATTTGTTGTAGAATATATGAGTTAAGGGTACAATTTGGTAACCATCTTCTCCTGAATAAACAACAATTAAAGTATTATCTTTCCCATGTACTATAATCTCCATAGCCTTTGAAACATCATTTGGCTTCTGCTTTACCTAAACTTTAGCTCCCAATTTTATACTATCAGTAGAACCAAACCCTTCAGTTCCTCTGATAGTTATTTCAGGAGGGTCAGTTTTCACAAGGGGTATTGTATCATAAGGAATAGTTCTTTTGGATAGTTCACTTGAACTATTCTATCATTTTTACAAAACTGTTTCGATTCTTCACCTAAATTTTGGAATGTCACAATAATTTCTCCTTCATAATTAGACTCTATTATTCCAGTCAACACATGTATTCCTCAAGCTGCTAATCCTGATTTAGATACTATCTGTCCAAAATGATTTCTAGGGATTCTTATTCATATTCCAGTGGAGAATTTAAAATTTCTTTTCTATCCAACCAAACATCCTCCAAACAATGTAAATGATATCCTGTTGAACCAGGTGTTCCTATATGTTGCTAGAACATCTTGCCTCACAGTCCAATACTCAACATTTGGAATCTTATGTGTTTGTTGTTTTCTAATTAGCAGATCTGGGGTCAGCATTCTGGAGGTGTACTCCCTCCTGATGGTCTACTGTTCAAATTACATAAAGCAGTAAACAAATTATCCTTGCAATATTGATATGAATTATCAGAACTTAACTTCCTTAACTGTTCTTTTAAGAATTCATTCATTCTTTCAATTAACCCAAATGCTTGTGGATAATATGGAATATGATATATCCACTCTATATTGTTTAATATACAATATCTCTTCATTTCATTACCTTTGAAATGTCACTTTGAATCTGCATTGTGGTTCCATAATATAGACTTTTACAGGTGGTTTTCTGGGTCACATTCTTATAAGGACAAGCCACTAGTACACCTGAACAGATGTCAACACACGTATGCATAAATTTGTATACGTTATCTTGGGCTGGGGTCCACTATAATCTATCTGCCAAAGTTGGACAGGGACTTTTCCCCTTGCTGTCTCTCCAGTTTCTACCTGAGGAATAGTTTGTTCCTTTTCCGTCTGACATATATAACATTCCTCTGCTACTTGTTTTAACGATGAATGAGAGATACTGATACTTCAATCTTCTGTGCACTGCTGTGTGGACTGGACCCCTACATGGCCGGTTATTTGATGAACCCATTTTGCTAGTACTAGATCATCAGTTGGTGTCAGAGTAGAGACAATATGTAGAGTAGCAGTCTTTGCTGGTTGATCAGCATGTGCATTGTACTCAAATTCTGGCATGGTGAGGGCCATGTGAGCATCTACATGAAAAACTGACAAGTAGTAGCCAAAAGACATGTCCCATATATTTTCCCATAATTCTTCACTCTAGACTTGTTTAACATGAATTTCTCAATTTTGATTTTTCCTCATGGTCATCCATGTAGCTAACCCATTAGCTTTCACCCATGAATTGGTAAATATATGACACTGGCCTCCTTGTTCTGTTTTGATGGCTTGATGTACTGCCATAAGTTCAGCAAATTGACTACTTCCACCTATCCCAGTACTTTGCAAAGTCCACCAAGTACATGGGTTATAGACTATTGCTTTCCAATGTCTTTTATGGCCCAAATATTTTGCTGTCCCATAAGTAAACCATGTATATTTCTTTTCTTCTTCAGTTGACCCATTATATCTGTCATTCCATTTTACCAAGGACTGTACCAATTGTTGCTTTGGTTCAAGGGATGTATCATTCCCTTCATTATTGGTGTTTGCTATAGATTCATGTAGAGCAGAGACTCCACTTTTGCCTATTTTAGCTCTATTGTGAATATATCATTTCCATTTAATTATGCCGTTTTCTTGTGCATGTCCAATTTTTTGAGAAGCTGGGGTACTCATTATCCAGGTAATTGGGATTCTGGGCCTTAATATTACTTCATGGCCCAGAGTCAGTTGTTCAGTCTCTACCAAAGCCCAATATTCAGCTAATAACTGCTTTTCAAAAGGTATATATTGAACTCTTGATGAAGGAAGTTTTCTATACCAAAATCCAAAGGGTACATTTCAGCATTGTTGTTTTTGCCATAAACCCCAGTTTGCATAATCATTCTGCACAGTCACTTGTAATTCCACCAGTCACTTTGCATAGACCATAAATCTAAAGCCAATTGTTTAGTAACCTTGGCTTCTTCAAAAGTTTTATTCTGCTTGAGTCCAAAATCAAATTCATATTTCTTCTAAGTAACTTTATATGAGGGTTTCAAAATCTGTCCCACACACAGTATATGATGTCACCAGTATCCAAATAATCTTATAAACTTTTGGGCCTCTTTCAGGATAGGAAAATCCTGAATCTTTTGTCAGGCTTGAGGAAGAATCTCTTACAGCCCCTTATTCTATTGTATACCCCCAAATCTTACCTTTTAAACTGGTGCTTGAATCTTTGCTGGGTAATTCCTACCCTTTGCTTTTCATATGCTCAATTAAAAACATCAAACTCTTCTCCACTTCTTTTACATTTTTTCTATGTATCATAACAGTATCAATGTAGTGATTAAGTTGTACACTAGGTAGCTTTAATTCATCCAAATGTTCAGCCACAATCCTATGAAAAATAGTGGAGCTATGCAGATATCCTTCTGTCAAGCAGGTGAAATTATGTTGTCTTCCCTGCCAAGTGAAAGCAAACTGTTCCCATTGTTAAGCATCTATTGGAATGGTAAAGAAAGCATTGCTAAATCAATAACTGCATACCAAATCCCATTATATTTCTGGATCCTTTCTATTAAGATGATGGTATCTGGAACATCAGCATACAATGGAGGAGTCACCATATTTAATTGTCTATAATCCTCTGTCATTCTCCTGGTCCCATCTGATTTTTGTACTGGCCAGACAGGATTATTCCATCATGTGGTTATAGGGACTATAACTCCTGCTTCAACATATTCCTTTATAGTATTAGTAATTTCATCTTGCCCACCTGGCACACAATACTGCTTTAAAATAATTACTTCAGAAGGTTCAGGTAAAGTGATCGCGTCCTTTTTATTTTTCCCACTAAAACTGTATTAACTCCTATCTGCCTTACTGCAAATTGGTATCTTCCTTCAGGTAAATTCAGGGTCATACTTCTCAATATATTTATTCCAATTATGTATTCAGGAATGGGTACAATAACTACAGTATATTCTTTTTTTTAAAGCAACTGGGGTTAAGTAACTTGCTCAAGGTTACACGGCTAGTCATTATTTATGTGTGGGTGCTCGTTTTCTGAGGCCAGATTCAATCTCGGGTCATCCCAACTCTGAGGCCGGCGCTCTTACTCACTGCGCCACCTAGCCGCCCCTACAGTATATTCTTTATTAGATAATTGTCCAATTTTCATAATTAGTTTGACTTGTCTGGCCAATATTTCATCCCCTCCCAGTCCTGTGATGGTAATAGGGGTCCCATGCTTGAACTTATCAGGGTTCCCATAAATAAGGGAAGCTTCTGACCCAGTATCAGTTAATGCCTTAGTTAGAGTATTTGGTCCATTTTTCCAATAGATAGATTGATATGGGGTCTATAATCTCATCTGTGTATTTCTTTAATCTGAGCTGGGGATTGACCAATTTCCTATTCTCCCTGAAGGTATGATGAACTTCAATACAATGGTTCAGGAAGATCTGTAGGGGCAGTTCTTACTTCCCTATTCCAAATAATATTAAACCCCTTATCTTGGTATGTTTTACACAGTTCATTAGTTGGAATATCACCAATATCTTCTCAATAGAGCAGTAGAGAATTCTTTTCTTGTCAGTCTATTCTGACTTTGAATCCACTGGCTATTCACTCTTCTCTCTTGAGGAAATTTATCTTTTCCCCATTCTCCCAAGTCACTTAGCTGTGAAATCTTATCCAGTGCTTCTGAAAGAGGGTGCCCTATTTCACCAATTACTAGAGTCAGTAATAGGTGCTTATAAGCAGGAGGAGCTATCTTCACTATGATATTTCTATGAAAAACTGCTAAGGGGATATCTTGATACACATGGGCATCTCCAACCATGATAGCATTTTTCATTACTTCTTCTTTCAACTTTCTCATACAGTCTCTAAGTGAGTACCAGGGTCTGTCTCCACTAGACCACACAGAATCAGTGGTATACATTCTATTCCATCCATCAGCAGCTAAAGCTAACTGATTGGTCATATTGTTACTTCCTGCCATATGAAAATCTCTAAAAGTTCGCTGGACAAAAGGTTTCTGACAACTACTTATAAATTTCAAGCAGTTCCCACTATCTACCCATAGTCCTCCAGCCCCTTCATCACTGCTTCTCACCATCCAAGACATTAACAATTCTCCCATCCTTTGTGTGAATCTGCTTAATATATCAGTAACCTCCTGCTGGGTGAAATTCTCAATTATCCCACTGAAATCTGTTAGCTTCCTTAATTCTCCTGCTTTCTTCTCAATATGGGGCAAACTTCTGCCCTTGTAAAAAAGCTTGGTCATATAACATTGTATCGCTTTCTACACATGTACTCTCCTAGCAGTTGTCATCATGGCAACTAAGTTCAGTCTGTATTAGAGAGGCATGCCCATTCCTCATGTTAGTTTTTTTCTTCTTTTTCTGAACCAAATTCACAACAGCTCTCTCTTCTACCACCCGAGACACTCCAGCTTACCCTTCTAAAAGAGAGCCCAAATGCTGTAATACAGTCAAATTCTCACTCAAACAGCTAATTTTTTCTCCATCTGAATTTTTTCTTGTAACAGTTTGTCTCTGTTCTTACATATAATATGGTAACCTGTTAGTAAAACCCAGACCTTTCTAAACACTAGCTCCAGTTTTCTCCCTGGTTCTATTAGTGTTCTTTGCAAACATGTTTCTAAATCTTTAGATTCTCCCCTCTGTAACCTCAGTACCCAGTTTTCCCAGAGCCCACTCTCTTGCTAGGGGGGAATAAAGTAAATCATCCCATCCTGGGATAGCCATTTCTTCTTCTAAATCCCTTCTGCTTCCAAATAGAGGTCCAATATTTCACAATCCCATCCCTGTTACCAAATGTAGCACCAACACAATATTCACAGTGCCGACAGACACTGTAAATATGCTGTCATAATGCTCAATTGCACAATATAACAAATTCTCCACATAGAAGACAAAAACAAAACATTTATTCAGGTACCAGAAAACCGAATCCCCAAACCAGTAAACCATCATAGTAGTAGAGAAGCAAATAAGCCATAATGTCACAGAGAGTCACAGCATCCCTTAGTCTTCCCACAAATCAAAATCTACTCACAAGCCTAACTGTCCCTCTGGGGTGCATCCTCTCTCTCCCACCATCTGGCTACTCTGACTCCCAGCTTCCTGGGGGCTCTGCTCCACCCTTCAGCAAACTCCTCCCACCACAGGCTCCATGTGATTACATTCAGCCTGTTAGAGGGCAGGGTATATCTTCAAAGCAGGGAAGGTCTTTAAATTCCCTTAAGTCTATTAAGGGGCATGGAAGATCTTCAAGTTCCCATTCCCATTACAGCAATCTGCTGTCTTTCCAGACTGACCTACTTTATGTTCCGTTTTTATAACTTTCCACTGCCCAAGTCTCTCTTTACATTGGTTGTTGCCTTTATATACTTGTAATGTACTCCCTTCTCCTTTCTGACTCTTAAAATCCTTAGAAGGGGAGGGGATAATTTCCAATGAAGAGGCATGGTGGAAAAGTCAGAGAAATCCCACAGCTACTATCTGGTACAGCCAGGAGAAGAATAAGGAAGTGACTGAGCTGACTCCCTTCTTTGAGTGGAGATTTTGTATTTCATGGTCCCACCCTCCAATCAGAGAGTCAGAAAGTAGTGATGAGTAACAAGGCTGATGGGATCTTGCAGGTTTATAGAGTTTTTCCAGTAATGAGCTTCTTGGGGCATGCTGCTAACCTCAGAGAAGTCCCAAAGTAGTGCAGCCAAATAAGAAATGTATTATTATGTATTACTGCATGTTGTATGTTATCATGTTATTTGTACTGGATATGAGATTGAAGAGGGCAGGAGCCATGTCTTATCTGAGCCTTCTTTCTCTTCTTTCCCAGAAGCTTAGCAAAGTGTGTCAAGATAGTAGCTGTTTAGTGTTGAATAGAAAAAAAAATATGTTCTACCTTGGAGGGTTGAGGTAGAAAGGAGTTCATTCAGGTTTTATTTTGTTTCTAAAACCAGAGTCTGTATCTAGCATGCTATTGCAAAGTATTTGTACCATAAGACCAAAGTCTATGCCTTTTAGTTTTAGCAATAATGACACCTTTTGTTATTCTTCATCAAATGAACTATAACTCACAGGCAGTTTCTAACTGCCAGATCATAATTCCAGAGATGGCCAGTGCATTAGGAGGTATAACCAAAGGTGGGTGTTGTTATTCAGTCATCTCAGTCATGTCTGACCCTTTTTGACCCCATTTAGGGTTTTCTTGGCAAAGATACTAGAATGGTTTGCCATTTCCTTTTCCATCTCATTTTACAGATGAGGAAACTGAGGCAAATTGGGCTAAATGACTTGCTCAGGGTAACACAGCTAGTAAGAGTCTTAGGTCCAACTTGAATTCAGGTCTTCCTGATTCCAGACCTATTTCTTTATCCACTGTACTACCTAGCTGCTCAACCAAAGGTAGTAGATGAGACAATTTCAGCTAATTTAAGGGGTAAATGAATTTATGAGTGCCCTAGAAAAGGTAGTAGGGGCCACAAGTCCACCAGTCTTAGTGTTCCAGTGCACAAATGTTTTTGAGTACCCACCCAACTTTTTTACTAGTTACTTTGACACATATTTAAACTTTGGTGGAGGAAGTAGCTAGATTATTTTTATAATATTATATGTGTATGAATGATATATATACATGTATGTGTGTGTATACACACACACACACACATATGAATCTGGAAATACTTAAAAGAATGAGTAAGGTAGGGACAAATATCTAGTCAGGTGATATTTCACTGACACTGAAAGCTTGTTACTGCCAAATACATAATAAATCAAATCCGTATTGAAACCACAACTAAATTCTAGGTTTCATATTTGATTTGGAAATACAACTTTACACCAGGGCAAGCTTTCATAGAATTTCTAAAGGGGAAATGGATAGCACCATAAATAACTGAATTCCTCATTAAAATGTCTAGATTGGGTGCCAGGTTGCAAAGATGACTTACAAAACATTACTTGAATGCCAAACTACCCTGATATAATGGCAGGGGAGAGGAAGCAGTTATGCTAGAGATTTGGATTTCTCAATTCCCTCCCAAAGCACACTTCATATAGATATAGCTGATTTCTGCTTTAAATGGACATGGTTTAAAATGTGACTCTTCTGAACTTTCTAACCTTATGTGAGAGGAAAGCATTCCAAGAGCAAGGGATGAAATTCAATTAACTGAGATGACAGAAAATAATCTACTAAGCAAATACATCAGGCAATTGGAAGCTTTCATACCTTTCAAAAAGGAAATAACCTATTTCTTTCCTTGTTATCTAATGACACAGGAGTTTATTCCTCTGGAAGCAGTTACAAATCTACCTAATGGGGCCTAAATACTGTTGCCAAGCAATTTGAGTTTTTATTGTGTCACTAATTCCTTCATTTCCATGTTGGTGATAATCACCACTAAATATAGGAGCCGTCATTCTCATCTAAGAGTCTATACACATGCATGCTGTACATATACGCATGCATACACACACAGACACATACTTACCCATACACACACAGAAGAGCTAGCTGACTGAGAGACAAAGTAACAGCCCTTTTGAACATTAGGGAGGGAAGGGAAAGGAGCAAAATTTATTAAATACCTACTAGTACCAGGTACTATGCTATGTTTTTACAAATACTATTTCATTTGATCCTCACAAAAATGCCTGGAAAGAAGGTACCATTATTATCCCCATTTTACAGTTGAGGAGCCTGAGGCAGACTTGCCCAGCATCATACAACTGATAAGTATTTAAGGTTGGATTTAACATCAGATCTTCATGACACCCAGCCTAGAACTCCATGCACTATGCCACCTAGCTACTTTAGGCCACTGGTTCTGGATGACAGCCCCCATTTTTACTGTTAAATTTTTATATTTAAAGATTCTTCTGTTCTCAAGTTTAGATATCTCTGTCTACTCAAGTTAATAGCTTACATGCCCATATTTCTCCTATGGTTACTTTTTTCTTTTTCCTTAGTGTCTCGCAATGATAATAATAACTGACATTCATATGGCACTTAATGATTTGCTAAGTTCTTTAAATACATTATTTCCTTTGCTCTTTACAACAACTCTGTGAGGTAAGTGCTATCAATATTATTATCCCTATTTTATAGTTGAGGAAACTGAGGCTAAGAGGTGTTAAGTGGCTTGCCCATAATCATACAGCTGAAGTAGAATTCACATGATGATCTTTCTAAACCCAAGTCCAGTATTCTGTTTTCTGTGCAGCGCTGCCTATCTACTATAATATTAAAATTATGTACAATATGAATATAAATCATTATGATATTAATATTTAAGGGGTGATCAAGGGAATCATTCATCAATTTAATGAGTCGCCCAATCAACATGATGAGATTCCTGGGCCTAGGTCCTCTGGAAACAGCTAAGGAGTTTTCTCATGGAAAGTGAACATATGCACACATATGGCACTGTAGACTAAGCTTCAGAAGATGGGGCTGCTTGATGATTGGGCAAATGAGATCTGGGCCATTTTCCCCGTGGTCTATAAAGGAAAACTGATTTACCTGTCTTTTGAGAACTTCCTTCTTACCTTTTCTCCTTTTGCTGTCTCCCACAATATATTAAGGAGGGAAGGGAATTTCTTCCAGAAGCACATGGCAGATGTAGAAGACATGTGTATGTTCACTTGACCTGAGGAATCCTTTAGAGTTGCCTCGTGGGGAACTCCAAGTTTAAAAGCTTGAGCGCTGGCCTTTTCTTCTCTGTCTCTTTGTCTCATCTGTGTCCCAAATTCTCTGCTTCTTTTAAGTCCCAGCTTTTAGAAGAAGATTTTCCCTGTCCTCCTTAATTCTAGTGCCTTCCCTTTCCAATTTTCTTCAATTTATTCTGCATATATTTTTATACATAGTTTTCACATGTCATCTTCCCCATTAGACTGAATCCCTTGAGAACAGGCACTATTTTCTGTCTTTCTTTCTATCCACAGCACTTAACACAATGCCCGGCACATAGCAGGTATTTAGTGAATGCTTCTTGACTTGATATGACTTGACTAGATAAAAAGATTTCCAGATGTAGCATGCTTCTTGAGAAAGAGATAATCCACAGAGTTTCTGAACAGCATCCTATTTGAAGGGTAAAGTAAGTGAATACTTAGACTATAGAAGTCCAAAAGAAGGGATGTTACTTGTTTGACACCACCCATAATTTATTTACCTTCCAAGGGAAGTGTAAACCATAGTATGGCACTCTGAGCCTGGAGGGAACTGTTTATGACCCTGTGGGAGCAAAAGATTCCATGGTATTATCAGTATGTTAATATTAGCCCTGAAGACAAGAAGTTCTGCTTCTTTGGTGGGGTAGTTAATGGGCTATTTGAATGTTCTTTGCATTTTTATATCTGTTCCTGTGCTACTGTGAGCCCTTTGCATCTTTGGCTTTTTCTATGGGGTGAAATAAAGGCCTAATGCAAATGGTACTCTAAATCTCCATCTGAGTGTGGAGGTTGTACCTGGTTGCTCAAAATTGGGGAAATACAGACACAAGCTACACTGGGAATCTATTTAGAGATTTACCTGGAGTACTCCATCTAGTATCAATGAGCCAAAAAGCAAAAATTGCCTTTTGGATTCAGCCCCCAAAATCAGAACTGATCCATATGTAGGATCCAGGATCTTATGAAGAGGGTGGGGAAATCCTTGGGCTATGAATTACAAATATAATGCCTTACATGTGTATAGTATTTTATGTTTTATAAAATACTTTCATATTTGTTTACTCATTTGATTCACATGATAACCTTGTAAGATAGGCAGAATAGTTATCATTATCCCCATTTATAAGTTGGAAAACACACACACACACACTCACATGCGCGCACACACATACACACACACACACACACACACACACACACACACACACACCAAGTGACAGTGACTTGAGTCAATCTTCTAGACCCAAAAAGGGAAAGATCATTGTGGGCTGGGCACAAGGCACAAATATAATATGTTTGACTTTTTCTAGTCAATAGAGATCATTCAAAGACTGAGACACTCCTTCCCTGCTTCTCTTTTTCAAATGGACCAAAGCAAGTTGGTGAAGTAAGATCCAAGTTAAGTTTCATATCAGTGGAAATCTAAATTACTCTCCATTTCTTTTCACTCTGATGGCCACCCTAGAAAAAGCCTTTATCACCTATTACCTGCCTCCTGATCAGATTTTCTACCTCAAGACTCTTCCCTCTCCTCTGCACACCAGCCTCCCCAGAAGTACCAAGGTGATCTTCCTAAAGCACAGGTCTGCTCATATCACCTTTGTTCTATAAAGATCAGCAGTTGTCTAGTTCCTTAAAGATGAAATTCAGATAACTCTGTTTGATACTTAAAGCCCTTCACAATTTGACTTTAACCTATCTTTCCAGATACCATATATTACTCTCTCTTATACATTCTACTTTTTGGTCAAACTTGATGACATGTGGCTATTCCTCACATAGCATTTCACCTCCCGTTGGTATCTTTGAACAGACTTGTCTCCCGTGACTGAGATGTACTCCTTCCTCATCTCTGTCACTTAGCTTCCTTCAAAGGTCAAATTCAGTGTCATCTCCTATATGAAACCTTTCCTGATTCCCCCTGACTGTAAACCAGAAGTTAAATTGTATATGTTTTATATTTATGTTGTTTCCCATTAAAGAATATTAGTTCCTTGAGGGTAGGGACAGTCTTTCTTTTTGTGCCTGGCACAAAGTAACTGTTTAGTGAAAAACTGGATAGAATTCTGGGCCTGGAGTCAGGAAGACTTCTCTTTCTGAGTTCAAATTTGGCCTCTGACACTATCTGTGTGACTGATGGCAAGTCACTTAACCCTGTTTGCTTCAGTTTCCTCATCTATAAAATGAGCTAGAAAAGGAAATGGCAAACTACTCTAGTATCTTTGCCAAGAAAGCCCTAAATGGAGTCATGAAGAGCTGACATGGCTGAAAAAAATGAACACCAATTATTATTATTATTCATGACATTACTCTCACCTGGTTCTCTTCCTCTCTGTTTAAACACCTGTTTTCAGCCTCCTTTGTTGGCTCACCTTTCATATTTTGCATCATAGTTGTGGGTATTTCTCTAGGTGTCCTGTTCTTTTCTCTTTCTGTCTTGGTAATTTGCATTAGCTCTCATGGATTCTAATGTCATCTCTGCACTAATAACTCATAGATCTTATGTTTCTCTCCTAAGTTTCAATCCTGTATCATCAATTGCCTATTGGACATTTTGAACCAGATGTCCCAGAGACATTTCAAACTCATCATGTCCCAAATATGCCATTCTCTACCCCAACCCCAAACCAACACCTTCCCTGAACTTCTCTATTTCTGTCATCCTTGTCATTCTGGCTTCACTCTCTGGTCTCCTCACTGTTATCTTCAGCTCCTCACTCTCTCTCATCACACATGTTTAATGAGTTACAAACGGTGTAATTCTACCTCCACCCTCCTTTTAGCTGACTCTTCTCTCTGCTCACACAACTAGCACCTTCATTCAGTGTTTCATCACTTTACTTTGTTTACTGCAACAGCCTCCTTAGTCTCTCACTATGCTAATCCATCCTCTAAACTGTTGCCAAACCGAGTTACCATAAGCTCACATCTAACCATGTCACTCCTCTACTGAATTAACTTTAGTAACTCTTTATACTCTTTAAAATAAAATATAAGCTTCTCTATTTAGCTTCCAATAGCTTTCACAACCTGGCCTGCCCTATTTTGGACATTGTCCCCACTCCCACATTCTTCAACGTGGCCAAACTTGCCTTCTCTCTGCTCCTAACACATGGCGCTCCATCTCCTATTGACTTTATACTTGCCATCTATCATTTCTAGAATGTACTCCCTCCTCACTTACCTCACAGAACCCATTGCTTTCTTCAAGACATAGCTAGCACCATTTTTAACTGAAACTTTTTCTTATCTCCCCATACCTTTACTGCTAGTACCCTCCTTCCCAAAAGACCTAGTAGTTAATACTTTGAATTTATTTGTATTTGGAAACTATTTGGAAATATGCCCCCCAAATTATTTAGCATACATACCTTTTGACCCAGAAATACAACTACTAGATCTAAATCATGAAGATATTAAAGATGAAAAGGACCCATATGCACAAAATTATTTATATCAGTTCTTTTTTATAGTTGCAAAGAATTCAAAACTGAGAAGATACCCATCAATTGGGGAATGGCTAAACAAATAATATTGTGCTGTAAGAAATGATGCAGGGAATGGTTTCAAAGAAACCTGGGAAATTTTATATGAACTGAAACAAAGTAAAATGAGCTGAAGCAGCATAGTTTATACAATAATAAAATTATAAAGATAAATAACTAAAAACCTTCAGAATTCTAATCAATACAATGACCAGCCATAATTCCAAAGACTCATGATGAAACATGCTTTCCACTGCCAGATAGAGAGTTGATGGTCTCAAAGTACAGACTGACGCATCTTTTCTTTTGGACATGGCTAATGAGGGAATTTATTTTTGCTTGATTATGCATATTTATAATGGGTTTTATTTTTCTTGGTCTCTCATTGGTTGGGAGGGGGTAGAAGGAAAAGAATTTGGAACTGAAAAGAAAATAAATTCAACTTCTTTTAAAAAGAGTGGAAACAATAAGTTTATGAGTAAGAATTGTTTCGTTCATTGTTTTTGTAACCCTACCACCTACCAAATAGCCTGGAACATAATAGGCACATAAATACTTGTTGACTAATTGGTTGCTTGCTTGATTAAAGTGTCTGTTCACTCAATTATTCCTCTCTTTTAAATTGATCAGTTCTCTAGCTGCACAATGGGCTATCTCCTGATCTGCTGCAAGGTGCTATTGCTGATGGGTGGAGGTAGCACAGATGTGGAGAGAAAGCCCCTCTTCTATCATCCACCCCCATTTCAGCTTTCCCATCAAAGTACTCCTGAGCCTGTGCTTCCTTGACCAGAAGTGTTATCCCTAGGGCTTAGTTAAAGTTCTGCAGAGATAAATCTAATTTTTGCTTATCCAATGAGGTTGTGCGCTTTAATTCTATCACAGAAAGTCATTCACACATCATAAAACTATCCAAACATAGACATATTTACAGGTAGTTTCATACCTCATTAAAATCTTGTGATTACTTTCTGAGCCTTTTGGGTTAGGGGGTTTGGTCAAAGAGCAGTACGCCTAAATAAGTAAACATTAAGTTAAACAAAACTATGACAGATATAACTATGTTCAATCATCCAGAAAGTATTGACAACAGGTAAAGCACAGAACAGGATGTTATATGCTCACCTAAGATGTTTGCTAGTGTCATGGAAGATATCCTGAACATCCCAAACCAAAGAATGATTGTTGTGGATATCAGCTAGGCAGCACAATGGGTAGAATGTTAGCCCTAGAGTCAGAATGATCTGAGTTCAAATTTGACCTCAGACTAACTTGGGCAAATCAAATCCTCTCTTTGCCTCAGTTGCTTCATTTGTAAAATGCAGATGATAACTATTTCTGAGGGTTGTTGTAAGAATAAAATAATAACTACAAAGTGCTTTGTAAACCTTAAAACCCTATGCAAATTCTGATTTTGTTATTATTATCATTTCAAAGTTTTCCAGAAGACATTGTACTAATTGTCTCAATAGTGTGAAATCCACAGCAGCTAAAAGACATCGGTCTAACCCAGAGGTGGGGAACCTGCAGCCTTGAGACCACATGTGACCCTCTAGGTCCACATGTGGCCTCAAGGCCTAAGGTTCCCCAACCCTGATCTAACCATACATGCTAGAAAAACTAAGTGAATGAAAAACATGTATAGTCTACACTATGATCTGCAACTGGGACGGGTAGCCTATCATGTTAGTCCAAATAGGTTGACTTAAATAATTATATTAAGAAATTGTGCTGATTTGCATTCAAGAAACTGTTCAGTGCTTTCAAGGATACCAAACAGCATACCACCATAAAAAACCCGTTTCTTTACAATAGATATTCTCCTAGGGATGTTAGGACCATGATCTCAGAAGAATCATAATTACGAATAATCCAAAAGGCAACATAAAGATATATTGTGAGCATAAATAGATTGCAACATTACCAATAATTTGCCCATGAAAAACATCCTAAGACATTACATATACTATATTACAAAAATGAGAACTAAAAGCTAGATAGTCAAGTGGTATTTCTTAGACATCCATTGGTACTTCTAAGATATTATGTAGAGATAACTTGAGTGGTTTCTTAAGCCAGCTCTAAACTGACACACTAGCCCATGAAAGTGCAAAAAAAATCATGGTCCAGGCATGATTGTCAAGCAATCTGTTTATTGATACCATGAGCAAGGTTTTTATAGAGTAATGAAAAGAGAAGGTAATTATAGGTCACTTAGTTTTCTAAATACTCCTTTGTGCAATTTCAAGATTCCAGACAGTGATCTCAATTTAGTCCTTGACAATGATCATGTCCTTTGATGATTTCCAAGCCATATGAATAGTATCTAAGAATGTATGGGTGAGCTAACACCTTCTGGCTAGAATCCCAGAACAGGGAAGTTCTGGATCATAGGATATCAGAAAGGCTCTGATTTTCAGTCACATCACAGAGAAAACCAGGACTGGACACTTTGGACTGGCCTCTGGAAAGTCTGGAGCTAACTTATCTAGGACCAGCCTGATTCCTGGATCAGGTGTTTTGGCTCCCTTCAATATTAAATGAACCAGAGGAAGTTTTTAGTGCATTGTGTAAATCCTCTAGGATTGGGGTATATGGTATGTTCATGGAGGACTAGCACCTCTGGTCTGAGGATTTGTCGAGCCTTTTCAGGACTGCTCATCCATCTTTGGTTGTCCACCTGTGACCCAACTTTCATCTGTGTCTCCAGGAAGCTGTATCATGCACAGTGATCACACCCTTGTAAAACTGTCTTGGCAGATAGACTAAACCATAGGCCTCAAACCCAACAGTGAGTTAGGAGAATGTCTACCCCCAAGCATGTGAAAACTTCCCCTAGAAGAATGGGCAGATGAGAACAATCTGTTCCATATAAGGGGATGAAGCTTATGCTGTGGAGGGCTGAGAGCTTGGTCTGACATTGAAGATGCTAAGGTCATCCACCACATCCCAGGTCATTGCCAGTCATCTTGACTTTTGTCTTGCCACTGAACTTTGATGACTCTGGAGGAAACAGTGATGCTGATGACTTTGTGCAAATTCGGCTCACTTAAATCCAATTCATTTACAAGTCAAGAGATCACCTATAATGCCTTGGTTCTCTTTGAAAACAAAGGATGAACATCAACAAATCCTTTAGGGAGGATTTGGGATAGGAACAAGAATAGCACAGGATAAGAAGGTATAGAAAGTTTACTATCAGCATTGCATACCAAAACCAACACATGCATGCATTCAAAGTAAATAAGCAGCCAGTGGTGCAGTGGATAGAGGGCTAGACTAAGACAGGAAGACCGAAATTCAAATGTGGCCCCAGACACTATGTGACCTTGGACAAGACACTCTATCTGCTTCAGTTTCCTCATTGTAAAATGAAGATGATAATAGCACCTACCTCCTAGGGTGAGGATCAGATGAGATCATATTTGCAATGTGCTTCATAAATCTCAAAGTGCTATATACATGATAGCTATTATTATTAAATGGGTGACATGAATATAATATTTTACCCAAGAAAATGTCAGTGAAATGAATTTTTAATAGTTTGATAGAGGTCTGTACTCTGTTCCTTTGTCTTTCCCTCTTTTCTGAATGTTACCTAGTCTGATTTTGCAGAGGTTTTGAGCGCAATGTTATTTCCATCAGAATTGAATGGCATTTTACAAACACCCTCACTAAAGGTTTGATTTTTCAGATCTGTAAGACTGATGAGGGAAACTTCAACTATGAAAAATTTTTTAAATCAAAATTTATTCATGTAAGCATCTTAGATTTGGCACAAATACTTTTTCTAGGTACTTTGAATTCTAGTTATGGAAATTTTTACCCTCTCAGTGACAGAAGAAACTTGTCAGAGGGGTTGGAAAATGGCATGAAATTAGCTTAACTGTCTAATTTTATGTTATTGAACAAAATCAGTTTGTATAATTTCAAAAGACTCCTGGGCCACTCCAACACCCAGGCCTGGTAAAAATTTTTATTACCTGCACATATTACAGCTGTGTCTATCTCCCCTCTGGTACCCTAATCACTGAAGCTTTGCCAGCTGTGTAGCCTACTGTCCCTGGCTGTCCCTGCCAAAAGGAATTCACTACAATGTGTAGCACATATGTGCTCTGGGCTTACTCTCTGAGCCTGCACTCCCATTGGCAGATCAGGTCCCCAGAATGAAGCAACTGCTCCCCACTGTTCAGGGTTCTAGGGGTGACATTGAGGGGTTTGGGAATTCTTTTTCTAGTATTATTACTCACAAGCGCCCATCTGGTGTATGGCCTCCTAAAATCAATTGACTAGTTAAACTGGAAATGTTCATACTGTAACAGTAGCACCTGGTCTAGTAGTAACAAAAATCTGTGTGTGTGTGTGTGTGTGTGTGTGTGTGTGTGTGTTTTCTGGAGTTGTCCATTTTCTTCTGAAATAGATCTGCACTAAAGTTTTACTTAACCTGGATAGGTATTAACACAGTTTACATACAAAGGAAGGGAAGAAATTAAGTGCTTTGTAGGGCTCTAAGTAGGAATTCTGACACCCGGAGCTTGGAGCACTTGGAGTTTCAGAGGCAGACAGAGGGATGGTGGTGACTGTTACCCAAGTTTCCTCACTTCTAGTCCTGGATTTTCCAGACAAAAGCATGTGGGAAAACCACCACTCCCCACCACTTCTCTGAAATCAATGTCAAGATATGTTTACAATTAATAAAGAATAAGCTCCTGTTTATTGAAATACTCAAGAATTTTTCAAGCAGCATTCTATAATGATCTTAATATGTATAATGATGATGGTGAGGGACTGTATGATCCAGTGCCACTTTCTGAATTATGGAGTGTCAGAACCAGAATCTATGATTTATAACTGATGGTGAATAATTCTAACGCATTTATGTAATAACTATGTACCATAGTTACCTGCATTGCTGTCTTAAATCCCCACTAGTCCAGGCAGCTAGGTGGCACAGTGGATGGAAAGCTGGACCTGGAATAAGGAAGACCCTAGTTCAAATCCAGCTTTAGTCACTTGTTAGCTATGTGACCTTAGGCAAGTCACTAAAATTTTCTGCCTCAGTTTCCTCAACTTTAGCGTGGAGATAATAATGGCACCTACATCCCTGGGTTGTTGTGAGGATGAAATGAGATGTTTGTAGAGGATTTAGCACAGTGCCTGGCATATAGTAGGCACTATAGAAATGCTTATTCCCTTCTCCCTTCTCCTTCTCTACTAGATTTTAAGATCTACAAGAGCAAGGACTGTGTATTATCTAAACTATCTTATCATCACCACTGGTAAATGTTTTTGAATTGAATTATACTATGTTAACATACAGGTTTCTAAAATGGAAGACTTGGTCTAGTTTCAGTTTCCTAAGAATATAAGAAACATCATAATATTGTGTGTTTGTCAGATCTTGATGGAATTTCATAACTTCATCCCGATTCTTAAGGCATGCTCCAATCTAAAAGCAAGAAAAGAAAAATGTTATTAAATATATTTCAATATACATTACATGCAGGCAATTAAAACATTAACTTTTCTAACCAGAACATTCTGCTATTGATATATTTTATAAACTATATCTGTTTCAGATTCCTCTGTGAGAACATTATAAAATATTACCTTTTGCTTTGGCTGACAGAATTGTGTACAGTCCATGCTTAAGATATAAAACACCAACTCTGATCTGAAAAGTATATGGAGGCAGAAAATATTAGAGACTATTTTAACCAACGTCTTTGTTTTAATGATGAGGAGTCAGATCCATAGAGATGAAGTTGGGGAGGCAAATTTAAACTTGACATAAGGAAAAGTTTCCTAAAAATTTCCTAACAATCTATCCAAAAGTAAAATGTACTACCTATAAGGGTAATGGATTTTCCCTTAATTAATTAATCAGCAACCATTTATTAAATGCCAACTATGTGCAAGACACTTTTCAAAGATTATAATGTATATGGCAGGGAGTAAATAATGGATAATAAGGCAAGAAAGGAAGATTAAAGACAGGTTGTAAAAAGTTTTATGCCAAACGGAGTTCATATTTGATCTTGAGAGAGAGAGAGAGAAAGAGAGTGTGTGTGTGTGTGTGTGTGTGTGTGTGTGTGTGTGAGAGAGAGAGAGAGAGAGAGAGAGAGAGAGAGAGAGAGAGAGAGAGAGAGAGAGAGATTGTAGATTAGAGGGGGTAATGAGAGGGTTAATCTGCTAAAAACATATGATAGGGGATGGAATCAAGGGCATTTGTAGAAGGATTTGCCTTTGCAAGGAGAAACTCTTCCACTTCATCAGAGATTAGAATAAAGGAAGAAAGAGTAGAAGGTTTATATCAAGGGTAGTGAGCTGGAGAGAAAGAGAAAAGAGGGATCTTATAGTGAATGACTTTTCTTTTCTCAGTAAAGTACAAATTTAGGTCCTCTGCTATGAGGTTCAGGGGAAAGGATGGTAGATATTTTAGAGGCCACATAGTTCATCTTTAGCCTGAATAAGACTCCCCTCTCCAAAATATTACAAGTGATCGTCAAGCTTTCCATGTCCCATTCCCATAGCAGCAATTTCTATTCCCCTTTGTCCTGTGAAACTGTTGTGAATGTTCTTCCATAAATTCTCCATAAGTTATCCTACCAATGTTCCAAAGACCATCCTCTTCATCTATAGATATTGGTGAGTACTGATGAAGTACTATACTCCTACTATATAACTAGTTCACCTCCTTTTCTGAAAATTTGCCTTTCTCTGGTGACATATTTTATACTGACCCATGTTGTTACTACTACTACTACTACTACTACTACTACTGATACTGATAACATTTATATATAACACTTTAAAGTTTGCAAAGAACTTTACAAATATTTCATTTTATACTCACAGCAGTGCTGGGGGTAAGTGTTGTTATTATCATCTTCATTTTACAGATAAGGAAAGTGAAAGAAACAAAGATTAAGTGACTTGCCCAGGGTCATAAAGGTAGTGAATATCTGAGTCTGGTTTGGAACTCATGTCTTCCTAATTCCAGGTCCAGCACTCTATCCACTACCCCCACTGAAATCATTGATAGTATGATACAGACTGTTTTCTAACTTCCTTGGGGGTATATTTAGACTATTTCAGGCGCTATTTTCATCTTTTTTTCCTTGAGGGTCACTCAAGAGGTACAACTTTTGACAAATTTGTCCACATCCATCAAGTGCTTAATGTTTTATCTACTGATCATTCTAGCTGAGAAGGCTGCTAGAAGCATTTTAAGGTCAATTGCTATTCAGCATGTGAATGTGAAGAATGGGATGTGAAGAATTTCTAGGGCATAGAGCAGAGTGCTGAAAACTTGACAGTCACCTGTTACATTCCTAATCCTTAGTAATACAACTTTGTCTTTGCCTAAAGGGGTAACATTTTCCTAAAAATTTCCACAACCTACATTAGCATGAAATTACTGCTGAAGAGCCCCGAGGTATATGGTCAAGATGGGAGCAAGCAGTTCAGGAGCTAGGCTTTAGGAGAACCAAAGATCTTCTAGTTCAAATCTAGGACATGCCCTTTAGCTCTCTGTGCTCACCTAGAATTACAAAGAAAATTTGTCAATACTAGGGATTGTTTTAATGATGGTCAGAAACCCAGGAGCACAATTGAAAGTGTCCTTCTCAACTGACATTCCAGTCCTTTGGGAAACACAAGTCACCAGGACAGAAAGGGCCATAGGCTAAAGACTGAGCTATTGAAGAGAATCTATATGGGCAGAAATCGAAGAGTTTATGGACCATTTAACAGTCAGCTAATATTGTGAGTAAGAAGTTTTGTTTTGTTTTAGATAAGTTATTTTTCTAGTCTGTAGATAAAAAATTATGTACACTGCTAATCCAAGAAGTTCAGTGTATATATAGAACTGAGAGGATTTTATACAAAATGATACTTTGACAAAGAAGTAAAATCTGAATATGTATATGTGTAGACATATAAGTGAAATTTATGTGTGTCCTACTAAAGTAGTACTCTCATGTCTCACTATGGCATGGAGGTGACTCTGAGATTTCAGAGGCTAAGTAGTGGAATGGAAGTTCTGATAAGTAAGTATGGTGTGGTGGATAGATAGGGCACTGGACTTCCAAGGCAGGAAGACCTAGGTTAAAATCCCACCCTTAAATATTTACTAGCTGTGTTACCCTGAGCAAATTGCTTAACCTCCTTGGGTCTTAGGTCCCTCATTTGTAAAAATAAGTCCAAACCTGTAATGGAAATGCAAATTTAAAGATCTTCCCTGCCCCTAGCTTAAGTACACCTGGAGCCTGTGGTGGGAGGCTTGTTTTTCAGGAAAGCCCACACCTTGATACTTTGTGATTGGGCAGTGGGTCCAGAAGGTTGTTACATTCTCTGAGCCAGGAGAAGGCTATATAAACCCTTAGGAGAGGCTTTGCTTTGGGGCTCACTTTGAGAAGTGTTGTGTGATTTGACCAGATGAGACTCTGGGAAGCCGTTGTTGAGAGCCCCCCGGCTTTGAAAACCCAGATGTTGATGCTTCCCTCTCTGGTAACTGTGATTTGGTATTGATATAATGGTAGGACAGTTTGGAAGACTGTCTGTTTGATCTGTAAGTTCTGTAACTCTGAAGTTCGGGGTGCTGACCTTCTTCCCCTGAACTAGGTAATGTATGTTTGTTTGATTAAAGTAAGCTTGTTAACCCATTTTGAGTTGCTTTCCTTTTGAAAAGCAGATCTAAGAACCTGTGTTGGCAGTCACCCTGGGGATATTGGGGTGCTTGCCGCTACAAAACCCTGACAGTGATTGTGTTTTTTTATTATGACCTTAAGAGAAGAATAGAAAGAGAGGAACAGAGGAATACACTGGGGGAAAAGGAAGAAGAGAAAGGAATATTAGGGGAAATTATCTCACTTAGAGTACACAAGTAGATATCTATACAAACAAGGAGGGTGTGGGGGGATGACCAACACTTGAACTTCACTTTTATCTGAACTGGCCAAAGGGAGTAAGAATACAGAAACATAGACAGAGTTGGGTACAAAAATGTATTTTACTCAACAGGGAAATAGAAGGGAAAGTAGAGAAGAGAAGAGGATGGATTAGAAGAAGGATATATCAAGGAAGAGATTAGTCCTAAGCAAAAAAAAATTCTAAGAATATGTAAAATTTTTATACTTCTCTTCAAGGTGTTAAATAATTGGAATCTTAAAGGATACCCCTTAAGTGCGGGGAAAAGATTGTTGGGTATGAATATGATAGCGTGATGTTGAGCTGTAAGAAATGATGAAGGAGATAGTTTAAGAAAAAACACAGAAGACTTGCATGAATTGATTCAGAGTGAAGTGAACAGAACCAGAACAATTTGTAAGATGACAACAATATGAAAAAGACAAACAGCTTTGAAAGAATTAGTGACTCTGATCATCATAAAGACCACCACAATAATGATGGAAAATGCTACCTACCTCCTGAGAGAAGACTCAGAAACCCAAATAAGACATATGTATTTTTGGACATAATCAATCTATTCCCCTATACTACATACCTGCCATCAATACTGTCATCAAATGAGACAAAGTCCAAATACCTAAACTAGAGAATAATGTACAGAAAGAAAATTACACACCAATATAATTAATGAACACTGATTCAAAATTTTTAAATAAAATCCTGTCAAACTGTAATAACTTTTCTGAGAAATTCATTAGGACCAAGTTGAACTTATTTCAAGCATGTGAGGAGGGGTCAGCATTAAGAAAACATTCAATACAATCAGATTAACAAAAAACATCTAAAACTACATGATTATTCAACAGATTCAAAAGAATCCTTTCACAAAGTACCATACTCATTGATGCAAAAAAAAAAAAAAAACCCACAAAACACTGACAAAGTATAGGCATAGTGTCTTTTTTTAATATCACAAAAGTATCTTATCTAAAACCAAAATTAAACATAATATACAGTTGGGATACACTAGAAGTTTTCTCAATAAATAAAGGAATAAAGCTAGTATATACACATTCCCCACTATAATTTGATATAGTTCTGGAAATGCTACCAATAGCAGTAATATGAGAGAAAGAAATTAAATGCATAAAGATAGGTAAAGAGGAAATAGGACTGTCCCTATTTGTTAATGACATGATGATTCACTTAAAAAATCCTAGGGAAAAAAAATCCTAGGGGATTGGCAAAGTTACTACTACAGATAGTAATCATTTCAGTAAAGCTGTAGTTTAAAATAAACACTAAAAATCCATAGCATTTCTCTATAATAATAACAAAATCAAGAAGCAAATAACAAGGAAATCCCATGCCAAATAACTATAAAATTCATAAAATATCAATGTACCAAAAGACATAAAATATTTGTATAGATTCAATTACAAAGTACTCCTTAACAAAATAAAGAACACCACAAATGAATGGAAGAATATTTAGTATTCATGACTATAATAAAAATGGCAATGTTAGTAAAATTAAAATTTCCTGCCATACCAATAAAATTACCAAAGACATACTTTATAGAACTTGATAAAATAATTACAAAATTCATTTGGAAAAAGGAAAGATCTAGAATACCAAGGGAAATAATGTAAAAAGGGACAAAATAAAACTAATGCTTCCAGACATCAAGCTCTGTTATATAGTGGCAGTCATCAAAACCACCTGATATTGGTTTTTTAAAAATAGAGGGATAAATTTATAGAACAGACTAGAATAATTTGGGACCTCTTAAACTTTTGCTACTTGTGACCCCTTTTCTTGTTTTGACAGCATTCTTTATGTTGTGTGGCCTGAAAAGTAAGCACAATGCAAAGTGCACATGCATTGTGTTCAGAACCAAGGCTGCAGTGAAGTTGCCTGATGCAACACAGGAAAATGCTACCAGAAACACCTCAGATTCATTAAAAGTTTGATTTTGAAGTAATTTTTAGTCATTGCACCTTCAAAAACTTTTTACTGTTGCCAGATTTTTGTGACCCCACATGGGGTCTCAACCCACAGTTTAAGAAGTGGTAGACTAGATAAGGAAGAATCCAAAACAACTGAACTCAACAATACAGTTTTTGATGACCTGGAAAACATAAATTTCTTGGGAAAGAATTCTCTAATTGATAATAACTTCTGTGAAAACTAGAAAACCATCTAGTAAAAACTGGGCATACACATATTAAAAAATGCATTCTAAATGAATCTATGACCTTAATAGTAGAAATCATACCATAAAAATTTCAGAAGAGAATCAGAGCATATGCCTTTCACAGGTATGGATAGGACATATGTTCTTAACAACACAAGGGATAGAAGCAATTGTGATAGATAAAATAGATAAGTTTGATTCCATGAAACAGAAAACCATAACACACGCAAAATTACGAAGGGAAGCAGTGGAATGGGAAAAAACTTTGTTTAAAATTTTTCTGATAAGGCTTGGTATCCAAGACATACATGCATGTGTGTATATACATGTGTACATATGTGTATGTATGCATACATATACGTGCATATATATTGTATACATGCATGTATACATATATGAACAATTAACATTCAGATATATGACCAAAAATAATTCCCTAATAGAAAAGTGGTTAAATGATCTGAACAAGAAATTTCAAAAGGAGAATTGTCAACTATTAACTATGTGAAGGAATGTTCCAAATCACTACTAATAAGAGGAGTACAAATCAAAACAGCTCTGACATTTTACTTCACACCTTACAAATTGGCAAAGATGATAAAAGATGACAACAATCCATGTTGTAGGGACTGTGGAAAGGTAAGCACACTCATACATTGTCAGTGGAGTTATGATTTGATAAAACCATTTTGAAAAGCAACTTGGAATTATGTAAATAAAGTCACTGAAATATTCATACCTTTTGACCCAAAGATTCCATTCCATACCCCAAGGAGGTCATTGATAAGAAGAAAGTCCACATATATACTAAAATATTTATAGCATCACTTTCTGTGAGAACAAAGCATTAGAAACAAAGTAGATACCCACTGATTGGGGAATGACTAAACAAACTGTGGCATATATGAATAAAATGGAATAATACTGTGCCATGGCAAATGACAAATATGATCAATTCAGAGCAGCATGAAAAGTTCTACATGAACTGAAACAGCATGAAATAAGTAGAGCCAAGTAAACAATCTGCACAATGACTAAAACAATGTAAACAGAAAGAGCAATAAAAAAAATCAAAAGTATAGAGCGCTGGCCCTGGAATCAGAAGGACCTGAGTTCGGAGCCGGCCTCTGACACCTAATCCGCACAAACAAAAACCTAGCCATGTAACCTTGGGCAAGTTATTTAACCCCAATTGCCCTAAAGGGGCGGCTAGGTGGAGCAGTGAGTAAGAGAGCCGGCCTCGGAGTTTGGATGACCGGAGATCAGATCCGGCCTCAGAAAATGAGCACCCACGCATAAATCAAAATGACTAGCCGTGTAACCTTGAGCAAGTTACTTAACCCCAATTGCTTTATAAAAAAAAAAAAAAAAAAAAAAAAAACCAAAAGTAAATGCTGCAAAGTTATAGCCACGATTCAAAAGAAGAGATAGGAGGAGATACCCCCACCTCAGCCCCTTACAGGAGTGGGTGATCTGCGAGTGTGATACATCACATATATTTCCAGACCTTTTCAATGTATTGATCAATAAAACTAATTTTTTTCTCTTCCCATTTTTTTGTCTTTAAAAATATTATTTATCATATGGAGTGGCTCTCCAGGAAGGGATAGGGGAAACATACTGAGGAAAATTTTGAAGATGTAAAAAAAGACATCAAAAATTTATTTTTATAAAAGATTGTCATCAGTCATAGTCATGAACACAGTCAACAATCATATTCAGATATGAATAATAGATATATATGTACATGATCACATATATGTAACAAATTTTGCTCTTCAAGTTTCCCAGGGAAAAAATGTGAATGTCAACAAATATATGCACTTATGAAAAAAATTATTTGTTCTGACAATATACTTATATATGAATTTGCATAAATCAATAAAAATATACTATTATAAGGTTTAATATTTGTTAAATATCTTGGATTTGATGGTTTAAATAAAATACTGTAATTTTGAATGCTTAACACAGTGACAAAAATTTCTCAGCTGCCAAATTTTTCTTGCCAGAGATTCATGTTCTATTGTACACTTCTCCAAAAAATGCTAAATTTGTCTTTAAAAGTTTGATTTGAGAATATATTTCTTGCTTCTTACAACAAGGATGTTTTATGTTGTTTAGTCTGGATACCAAAATTTCTAGTTATGGTTCTGAACCTTTAAGAGATGTTAAGGGGTGTTGAGGTATATTTTCCACCTCTAGGAAATAGAGAAAAGAAACCTTGAGACTGAGGTCACTACAAAGGAGGAGAGTTGGCACAGAAGAAATCAGATTAGGGTTGGGTTGGGGAAAAACTTACCAATGGAATAACCACCAGACTAGAAATAGAGTGTTGTAGGAAAAACAAACTATATGTTAACTTTCTGTTTCAGTTTATTATTCTTGCTAGCTAGGTGCTACACTCAGCTGCTACTATAGTAGTGTCGAGTACTTAAAGGGCACAAATGCTGTCAGTTCTCTCTAAATTTTGGTGCCCTGTGGCAATGTCCCATTGCATTGCACTAATGGCTTGCAAAGGCCAGAGATCCTTGAAGGTAGAGTCTATATTCAGAAGGTGCCAGATTTACCCTGGAATTAAATCACCTCTCTCATCCCTGTTGTCCACCCCACCCCATTCTCTCTCTCTCTCTCTCTCTCTCTCTCTCTCTCTCTCTCTCTCTCTCTCTCTCTCTCTCTCACACACACACACACACACACACACACACACACACTTAAGTCTTCATCAGAAAAATTAGAATCAAGAAGGACCTTCTTTCTTGGTGTGTGTATTTGTCAAGAACAGAGAGACCCTAAACCCACCCAAGAACACTTAAGAATAAACTAACCAACCAAATTAACGAGTCAAGAGAATGACATGCTCATTTAATATTTGTGCTTCAAGTAGGGTTCACACACTGCCCATCTGAGACCTGGCCTACCTAATTCAGGGCCTGAATAGAATGATGCAGTAGAATGTGACTAGTTTAAGCTCTTCTCCTAGAAGCTTATAGGAACAATGTACAATGCAGCCTACCTAAGATAGCAGCTAGTATTTTTCTTCTGTGTTCTGTCAGGTTGTGATGGTCAGAGAGATAATGGGGTTGGGCAGCGAATTTGACTTCAACCATAACTAATACCATTCCTAAAACACATACATTCATATGCTTTATACCATTGGAAGGGGAAGGAGAGAGAAGGGAATGTGGGAATATGTCTCAAACTAAAGTAAAGCAACACAACATGAAGCCAATAAACTGTGCCCAAGTGGATTATGCATCCTCCAAAAGACATGGTTCATTGTCTGCATGGCAAGTCTCTTTCTAATACAACAGCCAGAGATTAGACAGCCAAAATTTTTGTATGAGGAGTGTCTCAAGGTTGGTGGCCAGGGGATTATTATCACTGATGCTGTGCAGGGGAGGACCGTTATTTCTTTCTTTTTGATGCCATGTCCAAAGACATTAAAAAGAGATTTGAAATCTGCAGAATTCTTATTCCCCAAAATCCTAAGCCCCATCTGCCAGTTGGGGGCATGCTGAGACAATAGAAAGCTTTTAGCTGAATGGCATGGACTCTAAAGCAGCCAAGTAGACCTGGTCTTCAAGACAGTTTTTGACATGTTTAGTACCCAGAGTATATCCCCAAATCCTCCCATCTTGAGAGAACATAAACAAAGAAGATTTTTTCTCCCCCTTTGGTAGTCAGCCTATTTAAAAGTTGATATTTTGCTGCACAATTGCAAACAGTACAAATCTCAGGCAGCTGAAGAAAAAAAAATACCCTTGGGAGCCTCCATACACACTGTAAACAATTAGATGTTACAGCTGGAAGTGTCAACAAATGGATATCTCAGTGATTCTGTGTCTTGGATTCACATGTGAATGGCTCTTACTGGGATATAGCTTTGGCTGAAACCCTAAGAGAGTATCTCCCTCAAGCTAGTCCACACTTATTAGAACAAACCCCAAAATCTGAAATGGTTTTAGAAAGAAATTTATGGTTGTTTGGTAGAGGAGAAAGCTGTAAGTAGACACTGCTCCTTCCTCAAGTCTCTGTAAGTTTATAGTATATAAAATTCTGACAAGGGCATAAAGACATTTGCCTGACTTACCTCTTAGTCTCCAAAACTATATATGAGGCATATATCAGCAGGTAAGTCAATCTAATTTGGGAAACTGAACCCAAAATAATACCCAAAATAAGCACTGGGTGGGATCTAAGCATTCCTTTCAACCATCCAACTTCCCTGGAGCTTCTTTGTAGGTGAAGCTAACCTCTACACTAAGCTCTTTGGGTTGGACACTTTTCTAACCAGAGAAAACTAGGTTCAAATTATACTAATAAATGATAAAATGTAAATATTTTCTTGACAGTAGGCTAAGACGTCATTTTGAAAGAAAACCTTTTAACGTCTGACCTTCAGTACAACCTATAAATAGTGTAGCATTCTGCTAGACTGGTTCAATTTGCAGAAATAAAAAAATAATGTGACACTGAGGCTTATATGTCCAACTTCTCAGGCTGATTAGAAGAAAAAATCAAGTGAAAAAGCAAATAAAGTCATTACTTTGTTCCTACATCTTTGAGACAACTGGGGAAAGTAAAATTAAGTGCCTCTCAGAATAATTTTGTCTTTTTTAGTAATCACTGACACAGAGTACTTTAGCACTAACAAAAACACTCATTAACAAAAACAAAAACTAATATAGCATCTACATTATCTCATTTAAGCCTCATGATAACCTTCTGAGCATTACTGTTATCCCCATTCTACAGATGAGGAAAGTGAGGCTTAGAGACATTAAATGGCTCATCCATGGTCACCCAGATAGTATTGGGGGCAGAATTCATACTGGCTCCAAGTCCTGCATGTTACCCACTACTCTATGCCATGCTGCCTCTAGACAAATGAAAACTAAATAATATAGTCGTAAATAACAAATGAGATAATGAATAAATTACAGAAATAGCAAATAGTTAAATCAAGATGATTTGTTCCACTAAAGCATTCCTTAGGGGAAAACATATTTCTAATTACTGGAATCAATAAAAGTAAAAAATACTAGGATTGTTTAATATCCTGCTCCAGTCTGAAGATGGAGAAACTATGGGGCTAGGGGTAGGGCTAGTAGTAGCCCTCCACTCCTACCTATGGTAAGGAATCATTGTAATAGTAACTTCAGTAATTGAAGAACCAAAGAAAAGTTTAGAGGGAGAGGGAAGGGGAAGGGAAGACGTGTTTATATAGTACCTATTGTGTTCTAGAACTGTGCTAAGCACTTTTGTTACAAATATTATGTCATTTGATCCTCACAACAACCCTGTGAGATCAGATACTATTTACATTTTACAGTTGAGAAAAATTAGGGCCACTTATCTAATAAGGTTCTGAGACCAGATTTGACCTCAGGCTTTCCTGACTCCAGGTCCAGCATTATATTTACTATGCCACCAGCTGTCTCAAGAAGAATGTGTGCATGTGAAGACTTATCAGCCATTTATAGTGTAGAATGTGAGGAAATAGAAATCATAAAAAAACCTTTAAAAAGTTAAGAAATACTATTGGTAAGGGAACTCCAAGACAAAACTCCAGAAAAAGACAATAACTTGGCAATAACTACAAAGGAATGATTAGAACAATAGAAAAGAGAAGAAATTGGCCACAAGGATTCTGAGAGCAGAGACAAAGTTTATTCAAAGAAATTGTAGAAATGATTAAGGAAATAAAATTAGAGCTCTTCTGGAAATACTTGAAACTTAGAAAAGAAGAGAGAAAACCTCACCCAAGTAGGTCAGAACTTTTGTAATCAGGGAGCAAATTAAAAACAGAATAAAGAGGATATCACCTAAAAGAAACCTTAAATTCAACACACCCAAAAATGTGACTGTCAAACTCCAAAGCTTCCAAGTTTAAAAAAATACTTTACTTTGCTTAAGTATGCCAAAAATGATTTTAAAATATGAACATTAAACATATATGCACCAAATGGCTTAGTATCTAAATACTTAAAGAAAAAGTAAGCCTAACAACAAAGAAAATTAAATGGAAAAATAATGCTCTTTGAGGTATTTATCTCTTTCAGACCTAAACAAATCTGATATAAAAGTAAACAAATTACTTATCTCAACAAAATATTTGACAATTATTGAATGGGAACTTTAGGTGTTTGCTTACATTGTAGCTTTACAGAGTATTTTTATAAAAGCTGGCTACGTGCTAGTGCATAAGGAACTCATAAACAAATGCAGAAAAATAGAAAGGTCTTTACAGAACATAATGCAATAAAAACTATGATCAATAAGTGAAATAAAAAGAAATGATTTAGACAAATAGAAACTAAATTTTTAAAAATCCTAAATGTTTCATAGGACAAAGAACAAATCATCATTATATTAAAGAAAATTATAATGGAGACAATATGTTAGAGCTGATTTGATTACACCAAAACCATCCTTGGAGAAAAGATATGTCTAAAATGTTTACATTAATAAAAATGAAAAATAAGACACCAATGAATTGAACATGTAACTTTTAAAATCCTAGAAAATAAATGACTCAAAAATAAATGCAAGAATAATAATTCTGAAAATCAACAAAATGACCTATAAAACTATAAACAAAGCTAAAACTGGGATGATACATAAAACTGGGAGTTGTGATTTTTGAAAGTTTGAAAAAATAGACAAACCTATTAGCTAATTTGTTGAAAAGAAAGAATAGACTGCTGTTACCATGAAAAGGGAGAATTCATGACATATGAAGATAAAACAAGTAATACCCAATTATGAAGTAGATCAGACAGGTCTTGTTATATTTATTTTATAAATGAGGAGACTGATTCAGGGAGTCCCTGGACCATTGATTTAGCACAAACAAGGACCTTAGGGTCATTTAGTCTAACCTTTTCATTTGGCAGATAGGGAGTCTCAGAAAGATGAGGTATCTTACTGAAGGTCGCGTAGTTCATTTGTGACTGAACTATGACTCAAACCCATTTTCTGACTAAAACAGAGTGTTCTTTCCTCTGTCAAGGGCTGCCTCTCTTCATAGGTCACCCTTCCCAAGATGGTGAATGTTTAAAAATTCCTAGAAAAATACAATGCTTTTTAGAATGGCTTTTTGATAATGGAGATATGGCACGGAGTAGAGGAGACTCTTGTCACACTTTTTACTGCCCTTCAAAATTACACTATTTAGCCCACCAACTCTATCTATGATCTTACTTAGAACCTTTTTAAAGGAAAATGAATATATACTTGATTATAATTGTATGCTCAATAACTATAATGTTTCCTGCTATTTTACCTGGGTTCATCAAAATCACTTATTTCACTTCATGATTTATTATGTGAATCATATCAAGCCTTGAGAGTTCTGTGATTTCTTTTTGCTTCCTTGGCAACCAAAAACCAACCAAAAGGAAGTTTTTGAAATTCAACTTTATGTGAAATGAAAAGCCTAAGCCTTAACTTTGTTGAAATGTTAGATGTCACATTTCATCTGTGAGCACATTTTAAAGCAAAGCTATGAACCCTTGAAAATTAGAAAATATGATTGGAATCCTGACAATCATGTTGTAAAATGGGCTTTTGGACAAGAAAAAACTCCAGAGATAAAGCTTGTTTTATATGTGGCCCATCTAAGTATTTCAAGGAGAAAACAAGAAATTTTGATGCTTTTTTTTCCCCTGGTAAAAGTGTTTTTGAACCCTTAGTAGCATTTTCACACTTAAAAAATAAAGTCTGTTCAAAATTATCGGTTGTATTTAGTGCTATACATTGGGAGCAGGAGGTAAAGTATAGAAGTTTTACAGTCTGTGTCAAGTCCTATAGAAAGGGGATACACTTTTGTTGTGCAGGTATCCTCCTCATCATGGCATATGCACCAGAAAGCATAATAGCTCTAAAAGACATATGACTCCAACTCCTCTCGTTCTGTATTTGTGTTCCTGAATAGTGTCAACATTTGGTCCTTTACCCCTTCAATTTCCAAAAGGACATGATAAAAGCATGCTATCAGGCAGTTCTACAGATACTCAGACATGAGCAATTAAAGGTCCTTTATAGAATTATGGGATGTGTATTATGGTGCTGAATAATGGGATCACATTTACACGTGATTATAGTTTATATTTATAGCACCTCTTCTGGGGACAGTATTACTGAGGTCAGGGAGGACCACTGGTTAGATGCATTGTTCTCACAGAACAGCCTTAGGTTCTTTTGGTCTGCAGTGGTCTTAAAGGAACTTCAGGGAGAGAAGTCACATAGCTAAGAAGAAAGAAGAGGAAAACTTGTGCCCAGGCCCTAGCTCCTTCCAACAAGTTGGTAGGAAAAGAAGATGGAAGCACAAGCCACTGGCAATGTAAATTGGGAGGCAGGGCAGATCAGACCAGAAGATCAGACTGTATGAGAGGAGAAATGACCAGACAGTCCAGGGAGAGAAGACTGTAGACATTTTCAAGGACAGGCTGAACTAAACACCCACGACTGGTAAAACTAGCAAGTCCAATTCATAGCACTCATCTTCCTCCTGCTTCTGTGGAGAAGTGAGGAGAAAGCTACCTCTTCTACCCTGTTCACCTGTAAAAAAATCACTTATCACCCCTACTTTCCTCCCTGCTAGTGGAAGTTAGGGGTCGGTGAAGAGACAATATAATCCCCTTAAACCATACATCTTATGGCAACTTGTTATACCTTGAGTTCAATACTGTCTCATTTTCTATGCAATTTAAACTTCTATTCAAGTACAGGTCATTAACTATGATTTGTGTCCAAGGCTGGGAAATTGATAGAGAAGAAGCTAACCCAAAAGAAAGGCGGATTTTCCTCCCTTAAGATGGGGGTGGGGGCAACATAGTGATTAAAAAGTTTCTTTAATTTTAGCAGTATCTCAGTGCTTATTCATACCCTAGACTGCCTTTTGAACTCAGAGAAAGACTTAACGAAGAAAGGAGCCAGTGCAGCAAGAAATGGGTTTGTTTCATTAATCATAGCCTTCATATAGCAGAAGTCCCATCCACACAAGGCTCTGTAGTATTTCCGGTTTTGCAATTTAAAAAGATCATATTAAGTTAAATAGAACTTTCATGTAAAAGAAAATCAATATCAAATAATAACACATAATATTTATATTTATATATGTGTTATATAACACATAATAATTATCATTATTATTTACAGCTATTTAATAAATTCCTCATAACTACACCATGAGGTAAATGATAATAGCTTATTTTAATATAGTTCTATACAGTTTACAAAGCAATTTATCCTCACAAAAATCCTGTGAAATAACCAGGGCCAGACATTAATGCACTGTTGGGGGAGCTATGAATTGGTACAGCCATTCCAGAAAGAAAGCAATTTGAACATATAGTTAAAAAGTTACTAAACAGTGCATATCCTTTGACCCAACAATTTTATTACTACGCCTGGACTGCAAAGAAAGAGGAACAGGTTCTAGATAGTACAAAAATATTTATAGTAACTCTTTTTGTGCGTGGTGACAAACAAGTGGAAACAAAGAGAGTACCCATCCATGGGGAATGACTGAACAAAAAATATTATTGTGCTGCCAGTACTGTTGTCTCCATTTCATAAGTGAGGAAAATGAGAGTCAGAGTTTAAGTGACTTGTCCAGAGGCATACATAAATATATAGTGTTACGTCTTGGATTTGCAACTAATCCTTTGCTGATGCCAAATCTAACCCTCTTTCCACTGTCACATTCTTACATACTCATGAGCTGGCCAATATAGCTATAACCAAGAAATAATTTAATTATAGTATTAATATGAGAGCCGACATAGCAAAATGAAGAGACTACTGGTCTTGGAATAAATAAATAAAACCTAATTTTAAGTCATGCCTTTGGCACAAATTCTCGAAGACTTTAATTTACAGAGGTGTTACCTACATTAACTTAGAGAGTTTTTATCGTGAGAGTTCCCTATATTTCTGAATCATGGTAACATTTCTACACTAATAAAGCAAAGTCCATTGAAACCCAAGAAAACTTGTCTATATCATGGAAAACAAAAGCCAATATTAATTAAGCTTGCAACCAGGGCAATGTAGGCTATAGTATTAAGTACTGTGGCTTTTTGTCTGTTTTTGCATATGTTTGCCATTCTGATGTTGCAACAGATGGGTCATTTCTTCAGATCTTTTATAATGAGCAATTTGGAAGAAAGAATGATGACTCCAAACTGTCCATATTCAAGTCCTGACTCTCCCACTTACTGTGTGACTTTGGACAGATTACTTCATCTCACTGGGCTTTAGTTTGCTCATCTGTAATATGGGGAAGTAAGACTGGAAAAACTCCAAGGTCTCTTCTAGCTCTAATGAACCACTTTTTAGGTTCTGAAGGTCCACAAATACTGTTTGTCAGTTTGGCTCATTCTTTCTCATTCTCCACTGTCTGGACAGTTCTGTAACCCAAAGTTTACAAGAATTATTTTGGTAAACTCTGTATCCTGAAGCAAGTGTACCAAGGCACAATGTGTTATTGTGCTATTTACCCTAAAACTATACACACACACACACACACACACACACACACACACAGAAAGAGAGAGAGAGAGAGAGAGAGAGAGAGAGAGAGAGAGAGAGAGAGAATAGTCACTGTCTATATACCTTGTAAAGACACTCAAAGAGAGCAAACACTTGTAAAGTGGACAGAATGAACTCACTGCTCAAATAGTCTGGATTAGTTCCACTAACTATAATGCTCTGAGAAGTAAGGGTTTTAGGCCAGCAATGTTTAAACTCTGGATTGTAAACATGTAGGAAAGAAGGAACACATGGTCACTAAGAAAAACACTGAATCACAGAATTTTAGGGCTAGAAGAGACCAGAGATTCCCAGAGAAGGGCAACCAGGAGAGTGATGGGCCTCAAGTTCACAACACATGAGGACTGACTGAAGGAACATGAGATTTTTAGTCTGGAAAAGAGAGGATTTATGGAGAATATGATAGCTTTCTTTAACTATTTGAAGGACTAATTAAAAGAGGGATTCAAATGCTTCTGCTTTGTTCCAAGGGCAGAACTAGAAGAATTAAGTAGAATTTTCATGGAGACATATTTAGGATTTATTTAAGGGGGAAAATCTTAATATTTAGAGTTATTAAAAAGTGGAGTGGGTTATCTTAGAAAGTAGTGTGTTCTCACTAGATGTCTTTAAATGAGATAGATGAGAGAAAGAAAAAAGAAGGAAAAAAAGATAATAGATAATAAATTATGGAGAGAGATAGAGAGGAAGCATTTAAGGTTTTAAATTCTATTTATATATATATATATATAAATGATAATAATGACTGTGCTAAGTACTAGTGATGCATATAAAAGCAAATAAGACAGTTCCTATACTCAAAGAGATTACGTTCACATGGTGGAAGAGGGGTGAAGTGAGACAAAGGAACTTGCCAGGGAGCATGGCAAGGAGACCTCACTTTGCAACTGCAGTTCTTCCTGGTTTCAACTTCATGGAACAAGATACCCTCAACGGTGATTCTGGGTATCCCCTAGTATCCTCCCACTTCCAGTTTCCTTTCATGTGTCCTCTTCATTAGATTGTAAGTGCCTTGAAGACAGTGACTTTCTTTTTCTTGCTTATCTCCCTAACACTTAGCACATTACCTGGCACATAATAGGCAATTAATAATTGTTTATTGAATGAATAGCTATGAAAACTAGCATGGTCCTGACTATATCAGGCAAAAGTCTCACCTATCAGAGTTTGGGGGGAGCAAGAATAAGTTCTTAGTTTCAGGGGGAATGGAAATTGCCCATTAGTGAGGCCATGATGAAAAGACTTCACTCAATGTCTTCACTCTCATTAGATTTCTTTAAATTAAGGTTGAATGACTACTTGTTGAGGATGTTGTAGGGACAATTCTTAATCAGGCATGGGTTGTATTATACTACTCTCAAAGTCCCTTCCAAGGGGTGGCTAGGTGGCGCAGTGAGTAGAGTGCTGGCCCTGGAGTCAGAAGGACCTGAGTTAGGATCTGGCCTCAGACACTCAACACACACAAACAAAAACCTAGCCGTGTGACCTCGGGCAAGTTACTTAACCCTAATTACCCTCCAAAAAGAAAAAAAAAGTCCCTTCCAACTCTGCACTTTCTGATTTTGTGACTGGTAGACATAATCTTCATTTTACAAAGGAAGAAATTTAATACAAAGAAGTGGCTTTTTTAATCTGTAGATTGGAAGTGATTAAAGTATAGGTAGGTCCCTAGGACAAGTCATATTTTTTACTTAATGATACTTTTCTCTAGGGCAGGATTTTTAACCTTTTTGTTTTTATGGTAAGAACAAGGGCAGTCTGGTAAAGCCTATGGACCCATACAGAATACCCCTGATGCTTTCCCCCTATAGAAAAGGCTGGGGAGCCTGTTTTCAAGAGGGTCAGGATGATGTGGAATGAAAATGTGCTGGAGAGACTTACAAGGAAGCACTGACATTCTATAACTGTTTCTGATTCACTAACCATATGGCAAATGGCAGTTTCTTTAACTAGCTGCAGTTGTGCAACTGAAATATATCAATATTCATCTTAGAGTTCTATGGACCCTGAATTAAGAGTTCCTGAACTAGGGGTAGTAGAGAATAGTAGCAAGAAGAGTTCAGGGGCAGCTAGGTGGCTCAGTGTATAGAGCACCAGCCCTGGAGTCAGGGGGACTTAAGTTCAAATCTGGCCTCAGACACTTGACACTTAACTAGCTGTGTGACCTTGGGCAAGTCACTTAACCCCAATTTCTTGCCTTCCTCCCTCCCCCCCAAAAAGAGAAGAAAAAAGAAAGAAGAATTCATCTGCACTAGAATGTAATTCAATTATGCAATGTCCAGTCACTACCCTAGAAAAAAAATGAAGCATACTTCTCATTTCTTGGCAAAGAGGTAATGAACTGAAGGCCCTTCATCTTCGGACATGGACAATATATAAATTTAGTTATACTTATTTGTTATAATGAAGGACTTCTCTTTAAGGTGTGTGTGGGGAGAGATGATAGGGGTAGTATTTCTTTCTTCTTAGTATCATTATAATGATACTAAGAAGAAAGAAAGGGCTGTCAATGAAACATTTAAAAATACATAGAAGGGTGGAGTCAAAATGGCGGAGTAGTAACAGCATTTCTGTGCAGCTCTGTTCCCACCACTTCCAAATTTATATAAAAGGGAACTCTGAACAATCTCTGGAGCTCCAGAAACCACAAAATGACACAGTGAAGCTAACCTCCCTCTGAGGACAGCCCAGCAGCCCAGCAGGGAGCAGCCAGCACAGTGCTCTGGGAGCCAAGCCCAGGCCTGCATGAGCTGGAGGTTTTAGCCCCAGGGTGGCCGGACCAGCAGCTTGCAGGAGGGACCCCAGAGCACCAGCAGCTGTGGCGTTTCTAGAATTATCCACACATGGATGCCTAGGACAGGGTGAGGGGTCAGTGCAGTGTGGACTTTGGTACTGGTTGGGAGAGTGCATTGGCCTCTTTCACTGGGGGGCGAGAAGCTGCTGCTTAGCCATGGCGCGAAGGCCATGTTGCAGCTTTAGTTCCTGGCCTATGGACTGTAGGGGGATCTGGCGATCAGTTTGGGGGGTAATCGCTCTTGCTTTAACCTTCTTGGATCTGGATTGCAGTCTGGGGTGGAGGTCTTGGGGTGTGTGACCAGCTTGCCAGAGCATGTGGGGGCTTCAGAGAGGGCACCCAACTAATACTTCTGGCAGCTGAGAAAACCCCAGCGTTTGGGATGGAAGCTCCCCTGTCTGGTGGCAAAGTCCTACTGTGGCAACAAGCCCAAAAAGTCAAGTAATTGAGTGGCAACATAACCAGGCAAAGGAAACAAAATAAACAGAAACATTAGACTCCTATTTTGGGGGCAGGGAGGATTGAAGCATGGAACAGGAGGAGGACTGTGAGGTCAGAACTCCTGTACCAAAAGCCCCAAATGAAAATATGAGCTGGTTACAGGCCATAGAGGACCTTAAGAAGCAGATAAGAGAAGTGGAGGAAAGATTGGGAAGAGAAATGAGAAAGATGCAAGAAAAGTATGAAATGAGGGTCAATGGCCTGACTGAGGAAAAGAACACCTTGAAAAATAGACTGATTCAAATGGCAAGAGAGGCTCAAGGGGGCAATGAGGAGAAGAATGCCTTGAAAAGCCGAGTTTGCCAGGTGAAAGAAGAGTCTCAAAGGCTCACTGAAGAGAATGATTCCTTCAGAATTAGACTGGAGAAAATGGAGGCTGGTGACTTTGTGAGAAATCAAGATGCTGTTAAGCAGATCCAAACAAGTGAAGGAATAGAAAGCAGTGTGAAATATCTCATGGGAAAGAACACTGGCCTGGAAAGTGGATCCAGGAGAGATAGTTTAAAAATTGTTGGACTACCTGAAGACCATGATCAAAGAAAGAACCTGTAGATCATCCTTCAGGAAATTCTCAAGGAAAGTTGCCCTGATGTTTTAGAACCAGAGGGCAAGGTGGAGGTTGAGGGAGTCCACGGATCACCTCCTGAAAAAATATCCCAAAAAGAGGACCCCTGGGAGTATTGTGGCCACATTCCAGAGTTCCCAGATCAAGGAGAGAATGTGGCAAGCAGCCAGGAAGAAACAATTTCAATATTCACAGTTGGGATGGTGCAGGATCTGGCAGCTTCTACATTGAGGGATTGAGGGGCTTGGAATATGATATTCCGAAGGGCAGGGGAGCTGGGATTAAAACCAAGAATTACCTACCCAGCGGGACTGGGTGTCATGTTTCAGGGGAAAATATGGTCATTCAGTAGAATGGAGGAGTTTCAAGCATTCTTGATGAAAAGAACAAAGTTGAATGGAAATTTGATGTTCAGATACAAAAAGCAAGAGATGCCTGAGAGGGCAAACAGGGAAAAGAAATCATAATGAACTTAGCCAAGTTGAACTGTTTACATTCCTACATGGAAAAATGATAACTGTAACTGATGAAGCTTTTCTCAGTATGAAAATAGTTGAAGAAGGGTATATGGGCATATGAAAACATATGTGAATGTGTATATATATACGTATATATATATATGTATGTATATATATGTTTACAGGTATGCATAGATAGAGGGCACAGATCGAATTTAAGAGGAGGGGATGATACTTAGAGGGTGAAATTAAGAGGTGAGAGAGGAATATAGTGAGAGGAAATGGGGAGAGACAGAATGGGGTAGACTGTCTCATGTAGAAGAGGCAGGGGAAATTGGTTGCAATGGAGGGGAAGAACAGGAAGTCAAAAAGGCAAAACCTTACTCTCACTGAATTTGGATCAGGGAGAGAATGACATACATACTAAGTGGGATATCTTACCCTGCAGGAGAAGGGGGGAGGGTATGAGAAGGGGGATGATGGAAAGGAGGGTGGGAGGGAAGGGGGGAGGGAAGTTGAAGCACCTGCTTTTGAAGGGGGATAGGATCAAGGTGGGGAATGGCCTGGGTGGGAGGTGGGATGGGAGGGAGGGAAATATAGTTGGTCTTTTACAATATATCTACTATGGTGGTGTTTTGCATAGCTACACGTGTACAATATATACTGAGTTGCTTGTCTTCCCAGTGAGGGTTGGTGACAAGGGAGGAAGAGGGTGAATCTGGAATTCAAAGTTTTAAAATCAAATGTTTAAAAATATATAAATACTATTATTAATACTATTTTACATATAATTGGGAAGTGGGATGTACAGTCATTGGGGCAGGGAGATTCACCTTGCCCTATTGAAAAAGTCAAAGGGGGTATGGGAGAAGATATGGGAGAGAGCAGATGGGGTGAGGGGATATCCTGTGGGACTGCTATACTGGGTTAGTGGGTGGGGAAAAATTGTAACTCAAAATCTGATGGAAATGAACGATGTAGACCAGAAGTTAATATTTGAAACTTTTGAAAATTAAACATTTGAAAATTTTAAAAAATACATAGAAGAAAGTTGGAAGGGGGACAAAGATAAGCAAGAAAGTTCTGGTACTAGTGTTAACTTTATACTTTAAAAAGTTGTACATAATAGGAATTCGTGATTTTACACAGTCGTCTTTTTTGCATTTGTTTGTATACGGAAATGTTCATTTTTTTGATGTTTAAGTTCATGATTTTTAAAATTTTAAAATAAAAAAGGAATGCAATTAAATGCAACAAACTGTCATCATGTACCTACTATGCGCTAGACCCGACCTGCACAACTTCTAAACTTCTTTGGGCCACAAATAGTTTAGACTAGAGATTGATGAAGGTTGGTTGCTGTGGGTCACATGACAAACAGGAGAATGCACAGTGGTAACCTTACATTTTTTGTGGGCCACCCAAAATCCTTTGGCAGGTAATATGTTGTACAGGCCTGTTCTAGGCCCTACGCTCAGGATTAGAGATACAAAGATAAAATTGAAATAGTTCCTGCCTTCAAGGAACTTATATTTGGGAAGAGGAAATGCAACATGTACACAGATAAGTAAATATACACTATATATAAAATAAATATAATTAACTTTATTAGGGGGTGAGGAGAGACTAATCAGAAAATACGTCTTGTAGAATGTGGTTCTTGAGATGAGACTCGAAGGGGCCCAGGGATTCCAAGAGGCAGAGTTAATGCAGGAAAGAGGAGGACAGGAAGAAAGAAATTCTGGACATCGAAGACAACCAGTGCAAAGGCACAGGACAATGGTGGAAAATGGAGTGTCCTATACAGGGGAACAGCAAGGATACCACTTTGACTAGAATTCTGTGTGGAGTATATGCCACAAAGAGCAATATGGTTAGAAATCCAAGTTGATTGGATTTTGAAGGACTTTAAATGACAAACAAATGAATTTCTATTTTACCTTAGAAGCTTCTTAAATGAGGGGTTAACATATTGAGACCTCTGCTTTAGGAATATCAATTTGGCAGCTGATGTGTGGGATGAATTGGAGAAGGGAGCATCTGGACACAAGGGTATCAATGAGGAGGCTGTTGTAATATTCCAGGTCAAAGATGATAAGGTCCTGAACTAAGGTGGTTGTGGTATGAATGGAGAGAAGCAAAGATGAGAGATGCTATGGAGGCAGAATTGACAAGACTTGGTAACTGATTAGATATGGAGGGTATTGTAGAGTGAAGAGTCAATGGTGATTCATGGATTGTAAACTTGAGTAACTAGAAGAATGGTGATAATAAAAATATGGAAATTTAAAGGATGGATACAGTAACAAGTTCGGTTTTGTACATGTTGAGTTTGAGATACCTATGGGACAACTGTGTGGAGATATCTAACATAAGGTTGGCAATGTAGGATTACAACTTGGGAAAGAGATGAAGGTCAGATATTTAGGTTTGGAAGTCATTTGCAAACAGCTGATAATTTAACCCTTGTGAGCTGATGAAATGATTGAGAGAGATCATATAGGGGAAGGGAAAAAAAGAGAAGGTTTCTAAGATAGAAACCAGGAGCAACAGGGGACAGAACATAGCTAATGATCCTGCAAAGGAGAATTATAAGGATTAGTCAGGTAGGTCAATGAATGAGAAGAGAAAAGTGTCATGAAAACCCAAGAGACAGAGGTATCCAGGAGAAGGCAACTTGCAACTCAAACACTTCAAATATGTCAAAAAGAATGAGAACTAAAAAAAGGAAATTGGATTTCATAGTAAAGAGATCATTGGTGACTTTGGAGTAACCAATTTCAATCCAGTGGTGAAGAAAGAAGTAATATTGGAAGAGACTGAGAAGCTAATCATGAGTAAGAAAATGGAAGCAATAATTATATAGTTTTTTTTCTAAAATCATGAGGACTACAACCTATCCATGCCTACTTAGATTATGCAAGCCAACTGGGAAGCATCCTCTTGCATAGTTCAGTAGCCCAACAACAATAATGATTGTATCACCTAAGTAGGCAAACATTAAATAGACTCTGTAAGTAACCTAAATCAAGTTACAGATCCGACTACTTAGAGGGCTCACAATGGACTAATTTTGAGAGGAAAGATTTATATGTCATCAAGGTAACCAAGAAAATTCAGCAAATGTAAACATCATGAAATAAAAGGCCAAAGCAATACAATGATCATCATCACTATTAAATAACATCAAGTTTCTTTATATCCTAGCAATCCACTTCCAATGTCCATTTAATCAGCATATTTATCTAGAGTCCCAAATGTCTCATACTCTCGTGGTCTCTGAAAATTCTCTTGGATATTCTGGAATAGGATGTTCTTAAGCTAGATCTGAAAGTATTCTGTTTCTCCAGTTCCAATTCACTTGCAGAAATATCTAGGTAATTCAGCTAAAAATTTTTTTCCAATAATAAGACAATAAAATTTAGTACATTCTCTTAAGTTTGGTTTTCTAATAACTAGTTCATGTGGAGAAAATCAAATCAAGCCTTATGCTTTTCATCCTATTAAAAACAGAGATAGAATACAAAAAAAAAAAACAGAGAAAAAACAGAAGAACATCAAATTAGGAAACTATAATTTACCTGAAACTTCAGAGAATTTTGATTTTTACCTACAGCTTGCTGTTCCTTTGCCTAAACCCTGTACCTGATATGGACAATGCTATCAATGGGCTGAAGGAAGAATCTTAAAAACAATTCATGAGGGTCTGACTTGGAAAATGATCCCTTCTGTCTCTTAAAACAGATACTTCTAAATAGGAAAATTATTTCATTTTCTTTACAAGCATCAATGCAATTTTCTTTAATTAATGCAATTTTATGTTAAATTTTTAATCCAGTTTTGAGAACTTAACACACTCAAAGCCTGAATTTCCCATTAGAAATGTTTGGAAGCTGGGGCGGCTAGGTGGCGCAGTGAGTAGAGCATCGGCCCTGGAGTCAGAAGGACCTGAGTTCGGATCCGGCCTCAGACACTTAATGCACACACAAACAGAAACTTAGCTGTGTGACCTTGGGCAAGTTACTTAACCCCAATTGCCCTCCAAAAAGCCAAAAAAAAGAAAAAAAATGTTTGGAAGCCAATCATATACATACATACATACATACATACATACATATATATATATATATATATATATATATATATATATTCTTGGAGAAAACAGTCTAACCCTGTTGCTTTATCAAAATGTACTGTTCCATTTAATTAAAAACTTTTACATTACATCTTTGCCTTATTACTTTGTCCATTTCCAAGTAACCCATAGGGAGATAATCCCTGTATTATATTTTGAATCCCAACGTTATAATATTAATTTATATAATTAATAAATTCAGTACCACAACAATAAAAAACTTCTACAGTTCAGAGCTATTCATAGAAATTTGTTTTGAAAGAAAAAAGGAGTGACATAGGGACAAGAATGTCAACACTGTTCCCTCAAGGACACCAACTGACCTGCCATATACTATAACAGAGACAAAACTCCATTAGCTCTGTTTTATTCCAGGCACAATTCATATTCAATAACCAATTACATAACAGAGCTCCACATTATTCACAGTTTATAAAAAGCCAGGCTCTCCATTAACCGGGTGGGAAATTTCTTGTTCATAAAGGAATTTGCAACATTGGGAATCTAAGTCAACAGGATCTTACCTTAGGCCATGTCAAGGTCATCCCCTTAATTTTTCCCAGGGGCAGACATCCACCTGTAGCAGTTCTCAGACGGTAGTACATGCCATTTGCTCCTTAAAAGTTTTGCTATTGGGGGCGGCTAGGTGGCGCAGTGAATAGAGCGTCGGCCCTGGAATCAGAAGGACCTGAGTTCTGAGCCGGCCTCCGACATTTAATCCGCACAAACAAAAAAACCTAGCCGTGTAACCTTGGGCAAGTTACTTAACCCCAATTGCCCTAAAGGGGCGGCGAGGTGGCGCAGTGAGTAAGAGTGCCGGCCTCGGAGTTTGGATGACCCGAGATCAGATCCGGCCTCAGAAAATGAGCACCCACGCATAAATCAAATGACTAGCCGTGTAACCTTGAGCAAGTTACTTAACCCCAATTGCTTTAAAAAAAAAAAAAAGTTTTGCTATTGGATTCATGAAAATTCAGATGACCATCCTGGTAATCGAAACTTGAATCATTACCAAATTATAATGCCATTGAGCATTTACCTCAAATAGCGAAATTTCACTAATCACAGTTCAAGGCCTACATATTATTAATGTTACATGTTTCCCTAATAGCTACATTTAATTTATCCTTCACTTATCAATTAAAAATTATCACATTCTGGAGTTCTTCAAATTACACAAAGTAAATACATGATAGTTGACTCAAAACTCATTTAGTAACAATAAACCTCAGATTCAAAGATGCTTTCTTAAATACTTGAATCCAAAGTCCACCTTCATCAAGCTGTATAAAAATCATAGTTTCACTACAGATTATTCAGATACAATTTCATAATTTTATTAAGTGATAGTCAAATAATTTCATATGAAAACTCACTCTATTATAGTCAACTTGTAAACCCTGCCCCTCCCCCCCAACAAGGAGTAGGAGAAGGGATCCTTTTTTCTCAGTTCTGGGTTCTTGAACTTCAGAATTTTACATGAAGTCAGCAGAGCTGATAAGATATTATGATCCTGCCTGAATATAAAATCTCAAGGGACCTCACAGATAAGAATATCTTAAAGGTCTGTGCAACTTTTTCTCCAAACAGTAAAATATCATCATCATTATTTTAAAATATACTTATGTTAAATATTTAACAGTTTAAAATATAAAGCAAATTTTTATCACATTCTTTTAAAAAGTTCAGTTTGTTATTTAACAGCATCCAGGTTAAAAGAGATATTATTTGTTTAAGTATTCCTGACAATGGTTTCTCAAATTTCATAATATAAGAAATTTTTTAGAAACACTACGGTAACACACAATATTTTTTTTTTTTTAAAGCAATTGGGGTTAAGTAACTTGCTCAAGGTTACACGGCTAGTCATTATTTATGTGTGGGTGCTCATTTTCTGAGGCTGGATCTAATCTCGGGTCATCCAAACTCCGAGGCCGGCGCTCTTACTCACTGCACCACCTAGCCGCCCCTTTAGGGCAATTGGGGTTAAGTAACTTGCCCAAGGTTACACGGCTAGGTTTTTTTGTTCGTAAGGATTAAGTGTCAGAGGCCGGCTCCGAACTCAGGGCCTTCTGGTTCCAGGGCCGGCGCTCTATTCACTGCGCCACCTAGCCGCCCCAACACACAATATTTTTAAAAAATATTTTCAAAAATCCAGTGGTGAGGAAAGAAGTAATATTGGAAGAGGCTGAGAAGTTAATGAAACTTGAAACAAAACTTATCACCAATCAAATGAAGTCAATTCAGTCAAACCATTTTTATCACTGTGGGTATTTTATACTAATCATATCTAAAACCTGGTATAGAATTATTTAGTATGGAACAATTACATTAAATTAAAGAAATAATCATAGTAATAGCCAACATTTTTATAGTGTTTTCCATATGCTCAGCATTGTCTTAAGCATTTCACAATTATTTTGTCATTTTATCCTCATAACAACTCTGGGAAGTGGGTGATACTCCTATCTCCTTTACAAATTAGGAAACAGGGGCAAACAGAAGTAAAGTTGTAAGATCATACAGCTAATAAATTTCTTTTTTTTATTATCTATCATATAGACAAATGAAAATGTATTGTTATATATTTTGAATCATCTCTAATGTTCTGCTATGCACGACATGCTTTTTTTTTTTCTAATTTTGTATTTAAGTTCCAATATTTAAGTTTATGATATGTTTTTGTTTCTTTTTTCTATTCTCTATTTGTGTTCTGGTGTTTGAGTCTAAAATAAAATTTTGGAAAGGAAAAAAATATACTTTTGAAACAGGGGGATATATACAGGGTAAAGGTAAAAGACTGGAGCAGAATATATTATGCTTCAGCCAAAGTGAAAAAAGCAAGGATAGCAATCCTAATCTCAGACAAAGCAAAAGCAAAAATAGATCTAATTAAAAGAGATTAGGAAGGAAACTATCCTGCTAAAAGGCATCATTGACAATGAAGTAATATCATTACTAAACATATATGTACCAAGTGGTATAGTATACAAATTCTTTTTTTTAATTTTATTTGCTTTTATTTTTTTATTTAAACAAATGCTTTATTAACTTCTGTTTTACATAATTAATTTCCACCAGATTTTGAGTTACAATCATTCCCCCCCACCGCTGTTTTTCCCCTACCCACCCTCCCAGAATAGCAGTCCCACAAGATATCGCTTCCTCCAATTTGCTCTCTCCCATATTATCTCCCATACCCCCTTCGACTTTTCCATTAGAGGAAGGTGAATCTTTGTGACCCAATGCCTGCACATCTTATCTCTCAATTACAAGCAAAAGAGTATTAATAATAGTATTTATATATATTTGAAACATTTAATCTTAAGACCTTGAATTTCAGATCCATTTCCTTCCTCCCTTGTCACCCATTCCCTCTGGGGAGATAAGTAATTCAGTATATGTTGTACATGTCTAGCTATGCAAAACATTATCATAGTAGATATATTGTACAAGGCTGCTAATAATTCCCTCCCACTGATCCCACCCCCCACCTGTCCATTCCAGTCCATTCAGTCCCTCTTCTATAGTGGGTACTTCCAACCTCCCCTCCCCCTAAGGATGCCCTCCCATCCATCATCCCTTCTCTCATCCCCCTTCCCCCTATTCTGCTGCAGGTTGAGATATCCCATTTAGTATGTATGTCATTCTCTCCCAGAACCAAATTCAATGAGAATGTGGTTTTTGCCTTTTTGCCTTCCTATTCTTCCCCTCCTTTGCAACCACTTCCCCTTGCTTCTTCTACATGAGACAGTTTACCCTACCCTCTCTCTCCCCATCTCCTCTTGCCACTTTCCTCTCTCACCTCATAATTTCACCCCTTGAGTATCCTTCCTTCCCAACAAATTCAACATATGCCCTCTCTCCATATATAACTGTAACCATATATACACACATTCACATATGTATTCATATGACCATACACCCTTCTTCCATTATTTTCATAGTGAGAAGGATTTCATCAGTCACAGTTATTGTTTTTCCATCTAGGAATGTAAATAGTTCAACTTTGATAAGTTCCTTTTGATTTCTTTTCCCTGATTACCTTCTCAGGCATCTCTTGCTTCTTGTGTCTGGATGTCAAATTTTCTATTCAATTCTGGTTTTTTCCTCAAGAATGCTTGAAAGTCCTTATTCCACTGAATGAACATATTTTCCCCTGAAACAAGATACTCAGTTTTGCTTGGTAGGTGACCCTTGGGTTCATTCCCAGCTCTTTTGCCCTCTGGAATATCATATTCCATGCCCTTCTATCCCTCAGTGTACAAGCTGCCAGGTCCTGGGCTATTCTGATTGTGTTTCCACAATATTGAAATTGTTTCTTCCTGGCTGCTTGTAGTATTTTCTCCTTGATCTGGGGATTCTGGAACCTGGCTATAATATTCCTGGGAGTTTTCTTTTGGGGATCTTTTTCAGGAGGTGATCTGTGGATTCTTTCAACCTCTATTTTGCCCTCTGGATCTAAAACATCAGGGCAATTTTCCTTGAGAATTTCTTGAAGGGTGATTTCTAGGTTCTTTCTTTGATCATGGCTTTCAGGTAGTCCAATAATTTTTAAATTGTCTCTCCTGGATCTATTTTCCAGGTCAGTGGTTTTTCCCATGAGATATTTCACATTGCCTTCTATTCTTTCATTTGTTTGGATCTGTTTAACAGCATCTTGATTTCTCATAAAGTCACTAGCTTCATTTTGCTCCAGTCTAACTCTGAAGGAATGAATCTCCTCAGTGAGCTTTTGAGATTCTTTTTCCATCTGGCAAAGTTGGCTTTTTAAGGCATTCTTCTCCTCATTGCGCTTTTGGGCCTCCTTTGCCATTTGAGTTAGTCTATTTTTTAAGGTGTTGTTTTCCTCAGTCAGGCTGTTGACCCTCATTTCATACTTTTCCTGCATCCTTCTCATTTCTCTTTCCAATTTTTCCTCACTTCTCTTATTTGATTTTTAAAGTCCTTCTTAAGGTCCTCTATGGCCTGCAACCTGCTCATGTTTTCCCCTGGGGCTTTTGGAGCAGGACTTCTGACCTCACAGTCCTCTTCCCCTATGCTTCGACCCTCGTTGCCCCCAAAGTAGGAGTCTAGGGTTGCATTTTTCTGTTTAATTTGTTTCCTTTGCCTTGGCATGTTGCCACTTAATTACTTGACTTTTGGGCTTGTTGCCACACTATGGCTTTAAGGCCAGATAGGGGAATTTTTGTCCCGAACGTGTGGGGGGCAACTTCCGTTTCTGTCAAGCTGGAACCCCACCCACGACTTCCACCCCAGTTCACAATCCAGATCCAGGGAGGTTAAAGCAAGAGCGATTACCCCCCAAGACTGATCACTGGATCTCCCTACAGTTCGCAGGCCAGGAGCTGCAGCTGCCTCTGAAAACTACAAAATGGCATGTCTCCTCTGGCTTTTAGCCCCCAGGGGAGGAAGCCGATGCATTCCCCAAATACTGGTCCCAAATTCCACAGGGCACTAACCTCTCACTTTGTCCTAGGCATGTCTATGTTGATAATTCTGGAATCGCCACAGCTGCTGGTGTTCTGGGGTCCCTCCAGCCAGCTGCTGGCCCTGCTGCCCTGGGGCTAAAACCGTGACACAGGCAGACCTGTGCTCGGCTCCCCAGAGCGCTGTTCTGGTCCTTCCTGCAGGGCTGCTGGGCTGTCCTCAGTGGGAGGTTAGCTTCTCTGTGTCGTTCCATGGGTGTTGGGGCTCCAGAAGTTGTTCAGAGTCCCCTTTTACATAGTTTGGAGGTAATCTGGGGGCAGAGTGGCTTGGATGAGCTGTTTCTACTCCACCATCTTGGCTCCACCCCCCGCTAATAAATTTCTTAATGCCATGTAGCAAATGTAATTTGTATTAGTTGCTGATTTACAACAATTATCCTATTTAGTTTCAGAACAAAATTTCATCCAAAATAAATCTGGATTTTTAATCACTAATGGTAACAATTAAAATCTAAAAAGAAAAATTCCCAAGGGCCAATAGTTGGTGGCACTTCAACATTTTAGAGCCAATTGTTATCAATTAGTTCATTTTCAAAGATTTGAGGTGGCACTCCCAGTTCCCCATAATTTTTTTATATTTCTTTTTAAATTACCCCAAAAGCCAGATTAATTCCTTTTGTGTTCATAACCTAGCCTCATCTTCTCATCTTTCCCCAAAGATTTTAGTTTCAACCCCAGATGAAAGATTCGAAGAGGATCCAAGTGGTAGCCTCTAATTCTCATGCTCCTGCTTTAGAAGTCAAGAGGTTTTAAAAGTATACATCCTTAGAATAGCCTTTCAGGGGCAGAGTACTATATTTCCCAATTGTATCCCAGACTATCTAAACAACTAATCTTCACTCAATACATTTCTCCTTTGTAACTCAGAACAATATTTGAAAACAACTCCAGTTAATTACAATACTAATACCTTTTTGGGGTTTCTAAGAGCTTACAAATACATGGTTTCTTTCTAATATTTATATTGAACTTGCTTCTAATTTACCTTAAAAATTAACTCTGTTATGTAAGGCTCTGAAAGTTCTACTTCAGCCATCCCAAAAGACATTTCTAATTCCTGGTCACCTCCCCACTACCATCATTGTGAATATTTATCCCCATGGTCTACAACAAGGTCTGGACCCAGGTGACAAGCGGGAGTTGGGCAGGAGATCCCACGTGACTGGATTTGGGGTTTGGTGACCCTTCCTCATGAGCCCCTATTTGTTATAAATCTCCCTTTCCATCCCTTAATTAAATGTTACTTATTTTTAAGTTGCTACCTGATTTAAACAAGTTTTTTTTTTCTTTTTGTGGTCATGAAAGGGTTGATAACATACCCTGGAAACTGTAAATCCATCTTTTTTTAATTCTCTGGCAATATGGCCCTTTGTGTGACAATAAAAGCACTCACACAGTTCACCATTTCCCAGTAGAACTTGAACAAGAGCCAGAGCTGCTTAAGCAGGTATGGTTTGAAAGGGAGCTGAAGTGAGCCAAGCTGCTTGCATAGGGTTTTGGCTTAGATTTCTCCTCTTTATCTCTCACAGAGTCTTTTTCTTATTTTCTCTTGACACAAATTCAACAGTGGTACCCCAAAATTCATTAAGATATTTCAGCATTTGTTAAGCTTCTTCTAGGTGCTGGACAAAGGGAAGAGGGTGAGTTCCTTATTCTGAACTTACCTCAAATCTGCTTATCTAAATGGAATCAACCCTTCTTAGATCTTGTTCTTAAATCAAAATCCTTCCTTCCTGAAAGGGAAAAAAGGTACTTAAGTTTAGTCAGCAAACTTCTAAAATCTACTAAGATGTTTTAGCAGTTGCCATAATTAGGAAATTTACAGCAAAGATATTACATTTCAGTTACAAATTCCGACTTTAATTCATTTATAATACCACAAATTTATGCAAATGGAGGGAATTTTTCCTTTTTTGATGATATGACTTTATCTGTAATTACAACCTGGCCAGGGCTGAAATATTAGAAAGAAAGTATCTTATGTGGTTTTTTTTTTCTTTTTAACATAGCCTTTTGCTGAAAGCCTAAAGTGGAACTTAGTCCTGTTTTTTGGGACAGAGCATTTAGCACCAGCTTACAGAAAGTTGGGGAAATTGCTTCTAATGTGAAACTATTAAATTTCATTAATTTTCCTTACTTTGACTAAAGGTTTTCAGCAGTCTTCCTGGCTGGTTGTGCTTTCCCTTTAAAAATCTTCCAAGATAGCAGAATTTACAAACAACATTAGACAAAATATTAATAATAATTAATAATAATAAACAAAGATATTATACATACAATGAAGCAGACACCTAGAAAGTCAGTGTGCATAATTTACTAAAACTGGCAATAATTGAAAATCCCATCTTCAGATCAATTTGGAACTCATTTGGATATATATATATATATATATATATATATATATATATATATATATATACATATATATATATATATGTTTAGACCAATCTTAATTTCTTTAATGTACAATAATTAAGAGTGCCAAATTGAGGCCAAAATAAATTATCAGGTGAATCTCATGTAGTATTAAACTAGATTTCACACAGTTTACTATTGCATGCTCTTCTGGTCCCAAACTCCCCCAATTTTTTTTCTAGGGTGGTTTGCATCCATATGCTTACTATACTAGATCCCATAATTTCCCTAAGGAAACTTTTCCAATAATGTGAAAGTTTACCCTAACTTATTTCCCTAAAGGGAGTTCTCCTACAATGAGGAGGCTTGCCTTAATTTATTGCCTTAAAGGGACTTCCTGGGACTATTTACTTCCCCAACAGTGTGGGGGCTTTCTTTTCCCAATAATGTTGAAATTAACCTAACCTTGGAAGAATTTGAGAGGGGGGAGGGCAGAGTCTAACCTCTGGGATAGAGAAGGCCCTTGGTGCCTTTCTGAGAAGGCCCTTGGTGCTCTAGGGAGTTTTTCTGAAAGCCTGTCTGAGAATTGAGTCTTGTCTTTACCTGGCAGACTTCACCAAAAACTGTGATGGGTGAAATCTGAAATAATTGAGGAAATAAATGTTCAAGCTTCTGAGCATATCATTTTATTAAACAATATATGCCAATTACATAAGAAATTAGTATGAGGCCCCCTCAGAAAGACATTAGACTCCAAATACAAGGGGAGATGGATTTTTATGAATTAAAAGCAATTTATAAATTTTGCTTAGTTGATTCTATTGCCAAACTTTCTTTAAATTTATTTTCTCTCCTTAGTTCATCATTTTATGATTTCATATTGCTCATAATCTTTCCAGAATTCTCCCTTGTAAGATTTTATAAAATGAACATGAATATAATTAAATATTACTGTGTTGTAAGAAATTATGATATTATCTCTAGGGAAAAGATAACCTACTAGAGGAGTGGCCTGTCAAGAAGCCCAGGTATTTGAAAATCAATTCATTTCTTACAATGAACAAATGAAGGAAGTTGTCTTTCTCAACCTTGAAGCTTGTAAAGACAAAGTCAGAAATCTTTTTTAAAAGAATGTTGCACCAATTTTTGACATGTATCTGGCATTCATGTGACTGTAGTCAAAACAAATTATGAAGGACAAGCCAAAAAGATGCTACAATTAATGGAAAATTCATGGGAAGATATTTGAACTGATGCAAAGTAAAATAAGCAAAGCCAGGAAAACAATATACATAATGAATACACCAATATAAATAGAAAGAAATAACAAAAAATAGATTTAATGTTATAAAAGTATAATGATCATGCTTGACCCCAAAGAATATGAGAAAGTACCTCCCTCCTTTCTTGCAAAGGTGGGGGACTATGAATATGGAATGTTCCATATAAATCTGACTGTACAACTGCATCATCAAATCTTCGACCAATCAGACATTTGTCATCAAAAACTATGTTGGTGGGGTTTGTTGCAACTTGATTCTTCACAGCATCACAGATTAAACATTCTGTGTTGGTGAAGGCGACATAGCTTGGGGTGGTTCTGTTTCCTCAGTCATTAGCAATGACCTCTACTTTCCCATGTTGGAAGACTCCCATACAAGAGTAAGTGGTGCCAAGATCAATGCCAACTGCGGGTCCCTTCAATATTGTTAATGGGGAGTTGGAGGTCATGCTGCTATGCTGAGTAGTGGAATATTCCATATAAAGGCAGACTTTTTAATCTTTTGGTTAATTTTTGCTTTACTTTTTTTCTCCTCTTATTTATTCTTTGTTATAAGGGAATGATTTTCGAGAAGGGAATGGAAGATAGTATACAATGGAAAATGTAGGTAGTAAAAAAACAAAAGATAATAAAAATTCATTAAAAAACAATGCAATTTAAAACAAAAAAAATTGTGAGTATATATCCTAAATCAGTATTGTCTTTACTTGTTATATTGCTCTGCTTAGTAAGTCAAATATTTGCTAAGTTGTTATAATTGGATTCCATATCTATTTCTTAATTTTTGTTGTTTCTTTTAGCTTTGTGTCTATTTTTATCTTTGCTCTAACAAGTTGATTAGGCTTATAGGATTAGACTTATACAGATTGACAGTACAAAGACAGCTGATTCAGAAATCACTACCACATAGTAACCAGTTGTTTCCTCTATGTTTTTGTGTTGTTATTTGACACTTGTCACATCTAGTATATTCACATTCATGGTGTATGAGCATAATATCAATCATCAAACATTGATTTAGTATTTATAATGTAAGAGGTACTACCTAGGTAATAAGTATTCAAAGACAAAAGCATCACAGTGCCTGTACTCTTACACACAAGGAACTTACATACTATTGGGGAAATAAAATATTCATAGATAAGTAAATATAAGATACATACAAAATAAAAACAAAAATTATTTTCAGAGGAGGACACTAGCACACCCACCCCTGGATACTCCCCCAACTTATACTAATGAACTAGATTCCTAGCTACCTTAGGTTCTAGGGGCAACCCTATGGATGGCTACTCCTAACACTGCAGCTTCTGAGTCCCCAACAATGGTCTTCCCATTTATAATCAGCTGTAGACTTAATTAGCTCTTAGAAAAGACATTTTTTCCAAATTTCTAAAGACATTTCTTTCTATCCTAACAGAAATGCCAATTCAATCCGCCTCCATATGATTTCACCCTCACATCCCCAAAGCATCCCAGTAATATATCCTGTATGCTGTATTCTATACATAGCTTCATTTGTACCCCATGGTGCCTTATTTCCCCAACTCTACTAGAAGTGGAAAGCCATGGGAATTCCCATGGCTTTAAAAAATTTTTTTTAATTCAGATATAAGGCCTTATTGCCATTATTTCTCAGCTACCAATAGTGACTCTGAAATAATTTCTCCAAGTTTCTCCAATGCTCTGGATTATAACTTATGTGGGCCTGAAGATCTGAACTCATTTAAAACTCATTACACTCATTTAAAACTCATTACACTCGTTTAGAACTCATTATACTAATATGAAAATGTGCATTCCACCCTCTATCAACTAGCCCTTACTTCCAGGTCTATATTACCTTTTCACTTGGCCTTCTTTAGTGTCTTAGTAAATGTGTTGAGATCTTGAATGCTTCTTTAGATGGGGGCGGAGGGAAGGGTTGGTTCAAATGCCTATAGCTCTCCACATGTCCATAATACTGTGTAATCACTGATACATCCAGAATAGGAGACAGAGGCAGAGAGGAGGCAAAAATTCTCCAGGGCCCAGGCTACTTACAATGGCATGACCCTGAAAACCACATTTGTAACCATAACTAACCAAAAGAATTACATGACTCCATTCTGCCTAGTCAAATCTATTATGAAAGAAGTCATAAGAGTATGAGGTCTTAAAGAAGCACAAATCGCATGAGAACAAGCCAGATGTTGCTTGAGAGCTGAAGTCTGAGTATAATTGCTTGAAGGCATACTTACCAGCTCCCATGTTTTCTTCATAAGTATCCTGACTTCAAGAGTTCCTTGACTTCTGACCCAGATACCCCTTGAAAGATCAGGGCTCAGAAGGAGTTTTCAGGGATATAGTTGCCCCTTGCCTTTATACCACAGAGGTATCACTACCCAGCCCTTCGGTGGATACCGTACCTTAAGATCTTCAATTGCTTCTAGCAAAGACCAATGCCAATCTCTCCAAGGATACGTCTAACAGAGGGCAATGCAAAGACAGACACACAGGGGAAAACATGCAGGGAATGAAAGGGACTAAATATTTTCATAGCTCTTACCAGGCACTATGCTAAGCACTTTACAAATATCTCATTTGATCCTCACAACAACCTTGTTATTGTTATTATCTTCTTTTTATAGTTGAGGAAACTGGAGCAGACAGACATTAAGAAACTTAACCAGGATTACATACTTGGTAAGTATCTGAGGCTAGATTTGAACTCAGGTCTTCCCAACCTGGGGCCCAGTACTCTATATGCTGTACCACCCACCCAGAGCTAAACTTCTCTGTCACACAGAGTTCTGTTGGCTTTGCTTTGCCTCCTATTAATAGTTACCCATGCAGGATGAAAATTAGTTTGTTTTTTTAATTATAAACTGTGTCTCAGAAGTTGGGGTTATACCTCATTTCAGGAACTATCCAAAGGCAATGTGAGAGTAAAGGAAAAGCTAATATCCCTGTTGAGGCTATTAGCAACAGCTACTGCTTTTCTGCATCGAAGACCAATTGTCCTGACTTCCTGATTATGCTATAACACCTTTCTGGAGAGCTATTGATTCAAGAATTGGTAATTATCTACTTTGGGAGTCCTTGCAGAGCCACAAGTAGGAATTTTTGTATTCAGTCCAAGAAAATACTTCAAACACTTCTTGGGGCAAGCAGTGAGAAACATACTCCTAAATGAGTCAAAGAAAGAATGAGAAGGAACAGGGTGAGGTATGAAAGGGGTTCACCCCAGTTGTCTATCTGTTAGTTACCTATATTGACCAAATATTCTTGCTAATTAGGTATTAAACTCTGTTGCTTCTATTCTAATGAAAAATGGCAAGTGCTTTCAGCACTCTTTAATTCAGTACCTTTAGAGCAAAAACCTTGTCACCATGCCCTAGTTCCAAATCTGCACAGATATTATTATTGCTATATTATTATTATAAAATAATAATAGCTAACTTTCATATGATGCTTTAAGATTTGCAAAGCATTTTACATATATTTTCTCTTTTGGTCCTCATAATAGCCCAGTGACATAGGTACCTTCATTATCTCCTTTCTACAGATGAGAAAGCTGAGACTGGGTAAGGTTAAGTGAGATGCTCAAAGTGACAGAGAAAGTAAGTGTCTGAGGCAGGATTTGAACTCAAGTCTTCCTGATTTCAGGTCCAGCATTTTATCTACTGCAGCACTTAGCTTCCTAGCTAGATATTATTCTCTAGTATCAGTCAACATAAAAAAAGTAAGGGAAGAGACTCAAGGAAACTTTTAGTTCTTTCATTTTTGACATACCTTTTCTCTGTAATTAACATATGATACTTCATGAATACACCTAGGAATCAAGGTATAAACTTCTTTGATAACCAGCGTGTGCCATATTTGGTTATGAATAGATACAGGGATATGCACCTTTATTAAGAGTCTTTATTATTTATATAAAATATGTGAACAAGAAGAATTCATGTAAATCAATATCTCCTCATTATCTTTGGAATCCATGGCAGTCATATCTTTTTATAGAAAACTAGAGCATATTAAATTACTCAAGCTCTGGAAATGTGAAAAGTTGTATACATGTTGGATTATAACCACCACTTTGACTATCAAAATTTAAAGCTAAAAATGTCATTCATACAAGGGATTTAATTCATATTAAGTAGCTGGTGAAAATATACATATGGGACAGCCTTACTAAGGACATTTTTTAAAAAAGAGTTGTAATTCATTACACCCTGTGATAGAGTGGAAAGAGAACTGGATTTGGTATCAGAGGACCTGGGCTCAAGTGCTGCCTCTGCTACTTACTAACTATATAACCTTGGGCAAGCCCTTTGATCTCTCAGTTTCAGAATCAGTATCTGTAAAATGAAGGACGTAGACTAGATGACCTATAAAGTCCTTCCATATCTAAATCCTATCATTCTCTGATGAGACCATTGGTGGGCATGCTGAATTGATAGAGGAACAAAATATAGCTTCAAAGTTTACTGGAAACTCACTATGACATACGATCATAGATTGGGAGTTGGAAGTAATCTTAGAGACCATAGAATCCAAACACATCATAATATAAATGATGAAACTGCAGCACAAAGAGGTTAAATATCTTCCGAGGAGGGCAGCTAGGTGGTGCAGTGAATAGAGTATCGGCCCTGGAATCAGGAGGACCTGAGTTCAAATCTGGCCTCAGACACTCAACACAAAAACTAGCCATGTGACTTTGGGCAAGTCACTTAACCCCAATTGCCCTCCAAAAAAAAAAGAGAGAATATTTATAGGGGCAGCTACCTGGCACAGTGAATAGAGCACCAGCCCTGGAGTCAGGAGGACCCGAGTTCAAATCTGTCCTCAGATACTTAACACAAAAAACTAGCCCTGTGACCTTGGGCAAGTCGACTAACCTCAACTGCCCTCCAAAAAGCAAATATGGTAAAATGGTAATATATATATATATATATATATATATATATATATATATATATATCTTCCCAGGATCATACATGACTTTACATAGTAAAAAATTCATTTTAAGGTTGATATATCTTAAATAATATAAAAAAGTTACATAGCACTTTAAAGTTTGCAAAGCACTTTATATACATTATCTCATTTGATTTTCACAACAACCCTTTGAAGTAAATACCAGAGATATTAGTATCTTCATTTTACTAATGAAGAAACTGATATTCACAGTGGTTATATGATTTGCCCATGGTTAACAGCTACCTTAGGTGACATTTAGATCCAGGTTTTCTTGATTCCAACTTCATACTATATTCACATAACAATATTCCTTTCTTTATCTTGGAAGGTTTAGTACCAAAAATGACACAAAAATCTCATTAGAATATTATTCAATCAATTATTTGGTCTCAGAGAATGAACCATGAGTTCAGCATTTTCACAAATTTCCAGTGCATTTTTAGATATTCATGTTTTTATCCAATATATAAGAACAAATTTTTAATTCAGACTTTCTCTTTTGACAGAATATAATAACAAATATAACTTTAATAAAACAATTAAACATTTTTGTTGAATGTATCATCAGAAGAGAACTGATACCTCTAATAGGCAACCTATCCTAGATGGATTCCATCAGCTTGACATTTTCTTCCCCATTTATGTCACAGCAAGAAAAAAAATCTGAATTTGGTTTAAGTATTCCATTTCTCTGCCTTCAAATTTACCAAGCCATTTAATAAATTTTTTTTGCTTTTTTTTTTTTGGAGGGCAATTGGGGTTAAGTAACTTGCCCAAGGTCACATGGCTAGGTTTTTTTTTTGTTTGTTTGTGTGTGCATTAAGTGTTGGAGGCCGGATCTGAACTCAGGTCCTTCTGACTCCAGGGCCGACGCTCTACTCACTACGCCACCTAGCCTCCCCCATTTAATAAATTTTAAAGGAAAGTTTAAGCAATTAAATTGTGATGGGAAATCATCTTTTTTCTTTCAGGTTACTAGTACTTTTAACTACTGTCTAAAGTACCAACAGTGTCAACTAACATATTTAGGATTAAATAGATTTACCATGCAGTAATCGTTCTCAAATTCAGTGAGAAAATCTCTGGTGAGTAGTGGATATTAATGACAGTTGAAAGAGGTTACATGTTACATAATCACTAATTACATTCTGCACAATTAGCAGACTCATCAATGTGAATCACTGATGGTTGATCATCATGTTCTGTCTGCAAAGAAATATGAAGTCTGCATAATTTTCTGATTGTATTAGCATAGGCAAAAAGGTTATTAATGAACTTTCTGAGTCTGGGAGAGATTTAATATATGTGATGGACAAAAGCAAAAGACAGTGCCATCCTTCTGTAGAGTTTGCCTTGATGTGCACATATATTTCATTATAATCTTCAAAGCTGGGTGTTTGAGGAGTATTTTGCTTTTTTTAACTTCAATTATTTTTAAATTAAATTTTATATTTATTTTTAGTTTACAACATTCATTTCCACAAGATTTTTGAGTTACAAATTTTCTCCCCATCTTTCCCCTACCCACCACCCCAAAACAGCAATCCCACTGTATACCCCCTACCCCAATCTGCTCTCTCCTATATCCTCCCCCATACCCTCTCCAGGTTTCCAGTAGGGCAAGGTGGATCTCTACACTCCAATGCCTGTATATCTTATTTCCCAGTTGCATGTAAAAAAATAATATTTTTAAACATTTGATTTTAAAACTTTGAATTCTATATTCTTTCCCTTCCTACCTCATCACCCACCCTTAATGGGAAGATAAGCAATTCAATATAGGTTGTACATGTGTAGCTATGCAAAACATTTCCATAGTGGATATATTATGAAAGATTGGCTATATTTCCCTCCATCCTATCCTGCCCCCTACTTGTTCTATTCTCTACTTTGACCCTGTCTCTTTTCAAAAGTGTGTGCTTCCAACTTCCCTGCTCTGCAACCTGCCCTCCCCTACATCATCCCTCCTCTCATCCCATTCCTCCTACTCTCCTATAGGGTGAGATACCCTATTTAGTGTATATGTCATTCCCTCCCTAAGCAAAATTCAACGAGAGTAAGGTTGACCCATTCCCTTTTGCCTTCCTGTTCTTCCCCTCCATTGTAGCCATTTTCCCTTGCCTCTTCTATATGGGATAATTTACCCCATTCTGTCTCTCCCCATCTCCTTTCATTATATTCCTCTCTCACCTCTCAATTTGACCTTTTAAGTATCATCCCTTCCTTTCTATTCAACTGGTCCTGTGTCCTCTGTCTATGGATACCTGTACACATATATACACACACTTACATATGTAGTCATATGCCCATATACCTTCCTATATACACACATATATGTATGCATACATATAAATATATATATATATGCATTTATATTCCTTTCAACTATTCTTGTGCTGAGAAAAGTTTCATAAGTTACAATTATCATTTTTCCATGTAGAAATGTAAATAGTTCAACTTTGCTAAGTTCCTTATGATTTCTTTTCCCTGTTTGCCTTCTCATGCTTCTTTTGCTTTTTGTATCTGAATGTCAAATTTTCTATTTAACCTTTGTTTTTACATCAAGAATTCTTGAAAGTCCTCTATTTCATTGAATGACCATATTTTCCCCTGAAACATGATACTCAGTTTTGCTGGGTAGGTGATTCTTGGTTTTAATCCCAGCTCCTTTGACCTCCAGAATATCATATTCCAGGCCCTTCCAACCCTCAGTGTAGAAGCTGCCAGATCCTGTGTTATCCTGATTGTGTTTCCACAATATTCAAATTGTTTCTTCTTGGATGCTTGTAATATTTTCTCCTTGATCTGGGAACTCTGGAACCTGGCTACAATATTCTTAGGAGTTTTCTTTTGGGGGTCTTTTTCAAGAGGTGATTGGTGGATTCTTTCAACCTCTATTTTGCCCTCTGGTTCTAAAACATCAGGGCAATTTCCTTGAGAATTTCTTGAAGGATGATTTCTAGGTTCTTTTTTTGATCATGGCTTTCAGGTTGTTCAATAATTTTTAAATTATCTCTCCTGGATCTATTTTCTAGATCAGTGGTTTTTCCAGTGAGGTATTTTACATTGCCTTCTATTCTTTCATTTGTTTGGATCTGTTTAATAATATCTTGATTTCTCATAAAATCACTAGCTTCCATTTGCTCCAATGTAATTCTGAAGGAATGATTTTCTTCAATGAGCTTTTGCGATTCTTTTTCCATCTGGCAAATTTAGCTTTTTAAGGCTTCTTCTCATTGGTTTTTGAGCCTCTTTTGCCATTTGAGTTAGTCTATTTTTTAAGGTGTTATTTTCTTCAGTCAGGTTGTTGACTCTCTTTTCATGATTTTCTTGCATCATTCTCATTTTTCTTCCCAATTTTTCCTCTACTTCTCTTATTTGGTTTTCAAAATCCTTCTTAAGCTCCTCTATGGCCTGTAACCAATTCATATTTTTCTTGGAAGCTTTTGGTGCAGGAGTTCAGACTTCATTGTCTTCCTCCTGTTCCATATCTTGTTCCCAAAAAAGGAATCCAAAGTCGGATTTCTGTGCTTGCTTTGCTTCCTTTGCTCACTCATGTTGCCACTCAATTACTTGGCTTTTGAGCTTTTTGCCACAGTAGAACTCTGCTTCCAGAGAGGAGGGCTTTGTCCCCAGTCACTAGGGTTTTCACAGCTGCTGGAGCTATTAGTTGGCTGCCTTCTCTGAAGCCTTCACCAGCTCTAGCACCTGGTCACCCACCCCAGGACCTCTACCCTAGACAGCAATCCACATCCAAGCAGGTTAAAGCAAGAGCGATTTCCCCTCAGAATGGTTGCTAGGTCTCCCTACAATCTGCAGGCCAGGAGCTCTGAAGCAGCCATGTGGCAGCTGCTGCCACTACACCTCTGCCCCTTCTCCCTCCAGGGGGGGCAGAGGCTAGACCACACTCCCGGAGCCCCTGTTCCCAAAGTCTACTGACCTGTCACTTTGTCTTTGGCATTTATGGGTTGATAATTCTGGCACCCACCACAGCTGCTGGTGATCCATTCTCCCAACATCCCTCCAGCTGTGGCTGGTCAGGCCACCCTGGGGCTAAAACTGGGGACATATGCAGGGCTGGGCTCTGCTCCCAGAGCACTGCAATGGACCTTTCCTGCTGGCCTGCCAGGCTGTCTTCATCAGGAGGTTTGTTTCTCTCTGTCACTTTGTGGGTTCTGTAGCCCTAAAGTTTGTTTAGAGTCATTTTTATAGGTATTTGAGGTGGTTATGGGGGTATGTAGGGAGTTTTCCTGCTTCTACACCACCATCTTGGCTCCTCCCTCAAGTATTTTGCTTTCTGAAATAGATGTTACATATGGTTTTATTCAGATGGGAAACATACAAAACCTACCTTCATTTCCCATCATTCAAGAGCTATCTATGACTCACTCAGAGGCTCCAAAGTTTAAAGTCCCATTGTTTGAAAAGAAATTTAAAGAAATTAAAGTCACTGGGGCAGTTAGGTGGCCCAGTGAATAGAGCACCAGCCCTGAAGTCAGGAGGATCTGAGTTCAAATCTGGCCTCAGACTCTTAACACTTACTAGCCATGTGACCTCAGGCAAGTCACTTAACCCCAATTGCCCTGCCTTCCTCCTTCCAAAAAAAAAAAAGAAAGAAAGAAATTAAAGTTACTTTTGGAAGAGAAATTCACATATGTGGCACATAGCTAAATTGAACAGGACCATTTGAAGTGTTAAGTAGCTCTTCTGAATTATTTTAACCATATTTTTTCTGGGCTAAAACTATAGACTAAATGTGTCTAACCACCACCTGCTAGGAAGGATCAGCTTTGGGAGATTTTGCTCTCTGTGATTAGAAAACGTGCTCTATCTATTTCTACCGTGAAAATGATAGTACGGATATCTTTGGATGAAGTTAAAGTAGCCACATCCTACACCAAGCTTGGGCTTATTCATCTGCCACAAGTAAGAGTGGGCTCTCTTTTTCAATCAATCATCTCCTTTGTCCTATTTCTCTTTAATTAACCACTGAAAAGAACTTGTTAAGGTATGGAATGTAAGCTACAGTAGAATATAAACTCCTTGAACTTTTTGAGATTATTTCCATTTTGTATCTCCAGGACCTATTACAATGTTTTGCAACTAGTAGGTACTTAATAAGTACCATTTAGATTTAATTGGTGTTCTCATTCCAGTTCAAACCTCTGGAAAAAAGGAGGAAATATATGATGGTCATAAATTTATCGCTCATTACTTCAAAAAGTACTTATTAAATACCAACTAGAGAAAAATCACTATGCCCTGTCCTCTGTATGAAGATTAAAATAAACATATCATTAGAACAAAAGATTTCTTCCTTTACAAAATTTTCCATTAAAACATTCAGCATAAATATATTTTATTATTAATTAAAGTATATCTGAGCCATAATGTATGTACATTGAAAAAATAACTTGCACTTAAATATGAGGATTTACAAAGCACTTTACTTACATTATTTCATTCTACCTGAGGCAGCTGGTGTTACAGTGGATAGAGCACTGGGTCTGGAGACAGGAAGAGCTGAGTTCAAATCCGACCTCAAACACTAACTGTATAATTTTGGACAAATCACTTAACTTCCCTTTGTCCCTATTTCCTCAACTGTAAAATGGGAATATTAATACAATCTACCTTGCAGAGGATCAAATGAGATGATATTTATAAAAGAAAAAAAAAGCATAGTATCTGGCACATTGTAGTCTCTATATAAATGCTTACTCTCTTATGTTCTACTTATCACCATAACAGCAGCCTATGAGGTAAATGATCTGAGCATTATGATCCTCCTTTAACAGATGAGATTGCAAAAAGGTTAAGTGTCTTTTCTATAGTCATATACAAAAAGTGAATAAGCAAGACTTAAAAGCAAGTATTTTAGCTCCAAGTCCACTCACAGTACTTGCCCGCATACCATAATGCTTATCATTCCATTTTTGTTCATTTGTCCTTGAATGTTCTCCTTGAAATAAAAGAACAGAAGTTAAATGACTTTGGTTCTAGTCTTCATGATTCTAGTAACTGGATATATGATCTTGGACAATTTTTAGCTTTTTATCTGTAAAATGGGGATTATAATAACTATGGTGGTTGTCCTTCATTTTTGAAGAAGACCAAAATGACATCACCATGTTAGAGTCAAGTTAGAGTATATCTACCTGTGACTGATCAGACCAATACAAGTTCAGAATGCTCTGCCACAGGTTGGGCACAAATAGTCCATGGGAACCTTTGGGGTGGATTCTCTAAACTTATGCATCTTGCATTTCTTTTTAGCTACTGTAATTCTGCTCTGTTCACAGAGCACAGCACCCTCTCTGATGAGGGCACACCATACTGGGTGGTCCTGTGCCAGTGTCTCCCATGTCATGCAATCAATTCCGAAGTTCTTAAGAGAGACCTGGAGAGTGTACTTTAAGGGCTTTTTCTGACCACCATGTGATTGCTTGCTCTGTGTGAGTTCTCCATAAAATAGTCTTTTAGGCAAGAGCACTTTTGGTATTTGAATGTGGCCAGCCTATCAGTGTTGCGCTCTCTGTAATAGAATTTGAATGCTTGGCAGTTTAGTTTGAGAAACACCTCTGTGTCTGGTATCTTATCCTGCCAGGTGATCTTCAGAATCTTCTTAAGACAACTAAAATGGGAGAGATTCAGTTCCTTGGCATGGCTCCTGTATTGTGTCTGGGTTTCACAGGCATACAATGGTGAGGTCAGCACAATGGCTATGTAGACCTTCAGTTTAGTAGTCAGTCTAATACCTCTTCTCTCCCACACTTTCCTTCGGAGCCTCCCCAAAACTGAGATAGCTCTGCAAATGAATGCCAACCTCATTTTCAATGTGTACATCCCTGGAAAGTATACTCTCAAGGTAAATAAACTTATCTACAGCATTCAAAACTTCATTTGCTATAACCAATGGTTCATGTGGTGGTGACTAGTGAAGCACCTCTGCTTTCTTGTTGTTAATTGTTAGGCCAAAATTAGCACAAACAGCAGAGAATCAATCCATAATTTGGTGCATCTCAGGTTAAGAGGCTGAATTGAGAGCACAATCATTTGCAAAAAAAAAAAAAAAATCATATACCAACACTCCCTCCACTTTGGTTTTGGCTTGTAACCTTTTCAAGTTGAAGAATTTACCATTAATGCAGTAACTGACCTTGATGCCATGTTTGTTCTCACTGAAGGCGTTTGATGGCTGAAAACATGCTAAAAAGCATGGGAGCAAACACACAGCCTTGTTTCACTACATTGATGACTGGGAAAGCATGAGAACATTGTCCATTATCTAGAACCTGGGCAAGGATGCCATCATGAAATTGACATAAAATACTGATGAACTTCTCCAGGCAACCAAATTTTGACATAATTTTCCATAAACCCTCATGATTGACAGTATCAAAGGCCTTGGTCAGATCTACAAATTGTATACAGACCTCTGTTCTGCTCTCAGCATTTCTCCTGGGGTTGTCGGGCAGCAAACACTGTATCAACCATTCCTTGGCCCATTCTGAACCTGTACTGGCTTCAGATTATAATATCTGCCCTACTTAATTCACAGATTATAATAACTTTACTACTTAGCTCACAGAACTGCCATTAGGAATGTATATTCTAAGCCTTAAAATGTTATGTTACTATTATGAAAATATTTTCAATACTATGTTAGAAAAAAAGATAAAAAATAAGATATACAGCTAAGGTAACTCAAAGCTGAACTTTTTAAATGAGATGTTGATACTGAAAAGTGGAGACTGGACCAAAGAACAGCATTCAGCACAGACATCAAAAGAGCATAGAAACTCACTTAACTAGCAAACACTTGAACTCCTTGCCAAGTAGAAAGATACAACCACCAAAGGTAACATCTGTTTGTAACATAAACTTATTTGTAAAATCTTAAGAGAAAACAATCATGAGCAGTACCAACCTTAAAAAAAAAGAAGCAGTGGGGGAAAAATGAATTTTCAGAAAGTGTGATGAGAAACACAACTAAGCAAGATCATGCCATGGACATTTAAGGATGAAACTAGGAAGGGAACAATTATACAGAAAAAGTATGTGTGTGGGGGACTCTCAAAATTTTTGTAGTAAAATCTATCTTTCATTCAATGACAACGAAACCAGTGCATATGGATTCTCTCACACTCCTTGATATGCTGCATGAACAAGTAGAAATGGCATTAAAGAGAATAGAGATGGGAAGAGCAGTTGGACTACACAGACAGCATGCAGTGACTAGAGGCTACACAGTTTTGAAGGTATTAAAGTATCAATCCTCAAGAAATCTGAAAGAAGGGAGGATATCAAGCACTTGGAAAAGCTCATAGATCATCTTGTTCTATCCCCTTCCCCCAAGAGGCAAGAAAATAGCAACAATTACCAAACCATATGCTAACTTTTCAATTTCTACAGAATTTTTATGAGTACAATCCACACATAAACTGAGGACATCCTTGATGAAGTTTTAAGAAGGCAAAAAGACGTGCTTTCACAAAACTATATTACACCACATGTTTATAGTCACACAACTGACTAAAAAGTATAGAGAATACAAAATCTCATTTACTTATTATTTGTTGACTAGGAAAAAAAACATTTGATTCAGTAGAGCAAAATGCAGACTTGAAGGCTCTTCACCAACAAAGCATCTATCAGACATATGTTAAAACCAGATTCCTTGAAAAATGTAATGATGTAGATGAGTATTTGATGAACTTCTGATGATTAATATCAAGTAAGACATAAAAGAGAGACATATGCTCACCAAAAAAGTTTGCCTCTGTCATAAAGGATTCTAGCACAGAATTTGAATGAAAGATGGCTAGATAATGAGGTCTCCTTCATTGTGATTATAGATAGACTAATGGAAAAAAGCCCTGGAATAGTGCAGTCTCTTAAATACCCTTTAAAGGGTATGGTCTACCTTTGCATATAAGAATGTCTATTATCCAGGTAATGATATGCAATTGAATGACCAACCTATAGATCTAATCCATTAATATACTACCTTGGGAGGACACTGCAAATAGACGAGTTGGGCCCAGGATTAAATATAAAGAGAAGGACTTGCCTGTGGGAGATTCTATATTTAGAAAAATTCATAGTGCTTTCAATGATCTAACATTGTTCCCATCTTTTTAAGACCAATATTCTTTCAAGGTGTTTTGTGGGTATGAACTATGCAACTGTATCAACTCCAAAGAATCAGAATTTCAGGTGACTCAAATGGCAATGGAGGAATACATATCGTGTATAAATACAGGGAGAAGTGCCGTAAAAGACATCATTAAGAGCATTTATAATCAGAAGAAAGCTGGACTGGTCAAGTGACCAGAACAAGGGCTAACTGACCAAAGGTGCAAGTGCTGCATGAGTACCTGCAAAATATTAAAGTTCTGGAAGAAGGCTTGACACACAGTGGATATATCCACTGTATTAAATTTATGGAAGGACATAAACAAAAATTACATAAAATAAGGTGTGTATTAGTCATCATCAACCCTATCAGAAGACCCAATAAAACTGGGTCTCTCTGTGTGGTTAATTGACAACATTTGCAAGGGCAAAGAACACTAACAGAAGGGGTCTTCACATCAGTGAGATCAAAAAGTCATGGAAATATAAATTTCTCTGAAATGGAGCAATAAAGGAACCTGTACTGTACTGGTCATTCACTGTACTGGTCAAACTGACAGACAGGTGGAATAATTTTTTAGGAAGTGGAGGTGAGGATGGTAGGGTTAAGGTTTTTTTTTTCAAGATACCAGGGGAACATTTTTTAGAAGTTGCAAGAAAAAAAAAATTCTCTAAGAACAGAACATATGATCACATAATACAAAAACAACCAATTGAAAATGATCTTTTCAATCAAGCCAGCCATGTTTTGTCATTGGAATAAAAATAACCAATTGTTTTTGTTAAACTTACTGCTAAAAGAGACGCAGTAAGTCTTTGCCAAGAGTTCTGGGATTCTGGTCAGGAGCACCTGGATTAAAATCCTACTTCTTACATTTATTACTTATAATTACATGTAATAATTATATTATCATGTTATATATGGCATATATAATATTTAACTATTACAATTATGTAATAATATATTATACTATGATCTTGAGCAGATTACTTAATCTCCACATGCCTTAGGCAACTCCCTAGAATTTATCTAGTGAATGGGTAAGTAGACTTCTCTGATAAGTTATAGACATTATTTTGATAGAGTTTTCTTACAGGGAGGAAGAGCATGAGTGCATAATGACCAGCCTATTTATCTGATCTTTAATCTGCCTCACCCCTTCCTTGCATGTTTAGTCCTATTACAGACCCTGGGATTCACCCACCAGACAGGAGAACTATGAAGACCCAATTAAGCATCAAAAAGTCAATTTTTCTGCTGGTCTACCTCTTACCTTAATCTCTAATTCTAGTAACTGAGCCCTTTTTCGTCCTCTCACTTTCAGCCCCCAAATCGCCTTATTCTTAATTTCTAATAACTGAATATTTATGTTGGTCTTTCATACCTAACATGCTATGTTAGTGCATTGCCCTAGACCTCAGTTTCTTCAGGACTGGAGCACTCCCTAATTCTCACTCCTAGGAAATGGCATCCTGCCCCAAGCTAAAGGCTACCATTAAGAGGCCTCCTTTCTATCAGAGATCCTGACATCTATTTCCTGCATCTAGATAACTCTGACACTATGTTTTACCAACCTGTTGGTATGGCTCCCCGATGGATAATTAATTGACAACTTATCTAGATCTTTGTATTGCTTGTTATCATATTCTGCTAATGCTTAATCCACTGGTCTAGACTTCCTTTTGTTATGCTGGGATCCACTAAGACCACCTCTCTTGTTCCAATCATCCCAAGAGTGGCCATCAAGCTATTCACTGAACCCTGGAATTAATTACTGTGGGAGTAGAAAAAAAAAAGAAATAGTTACTACTTTTAGCTGAAGTGACTGATCAATTCAAACTAGTTTGTGTATAGACTCAGCCTTAGTTAAAGGTTCTTTAATCAGCTTAATCTTTCCAGGGTTTCATTAAAAAGCAACTAAGAATGTGTGTGCTGATTTTTAGAAACCTGACCTTCTAATCCAGCTTTGGTTATCAGACCATACTTACCTCATTTGAAACAAGGGAGAATCTAAAATCACCTTAGGTTGCTGTAGAGGGTGTCCCAGATTTAGCCATCATGGTACCTTCATTCCAAAATCCTCCATGGGATCACAAGATACAAAGAGGTGGTTTTACCTTTTTCGTTCTTCTTTTCTTTTTGCCAGCCTCTGGAAAACGAGCCTGAAACACAAGCCAAAAATAGCACAGTCAGAGCTATCTCAGTGTGGAGGGAGGGACGGCTTTGAAGATCATATGCTCTATAACTGTCTTGGTCATTTAGATGAATTCCAGAGTGGATTTCAAATGGTTCTCTCCCCTTGTTTCTATGATAAAAGGAAGACTTGGGTATTGTAATTCTCCTTTTTAATATATGATGAGGCTGTCCCATTTTGCACACATGAGTTCCTATGTTATTGAGATTTTCTTTTCTTTAACTGAAATCACCCTTCTTGAATCAAAAAACAAGTGTTTTCACATTCAAAGAAAAAGAAATGTTCAAGCATCTGTCCTCTTTCTAATACATACTTAAAGTTGCACGTGTGCATGTGTGCATGCACACACACACACACACACACACACACACACACACACACACTCAAAAGGTAAGGGAGTGCCATTATAGTACAGCAGCTCATACAAAGGGAATGCTTTACATAATGACAATGTAGTGACCAAGCAAGCACAATCAAATACATTCTGCTTAGCAGCTCCAGGAAATAACCAGAGCCATATCATTGCCTCTGTACCTCTTCTAACCATTGCAAGAAGAGTCACTGGAGGGGGTGGCTGGGTAAGATGGGGAGGAGGGGAGAAAGTGGTGGAGGGATGTAGCAGCAAGCACCTCAACATCCCCAGGGTGGCTGCCAGCACAGGTTCTTAGATCTGCTTTTCTAAAGGAAAACAATTCAAAATGGGTTAACAAGCTTACTTTAATCAATCAAACATATATCATTTACCTAGTTCAGGGGAAAAGGTCAGCACCCCGAACTTCAAAGTATACAGACAGAACTTACAAGAGAGAGAAACAAACAGATCAAGCAGACAGGCTTCCAAACTGTCCAACCACTGCATCAATACCAAATCACAGTTACCAGAGAGGGAAGCATCAACATCTGGGTTTTCAAAGCCAGGCAGCTCTCAACAGCTGCCCAGAGTCTCATCTGGTCAAATCACACAACACTTCTCAAAGTGAGCCCCAAAGCAAAGCCTCACATCAGGGATTATATAGCCTTCTCCAGGTTCAGAGAATGTAACCACCCTCTTGACCCACTGCATCTAGGTGTGGGCATTCCTGAAAACCAAGCCTCCTGCCACAGGCTTCATGTGACCACATTCAGCCTATTAGGGGGCAGAGTATATTTTCAAATCTAGGAAGGTTCTCAGAGTCTCTTAAGCCCACCAAAGGGCTTAGGGGCAGGGAAGATCTTTAAATTTGCATTTCCATTACAAGGGAGGGGGAGAAATTGCCTCCAAAGGGAGGCATCTTGATGGATCAAAAAGAGCACTCAACCAAAAGCCAATAGACTTGGGTTCAAGACCTGGTTTTGCCATTAGTTTATAACATTAAGCAAATTACTATTCATACGTGCCTCACTTTCCACACTGGCAAAATAAACCTAATGTTACCTGACCCTGTGGTCATGGTATGATTGGAAAGGTGCTTAAAATATATATCCCCCATGTCCTGAAATTTTACCATTTAGGGATAGAATCATAGACTCTTAGAACTAGAATTATCCAGTCCAAATCCTTCATTTTGCAAATGAGGAAACCTAATCTGCTCTCATTCCAGAAGGCTCATCTGAACCATACTTATTGCCAACATTGCCTCCACTTCCATTTAGCTCCTACCTTTACTAACATTTAAGCTACTTTCCAGCCCTCTTTGATGCCATGTCCAGCAATATTTCATTTATTTCCAAGTCTTCCTAAATACTCCACCTGTCATGGAGTTGCAATCACTTGATCCCCTCTCCAGACATAGCCAGTGGTGAGGAGTGGAATTCAGATTCTTCCTGAACAAGGAGCAACAACATCTCCATTACTCTCTGTGTTCTAGACCTGCTGCATCTCCAACATCCAATATTATTTTTTTTAATTCTCTGGTGAAAAAGATTCTGTGATTCACTATAGTGTTTAGTTATTTCCAGACAAAAGTTCTTACTAAGATTAAGGTATGTCTTTCATGTTGCACCTTTGTCTAGCCACTGCTAATAGAGCTGCTGTGGGCTTATGTAGTTCTTGTACTAACTAGTGGGACACAAAATCAGTATGAATTACTTCTTGATTTAATTTGAAACAAATAGCTCTTTTTTTTTAGTTTTTGGACTTCATGTCTCTTCTTTGTCTTTCTGTTTGCTGATATTTCTCTCTTCTAACTATATTTAAGCCCAAAATGTCAAAGTTATAGGACATCATTCAGTATGGATGTTGCTAGGGGACAATTTTTAAAAGGAAGTAGCTTGAAATCTACATCAATGAAATATTACATGTTCTCTGTTTTGTTAACATTTCCTTATTTATTCAATTAACATTTATTCAATACCTGATGTAGTGAATTAGACATAACCCTTGCCCTGAAGGAGTTTATAGTCTAGTAAGGAAGATATTTGTTCATAAATATAATAAAAAGCAATATATTGTCAATATCTCTGACAGTGACATAATATATACCACATGGTGGGGTACATTCCAAACTTGGCAGATTCAAAGCCACTCTCAAGAATCCATCAATCCTAATGTGAAAATATGTTTAATATGGATGTATATATAGAGCCTATATCAGATTGCATGCTGTCTTGGAGAGGGAGAGAAAATTTAGAATTCAAAAACTTAAGAAAGTAAATGTTGAAAACTAAATATAGATTAACTAAAAATAAACTACAAAAATATTTTAAAAGAAATTTACTATATATGCAACTATAGGAAAGTCAGTTAACCTACTTAAACCTCAATTTCCTCATTTGTATAATGAGGGAGGTGGACTCTGTGGATTCTGATGATGGTCTTATGAACAAATAAATAAATGTAGTGGATCTACCAAAAAGGAAAAAAAGAACCCATCAAACACCTGGACCATGTGGGAGAAGACTATGCATATACCTAGCCCCAGCCTACCTTTTCAGTCTTTTTACTCTTCACTTCATGTACTCTCTCATTCAGTAATACTGCCTTCATGCCGTTCTTCACACATGACACCCCATCTCCTGACTGTCTTTTCAGTGACTATCTCCTTAGTGCCTGAAATAGACAGATATATCCTCACCTCCATCTCCTGGCTTCCCTGGTATCCTTCAAAAATTCAGCTCAAACCCCACTTTCTGCAGGAGACTTTTACTGGTGGACCTACCCCTCTAGTGCCTTCCCTCTAAGATTACCTTTTAATTATACAAGTTGTGGTATATGATTGTGATGGAATACTACTGTACTATCAGAAATGATGAGCTCAATGATCTTAGAAAAAAACATTGAAAGACTTGCACAAAATAATGAGTAAGAACCAAGAGAACATTGTATACAGTAACAGCAACATTATTTTAAGAACAATTTTGAGTGATTAAGTCATTTTGACTATTATAAATACCCAAATTAGCTACAAAGGATATATGAAGAAAGATGCTATCTGTATACAGAGAAAGAACTGATCACTAGAAGTGTATATATAGAATAATTTTACATGTATATGTATATATACATATATACACACATACACCTATTTGTATCTAATGGTAACCATCTCTAGTGTAGAGAGGAGGGGAGGGAAAAAAGAAATTTACATAACTTTGTTATATATTTAAGAGGAATAGCAAGTTGTACATAATAGATTTGAAGTTTCACATGCTGTCTTTTTTATTATATTGTTATATAAATGCTTGCTTTATTCCATAAATTTAAATAATTTTTTAAAATTATACTGTAGGGGTGGCTAGGTGACACAGTGAATAGAGCACTGGCCCCAGAGTCAGGAGGACCTGAGTTCAAATTCAGCCCCAGAGACTTAACACTTACTAGCTGTGTGACCTTGGGCAAGTCACTTAATCCTAATTGCCCTGCCCTCCCCCCTCCAAAAAGCAAAAAAAAAAAAAATTATACTGTAGGTACCCAGGCACATAATTGTTTGCATATTGTCTCCCTAACCAGAACATTACCTTGAGGGCAGGGAACATGTTTTTGCTTTTCTTTGTATTCCCTGCTTCTAACACAATGCCTGACACATAGCAAGCACCTAATAAATGTTTGTTGACTGACTGACTTTAAGTTTTATAAAGTCCTCTCCTGAAAACAACTTTCAGAAAGAGGGGGGGGTGAGGGAAGGAGGGAGAGGGGGAGAGAGAGAAAGATGGAGGGAGGGAGAGAGGGGGGAGAGAGAAGAGAAGAGAGAGAGAGAGAGAGAGAGAGAGAGAGAGAGAGAGAGAGAGAGAGAGAGAGAGAGAGAGAGATGGAGGGAGGGAGGGAAAGAGAGAGGAAGAAAAGAGAGAAAGACAGAGAGAGAGGGAGGGAGGGAGAGGAGTAGAGAGGAGGGGAAAGGAGAGAGAAAGAGATAGAAGGGAGGGAGAGAGATATGGAGGGAGGGAGAGAGAGAGAGGGAGAGGGAGATCATTGGGGTGGTGGTATTTATCTAAGTCTGGAAGAGTGGGGAAAGTTTCAACAGGTGGAGATGGTGGGAACACACCTCAGTTCAAGAGAATGGAGAGGATGGGGAAAGTGATGGAGATTAAAGCACAGAAGATGTTTGGGAGATAATAACTATTCCAAGGTTATTGGAGTATGAAGTACCTGAGGGGAATCAATTAGAGTTGAAGCTGAAAAATTAAGTTGGAACCAAATTGTGAAGGAGCTTGAATGCCAGGCTAATAATGATGGTGATGATGGTGATGCTAACAAATACTTATAGGCATTTTAAGGTTTACAAAACACTTTATACACATGATTTCATATGGATATTATTATTATTTTACAGAGGAGAAAATTGAAGTTTATGAAGTTAAGTGACTTGCTTTTATATTCACACAGTTAAAGGGACAGAGACATAGCTTGAATGCAGGTCTTCCTGAGTCCAAGTCCAACAAACTTTCCCTTGTGCCTTTTCCTGATAGAACATGCATAGAACACCTCTTTGCATGCAGGGACTGTTTCTATTTTGTCCTGGGCAGTGTCTGACATGCACTAGGTGCTCAATAAGTGTTTGTTGATTGATTGATTTGAGTGACTTTATTCAGTAGGCAATCAGTAACCACTGAAAATTGGGGGTGGGGGGAGATGAGTGGCGTTATATATTATGTGTCCATGCAACAATAACTTATGAATCCAATAGTTCAGGCTACCAATGCAAAGTGTAACTCCTCTGTGATTTAGCAGAATGTTTTTGAGAGTTAATGTGGCATACATGTATGGGTATATGTATATGTACATATACATGTGTGTGTGTGTGTGTGTGTGTGTGTGTGTGTGTGTGTGTGTGTGTAAAACCTTGTGGCCAAACTAATGAAACTCTCCAAACTTAGGTAGGTGGGTCTTCCAATGACAGCTTATACGCTAGCACTGGACCTATACCATGTCCAGAGCTGTGTTTAGGAAAATTTGTCTGGCAGCTGTGTAAAGGATAGATTGGTGATGATAGGATTGGGGAGTAAGGAGACCAGTTGAGAATCTATTGGAATAGATCAAGTGAAAGGTTATGAGTGTTTGAACTAGAATGGTGGCAGTTAAGATGCAAAGCAAGGGATGGGAATGAAAGTTATTATCAACCATTGGTAACTAGAACTAAAGCAAATATTGGTAATTGAGTAGAGAGTGGAAGTGGGAGTGGAAGAAGTCAAAATTACTAAAGCTTTGAGCCTGGGGGAACAGAAAGAGAGTGGTGCTATTGACAGAAATAGAGAAGTTGGGAGGGAGAATTAGTCACCTCTGTGTACACATCTCAATAAGCCAACAGCCTACAAAACCTTTACCATCCTGGGAAGAATACTGGGAAATAGCTTATTTCCAGGCTGTCAAATTTTCAACAACTTGTCAGTATCAGGGCAGTAATTCATAAAGCTTATGACAATGAAAACATAAGTGCCAGGGGTCATATTTTCAATGTTTATTAAAACTCTTGCTTCTGCATGACTGGATTTCTTTTAGATCAAGCCCAATTTCTTTCAGACAATTGCCAGTGCAGCAATGCAAATGGGCATTGTGCTCTGAAGGCTCATGACCATGGTTATTCAGCAACTAGTTTAAAAATAATACTACATTACATTAGTATTGTGCTTTCCAAAGTACATTTACATCTATTATCTTTCACATGCATTTGATTCTCATAATAACCCTATGAGTTAGGCAGGTTAGGAAATATTATACTAATTTTTTACAAATAAGTAAACTGAGCCCTAGGAAGGTTAAGTAATTTCTTATATACAGTGAACATAACATTGAGAGAGCAGTCAGGAACATAATCCTGGCCATCTGACTGGCTAGTCCAGATGAGTTGAATGAGACTCATCCTTGCCTAGCCCCAGAGCTCATGTTCCCCATTCATGTTTCATAGGAAGCAGATAGGCTGAATTAAGTGGGATGAAACTTCATTAGCTAAGCAGCATGAGGAAGAGCCTGGGTTCAAATCCAGCTTCAAACACCTTACTGTGTGACCCTGAACAAGTCATTTTATTTCTGTCTCAGTTTCTTGATCTGTAAAATGCAGATAGTAAAATACCAGATTCCTAAGTATTTTGGGGAAATGGGGCACAGGGAAAATGAGATACAATTTGTGAAGTATTTTGTAAACCTTAAAGTGCTAAGCTAGTATAGCAGCAAGCACCCCAACATCCCCAGGGTAGCTGCCAACAAAGGTTCTTAGATCTGCTTTTCTAAAGGAAAGCAACTCAAAATGGGTTAAGCTTACTTTAATCAAACATATATCATTTACCTAGTTCAGGGGGAAAAGGTCGGCACCCTGACCTTCAGAGCATACAGACAGATTAAACAGACAGGCTTCCAAACTGTCCAACCATTATCAATACCAAAATCACAGTTACCAGAGAGGAAAGCATCAACATCTGGGTTTTCAAAGCCAGGGGCTCTCAACTGCTGCCCAGAGTCTCTCATCTGGTCAAATCACACAACACTTCTCAAAGTGAGCCCCAAAGCAAAGCCTCACATCAGGAATTATATAGCCTTCTCCTGGATCAAAGAATGTAACCACCCTCTTGACCCACTGCCCAATCACACAGCATCAAGGTGTGGTCATTCCTCCTACCACAGGCTCCATGTGACTGCATTCAGCCAATTAGGGGGCAGAATATATTTTCAAATTAAAGAAGGTTCTCAGAGTCTTTTAAGCCAATCAAAGGGCCTAGGGGCAGGGAAGATCTTCAAATCTGCATTTCCATCATAGCTAGCTATCATTATCTTCCTTGTTTTACCATGAGATCAATTGTTTTTATTAACATGAATGATGTAATACTATTGAGTGCAAAATGCATTTACAAATAATTAAAACTGACATTTGTATAGCATTTTAAAGTTCTTAAGGCACTTTACACACATTATCTGATTTTGGCATTACAAAATACCTGTAAATAAGGTACTACAGATATTGTTATCCCAATTTTACAGATGAAACTGCAGCTCAGAGAGCCTACATGGGTTTGACTTTGATTCATAGGAATATTCTAGAGCAGATAATTAAAGACATGACTGGCAATGCATACATACATACATATATATATATATATATATATATATGAAAGAGCATAGTGCATACAAAGAGCTAGCATAGATGGTATGCTTAGCAAACTGTCAGTGGACACACAGCTGAGAGGGAGATCTTGATAGGAGAGAGCCCTGGAACAAATTAATAAGATGAAATTCAGTATTGATAACTGTAAAGTCTTACGCTAAATGTACAAAAATCAACTTTACAACACAAGATGGAAAAGCATAATTAGATGGCACTTCTGAAAAAAGATATGAGGGTTCAGTGGACCACCAGCTCAATATGAATTAGTGTGATGTGGCAACCATAAAAGTGGATTAAATATTGGGCTTCATTAAGAGAGGTGTAGCATTCAAGGGAACGAAGTGGTGTTAGTCTACTGTACTCTGCCCTAGTCAGACTTCATCTGGACTATTACATTCAGTTCTGGGAACCACAGTTTGAGAAGGGCATTGATAAGCTAGAAAATATCCAGATGAGAACAATCAGAATGACGAAGGGCCTTTTAGCTCGTATCATATGAGGATTGTTGGAGGAACTGAATATGTCTAGCCTGGAGAAGAGGAGACCCAGGTGGGACATGACAGAGGTTTCTGTGTCATGTTGCTCTGTTTGGCCCCAGAAGACAATATCAAGAGCAATGGATATAGTTGCCAAGGGGCAAATTTAAGAGATTTAGCAGATGTCAGAAAAAAACACATGAACTATTAGAGCCACCCAGAGGAAATGGAATAAGCTGCTTTATGCAGTGTTGGTTTCAATCAGAGACTTGATGACCAACTTTCAGGTATGTTATAGCTTCTTTTTAAGCCTAGGGTGACCTAGATGGCCACTGAGAACCCTTCCAACCCCCAAATTCTGTGTTTCTGTGACTAGCCAATGATCATAGAGCTAATAACTACCAAAGGTAGAATTTGAAACCAGATCTCCTGAACATTCCTCTTCCTTCTCTTCCTGCACACCAATTTCATTCTGAATTCATAGACTGAATATCAAACACTTCAAACTGTCAGTCAGGGAAGTTCAACTGATGTTAATATTCATAAGACGCTTAAGTTAGATATGGTTTTAAATTGGGCTTTTGAGCAATAGTCATAGGAGCCAGTTCTCTCCCTTCTGACCATATCATTTGGAGGTTTTTGTTTGGTTCCTTTGAAAACAGCACCTCATGTGGCAACCCATTCCTTTTTTTTTTTTTTGGCAGGGAGGGTGCTCTAATTGCTATTAAGTTTTTTTCTAACATCTCCTAAATTTTCCCCTTTGCAATTTTTGTCCAAATACCCTTTTCATTCTCTCCCTTCCCAGTATCAACCACTTCTCTTTTCCTTCCCCTGGCCAAATACCTACTTTCCCCACCTCCCCACAAAAAGTGTTGGGTCCTGCAGAGTGATGTTCTTCAGAGTTACTCGAGGGGGACACCCACACAAATAAACTCACAGTCAAATTAAATTATGTATAAATATAAACACCAATTAGATGTAACACCAGAGGCATCCTTCTCTTACATGTGCATCTCTACACTAAGCTCAAGAATCATATACATTCAAAAATTCATGATTCATAAACCTTCACCAATGTGTTTTTCTACTCCTCAACCAGAGAATACCATTTAAAACAGCCATTTACTGAAACAGCATAGAAATGAAAGTGGCCTAGAGCATAAACCCAGGGCAGAGCCTTCTAAAAATATATAAAGTGTTTAGTAAGAATGTTAGACATATCTAGGGAAGGAATGAGGGGAAACATTGAAGACTCTTGGCCAAGGTATGTATGTTGAGGGACAACTCATACCCTTGGTGTCACAGGGTCATTGATGTCTCCTGGTGATGCCACTGAGTTGCTTTTATTAGATATACTCACAGCTGGACTTGGCTGTTGGTCGGTGCTGCTGCTGATCTTATGGGTTGCTGATCCATCATCTTCTGCTGGGCATATGGTAACCATGTGGCAGTGCTCCACTGGTCTGCTCACTGAGCTTCTTTCTACTCTTAACTTCTAAGCTTTATCTCTTTGGAGCACCTTTTGACCATCTTTGCTCATATCTGTCAGGATATAGTGACTAGAAACTCTCTTCCTCATAAAGTCTGTCTGGCAGTTCTTTAATCTCAGTCAAGGATAAGGGTCAAAATCCAGGTAGAGTATTCTCAGTCTGAGGTTGATAGGAGGAACCTTAAATTGCTACCAAAGCCTTCCTTTATAGAGAAGTGTACCCTTTGTCTAGAAGTATCAAAGGGCACACTGGATTGCATTTATACTCTGAGCACTCTACATCTATTTAATATCAGTTTGGTTATAATTTATCTCTGTCATAACTCATTTGCTTCAATAAATCTCACTGGAATATATATATATATATATATATGTAATATGTTTTAACATTTACCAAATAATTCTTCATGTAAATAGCATTAGCTACTAAATGTTGAGAAAGGAGGAGAGACTGATCAACTCTCTAAACCCCAAAATTAGCCATACTAACCTAGAATACATAGTCACCTCAAGACTGAACTCTAGGCCCAGTGGAAACAGTACTAGGTTAGTAATGAGAAAGCCTGAGTTCTCATCCCAACTTGGCTGCCAAATAACTATGTGACCCTGAGTAACTTTCTGGACCTTGTTTACTTTACCTCTGAAATGAGGGGGTTAGATTAGATCCTGGAAGTTGCCTTATTCTAGTCTTAAATTTCATGATTCTCTGAAACAGGAACTTGCAATTAACCAATCAGTCAACAAATATTTATGAATTGCCAATATGTGCTAAACTGCTGGATTTTGAGGAGACCAAGCCAAAAAATACCCTTTAGAAACTTGTGTTTTATCAGGGAGATACATATGTTCACACACATATATAATCTATGCGTTGTGCACGTATGTTTGTGCATTTTTATGTGTGTATATATATATATATATATAAACACACACACATACATACATACATACATGCAGGTGTGTGTGTGTGTGTGTGTGTGTGTGTGTGTGTGTGTGTGTGTATAAAACACTCCCCTCAGAGTACACTGATTAACTTGCAGTCACACTCACAGGTTGAGTCACTAGAGGTGCACTGCCTATTCTCAGATTCTAGAGGTAGGTTCTGAGGCCCCACTGATGTGCTTGCAATTAGCAATTAACTAGTAAACTTCATTTTTAGCAGAGGCATTTACTTAGGTAGTATAGCAGAGGAGTTAATACAAAATATTCCTCTGCCCTCTCCCCCAAAAAGCTAAAGACATCTTTTCCTTCAAGTACACATAGGTCTATGAAGAAAAGTGAGCTTGAAAGAGAAAATTGAAGAAGCTAGTACCTTGCTTTTCAATAGCCCATCAGTCATAAGTTTGTTAGGTTCTGCAGCTTTTATCCAGTGCAAGCTCCTGCATATATATAGAAATGGAAGTTCCCAAACTTCTACACAATGGATTGAGGTGTTAGGAAATATGTGTGCATTCTGCAACTAATAGCTCTAAGTAAAAGCCTTACATAGAAAATAATGCTTGATCTTCCAAAGAAACTAGAAGTTGTAGATTGTAAGAGATAAAGTTGAGAAAGGAGTAAGGAATGAGAGACAAAGGCACAGAAAGGAGAGATCAAGTGTCATGACTGAAAACATTAACAACTCTGCTCACTTTTACCCTTGAGAGAAATGATTATTTCTCTCTTATATTAATAACCAATTATTAACTGAGATTAAGGTTTTCCCATTGCTACTTCCTCATTCAGAAATAAACTCTGTAGATTATTCAGTCAGTTTCTGAAGGACATCACTGATAGATGAGATTTCTCATCTCAGGGTACATGCTTTTCAACCTTAGGTGGGACCCCACCTAACTAGAAAATCTTAAAAAGAGGATGTAATCTGGGTAAATTCTGGTCCATTGAGTTCTACTGAGGCAGACTTTGGTGGAGGTAGATCCCTTTGTCTAGAATCCAGCATTTCTTTAACTGTAGGTCCCAACCCCATATGGGGTTGCAAAAAAATTGGCAACAGTAAAAGGTTTCTGAACATGCAACAACCAAAAGTTAATAAAAAATCAAATGCATATGGGGCGGCTAGGTGGCGCAGTGAGTAAGAGCGCCAGCCTCGGAGTTGGGATGACCCGAGATCGAATCTGGCCTCAGAAAATGAGCACCCACACATAAATCATGACTAGCCGTGTAACCTTGAGCAAGTTACTTAACCCCAATTGCTTAAAAAATCAAATGTATAATGAATCTTGGGTGTTTCTGGCAGGGCTTGCCCTTGTTGCATTGCCCAGCTTCAATGCAGTCTTGGTTATGAACACAAAGCATGTGCACTTTGAACCACACATGCCATCATACCCAGAATACATAGTCAAAGAACACTGCCAAAATGTGAGAAGGGGTGGCAAGTGGAAAAGGTTTAAGAAGCTGTGGTCTAGATTGTCTGAGATGGGAATGGTCTGGTAGAGATGAGTAAAAATAACAATCAAAATCAAGCACCCCAGTTACTCACTAGAATGGGCCAGCTTGTAAATCCAAGCATGAGCAGCTTTCCAGAGGGCTGCTGCTGTGAAAACCTTTTCAAGGTTCTGATTGCACAGTATAGTGAACTCTTTATTCAGTAACAAATATGGGCAAAACATTCACGGAAAATCAAAACACATCATTCACCATGTCACAGTTCAACAACCTATCACTAAAATGGCCACATAGTTTTCACCAAAGTGGGCACATAGTTTTAAGCAAAAGATAACATTCATTTAGTAAGTCCTTCATTTAGTAAATCCTTAATTCAATCACCCTTAAGGAGGCAAGCCTCCTTAATTGACACAAAGTACAAAGGTCAAAATCCTCCACCCACAAGGTGCAATCAAGTTACAATATCATCAGTCACTATTCAGTACTCTCTTAAGGGGTTGTGGAAAGTACAAAGGCCATCCACCCCTAGGTCACAAATGAGTTACAATCTCATCAGTTAGCATTAAATACCCAAAGAGAAGTTTTTTTATCTTGACTTGAGGCAGGCTCTCAGCTTTCATGGTTCCTCTTCCATGGTCCCAGCTCCTGCCCAAATCTAACCAACTGCTACCTGAATTCAAAGGCAGATAGCTCTCACTTCCTTGTCCAGCTCTCTGTGCAGTTTCTATTCCATACTAAAGCTCACAGTGTCTAGTCTACCTCAAGTCCTTATTCAAATACCAGGAAACCAAGTCCCAGAACCAGAAAGTCAAAGTCATTACAGTAATCACAAAGCTGGTACACGTGGTTAATGCAGTGAAAACCCACATTCGCAAGCCTTCACAACAGAACAGGTTCCCTCAAGCAGGAATCCCCCTCTCTCACTCAAATAGCTCCTCAGCCTTGTTCTCAGAAGCTCTCAGCAGAAGTTTTGGCTGCCTCTCAGAGGAAGCTCCACCACCATAAGCTCCTTTCTCAAAATCAAAATAACTTTCTGCAGCCTGGGCCTCTCCTCCTCAGCCTCCATGCAGCTTGCTCCAAGAAGTTCTGACTCTCCAGCTTGTGCCCTTCCTTATATAAGGCATCAGCTCCTCCCTGTTCTAGCCTCTTCCTATTATGTCAGCAACAGGGGTTCATACCTCCTCTTTCTTAACAGAAGCTTGATATAATTAACTTGAAACTAAATGCTAAGTACCTATTTACTTGCCAATACAAGGGAATCTTCAAATTCCACTATTATTACACAGCCTCTTGTTATAATATTCATTCTCTCATTAATTGTTAACTAGATTAATTGTTAACTTGATTTCCACCTGCTGGAAATATCCACTCTTCCAAAGGTATATAGGCATTGAGTGGCCTTCATAATTTGTCTTTGGTCTCTGAAAGTGCCACTTACATCTTTTATTAATTATTCACTAGCCATAATTAATAAAATCACTATTAACTACCCAGAAATTAATGTCTCTCAGACTTAAATTCATGACACCTTTAAGAAGATAAACTCCTCTTCCTCCTCCTCTCACCCTGCCACCTCCAGAACATCAGTCAAATTAAAGAAGAGAAGGTACTATGTCACTTAATTTTAAATTCTAGTTTTAATTAAAAATAATATATTGGACATTCCTTACCTCATGAAGTAAAGCTATCACCTTTTAATTATGTCATGTCCAGACTTTGATTCCTTGGTTCTAGGATGAATGACTTAAAAAATAAATTGTTAATTGCCTGATTTATTTTTATCTTTCTCTACAGAACTAATTGGAATGACATAACAGACTAGGCTGGTGATCACCAATCCCCCTATACTAAATGCTATTATTATAACCACAATCTCTTATGACCTTCTTTAAAGAAACTGTGTTTCCTTCTGACCTGAGGCAATTTCCCACAAGAAATAAACTAATTTTGAAATCCATAGCAAAGAAGAGAGAAGAACAAAATCGGTATGGATCTATTTTAAGCTTCCTGGCATTGTCTCAAGGAGATATCTGTCTTCTTTAATCAAAGGAAGAGAGCTGGTGAAATTTACAAAAGTAGAATTAATAAGTCAAAAGGCATTTATTAAGCACCTACTATTGCCAAGTATTGTGATAAGTGCTGGGGAAACAAAGAAAAGCAAAAAATAGTCTCTCTTATAAAAGAATTTAGTCTAATCAAGGTGAAAACATACAACCTACTAGTATAAACAAAATACAGAGAGGATAAATTAGAGATTATCAACAGAGAGAAGGCATTAACATTAAAGGGGATTGAGAAAGGTTTTTTGAAGAAGATGAAGTTTTGGTTGGGACTTGAAGGTGGTTAGGGAAGCCAGAAGGTACAGGTGAAGAGGAAGAGAATTCCAGGCATGGGAGACAGCCAATGAAAATGTATAAAGTCAAGAGATCAATTGTCTTGTGTGAGGAACTGCAAAGAGGCTAATGTCAATGGATCTCAGAGCATGTGGAAATATGGAAGGTGTAAGAAAACCAGAATGGGGTAGGGATCAGGTTATGAAAGGCTTTGAATACCAGAGGATTTTATATTGATCCTGGAGGTAATAGGAAACCACTAAAGTTCATTAAATGGAAGAGGTACAGAGTGACCAAGGACATGATCAGAGCTGAACTTCAAGATTACTTTGACAACTGAATGAAGGATAGACTGATTTGGAGAGAGATTTGAGACAAGGAAACCAAAGCAGACTACTGTAATGGTCCAAATATGAGGTGATGAGGGCCTGTATGAACATGGTACCAGTATCAAAGGAAAGAAAGAGCTGTGTAGAAGAGATATTTAAAAAGTAAAATTAACAGGATTTGGCAACAGATTGGATGTGGGACAGTAACACATCTCCCTTATGATCAACTTCTTAAACATTCATGCTTGGCAGGGTGAACCATAGGCCTAACCCAGGATGTTATAACTTATGTCCACATTTTTTATGTTCTAGGACAGTAATGTCACAGTATTTATATTAATAGTGGTCCATTCATTCAATGAATACAAACAAGGCACTGCTAGATGCTTTGGGAATATAGAGATGTTTAAGACTCTGCTTTTTGGGTACTCTCTTCTATCTAGACATGAATAAAGGCAGTTAGTTAGTGCACTGGATGGAACACTGGACTTGGAGTCAGCAAGATCTGAGTTCAAATCCATCCTCAGACACTTCCTAGCTGTGTAATCCTGACAAGTTACAACCTCTGTCTGTCTCAGTGTCCTCCTCTGAAAAATGAGGATAATAATAGCACCTACCCTGCAGGGTTGTGTAAGAGGAAAAATTAAATAATATATGTAAAGTACTTGCAAGCATTAAAGTGTTATATGAATGTTATAATGAATTCTCAATAAAGAAATTCACTCTATAAATATAGATCATCAATGATTTTGCAATTAACTTCTCATATATGACAATATATAATAATACTAACATATGCTATTAGAGAACTACCTAGAGGCAGTGATAGGTTAAGTAAGGTCCCCAGGATCACTTGGTCATTACATATCAGAGGTACAACATAAACCCAGATCTTTATAATTCCAAAGCTAGCTAGCTACCTGATCACACTTCCAGAGCCAAGAGGAATGCTAGCACTTGGGGCTGTAGGGAAGCAAGTTTCTCTCCTTAGAAGCACTAAAAGTTTATAGACCCCCCCGAACTAGCTCTGAAAAGAGTACAAAAACCCTGAAACTTAGGATAGTACACACTCTCCACTCCAGGGAGCAGAGCCAACCTTCAACATAAATTCAAAGTTCAAAGTCAAAAAATAGGCTGGAGCAAACAACAAAAAAAGAAACTGACCTCCCAAAATTCTACTATGATAACAGGGAAGAGCAAAACACAAACTCAGAAGATACTGATGTCAAAACAGCTATAAGCAAAGCCTCAAAAACAAAAGTATGTATGGATACAGTTCCAGGTATTCCTGGAAGAGCTCAAAATGGATTTTAGAAATCAAATAAAAGGGGCGGCTAGGCAGCACAGTGAGTAATACTGGGGAGGACCGGGGATCAGTTCTGGCCTCAGAAAATTAGAACCCTCACATAAATAATGACTGGCTGTGTAACCTTGAGAAATTACTTAACCAAAATTGCTTTTAAAAAAAATCAAATAAGAAAAGTAGAGGAAAAACTGAGAAAAGAAATGAGAGTAACACAAGAAAATTATAAAAAATAAGAGTCAACAACTTGGAAAAAGAGGCACAAAAATATACTGAAGAAAATAATACCTTAAAAAACAGAATTGTTCAAATGGTAAAAGAGGCAAAGACATCCACTGAAGAGAACTCTTTAAAAAGCAGAATTAACAAAATGGAAAAAGAGGTATAAAAGCTCAGTGAAGGAAATAATTCCTTAGAAATTAGAATTGAGCAAGTAGAAGGTAATGATTCTATGAGACAACAAGAAACAATAAAACAAAGTCAATAGAATGAAAAAAATAGAAGAAAATGTGAAATATCTCATTAGAAAAACAACTGATCTGCAAAATAAATTGAGAAAAGATCATTTAAGAATCACTTACTTCCTGAAAGCCATGATAAGAAAAAAAATATCCTAGATGACATATTTCAAGAAATTATCAAGGAAAACAGCCCTGATATCCTAGAACAAAAAGGTTAAATAGAAATTGAAAGAACCTACTGATCACCTCCTGAAAGAGATCCCCAAGTGAAAACTCCATAGTTAAATTCTAGAACTCCAAGATGAGAGAAAATGTTGTAAGCAAACAAAAATAAATCATTCAAATATTGGGGAGCCACAGTAAGGATCACACAAGATTTTGCAGTATCCACATTATGGGAACAGAGGGCTTGAAATATGATATTCTGGAAGGCAAAGTAGCTAGGATTACCACCAAGAATAACTTATCCAGCAAAACTGAATCTAATCCTCCAGGGAGAAAAATGGAATTAATTAAATAGAGAATTTTCAAGCATTCTTGATGAATAGACCAAAACTGAATAGAAATTTTGATATTCAAACACAAGACTTAAGAAAATAATAAAAAGTTAAACATGAAAGGGTAATCATAAGAGACTGTAGTGGCAACCACACTGGCATACCCAGGATAACTGCTAGCACAGGTTCTTGGATCTGCTTTACTAGGAAAGATAACTATTTAAGGGGTCAACAATCTTTCTTTAATTACATTCAGTAATTTAGGGGGAAAGTTAGCACCCTGAACTTCAGAGAAAATACAATCAGAGAAATAAAGACCAACACACTCTGGCTGCCTGAATCAACCATACACTTTACATACATTCCTGGATTGAGAGAGCCTTTATATCTGAGCAGGCAGGGAGTTCTGAACATACAACCACTCAGAATCTTGACCAGGGAATCATAAGAACCTTCTCATAAGCAAGCCCCCAAAGCAAAATACCAATTCAGAGTATATATACACTTCTCAGAGCCAGAAGGCATCACAACCATCATGACTCAGTGTCTAATTAGAAATTAGCAAAAGATGTGAAAGCCTTCCTATAAGAAAGCCTCCCCTAAGCAAGCTTCCCTTGCTCCTATAGGGTTCCATGTGAGGCCTATTAATGGGTGGGGAAGATCTTATATGCCCTTAAAATACAGAGACTCAATAAAGTTAAGCTGTTTATGTTCCTATATGGGAAGATGATACTTGTAACTTCCAAGAACTAAATCATTATTAGAACAGTTAGGAGTATAGACAGACAAAGGGCATAGCTGTGAGTTGACTATGCTGGGATGATTTAAAAAAAAAAAAAAAAATATATATATATATATATATATATATATATATTAAGAGGTGAGAAAGAGGGATGAATTGAGGGAAGAGGGAAGAGAGCAGAACAGTGAAAATTATCTCACATAAAAGAAGTGTGCAAGAAAAAGCTTTTACAATGGAAGGGGAATTCAAGCATTGCCTCCCTCTAACCCTACCCCTAATGCGTGAATCTTTCTCTCATCAGAATTTTCTCAAAGAGGGAATAACATACACTGACAATTGGTTATAAAAATCTATCTCATCCAATAGGGAAAACCAAGAGAAAGAAAAAACACAAAATAAGTGAAAATAATGTGTTTTGATCTGTATTCAGAATCCATAGTTCTTTCTCTGGATGTGGATAGCATTTTCCATCATGAGTCTTTTAGAATTGTCTTGAATCATTGTATTTCTGAGAAGAGCTAAATCTATCATAGCTGATCATCATACAATGTTGCTGTACTGTGTATAATGCTCTCTTGGTTCTGCTTACTTCACTCAGCATCAGTTCATGTAAGTCTTTCCAGGTTTTTCTGAAGTCTGCCTGCTCATCATTTCTTATAGAACAATAATATTCCATTATATTCATATACCACAACTTGTTCAGCCATTCCCCAACTGATGAGCATCCCCACAATTTCCAATTCTTTGCCACCACAAAAAGAACTGCTATAAATATTTTTGTGTGAGTGGGTCGTTTTCCCATTTTTTATGATCTCTTTGGGATAGAAACCTAGTAGTGGTATTGCTGGATCAAAGGGTATGCAGTTTTATAGCTCTTTGGGCATAGTTCCAACTCACTTTCTATAATGGTTAGAACTCAAAATCTTATAGAAATGAATATTGAAAGCTATCTTTGCATATAATTGGGGAAATAAATAAAATACTATTAGGTACAAAAAAATTATAAGGTAATGAAAAAAGTTATTTTCTTCCCATGGAGTCCCTATGAAGTTCCTTTCAGGTATAGTTTTCTGCTGGGCTCAGAACTTGCTTTGCTTTTTGGAGTCCTGAAACTCCTTTTTCCTCAGTATGTCTAATGTCATACTGAGGAACATCAGCCAATAATGCTTCAGGAAGGGATGACAGCACTATAACTGACTGAGATGGACCCCTCAGTTACTAGTAGGACCTTGATGGCTCTGATAGGCCTCTTGCATTCACAAGGTCCTCCTGAGGAAGGAGGAGAAAGAAACTTTGCACTCCTCCAAGTGATTACCTCCCAAGGGCTAAGTTAGAACTTTACTATTAGACTGGCTCCCTATTAGAATGTACAATTTCAGACTGGCTTGCTACATTACCCTTATGTTGTCATTTTTTTTAATCATCATGTACTTTCATACAGTGATTAAAATACTTCACAACTCCCAGACTGTTTGAGGACTTGTTGGAATCTAATTTATACCTTGATTGATTGGTTGGTTGGTTGGTTCAATATAGCTGCTTGGGTCTTCTGTGATTTCACTGGGCAAGTCACTAAACTTCTCAGTGTAACTAACCCTATAAGTGTAAAAATTGCTGGGAAAAGTGCTGAGCTCTACTTATGAAAACTCCTAGGTGAAACCTACACTGATAAAAGCACAGATTGAGACACCATGAGACTGCAGTTTATGCAGATTCCTTCAGTACCTGCTCCTCATTACTCCTCCACTTAGTTCTACTTTTCCAGTGTTCTAATTTCCCAAATTCTCAGCTTCAATTTCATTGATCAACCTCTAAGTACTAATTCACTTATGGACCTACAGTCTAAATTTACCTTTCAGTCTTCTAGGCTGGTGTGACTTTGGATTAATACATCCTCTAGGGTTTATCCCTTGTTTATTTAGCTGACTCTTTGTCATGATTAAGACTTGCTTTGGATTCCCAGACTTTAGCTCAGGAGAAGGGCTGGTCATGACTCCCTATTTCATCTTCTGGCTTCAGAGGGATTGTATTTCCCTTAAAGAATAGCTAACAATGAAAGGTAATACCAGGTCCTGTCTCAGTCTAATCAACTAAATAAAATGGAGACCAGGGTTGAGATAATTAGCTGGCTAATACCCTACTTCCCTTCTAGTTCAAATTCATTGTTCTCCTGTCCATATGACCTTCCTAGTACTTAAAAGTTAGTACCACTTAAAAATTTTTCTGTTTTATTAATTTTTAATTTGTTTTAAGGGATAAACTTTGAAATCAGTTCAATATATGTAGCCCTAACTTAATGAGATACTTTGTCCTATAGTCTTCTTCTGTATTCAAGAAACAATCCAGTTCCATTCAACAAATATTTATTTTGGGATGGAGACGAATGAGGCCAGTCCCTACACTCCTTTAATAATGTAAGAAGGATTGTATCTGACTGAACTTCAGAATAGCTAGGTTGATGGTGCCTCACCACAGAATTGGGAAAGGTAGAGATACCTGAACAGCACAGCGATTACTTTCCTGTTCAGAGGACAGGACTAGACCAACTAGAGAGAGAAGTTGGACAACTAAACAATGGGTGGTGGGAGGAAGGAGGGAAGGATACAAGGATATGAAGGAAAGGAGGATGAAATGGAACACCTGACCCCTTTCCGCAATAAAAGAGGTGAGATAGAAGTATTAGTGATTTTGAAGATTCAACCCAATGGCCTGGCATAATGGGAATTGCCTGTCATGGTTGTCTAATCTAGGCTGCGATTCTGCTGAGGGTAAGATTCCACTTAAGAGGAAAGCTTTGGCTTATAAGAAGATAGAAGCTATCTAACAATCCTGAAAGGTAGCCTTAGTAATAATAATAAGAGCTAGCATGTGTGTATGTATATGTATCCATATCCGTATATAGAGAACTTACATATATGTACATATCTGTATTGCATATACACACATACACATATACATACATACATATATATGTATGATAAGGTGATATATATATACATATATATATATATATATATTACCTTAAGGCTTGCAAAGTGCTTTATAATTTATCTCGTTTGATCTTCACAATAACTGTGGAAAATAGGTGCTATTATTATTCCCATTTTACAGATAAGGAAACTGAGGAAACCAAATCACAGATAAAGAAACTTTTCCAGGATCATAATGCTATTAAGTTGTTTGAGTTGGATTTGATCTCATGTCTATCTGCTTTCAGTTCTAGTTTTCTGTACCACCTAGCTACAAGTACAACTTTACAATTAGGAAAAGAAACTGGAGTTCCAAGAGATGAAGTGATTTGTTATGCCCCAGTCCTCTCAGCTACCAGTACCTTCCCTTCCCCTCCAAGATTGTTGTTCAGGCATTTCTTGGTTATGATCAACTTTTTATGACCCCATTTGGGGTTTTCTGGGCAAAGATAATGAAGTGGCTTGCCATTTCCTTCTCCAGCTGATTTTACAGGTAAGGAAACTGAGGCAAATAGGGTTAAGTGATTTGCCTAGGGTCACACAGCTAGTAAGTATCTGTGTAAAGATTTGAACTCAGGAAGATTACCCTCCATCTACTTATAAGATTACCAAGATTACCCTCCATCTACTCTGTGTATATCTTAAAAGTAAATTATTGGGGCGGCTAGGTGGTACAGTGAATAGAGCGCCGGCCCTGGAATCAGAAGGACCTGAGTTGGGAGCCGGCCTTCAACACTTAATCCGCACAAACAAAAACCTAGCCGTGTAACCTTGGGCAAGTTACTTAACCCCAATTGCCCTAAAAGGGGCGACTAGGTGGAGCAGTGAGTAAGAGCGCCGGCCTCGGAGTTTGGATGACCCGAGATCAGATCCGGCCTCAGAAAATGAGCACCCACGCATAAATAATGACTAGCTGTGTAACCTTGAGCAAGTTACTTAACCCCAATTGCTTTAAAAAAAAAAAAAAAGTAAATTATTTATTTGCATGTTGTCTCCCTCTTAGAATGAGTGAGCTCCTTGAGGGCAGGGTTCATATTTTTGCCTTTCTTTGTATCTAAGTGCTTTGCACAGTGTTTGACACATAATGAGGACTTAATAATGCTTGTTGATTCACTAAATTCAAGTCCTAAATTCAAATGGACTATCTCCCATGATAGTAGTTTCCCCTGTGAAGACCATAAGGTGAAAATGAAAGATTATAGTAGTCTTTAAATAAGGAGCTCTCCATGCTAGTGAAATCACAAGGATGGGCAAGGGTAGGGGCAGGAGGAGGGTGTGAAGATGAGGGGGGACCAGAAGGAAGAAGAGAAAAGAAGAGAAATGGATACCTCCTATGGAATTCCCACTTCCCGTCAATCCTATAGTAGGTTAAAGGAGGAAATATGAAAGTGATAAAGGGAATTCAGGACTTTCCCCTTTTGGGGGAGGGGGAGCATATGTATCATCACACCCTCTTCTGCACAAAGGAAAAAAGATAGGGCTCATTGGTTCAATGAGACCATCTATGTCTATAGTGACAATTACAAGACTTTTTTTCAATCTTTTCTGTCAGCATAATGCCTTCCATAGCCTTTCAATAAGGGTCCACATCCTAAGCTGCTCTCTATCTTATGTCAAGGATAGACAATTTCAACCTTATAACAAAAATCACAGAGTCTCAAAATTGGAAGTAACCTAAGAGGTCATCTGGTCTGACTTCTATCCAAAGTGTGAATCTCTTCTACACTAGTTTTTAAAGAGTAAAAATTCTGAAAAGGAATGAACTCATTTTTTTCTTCTTTCTTAACATATTTGCAGAAAGAAGACAACTTGCCCTAACAGGGAGAAAAAACTATGATAGAACCAATTCTGGCCCTGGCTTTGACCCTGGACTTATTGTATCATATTGGATGTCACATTACTTACTGTGGTTTCTATTTTCTCTAATGGGGTTAGAGGAATGCAAAACCTAATATCATAAGAGTGCTATAAGAATAAAAGGAGAAAATAGATGTAAAGAATTTTGAAAAAGTGAAAAAGCAAATTGTGGCATTATATAAAGACTAAAGCATGTTTACATAATATGTTGAAAGTATATAAAAAGAATTATTGTATATGTGGATATATGTGTTATGTGTATATATGTACATATGTATGTGTACATGTGTATGTATATACATGACTAAAATTGTGTATCCTCTGCTATTATCATCATATAGTAATGGCAGGGCATTCATATGCTTTAGTGACCTCAATTTTCTCCCTCTTTCAGCCCTATGTTGCACAACCTAAGATGATGCAGAGACCCAAGATGATGCAGAAACAGGAAAATAGTATCACCAAGAGGTGTGGCTGTTTTATTTTCATTCTTTATTTTTTTAAAGATTTAGCCTCTTTCTCATTGAATTTCACATATTTCATGCAAAGTATTGCTGAATATGCATTGATATATCTAGTATCCACAAGTTTGCTATTAGAAATGCATTACTTATCTATGTTTTTGAAATGTTGAAATAATTCAGTGTTGATCCTTGCCAAGATAGGTTTGCTATCTTTAAACTGACGTGATGATAGTACCAAAACTCCCACCACTTTCTTACAAGTTGTACTGATACCCCTGATGTCTAAACACAAACCAAAGGCCTCCTTCAAGAATCTTGCATGTCACCATTAAATTGAAATAAACCTGAAACATCAGAAGCTCTCTTCTGGTGAAGGAAGAGAAGCAGCCAAATAGCAAAGCAGTGGCTATTCATGAATCATTCAGAGCTAGCCAAGAGAAATAACAATGGCCCCATCCTCTTGTTTGCTTCCCCCTTCCTTCTTAAAGGTGATATACCTACAGAGGAAAGGAGAGTGTGAGGCTATAGAAATGTCTAGTTGTTTTTTTTTTTAAAGATTTTTAAAGGCCCTTAAAATGTAAAAGGTCATATATGGATTACAGGACTTTTCATGTAAGTGATCCAGATTAGCCTTGGTAAGTCAAAAGGAAGAAGTTTAAGAAAACAACAATTCGTCATGTTTATTTGGCCCAAATTTTGTGTGACAGTCAAGTAAAGAGAAAATAAAATGGATGCTCAATGAAAGAATTTCAATTTCAAGATTAGAAGCTTAATGTGTCCAGATTTTAACTCACAATCGGGGTTGTGGTTCTGGAGGTGACATTAACATGTGTTTACATATATGAAAAGCTCAGACTGGTTAAATCTTAGGGGGAAATATACTGGTACAAACATTGCTTTTGCAAGTAGCTGTTCTATTTATTTTTATGAGTGGAATTCTAACGTCCTTTCATTGTCTCCAGCATAGGACAGCCATTTCCACTGGCTAGTATTCTGTTCTGTGATGACATGTGGCTAATAATTCAGCTGTTTCCCACCCCCCCCCCCTTATGAATGATATTTAGAGATTTAGAATTGTCTTTGGTTACACCTATCCAAACAGTTATCTTCTTGGGTGTGGATTAAATGTAGATCTGGATGTAGAAGGAAATTTACATAAGTGCTGTTTGTGAAAGCAGAAGGCTCTGCCTTATATTATCAGCAGAACATTTAAATCTTAATGACTGGCATTGTTGTCTAAAAGACGGTGTTTTTCCTGCTGAGAAACTGCATTAGATTCAAGAAACAGAGCTCATTTCCATTCACTCAGCAGTCTCTCTAGAAATGACATGCAGTGCTTGAAACTGTTTATTTCCAAATTCAGGCCTCCCCCGCATCAGTCATCAGCTTCAATTACCAGTTTTCCGGAGCCAAGCCATCAGGCAGTCTGACACCAGGGTCCAACCTAATTCCCACCTTCTCCAAAGTCAAGAGCATAATGTGCAGATGAAAAGGTGGAAAATAGCCTGGACTTCATTAGCATGCAGAGCCTGGCTGTTCATTTGCTTGCCGCGAATGAAAGTTCTGACACTCGGTGCTTTCTACAAAATGAGAAAAGTCCTCTTCAGAGTATATGATGTCCTTACTGGCAAGGAAAGGTCATCAAAAAGGCAGACACTGACCTTGCTCCCTGTTCTTCATGACTAGCTTATTGATTCCAGGAACACCTCATTACATGCTGGATCAACATATTATTGCCATGTGCAGTGACTGAATTGTTTACAAGTGTCTTTATCACCCGCAAAAGCCTTCCAGATGATGCACGACTACACTCATTTGGATGTGACCTGCCAATTATATGTTATCCGATATGTTGCTGTATGTCTTGATCCCTGACCGGGTCTGCTGCCCTGCATCAGCACAGTCCCATTTACTACTTCTTTCTAACCGCTCTTTGGGAAAGTATCCATTAGCCTGTCACTGTGTAAATTTGTTGTTGTTGTGGTTTTTTTTTTTTTTTGGTTTTTTTTTTTTTACCTTCGCTACAGGAAATCTGAGTGTTATTGCTCTATCGTTTGCTATGCATTAGGTTCATAATCAGCTGGGGAAAAAGAAATTCTCTTTCTCTGTCTCTCTCTCTCTTTTTTATGGCACCACTGGATAACCCACACAATTTGCAATCAGTATGCATGGCGAGAGAGTAATGTGGCTTGTTACAAAGCTTGCTTTGCCTACATATAGGCCCTACGAGAGACCTGTCATATTTTATTTGGGCACAACCACTGCAAGCCACTGCACAGCTACCATTTTAATCTTTCATTACAGACACTTCTATGGCTCAATAAAAGAAAGAGTGGAATAGCAACTCGATTAAAAAGTCAGTAAAGAGAGATTGGGCCACAAAAGAAAAGGGGTTATCAACACAGACGGCACCAGACTTGCAACCTGGACACACTCTCTCTATTGTAGCTTCCACAACTTCATTTGCATTTCCCTTCTCTGGCATTATTGGACTGGATAACAATAGTGACAAGTCAACAAATTGTATTTATTTCCCAGAACACTGTTTAGGGAACCTGTAATCTGTTGATCAAACTATTTTTGTCATTTTTGCCCACGTGTTTGGTGGTAATATCATTTATATTTCTTCTTCCCATTCCCAAAAAACTCTTTTGGAAAAGGAAGTTAGCCATATTAAATTTGACTAAGTAAAAGCAAAAAATAATATTAAAAACAAAGACTGTTTTATCTGTCTCTGTTTACATGCAGTAAGAGAATTGAAACAATGGCAAGGATGAGCCCTTAGAAATTTGATTTCTGCAAATGTACTCTTGCAACAGCTTTCTTTATCACTGAATTTGTTTTGTTTCTTCCTCTGCATTTGATACTTTTGTTTCTGGTATGTTCTTTTCACTTTCCAAAGGGAATATATGTTGCTATTACTGTCATTTCTTTGTTTTCCTTCACTTCCAATTGGTGCTCCCTTTCTGAAATCTGAATAACTGTAGAGGATCCAAGTAAGGAGAGAGTTATCATTTTGGCACTTTTAAAATACAAGGAAAGTAGCTCTATTAAAGAGTCAGTGATTCTTCCTTACCATCTTTCATCCCACCTAGTACAATATGCCTTTGTAATTGGAATAATGTTTAATATGAATGCATTTGCAGACCCTATACTGTACTATATGATGTCATGAGGGGAGGGGGGAGGGAAGTAAAGGAAATTTGAAAATCAAGGAACTATGGAATTGAATCTTGTCAACTGAAACTAAACTAATAAATTAATTTAAAAAAAAATAAAAAAAAAAAAAAGAGTCAGTGAGATCTTTGCCCCATAGCATGTTAAAGGACAGTACGAATGCTGCAATGACATCAAACCAAAAGGAGGTATTGGAATATAATGACTTAGAGTTTAGAAAATATGCTGGAAGGAGAGACTCAGAAGAAAAAGAAGTGGTTGAAAGAAAGAATAGTAGTATAGAAAATTAGAACTGAAGGAATCTGCTACATGATCTAGCCTAATACCCTCAATTTATAGATGAGGAAGCTGAGGCTCAGAGAAAGTGAAGATTTACCCAAGGCCACCAGAAAGTTAATGGCAATGCCAAGATTTTAGACCCTGGCTCAGGGATTTTTTTTTCCCTATAATCACTCTTGTTTCAAGGATCATATATGACCATAGATTTCGAGCTGAAATGGATCTTAAATGTCATTTAATCCAATCTCTTCATTTGAAAGAGATACTAAGGGCCATTAGGTGGTACAGTGAATAGAGCACCGAAGTCAAGAAGACTTGAGTTCAAATCCAGCCTCAGACACTTAACCCTTACTAGCCGTGTGACTTTGGGCAAGTCACTTAACTCCAATTGCCCTGCATTTCCCACTCCAAAAAAAAAAAGCAGAAAAGAAAAGAAAGAGATGAGGTCCTTCAAGGTGAAAGGACTTACTAAGAGTCATAAAAAATGATCAGTGACAGATATAAAGTATGAGTCTTGGTCATCTGATTCTAAAATGTCAGTATTTCATCACATGATAAATTAGAGTTAGATCTATGGGAAAAGCCTTTACAATCTAGATCTGTATTTGGTAGAACAAGTATGTTTAAAAGAATTGCCTCAATTTGTTGCTTTTCAAAATTAGAAATCCTAAAATGAAATTATGGGTCATTGTCTGCTCTTAAAGTTTTAAGGGTTTGTGACCAGCTTGGTAGCAGAATTTCCTCAGTCTTTGAAAAGCTACACAGAAATACATAGGACTAACATTGATGCACTGTTAGTGGACTTGTTAAGTGGTCCAGTTGTTCTGGAAAATAACTTAGAACTGTATCCCCAAAATTGTTAAACTGTGACCCAGCAATACCAGACCAGGTCTAAACCCCATGGAGAACAAATAAAAATAAAAAAGTTCCTATATGTACTATATTTAAAAGTTCCTTTATTTATAGCAGTTCTTTTTAGGGTGACAAAGAATCTAAGGGGTCTCCATCAATTAGGGCATGGCTAAACAAATTCTGGTATGTCAATATAATGAAATACTATTTTTCCATTAAGAAATTATGCAACTACATGAACTAATACAGAGTAATCAGAATCAAAGAAACAATATACACAATGACTACCACAATGTAGATGGAAAGAACAACCACATGCCAAAACAAAAGTAGATGTTACAAAATTTTAAGGAACAAGCATGGATCAAAAGAAAAGATAGGAGAGGTTCCCAACCCATTCCTTGAGGAATCAATAAGTCTGCATGTGTTGCACATTGCTCATGTTTTTGAACTTTTTAAATATTATTGATTGGTTATGCTGATTCCTCACCCTTTTTTACCTTAAAAAAAATAAATATATGGGATGGCTCCCTGGGATGAGGTGGGGGGAGAAAGATATTAAGGGAAACTATGATGATGTTAAAAAAAAGAAATCAATAAAAACTTATATTAAAAAGGAAATTATTAAAGAAAGAATTCAGAGAAAACCGAAAAGATTTATTTGGATTGATGCAAAGTGAAATGAGCAGAATCAGGAGCACAGTTTATACTATAACAGTTATGTTGCAAAAAAAAAAAATTTTTAAGAGAATCAAGAATTCTGACCAATGAAATGATCAATTATTATTCCAGAGGAACAATGAAGAAGTGTGCCTTCAGAGGTAACAGACTAATATGCAGAATGAGACATACATTTTTGGATGTGATCAATGCGAGAATTTGTCTTTCTTGACTATGGGTATTTGTTACAATCATTTTGTTTCTCTTCCCTCAACCCAAAGGGGTAATACAAAAAAAAAAAAAAATAAGAGGCAGAAAAAAAATGGATGCTTGATTATTGAAAATATTTCTGTTTACTTTAAAAAAAAAGAAATAGGCCTAGAGAATTGACTTGATCCATTCAATTCAAAAAACATTTATTATATATCTACTATGTGCAAAGTACTGTGCAAAGTGCTGGGGATAGAAAGACAAAATAAGTAGTTCTTGCCTCAAGAAGCTTACGTTCTACTGGAGAAGAGAGGAGGAAGGGTGGTAGAAAGCAAATTGTATACAGCTAAGTAAATGCAAAGTATTTGGGAAGGTGGGGAGGAAGAAAGGAAATACAATAAGTAAAGTATCAGAAAAGACCTTGTGTTGTAAATAGCACCCAAATCCAGTTATTTTATGTCTAGACAGGTCATGCAAAAGAACTGAATCTGGGTGGAAGATGGATTCATCTTTTTTTGTCACTGAGTAGTCTATAAAATGACCTGTGATTATATATCACTTTTTTCAACTATAAATGAATATCTGTATTGCTTACGGTACTGATCTCATTTTTGTGCTATAAAACTCCCAAATTTGGAAGATATCATCAATTAAAGGACTTCCAATAGTAGTGGGTAATCCTTCAAATAATAATTTGAAGTAGTAGATAATCCTTCAAATAATACAATTATCCATAATAATCCTTCAAAGGCGGTATATATAAACAATTTCTGAGGGTTGATGAAACATTTTTTAAAAATGCGTATGTGCAAAAATTGTTCCAAATCACTAATGTTAACAGAAAGGCAACTGAAACAACTCTGAGGCTTCATTTCAGACCCTAAACTATCAAAGATGACAAAAGATGGAAATTATTAATATTTAAGGGGTTGCAAAAAGATAGACGCACTAAATATACTGTTAGTAGTATGAATTGGACCAACCTCTCTAAAAAGCAACTTGGAAGTATGCTTTTTAAAAAGTTACTGGAATGTTCATATATGTTTGATCCCCAAAATCCACTTCTCAGCATATATCCTTAAGGAAGCCAAAGAGAAAAAGAAGGGTCACATAGTCACCAATATATCAATAACAGGACTTTTTTTTTAGAGAGTAGCAAAAAACTGAAAACAAGAAAAGTACTCATTGATTGGGAAATGGCTAACAAACTGTCATTTATGAATATAATGGAATACTATTGTGCTGCAAGACATAAAGAATATGAAGGATTCAGAGAAGCAAGAGAAGACATTAACTGATGCAGAGTGAAAGAAACTGAATCAGGAAAATAATATACCCAATGACTATAACAATGTAAATAAAATGAAAAAAGAGGGGAAGAGTTTTTAAAAACACAACCTCCCTCCTCTTCCCATGATGGATGTGCAATATTGTATGTAGACCCAGTTGATAGGTTGTTTGGTTTTGCTGAGCTGCTTTCTTCCTTTTCTTTTTTATTCATTGTTAAGTGATGTTTTTCTAGGGAGAAGGGAGGTGGATGAATCTATCAAGAAATAAAGGTAATACAAAAATGAAATATTTAAATAAGAATAAAATTTATAAAGGAAAAAGAATGAATAAGTGCATAGGGCTATGGGCAGTAATTTCTTAATGTGAAAATTATTTCTGCTCTGTCAAAAGTTTTGCTTTCAAAAATTTTGTTTCTACTGTACTAGAAATATTTTTTCAAATAATTTATTGATTTTGAGTCACACACCTTTTGCTTATCCCTCCTGATTTTTCCTCAAAGGAGGAATAAGAACAAAATGGGTATGCAGAGTCAGAAAGTGAGGTGATTATAGTAAAAATGATCAAAAGATTACTAACAAGAGATTTATTTATGACTAGCATTTTAAAGGGCAGCTAGGGGATGCAGTGGATAGAGTGTTGGGCCTGGAGTCAGGAAAACTCATCTTTGATAGTTCAAATCTGGCTTTAGACACTTACTAGTGGTGTAACCCTGTTTGCCTCAGTTCTTCATCAGTAAAATGAGCTGGAGGAGGAAATGGCAAACCACTCCATTAACTTTGCCAGGAAAACCCCAAATGGGAACATTAAGAGTTGAACACAACTAAATGACTGAAATGACTATAATTCCCTAGCAAGTTCTTATTTTTGAGGTAGGCAAAAGTATCCCTTCTTTGGTTGAATCTATAAAGGACTGGGTCCCAACGTAATGGAAAATGTATTAGTACATACTAAATCCACTCTGTTTCTGTCTCCCCCCAATTATTACTGTACTATAAGAAATTAATAATAACAATTAGCATATATATAGTTCTCTAATTTTGCAAAGCACTTTACACATATTATCTCATTTTGAGCCTCATAATAACTCTGTGAGATAGGTGTATTATATTTTTTTCATTAACTGAAGGAAATTAAGTGACCTGTCCAGAGTCACACATCTAGTAAGTATCTGAGACCAAGTGGACTCAAGTCTTCCTGACTCTGTCTGCCACTCTATTTACTGTGTGCCACCTAGCTGCCTGTAGAGACCATAAGTAATAGAGAAGCATCCTAAGATTTATATTAATTGATTCAGAGTGAAGTAAGCAAACCAGGAAAATATAGACAATAACTATAACATTGTAAGTGGAAAGAATATCAACAATGAAAACAATGAAATTTAATACTTTGAAATTGTAATTTTCAAACCTAGTCCCAAAGAAGAAATACCTCTCTTCTTTGAAAAGGTGGGAGAATATGAGTATGGAACACTGCAGATAAAAGCAGGCTTTTTTTTTTTTTTTTGATGCGTTGGTTAGTTTTACAGAACTGTTTCACCCCCTCTCTTTTATTCTTTGTCAGAAGAGACATTTCTAGGAGGGAGACATTGGAGAACGTGGGTGATATAAAAGAAAAAAAAACAATAAAAATGTATTTTAAAATTAATAAGTAAAATTTCTAGACCATAACACTAGGTCCCTTCTACTCCAGAACTTAGCTCATGGATTTATCTATACTGGCCATGCCATCAGCACGGTGGTGATATAAGATTATAGGATTTCGAGTTTGAAATTATCTTATGGTATGCTGATAAATGTTTAACAATCAGCTCTGGCAGAGGTGAAATATACTCACGATACATTTTAAAGTTTCATTTGCATTATTAACATTCTTTCGATCACTTTCTTAATTTTAAACAATCAACAAAACCACAAATCAAGCCTCAAGTTGTAGCCTTTGCTAATTTCTGAGGTGTATATCTGAGATAAGCCCTTTGAGGTAGGCAATAAGAATACTGTCACACGAATTAACAAATAAGTAATCTGAGGCTCAGAGAGGTGAAATAATTTGCTCTAAGTGCCACAGTTAATAAATTGGGCATGGAGGGGTGGGGAGGGCTGTGGGGAGTGGGGAAGGAAACAAGGTTTTTGATTTCAAAGTGCAGTTCTCTTTCTACAATAACATTGCCTCCCAGGGAAATCAAACAGATGGCCCTTGTCTTCAGAATAAATGACAGAAGGCCACCATAAATTGTCAGTTTACTGACAACTGCTACTTACTACCTGTGTGTGACTTTGGGCAAAGATACATTTTCTGGGCCTTGGTTTCCTCTTTTGTAAAATAAGGGGATTGAACTAGACAACCTTTAAGGTCCCTTTCAAATATATGATCCTGTGCTCCAAGTGGTATAGATGCTAAGAAATACCATAGGAGCTCCAAGGTGGCACAGTTCTTTGGGAAAAGTAGGCATTTAATAACTGTCTGATGAATGAATGAATGAGGCACTAGTTATCATCATCTGGAGGCTGATATTGTCAGGGGAGGCTCTTGGTATTTGTCAACTTCAAACTCCTCATCCCACATATTCAACCAGTTGTCAAATTTTGTCATTTCTACCCCCACAAAGTCTCTCATCTCTGATCCCTTCTCTGCATTCACGAAGGAGCCAGCTGAGTTCAAGCCCTCACCACCTCTGCCTAATGTATTGTGTTAGCTTTCTAATCAGACTCCCTACCTCAAGTCTCTCATTACAACAATCCTCTACACATTTGCCTGGGTGCTTTTCCTAATGTGCAGTTAAGATTATGTCACTCCCCTATTAAACAAACTCCAGTAGCTCCCTATTACTTCAAGAAATTCCTCAACTTCTCATTTCCAGTCCCTCACTTCCTGCCATCACATACACTATAGTATAGCCAAACTGGCTTTCTTACTGTTCCTTATACACTGAACTCCACTTCCCACCTCTGTGGGATCTCCATCTCTTTGTACTGTCCCCCATTCCACAGTGGGGAACCTTGCCACCTTTTGGAATCCCTATTTTCATTCAGGGTTCTCTGCTCAAGTGCAACTTCTATAAGAAGCTTTCACAACCATCTTTCTCTTCATTTCTCCTCAGTCATAATTTCTCTACCCACTCCAGCTGCTAATACATTCCCCTCAAAATTTTCTTGTGTATATCTTATATATATTTTGCATATAACTATGTACACATTGTTTACACACACACACATACACAGACACACAATTAGAATGCAAACTCCTTGAGGGCAGGGATGTTTTCTTTTCTTATCTTTCTCATCCCCAGCCCTTAGTACAGTGCCTGTTACATAATAGGTACCTAATAAAGGCTTGCAAGTCATATTAAACCATTCTCCAAATCACTAATAATTAGAGAAATGGAAATTAAAACAAAGCTGAGGTTCCACCTCTCACTCATCAGATTAGTAAAGATAACAAAAAAGAAAAATGAGATTTAGTTGAGGGTCAAAGACAGGCCTGCTAGTGCATTGGTGGAGCTGGGAACTGGTCTCACCATTTTGAAAAGTGATTTAGAACTATATCCAAAAAGTCACTATGCCATCCCATATTCTTTGACCAACTGATACCATTATAAGTCCCACACACCAAGGAAATAAAAGAAAGAGGAAAAAGAACCATGTGTACAAAAATATTTATTATGGTTCTTTTTGTTATAGCAAAGAACTGAGAACAAATAGGTGTCTATAAACAATTGGACAAATTATGATTTATGAATGTAATAAATATTATTGTGCTATAAGAAATTATGAAAGGCAGTGGTGCTAAATTCAAATAAAAACAGATCCCTGCTGGCCACATATTAATTTAGGAAACTATAAATTAAGATTGTAATTTTATTTATTTTGTTAAATATTTCTCAATTTCATTTTCATCTGTGGAGTTTTGCACTGGGGAGTTTTGAGTTTGACACCTGATTAAAGGGATGGTTTCAGAGAAACCTTGTATGAACTAATGTAGAGGGAAATAGCAGAACCAGGAGAACAATTTATATAGTAATAGCAGCATTGTAAAGAAAACAACTTTCAAAGACTTATGAATTCTAAAAATACACTAACTCTGACTCTAGAGAACCCATGATAAAACATGGTGCCTACTTCCTGTCACAACAGTGATGGACCCAAGACACAGAATGAGACATACATTTTTGGCCATGGCAAATGCGTGGCTGTGTTTTACTTGACTATATTTAGTTGTTACATGATTTTAAAAAAATAATTGTTGATAAAAATGGGAGTTGAGTTAGGTATTAAAAGGCAGCTAAGTGGAGGGATAAGGTCTGAGGATGGGGTAATTACCTGAATAAAAATGCATGAAAAGTTATGTATGTGATATATTTAGTAAATACTGAGTATCTGGTCTGACTAGAACAAAAATGTGGGAAGTAAGGTTAGAAAGTTTCAAGAAGTTTGTTCAGGGCCTAGAATACTAGGTTTAGGAGTTTGGACATTTATACCATGCAAATATGAAGACTAAAGATTTTTTCATTGGGCATTGGGTGAATAAGTTATAAAAATCACTCTTCTTCAAGAGTAATTTGGCAGGATGGTATAGATTGGATTGGAAGGAGAAAGAGGCTAGAGGCAGCTAATTATAACTATGTACAAGTTCTATACTTCTGTTTGAAATAATGAAATCATATTTAATCAATCAATCATTCAATAAATATTTATTAAGTATCTACTATATTCCAGGCACTATTCTAAGCACTGGACTCTATCATTATTGATGTGTTGATGGAGGTCCATCCCACTCTATTTGAAAACAGAAAGCCAGAACTTCTCAGTTGAATCAATCAAAGGTGTGAACAAAGCCAAAAGTCTCTATCAATCAAATAAAGGTATAAGCTAAGTACTAACAACCTAGCTCAGGAATGGGGCCACAGGTAGTCTCAGGGCAAGTTCCCCACCCTGACCCTGAAATTGGGAGGGAATATAGAGTGCTTTATACTATTGTATAAAATGAGATAGTGTTACACAGTAAGTATATTAGGATTTATTGAAGAGCAGCCAGGTAGTTTAGAATCAAGCCTTCCAATGGTGGGATAGTCTAATGGTACAATTACTTAAATCAAGTCCCTGAGAGAGAATAGCTTTTTCTGTTGGTTAGGGGTGGGTGGAGAGGGAGAGGAGATAAGGAAGAGAAGGGAAAGAAAAAACATGTCTCTTCTTCCTCCCACCCTCACCCAAGGAAGACCTTATAAACTCCAAAACTTTAAAAGGTTTGAATACTTGGTACTTTCCATTTGTTATGGTAAGAGTATCCCCTGATACTAACAGTAGCATCTGTATCAGGAGCTGAAAGACACACTGAAGACAAACTAAATAGCTGAGGAAAGACAGCTTCAGGATTCCTTTTTTTTTCAATTTGGAAATCATTTAGCAACTGTAGTGTTTTGTGAATTGAGGTCCATGGTTAAGATTGAATACAACAATGGATCATTGATGATAGCTTATACTTATACATCATTTGGCAACATATCTATATATAAACACTTTTTTTTTTGCTTACAACAACCCTGAGAGATAGGGATTGCTTATGTTGTTGTCCCCATTTTACAGATTAAAAAAACTGAGCTCAAATAGTTTTATTCAAGAAGTATAAGAAGCAAGCTGTAAGTGTCTTAGACTGGACATCAGTAGATACAACTCTGCCTTTAGGTGACTAGTGAACTAAACCGCTGTAACTCTCTGTGCATCTATTTCCTAAACTACATGTTGGGACTGATAACAGTGCCTGGCACATAGTGGGCACTTAATAAATGTTTATTGATTGCTTAATACTTGCTCTAGAATAGATTGTCATAGGACTGTTGTAGATAGATTATAACAGATATAAAAATGTCTTCTGAAAGCACTATAACAAATGTGGAAACATATTAAGAGCCTCCTTTTCTGTTTCCCTGGTTCAAAAACCCTTTCCAGACTTGCCTTCTTAGAAAAGATGCAGGACAAAATGACTTTTCTAAAGGAAATGGATTAAGAGTGGAAACCAAATTTTAAACAAAGAATACTTCTTGTTTTATAAAGATTTTTTCATTCCCAGAAGATGGACCAATGACCAGCTCTCTCCAACCTCAAGAGAAGTGTCTTCTTCCCTTACTCAGGAAAGATTGTGATACCTGGGAGGGGACCCTTTCAGTCTTTGAGGGGAGTGGTCAAGGAAAGGGTAGAATACAGAATTTCTAACTGGGGAAGGGATTAAGCATTTATATAGCTTCTACCTTATACCTGGCCCTATTACGTGTTTTGTTTTGTTTACAAATATTACCTCATTTGATCCTCATAGTAACCCAGTGAGATGGGTGCTATTATTATTCCCATTTTACCAGGTGAAGAAACTGAGGCAAATAGAAGTTAAGTGACTGTTCCACAGCTTATTGTCTGAGGTCAGATTTGAACTCAGATTTTCCTGATTCCAGGTCCAGTACTATCCACTGAGCCAACAGATCCCTTTAGAATCTAGATGAAGATTAAGTAACTATTATTAACAAACTATTCTGAAATGTTAGCCCAAAAATGTATTTCAAACTATTTTTGGCATTTTCCTTGTTTAAGATTCTTACAAATGTTATTTTAAGTAATCTTATGGGAGAGATATTTCTGAGGGCATGGGGTAGGGGCTGGGGGAAGAAATGATGCCAGTGTGAATAACTCTTTTTCTAAACTAGAAATTGTTAAGTATCAGATAAATGTTGACTTGAATAAAATTGTTTCTGTCATACATGTAACATACATGGAGTACGATGTTTATATTTTTTCTTCAGTATGATTGATGGTGCTGTTATGATTATTATTAACAATACAAACACCATATTTATGGAGTACTTCAAGTTTGCAAACTTTATAACCTTTGAACTTCACAACAACCATGTAAGATAGGGACTACAGGTATTATTATTTCAAAATCATACTGGATATAAGCCATAAGAGTAGGGCTAAAATCACCTCGTCCCATTTAACCCCATACATTTATCTAGTGAGAACACAATTAATTGTTCAGTCTATGAAAAAGGCCTGGACATAGGTAGTCTGTTCAGATTGGCTGAGGGACTTGATACTGCCCTCTAGGGATTGTATAAAACCATCTATCTAGTTTGAATCAGAGAGTCAAGGGCCTGGAATTGGAAAAGTGAACAATCTGGGGGAGAGGCACAGAGCTCTGTGCCAGGGTCAGAACTTAACCTCAGTTACTCTCCACTCTTGACTGGATGAACTCTGAAGGATCTAAAGAACTCTCAACATCCCTTCTTCCCATCAACACCCTAGTAGGCATCTGTGGAACAGCTGGTGTCTACATCAGGAATCAAGAAGGGACTAGAGATGATGAGAGAAGACAGATTCAAGCCTCCACAAGAAGCCCAGAAGAAAAACTATACTGTACCTAAGGGGAAACACCTTACAGACTCCAGCAAAGGGACATGCAGAAACTTTAAGTGTTCAAACATGGGGAGGGTCACCTATGGAGCCCACTTCCCCATGGACTTGTGGGAATTGGATCACAAACTTTTGGAGGAATATCAACTGCTCTTCATCCCTCTAGTAAGTAACCCTTTCTGAAAACTCATTTAGTCTGGCTGACTGATAGCAACCAATAATCACAGAGGGAAGCACCTTGGGAGTGCTTGTGAGCTATACAGCATTTGAAACCATATTCCCCTACCTTTTAGGACTAACTCTATAGCACTGAGAGTATAGTAACCATGCTATGGGGACGTGACTCATTAGTATAAATGTGCTTTGGAATAATCACTCCAAAGTTTGCATCCACCACACAAACACAGAAAAACATAGGAGATATGAGAGAGAGTGAGAAAAAAACTTCTGAAAGCTGAAAGGCCAGGGGACCTGGATTAGTCTAAATTTAAAGATGGTCTCTTTAGATTTAGAGGATGGTGGTGTGATTATGTTTATCTCCCCACTGGGTATCTAAATATGGCTTAGTGGGAAAGGTAGTACAGATCACAGATGGCTAATGAGTTTGCTCTAAGGCTATGGCTATAGTGGACTGCTAGATTAAGCATATTGATCAGAGTAACCAATTGTTTTGGCACTGTGCAGGCAAAACTTTAATTTCTCAAATTCTTCTCTTTTAAGCTAAGTGGGAAGAGAAAGAAAAGACTCACAAGGTGTAAATACTAGCCACGTGACTATAGGCAAATCACTCAATCTGTCTAAACCCCAGTTTTCTCATATGCACAATGGGGATAATAATGCTAGCACACCAACCTGTGAGGAATAGTGCTAACGAATTACAAAGTATTCTATAAATGAGAACTATCATTATCAAAGTTCCATATTTTTAATTCTATATTCTTCCAATATCACAAAACTAACAGATATGGAATATTACTGGGTAATAATTCTGAAGAAGTAAAACTTAAAATCACTCAAAAGGTAACAGAGAGGTGTAAAGAGGTCATGATCAGAGTATAAACCATTACCACAGTATGTAAGAAAAGCAATGTAAAGGATGTCACTAAAGAAATACGAACAAAAAAGAAGATACGCTAATTATGTGACAAAAGTGAATTGATAACTGTTAGATGATCTGTGCCCTGTTGGTAGCCTCACAGTATAAAGAGAAATCCAACATGGTGGCCACACTAGATGATAAATTTATGGGAGGGGTTAGACAAGAGTTGGATAGGATATAGAGACTGATAGGAGTTTCGAGTCAGTTAGGTGGTACAGTGCTTAGAATGCTGGAGTTGAAGTTAAGAAGACCTGAGTTCAAATCCTGCCTCTGACATTTATTAGCTATGTGACCCTGAGCAAATCATTCAATTTCCTCATCTGTAAAATGGGGATAACAATGGAGTGGCAGCTAGGTGGCACAGTAGATAGAGTGCCTGGTCTGGAGTCAGGAAGACTCATCTTTCTGAGTTCAAATCTGGCTTCAGATACTATTAGTTATGTGACCCTGAGCCAGTCATTTAACCCTGTTTCCCTCAGTTCCTCATCTATAAAATGAGCTGGAGAAGGAAATGGCAAACCACTACAAGTATCTCTGCCAAGAAAATCTCACATGGGGTCACAAAGAATCAACAGTAAGTGACTGAATGACAGTAAATGACTGAACAACAGATCATATAGCATCTACTTAATAGGGTTATCGTGAGGATTAAATGAGATAACATGCACAGCACTTTTCAAACCTTAAAGTACTATATAAATGCTATCGATGATGATGATGATGATGGTTTGTGGAAATGTTTGCATTGATGACATTGCAGATCCATTTGCATATATTAAAGTCATAATCAATTATGATCATTATTGGTGATGCTGTTTGTACTACTAGTGCCATGGGGAGATGATACTGATGTCTTTGTTGAAAGTCAGAGAAATGTTACCATTTTTTATCAAGATTTACTTATTAGGGGTGACTAGAGCACCAGCCCTGGAGTCAGGAGGACCTGAGTTCAAATCTGGCCTCAGACACTTCATACACACACACACACACACACACACACACACACACACACACACACACAACTAGCCTGTGACATTGGGCAAATCACTTAACCCCAATTGCCCTACCTTCCCCCTCCAAAAAGTAAAAAAAAAAAAAAGGGATTTACTCATTAACCCCAGGCTCTGTGCTAGAGATATAAATATAAAAGTGAGAGGGAAGAGTTGAGAATGATGTTAAAGTTGTGAACCTGAAGATAAAAAGGTGCCACTTTCTGAAGGCACCTGAACAGAAGGAGAGAAGTTACAAGGATGGTGGGTGCTGGGGGAAAGATACTAAATTCTGATTAGATGTGTTGCATTTGGATATCCAGTTAGAAATTTCCATCAGGTACTTGGAGTTGTGGGACTGGAGCTTAGGAGAGGTAAGACCAGTATATTTCCACCTCTGCACTCCCTATGACTATGTAACAACAGCTTCACTCAGCCATTTTTTATCCTTCTGCCATGGCAACACTGCTCTTCTTCTATCTCTTACTCTGAGAACTGTTACCAAATCAAGTCTGTCATTGTCTCTGGAAAGGGTAAGTCAATTAACTGCCTTGTTATTCTACTCACCATCTATAAAATGGGGACAACAGGGTTGTTGTAAGGATCAAATGAAATAGCATTTGTAAAGCTCTTAGCAGATTGCCTAGAACATAGTAGATACTATATAAATATTACTTCCTTTCTCTTCCTCCTTCTCATCTTTATGACCTTCCAGACCTTTCCCTGGCCTCCATTCCCTTCTATGAGTTGTTTCACTCATTAGAATGTAAGTCCTGGGAGCACCAGGAAAGTATGTGTAACCCTAGTGCTTAGCATAGGGCCTGGCACATAGTAAACACTTAAAGGCTTTTCATATATGCAAAGTAGACTAAGAAGGATTAGTCAGACAGATACAAGGAGAACCAGTAGAGAGCAGTGTCAAGAGAACTCAGGGGAGAGAGGAAAAACATACGAAGAGGGTAGTTAAGAGTATCAAAAAGTTTGAGAAATGTGAGAGGCCATTGGATTCAGTAGTAAAGAGATCATGTGAGAATTTAGAGGAGAATAGTTTCAATCATGTGGTGGAGAGGGAAACAATAATGCAAGAGTTTGAAAAGTTAATGAGATGTAAGAAAATGTAGGCATTGAGGGTAGTCAGCTTTTTCTAGGAATTTGGTTCTGAAAGGGAAGGTAAATAGGATGGTAAAGTGAGAGTTTTTAAAGGGTGATGGGCCAAACACTAAGGATGATCCTACACAGATCAGGAAGGATCAGTAAGACAGCAGGAGGACAATAACAGAGTGGTCATGAAAACGGAGAGGGGGGAACTATTTAGAAGAAATGACAACAGAAGAAAGTCAACAATGTCAAATTCTGCAGAAAGGTGAAGAATATTCTGAAGGGCTGGATAAACCTCTACAGCTTCAGAACTCTTTTGGGTCAATAGGCACCCCCCACACACACATTTTAAGAGTCCCAAAATAATTGAGATGACAGAATGCTAACCTAACAGTTAAAAAAAATTTAATTATAAAATTACATGAGGGTAGAGTGTTTGAGTCTATCTAGTCCATACTTTTTATATACTCTATTTCTAAAACATGAATATTGACCAAATTCTAAGTGAAAATAGGCAAAAGAGATAGAAGGTAGACAATGCAAGTGGATGGCATGCAAGAATTTGTTTAATGGTTCAGAGCAATCTTATTTGCTATCAAAGAAGTGTCTTTCCCCATTGGGTCTAATACTGTTTTAAAATCACTCTTGATCTCTATCCATACTTCAAATGTCCTCAAAGAGTAGAACTTAATACTTTTCATTCATTCATTTAAGACAAAAAGCATATAACTTTCCTAAAGTCTTTGAAGTAATTAATAGTTTGAGGAAGGGTAAGAATAGGAGGGTGGTTGCCAATAAATGGAAATGCTCCATACATATTTAAATGCATGGTTTAGTATTCTCCAAAGTATGTTGGAAGGTTTAGATCAATGAATGAGTGACTGGTATTTCTGACTTGAAGCTATCCCCGGTTAATGCCCACATTTTCCTGCTCTTTCATTTGATACTGTAATTTTCAATCCTGCTTGGCGCACACACACACACACACACACACACACACACACACACACACACACACACACAAACTCTTGGACTAAGTCTCACTTAAGCAGCTACTATTCTGTTTAAATGTGTTAAAAAACGTGTGTCTAATCACAGAGAAGCCAAACATTTATCAGGATAAGACTTACCAACTCATCAACTTTAATGGCAACCAGACGGCATTTCTGGAGAGTGCTCATTAGTTAAAAAAAAAATCCTGGAACTCTCCCTATTCCATAGCTTTTACTTACCTAGTCAAAAACAGTCCTATGCCCCATCTTCATTTTTAATGGCAATTTTTTGCCCATATACTGCCCTGAAAAATAGTCACACAAATGTAAAGAAGATAAATATAAAGCATAAACCAACTGCAGCCAAAGGGGGAAAGATAACATCCATTAAAATGAGTAACATCAGAACTGCAGTTGTTTAAAATTAGAATCATTCCCAAAAGATTCAAAACCTTTCCATTTAAGGGGAAAAGGGAGAAATCTTCACATCATTCATTTGACTAAAGGTGTCTGAATCAATGTCTGAATTTAAAAAAAGGATACAAAGAAAGAACCCACAGCATAAATAATAGAGGCTATTTATATGCTTACAGGACCTTGCAGGGCCTACTAGTGTCTCTGTCTATGTGAGAAGACCTAATGAAATTCAAGAAGAAAAAAAATGTTAAAAATAGAAGTGAACGTGCCTGGTAGGAAGACTATTGTTGTGCTCTTGTGACACAATGACTTATTTTCTGGAAAGGTAATTCTTCACTGAGTCCAGGAAAGCATTGTATTCATTGTGAAGTTGGATGCTTAGACCTGTTGTGTGGAGGGTTTGCCAGTATTTAAAAGGCTGCTACCACGCTCTCATTAAAGTACAAGAACAAAGCACTATAATATTACTGCTTCAAGATTACTCAGAACTTGGGTGTAGCTTTCAATGGCCTCAAGCACTTAGTGAGTAGTATAAGAAGCAGAAAATGGAATAGTAAGTGATTTAGACATGGGAATCAAACGTATATGTGTATACAGATAGATAAATATATATTACAAGTGAGCCCGCCTCTGATACTGAAAATCATTTCCCCCCACAGAACAATTTCAATGTAAGTGAAGGTTTGCTATGAACAGATATGCAATTTGCATGTTATAAGACATAGATCAGGATTCCAGTTTTAATTCAATATCAAATAGTTTCCATCTGAGCTACATCCAAGGAGGAGGACCTCATTACATAAGGAAAGAGAGTAGAGGGCCTCACCAAATATAGACCTGGTTCATAAAGAACTGCAGTAGTGGACAAGATAAACTCAGGTAGCTTTTGTTTTAAACAAAAAAGGTGGAAAAGGGGGCTATTTACTGGGGGGGGGGAGGATCGCTAAATTTAAAGATATAAACAAAAAGCACAAGGAAGCCTTGGTTAGTTCTAAGAGACAATTCCAAAAGTTCTCATGCTTAATATAGGAAAGTCAAGCCCTCTGATTGATGTAGATTCCTGGGGGAAACTGTCCCATAATTCTCTCACCCTCTAGAAAAAAAGGTAATATGTGTATGAAGATGAATGAACTGAGTCTAGAGGGAAGTTGAGAGAATGAAAAGTAGGATATAAGGGAAGCAATTGGGAAAACCTTATATGTGACTAAATCCTTTAACAAAAATTTCTCTCTCCATTTAATGGTTACTCAATTAAAATCAATCCATAGTTACCTTCTACTCCTCCGTTCCCCCACAAAAAGAAAAGATAAAGTATTCCAACAAGAACTGGAATTGTCTCCACCACCCCACACCTACTTTCTATAACAAAATGTTTAATTTAAAATTAAAGCATTTGGGATTCTTTAATGGAATACTAGTGTTCCGCATAATGATCTAAGTCTAAATAGGAAAAAAAATCTGAAATTGAAACCCTCCTTTTAAAAAATTTCCTAACGTTAATGACTTAATTTACACACTGCTGTTAGTGAGTTCTAGCAAAAACTCACTAATTATGTTTACAAGTTAAGAATTAAAAGTGTCTGTGTGGGCAGCTAAGTTACTGCATGAACTCTGCCAGCCCCATTGTCCACAGGGGACCTTGCCAAAACGTTTTCAAAACTGAATAGTCATTGGGTTGGCAGATAATTCAGAAACTATTTGTATGAGCTGTTTATCAAATTATTAACTGCACAGATGTTGTTTGGCTGAAGAGCAGCTGAACCTTCTCTCTGCCAGCCGCAGAGACAAAGGTCTACGGGAATAATTGGAGATGTGCATGGAATATTAAATTAATTTACTGCTCTTAATTCTTATGCAAATCCTGACCTCTGATAGAGCCTATCAATTACCCGACACACAGTGAAAAGGAAGGAGACAGTTTCTTTTTAAGAACTCGGAAAAGGAAATATTTGCAATAAGCAGTAGGTAGGAGCACCGAATAACTGGAATTATTTAATTGAATCTCGAAGTTGCAATGCGGTCCTTCGGGAATAAAGACGCCAGGCGGCTGGGAGATGGCAGTGTGGGGATCAGAAAATGGGAGGGAGCCTAGAGTATCCAGGAGTTTGCCGAAATAGCTGTACATAAGCGATTGGGGGGAAATCAGGGATCAAAGTGGCAAATAAAACATTGACTTTCAAGCAAAGGCCCTATGTAAAGGAAACCATGACAAATGTAGTCCATGTAATTACCCAGAGAGTCCTCATTTAGCGTGAGAAAGGTAGAATTACTGTAAGCTTTGTACTGGGGGAGAAAATGACCCGAAGGATGTAAGAAGCGAAAATTCCGCTTTCTGGTCCATTTTGTTAACGATGATCTTTAACTGACATTAGCTACCCTCAATCTGCTGGCCAAAGGTGTCTAGTGTCGGCTGCGGAATTGCGTGTAGTAGGTTGGAAATCACTGGGATCCTAGTCTTAAGGCCCTATTGGGCTTTAATTGAAGCATTAAAACGCTCCGCTGAAATCCCGCTTGCCTTTTGGTTCCAGGCAGTTTTAAAAGTTTTAAATCACTTACGCCTATCCACAAACTAGTTGGGAGGAGTGGAAGAAGACGCTATAGGGAGATGCTCTCTCCAAGCCTTAAAACGAAGACCCCTTCGGCGACCGCTCCCCGATTGAGCTTCCCGAGCAATCCCGCGTGGCCCGAAAACCCGCGCGATGGCCGATGGCTCCGGATACTCTGCAGCTTCGTGGCACAAGCTGCTCTCCCCAGCCGGGGGCTTCTCTTGGGCCCGTTTGGGGGGCTTGTTCTAAACGCTGTGCTGTCTACCTACGATTTAGTGAATGTTTAAAAGACTCCTGTCTCTCGCCTTTCATCATATTTCAAATGAGGATAAATAAATAGGATGCATAATGCGATCGGTCTATCCCCGACCTTTGCAAGACCTCAGCAGTGAAATGAGGTTTCCAGCTCCTTTCGTCACCTCCAATATGCACTGCCTTTCAGCTCTGCGCGGCCCAAACAAAGGCTATACAACAATATCAATTAATCATGCAGCGGGCAAACAAGGAGATTTATTCCACTACAAATAGCCTCACAGAGAGATGTTGAATGGGTGTGATTAGCATGTGAAAAGAGGAGCACAACTCCACAGTTCAACAGCTAAAGAGCAATTTGATGGGGCTGGGATGGGGAAATTACTTGATTAGCGTCTGTTGGAAGAGATCACGATTACTGCGCCTCGGCTGTGAGTCCTGCCTCTGAAACAAAACACCGTGCTTGCTGAAGAACTAGGGGAGCGAGCCGAATAGAGCATGAGGGGAGGGGGAAGGGAGTAGGAGGGAAAGGAGGAAGTGGAAGAGAAGGAAGGAGGAAGTGGAAAGGAAGGGAGGAAGGAACAGGAGGAGAAGGGAAAAGAAAGAAGAGGAATGGGGATGGAACAAGTCATTTAATTTCTCTGGACTTCAATGTCCTCACCTATAAAGCGAGAAGTTGGGCTAGATAACCTGGGTGTATGTGTGTGGGGAGGACTGGGGTGGGGGAGGGAGCTTTCCATCCTTAGTCTACAATCTTGTGATGATCCCGTGAAAAGAAGGACAAGATCATGAAGTCAGGATGAAGAATGACTGTATTAAGGATAAAAAGAAGGAAGCAAAAAGGGACATTCTCAATCACAACAAAAACTTAAAAATATAGGCCTACAAGGGAGAATGGAGAACATTTACACTAACTGTACATTTCTTGCCCTGGGTCTTCAGAAAAATAGAAAAAATATGCCCAGATCCAGGAGTCAGAAAAGGTCAAGGGGGAACCTACCCAGCTTCCTGAATTCTGTCTAAAGACAGAAAGAGAAAGTGAAGGAAAGAGGCCTCTAAAACCCCTTCACTTTGGAATTGTGGAGATCTGGGGAGTCCAGACTAGGAGTCCAAAAACCTGGCTTGAAATCCTGACTCTGCCCCATTTCTCTCCCTGTGACCTTGGGCAAATCTCTTATTCTCTCTGACTCAGTTTCCTTAGCTGTAAATTAGGGGATTGAACTAGATAACCTCTAAGATTTTATGAAACTCTAAAATCCTATGATTCAATCTGTGAGATATTTTGGCCTCTTAGTGATTTGGAAACTCTGCTACCATTTCTTCTTAAACTCTTCTTTCCATCTTTTAGGAAAACTTGAGTCCCATTTATTATATGACTCAATGTGATATGATGTGATGTGATGTGATATCTGTGTGTGTGTGTGTGTGTGTGTGTGTGTGTGTGTGTGTGTGATATGCTTGAGGGACACTTGTCTGGAATCTGACAAAAATGTATTTCCAGGACCCTCTAAACCACAACAAAATGTCTTCACAAATATGCAAAAACAAACTATCTTCACATTTGCTTATTTTTTTTCTAGAAAAAAAATATTTTCTGGCCCAAAGTCTGGTAGGGAGGGGGGAGGAGATAAGTTTCAATACAGCATCAATTCTCTCCTGTCTTAGATTTAAGGGAGATGAGATAGATGGTTGCAATCACTTTATTCATCGAGGCAAAGATCCCTTGCAGGTAAAGCTGTTCTGAGTGTTTAGGAGCTCACTACCTGTCCAAATACCAGCATTTCCCTCTAAATCCACCTATTAGTGGATTTCCACTCCAATCTCCTTGTCATTCTTAACCTGGGCAGGGGGAATACTTGTGTAATCAGCTTTTATTAGTTTCATTCAACAGGACTTTGGTTTCAGGGGTGAGCATGTCATGAAAGCTACCCATTTAAGATTCCTACTGACAAGAGCAGCCAGAGAACTTCATGTGCAGTTAGAAGATGTAGGTTTGAGTCTTGCTGTCAGAGATTTTGTGCAGACTATTTAATCTTGTTGAATCTCAGTTGTTTATTGAACAGTCTGGCCTACCTTGTAGTTTTGTACTTTATTGAGGTTCAAATGAACTAATCTATGTGAGCTTAGAAAGTTAACTTAGAAAGTTAAATACAAATGCAAAGATATCCTTGGAAAGCAGAGTGACATAATAGATACAGAGCTAGTGGACTTGGAATCATGAAGACTGGATCCAAATAATGTGTTAGACACTTATCTGTGTGATCTTAATTAAATCATTTACACTCTTTCAGGCTCAGTTTCTTCATCTGTAAAATGGAGGTGGTAATAGGAACTACTTTATAATGTTGTGAAGATCAAACGTGATGATTTATGTAAAATGCTTTGAAAACTTTGAAGTGTGACATGCATCTTAGCTATTTTTATTATGTAAGAAACCTTTAGGAGGGGTTATGCTCTAGTTCCCAAAACTGTGTGCAGTAAGGCTTGATATCTCTTTCAAATATAAGAATTTCTGGTGAAGCCAAGATGGTACAAGAGGCAGTGTTAAGGGCATGATCACAGTCCTGAGTAGTGGAAGCTTGTTTTAAGCCTGGTAGATCCTTGCCCTCTTCCCCCAGGTTGTAGAGTTCATAGATTTCTGAGGAGATTCACTAGAGTACTTGCCAAGACTATCTGCTTTCTCCCTATGCTTTTGTTTACTTAGGAAAAGTAAACCTCAGTAGATTGACTCTCGTTCAGAAGAAGAGTATCCTGGCCTGAATCCAAGGTTTGGGAAGTCCTGGATGAAGGGTAAGAATCTGGAGTTAGAGATAATCTTGGCAACAGATTCTCTTTTAGGGCCATCCATGGTTCTCCATGTTCTCCTATGAATCCTACTTTTATTTGTCTGAAATAGGATTTAAATTGTCCGAGTCAGAACTGAGGGGAGGGGAGGCAAAGAGGGCAGAAAAATCCCTTCTTTGTGGACCTAAACATTCCCACCTATGACTATGAATAGGCCTTCATAGAACCAAACTCTTTGGTCTATTTCTGATTCTAACTCCACTGATCTCTCAACCTCCCCTTTCCCTCATATGATAATACCCAAAGGAAAATTAGGCTGAATTTTGATTAACCCAAACCCTGCCATATCAGAATATTTAGAAAATCATCCTTCCCCATCCCCTTTGCTCTTTTACCAAGTGAAGATATTTTCCCCAAATTACCCAGATTAATCCCCTTGGGGATTCTGTCCTCTCAAAAGAAACCACCCCTTCCTCACCCCACTCTAATCCTCGTATCCCCACCTAATGCTTGTCCCAAGCCTCATTTCTGAAGGACAGGTAAGCTGTAGGAGCGATACAGTATTCTATTTCCCTAAAAAAAAAAAAAAAAAGTCCAATTAGCAATCCCTAAAAAGACATTAATATAAATATATTGAAGTCTTCGATGACCAGATTAGCAAAGGCATTCAGTCTTAAAGGAGCACTACACCTTGGCACAAATGAACCAGGAAAGCAAGGGGTAAAATCTTGCTTTAAAAAAGGAGGAAAATCGAGAGCATCGAGCTTTGCAGTTCAAGTACCAATTAACAAATTCATCTCATTGCTGAGCACTGCTTATCAGTTTCTAAAATGCCGTTGACTGCAGATTGTGGAGGAAACTTGGTCTCTTCTCTCTTCCACCCTTTCACTCCCTCTCTGCCTCTCGCTTTCCTTGGATACTGCACTTGGCCTAGAAGGAGCTATCAGGAGAGAAAGGCGAGTTCTCTTCTTTCACTACTTCTTCCCCTTCTTTCTTCCGGAACCACGGACCTCGGCAATCTGTCCAGCGGGGCCAGCAGACTCAGCTCAAGGATAAACAAACGTAGCCAGATTTTGCTCCAGAGAAGGAGAGAGCAAAGAGCCCCCGGTAGGGAGGCAGGGCGTGGGAGGGCCGTTCGGAAGAGTCCTGGTGCACAGCCTGGGAGAGATCTGTCTGCCTGCAATATGTTGCAGTGCGTCTCTCCGATTCCAAGACCTGAAAACAAGCGTCCTTGAGTCTTTAAAAAACAAAAACAAGCCCTCTGGATCCGTATAGACGCCTCCGAGGAGGCTCCAATCCACAGAAGAAAATCAGTGCTTTTCCCACCTACCAATTTTTCTCCACTCTAAACAGAAATGTTATTTTTTAAGTAGGGAGCTTTGGCCTGCGGCTCTTTCTTCTTGTAGATGCTGAGGCTGTAAATTTTAGTTCAAAAGCAGAGTGTTTAAACCACCTCAAACTTAGGAGGGAGGAGGTGCTGAATGGGGGAAGAGGGGGTGGTGATGGAGAGAGAGGTGGTTGCCTTTGATAATTTCCTTGCTAGAGGCCTATAACAGTGGCCCAGATTTGTTCCTTCCAATAGAGAACGCATAGGGTTGCTTTTTGTCCTTTTTTACAAAGTTATACCCGACTCACATAATATTTCTCTGAAAAGCAGAAGAGGAGCGCTGCAATTTATTCCAATGGGTGGTTTTTAAGAAGCTGGCAATTTGAAACGGCTGGGTGTTATTTAGTGCAATATGAAATCAAATGATCCTATTTCTCAAATAACAGTGTCTGTGAGTAGAAGTGAATACTCTGAAAGGGTAATTGTCTCCTGATGATATTTCCATTATACCCAATCTTGGCCTAAATGGTATTCAGCGGCTAGACTGAAAGCGAAGGGTGAAATCAATACATACACACACACTAAGGGGGGGGGGGGGAACCGCAAGAGAAAAAGAAAGGAGAAGAAAAAAACTTGCCTCTTAGCAAGTGAAAGGACTTTGCATTCCATGCAGCTGCTTTAAAATTGTCATCTTACAGGTTTCTAAAATCATCAAACTACCGGAATCACTTTGCTGTCCAAGAAAGAATGAAACTCTTATTTTATTGCAACTTTAGGCAGGCTTTCTAAATTAGAAGTTGCCATAATTCTCAAAGTAAATCTAACATCCTTTTGTCCTTTCTATCTTTTAGGCACCAGTATGACTATAATTGGATCAGCACAACCTAAAGCTTAGTCCCCGTAGTTTAATATTGAGGAAATGAGACTCTTTTCTTTGGAACAGCGAATTTCAGTTTATGACTTTCCCAGCCCAATTTCCTGAAGACGCCATTCGTTTCCGTGGCCGTGAGACCTATGTCCCAGTGCCACTGCGCATTATTTATACAACATGCTGTACTTTTTTTATTGATCACAGTTTATCCTGTACTTTGAAACAGTCTTCCCTTGACCAAATCACTCTCATCGGTGGAGAACAGGTGCAGAGAAGTGTTGTCATGTCTTGTGTTTGAATAAAGGCCACACATTTAGTGGACATAATGGCAAGCGTGAGGAGAGATTTCGGGTTCATACAATAGGGAAAGATTCAGCGATCTGCTAACGTATCAGTCATGATAGTCATAAACCAATATAAATACAGTTTCATCTCATACACATTTTTTTCTGTTGCATTTATGCTGTTTTTACAGAAGGAAACCGGAGTTAGTAGCTCATCCTTGTTAGCTAGTTCATTATTAACGGTCCCTCGAGGAGAGAGTATCTCTTATGAAAATTTGGAAGAATTCGGTGGGAATTAACAAACCAGAGACTGGTTACTCAGAGTAGGGAAATGAGGAGCTGTCCACTTTTTCAGCAACACGTTTGTGTGTGTGTGTGTGTGTGTGTGTGTGTGTGAGAGAGAGAGAGAGAGAGAGAGAGAGAGAGAGAGAGAGAGAGAGAGAGAGAGAGGAAGGGAGAGAGAAAGCGCATCACCTTGTTTCCATCAACACCGACCTTGCAACTTTGGACCACTCAATAAAAAAACCCGGTCATTACAGGTGTTTTATCCAGCTAGTATTTGGTAGAGAAATACATTTTATAGTTTAGTTAGTTCTACATTTCCTGTCAGCCATTTTAGTCACCTGCTTTGTAATGTAAGTCACTTAGGAGTCCTTTGCCTATCGATCTTTTCCTTATTTGATGCCGTATTATTTCTTTATGCTCCTTAGAGATTTCCTGCTGCCCAACTCAGAAAAACTATGTGTCTGTGTATGTTTCCTCATTTCCATCTTTGTTTACCAGCCCATTCTGCTGCTCATAAATGATTGGCATTTTTCTCCCCTGACATTATTTTTATTCTCTGGAAACCACTCATAAATAAATGTTAATTCCTTCAAATCCAACGATCCGGCCCCACTTATGCGTTTAACTAATGGGGAACAAAAACATCTTCGGCACACACTTTCTTTTCCATCACAGGTGAAACCTCTCAACCTTGGGAATGTTGCTGTGCAATTTTAGGCATTGGGGTGACTATTAGAAAGGATTTCTACAGGTACAAATGACTGGAGTGGGACACCTCTTTAAATGAAAGTAGAGTTCGGGAGAGTTGCTCTTGAACGTATGGTCCTGACAAATCAACCAATGGAGAATTTCCCATCTGGCCATTTGGGGCATCATTAAAGACAACGCCTTCTGTGAACTTAGTTTGTCTTTTATTGCTAATCCTTCTCTCTCCTCATTTGAAAAGCAGCAGAGATTAAGTTTAATGGAGATATTATTGGGACACACCTGCCTCTTTCTGGGACTTTCCTCCTCCCCTCGTAGATGTTAATTTTTTAAATGTAGTCATTTAAATAGGAGAATGAACCTCCCTCAGTCTCGCCCTACATCCCTCCTCCGGTTTCTCGATTGATCTGACAAAATGACTAGAAGAAAATCCAGGGAGCACACTAGAGAAGCAGCTACTACACATACAGACACAGTGCTCTTAATATAAGGAAAAGGAGGGACCTACCTTGATCCGCGCCTAACTGAATAAATCACCGTGGGGCACACAGTAGGGTTGGGACTGTGGGGCGGTTGGAGAGCAGTGAGTGAAGTTTACTAAGAGAGAAGGAGTTGGCAGCCTTCTAAAGAGCGGGTTCTCAGTCAGATTCCTTTAGGGAAAGAGATGGGCATATGCCAGAGTTTTTGGTTCGACCCCTTTACTAGAAAAAAAAAAGCAAGAACAAAATAAAAAAAGCACTAATCCTGCATTAAAAAAAAAAGCATTATAACATAAAGTTTCGAAATGCTTCTGTTTTAACCAGATCCCCATAACTCCTCCTTCTTCCCAACTTTCCCCAACCAAAACTGAAAACTTTAAGTATCAAAGCCCTATAAAAACGTAACCTGTAGGCTTTGTTACTGCGAACAGGCTAATTTCCCTATAGGGGTTTAAAGGTGGTTGTTGGTTTGCAGTTTTCACTGCACGTTCTCTCTGCACAACAGCTCGCTCGCTAAAACCACAGTGAGGGCTTCTGATGCGGGAAGTGGGAATACTGAGAGTGAGACGAGGCTGGGGTAGCGACTTGAGGCAGGCAAAAGAGGTGTCTTTTTTTTTTCCTTTAGCGCGAGCAACTACAAGCCAACTCCGAGACGACTTCCTTTCCCAAATGCTCTGCTTCAACTCGATGCATCTTGGAGAGAACCCTTCTAAGATAAAAGGAGAAAGGCAGTGCAGTTATCCCGGGAAACTCTTAAAACTCTCAGCTTCCTCTGGGGGACTAGGGGTATATTTGCCTCAGTTCCTGGTTTTTGTTCGTTTCGTTTTGTTTTAAAGCGACTTAACGATTTGCCTGTTTCAAAGGACTAGGATCACTTTAGACAGTAACCTCAAAGGGTAGCTTTACCGCTAGAACTGAGAGCTGCTTCGTTCAGCAGAGTACAGCTTTACCTGCTACAGCATTTGAAGAACAAGGGTGTAGCCCAGTGAAGGCCCAGTTCATGAGTCCCCACCCCTCCCCACATTCCAGTCGCCCGCTCCAGTGATCCCATCCCGCTGCTCCTAGAGAAGATCTCAAGGCTTCCCTTTAGAATTAGGTTAAATTTGGTCAGGAGTGAAGAGCCTGCACTTCTTATCTGTGGCTAGGTTGTCCTCCTTAGGCTTGTATTTTCCTTCTTCACCTATTTCTATCTCTCTAGAGTCAACTCTTCCTTTCCCCCTCCCGGTCTCCACAGTAATCACAGACCTTTTCCTTCCTTTCGCTTCCCTTCCATTCCTTTTCTTTCCTTTCCCTTCCTGCCGGGCCATTCACTCAGCGAGCCCCCACCCCCGCCCCGCCCTCCACGCTTCTCCTAAGTGACCTTCAGGAAACCACGAACCTTCTCGCCAGCGTCATGCCTGGGGACACCAACCCCGTGGAGGCATTGTGCAGAGCCTGCTGCTTTCCTGGCTTCCCCTGGTGTTGAGTAGCTCTCCAGCAGTGTCCGCAGCTTGGAAGAAATTCTTACCACCCCCACCCCCACCCCCACCCCACCCCCACCTCACACACTTCTAATTGAATCAAACGCGGTATTAAAATATCAAACATTTAATTTATCATCGCACGATTTATTGGAAATATATAGACTGTCAGTTCCCTAGATCCAAGTACACCCCCACCCCCACCCCCAGTCTACTAGAATTGTTAAGGATCCCCTGAGATGTACATTATCACCCCCAAAGACATACACCCATCTCCCTACGATTTAAATATCCTCTTTCTTCTTATCACCTTAAAATGTTTAGGAAGTCTTTTTCTGATTGGGTTCTTCATTTTGGTCGAGGGTCTGTCAAACGCATTACTGTCCTCTGCTTAGTATTGAATTTATATCTAGATTATTAAGAAATTCAGCCGGAATACCAATCAAAGGATTTTAATTTGCAATTTTTCGGCAGAGTGAATTCGACCTGAATTTTTGTTCATCTTCATTACACATCGTTTATGTTGTTATGTTATGTGTTTGAAATACAGATTGACTAAAATAACTGAAGCTGTTTCAAAGGATTACTTTAGAATATAAAGAGGCATTTTCTATACTAAATACTGAATAGGAGGAAAATAAATTCTCAAATCCTTAATTTGCATTTTTCATTCTCTTACATAGTTTCAGTATGCAATTCCAAAACCATTCATAGGATGATATCACTAGTATTACCTTCTGATTTTTTCCACCATGTTTTTTTAGGTAGAATTTTTAAAGCTAATAAGCCAATTAGGAAGTAACTTTCATATACTGTTAGGTGTCACATAGTAGAAGGAATAGTTGCTCCTATTGAAATATCTTATTGGCTCAGAAGATGATAATTAATAAACACCATTCTAGATCTCACAGAACAATAAAGGAACAAAATAAAGGAGGATCCCTCCTATATTTCTCCGAGAGGAAGCTGTCTGTGCATACAATATGGTTTTAGGACTAATTCAATTGAATTCAATCAAACAACTATTTTAAAAGCAACCAATTTTCCATCAGCTGTTTGACAACATTAAATTAGTTGTTTTCAAAATAACCAATTTTAATACACCCCTTCCTTTTCAAACTGTATGAGTGTAAGCCCAACTTGAATTTGAAAATACTTTAATACAGCAAAGGATTTATAAAAATTGATTTACTAAGCCAATTCTTCAAATTAACTGTGGGAGAAAAGTTTCCTAATATTTCCAAATGGAATAAAGTTATTCTTTCTGTCTCTCTTTCAAAAGCATATTTTGTAAAAAAAAAAAAAAAAAGGAAAATTGGAAATGTCTTTTCCATGACTACATGATTATGAATGTATTCAAATATACAAATATGTTCAAAGTAATTTTACTTAAAAGATAAATAAAAACTTCACGTTTCCAATTGAAGGCTTAGTGAATTTTAAAATTCTCAAAAATTATATCTATGATAAATATATTAAGTGGCCACATTTTTGTTTTATGATAAAAAAATTTTCTTGGCCTAACCTCTATGTCATTGTTTGTTTCCCATAAAGGTTGCCAACCTAGTATTGAATGCAGCAAGTCTAAAATCAGTAACCATATAAACTCTACTGCTACAGCAATTAGTAGTAAATAAATAATGAGATGAGACTAGTTTTTATTGCAAACTCCCCCTCATGAGAGAGAGACAGAGAGACAGAGACAGAGACAGAGAGACAGAGAGAGAGAGAGAGAAAGAGAGAGAGAGAGAGAGAGAGAGAGAGAGAGAGAGAGAGATCCTTGCTATTTTATCATAATAAACCATGTATAATAATTAACAATAATAATGATATTTTCCCATTAGCCTGTATTGTTTATAATATCTTTGGCCAAGCATCTTCCATTAACTTCAAGTTGAACCAGTATGAAGTGGAGCCCCTGAAAATTGTCTGGTAAAATTAGCTCATTTGGAGAATTAGAACACAATCTAGGTGGGGCTTTTTAAAATTTAATTTGATTTGTCCAAAGGTACCTATGAGATTTAAAAATGAAACCTGTAACAATTATGCATTCATTGGGAGAAGCCATTAAAACTTGAAACTTTCATTCCTTTCACTCGTGTAGCACTTTTATACTTATAAAAATGCTTTCATAAATAATCTCATTTGGTATTCAGAAGATTCCGATGAGGTAACTAGTTAAGATGGTATATCCATTTACAAATGAGGAAATTAGTTCAAATAGATTATATGATTTACCTACATTCACACAACCAAGACAAAAATTCAGTCTTTGCCTCCTAGGCCTGTGCACTTCTCACCTACCCCCACGATTTAAGAAGTGCACTCAGAAACTTAGAAGCTGTTTTGGGGTTGTTTTGTTGTTGTTGAGTAAAATAATAAAATTTTAACACATGGATACTACAGAGTTTACTCCCATTTGAATAAAACATATCAAGAGGCTCCATCAGAGCACCTTTTTAGGAACTATCATGGATATCACAATCACGTTGACCTCTCCAGTCTTTGGCACAGCTAAATATGAGGCCACCCTCCTAAATGATGCCTTCGAATTATTAGTAGATGTCTTGAAGACATTCTCTTGTCTTATAGGCATGGATAGTGCCTATTCTTCCTTTGAATATGTTTATATAGTGTCTTTGAAATCTGAAAGACAGAATAAAAATTATTGCATTTCTTCACACTCTTGAAGATATCTCTGGTCCTTTGTTTTGGTACCTAAGGGTACTGCTTTTGTCATGTCCCAGCGCCCAAGTGTTTAAGATAAATTGGTTATATATTAAGGAAACTATAATTGCATTGTGCAGGGGAATTATTTAGAAGGAACTAGATCAGAGTAATCCTTTAGCAATCGAAATGAATGCTCGAAAATGTAAAGATGAAGAAGCCATTCCCTGGTGGACAAGTGGTCAAAAAATATGAACAAACAGCACTCAAAAGAAGGATTTTACACTATTAACAACAATTTGATATATTATTTTAATTCACTAAGCATAAGAGAAATGCAAATCAAAGCAGCCCTGAGATTTCACTCTATACACAACAAACTGGCAAATATGTTTTTAATGGGAATAATCCATGTCAAAGGGACTGTGGGAAGACAAATATATGAATATATTATTGGTGGGATTGTGAATAGGTCCAACCATTCTAGAAAGCCATTTGGAAATATGCCAAGAAAGTGTCTAAAGTATCCATATGCTTTGACCCAGAGGTCACACTGCCAAGCATATACATGTAGGAAATCAAAGATAGAAAAAGTCATCCAATGTACATCAATAAATTGTATTTTTTTTATGGTAGAAAGAACTGGGAAGAAATCTGATATCCACCAATTAATAAATTGCTAGAAAAATTGTGATACATGAACATTATGGGATATTGTTTTGTTTGTTAAGAATGAATCTGAAGAATATAGGGAAAACTTATATGAATTGACATAAAGTGAAGAACTAGGAAAATAGGACACACAACTATAAAATGTAAATGGAAAGAACAACAATAAAATTGAAATTGAATGTTGTGTAAATATAATGATCAAGCTTGATTGTTAATAAGAAATATGAGAATGAATCTACTTTCTACTTTACAGAGGTAGGGGACTATAGATGTGGAACGGAACAGGAATAAGCATTTATTAAGTGCCTACTATCTTACATTTTTCATGGCTCCATTACTCTTCTATGCAGTAATGCTCTCTTGATCAATCTACATAGAAATACCACCTCCTGCCTCTCAAGTCTTTGTACTGTTTCTACTATTCATCTGATAAACACTGTCATATAACTTGTATATATAGTTATTGTATTATAGTTATTTTTGTGCATGTCATTTCTCTAACCTGACTGTAAGTTACAGGATGGCAGTAATGTGTATATGTGAGATATAGGTATAGATATATATACACATACATACACACATATATGTATGTTTATATATATGTGTGCAAATAAATATGTATATATATGTGTATATAAATATATATTTATACATATGAATATATATTTAGTGTGGCATAAGTAGAGAGTTGGTTTTAGAACCAGGAAGACCAAGATTCAAATTTCACCTCTGACACTACTGAGAATGATATATACCAGACAAGTCACTTAAATTCTTGATGTCCCAGACAAACCCACTAAGACTATAAATTGCAGGAAAGGTACTGATCTGAATTGATAGAGGAAGTTTCTCCCCTACACTGAGGAAATCAAGCAATAAACATTTACTAAATATCTGCTTTGTGCCAGACAATGTACTAAGTGTTGGGGGGAGAAAACAAAAACAAAACAAAAATGAAAACACCCCCAGTCTCAAGGATTGCATTCTGTTAGGGAAGACAACATGCACATAAATAAGTATAATACAATAGATATAGAAGGTAAATTTTGGAAGAAGGGGCACACTAGCAGGTGTGGGGATCAGAAATGACTGTGGTAAAGGGCTTGCTTCAGCAGAGTTTGGAAGGAAACCTAGGATTCTAAGAGACAAGGGTGAGGTAGATTTGCATTCCAGGCATTTGGGATGCACTTAACCAGGGCAAAGGCAGGAAGACAGGATTATGGGTGAGGAACTGCAAGAAGACCAGTCTGGTTGAACTGAGGAGTGTGGGTGGGGATATAATAAGTGAAAAATTGATTGCAATTAGATTGTGAGGGATTTTGAAATTTAAACAGATTATTGCTACTATATAGTATAGTATACTACATATATATATCTACACACACACACACACACACACACACACACACATATATATATATATATATATATACTATACTAGCATATACCCAGGGGCATGTTGAAGCTGACTCATACCAGTTCAGGAGAGTTGATCGTGAAATTTTCAGTGTGAGCAGTTATATCTAGGATATTGAAATGCTACAAATCAGGATTTAGTTTATTGTTTTGTTGATTGTCTCCACTTAGGGAAGTGATAGAGAAAATTTAATAATGCTGCTTATATTTTAAAATGTGTCATGCATAGTCTTTTTTTGAAACTGGTTGATAAATAGTTGCCAATATACCTCTGCATATACTCTAAAAATATTAAAGACAGAGGAAAAGGACTCATCTGTACAAAAATATCATTAGCAACTCTTTTTGCCATAGGAAAGAACTGGAAACAATACCACTACCTGTCTGTTCTGGATGGGCCTATCACCAATACCTTATTAGTTCAGGTTTGATGTTGGGATAAAAGGAGGCACTTGTAAATCACTGAACACTTAACAAAAGGAGGTTTACTTTGCCATAACACAGCAAAGATATGCAAGTATAATAGTGGTACTTAGCTTCTCCTGATGGTCTGTTCCTCACCTCATGTCCATATGAAAATGAATCCTGTCAACAACGCAGATGGTGACTGTTGTAATCTTCATTAATCCACCAAATCAGAGGGACTCTGACTACATATTGATAGGATTATTTATGCCTTTAGGTGACAAAAAAGCTACAAAAAAAAAAAAAAAAAGAGAAGGAGGGGCCAGTCAAATCACAGGGACAGTTGTGTTGTCTTTTAGGGAATACTAATCCTTTTTGTGCAAAAATGAGGAACCCTAGTGCTATCACACTATCGATTAGGGAAGAGATGAAAAATTATAATATAATGTAATTAAATAATATTGCACCATAAGAAATAATAAAAAGCACTGATGGAACCAGAGAAATCTGGGAAAACTTGTATGAAGTGTTGAAGTGAATTGAGCATAACCAGAAGAACAATTTATGCAATAAGTACAATAATATAAAGAACAATAATTTTGAACTCTGATCAGTGCAATGCCCAATCACAATTTCAGTAGATTGATGACAAAACATACTTCCCACTTCTTGGCAGAGAGGTGATGGACTAGAGATACAGAATGATACATGCATTTTCAGTTATGACCAATGAGTATATGAATTTTTTGACTGACTATTTATTATAAGGGAGGGCTCATATTTTGGGGTGAAGTAGGCAAGACATGAGAAGTTTGCCGTTCCAGAGTTTATATTACCTCTTCAAGTTGCACTTAACTCTGTTATCTCACTTTGATCCTGATCAGTTCCCATTATTACTAACTCCTCCCTTCCCTCACCTCTCCCACTCTAAAGCACTAGGTCACTTTTTCCCAATATAACACATATATCTCCCAACCCAGTCTAAGCAGCTGCCCTATTACTCTTCATCTTTTGTTCCTCAGTGGAAGGACTTGGACAAATGTTGTAGATAGCTATGGAATAGAATGAAGCTAACTGGAAGTATGCTGGTAAATGTATAACAGCCACTTCCCCTCAAAAAATTGTAAAAAGGGCACACTTTAAAATTCAATCTATATTATTAAATGGTATGTGACAGTTTCAACACACCACTGAAGCTAACTCACCCTTACAGAAATTGAATAACAGATCTTCACTAATTAAAATAATTTTCTAATTAGCTGAGTTAAATGGCCACAGAAATATTTCAACATATATTTCTTTTGGGACAGATCAATCATGACAATATGGCAACTTTAAAATATGTGAATTGAAATACAGTGGAGTCATAAAATTATGAAATCTCAGCATTGGAAGAGACCTTAGGTGTCATCTATTCCAATTCATAACTTAACAGGAATCCCTTATATAATATCCCCAACAAGTGGTCATCATTATCTTTGCTCAAAGACTTCTCATGACAGGGAACTTGCTACCTTGGAGGTGGTGCATTCCAGTAATTTAGTAGTCTTTAAGATGTTCTTGGCACTTAGCAAATGCCTGGTATATAATAGGTGCTTAATAAATGTTTATTGACTGCTTAAATTTATAGAATTGAATCCATTTACTTTAATTCATTAATTCATGAAATCAACAAATACTGAATTGAATTCATTAAAGATATTGGGGTAAAGGAGCAGGAATACATACATACAAATGAGAGAGGGAAGGGGAGAGAGAGAGAGAGAGAGAGAGAGAGAGAGAGAGAGAGAGAGAGAGAGAGAGTTTGTAAAAGATTTTGTACTCAGAGTATGTTTTTAGGAGAAGAGCTCCAGCATTTAATAATAATGAATAGAACAGAGGGAGTTAAGGATGAGGGAAGAGAGTAAGAAGAAAAGATAGTCCTTTGATTCTCCAAACATGTTTTACACAAAGCTAGTCCTATGCAGCACATTTTTTTCTCAAGAGTCAGAATGAATGGGGTAACAAACTTGAATTCAGGAAGACCTAAGATCAATTCCTGCCTCAGATACTAGCTATGTAATCCTGGGCAAATCACTCAGCCTCAGTTTCCTCTCCTGTAAATTGAGGATAATAATGCCTCAGAGGATTATTGTGGGGGTCAAGTGAAATAACATATACAAAGCACTTTGAAAACCTTAAGCACTATAGTTTAGCTGTATTGTTATATATTTGCTATTATTATAGGGAAATAACATGTTGCATTGAAAAAGGATGATCCAGGGCTTTGGAGGCTGTGGTGCCAGGGGAATCCAGAAAGAATGAAAACCATGACATGACTTAGATCAAAGTGAAATAACAGAGTAGACAAAGTACAGATTGAGAAGCCAACATAAGACTGGGACGGAACATATAGTCATGAGGAGGCCAATAATAGGAAGACAACAACCTATACTATGACAATCTATGTTCTCTGAAGTTTCTTTTTAAGAAATTGAAGAGTAAATCTAGGTTTCCTTGGTGCCCAAGAGGGACTACATAATATGTCATCATTACAATTTGTCTAAAAGGAGATTTGTCTGCTAGAAATGATGAGTATATAGAACCTATAATCCTAACTAGGTTCTCAAATGCTTACTATTGCAAGGAGACTCAACCGAGATAGTATAGATAGTTCAATATAAATTCATTTCTGCTACTAGAAAAAAAACCAGCTGCAAAGGACATCTTCTGATTTTAGATAAGTAGTGTCATCTTTCTTGATAACATTTGACAGAGGATGTGGGCAGCAATTTCCTAACTCCCTTTCTTATCTTCATTTGATAACAATATTGAGCTTGCATTCCCTTAAAACCTCCAGATCTTTTTCAAATATTTATATCATTACATAGCTCTCATTTTATAGCTGTGAAGTTCCTGATTTTAGGATTTCATACTTACCCATATTGAATTTCATCTCATTTGATTTCCTTTCATTGTAGCTTGTTCAGATCTTTTTGGACTCTGATGACTCTACTATTCAAAGTGTTTTTACTTTTCACCAGCTTTGTGTCATTTGTGTATTTGATGATCATATCATCTATGACTTTAACTCATTGATAAAGAATGTTAAATAAAACAGAGCCAAACACAGAACCCTTAGGGATAGTCTACCAGAGACTTTCTTCTGTTTTGGCACTGATCTCCTAATGACTACTTTTTCGTTTGGCCAACCAGTTCCAAATCATCAAACCAGTACTCCAGTTCAGCTCACATCTTTCTACATTTCCCGGAAACATATTATGAAGGACTCTGTCAAATGTTTCACTAAGACCTAGGTATGCTAAATATATAGTATTCTCCTCATCTCCAATTTAGAAAACCTGTCAAAAAAGGAAAGAAATTAATCTGACATGTGTTCTTGAGACAACCATGCTAATCCATCATGATCACTGTTTCCTTTTCTGAGTAATCTATTTAATGTTTATCAGCAATCTATTTAATAGTAAATTTAAGATTTTTTCCAAGATTTAAAGTCAAGTTCAGTAGACTGTAGTCTATAGAATCTACTCTCTTTATCCATTTGAAAGTTGATGCAAGATTTGCTTTTCTCTAGTCCTGTGAAATTTTGCTTCTTCTTGATCTTTCAAAGATCATTGATGATGTCTCAGAAGAGTCAACATGACAAACAATTAAACAACAAAATAATTACTAAGGGATATGTTCATATGACTAAAACAGTATTGTACAAAATAGATGTGATGTTCATCTGGACCTAGTGACTCAAACTCAAGGGCAGTGATATCTACTATGGCTATTCCTTCATTTGTTTTGGGATTTGATTCCTCATTAGTCATTAATTTTCTCTTCTTTCTAGTCTACTATTTGCCAGTGGAAACAGTGGCAAAGTAAAGATTAAGTAGTTTTACTATATATATATATATCAACTTTTATAATAATCTTATCCACCCAAATCAGGAGGCCCCTCCCTTCTTTGATCTTCTGTTTCTTCTTAATACAATTTAAAAAGCCCTTTTCCTCCTTAGCATAAATTGTGAAAAACCACCCATTCTAAAAACTGACACTTCTGACAGTATTATTAAAGGACCATAACACTCTTTCAAATCCACACCCCATTACATGCTCTTGCTTTTACCTTCTATTCATGTCTTTTTGCTTTTATTTTATTTTTTAAAAAATCTTTTATTTATTTTTAGTTTTCAACATTCATTTCCATAAGATTTGAGTTACAAATTTTCTCCCTGTCTTTCTCCTACCTCTACCCCAAGATAGTGAGTCTGCTAAATAACTCTTGCCCCAATCTTTTCTCTCTTATGTCATCCCCCATCCCCCTATAACTTTCTAGTAGAGCAAGATGAATTTCTATACCCCAGTGCCTGTATATCTCATTTCCCAGTTGCATGTAAAAATGATTTTTTTAACATTTGTTTTTAAAACTTTGATTTCCAGATTCTTTCCCTTCTTCCCTCCTCACCCATCCCCACTGAGAAGACAAGCAATTTAATATAGATTGTTCATGTGTTGTTCTGCAAAATGTTTCCATAGTAGTTATATTGTGAAAGACTATTTCCCTCTATCCTATCCCTCCCCTCACTTATTCTATTTTCTACTTTGACCCTGTCCCTTTTCAAAAGTGTTTGCTTCTAACTACCCTCTCCCCCAGTCTGCTCTCACTCCTATCATCCCCCCTCTTATTCCCTTCCCCCTTACTTTCCTGTAGGGTAAGATACCCTATTGAGTATGCTATTCCCTCCTCAAGCCAAATTCAATGAGAGTAAGGTTGACCCATTCCCTTGCACCTTCCTGCTCTTTCCCTCCATTAGAACAGTTTTCTCTTGCCTCTTTTATGTGAGAAAATTTACCCTGTTCTAGCTCTCTCCTTTTCCTTCTCCCATTATAATGCTCTCTCACCTCTTAATTTTATTTTTTAGATATCATACCTTCCTATTCAACTGATCCTGTGCCCTCTGTCTATGTATACATGTACACACATATACACACACTCACATATGTATTTATATGCACATAAACCCTCCTATACACACATATATCTACATATGTATTCCATTCAACTATCCTCACACTGAGGAAAAGTCTCATGAGTTACAATTATCATTTTTCCATGTAGGAATATAAATAATTCAACTTTAATAAGTTCATTATGATTTCTTTTTCCTGTTTACTTTCTCATGCTTCTCTTGCTTCTTGTATTTGAAAGTCAAATTTTTGGTTCAGCTCTGGTTTTTTTATCAAGAATACTTGAAAGTCCTCTATTTCATTGAATGATCATATTTTCCCCTGAAACATTATACTCAGTTTTTCTGGTTAGGTGGTTCTTGGTTTTAATCCTAGCTCCTTTGACCTCTGGAATATCATATTCCAAGCCCTTTAATCCGTTAATGTAGAAGCTACTAGATCTTGTATTATCCTGCAATACTCAAATTATTTCTTCCTGACAGCTTGTAATATTTTCTCCTTGACCTAGGACCTCTGGAATTTGACTATGATATTCTTAGGAGTTTTCTTTTTGGGATCTTTTTCAAGAGGTGATTGGTGAATTCTTTCAATTTCTATTTTTGCCCTCTGGTTCTAGAATATCAGGGCAATTTTCCTTGTGAATTTCTTGAAGGATGATCTCTAGGCTCTTTTTTTTTTATCATGGCTTTCAGATAGTCCAATCATTTTAAAATTATCTCTCCTGGATCTATTTTCCAAGTCAGTAGCTTTTCCAATGAAGTATTTCACATTGCCTTCTATTTTTTCATTTGTTTGCATCTATTTTATAGTATCTTGATTTCTCATAAAGTCATTATCTTCCATTTGCTCTAATCTAATTTTGAAGGAATTATTCTCTTCAGTGAATTTTTGAAATTCTTTTTCCATCTGGCAAATTCAGCTTTTTAAGGCATTCTTCTCCTCATTGTCTTTTGGGGCCTCTTTTGCCATTTGAGTTAGTCTATTTTTTCAGGTGTTATTTTCTTCAGTATTTTGGGGGTTCTTTTTTAGCAGGTGGTTGACTCACTTTTCATGATTTTCTTGCAGCATTCTCATTTCTCTTCCCAATTTTTCTTCCACTTCTCTTACTTGATTTTCAAAATCTTTCTTGAGCTCCTCCATGGCCTGTAATGAGTTCATATTTTTCTTGGAAACTTTTGATGGCAGAATTTTGACTTTGTTGTCTTCTTCTGGTTCCATATTTTGATTCTTTTTGTCTCCAACAAAGGATTCTATGGTCTGATTGCACTTTCTCTGCTTACTCATCTTGCCAGCCAATTACTTGACTTTTGAGCTCTTTGCCATGGTAGAACTGTGCTTCCAGAGTGGAGAGAGCTGTGTTCCAAATTTCTAGGGTTTTTGCAGTTGCCAGAGCTATGAGGAGGGCACCCTCTATACAAGCACCACAAACTCTGGTACACTGGCATTTCTCACCCCAGGACCACCACCCAAGACCATGATCCAGATCCAAATAGGTCAAAGCAAGAGAGATTACCCTCTAAATGGTTGATTGGTCCCCCTACAATCTGTAGGTCAGGAGCTCTGGAGGCAGCTGCCTGCCTACCACCACCTCTTACCCGGGCAAGGGCCAGACTGAGCTTTTCTGTCACCCAGTTCAAAAAGAGTTTCCTTGTTTTCAGGTGGTAGATAGTATATGTCTGTGTAGGAATGCTGTTTCTGACATGTAGCATGGACATACCATTGTGTGGCTGGAAAGGAGGTAGAAATTACACTTCTATCCTCTTCTCCACTGTCCCTTCTCCAAAGGAGACTTTATTTTCTGGCAAGAGGGGAGACAGAAGACTGGAATCAGAAGGTACCCACTCTACTCTCCTCAGACAGAGGGGGTATGGGGCTATAATTATATATCTATTCACTCCCTTAATATTGTTAGTCTAAGGGATATGGTTTTCAGGTTCAAGCTAAGTTCTGATCACTGTTTCATTAATGAGAGAAGCAAGACCCCATGCTTTATAATGAAGTTTTGACTCTTCTTACCAAATACCAGTTACACAATGAATACACATAGCAAATAGCAAAGAAACCTATTTATCCAAGTGGAATAGCAAAAAACAGAAGTCAGAGACAATATGCCTAGGAAGATATATACTTGACAATATAGAATACAGGATGTTTCCCACTGGAAGTAAAGTAACTCAACTTAACCAAGAGGGACTCTGTAAGGAAGCTGACATGAAAAGAGCCAACAGTCTCCATCATGTCTCTATCTCCAGCTTGCTACATTAGAGACTCTTGGTTGAGTTGAGACAATATTGTCTGGTGTATATATATGTATGTATGTATGTATATGTGTGTGTGTGTGTGTGTGTGTGTGTGTGTGTTTTCTGCAATTTTCTAATGCTTCTAGGATTAACTACAAACTCCCAAGTTTGTCATTCAAAGTCATTGCCAATCTAGTTTCAGTCTACATGTCTAGGCATTTATATGTTACATTTATCTATTGCCTTCTCCCCACTGCCAGGGTATGGTCGTTGATGGAAGTAAAGGTGTGAGGAATGGGAAAAAAGCAGAATAAGAATGTCATGGAAAGAAGTCCAGTTTGATTGGAATGTAGAATATATAACAAATAGTCTTATTTGATAAGTCTGGAGAGGTATAATGGTATAATAAGCTGAATGCAAGGATAAGGAATTTATTATTTACTTATTAGTATTGCAAGGACTGCCCCCTACATATAGCATGAGGGTGTCATTGGGTGGTTCAAAGAGGGGCAGAATAAACATTTCTAACCTTTTCCCACCACCACCACCACCCTTTTCCAAGGGAGACTTTATTTTCTAGGGGAAATAGAATATGGAAACAGAAGGTCACTGCTCTCTTTAGAGTACAGGGAGTACAGGAATAGAATTGTACCTATTATTAAATAATTAATAATATATTCATTCTGTGATGCTTTCTTATCATCATCTTGATTTGTCTAATTTCATTTAGTGAAGGACATTTTATACTAGCTGTTTCTGAATAATGCACATATATTTGTGTGTAGATATACACATGTATGAGTACGTTTATGTGTACATATATATTTGTGTGTACATATACATATGTACTTGTGTAAATAGGTAAATATTATTAGTCCAGGAGATGTGATTTTCAGGTTCAAGCTAAACTTCTGCTTTGTTTATTAATGGGGGAAAAAGAACTTTAAACTTTATATCCAAGACTTGACTTCCTTCCTACCAAATACCAGTTATACAATAAGCACATAGCAATTAATGAAGAAACCCATTTAACCAAGTCAAAAACAAAACAAAAACAAGAGAAAGTATACCTAGGAGAATATATACCAGACAATACAGAATGAAAAATCTTTCATCTTGGGATTGAGATAATAGTTCAATCAAGAATCCTAGATTTCATCCAAAGGGAATTTCCTCAGTCTCTAGTGTAACAAGCTGGAGAGAGGGGCATGATGAAGACAGCTAGCTCCTTTCATATAATTTTCCCTTCAGCAATTTGAAGTGGGGTTGGCATTGTCAATCTCCTCTCTTGAAGCTGCAAATCAGATATGCCTGAAGAAACTGTAGAATGCAAAGAAACTCAAGAAGAAGAAAAACTTAAAACTTGAAAAAAGTCAAGGTACTGAAGAGACTTGAAGCAGTTCAAAGAGAGAGAAGCTCTCCTCTCTCCCATTCTTACCAACTCCTCTCTGCTCCTTACACAGGCACAGAATGTTGATTTCCACGAGTAGAGGAAAGGTCTCATAGCAATGGGCTTCGCAACATGGGTTATATTGGTTAGTTGTAAACCAATGAAAGTTTGGGGTAGATAATTAATTTAATCAGAGTAGGGAATTAGAAAGATAACTTGATCAGTGGTTGAAGTATGCATTGGAGAGGGGAAATAGTAGGTGAAGGAAAATCAGTTCAGATATTACTACAATAGTCTAGACAAGAATTATTGGAAATTTAAACTAGAATAGTGAGAGTCTTCCCAAAATTATTTTATTCAGTATACATAGAGTAGAAAATTTCATTAGCATATCACTATTCTTCCCTACTAAGGATACATACACACACACACACACACACACACACACACACAAAATATACATAGATATAGATATATAGTATGTATGTGTATATATGTGTGTATATGTGTTTATCTCAAGCTTGCTATATTTTGTACAATCGATATGTAATCTACAAGCCACAAAAGCCCATCTTCAATTAAAAAGACAGCTAGGTTACTTCATGGATAGAGCACTTTACCTGAAGTCACGAAGTTCTTCAGTCAATTCAAGTTTGTCCAACTCTTCATGACCCCACTTGGGGTTTTCTTGGCAAAAATACTTAAATGGTTTGTCATTTCCTTCTCCAGCTCATTTTACAAATTAGAAAATGAGGTAAACAGGGTTAAGTGACTTACCCAGGGTCACAGGTAAATGTCTGAGACTGGATTTGAATTTGGGTATTCCTGACTCCAAGCTTGGAGGTCTATCCACTGCACCACCTAGCTTCTGGGAGAGAGGAAAACCTGAGTTCAAATATGATTTTAGATACCTACTAGCTGTTTGATTCAAGATAAATTACTTAACCCCTGTTTGCTTCAATTTCTTCAGCTATAAAATAGGGGAAATAATGGGGTTGTAGTGAGGATGAGATAATATTTGCAAAAGTACTTAGCACATTACCTTGCACATAGGAAGTGCTTCATAAATATTTTTTTTCTTCTAATCTTTCATAGCTTGCTTTACAGGGATTTAAGGTAGTTCTTTCCTTAGGGGAATGGTTCCAGAGCCACTATTTCAACAGCACAAAGGAGATTTTCTTTTTTTATTCTGATTAAGTAGTCCATCTTGTTCCATTTGGGAATCTAGTCTCAAGGTGTGTGTGTGTGTGTGTGTGTGTGTGTGTGTGTGTGTGTGTGTACACACACTCATATATATGATACACATATACATACATACACACACACATATACAATTGTTCTTAAAGGGGACCAAAATGACATCACTACGTGAGAGTCAAGTTTCAGTGTGTCCCACTGTGCTTGATCAGACCAATAGGAACTCAAAATATTCTACCACAGGTCAGGTACAGTAGTTCATGTGAATGTTTGGGGTGGATTCTCTAAATTTGCACATCTTGTGTTTCTTTTGAACTGTTTCAGTTCTGCTTTGCTCATAAAGCACAGCATCTTCCCTGATGTGGGCACATCATGCCGAATGGTCCTGTGCCAGTGTCTCCCATGTCACACAATCAATTCCAAAGTTCTTGAGAGACCTTGAGAGTGTCCTTGTATCACTTTTGACCACAATGTGAACACTTGCCTGGTGTGAGTTCTCCACAAAATGGTCGTTTTAGTAAGCTTACATTTTGCTTTTGAACAATGTGACCAACCCATTGGAGTTGTGTTCTCTGAAGCAGAGCTTGGATGCTTGGCAGATTGAATCAAGAAAGGACCTCAGTGTCTAGTATCTTATCCTGCCAGATGATCTTTGGACTCTTCCTTAGACAATTCAAATGGGAGCAATTCAGTTTGTTGCCGGACAACTCTAGGAGAAATGCCAGGAGCAGAACAGAGATATGTATCCAATGTTTGTAGATCTGACCAAGGTCTTTGATACTGTCACTAGTGAAGGCTTATGGAAGATTATGTCAAATTTTACTTATAGGTATATGTGTATGTGTATGTGTGTGTGTGTGTGTGTGTGTGTGTGTGTGTATAAAATGTATGTGTGTGTATAGACACATACCTATGTATGTAAATAAGAAGCATAAACATGTTACCCTTGAACTAGAATCATAGAAATTTAGAATTTGAAGGGACCTCAAAAATCTTTTGTTGGGGTTTCCCTTAACCTGCCTATTGAGTTGTAAGAACAGACTTAGCACTTCCCTTTGTTTCAAATCCTTGTAGTTAGGAGCACTTGTTGAACCTGATAAAAAATGCATCAAAGTGGCAAATAATTATGAAATCAACCAAAAGTGATTTTTAAGAGAGTCTAGTAATTTCAAGATACATTAGCGAGGTTACTATCCTAGTGACTGACAGTCATGCTCCTAATATTTCAGTGCTGTGGGAGTTCTCCACATTTAGTAAAACCACATTGTCTCACCACGCTAAAGGCTTCATTAATCAACACAGACAATGGTTCAGCTTTGCTTTGAGTCCAAGGATTTGGATCTTCAAGCCTTTTACCTTCTTTAAGTGCTTCTCTCTGTCAACAAAGGGTCTGATCCCAGAGCCCTTCTGTGAGCATAATTCCAATTGACTTCAATGAGAGTTGTAAGCACATAAGAGCTCTAACATAGAACTTGGCAAAATAAATGGATCTCTACAACATATTTTTTATTGTTGCTGTTAAATTTTAGCTGTAATAGAAAACTCCATCTTTTGGAAAATTATATGTTATTGGCTAAAATAATTAAATTAAATGGCAAATATTCACAAATTAAAGAATATCATATCTTTTGATAGGCTGGGTTTGGAAAAGATTCTTATTGTTGTAAATTAAATTAGGTGAGTCCTACAAAATGTTTGTGGACAAACTGGACTTAAAAACCTCATGTTTCCTGACTTGCTGTTTTTTTCCTCTCTTTTTCTTTTCTATCTGTTCTTTTTTTGCCCATGGCTCCTTGTTCTATCGCTTTTCTGGCCCCAGGATAATTCAGCATTTTAGTTTCCACCCCAAAATGCAGGACCACTGAGTTTGCTTCACCCCATCTGCCTTGGACTCTATCTAGACCAGTTATCTTTTCCTCTCACTATATATATTATACATACATACACTGAATATTTTTTAAAAGGTCAATCAGTTCTGATAAATTAATCTAATCTATGTGTGTTATGTTTCTTGATTCCAATAACATTGAGCAAAACACACATGGAAAGCATTTGTAATCTTGCATTAACCTTTCGTGTAGCTAATTAATTAATTTATGCAAATAATGTAATGATAAGGTTAAAAAAAAGGTATAACATACTAAATTATGAAGTAAAAGCCAGAATCCAAGATAACCTCTAGCTACATTATTGGATGAAATTTGAAAGGAATAAATACAAATTCTTATATTCATGTACAGAGAATCAATCTCATTAGTACAAAATAGGGGAAAACAAGGGCATATAATTTATTTTTAAATGATCTGGGGGTTTTAGTAAACTATAGGTTTAATAAGAGTCAATATTGTGATATTGCTATCCCAAAAGCTAAAGAAACTTTAGTCTGTGCAGAAACAGGATGTTCATAATTAGGGAGTTAAAAGTCTGCTATACTCTGACCTGGTCCTCATCTGGAATATTATGTTCAGTTTGAGGCACAAGAAATTGAAGCAAATTGAAAATCTGAGAAATATCTAGAGGAGGACAACCAAGATGGGCCTCAAAATCATACTACATGAGAATTGGTTGAGGTAACTTGGGCTATTTGACATAGAGCAAAGAGAAGTATGATACTATGGAAGGATTAAAATTTAGAACCAGAAGAACAGGACTAAGTTTCTGACTTTTCTATTTATTATCTTCTAACCTTGGAAAAATCATTTAATATCCATAGGTATTGATTTCTTCAACTAGGAAGTGAGGGTTTTGGACTACTTGATCATTAAGGTTTCCTCTAGTTCTTTGATATGATAAGTAATTGAAAGGCTGTCATATGGAAGAAGGGTTAAATTTCTGCTTAACCTCATAGAACAGAACTAGGAGAAATGAATGGGAGTTACAATGAAGCAAATTTAAACTTTTAAGGAACAATTAGAGCCATCCTCAGGTGGATTTCAGAAAAACTTGGAAAGACTTACATGAACTGATGCAAAGTGAAGTGAGCAGAACCAGAAGAACATTGTACATAGTAACAGCAATATAGCAAGGATGATCAACTATAAATGCCTTAGTTCTTAGCAATACAATGATCCAAGACAATTCCAAAGGACTCCTGATGGGAAATGCTATCCACATCTAGATAAAGAACTAATACTGTCTGAATACAGATCAAAGCATACTATTTTCACTTTCTTTATTTTTTCATTTTTTTTCTTTTTGTCTTTCTTCTCTTACAATATGACTAATATGGAAATACATTTCACAAAATTGCACATATATAACCTATATCAAAATGCTTACCATTTTAGGGAGGGGGAGAAGAGGGAGAAAAAAATTGGAACTCAAAATTTTAAAAAATGAATGTTAAAAATTATCTTTACATGTAAATAGAAAAATGCTATTAAAAAAGGAAGAAAAAACAATTAAAGCTATCCAAAAGTTGAATTCCTATCTCAAAGATAGTATGTTGTCACTCATTTGATGTTTTCAAACAAAGTTTTATTATAAAGAAGTGATGTTTGTTTAGGTAAGAGTTGGACTAGATAACTTCTGTGGTTCCTCCCATCTCTGACATGCTACTGCAGGACCACTTCCCCTAACTCCCACTTGTATTAGCAGTACAGATTCCCAAAGTCAATTGAGTACCTTGAGGTCTAAAATCAAGTCAAGAAGAATTTATTAAGTGTCTATTCTGTACCAGGCACTTAATAAATGTTAAGCAGTGGGCAGTGGGGATACAAAGAGAGGCAAAGAAAAAAAAAATCCTACTCTCAAGAAACTTAAAGCCAAGCACGAGCAGCTTTCCAGAAGATTGCTGCTATGAACAGTTTCAAGATCCTGATTACATAGTATAGTGATCCCTATTTATTCAGTAATAAACTAAGAAAAAACATTGACAGAAGTCAAAAGTACAGCATTCACAATGTTAAGACATAACTTATCACTAGAGTGGCTACATAGTTTTCACCAAAGTGGCCACATAGTTGTAAACAAAGTACAATCATTTAGTAAGTCCTTAACTCAATCATCCTTAAGGAAAAAACCTCCTTAAGGGACACAAAGTAAACAGGTCAAAGTTCTCCACCCCTAGACTACAGTAAATCATGATCTTCTCAGTCAGCATCAAGTACCCAAGGAGAGGTCTTTTTCATCTTGACTTAAGGCTGACTCCCAAATTCCATAGTTCCTCTTTCATGGGTCCAGCTCCTACCTGAATCTACCCAACTGTCACCTGGGTTCAAAGATCGGCAGCTCTCAGCTACTTGTCCAGTTTCTTGTCCAGTTCCATATTGGAGATCACAGTGTCCAGTCCATCTCAAGTTCTTTACAGTTTCTGTTCCTGGGAAGACAAAGCTTAACAGAGCCACAATAACATTAATGAACATTGCCAGCCTCATCATCAATTCACTATCTACCTGTGAAATCAACAGAGACCCACAAACAAGGTCCAAGAGGTCAACACAAATCATCAATAAAGTCCCAGGACCTCTGAAACCCTCCTCCAGGACTTCTGTAAACAGACAACCAGAAAATCCTCTTTTAGGGCTTCCAGTAAGGTCCCAGAGCTTCTGTACAAAGTACCAAAAACAAACATCAACACAGACAGAAGAGACAAACAGAGTGCTGGGATACCACAAGCTTTCTCCTTTTCTACCACAAGAGCTCCCTTCTCAGTTCTGCTGCTCTCTCCCACCTTGGGCTTCTCCGTATATATGGTAATTAGCTCCTCCCTGTTCCACCTACTGTGGGATTAATAAGTTCTGGGGTTCATAAGTTCTGTTTCTTTTTTTTTTTTTAAACAAATACTTTATTAACTTCTGTTTTACATCATTCATTTCCGCCAGATTTTGAGTTACAATCATTTTCCCCCCATTATTCCCCTACCCAACCTCCCAGAATAGCAGTCCCACAAGATATCGCTTCCTCCAATCTGCTCTCTCCCATACCTTCTCCCATACCCCCATCGACTTTTCCATTAGAGGAAGATGAATCTTTGTGTCCCAATGCCTGCACATCTTATCTCCCAATTATAGGCAAAAGAGTATTAATAATAGTATTTATATATATATTTGAAACATTTAATGTTACGATCTTGAATTTCAGATCCATTTCCTTCCTCCCTTGTCACCCATTCCTTCTTGGTATATAAGTAATTCAGTATATGTTGTACATGTCTAGCTAA